>OZ023189.1:9362293-10718040 GCA_963995505.1 Hypericum androsaemum
ATAATGCTCATATGAAAAATGCACAATATGCACTAACAATATCATATTCAAATCATGACAAATAAATAGAGTGCGTCAAATAAAGCACGAGTCACATATTATTTGTTTACCATTTTGGCTCGACGATCCTCTTTCCAATATACAAATTCCTCCATTTGGAAGTCAACTGGTTCGTGTTCCATACCCACTTAATCTTTTCCAAATATTCCTCAAATATTTTCCAAGACCTGTGATATTCAAAGGACTCCGAAAATTCAATCGAACCATAAATTACTTATAAACAATTACCAATTTCTCAATCCAGTATTCTAAATCCTTCACTTCTTTCATTGTTTCTAACTTGCAGTATATTTTAAATTTTTCGTCTAAACAGATCGAACCCCACAATTTTACCTTCAACCTAATTGACCTCATCCAGTTTACGATCCCTGTATAATTATCGATTTCTTCGTCCATTACTCTAGATCACTCCATTCTTTTATTTATGTTTCTTATAGTCCTATTAATACCAAGCCCAATATTTGTTAAATCCTCTTCCAAATTAAATAATTTCTTCAAACGTGTTATTTTCAGCTATCATTATTGCAACATCTAACTCTACTGATCATGAGACAACTACCAAATCTATATCCATCCAGTTTACTAAGTCTTAGTTGCCTTGTTATTCAAGTGTCCTCGAATAACTTCTTTTAATCCTTCTTATTCTTTTTCTTTTAGTTTCCTTCTATACTCTCATTTCTTCAAGTCATGCATATTTAAAAAGATCTTAATTCTCCTCATTCTCGGTACTAAGTAAACAAATTCATGGTCTTGAAATTCTCAAGTCAAATTGTTACAAAATTCATCTTTATTTCTTTACTAATTTACCAATTTCATAAGTAGATATTAATCACATTCTAATAATTTATACGAAACCATTTAAAATTTGCTTACCACATAAATTTCCTTTTTCGCTATCTTTATCGGTGTCAAACTCCCTTCTTTTGTTCTCCTCTCTTCGGTTCAGTCCTTTCTAATTTTTTTTTTCTTTCTCGGTGGAATTTCAGGTGGACCTCTAGCTTACACTTTCTTGTTCAATTTTATAGATGGAAATTTTTGCCTAAATTACTCACTGAAGTGCCACGTTTTAACTTTCTTTTTCTTCTTCTTTTACTAATGCCACGTTTTATGTTTCAATCTTTTTTTTTCAGATTTATCTAGATCATTTACCCCTTCAATTGCGGATAAGAGTAACTGTTTTAATTTATAACATTTTATTCTTGTTTTAGTGGCAATTGTTAAATCCTGCCACGTTTCTTTTTTTTATTTATTTTTTTAACTTATCCTATTTTATTTTATCTTTTCTTACCTACACAAAATGGTTAGAAACTTACAGAATTCAGAATTATATTTCTACTAGTTAAATTGCTTCCTCATATAGAATTCATAATTGATCAACTATCAAATTTACCATAGCAAATTTAAAACTCTTTTATTTGAGGTTAACTTATATAATTAATTGATCCAATTGTATCTAATCATATTTTTAGAATTTTTTGATTACCAATTTGCATTGTTATTTTCTGACATAACATATCATTATTTTATCATACAACTTAACATAACCTGATTAAGTATAACTCACATGGCTGGGTATTACATTCTTCCCTCCTTATAAAAATTCGGTCCCCGAATTTACTTAGACAAAGTTTTCGTACCTATCATTCTAATAGATGGATACTTAACTTGTATCTACTCTTACATCACTGAGGTCGCCTCAGTTTGTAAACAATTTTTCTCTTCTATTTTACAAATAGAAAATTCTCTATTCTGACACTTACAAAATTTCTAATTCAAAATTATTTTTGGCACTTCCAATATGCCAAATTTTTATTAATCTCGACTATCGATGGCTTCAAACAAATAGCAATGATTTATAAGTCAGTCTGATACCTATACGTGACGTGACAATATCACCATTGTTGTGGCAAAACTAGTAAGCCACTAGCTCAATCGGCTCTAAATTCTCAAATAGGTCAATGTATTTAATATTGAGTCTATACCTTCTTCCAAAACTTATTATCTCTTCTACATATGAGACTTTGAGCATTCTCACATTAGATTTTATAACCTCTTATCTTCAAACTAATTCACTTAAATTATTCTAGAATCTTTATGAATGACCTTAGTTTACTCATTCTTCTCTCAAACTATTTCAAACTCACTCATACCACTTTTGTAGAAAAGAGAAGTCTAATTGTCATTTTCTAATGACATCAAATAACTTATTAAATGACTCATTCTCCTCACTTTAATTGATCACAAAATTTATCTTCATATTTTCTCATATTAACTATAATTTTTACCAAAAGTTAGAATATACTAGTCTCTTAATCATATAGGTCAATATCTAACCGCATGTCATAATGTTAAATCTTTCAAAACACATTCTGACTTTACTTAGGTAATACATTGAGCAACATGTATTTTCTCGCTGAAATTTCATTTCCTTCCATCTCTTAACCTTATGAATAGCATTAGTCTTTTCATATATTCTCCAAAGTATATAAGATCTAAGTATCCCCTTCGATCAAAGTTTGAGCAACTTATTTGTTACAATCGTTCTTCTAGTTTTACCAATTACTTGACCAATTTTCTGAATTTCTCATCCAATATCACAACCCTAATTATAAAGGGCACATTGGAATTATTTCATCACCATATTGGTTGGTTCACATCCACGACTCATCATGTCTAATTCTGACGCAGAATTTTACATAGTTTCAAGCTTAATTGTTTCAATTTCATGTCATACACATTTCAATTTTTTTATTTAAATCCAAACTTCATACTTTCTAACATTACAGAAATAAATTAGTCATAACTCCTATTTATTCCTAATGATCTTTATCGTGGTTATTTTCATATATCTCAAATCTTTCATTCTATTTACTTCCATTTTTTTTAGGTCATGCATTCGTTAGTTATACACAATCATTATTCTAGTTATCCCTTGACCATACCTTTGGTAGTTTTACCAATAATTTTCAATTAGTGAGAAGTCCCAAAATTGTACACCCATGTGATCTATTAATTTCCAAAGGTTTTGTCACCATGACACAACCAAAAGCCTTTTAGTTCCCGAACTCATATTTATCTGTTTGGTTATTGACAAACAATATCGCTTCAACAACCAACCATATATATTCCTTACCTCTTTAAACACTAATACCTTAACCTTTCACGAGTCTTAAATCTATGAACACCTCGTCATAGATATCAAGCTCCCAATAATACCTTTCTTTACTACCAAAACTCACATTGCGATAAACTTAACATACAACTAATAGTTGCATGAAGTCCACAACTTTGATTATAAGATCTCCATGTGCTCTTCTTCATAATTCATATAAACTAAATATTTTATTAAAATTATAAACTTATTTTTTTATAGTCTTAAGTTCTCAAATCGTAATCCTTATAACAACTTGTATCATATTGATGAGCCAAATAACATATCGCTACCTCGTAGCGCATATACTTAGTTCCACAGATTGTATGGACTATGTTCTCTTCCATTAGCACCATGACCTTATGTCATTCATCTTACAATTTCATAAACTACCTTAAAGTTTTTACTAACCTCAATCTTTGTTCATTTAGTTTGCTCAATTCTTTTCCGTGATTGGAGTCATATTTCATAGTGGTACAAATATTAACTCTTTTTTTGTTGTTGCAAAGATATCCAACTACCTAATCTTGCTTCCTAAAACAAACTAGTTCATCATCCACCAAAGCTTCTCAAGAATTTTCTTCACCAAGTTAAATCTTATTGTCATTTATATTTTTCCATAATCTTATTCAGTTTACATTACATAGTTGTACAAACTTCATACGGAGCTCACAAATCTTAGCAATCACCTCTTTTATCCTTAAATACCAGTTTTCATAAACTTCAATCTTTAAAAGGCATTGCATACTTCGATAATTTTATCATTGCTTAGGTTGAAGATGTCACATTGATTTTCTAGTTCTCAAATTATCTTAGTGATTCATAGACGCTACTCAATTAAGGACTTACTTGATGGAGTGTGTATATACATAATATCAGTTTTCATAGTCCTAGCATTTTCTAAAGTTTGAACCAAATTTCATTGTAGCTTATCTTCATACTAATACAACTTTTCTAAGTTTTAAGTAACTCATATCTTGTCACTTCACATCTCAAAAAATTTTCAAAAGTCTACATATCATGTGTACTACAGTTCTCTAATTTCTTTATCCTCTACTTCTCAAAGAAATCACTTTAACATATTTTCTTTAAGTTCTCGACTTTCCTTGTTTCATATTTCACTAACCAAATAATTTCATTAACTTTCACACAAACTCATTACGAAATTAATATTTTTACCCCAAATTT
The DNA here is from genome assembly GCA_963995505.1 of Hypericum androsaemum. Classification (NCBI taxonomy): domain Eukaryota; kingdom Viridiplantae; phylum Streptophyta; class Magnoliopsida; order Malpighiales; family Hypericaceae; genus Hypericum; species Hypericum androsaemum. The sequence continues at coordinate 9,366,693 of OZ023189.1, forward strand.
ACTTTGCCATACATACTTTTCCTTCTTTGAGCTAACTTAATTCAAATTTTCACTTGTCAAATATTTTCATTCATTTCTCTTTCTAAGTCGTTGTCTAGTTAATAATTTATCTCAAATTTCTCTTTTACAAATAACATTTACTTCCCGCTCTCTTATAGAGCTTGCACAACACCATCTTAAAATTGGCGTGCTTATTGTAGTTATAAGATACCTGATTTATAGATTATCAAAGTTTTATGTGAGTAATGTACCTCACATTCTTCAAGACTTAGATTATATGCATCAGATCATTATCTGATTACAAAGAGAAGCTTTACTCAACTCCATACGGATTTTCTTGAGCTTCCTAAATTGTTTACCGAACTAATAGGTAAACTTTGTAGTTTGATCAAACTATTGACCATTTATGCTTTTTGTTGTTGGACTATCTTGTCCATACCCATTGTGCAAATTATCTTATAAAAAGTTCTCTTTGCCAAAATCCATAACCATAATGTAAACCAAGATAAATAACCAAATGTCATACTTAATCTTATCTCCCTCAAAATATTCAAAAATTATTCCACATAGCTTAATCTCATATTTAATCCACGCATAATAATCACATTTTACTTTCCCAACATAACTTTTTTTTTTCAAAGCACACTTGCGGCTTAATTTCTCATATATACTCCTTCCACATAATAATGTTCATAACTTCCTCTTTTTAAACATGTTTAACACAAAAGCAGATTCTCAATGCAAAGATAAACAATCTAGAAGAGTTCACATAGACATAACTCAAGCATTTGGTGAGACTCAAACCAATGGCCCAATATACATAGGAAGAAATCAAATATATAAGGGTATCTACATAATTTTGACAAAGTGGTGATCAGTCACTTCATCAAAATCTCACCCAAGGAAGGATTTTCATATTTATAAATATATATACTCAAATGGGCTCTTCAAAGGAATAAATATATAAACAGGACCTGAGTTCTCACCAAAATGTAGAGTAAATGCCTCGTCATATCAACAATGTATCACATAAGTTTCTCACAAAAGAATCTCAAACATAAACATCTCAAACAACTTTTCAATTTATCACACCAACATGTTCAAACATAAACAAATCTTCCTTAACACAGAAAAGATTAAGGCATGAGCAAACGACACAGATAGAAGGGACACAAAGATATGAGGAATCCTATGCTCCGTAGCACAACTTATGATACTCGACACCCAATAATTCAAACAAAGCTCTAACCTAGAGCTCTGATACCAAGTCTGTCACGACCCTAACTCAGGTCGGTGACCGGCGCTAGACTTCAACTTATGTTATTCACAAAATAAATCTAGCCAGCCTCTAACGTATTCAAATTTATAGTCATAAGCATTTAAACATAAAATTAAAACCTAATGATCTTTAGTTCCATATTCCAAGTTTACAAAATATAAGCCAAGCTTTTTCTTTTTAATACATACTCCCAAGATCAAAACAAATTTTGTGACTATGGAGCTTCTAGATCAATAAGAGAAATACAAACTGGAGACCTCCAGACTAGTCCCGAAGAATAAAGCGGACTTAGTACGATCAGAGTAGATCTCCGAGCTAACACAACTTGTGTACGAGTTCCTGCAAACTGGTGAGTGGGGGGATGAGTGTTTTGGAACACCCAGTAAACAAATAAGATATGCATCGTAATTTATTTAGCTACTCAATGCACAAACATTCCTAAAATATGCATATAACTAATATGGCAAATGAATTATGCGGAGATGTACATTATTCAAAGATCATACTTACCAGATGATCAAATATAGCATATAATCACAAAGTCACAAAAACATGAGCAAACTACGCAACGTCTCATTCCGTCACGCAATTTGATACATGAACACATAATTCCAAAATCAAATCACAAAACTGGACGAACGTTCGGCAAGTTCTAGATAGTGTCACTCCAACTCCGACACGAGGATACCATATCTCAAAGGCGCCATCAGAATCCAACCCCGCCGGCCAAACAGATCATATCAAAATCCATTGTATCCTCAGTATATGTGCACATATGCCAACATCCCCGGTTGGTCACGGGTAGACCTCTGCCTACTATACGTCCATATCATATAGCGGAGCTATCCATTTCATATAGCTATTCATATCATACAAATTCATAGGCTCCAAACGAATCAAATATATCCAATGAACAAACCAAACATATCCAGTGCCCACTCGAGGCCAAATTAATCAAACACTTACAAATCATAATGTCACATCATAATGCTCATATGAAAAATGCACAATATGCACTAACAATATCATATTCAAATCATAACAAATAAATAGAGTGCGTCAAATAAAGCACGAGTCACATATTATTTGTTTACCATTTTGGCTCGACGATCCTCTTTCCAATATACAAATTCCTCCATTTGGAAGTCAACTGGTTCGTGTTCCATACCCACTTAATCTTTTCCAAATATTCCTCAAATATTTTCCAAGACCTGTGATATTCAAAGGACTCCGAAAATTCAATCGAACCATAAATTACTTATAAACAATTACCAATTTCTCAATCCAGTATTCTAAATCCTTCACTTCTTTCATTGTTTCTAACTTGCAGTATATTTTAAATTTTTCGTCTAAACAGATCGAACCCCACAATTTTACCTTCAACCTAATTGACCTCATCCAGTTTACGATCCCTGTATAATTATCGATTTCTTCGTCCATTACTCTAGATCACTCCATTCTTTTATTTATGTTTCTTATAGTCCTATTAATACCAAGCCCAATATTTGTTAAATCCTCTTCCAAATTAAATAATTTCTTCAAACGTGTTATTTTCAGCTATCATTATTGCAACATCTAACTCTACTGATCATGAGACAACTACCAAATCTATATCCATCCAGTTTACTAAGTCTTAGTTGCCTTGTTATTCAAGTGTCCTCGAATAACTTCTTTTAATCCTTCTTATTCTTTTTCTTTTAGTTTCCTTCTATACTCTCATTTCTTCAAGTCATGCATATTTAAAAAGATCTTAATTCTCCTCATTCTCGGTACCAAGTAAACAAATTCATGGTCTTGAAATTCTCAAGTCAAATTGTTACAAAATTCATCTTTATTTCTTTACTAATTTACCAATTTCATAAGTAGATATTAATCACATTCTAATAATTTATACGAAACCATTTAAAATTTGCTTACCACATAAATTTCCTTTTTCGCTATCTTTATCGGTGTCAAACTCCCTTCTTTTGTTCTCCTCTCTTCGGTTCAGTCCTTTCTAATTTTTTTTTTCTTTCTCGGTGGAATTTCAGGTGGACCTCTAGCTTACACTTTCTTGTTCAATTTTATAGATGGAAATTTTTGCCTAAATTACTCACTGAAGTGCCACGTTTTAACTTTCTTTTTCTTCTTCTTTTACTAATGCCACGTTTTATGTTTCAATCTTTTTTTTTCAGATTTATCTAGATCATTTACCCCTTCAATTGCGGATAAGAGTAACTGTTTTAATTTATAACATTTTATTCTTGTTTTAGTGGCAATTGTTAAATCCTGCCACGTTTCTTTTTTTTATTTATTTTTTTAACTTATCCTATTTTATTTTATCTTTTCTTACCTACACAAAATGGTTAGAAACTTACAGAATTCAGAATTATATTTCTACTAGTTAAATTGCTTCCTCATATAGATTTCATAATTGATCAACTATCAAATTTACCATAGCAAATTTAAAACTCTTTTATTTGAGGTTAACTTATATAATTAATTGATCCAATTGTATCGAATCATATTTTTAGAATTTTTCGATTACCAATTTGCATTGTTATTTTCTGACATAACATATAATTATTTTATCATACATCTTAACATAACCTGATTAAGTATAACTCACATGGCTGGGTATTACAACCTGTGGACAGCATCGGTATGGTGAACACCTTTCTTCAATTGCTCCTCTACGAACGCAATAAGGAGAAAGAGGATGCCAGCCCGACTGGCATGGTCATAACCAATTTTGTCAGAAAAGGGCGAGACTCGGTCCGCTCCAATCAAGTAATCCCATCTTTCATCCGCCAATGTCTAATTCAATGGAAATCAAATAGGAAGGTGTTGATCATGATGGCCGATGCATGCCCATTCGTGTCGGCCACCCTCTATATTAAAGTCATCCTATACGAGGGGTCCCTAGTGCCAACAAGTGTATTTTGGAGAGGCATAGATGGCTGGTCTTCCCGATGTACAAGCTTAATCAAATGGAAGGTGCATTCGGTCCAAAGATTGATCAATGCCATACCCGAAAGGCAAGTACTCCGTCTTGCCCATAAAGAGTAAGGTAATGGGCGACAAGGTGACTGCAGGTTTACGCCTTGTCACCATATAAGTCGGCCGAATATATCCTAGGGACGACGGCCTAGACTTCTTTGAGCTGCACAGTTTCATTCTGTTACAAGCTAGTGGAAGGAAACCAAGCCGAAGATGAAAAACCACGTCAACGCTTCTCGCCTGACCGTATCGAAGCGTTAACGTACGGGTGGCATTGTTGGAGCACAAAATTAATGTCTCGGAGTGACGACGATCAATCTTAGAATGTGCAGGAATTGGCTCGGGCTCGTTGGTATTTAGAGCCCGGGCCCTCTTAGGCGAGACCGAGCGAGAGATTCTTCTCGCTCGCATTGGTGAGCCGGGTAAGAGGCTCCTCTCGCCCTCGTAGGCGAGACCGAGTGAAAGATTCTTCTCGCTCACATTGGTGAGCCCGGGCGAGAGGCTCCTCTCGCCCCTGTAGGCGAGACCGAGCGAGAGATTTTTCTCGCTCATGTTGGTAAGCCCGGGCGAGAGGCTCCTCTCATCCACATGGCCAAGTCCTATCGAGAAACTTGTCCGACTCAAATAGGCGAGAGGCCGATAGGTGGCACGAGCGAGGAGCCGAGTGAGAGGCATACAGAAAGAGGTTGACTGGCGAGAGGTCTACAGTGAGAGGTCGAGCGAGAGGCCGAGTGAGAAGCCTACGGCGAGAGGCTGAGTGGCAAAAGGCCGAGCGAGAGGTCGAGTGGCGAGAGGCCGAGTGAGAGGCCTATGGCGAGAGGCCGAGCGAGAGGCCGAGTGGCAAAAGGCTAAGCGAGAGGCCGAGTGGCGAGAGGCTGGGTGAGAGGCCTACGGTGAGAGGCCGAGCGAGAAGCCTAAGGCTGGAAGCCGAGCGAGAAACGTAAGGCGGGAAGCCTAAGGCGAGAAGATGAGTGAGGAGCCTAAGGCGAGAAACCGAAGGTGAGAAGCCAACTTGGACCCGAGCGGGAAGCTCATTTGACCTTCGTAGGCGGGAAGGCAATTCCAGGAATAGGTCCACTTTGGTTGAGGAGGCCATTAGCTTGAGCCCATTTTGGGATTCACTTTGGGCCTGACGAGATGTCCATCTTGGGCGATGACAGACTTAAGTCAAGATTTTGCGTGGGAGATTCGAGAAGGTCAAGACGATCTATATTTTCCCAACTTTAGCCGAGATTCTCAATATTTGGCAAGACTTAGTAAGTTCCTCTTTAGGCCGCGATTGCTTAGTCGTCACATTTTGAAAGCTTCCTATTCGAGGACGAGATTTAAGGAAGACGGCTTGTACTGAGCCGAGAGGATCCCGTCATATTAGGAACAAATAACTTGGAGAGGATCTCTCGGGATTGAGACTTGGAGCCGAAGATCTTGGAGGCAATTTAAGATTTCCTATTATGAAGGCGCGGAGGTTAGGTCAAGGCACTCTATATAAGGAGGACTCGGGCGAGAGAACAGACATCACCAACACAACATACAACTACTTTTCTATCTTTATTGCTTTTCCTTAGTCGTAGCTTAGCGTAGCCCGTAGCTTAGCTCTAATTTTAGCCTAGCCTAGCATAGTTAGAACGACCTTGAGACGACCACTCCGGATCTATCTCGGGTTACTTGTTCACTTATTCCCACAACACTTTAACAATATGAAAATTATTATTTTTTAAATATCTATAAATAGAGCTCAATGTTAATATATTTTAATACACAATCTTGTATTACAACTTTGGACGCTTGTAAATAGGTCGAATATTGACTTCAAAAATATTTTAGACATTCTTATGCTCCGAATTTGGAGAAGTCATAAATTAAAAAATTGTAGATATTTTTTAAAAGGTAAATACATCTTATTTCACCAAGATAGTATGTACAACTGAGCCCGATTGCAAGGCAAGAAATCAAGGCGAGAATATTACACCATTGAATAATTAGTACGCCTAGCAACTCAACTCCAAAAAGAGAATGAGACTACACCAGTAAAAAATTGTAGATATACGTCTCACCTTTGCAAATCAACTTGCATCAATTCAATCTGACTCTGGAATAAGAAGTTGTGGCTTCCCAACCAAAACTCGTGCTCGTAACTCGATCGAATATTAATTTCAAACGTATTTTCAATATTCTTACACTCCGAATCTAGAGAAATCATAAACTAAAAAGTTGTAGATATATGTCTCACCTTCACAAAGTAACTTGCATTGACTCAGTCAGACTCTCGAATAAGAAGTTGTGGCTCCCTAATCGAAACTCATCCTTGTAACTCAGTCGACTATTGACTTAAAACGTATTTTCAACATCTATTTGTAGCTCGATTTATTTCTTTTTGATTTTGTATTATAACTTTTGTAATCTTAATTTTCTTAGTTTAGTTAATTTTTTCCTTATTATAATTACGGAATAATCATTGTCGTATATTTATTATAATTTATATACAAACAAAAAATAATAGTATATAATATGTGGATGAGAGAAAAATTAATTATTAATTATGTGGCCTAGGGGTGTGTGTTGCTAATGAGGGTAGGAAAATATTTAATTAGGTTGGATTGGGTGTGAATGATAAATAAATAAATTATTTATTCTGTAGCATATGTTGGGATGGATTGCTCATGCAGATAGACTAAAGGGCTAGATTGGACAATTAGAGGAGCAACTCCTTTAATAATCTGATCATTTTTTATCGATGATCCTTGGGTAAGATGTGAAACAGGCTTCAGTACTTTCAACGAAACTGAAAGGCAATTGCCCTGGGAATATGGCTGTTGTTGACTCTTCACGGCCTTTGAAGTTGACCGACGTGAAAGGACAGCGTTGTCTTTTATCCACATCCTCATGAGAGTGATTTTTTTAGGGATAAAGTGGCGTGTAGTATATATTAAACACGAGTTACAGAATAATAAAGAAAAGTACAGATAGAAGACAAAAAATCCAAACAGAAAATAAAAACCGATCTGATGGCAGCATGGTGGCACAAAGGGAGAAGTGATGGGCGATCGAAAAAGTACGAAGGCTAACGATCATGGCAGATTTCTGTCGAAGCAAGTTTCGGCTAACAACCTTAAGACAACGTCAAGAGGGCATCTGAATCCATACAAGATATACTCAGATCAGGCAAAAGCCGATCCAAGCAAAAGCACAACCCAACGAGACCACTAAACAAGTGTGACTCGAGAGCAATGATAATAAGCAACAACAAACCGGAACAAGAGCTCAGATCGAACAAAAGTCAAACCAAGCAAAAGTAACCGAGAACAAACAAGAACAAAAAAAGTGAAAAGAACCAGAAGAAACTAAGAAACAATGGACCTAGCGGCCCGGAGGGAGGCCACCCAAAGACTGGGGGAAGGTCGACGGTGACCAATCCCCCGGAGCCAAGACAGAGAACATAAGACTAGGGCGGGGGAGCCCCGGACAGAGGGGCGATGGTGATGCGAGTGCCAGAGAGGCGAGCGACGAGGCGAGCAGAGAGGTGAGCAGTGAGGCAAGGCGAGCACAGAAGCGAGTAGCGAGGCGAGCGGCGAGGCGAGCAACGAGGTGAGCGGTGGTGAGGCTGACAGCGAGGCGAGCGGCAAGGCGAGTTGCAGAGAGGCGAGCAACAGTGAGGCATGCAGAGAGGTGAACGGCGGGGCCAGCTGCAGCGAGGCGAGCAGCAAGGCGAGTGACGGGGAAGCGGGTGGCGAACGGCAGAGAGGCATGCGGTAACGGCAGTACCGAGGAAGGAGGAGGAAGCAACGCTCTACAGAGGAAGAAAAAATATCTAGATATTTCTAGAGAGAGAGTCATATTTCTGGAGAGACTTTGACTGCCAGATTAGCGTTATTGGGACAGTGACTTGGAGGCCCGTAGAGACAGCCAGCATGCGTTGCGTCAGCTATTAATACTGTGTCCCCGCAATAACTCCTCAGATAGATCTGTTGAAGCGTCACGATCATATGGTCGCCTCTGTTTCCATCTCAGCACTTTCGAGGACCATAGCAAGGCCTGGCGTTAAGACCACATGGTAAAACAAGCAGTTAGGCTTAGTTTTCCTATTTGCAAATGTGGCTGACACGTTTTGATGTTTGATCTATCGACTCTTTCAATTGATTTTCCGCTGTTCTATTTAGGGTGATCGTATTCTGTCACAACAGAATTTGAACACTTGCCAGTTCAGGCCAAATCCCCACTATTTCTTTAGTCTTTTGAAGAGATGAAAGGGTGAGTTGGTTTCCGATATTAATATGGGAAATAGACTAGATTGGTGGTACATGGGCAGTGGGAAAGATAATTTATTCTATTGTAAAATCCTGCATATATTAGGTGGAATATAATAAATCTATGGTAGCCTTTTGTTTTCTTTTTTTAATAGAGGAAATGGTTGGCTGTTGATATAAATATGGTGATTAGTTAGAGCATGGCGTGGAACACATGTTGACTCTACTAAGTAAGGTAGGGAAGTTGTACAATTGAATTTGGGGGGACGTGGATGGCGTGGATCACATGGAAAGGATGCTTTGTTTTGTAATTGAGTTTTTGAAAATTGATTATCTTTTTGCTTGTCTATTGTGACAAATGCTATGTTTGTTGTGTTTTTCTAAACGAAAAGTTAGGATGCTTAGTATTAAGTTGAAAATTCACAATACAAGAGGTTCTCTAAGCTCCGAAGAGTATGGTACATTATCTTCGCCGCAACTTTCAATGTGAGGTTACTGGATGCCAGGATGCCTTCCATCCCAAATAGGAACCGCGGAATCGACTAGCGTCCTCATTTGTATTGCGCTGTTGCAAAACCTTAGATGTGCAAAACAGTTGATCTTCAATAGTAAAACTGTAAATTCAATAGTAATTTTAATTTCTAGCCTAAACATAAGGGTAATTTTACTATATATTTACATATCCTAATTAAATAGCATAGTGAAATAGTAAGATTCGTACTGACAGATCGTAACAATATCTACTATAGTTTTGGTTCACAACAATAACACTATACGTTCAGAGACCTCGTTGACGTCATTAATTATTATTTTATTTTTGAAATGACTTTTTATTCGTCTAACCAACCTAAATCTCTGATATTCTTCTCCGACGACTATGACAACTAAACAAAATTCACAGAGGGAGGAGAAGATCAACACCACCAAAGAGCTATGGCAGGATAAAGAGGAGGAATTAACAGAGTAGATGTAATTGTTCCCAAAATTCACAAATTGGTCAAGAACCATATTCCCCAATTCCTAATCAATCCCAAGCAAACAAAAACCATCCCCAAAGCGTACGCAAGGTGGAGACGACAGAGGAGAAGACGTTCCAAACCAAAAATGGCGCCATGTAATCATCATTGTCGTCTCCTTGCTGGTCTGAATTGCCCTCGTTATAGGCGTCGTGGTCCACAATAAAAATAACGACTCAAATTTTGCCTCTACGCCGGCGTCGCTAAAGGCTGTGTGCAAATCTCGTTGATCCTGCTCTTCAAGAGTCGCACCATTGGTTGTCGGGCCCACCTTCAGGAGCGACAGACATGGGGGCCCGACCAGGATGACAATGGAGAAGAGTGCGAGAAGGGCTTGGGGGATTAGGCTAGGTTATCGGGAGCCTGTGGAAGAGTTCTGATCTGAGGTTACTGCTCAGTGCTCAGCTCTAAGTCGTTCCCTACCTTAGCATCAAGGAAACTCCCATTGTGATGCAAGGAAAATGTGGATACGTGATCGTGAATCCGTTGATTCTGAGAATACAAAAAAAAGATAAAAGTCTTGACCCATTGATTCTACGAGTACCGGAAGGTGACAAGAATAAAGGAAACCCTCAATTTTCAATATCAATATTCAACCAACTAAAATAATAGCGTATAGGTCCTATTTATAAAGAACTAAAATAAACCTATTACATAAAATTCTAATATAACTCAAACTCCTAATAATAATTCAAAAGCTATTGATAATAATTAAACATATCTTCATCCTTATCTCCATCATTCTCCCCCGGTTGGAAAAATTTGCCCTCGAATTTGGTGTCGTTGGCCAGCTTGAAATCTTCGTACATGCACTCTTTAATACCTTTAAGCCACGTGGTGACACCTAATATCTGCCATCTCAATAGAACAAATATTTGGAAATAAGGAAACCACAAATATTCGCATAAAAGACCACAAACTCCCTTCTTTGGATAGATCTTTTAGCATCCTTGAGTCTATTCCACAAGTTTAACATAGGCGAACCTTCCATAGACTCAAATTTGGCAATACCGAGAAAATCAATGTGCTCGACATACTCAACATGATAATCTACATTATCAAAAGGAACTATCAACTTCTCAACCACGGGAGCAACATAACTAATCGCACACTTTTCAAAATCATATTCTTCGTAGAACAACTCAGACACAGAATATAGTTGTGCTTCAGATTCATCAACATATTCTCCATCAAAGCAATCTTAAGCAAACTCACCTTCATCAACTTCTTCAACCTCGTCCTCCACATCAGGGTTAGAGTCATAAATTGACTCACCAAATAAGTCAACATCGGATGCACCAAATTCTTCCAACGCCTCTTCAACTTCTTTCGGTGGTGCAATCCATTGCTTCCTTGAGACCTCTGCCATACGTTGCTTCAAATCATCAAAATTAACTTGAATCTCATGCAACTTCTTGATCATTTGACAAACATATTATTCTCAAAAGCGGTGCTTGTTACCAACAGCGTTCCAATCTTCGTAAGCATGTTGAGAAAACAAAGCATAAATCAACTTCTCTTTCATCTTAGGCCATCAAGATATTTTTTGCTTACCACATCGTTGTCGTCGAAGATTTAAATTAGACCACCAATGCATAAGATCACCTCGCAATTGTCGTTTGAAAAATATGACTTTATCTAGCTTTGTAAACTGGTAAACATCAAAGTATAACTCCACATTGACAAGCCACTTAATGAAATCTGTTGTTGAAATTTTCCAATCAAGATCACAAATATCTCTGAAAATAGGAATATGCACCGTAGACACTATAGAAGCAAGTTCCCCACCAATTATGGAAACCCTTTCTGCTAAAATTGGCCTCTTTTTAAGGCATTTACCCCATTGAACCTGGGTTTTAAGCATCTTCAATTAAGCTAAAAATAGACAATCTATAATTTCTCAAACTTGTTGGGACCAATCTGTAATTTCTTAAAAATTGTTCGGACCAATCTAAAATTTCTCAGTTCCTACTGGGACCAATCTATAATTAACCTTATGGTAAACTATGAATCAGTCACTAATCTCAGCATCAATGCTTAAGAGCTCCAAAAAAATATCAAAAGATCCTCAAAGTTTTGTTAGTTGCACAATTAGTCCAATTTTTTTTCCAAATCAAACAAAAATTCTAATTCAGAAAAAGGGGGGAAAATCACAAACCAAGTAACCAATTTCGGCGGTCAGTGCGGGAAGACTACAGGTCGCTGGGAGGGCATCGGGTGGTCAGGACTAGTAGTACGGACGACGACTGATGGGCGGTCTGGCCTTCGTGGCGGGGTTGTCCCGAGAGCAATGGACGGCTGCTGGATTCCTCTCCAAAAACCCGTCGGGTCTCTCCTCCTTGGTAGGTGCGGAGGCTGGCTCGATGATATGGACTGGTCGGCGCGGCTGACAGGATTTTGGTGGCGGCGCCAATGGTGTTTTGCACAAAACCTAGAACGCTGCCGCTATTTTTTTTAATATTTTGGATAGAACGAACTCCGATCAGGAAGGATCAAACACGATCGAACACCACGAGGAACGAACGCGGCTCTGATACCAACTGATGCAGGAGAAATATGGATAGGAGATCGTGAATTTGTTGATTCTAAGAATACCCAGAAAAATACGATAAAAATCTCGATCTGTTGATTCTACGAATATCGGAAGGTGACAAGAATAAGGGAAACCCTCAATTTTCAATATCAATATTCAACCAACTAAAACAATAGCGTATAAGTCATATTTATAAAGAACTAAAATAAACCTATCACATAAAATTCTAATATAACTCAAACTCCTAATAATAATTCAAAAGCTATAGATAATAATTAAACATATCTCCATCCTTATCTCCATCACATTGTCTGGCTTTAATGGCAGTCTCGTGTCGGTTGTTAGCGAGGAAGGAGGGCTGTAATTTTTGATTTTTTGATTTAGTTTTTGTTAGGGTATACAAGTCATTTACATAAAAAAATTAATCGATAATGTTAGCGAGGGATCCGAGTAAACACGGAGATGGGAGAATCATTTTTCAAATATGTGAGACTGAATTATCAAATTAATCATACACGAGTAACCTGAGAGTAATTTGACCTATAAAATATCTACCTATTTCAAAAAAATGGTAATGTAATTGTTCGCTAAACAAGTTTTGATTCATGAACCCGCATAATTAATTCCATCGCCAAGTAAAACTTGATTCTTCTTTTGGATAAGTGAAACTTGATCTTCAGACATAAGATTTGATTTTTATGACAAAATGTCGCATTTGTTTCCTTTTTACCGGAAAAATGTTACTAATATCCAGTTCTCTGAACATCATGTGGAATAAATGAAAATTTGACAAGGACAGTAGATTGAAACTCGATAAACCAGTTAGGTGTTCACATATCCAATCATTCTGATCTTAAACTAAAAAAGTTCAAAAAAAAGTCATGTTATACGTTATACCCATGCAACCTTTTTTATACATCTTTTATTTCTTAAGAAATTCATAAATATTAGATTTCTAAAACCAACCAATTTAATTTTTTATTATAATAAATTAGTTGATAAGTACGTCTAGCAACCTATATATAAGTGTATCTTCTCATCTCCCAATGTAGGAGACAAAACCAGGTCTTATTTATGGTGACTATACTAATAAAGTATTATATATTTGTAAAAACTAAACTCAAAATGTTAAAAATTAAAATTTCTTAGAACTTGGATTAAGTCTCATTGTTTATCTATGTAGAGATTAGAGGTGCAGCAAATTGATCGTTGATTTGAATTCAAATTTTGTTAACAATTTAAGTCTTTATCATTTAGACAAATTCCAGAAACCACATAGAGATTTGAGCTTTATTTGAATAAGTTAAAGGGTAAAGTACACTTAAGTACCCTATAGATTAACACTTTCCAAGATAAGGCCATGTGGTTTTTTCCGTCCAAAATCAGTCCATGTGATTTGTTTTCTCAGATATTTCGAGTCTCGGGTAACTCGGGCAGATGTCCGGCCACATGTCTATCCATGTGGCCGCCACGTCTGCCAAAACGATGCCATTTATTATATTACGTGAATATTTTTATTTGTTGCTGATTGCTGACATGGCATGTGGCAAATTATCACATTAGTCCCAAATTCGAAATAAAAAAACTAACAAAAAAAAGCATCTCCATCAGACTCCGTGGCCGTCGCCACCATGGACCTTTCCCCTCGGCCCCACCACCACAACCTAGCCCCACCCCCGTTCCCCTGGAAATGACAATACCGCCTCCCTCGGAGGTACCGCCGTCATCATCGTCGATGGGAGATGAGGAGGTCATCGTGGTCGATGAAGTCCTCGTCCTCCTGATGATGAACACTACAACCTAGATCCTTGATTTGAGGACATGAAGTAATTGGGCCTTTGAGGATTACAACGGCACTTTCGATTGGGGGATGCAGTGGCACTTTCGATTAGGGGAGGCAGCAACCATACGGCGGACGAGGGTTGAAGTGGGTCATCCCCAACCCCATCTTCTCGTGCTTCCCCATCTCTGTATTGTCGTATCCGGTCGATTTCTGATTGAAGAAAGCTGGTGGAATTTGACCCGATCGGTTCGTTTGCCGGTGGATTTCGTTCGGAGGAGAGAAAGGAAGTGGAGGGGAGGAAGGAAGAGGAGGGGTCGTTTTGTTAGTTTTTTTATATTTTGAATTTGGGACTAATGTGATAATTTACCACATGCCACGTCAGCAATCAACAACAAATAAAAATATCCACGTAAGATAATAAATATCGTCGTTTTGGCGGATGTGGCGGCCAGATGGACAGACATGTGGCCGGGCATCTACCCGGGCTGCTCGAGACTCGAAATGTCCAAGAAAATAAACCACATGGACTGATTTGGACAGAAAAAACTACATAGCCTTATCTTGGAAAGTGTTAAATTATGGGGTACTTAAGTGAAATTTACCCTAAGTTAAATTTTTATTAATTAATTAACTTTAAGTAGAAGGAGAATCCGTGCTCTAGCAAACGTCGGCCTCTTCAAAACTCTGGAATAGCAAAACCCATTGGAAAAAAGTCATACCAAAAAAAGAATATCGAAGAATGTACCACGAATACGTAGTTCTTTTCTGCCACCAAATTACAAATATAAGAGTTACATCCAGTAAAAACCACAAACATCCCAAAAATAAAACAAAATTACACCCGAGCCCACAAGAAAAATCAACTACCCTTCCAACAGCACTTTGACTTGAGACAAGCGAAGAGAAGATCCAGCCCAATAGGAAAAACAATTAATCCCGTTCCAGAGAAAGACCTGATCTTCAGACATAAGATTCGCGATTTATGAAAAAAATGTTACTAATATTCAGTTCTCTGAACATCTTGGGGAAGGGTATTTCTTTGTATCAGTGTAAAAATTTATTCTAATGGCAGTAACGGGATGCAGTGTAAAATTTTATTCTAATGGCAGTAACGGGATGCACTTTTTTCTCACTTAATTTTAATGCAACAGAGTTTTAACAAAGCTTTAACTGCAATTTTATATCTTTGGTATAAAGTAATTCTACACATGTCATCTATATGTTATCTTCTTTTATTAATAAAATTTTTACCGTTACAAAAAATGAAATAAAATTTTGAGAAGAACACTAAAACACTAGCAATCTATAAATAAGTGTATCTTCTCATTCTCCCAATGCAAGAGACAAAACCCTAAAACAAAACTCAAACACACCCGAAGCCCGCCATGGAAAAAGCTCACCCACCAACATTGCACGTAGCCATGATACCGTGCCCAGGAATCGGCCACCTGATCCCGGCAGCCGAACTAGCCAAGAGGCTAGTCCACCACCACAATCTCCGTGTAACCATCATCGTCCCCATGTTTTCTCCGCCTAGTGAAACCCACAAGTCCGTCTTCGCCTCCCTCCCTCCTCCCGACCTCACCGACCTCCTTCCCCAAGACCTCAAAATAAAGACCATTGTTTCCCAGTTAGTGATACGGTCACTCCCTTCTATTAGGGAGGTGTTCATGTCCATCGTCTCCTCGTGTTCTCAACTCGCTGCTGTTGTCACTGACCTCTTCGGAACAGACAGCATTCAACTTGCTAAAGAGTTCCAGGCTGCTTCCTACATATTCTTCCCTTCCAATGCAATGACCTTGTCCTTGTTCTTGCACTTGCCTAGGCTCGACCAGATGGTGTCCTGCGAGTACTGGGAGCTTGGAGTTGATGAGCTTGTCTGTATTCCTGGGTGTCCCCCTATCCACGGGGGAGATCTTTTGGAGCCGCTTCAGGACAGGAAGAACGATGCCTACAAGTGGGTGCTTCACCATGCAAAGAGGTACCGGATGGCTGATGGGATTATGGTCAATTCCATCCCGGAACTCGAGGGTGGGCCCTTCAAGGCCTTGCAAGAGCCCGAACCTGGTAAGCCGATGGTTTTCGCTGTCGGACCACTTGTTAATTCGGGGACGGGACCCTATCCGGATGCTGGGAAAGAGAGCCCAAATTGGCTAGACGATCAGCCTCATGGATCTGTCATTTATGTGTCGTTAGGGAGCCGTTGGACCCTCTCTTATGAGCAGATAACCGAGCTGGCTTTAGGGTTAGAGATGAGTAACCAGCGGTTTCTTTGGGTGGTCAGGAGCCCCAGTAACAGGTCAGGTAATGACCCCTCTGGTTTCCTGCCCGAAGGGTTTCTAGAACGAACCAAGGACCGGGGCCTGGTAGTGAACTCATGGACTCATGTCCTGAGCCACGGCTCGACCGGCGGGTTCTTGACCCATTGCGGGTGGAATTCGATTCTTGAGAGCGTGATTAACGGTATTCCACTCATCACCTGGCCATTACATGCCGAGCAGAAGATGAACGCCTTTATGTTAGTAGAAGACACGAAGGTGGCTCTAAAGCTAAGAGCCAGTGGCTCAAATGGGATCATTGAGAGAGATGAGATTTCTGAAGTTGTAAAGAATTTAATGGAAGGCGAGGAAGGAAAACCTCTACGCGGTAGGATGAAATTTTTGAAGGAAGCAGCTGGTGGAGTTATGGGTGAAGATGGGTCATCAACCAAGGCACTTGCCCAAGTTGTCGCCAACTGGAAGAAGCATATTAATTAGGGTATTTATAGTAATGAATAATTATTTGATTAATATCCAATAATATGATGTATCAATGCATTTTCGTTTTAGGGCTTCGTGGGGAGAAGGCAAGTACCGCCGGAGCGAAAAAACCTAATTCCCAATCTCGATCCTTACAATCAATTTCCAATACCATCGTTCTCCCCCACCTTTACGAGGACATCGGCCAAGGAGGGGGCAGCAACTGGTGCATATTCCGGTTCCCATCCCTGCCCCCGCTCTCGCCTCCACCCCGTGCGAGGAACGGGTGGCCCAGCAGCCTAGCAATGGTACACCTCCTCCCCCCGCCTCCCTACCGGGAACGGGAATCTCCCCAAGCAGAACTCGTGGACAGGTAGCTGACATAGAGTCTTCTCTTGGATTGGCAACAACTTCGTCATCGATCCAGTTCCTCCATCCCTGCCGGGCTTCCTCCGCCGCTCCTCACCCCTTCCACCGACGGCAAGGCTGGGGGTGGGGGTGGCCGGGGGTTGCAGATCCTTCTTCCACTATTTTCTACGGTGGCTCATAGAGAGGCGAGTCTGCTTTTGATGGTGACTCATGTTGCTGTGGGCTTGAGCTCAACCTAGCCTAGGGGTGGCTCCTCGCCTTTGGTTGTTCATGACCCTCCACAGCCTGAGTCTCTAGCCTCCAAACCAGCTCAGCAACGATCATATGCAGATTCGGTTCGCTCGAGAGCTAGTGGCTGGTCTAATACAGGTAATTTTATTCGGCCTAATCTTGATGGTGACTTGCCTGTGCTTGAGGTGAATAAGGAACGATCGGCTAGCGGAGTTAATTATGGAGCTCGTGCTCTCATCGGGAGGTTGGTGAGGCCGAAGGGCAGCAAGGCTTGTTCCTCTTATGAACTACGTTGTTCGGTTGTTAAGGCTTGGTCAATTCAGGATGTAAAGATGTTGCCCCTGGGTATGGTTTATTTTGGGTTCAAATTTGCTACCGAGAAGGATCGGGATACGGTTTGGAGGTCAATAGTTTGGCGCATTTCTCATGGCACTCTCTACATACAGCCATGGGCTCCTTTCTTCCGTCCGTCCAAGGTCCATGCTACTCGTGCGAAGGTTTGGGTTCAGTTGGTGGGATTGAGTATGGAACATATTGAGCCCGACATTATTTTTGGTCTTGCCACATCAGTGGGTGATCCTATACGTGTTGACTCAGGTGCGTTGAATAAGGTCAATGGGACTTCTGTCCGTATTCTTGTTGAGATTGATATGACCAGGCCACGTTGGGGCCAAATTTGCTTACGGAAGGATGATGGTAGTTGTCTTGTGGATGTTGTATATGAGGACTTGCCAAAATTTTGTGAGCACTGCAAGGTGCTTAGACATGCCACCTCTACTTGTCACAAGTTGCACCCTATGGAGGAAGTTTCGGGGGTGAATCAGAATATGGTTGAACCTCGGGTCGTAGTGGAGGCGAGAAAGGTTAGGCAAGTTTGGCAACAAAAAGTGCCTGCTTCGACTTCCTCCGTATTCATGATTTTTCCCTGAATAAGAACTGTCCTCCTCTTACACATATCTTATTTCCAGATGACACACTGCTTTTTGGCAAAGCTTGTGAGCACGAAGCTATGTGGTTCAAAAATCTGCTGATTTTATTTTCAAACATTTCTGGATAGGCCATCAACTTCTGGAAGTCTTGTATATTGTTTTCTAAAGGGGAGCCGGCTGCGAATCGAAAACTCATCTCTCATATCATAGAGATGGTGGAGATGCTTTCCGAAGACAAATATATGGGAATTTCTTCCATTTGGGGTAGATATAAGAAGGAGGCCCTGAGCTCCATCTATGAAAGAATGCTCTCGAAGACCCAAGGCAAGAAACAGAAGCTTCTTTCCATGTCAGGTAGGGAGGTCCTCATTAAGTTAGTTTTGTCATCCATACCATGTTATCTTATGCAGGTCCTACTCTTCCCAGTGACCTTCTGCTCTAAATTAAATGGTTTGGTGGCACGCTTCTGGTGGTCGGGAGATGTGGATAAACGAAAGGTCCATTGGCTGACTTGGGATAAGTTAACTTGTTCTAAATCACAAGGTGGCCTCGGTTTTAAGGACTTGCATCTTTTCAACTTGGCTTTGCTGGCCAAGCAGGTGTGGCTGCTACTTGGCAACCATGAATCGTTATATTTTCGAGTTTTGAAGGGCTTATACTTTCCCGATTCTGATCTATTATCTGTTGTTAAAGGGTCTAAGCCTTCGGGATTTGGTCCAGCCCAGGGAAAGAGGCCCTCAAGGAGAGCCTTTTTTTCGTATTGGCAATGGGCGTTTGGTGGATATTTGGCATGACCCTTGGGTCCCTTCCTTACCTTAATCTAGGATTGCCACGCATATTATTGTTCCATCCTCTCCTGCTACTGTTTCTGACCTCATTTCTCTGTCCACAGGCACCTAGAACGTCGATCTTATCCGTCACTTTTTTTCTCCCTTTGAACAGGAGGCGATTAGTAATATAGTGCTGGGACGTTTGCAGGCACCTGATCGTCTTCTGTGGAAACATAGTAATGATGGTTTGTACTCAGTCAAGAGGGGATATATGTCTTTTAAGGCTGGCCGTTTTGCTTCTCTTAATGTGCGGGCGGTAGATTCTAATGGCTGCCCTTTTGATCTCAGGATATGGAGTCCCTCCTAAAGTGCAAAACTTTGTCTGGTGACACCTTCGAAATGCCCTTCCTTTAGCTGATATTCTATTCAAGAGACATCTTGCTAATTCTCCGCTTTGCCAGTTGTGTTGTCTTGAGGAGGAATCGGTTATTCACATGCTTTTTACCTGTTCCCATGCTAAAGCTACGTGGTTGTTAAGTCCTTTTGGGTTCAGATTTGTTGATTTGACTTATCCGACTTTTGATGCGTGGCTCACTTCTATCCTGGACTTGTTACAATCTCCTGAGGATCAGGAGTTGAAATCTTTTGCATTTTTTCTTTGTTGGTGCATCTGGTTGGCTAGAAATAATTTCTTGTATGACGGTTTGTCCATTGACCCTATGGCTACCTTGCACCATGCTTCTTACCTGTCTGCAAAATTTTTGCAAGTGTCAGGCTTGTTCTTGCAGCTAAAAAGTAAGGATGCTACCCCACAAACTTCATGGAGTGCTCCAGAAGTTGGAGTTGTGAAGTTCAGCTATGAAGTTCAACTGTGATGCCTCTTGGTCGAATGCCTCGGATTCGGCAGGGTTGGCTGCGGTTGCAAGGAATCACCTTGGCCTCGTGGTAGAAGGTCAGACGAACTTGAGGGTAGCTTTATCGCCTTTGGAAGTGGAGCTTCTAGCTGTTGAGCTCGCCCTCAATTTGATCAAAGTGAAGTATCAAGGCGTTCAAACTCTCGTGGAGACGGATTATCTTTTGGCGTACAATTTTGTAAATGACCACTCCTCTTTTGTTTATTGGAAGTTGAATCGCTTGTTTTTATACTTAGGTTACTTTTTGGTGATTTGCCAAATTGTAGGCTATTATTTAGCCCAGTGACCTTAACCAGGTTGCGGAGTGGTTAAGTAAAAAGTACAGGCTCAGATCTCTTCCTGGAGATTAGAAGATGGTACCCCTGGAGAGCTCGATGTTCACTTGTATTCAGAATTTCCTACGTGATGGTTAATATATTTGGTCGTGGTTTCTCTATAAAAAAAACCACAAAAAAAATTGGTTTACATTATTTAGTTGGTCTAAATGGTAAAATATTTTCTTCCTTTTAAAGACGTTGTAGATTCTCAATTCTGAATAAAAGGAGCTTAAATCAGCGTGCCATTTTCAATTATTATTATTTGTTAGATAGACTTGCTCTTCCTTCCAACTATTTGGTCTTACGAAAGCTGATTTTTTATGGTAAAGTGAACTTTACCCATTCACATATTATAAAAGTCGTAACTAATTAAGATTCGTTACAAAAAAAATTTTACCTACTCATCAAATTAGATTTGAATGCACTTATTTTTTGAGGAATTTCGCTCATCTCAATGTACTCAATTTAAAATAGATGTAATTCTTGTTTGCAGACAATTTCACCGATTAGCTTGGAATCCGGATCCATGTTCGCTTTCGCTAGGCCCACGTCTATCATCCTCTCTGGTGGGCCTGACTCTAAATGGATTAAAACTGAACTTTGCCGGCCCAATCTGTACGCCATTGTTTTTTTTTTTGTGGTATACGCCATTATTTAGTGATGGTATAATATAATTTCCAACTTACGAAGGGCCTTTTTGCTACCATAACTAATAATCCGGCATCTTTAAACACCAAACATTTACATTAATCAGCGGCCTGGTATTGTGAACTTATTGGTCGTATTTTGGGATTATAACATCACCAACTTGCGAACAACTGTCAAGAAAGTTGTTTTGCATTAGTTAGTTGGTCTAAATATTTAGATTCCTTTAAAGATGTAGAAAACAGCATTTCACCAGCCAATTGGTTAAAAGACAGGGTAGAACTAACGCGAGCCGAAATGGCTTACTGTAATGCATCCATGTTTCTGCAGAAAATGTCTCCTAAACGTATTTGCAGGATCATGACATGTACCAATCAATTAGGCCAAACAGAGACTACGAAGCAGGATGTCCAACGGCCTGCACCTCGAGTTCGGTTGTTTTGATGAGCCATATCGAAATTAAATCGGATTGATTTCATTCTTCCATCTGTTGGTGATGATCGATCAGCTGCGAGACAGATTCTTGCATGCATCAGAAGGCAGCTGCTGAGGACTAGCTACCAATAAGACATAGGAGGCCTCCTCATCTCCGATATGCAGATTAACACTTCCGATGCTCAATCCTCCGAGCTGGAGGCCTAGGAGGAAGCTCAAATCCTGCTTGCTTCAGCTTCAACCTATGGGATTGGCTCTCATGTCCATGACCATATACAGGAGTAATGCTGGTATCTGCTACCTCTCCTGTACAAACTGGGCATTCCTTGATGCCCGAATGGACATAGGACAGCTGGTAAAAGCACGGCCAGCAAAATAGATGCCCACAGCAGGTCAGTATAGGATCTTTTGGCATGCCTAGGCATATATTGCAGTCGAAAAAGCTGCCTTTGGTGCTCCTGGACTTCTGTTCATTTTCATCGATCCTCAATGCCTTGGCTACCAGATAGGTACTTCTGTGACGAGTTCTGGGCTGAAACGTTCTCTGTTGGCTAACAGCACCTAGCTCCTCAGTGCTAATCTGAACATTGGTCGAAGAAGTTTCCCCAGACATATTTGCCAATCGAGGAGAATTTTGTCCTTGTCTCCATCTTTGATGGTGTCTGCGCCTAGAAGTGACCACTTTGAGCCACTTCAAACGTTCCTCTATATGATCATGAGAAGCATTTAGTCCGAGCTGCATCATTTCTGTATGGAGAGAGTCCAGAGGTTCTATGTTCAAATCAATATCCATAGCCCTTCTTAGTAAGTATTGAGACAAAGTACTATGACAGAAAGTATTCCCTGCAAAATAAAAGATGCGATAGCTTTCTTGAGTACTAAAGATGGCTCACAGAAATGTACAGAACTACTGCTTCGGGATTCCTCGTGCTTTCCAATCTGATCTTTCAAGCTTTCAAAGACAACAAGCTCTGACTTAAACATAGTGCATAAACAAGATAAGCCAACCTCTCGACTACCCGACATGCTTTGTCCCAAGTAGCAATTAATTTTCCATCACAAATGAAAACATTATGCAGACTGAAGTCTGAACATCAAGACCACCAAGCCACTTTGTGATTAGAGCATCGCACTTTGAACTAATTAAACCCTCGAGACACTGTTCTCGAAATCAATCACTTTAACCTTAACCTCTCAAAATATATTCCCGTTGAATACTAAAACCAAGATCACAAAGACCCAATCCTTCATTCAACAGCAAAAACCCAATCCTCCTGCTCTCTTGGATTCCCCAATCATAGGGAACTCAAATCCAATCAACAAAGGAGAGAGTGAACCAACTTGCAAATTAGCAAAATTATAACAATTAATCTACATAATAGAAAGACCACAAAAACAAAGAAGCAATAAACCATCTAGATTAAATATTCATCAATCCATCCGTTAAACACCCAGTTCTTCCTCTAACCTAAACTCCTTTAAATAGCAAAACCAAGAGATACCCAAAGGCTGAAATTATCCAAACAAACCCAATAATCAATTCTCATAATTAATGATGCAGAGGACAGGGGAGTAATAACCTGGAAAGGAAGAGAAGGAACACAACAAAGAAAGAATCTTGAAATTTTCCTTCTATCTAATACAGGAGTCTGACTCTGGTGGTGGTGGTTGACGAATATCAAATTTTTAGGGAGAATTATGCTCAGGCCCTAGGAATATAGTCGTCTTATTTCTCGAGTTCTTAGGTTTCCAAAAATTATTTTATCATCTCTGTGTTTGGTTTTAATTTTATCCTACTCCCGGATCTCCGCCCGCAGAATATGCCCTTTTTTTCCTGGAATATGCCATTTTTAGTGTTGTTATTGCAATTTAGTTACAAGGATTTGTTATTTATTTTGGGCCAACTTTCCCCCATTTTGTCTCCTGGGCTTATTTATGGGCCTAAGTAAGTTAGTCTCCTTGTACAATGGGCAAGGTTAGAACTTTAATTCTGATCGTGGAATACAATTCAAACTTCCACCACACCTTTTGATCATGATATGAATTTTATATTACAATTCGCTTCTCTTTCTTTTTAACCAGACTTAATTTTTTTGTAACTTTATAAGACCTGGTACCCAAGCATGCGTGAGTATTTAACACTGTTACTCTTAAGTTATTAATCGGTAGAAAAATAAACATAAATTACCAAGAGTGTAATAAATTAACACGACGATATGTATAAAGTCAATTGGGAAAGATAATGAGATATCACGTTGACTTCACATTTAAAAGGAGTAAAAAGATTCTGATGACGCAACACCCCAGATTTTCAATTAATTTAAACGTTCAACCCAAACATGTAATGAAATTTTTACTATTTGCAGCTACAAATCTCGGAAAAATTAACCATTAAGACTAATTTCACAGAGATAATTTGAGATTCGGACAAAAAATTCCCAATGATGTTATCCAGAGAAGTTGGAAGGTGCACTCTCTGCCAATTTGCATTCAATTGAATTTTGTTTTTGAAATGATTTGATATATTATACTTATTAAACCACCTAATTTATATCCGAATGCTAGAGAATTACAAAGTTGACAATATTTACCCTACCAAAGTTTTACATTTTATGTTTTTCAAACCCCAACTCAAAGACATATGGTTAATTTAGATATAACAATAACATACCACTCAAATGGCATGTAAGCTTACAATTCAGTAAGCTCTTCGCTCTCAAAATTCAGCAGAGCATTTCTCCTAACAATAACACTGCACTTCTAGAAAAAGAAAGAACACAAATTATTTTCTGAGATTTAAAGAAAGAACATAAATAAAGCCATAGCATTTGTGCCAAGTAACAAATTATTGCAGATTTACACCAACAACAATCAGCAGAAACATCAAAAATCAAATCCACCAAATCCTCCATAGTCCATTCCACCACAATCAAATCCACCTCCCATCCCTCCAAAGTCCATCCCACCAAAGTCAACGCCAGATGAATCTCCACCAAATGACGATTGGTCGAAGCCATTCGAACCATCTCCGAAATCCGATCCGCCTCCACCACTGCCATCATCAGATCCGCCTCCGCCACCACCACCACCTCCTCCGCCGCTGAACAGTCCCTGCATCAAGCGTTGACCCCCGCCTTGCGCGGTGCCACGCATCAAGTTCCTCAGAGCCTGACCAACATTAGCCATCTGCCCCGCCCCAGGACTAAACGTATTCATACTCGATCCGAATCCTCTTGGTGCAGCAGCATTCATGGTATTCATAGGAACAAAAGTTTGATTCCAAACTTGGTTCCTGGCTGGAGGATTGCTCGTATACATCGGAATAGTAGTCATCGTCATCGGATTAGCTGCGTACTGATACTGAGGAACAGATGGAGCAGGGGAAGCCTGGAATTGCTGCACGCGAACCTGCTGAACACGGGGAGCGTGGACCGGAACCGGAGCTGATGATCTTGCTTCCTTATTCTTGGCACATCCCAGGTGGACATCAAACCCGCATAGGCCGCACCTGTAGAGCCATTGCTTGGATACCAAGGTATTGCATACATCACAATTGAAGGTGTTGTTCGGGTACGGAGCAGAGAAGGCAAGGCTCAGCTGGTGCTGGTGGCACCGGTGGGCTAAAACCATCGGCAGAGAGGCGCAAACGGTGTGGAGATCGGTCCCACAGGTCCGACAGTGGTAGGAGAACCCGTTCCCGGGCTTGCCACAGGCATCACAGTTGAATATCCCTCCTGGGTATATCGGGGTGGCGAGGAGGGACATGACGTGGTTTTTGTCGAAAGGATGAGTGATCATTGTAGGCATCTGGGAGCAGAGGAAGTGGAGGGAGTAGTTGCATTGGTTGCAGGCGTAGACCAGGCCCGGGGACTGCACCTGCAACTTGCAGCATGAACATGTTACAGGGAATTGGGTCTGATGGGATTGGTAAATGGAGAGTACTAACGGGTGTGGATGGCTGAAATGGTGGATTGTTTGTCTTGGTTGCTCCCCGGCCATACTGCGAAAAGGCGGTCGGATCTCGATTGGTTCTTCTCCCTTTCCTTCTCTTCAAGAGATGCTCTGGTATGAACATTGTATCTGTAGTTGTTTGTTTGACTTTGTAATCGGAGGAAAGTCAATGGTAATTTCGTTGATCTTTGGTTCTAGTTGGTTTTAAAATATTCGATTCCTTTTATTAGCATGAGCTGGACTAGAAGCTAAAATTGCTGCAAGTTGGTGGATTTGACCATAAGCTAGCCTATTCATTAAGTTTCGGTATTATATGATCATTGTTCGACTCTATTTTATTTTGTAAATTATTTGTGGAGGCGTGAATTATTTGTGTGGAAAGCTGAACTGGTGAATGACCTTCTTAACTTGCTTGCTGGTTTCGTTGGGACTTCGAACCAGCCTGATGCGTACAAGTGGTTGTTGGGCACGCTGGAGGGCTTCAGAGTGGGTGATCTGTATTTGGGAGTATTTCATGAGGCTGCTGGGGATTAAGTGGTGTGCTGGGGGTAAAGAATTGCACCTCCTAAATCAATGGATGGGGTTGGTTGATGGTAAGTTGTTCAAGAAGGCGTGGTATGTGTTGTTCGCTTCTATTTGCTGGGGTATCTGGAACCACAGGAATGCCGTCATTTTTTGAAATCAAAGAGCATATATTGGTCTTCTGTTACATTCAATTATCCGGGCTTTTTCAGAATGGTGTTATTGGGCAGGTCTGTTATCAAACGATAATCGCCAGGATGCTCTTCTAACTTTTCTGGCCCGGGGAAGGCATGTGACTATGTGAGGCGCATTTCAATGGGCTACCTTGAGGCGTTTTATCTCTTCCTTAGTCTGTACTTCTCTTTACTATTTGGGGTGGGATAGCAGTGCTATCGATGGTGCTCTTTTTTTCTGTTATGAGTTTTCCCCAAGGAGTTTTTATTATGATGTAGTTTTTTATCGAGGCTAGCGGCTGCAACCCGTGCCTGTTGGCATGGGGGTAAGGGTAGAACATCACTAGGTGTTTTCGCCTTGGTTACAGACTGTGTAACTATGGTGTTATCTTGTATTTAACTTTATTTCATGGTGAAATATGAATACCTTTTCCAAAAAAATAAAATTACTTGTGTCATCCGTGCACGCGTTATTATTGTTGGATCTAGTCGTTGACATCGACCAATTGCTTAAACCATTTCAATTAACGAATGTCTGTGAAGTGTGAAGCAACTAGTAATATAACGAACATATATATAGCTACTTGATCATCTTTAATTGCACAGATTACGTCATCACGGTCAAAATTGTCGACTAGAATCATGTTTTTAACTATGTTTTCGGTGATAGTTAGAACTTATCTCAAATTTTTAATTGGGTTTAGAGCTCCAATTTTATTATATAATTCTCATAAATAGAAGGATAGGTGTAGAAATTCGTTGGATTGAGAACCGAAATAATACTAGCGGCACTAAAGTTAGGTTAAAGGTATAGTTTCGCTTATCCGTCGTACTTCAACTAATCGTCTCAATCTAATAAATGTAGGTATTTCGATGAGATCACTATATTCTCTATTTTTTCTATTTCTCATCTATTATTCATTTTGTATGTTCAAATTTTCCAATGATGGTTTAAAATACTTAAAAACCATGAACCTGCAGTTAAGTTTAAATAAGCTTTCAAACTGATATACCAATAGAAAAAATCAAAATAACTGGTCATATCTTAAATTTTTTTTAAACTCAAAGATTTTTATAAAAATAAAAATAGTTCAATTTTAAACTTTAAGCCAGTTATAAGAATGCAGTTTTCATTCAAGTCCTTCTAACATTATAACCATGTTTTAGAACCCATGGTCGGACCGCCACCTAGGAGAGACCCCGGTCCGTCTTTTGTTTAAAATCTAGAGGACAGTTTGGCCGAAAAATTGATAGAATCCGGGTCACTCTCCGGTTCAATTTTAAAAACATTGTATAATAACACGTACGTTGGTTAAAATGGCGGCTAAACTGATAGTGATTAGTCGATGACTTAACAATGATCGATAAAAGGATGATTCAGACATAACTAACAATTCTTACACACGATCATAACAGTCGATAACCATGTATATTTACGATATACCAGGTTTTTACATAATAATCGCGGGACCGGAAAATTTCTTCCAAACTTGGCCCACAAACACAAAAGATTCAGCTTCTTAGGATCTAGCTAATAATCCCAAGTCCAAATGCTTTTATTTTTCGAAGGGACGTAGCATTTTTGAGCCATGACCATATCTCAACTTATTATCATCACCAACCACCAATTAGTCCTTCCAGCAATGCGTGGGTAGCACCAGCAACGAAGCCATGGAGGGATGACCTTTGTCATAGAGCCCAACTGCCGAACTCGGTCACGGTGTCGATGATCCTCAACACAGCTGGAATGGACATCGAACTGGCACGGCCCGCACCTGTAGAGCCACTGATCGGAGACCTCTTTGTTGCATACATCACAATTGAAGCTGCCTTTATAAGGAGCCGAGAAGGCGAGATTAAGCTGGTGGCAGTGCGAGTGGAGGGTGCGGGTCAATGGCATGGAAGCACAGTGAGCGTGGAGATGAGTATCGCAGGCTCGGCACCTGTAACACGAGCCATCCGCTGTCTCGCCACAGGCATTGCAGCTAAATGAAGAACCTGCAGGGCAGGCATCAGTTGAGAGGAGGGACAAGACATGGTTTTGGTCAACTGGATGAGTGATTGTTTGAGAGAAATGAATCATTGCTGGTTGAGTGATTTTTTTGTAAAATCTCGAACACTGTCGGAGTCTATTTAGAGTTGAGTGATATTGTCTATAACTTCAAAGTTCAATCTTTTTTGGGTTTAGATGTTATGTTTCTTGTGTAGGGAAGGCGCGCACACGCATGTATATATACTCGCACGGTGCTCTAAACCTTTCGTTGTTTTGAGAACTCGTGAATGACTTCGGAGCCTTCCTAGAGTCCACGGAGTACGCGGGAATACTTGGTCTCCGGAAACATTCATATGTTAGAATTTCTGCTATAGTACATCTACCTATGATATTTTGACAAAAAAAACTCCCAAAAATTTGAACGGAGAAATTCTGCTATTATCATCTCTAGGATCCTTCGTATTTAAAAATTATTATGTTGTTTATATACTTTGATTTAATATGACTACTAAGTGACGTTATCAATCAAATTAGTTTTTTTTTGAAATTACTTGCATGCCATTAAACATAAAATTAAAAATTAAGAACATAATCCTCTACTGGTAAATGATGATTTCCAAAGAATAGAAGCTCCAACATATGTAGGTTAAAATATTCATTGAGTCTGACCATAAAAGCCAAACTATTTGTTTCGTCAAAGGTTTATTATTTCCACGAGGGAAAATAATATGAATTTTTTTGAAGATAAAGTTTACATCATGACAATGCCAGATTTTAAATTATAGACTTTCTAACTATTTACAATGCTTTGTGCCGATGGATTATAAGCTCTTTGGCAAAAAAAAAATATTTATATGAATCATGAACTACTTGTCTTGTATGATTAGCAATTTTACATGTTTCTACGGTAATTTTTTTTGTTTCTAAGCTAATTGAAAAGTGAAACACCGTGACAAAATATTTAGCTTAATAGTATAAGACGCTAGTGAATTGACTCAAGTCCAAAATTTAGTGTGATGTACGTAACAATCTGAATAGATTCAATTGACAAGTGACTTGGATTCACTCAAAGAACCATTAAATTCAAGTCTTACAAATACAAATAATATAATTAATAAAATTATCTATAAATATAATTCGACAATGTTCGAATTTAAATAAATATAATTAATAAAATTATCTATAAATATAATTTGATAATGTTCAAATTTAAATACAAAACATTTAAAAAATGTGGCCAATGTGATGAAAGCCTTTTGGATCCATCCACCTTTGTATATTGTAATGATCATGGACCTCTGCTAAATAAAAAAAGTAAACATTGTGGGACCCTTTATGTATTTCTTTTGGTTTGGATGGATCTTTAACTTTATTATTTACCGCGGTCAACAAAAATCGAAGAAAGCAATATGGTAAAAGGGAATCTGAGTCCATTCTGGTTGGACTAGCTCTTATTTGATGTAGAAAAAAATTTTAAATTCAAATCTTACAAATGCTAAAAAGCATATTATAACTTGTATAGAGTTCAACAATTATAGACTCTCGTCACAAAATTCGAAAGAAGAAGATAAAGTGATCCAGATTCTGTTGGGAAATAAACAAGGTACTCTTATGTCTCTATCTCCTGTATAACCTGATTCCTTTCAGGATGACAAGTTTTGGTTTTATGATGGCAAGACATTAAAAAAGGAAGACAAGAAATAGTAAATAAGCAAAGGAACATCAACACAAGATACAACCACATTGAGCTCCTGATCTTCCGAATTCCATCTGCAAGTCAAAAACCACCAAGGTCTCCAAATGCCCCAAAGTCCGTCTGATCACCACCTCCATCACCACCACCGTGTCCGCCGCCACCATCACCGATTAGTAGGTTCGTCAAGCCGGTTCCTAGAGCCTGGAAAGTACCACCGATGGCACTAGACAGGATCATAGTTGCCAGAACTCCTTCAAAATAAATTAATATTTTGCGTCTCAAAAATGTGTAGTAAGGAAGTAAAGATACCAAGTTGAATCTAAGGAGATACGGTTGGTTGATTAATCTAACAAATCTAACAAAGAAACTAAAAGGGAGTTCGAAAACAAACAAAAGAAAACGAAATCAGTATGCGAAAATAAATGAGAAACAAATTCGAGGTTGGAGTATCACGATATGCTTGTTCATCAAAAAAATAATCTTGTACATGTTAGCAAACAAATGCAATTCTCCAGCAAACGCAAAAATATCTCAAATGTCATCAATCAACTCAGTAAACAATCATCTAACAAATTGTTTACAATATAGTAGAAATCATAACAACCGATTATTCAATTCCATAAGGTATTAAAACACAATGTCCCTAATCCTACTATTATACTCAAAATAGTGGTCCAATCAACCTAGTCTTAGTCTTAGATTCTCAGAAATCAACCTAGTCTTAGTTATTCCTAATTAATCGAACCAGATAGAATATTGAAAAGGTAAAATTCTCGTGGCAATTATTTAATAATCCTACATTTTTAAAGACATGGTTCTTGTCACATGAGTAACTGATGCTTTGAGGATGGCTCGAGTTGCGAACCATTGCAGATTGAGGATTACCCCTTTAAGGTCTTAGATATTTGAGAATCTTTTTCCCCCCTAAGATTCTCTTTACTTGAATATCGTACATATATAATGGTAGCTAGCTGAAGTCGACTAGTTTGACTGGGTTTGGAAAATAAAAATCACATCTCGATGACCAAAGTGCCAAAAGACATGGAGCCCAATAACATAAAATATTGTCAATTTTAAAGAAATTTAAAATTTAAATCCTGAGAAATATAATAGCGTAAAAATTTACCTTCCGAAAATCTCGATTGCCAAAACATACACGATTATTAGGCAACTTCTAAGCTAGCAGTTCGATTGAAGTTATTTTACAAGTAAAATCAGAAGGTAAAGGAGGGATTTTTTTTGTATTTTAGGTTAAATGTTTTAAAAAAAGGACTAATTGATGAGCATGGCTGAAATGGTTGAGTGTCAAACACGTAATCGGTGTTCAGTCTCTCATTTTGAGGACATGAGAGTGACTTCGAGAATACTTGGTCAGTAAGGCTATTTTTTGTTCATACACGGGATTAGATTTGGTGGGGTTAAGTTTAGTTCCAAAAAATGAGGACTAAAGAAATTCTAGTGGTAATTAGGTATTATTAAAGCAATAAGAGATAATATTGGAAAACTAATAGAAATGAAATCAAATTTAAAAATTAACTGGTGCACTTTTTTTATGGAAAGACTAAAAATGTAAAAATATATAAACCAATCTCACGTGAAAAGAGGAAAAGACGCTTCACATTATGGTGAAGGAAGAATTTTCTCTCTCTAAATTATTATCAACTTCAAAAATCCTACCAGCTACCAGTTATTTTTTTTAATAACTAAACTCAAAGAACCAAAGAACGAAAATTCAATAGAAAACCAATATCATTGTATTCGAAAACCAATATCACTACATTCTAAAACAAATATCACTACGTTCGAAATCCAATATTACGACATTCAGAAATCAATATCGCAATATTCGAAAATTAATATCACAACATTTGGAAACCAATATCACTACATTCAGAAACCAATATCACTACATTCGAAAACCATTGTCACTACATTCGAAATCAATATCACTACAACCAATATCACTACATTCGGAGACCAATATCACAATATTTGGAGACCAATATCACAACATTCGGAAATCAATATCACTACATTCGAAAATCAATATTACAACATTCGAAAATCAATATCACAACATTCGGAAAT
Organism: Hypericum androsaemum; assembly: GCA_963995505.1. Lineage (NCBI taxonomy): Eukaryota > Viridiplantae > Streptophyta > Magnoliopsida > Malpighiales > Hypericaceae > Hypericum > Hypericum androsaemum. Next base: position 9,398,298 of record OZ023189.1, read on the forward strand.
CAATATCAAAATATTCGAAAACCAATATCACTAAGTTCTAAAACTAATATCACAACGTTCGAAAACCAATATCACAACATTCGGAAATCAATATGACTACATTCGAAAACCAATATCACTACAGCAAAAAATCAATATCACTAAGCTAAAACCCAATATCTATACAGGTGAAAACCAATATCTATACAGGTGAAAACCAATATCAACACAGCTAAAAACTAATATCACTACACTTTAAAACCAATATCCTTTACATCTCAAAACCAATTTTGCTACACCTTTAAACCAATATCCATACAACTTTAAACCAATATCCATATGCCTTAAAACCAACGCGACAACATCGGAAACCCAAAATACATGCAACACAAGTCTGAAACAATTTGAAGCCAAATCAGTTGCCTCCTACTCTCAGGAAGCTCCTCTAAAGCTCGTCAAATATGGAAAGAAGCAGAAACGGCACGGGAGGGCGGTGAGATTCTTCACGAAGCTTGTGCAAGTCGAGGAGGAAACGAGTTGGAGGAGGCATAGAGCTTACCGCCGTCGCCGTTATCGTCACCATCGATAACAAAACTCCTGCCATCGCCATGGCCAACAAACCTCTCGCCGTCGTCATCGCCAACAAACTTCAAGAAGCCGATGCGGATCCTCCTTGTACGGGCTGTGACTCCAATAGGAAAATAGATTTTGGATGATCTGGGTTTGTAATTAAGTGGGTAGGGAAGAAAAATAAATTTTTGATGATATGAGTTTATTTAATTAGTGAAAGAGAGGGTGAGAGAGGAAGAGACGAGACAGAGAGGAAGAGAGATGGTTGGTTTAGCCTAGTTTTTTTGTTTAAAAAGTAAAAAATGCCCTTGATTGGTTATTGACCATCAGATCTAATTTTTATATTTTTAATCAAATCTGACGGTTCAAAATCTAGTCCCCAACGGGAGATAACTTTTATTTAGTCCCTACTCGATCCGTCCTCATATATACACACGTCGCCACCATTTGTTTTCCACAAAATCTTATAATGGTGAAAAGATGGTGTTTGAGTGTTCACGGAAAACACACGTAACAATATTTTTCACAAAAGTAAATATTTAGATCAAGTAATTACACGTATCAAAGATTGAACCATGTATCATGTCAATTCATGCTATGCCTTGTACTGTTATACAAAATGCTTTTTGATTACATATATACACATGTACATATACCCGGTTTGTACATATATATGTACCTGGTGTTCAATCTTTTCGTTTTAAGGACCTGAGAGTGACTTTTTTTTAGAAGATCCTGAGAGTGATTTGAGAGCCTTCTTAGAATGCACGGAATACGCAATAATACTTGGTCAGTATGGCTGCTTGTCTTTGTATTTTTTGTTCCCGAAAAAGTGTATATATAGATCTAACAAATGTTAGAATTCGATTCCAGATTTAATCAAATTTTTTAAAAATTTGATTCATATTTGTCTCGAGATGAATTGAATACGGTCCAAGATTACTATAACTTATCAAAAAGGCAAATTTGATTCTAATTCGATTTTAAAATTCAATTCGAGTCAAATTTACATCGAATTTGATTCGAAATCGTTCATATTATGTAAAAAAATAAAAAATATTTATATACACTGATTTTTTTTAAGGACAACATACACTGATTTGAAGGGGGGAAACGAGGGGGAGAAATTGAAATTTGAATGCTCCCGTTCCCGTGCCCCCTCAATCATGGGACGTGAAGTTCCATCGGCTGCCCCTCACGCACTACACGTCACCATCGAAGGATGGGCAGAGATCAGCATTTTTGTTTGACATGGTGTTAAGAGTGAGTATTCGTATTATCCGTATTCGATCTATCCAAAATATCCGAATAGATATTTTAAATATCCAAGTCTAAACTCTTCAGTATCCGATATTCATATCCGAATTTTTCTTAGATACGGATACAGATAATCCGAACTATCCATTTTTTTCAAGTTTTAAAAAATAAAAATGGTAACATTATATGGTTAGAAAATGAATATGTACCAAATGTTTACAAAAGAAACTTTGACATTGGATCGGTAGAAAATGAAACTAAAACGAGAGGAGGCCTTCAAAGAAACCTATTTTTTTTAGATTTCTTATTTGAAGAAATTGAAATTTAGTGATTGGGGTAGTGGGTAGGTTTTTTTTGGCAGGTAAATAAACTTTATTGAAACGAAAAACGAAAGAAGAAACAAGAGATAATTACAGAGAAGAAAAGAGGAAAACAAAAATAGACCTGAAAAAGGACCCTCACACTACCTAACCCTAACCGAATCCCAAAATAAATCAAGTTCTTGGTTGCCGATATCTTTTAAAGTTCTAGACCAAAATAATCATTCTCTTGTCTGGTGATAGATAGAATGCTTGAAAAGCTCACAATCGCATTATTTTTTCTCAAAGATTACCTTGTTTCGATGCAACCAAATGCCCCAAATGATGGCCCCGAACAAGGAGTACCAGACCTTCCCCACCATTCCACCATGCACCAAACCACACCAACTAGATAACGCAAACTTAATAAAGATGAAGCCGCTCCACGCTAGGCCCACTCGGTTGATAAAATGGTCCCAAATGGACCGAGAAAATGGGCAGAGGAGAAGCAGATGATCCGATGTCTCATCCTCCTCAAGAAAAAAAGGACATAGCGCCTCCCAAAGTTGGATTCTCCTCATTGTAATCAAATCACGTGTTTGAGTACATCCCTGAATTGCTAACCACATGAAACACTCGACCTTCAGAGGGACCGTACCCGTCTACACCTTCGGTAGTTCCGCGATCAACGGATTGACAATGAGACCAATCTCCTTTGTACGTCTTCTCCATGACAAAGCCGAGTACTGATTAGCATCCCATCTCCACACTACTTGTAATGGGCTTACTTTTGTGGGCTATGGCTAGATATGGCTACTTGTAGTTTTTATTTGGGAAAATTAACCTCAGGTCCCTGGTTTATAGTTTTATTACTCGCAGGTCCTTAGCTTCAAAAATAGTGTATGAGTCCCTGCTTTTTAAGAAAATATTGGTCTGAGTTCCCTAGTCACCGGATCGATCTTCTTAAAAATCTCCAGAAAAAATCTCTGATCCTATGACTAGGGACCTTAGGCCAATATTTTCTTAAAAAGCAAGGACCTCATACACTATTTTCGAAAGCCAGGGACCTGCGAGTAATAAAATTATAAACTAGGGACCTGAGGGTAATTTACTCTTTTTATTTTATTTAATGGGCTTACTTTTTTAAATTGTATATTTTGGATATCCAAAATATCAATTTTATTATCCGTATTCGTATATGAATTCGAAATATTTATTTCGGATAATCCGTATCCGAGTCCGAATTTAAAATTATCCGAGTCCGAATCCGCAAAAATTTTGAATATCAGATACATATGTCAAATTTTTTGCTCATTTTTAGGTGTTAGACTACCCACAACAGCAATCTACCCAATCTATTTCATAGAATAAACAATTAATTTCTCTCTCATCCATACCCAATCCAATCTAATTACATATTTTTTTACCCACAGCAGCAACCCAGTTCACATAATAAATAATTAATTTCTCTCTCATCCACATATTATATACTATCATTTTATATGTAAATTATAATAAATATACGATAATGATTATTCCGTAATTACAACAAGGAAAAAATTACAATAAAGTAATAAAATTAAGATTACGAAATGACTACAAAATTAGATAGAAATTAAGATCCTTCCACTTCATTCATATATTATCTACTATCATTTTTTATTTATATATAAATTACGAGTACGAGTTTTGGTTTGGGAACTACAACTTCTTATTTAAAAGTCTGATTGAGTTGATTCAAGTTGCTTTGTGAAGGTGGGATATATATCTACAACTTTTTAGTTCATGACTTCTCCAAATTCGGAGTGTAATAATGTCAAAAATAGGTTTGAAGTCAATAGTCGAGCAAGTTACGAGTACAAATTTTGATTTAGGAGCTACAACTTCTTATTTCGGAGTCCGATTGAGTTGATACAAGTTTTTTTGTGAAGATGGGATATATATCTACAACTTTTTAGTTTGTGACTTCTCCAAATTTGGAGTGTAAGAATATCAAAAATAGGTTTGAAGTTAATAGTCGAGCGAGTTACGAGTATGAGTTTCGATTTGGGAGCTACAACTTCTTATTCCGGAGTCCGATTGAGTTGATTCAAGTTGCTTTGTGAAGGTGTGATATATATCTACAACTTTTTAGTTTATGACTTCTCCAAATTCGAAGTGTAAGAATATCAAAGATATGTTTGAAATCAATAGTCGTGCGAGTTACGAGTACGAGTTTCATTATTACTTTTTAGTTTAATGAATTTTTAGTTTTAATTTTCATAATTTTTTTAGTTTTGTTAAAGATAATTTCTGTTTGGATAACCACGAAAATATTATCTGAAAATATCTATTTTTAACGAATAATATTATGCCAAGTGGAACTAATTAGATAAATAAGTAAAGAAAAAAAAGGCCAAGTGGCCAATTTGCCGCTCGCGAGCGGCGATCGGCCAAGCACCTCGATCGGCCGCTCGCCCCTCTTTTTCATTACATTTGTTTTTTAAAATATTAAAAAACCCACCCGCGCGAGATTTTGATCTCTGCTGCGGGTAGTCTTAGTATCAGCAATGGGGCGGGGCCCATGCAGGTAAACATTTGGGGTGAGGGACACAAGACATGGTTCTTGTCAAATGGCTGAGTGATGCTCTGAAGATGTCTCGAGTTCTGAACCATTGAAGGTTGATGATTCCCCCTCAAAGGTCTTAGATAAATTTGTGAATATTCTCTCCTGGGTTTCGATTTCATATATCTTGAGCACCCACGTACATATATAGTCTGTCTTACGGTGGTCGAGGTTGTTAGCTTCGGAACCTTGCAAGAAGTTTATCAACCACGCGGGAAGGGTTGGTCAGTATTATTATTTCTATTAATAACAGCTTGGAATATTTAAGTTAGTTTGGCAAATAAAATTAAATCTCCATTGTGAATGCGTACAAAATTCTTAGCAACTTACATGCAAGCGCTTTGATGTAACTGACTTTTCTTTTGGTGGAAAAATCAGAAGGAGACGGGGTCTCAAAAAATAATCAGAAAGAGACGGTCTGTGGACTCAAACTTTAATAGACTAACAAATTAAATAAAGAAATTAAAAAAAAGAGTTTAGAAACAAACAATAGAAAAATAAATTTGTATGTGAAAATAAATAAGAAATAAAATATAGATTCGAGGTGGGAGTACCATAATATGTTTGTTGATTACAAAAAATAATTTAACACATATAGCAAACAAATATAAATCTCATGCAAACGTAAAGAAATCACAAATATCATCAATCAATTTGTCAAATAATTGGCTAACAAATGTTTATTATATAGTAGACATAATATCAACCGACAGTTCGATAAAATAATAGCATTATTTTCAAAGATAAGATAATAGTATTAAGAACATAGTATTCTTAGTCCTAGCGATTGTACTCAAAATATTCGTCTAATCAATTTAGCCTTACTTATTTCTAATAGCTCGATTAATTCTTCCAAAGCTAACAAAACTCTCTCAGTTTAATGAATAGTTGCAAAACAAGTGCTTTATCATTTGGTTGTAATGGTTGTCGTGAACAGATATTTAGCGTCAGATGTGACATTTTGGACAAACTCGAAACATAGACTTTGATTCTTTCCGAGTTACAGATACAAAGATAACTTAAATTAGTACGTTATACACAAACTCAATCTTTTATTCATTTTAACCTTAAAAAAAGTTTTATTTATTTTTTAAAAATGTTAAACCCTATCCCTAACCCTAGGGAACCATTCAATTTTTGAATTTTTTTGAAAAATTTCAAAACATTTTAAAAAATGAATTTTTTTAAAAATTTTGAAAAGATTTGAAATTTTTTAAAAAATAAATAAAGGAATTCAGATTCTTTTCAAATTCAATTTGAATTCAGCAGTTTATAATTTGTATTCGAATTCTTTTTTGGCCGAATTGAATAATGTTCAACTTTTTGATGAATTCGAACAAATTCAATTCGAAAAAGGCTATTTAATCCCTAATGAAGTTATAGCAAATAGTGGTTCAGTGTGTCTTTCTTTATTTTTGTTGTATCCATTAGATAATTGCAACTTTAGTGGTGCGAGGTTTGAATGACGACTGCATGCGAATTATCAACGCGAACATACGGTCGCACCAACACGTACGTATACATCAAGCGTAATCGTGTAGCGGATTTTTTTTCTAAGTCATGTGCCGTCAGATTTTGTTAATGTCAGATTTGATATTCAATAATGTCCAATAGTGTCGAAGTTCTCTTTAAAGAAAGAAGACAACTTGAAAGGTTTTGAAGGTCTTTTATTTTTATCTTTAAAATAAAATAAAAATTATATAGCATATTTAATATGACAAAGACATCATATAAGACATTGATGTGTAATCGGTGACAAAAAAATAATTCTGAGATATTAATGCATTCTTTAGACACATAAAATTAGCGAAGTGGATCAATTTTAAGTTCAAAAAAACTTATTGGACTTCGTGAGTAACTAAGAGCAACTATTTCATCTTTATTCTTTTATATAATAACGACCAATACAAAGTAAGCATTACTTCGCACTCTTCTGGGACATCAAATTCTGAGAATTGCAACATTTGGGGAAAATAATTGATCTTTGATAAACTTAGCAGTAGTGGAAAGGCAACAATAGAGTAATTTCGTAACTAACAAAACACTAACAATTCGAATTTGCTAAATATAGCAAAACGGAAAGGCAACGATTGAGTGTTCACGATGTCCAACTTCCATCTGCAAATTATCATCAACCAGAAGCTAGTACTTCCAGCAAAGCGTGGATAACACTTCCAGAAACACAATGCACCAAAAACTTAATGATGGAGCTCAACTTTCCCCGACGACGAGGAGGTTGATTGGCGAGCTGACGTTCTTCCATGCAGGCCAAATGAACATCAAACTTGCACGGCCCGCACCTGTAGAACCATTGACCCGAGACCTCGGTGTTGCAAACATCACAGTTGAAGCTGCCCTTATAAGGAGAGGAGAAGGCGAGGCCGAGCCCGTGGGGGTGAGAGTGGTGGGTCCGGGTCAGCGGAATGGCAGCACAGTGCTTATGGAGATCAATATTGCAGGCTCGGCAGCTGTAACACCAGTCATACACTGTCTCACCACAAGCGTTACAGCTATATGATGACCCAGCAGATGAGGTGAGGGACAAGACATGGTTTTTGTCACATGGGTGAGGGATCCTTTGAGGGTGGCTCCAGTTCTGATCCATTGCAGGTGTATCAAGTTCGATCTTTTCCGGGTTTAGATATTATGTTTCTTTAGTAGTGAAGGAGCGGACCTATATATATATGTATATATGTATATATATATATATATATATATATATATATATATATATATATATATATATATGTATATTGGGTGCTCAATCTTCGGTTGTTTGAGGACTTTGAGAGTTACTTCGGCGCCTTCCTTGTGTGCATGGAGTACGCGGGAATACTTGGTCAGTATGGCTGTCCATCTTTCATTATTTATTCTTGTTTCGGGAAAAAAATAAAGAAAAAGTCAATTTTAGTACCCAGTAGTATCATAAAATATCAATTTAGTATCATGTGGTAAAAAATTCATCAATCGACGGACAGCTGTCCAGACTTGCCCGAACCCTGCTCGGGCAATTAGACCAGCCACATCATCAAAATTTGATGACATGGCATACTCCACCTTCTCCTCTCCCCTCCCACTCTTCTCCCTCTCTCCTCTCCCACTCTTCTCCCTCCTCCTCCTCTCCCTCCTCCTCTTCTCCCAACTTCTCAATCTGATGGCGCCATGAAAGAAGAAGGAGAAAGCTAAAATTATCAAATAATTGAATGAGGGAGTTTGCTACCTTCAAGCTTTTTTGCTTACGAAACCAAAAAAATCCACACATCCCCTTCGACAAAAAGGAACCCACACATCAAAGTGGAAATAATTTAACAAGAGAATTGAATTAATTTTTACCAAACCAGCAATGAACAAGTTTTAGTGAGACACTGAAGCACGGAAACCACAACGAGCATTTTTGGTTTTCAATTTGGATTTAAGTGTTGGAAATTTTCAGGTTTGTGATTTTTTAAATTAGGATTTCAAATTAGAATTTTTTAATTTGCCACGTCAACACTACCTGTGAGAGAGAAGTATGGCTTACCGCTAACATGCAAAAGTCAGGTGGGACAAACTAGCTCTAGTTAAAAATTTGTCACAAAAAATATGAGTTTAAGAAATATCTATCAACGAAAAAGACAAACTTAAATCACATAATACTATGTTAAAAATGAGTAAAATTACATAGTTACTAAAATAAAATTGTCCCAATTTTAACAGCAATTGCAATTATGTTTCACGGAAAACAGCTAGATATAATTCAAGGACGATGAGTCTTTTGGCCGACTACGTCTTAGTCCGGTACACACGCTTGTTAGAATTATCTTCCCCTTGAAGTTGACAATTTTGTTTTACTTGTGGACTTTGCTAATGGCAGAAGGAACAGAGTTGTAAAGTCAAGCGGTCCCGACTCCCGGTTGGCAGGAAACAACCCAACTAGACTTAGTTCGAGTTACTAGTATTTAGCCTAACGCACAAGCTGTAAATAATTTCAAAAAAGTCTAACTCAGCTTGGAATATTTATGTTAGTTTGACTAGTTTTGAAAAATGAAAATTACATTGTAAAAGCATACAAAATCTTTAAGCAACATGCAAGAAACCTCTTGAAAAATTCTATGGTGGACCCTCTATACTAAGTTACAATATGACTTGGTATAGATCTACCAATTTTTTATTGACATGTAGATTAGCTACTTATTAGTTAAATAGTTGACTTAGAATAGATAAATATGGAAACTAAATCAAAGATTATTATGATAATATTTTTAAAAAATTATTTCCTAATCAAAACGATTGCCGGGAAAAATTCTACATCAACGATTAGGAAAAAAGATAGAATTAATTTTTGTGGATAGAATTAATTAGGAAACGATTAGGAGTTTTTAAAGATAGGAGTTTTCCAATCTCCGATTTTTTAAAGATATAATTAATTTTTGTGGTGTCCTCCGAAAAAATCAAAACAGTAGCAAATAATATTTCTTTGAATTGCCAAAAATTTCAATAAAAATTTCTAAACTTACCAATTTTGGAGAAGAAAAATAAGCCAATAAAACTGATAACTTTTTTTTAGGGTTAAATCATAACTTGCATTAAAACATCAAATTCATACAATGTGATCCGCAACAACATTCATAAACCCAGAAAGAATAGCTCCAAAGAAGCGGACAATTAGTTCATGCACGAACAAAACCAAAGGAAGAAAAACTAAACACTAAAAAAACTAAATTAGCAAAAATCAAAGGAAGAAAAATACAAAATTAAGGGCGATTTACGTGAAAAAAAAATGGTGTTCCTTCTTCTTTTCTCTTGAAAAATTAGTATGTGAAAAAAAATTAGATTTGAGATCAGAATATCACTATATATTATAAAAAATATTCTAACACGTGTAATAAACAAATGATCTCATGCAAACGTAAAGAAATCACAAATGTCATCAATCACTTTGTCAAACAACTTGCTAACGGATGTTTACTATATAGTAAACATAATATCAACTGATTATTCAGTTCGATAAAATAATAGTATTAAAAAAGTAGATATTCCTTGTCCTAACAATTATACTCAAAATATTGGTCTAACCAGTCTAACCTTACTTATCTTTAATAACTTTTAAACTATCCTACTACTCTTACACTGAACAATGTGGTATTCTCAGCAAATATATCAAAAATGTTAATGCTCCATAATTTATTCAGGACGCCCTAAGAAGACATCCAACACACTAAGCTTAAGCATTGGTTACGACAAACAGCAAGCAATTACTTATCAAAATCAACATACTAAGCCATGATAATTAGATTCGCTTAAAAGTTCTTATTTCATATCTTACAAATGTAAAAAATATTATCAGAAGGGCCACTTAAAATTATATTAATCAATTACTTTTCTAAAATCAACATATTAGAAAAAAGTGTTTTCCATCAATTCCCTCTGCATGACAGGCCTTAACAATTGAGACCGGATTCGGTGGGGACAAAAATCCTCCCCACCATTGGAACAAATAAGTTTTGGGTATGGACGTCAATGGGCAAGATCCAGGTAGGATTCATATAACCTAAATTCTTACCCTCTTTTTAAATGGTCGATCCAGATTCTTATCCTTATCCTCTTTAAAAATAAGGATTCGGGCAGGATCTGGGTCCTTAAAAATTGGGCAGGATCAGGGCGACCTGCGGGTTCGTATTTTTTATAAAATATTTAATTAAAAAAATTAAATTAGTTTTTTTTAAATTACTTGCATGCCATTAAACATAAAATTAAAAATTAAGAACATAATCCTCTACTGGTAAATGATGATTTCCAAAGAATAGAAGCTCCAACATATGTAGGTTAAAATAGTCATTGAGTCTGACCATAAAAGCCAAACTATTTGTTTCGTCAAAGGTTTATTATTTCCACGAGGGAAAATAATATGAATTTTTTTAAGATAAAGTTTACATCATGACAATGCCAGATTTTAAATTATAAACTTTCTAGCTATTTGCAATGCTTTGTGCTGAAAGACTATAACCTCTTTGGCAAAAAAAAATATTTATATGAATCATGAACTACTTGTCTTGTATGATTAGCAATTTTACATGTTTCTACGGTAATTTTTTTTGTTTCTAAGCTAATTGAAAAGTGAAACAACGTGATAAAATATTTAACTTAATAGTATAAGACGCTAGTGAATTGACTCAAGTCCAGAATTTAGTGTGATGTACGTAACAATCTGAATAGATTCAATTTACAAGTGACTTGGATTTACTCAAAGAACCATTAAATTCAAGTCTTACAAATACAAATAATATAATTAATAAAATTACCAATAAATATAATTCGATAATATTCAAATTTAAATACAAAACATTAGAAAAATGTGGCCAATGTGATGAAAGCCTTTTGGATCCATCCACCTTTGTATATTGTAATGATCATGGACCTCTGCTAAATAAAAAAATAAACATTGTGGGACCCTTTATGTATTTCTTTTGGTTTGGATGGATCTTTAACTTTATTATTTACTGCGGTCAACAAAAACCGAAGAAAGCAATATGATAAAAGGGAATCTGAGTCCATTCTGGTTGGACTAGCTCTTATTTGATGTAGAAAAAAATTTTAAATTCAAATCTTACAAATGCTAAAAAAATATTATAACTTGTATAGAGTTCGACAATTATAGACTCTCGTCACAAAATTCGAAAGAAGAAGATAAAGTGATCCAGTTTCAGGATGACAAGATTTGGTTTTATGATGGCAAGACATTAAAAAAGGAAGACAAGAAATAGTAAATAAGCAAAGGAACATCAACACAAGACACAACCACATTGAGCTCCTGATCTTCGGAATTCCATCTGCAAGTCAAAAACCACCGAGGTCTCCAAATGCCCCAAAGTCAGTCTGATCACCACCACCACCATCACCACCGTGTCCGCCGCCACCATCACCGAATAGTAGGTTCGTCAAGCCGGATCCTAGAGCCTGGAAAGTACCACCGATGGCACTAGACAGGATCATAGTTCCCAGGACTCCTCCAGCAGTCGTATTCATACTTGGCCTAGCTGGTGCAGCGGCATGATACATCACGTAGCTTCTGTTTGCTACGTTGTACGGATTCGGATTAGGACCCGGTAGAGGCACTTGATACTGGTAGTGCTGGACTTGAACAGGTGGTTGTAGAGTTTGGACTTGGTGACGAGCATGAATCGAGGATGGACCACGGCCTTGTTCCATCCCGGCGCAGCCTAAATGAACATCAAACGAGCACAGGTCGCACCTGTATAGCCACTGCCCGGTCCCTATGGCCCTGCACAAGTTACAGGTAAAGCACTTGCTCGGATAAGGAACCGAGAAGGCAAGAGTGAGCTGGTGGTGGTGAGACCGGTGGGCGAGTGCATCGGCATAGAAGCACAATGAATATGGAGATCAGTATCGCAATCTGTACACCGGTAACACAAGCCATCCGCTACCTCACCACAGGCATCGCAGCTGCACCAAGACCCAGCAGCTGAGGTGAGGGACAAGACAAGGTTATTGTCAAATGGGTGAGTGATGCTCTGAGGATGTCTCGAGTTCCGAACCATTGCAGGTTGATGATTCCCCTCAAAGGTCTTAGATAATTTGTGAATATTCTCTTCTGGGTTTCGATTTCATATTTCTCGAGCACCCACGTACATATATATTGGTAGCTAGTAGCTAGCTCTGTCTCTTACGGTGGTCGAGGTTGTTAGCTTCGGAAACTTGCAAGAAGTTAATCAACAACGCGGAAAGGCTTGGTCAGTATTATTATTCGGATAAAGACACTTTAGTCTCCTGTGTTTTAGGAAATACACACTTTGCACCATGTGTTTCAAAAATACCCAAAAAAGTACCATGTGTTTCTCTTTGGTTAAAAAATTATTTAAGTTAGTTTGACTAGTTTTGGCAAATGAAAAAAATACATGTCGATTGTAAGAGCATTCAAATTCTTAAGCAACTTGCAAGCAAGCGCTTTGATGTAATTGACATTTCTTTTAGTGGTAAAATCAGAAGGAGACGGATCCGAGGACTCAAATTTTAATGGACTTAAACTTAGTGTCGAACTCTTTTAAACTTAGTGTCGAACTCCTTCAAAATAAATTAATGTTTTGCGTCTCAAAAATGTGTAGTAAGGAAGTAAAGATACCAAGTTGAATTTAAGGAAATACGGTTAGTTGATTAATCTAACAAATCTAACAAAAAAACTAAAAGGGAGTTCGAAAACAATCAAAAGAAAACAAAATCAGTATGCGAAAATTAATGAGAAATAAATTTGAGGTCAGAGTATCACGATATGTTTGTTGATCAAAAAAATAATCTTGTACATGTTAGCAAACAAATGCAATTCTCCAGCAATCGCAAAAATATCTCAAATGTCATCAATCAACTCAGTAAACAATCATCTAACAAATTGTTTACAATACAGTAGAAATCATAACAACCGATTATTCAATTGCATAAGGTATTAAAACACAATGTCCCTAATCCTACTATTATACTCAAAATGGTGGTCCAATCAACCTAGTCTTAGTCTTAGATTCTCAGAAATAAACCTAGCGTTAGTTATTCCTAATTAATCGAACTAGATAGAACATTGAAAAGATAAAATTCTCGTGACAATTATTTAATAATCCTAAATTTTTAAAGACATGGTTCTTGTCACATGAGTAACTGATGCTTTGAGGATTGCTCGAGTTGCGAACCATTGCAGATTGAGGATTACCCCTTTAAGGTCTTAGATATTTGAGAATCTTTTTCCCCCCTAAGATTCTCTTTACTTGAATATCGTACATATATAATGGTAGCTAGCTGAAGTCGACTAGTTTGACTGGGTTTGGAAAATAAAAATCACATCTCGATGACCAAAGTGCCAAAAGACATGGAGCCCAATAACATAAAATATTGTCAATTTTAAAGAAATTTAGAATTTAAATCCTGAGAAATGTAATACCGTAAAAATTTACCTTCCGAAAATCTCGATTGCCAAAACATACATGATTATTAGGCAACTTCTAAGCTAGCGGTTCGATTGAAGTTATTTTACAAGTAAAATCAGAAGGTAAAGGAGGGATTTTTTTTATATTTTAGATTAAATGTTTAAAAAAAAGGACTAATTGATGAGCATGGCTGAAATGGTTGAGTGTCAAACACATAATCGGTGTTCAGTCTCTCGTTTTGAGGACATGAGAGTGACTTCGAGAATACTTGGTCAGTAAGGCTATTTTCTGTTCTGAAAAACACCATGTGTATATATATACACGGGATTAGATTTGGTGGGGCTAAGTTTAGTCCCAAAAAATGAGGACTAAAGAAATTCTAGTGGTAATTAGGTATTATTAAAGCAATATGAGATAATATTAGAAAACTAATAGAAATCAAATTTTAAAATTAGCTGGTGCACTTTTTTTATGGAAAGACTAAAAATGTAAAAATATATAAACCAATCTCACGTGAAAAGAGGAAAAGACGCTTCACATTATGGTGAAGGAAGAATTCTCTCTCTCTAAAAATTATTATCAACTTCAAAAATCCTACCAGCTACCAGGTATTTTTTTTAATAACTAAACTCAAAGAACCAAATAACGAAAATTCAATAGAAAATCAATATCATTGCATTCGAAAACCAATATCACTACATTCGAAAATAAATATCACTACGTTCGAAATCCAAAATTACCACATTCAGAAACCAATATCAGTATTCGAAAATTAATATCACTACATTTGGAATCCAATATCACTACATTCAGAAACCAATATCACTACATTCGAAAACCAATATCACTACATTCGAAAACCATTGTCACTACATTCGAAATCAATATCACTACATTCGGACACCAATATCACAACATTTGAAGACCAATATCACAACATTCGGAAACCAATATCACTACATTCGGAAATCAATATTACTACATTCGAAAATCAATATCACAACATTCAGAAATCAATATCAAAATATTCGAAAATCAATATCACTAAGTTCGGAAACCAATATCATAACATTCGGAAACCAATATGACTACATTCGAAAACCAATATCACTACAGCAAAAAATCAATATCACTAAGCTAAAACCCAATATCTATACAGGTGAAAACCAATATCAACACAGCTAAAAACTAATATCACTACACCTTAAAACCAATATCCTTTACATCTCAAAACCAATTTTGCTACACCTTTAAACCAATATCCATACAACTTTAAACCAATATCCATATACCTTAAAACCAATGCGACAACATCGAAAACCCAAAATACATGCAACACAAGTCTGAAACAATTTGAAGCCAAATCAGTTGCCTCATACTCTCAGGAAGCTCCTCTAATTTAATTTGAAGAAGCTCGTCAAATATGGAAAGAAGCAGAAACGGCACAGGAGGGCGGTGAGATTCTTCACGAAGCTTGTGCAAGTCGAGGAGGAATCGAGTTGGAGGAGGCATAGAGCTTACCGCCGTCACCATCGACAACAAAACTCCTGCCATCTCCATGGCCAACAAACCTCTCGCCGTCGTCATCGCCAACAAACCTCAAGAAGCCGATGCGGATCCTCCTTGTATGGGCTGTGACTCCAATAGGAAAATAGATTTTGGATGATCTGGGTTTGTAATTAAGTGGGTAGGGAAGAAAAATAGATTTTTGATGATATGAGTTTATTTAATTAGTGAAAGAGAGGGTGAGAGAGGAAGAGACGAGACAGAGAGGAAGAGAGATGGTTGGTTTAGCCTAGTTTTTTGTTTAAAAAGTAAAAAAATGCCCCTGATTGGTTATTGACCATCAGATCTAATTTTTATATTTTTAATCAAATCTGACGGTTCAAAATTTAGTCTCCAATGAGAGATAAATTTTATTTAGTCCCTACTCGATCCGTCCTCGTATATACACACGTCGCCACCATTTTTGTCCCACAAATTCTTATAATGGTGAAAAGATGGTGTTTGAGTGTTCACGGAAAACACACGTAACAATATTTTTCACAAAAGTAAATATTTAGATTAAGTAATTACATGTATCAAAGATTGAACCATGTATCAGGTCAATTCATGCTATGCCTTGTACTGTTATACAAAATGCTTTTTGATTACATATATATACATGTACATATACCCGGTTTGTACATATATATGTACCTGGTGTTCAATCTTTTCGTTTTAAGGACCTGTGAGTGACTTTTGTTTAGAAGATCCTGAGAGTGATTTGAGAGCCTTCTTAGAATGCACGGAATACGCAATAATACTTGGTCAGTATGGCTGCTTGTTTTTGTATTTTTTGTTCCCGAAAAAGTGTATATATAGATCTAACAAATGTTAGAATTCGATTCTAGATTTAATCCGATTTTTCAAAAATTTGATTCATCAAAAATTCGATTCATATTTGTCTCGAGACGAATTGAATACGGTCCAAGATTACTATAACTTATCAAAAAGGCAAATTTGATTCTAATTCGATTTTATAATTCAATTCGAGTCAAATTTATATCGAATTTGATTCGAAATCGTTCATATTATGTAAAAAAATAAAAAATATTTATATACACTGATATTTTTAAGGACAACATACACTGATTTGAAGGGGAGAAATTGAAATTTGAATGCTCCCGTTCCCGTGCCCCCTCAATCATGGGACGTGAAGTTCCATCGGCTGCCCCTCACGCACTACACGTCACCATCGAAAGATGGGCAGAGATCAGCATTTTTGTTTGACATGGTGTTAAGAGTGAGTATTCGTATTATCCGTATTCGATCTATCCAAAATATCCGAATAAATATTTTTAATATCCGAGTCTAAATTCTTCAGTGTCCGAAATTCATATCCAAAATTTTCTTAGATACGGATACAGATAATCCGAACTATCCATTTTTTTCAAGTTTTCAAAAATAAAAATGGTAACATTATATGGTTAGAAAATGAATAAGTACCAAATGTTTACAAAAGAAACTTTGACATTGGATTGGTAGAAAATGAAACTAAAACGAGAGGAGGCCTTCAAAGAAACCTGTTTTTTTCTAGATTTCTTATTTGAAGAAATTGAAATTTAGTGATTGGGGTAGTGGGTAGGTTTTTTTTTGGCAGGTAAATAAACTTTATTGAAACGAAAAACGAAAGAAGAAACAAGAGATAATTACAGAGAAGAAAAGAGGAAAACAAAAATAGACCTGAGAAAGGACCCTCACACTACCTAACCCTAACTGAATCCCAAAATAAATCAAGTTCTTGGTTGCCGATATCTTTTAAAGTTCTAGACCAAAATAATCATTCTCTTGTCCGGTGATAGATAGAATGCTTGAAAAGCTCACGATCGCATTATTTTTTCTCAAAGATTACCTTGTTTCGATGCAACCAAATGCCCCAAATGATGGCCCCGAACAAAGAGTACCGGACCTTCCCCACCATTCCACCATGCACCAAACCACACCAACTAGATAACGCAAACTTCATAAAGATGAAGCCGCTCCACGCTAGGCCCACTCGGTTGACAAAATGGTCCCAAATGGACCGAGAAAATGGGCAGAAGAGAAGCAGATGATCCGATGTCTCATCCTCCTCAAGAAAAAAAGGACATAGCGCCTCCCAAAGTTGGATTCTCCTCATTGTAATCAAATCACTTGTTTGAGTACGTCCCTGAATTGCTAACCACATGAAACACTCGACCTTCAGAGGGACCGTACCCATCCACACCTTCGGTAGTTCCGCGATCAACGGATTGACAATGAGACCAATCTCCTTTGTACGTCTTCTCCATGACAAAGCCGAGTACTGACTAGCATCCCATCTCCACACTACTTGTAATGGGCTTACTTTTGTGGGCTATGGCTAGATATGGCTACTTGTAGTTTTTATTTGGAAAAATTATCCTCAGGTCCCTGGTTTATAATTTTATTACTCGCAGGTCCTTAGCTTCGAAAATAGTGTATGAGTCCCTGCTTTTTAAGAAAATATTGGTCTGAGTTCCTTAGTCACCGGATCGATCTTCTTAAAAATCTCCGAAAAAAATCTCTGATCCTATGTCTAGGGACCTTAGACCAATATTTACTTAAAAAGTAGGGACCTCATACACTATTTTCGAAAGCCAGGGACCTGCGAGTAATAAAATTATAAACTGGGGACCTGAGGGTAATTTACTCTTTTTATTTTATTTAATGGGCTTACTTTTTTAAATTGTATATTTTGGATATCCAAAATATCAATTTTATTATCCGTATTCGTATCTGAATTTGAAATATTTATTTTGGATAATCCGTATACGAGTCCGAATCCGCAAAAATTTTGAATATCAGATACATATGTCAAATTTTTTGCTCATTTTTAGGTGGTAGACTACCCACAACAGCAATCTACCCAATCTATTTTATAGAATAAACAATTAATTTCTCTCTCATCCATACCCAATCCAATCTAATTACATATTTTTTTACCCACAGCAGCAACCCAGTTCACAGAATAAATAATTAATTTCTCTCTCATCCACATATTATATACTATCATTATATATAAAAATTATAATAAATATACGATAATGATTATTTCGTAATTACAATAAGGAAAAAATTACAATAAAGTAATAAAATTAAGATTACGAAATGACTACAAAATTAGTTAGAAATTAAGATCCTTCCACTTCATTCTTATATTATCTACTATCATTTTTTATTTATAAATAAATTACGAGTATGAGTTTTGGTTTGGGAACTACAACTTTTTATTTAAAAGTCTGATTGAGTTGATTCAAGTTGTTTTGTGAAGATGGGATATATATCTACAACTTTTTAGTTCATGACTTCTCCAAATTCGGAGTGTAATAATGTCAAAAATAGGTTTGAAGTCAATAGTCAAGCGAGTTACGAGTACAAGTTTCGATTTAGGAGCTACAACTTCTTATTTCGGAGTTTGATTGAGTTGATTCAAGTTGTTTTGTGAAGATGAGATATATATCTACAGCTTTTTAGTTTATGACTTCTCCAAATTTGGAGTGTAAGAATATCAAAAATAGGTTTGAAGTTAATAGTCGAGCGAGTTACGAGTACGAATTTCGATTTGGGAGCTACAACTTCTTATTCCGGAGTCCGATTGAGTTGATTCAAGTTGCTTTGTGAAGGTGTGATATATATCTACAACGTTTTAGTTTATAACTTCTCCAAATTCGAAGTGTAAGAATATCAAAGATATGTTTGAAATCAATAGTCGAGCGAGTTACGAGTACGAGTTTCATTATTACTTTTTAGTTTAATGACTTTTTAGTTTTAATTTTCATAATTTTTTTTAGTTTTGTTAAAGATAATTTCTGTTTAGATAACCACGAAAATATTATCTAAAAATATCTATTTTTAACGAATAATATTATGCCGAGTGGAACTAATTAGATAAATAAGTAAAGAAAAAAAAAGGCCAAGTGGCCAATTTGCCGCTCGCGAGCGGCGATCGGCCAAGCACCTCAATCGGCCGCTCGCCCCTCTTTTTCATTACATTTGTTTTTTTAATATTAAAAAACCCACCCGCGCGAGATTTTGATCTCTGCTGCGGGTAGTCTTAGTATCAGCAATGGGGCGGGGCCCATGCAGGTAAACATTTGGGGTGAGGGACACAAGACATGGTTCTTGTCAAATGGCTGAGTGATGCTCTGAAGATGTCTCGAGTTCTGAACCATTGAAAGTTGATGATTCCCCCTCAAAGGTCTTAGATAAATTTGTGAATATTCTCTCCTGGGTTTTGATTTCATATATCTTGAGCACCCACGTACATATATAGTCTGTCTTACGGTGGTCGAGGTTGTTAGCTTCGGAACCTTGCAAGAAGTTTATCAACCACGCGGGAAGGCTTGGTCAGTATTATTATTTCTATTAATAACAGCTTGGAATATTTAAGTTAGTTTGGCAAATAAAAATAAATCTCCATTGTGAATGCATACAAAATTCTTAGCAACTTACATGCAAGCGCTTTGATGTAACTGACTTTTCTTTTGGTGGAAAAATCAGAAGGAGACGGGGTCTCAAAAAACAATCAGAAAGAGACGGTCCGTGGACTCAAACTTTAATAGACTAACAAATTAAATAAAGAAATTAAAAAGGAGAGTTTAGAAACAAACAATAGAAAAATAAATTCGTATGTGAAAATAAATAAGAAATAAAATATAGATTCGAGGTGGGAGTACCATAATATGTTTGTTGATTACAAAAAATAATTTAACACATATAGCAAACAAATATAAATCTCATGCAAACGTAAGGAAATCACAAATATCATCAATCAATTTGTCAAATAATTGGCTAACAAATATTTATTATATAGTATACATAATATCAACCGATTATTCAGTTCGATAAAATAATAGCATTATTTTCAAAGATAAGATAATAGTATTAAGAACATAGTATTCTTAGTTCTAGCCATTGTACTCAAAATATTCGTCTAATCAATTTAGCCTTATTTCTAATAGCTCGATTAATTCTTCCAAAGCTAACAAAACTTTCTCAGTTTAATGAATAGTTGCAAAACAAGGACTTTATCATTTGGTTGTAATGGTTGTCGTGAACAGATATTTAGCGTCAGATGTGACATTTTGGACAAACTCGAAACATGGATTTTGATTCTTTCCGAGTTACAGATACAAAGATAACTTAAAATAGTACGCTATACACAAACTCAATCTTTTATTCATTTTAACCTTAAAAAAAGTTTTATTTATTTTTTAAAAATGTTAAACCCTATCCCTAACCCTAGGGAACCATATAATTTTTGAATTTTTTTGAAAAATTCAATACATTTTAAAAAATGAATTTTTTTTAAAATTTTGAAAAGATTTGAATTTTTTTTAAAATAAATAAAAGAATTCAGATTTTTTTCAAATTCAATTTGAATTCAGCAGTTTATAATTTGTATTCGAATTTTTTTTTGGACGAATTGAATAATGTTCAACTTTTTGATGAATTCGAACAAATTCGATTCGAAAAGGGCTACTTAATCCCTAATGAAGTTATAGCAAATAGTGGTTCAGTGTGTCTTTCTTTATTTTTGTTGTATCCATTAGCTAATTGCAACTTTAGTGGTGCGAGGTTTGAATGACGACTGCATGCGAATCATCAACGCGAACATACGGTCGCACCAACACGTACGTATACATCAAGCGTAATCGTGTAGCGGATTTTTTTTCTAAGTCATGTGCCGTCAGATTTTGTTAATGTCAGATTTGATATTCAATAATGTCCAATAGTGTCGAAGTTCTCTTTAAAGAAAGAAGACAACTTGAAAGGTTTTGAAGGTCTTTTATTTTTATCTTTAAAATAAAATAAAAATTATATAGCATATTTAATATGACAAAGACATCATATAAGACATTGATGTGTAATCGGTGACAAAAAAATAATTCTGAGATATTAATGCATTCTTTAGACACATAAAATTAGCTAAGTGGATCAATTTTAAGTTAAAAAAAACTTATTGGACTTCGTGAGTAACTAAGAGCAACTATTTCATCTTTATTCTTTTATATAATAACGACCAATACAAAGTAAGCATTACTTCGCACTCTTCTGGGACATCAAATTCTGAGAATTGCAACATTTGGGGAAAATAATTGATCTTTGATAAACTTAGCAGTAGTGGAAATGCAACAATAGAGTAATTTCGTAACTAGCAAAACACTAACAATTGAGTAATCTCGAATTCGAATTTGCTAAATATAGCAAAACGGAAAGGCAACGATTGAGTGTTCACGATGTCCAACTTCCATCTGCAAATTATCATCAACCAGAAGCTAGTACTTCCAGCAAAGCGTGGATAACACTTCCAGAAACACAATGCACCAAAAACTTAATGATGGAGCTCAACTTTCCCCGACGACGAGGAGGTTGATTGGCGAGCTGACGTTCTTCCATGCAGGCCAAATGAACATCAAACTTGCACGGCCCGCACCTGTAGAACCATTGACCCGAGACCTCGGTGTTGCAAACATCACAGTTGAAGCTGCCCTTATAAGGAGAGGAGAAGGCGAGGCCGAGCCCGTGGGGGCGAGAGTGGTGGGTCCGGGTCAGCGGAATGGCAGCACAGTGCTTATGGAGATCAATATTGCAGGCTCGGCAGCTGTAACACCAGTCATACACTGTCTCACCACAAGCGTTACAGCTATATGATGACCCAGCAGTTGAGGTGAGGGACAAGACATGGTTTTTGTCACATGGGTGAGGGATCCTTTGAGGGTGGCTCCAGTTCTGATCCATTGCAGGTGTATCAAGTTCGATCTTTTCCGGGTTTAGATATTATGTTTCTTTAGTAGTGAAGGAGCAGACCTATATATATATATATATGTATATACATATATATATATATATAGATATATGTATATATATATATTGGGTGCTCAATCTTCGGTTGTTTGAGGACTTTGAGAGTTACTTCGGCGCCTTCCTTGTGTGCATGGAGTACGCGGGAATACTTGGTCAGTATGGCTGTCTATCTTTCATTATTTATTCTTGTTTCGGGAAAAAAATAAGGGAAAAGTCAATTTTAGTATCCAGTAGTATCATAAAATATCACTTTAGTACCATGTGGTAAAAAATTTATCAATCGATGGACAGCTGTTCAGACTTGCCCGGACCCTACTTGGGCAATTAGACCAGCCACATCATCAAAATTTGATGACATGGCATACTCCACCTTCTCCTCTCCCCTCTCTTCTCCCTCTCTCCTCTCCCTCCTCCTCCTCTCCCAACTTCTCAATCTGATGGCGCCATGAAAGAAGAAGGAGAAAGCTAAAATTATCAAATAATTGAACGAGGGAGTTTGCTACCTTCAAGCTTTTTCGCTTACGAAACCAAAAAAATCCACACATCCCCTTCGACAAAAAGGAACCCACACATCAAAGTGGAAATAATTTAACAAGAGAATTGAATTAATTTTTACCAAACCAGCAATGAACAAGTTTTAGTGAGACACTGAAGCACGGAAACCACAACGAGCATTTTTGGTTTTCAATTTGGATTTAAGTGTTGGAAAATTTCAGGTTTGTGATTTTTTTAATTAGGATTTCAAATTAGAATTTTTTAATTTGCAGCGTCAACACTACCTGTGAGAGAGAAATATGGCATACCGCTAACATGCAAAAGTCTGGTGGGACAAACTAGTTCTAGTTAAAAATTTGTCACAAAAAATATGAGTTTAAGAAATATCTATCAACGAAAAAGACAAACTTAAATCACATAGTACTAAGTTAAAAATGAGTAAGCTCCCCACCCCCTCCCGCTCTCCCCCCTCCCCCGCTCCCCCCCTCCCACTCTCTCCCCCTCCCGCTCCCGCCCCCCGTCCCGTTCCCGCAACCCCCTCCCCCTCCCGCCCCCCTCCCGCTCCTGCCCCCACCCCCTCCCCCCCCTCACGCTCCCGCTCCAGCTCCCTCAGGTGCCTCATGCGGCTCATGATGTGAGTATGCCTTTGTCGGAGATTCAGGTTGTTTCGGGTTCGGATTCAGATCAAACAGCCTTCGAACCCTCTCAACATCGATCATATGCGGTCTCGGTTCGCCCACGCACTGGTTGCTGGATAAACTCGGGTAAGTTTATTCGCCCTAATCTTGATGGCAACTCTCTTATGCTTGAATTGAACAAGGATCGGTCGGCCTGTTGTGTGAATTATGGTGCTCGTGCTCTCATCGGGAAACTGGTGAGGCCAAAGGGACGTGCGGTTGCGAAGGCTTGATCGATACAAGATGTGAAGATGTTACCCCTACGTTTGGGTTATTTTGGATTCAAATTTGCTTCCGAAAAGGATCGGGACATGGTCTGAAACTTGATGGTTTGGCGTATTCCACAGGGTACTCTTTACTTGCAGCCTTGGGTTCCTTTTTTTTGCCCCGCTAAGGTCCATGCCACTTGTGCGAAGGTCTGGGTTCAGATGATTGGTTTGAGTATAGAGCATGTTGAACCCGACATAGTTTTTGGTTTGGCTGCTTCGGTAGGTGATCCTATTCGAGCGAATCCTGGTGCTTTAAACAAGGTTAATGGGGCTACCGTTCGTGTATTGGTTGATATCGATTTGACTAAGCCTCGCTGGGATCACATTTGCTTAAAGCAAGAGGATGGAAGTTGTATGGTAGATGTTGTGTATGAAAACTTGTCAGACTTTTGCGAACACTGTAAAGTGATTGGGCATGTTTCCTCTACGTGCCGTAAGTTACAACCTGAAGGGGAGGTTTCCCATGGTAAACAAGTTTTCCAAGGCCCGAAGAATAAACGCGTCGAGAAGGTTAGGCAGCAAACAGATGTGTATGCCCCATCTTCTCTCGTTGAGTTGGATGAGGTGGTGGAGCTTTCCGAGGTGGAGGCGAGTTTCTCTTTGGCTTTAGTCACAATTCTGAAAAATCTAGTGCACCAAGAAGTTGGTATTAACTCACTGGGTTCCACGGATGCTCTTCGAATTGTCGATGTGATTCTTAGTGCATTCGATGGTATGGGATCTCATGTACATTGGACTGAATTTATCGTGCTTGATGAGGGTTCCTTTTTGCATAAGAAAGACATGTGTACCTCTTTAGCTATGATTGCTATTCTTGAAAACTTGATGCAAGAGCATGAGGACCTCATTATAGGAGAAGGAGTTTCTTTGAAATTAGCAGTGGTTCTAGAAGAGAATTCAGCTAATGTTTTATGTCCATCCACGCGGTGGACAGACATAGAGAAAGTTACTTCAGGGGCTTCAGAGTTGATTAAGTCTGCCATTGTTCCTATAATGAATTCGGTGCAATGTAGCTCGAACAAGGCAGTCGTTCTAGAGCAATCACGTTGGCCAGTGGGGAGTGGGATTCAAATTGAGAAAGTGGATGACTCACCCTCTACAGGGCAGCAGACTCCCCGGCCTTTGATTACAGCTCCCGTGACGCCACCTTCTCCACTTGTGACGACAAACTCGATGGTTGCACATGTTGACGGCTCGACTGCGGGCAAGGCTGGCAAGGGTAAAATAAGCTCTGCAAAGGGCTCTAAACATAAGGGTTTGAAGTTAGGTTTTCTTGGCAGGAGAACCCCGATATTACAGGACTCTACTCCGTCTATATTGGGTCAGGCTTCGGCCTTGCCCTCTAAGGAACCCACGCATATCCCGGGTCAAGCAGGTAATAATATTATTGTTTTCTCAGACTCTGATGATCTACCTGCTTCATTAAAGTTCATGGGCTCGATTGCAAAGCAGATGAAGAATAATTGGTCAGACGGGGTCGAGTATTTTGACCTACCTCCAGCAAAGAACACTCGCTTTCAAGCGAGAAAGAAAACTGGGAGTGCCTATACCAGTGAGGATCCACATTGGTCAGAATATGATATGGACTTTTGATGAGTTCTGGCTGATTAGTATTGTCCTTGATCACCCGACTTGTGGGTTTACTTGGGTGAGACACTAGGTATGGCAACCAGATTGCTTCTCTGGCTACTCGTTTAGGCCTTGGACTCGTTTTATTTCCGTTTTTCTTTTCTTTTTTCTACCCTTTCTCATCCTCTTTCTATATATTTTTTTTCTTATTAATAAATGTTCGTTTTCGCAAAAAAAGAAGTTAAAAATGAGTAAAATTACATAGTTACTAAAATAAAATTGTCCTAATTTAACAGCAATTGCAATTATGTTTCACGGAAAACAGCTAGATATAATTCAAGGACGATGAGTCTTTTGGCCGACTACTTTTTAGTCCGGTACACACGCTTGTTAGAATTATCTTCCCCTTGAAGTTGACAATTTTGTTTTACTTGTGGACTGTGCTTGTGGCAGAAGGAACAGAGTTATAAAATCAAGCGGTCCCGACTCCCGGTTGGCAGGAAACAACCCAACTAGACTTAGTTTGAGATGCTAGTATTTAGCCTAACGCACAAGTTGTAAATAATTTAAAAAAAGTCTAACTCAGCTTGGAATATTTATGTTAGTTTGACTAGTTTTGAAAAATGAAAATTACATTGTAAAAGCATACAAAATCTTTAAGCAACTTGCAAGAAACCTCTTGAAAAATTCTATGGTGGACCCTCTATAGCAAGTCACAATATGACTTGGTATAGATCTAACAAGTTCTTATTGACATGTAGATTAGCTACTTATTAGTTAAATAGTTAACTAGGATAGATAAATATGGAAACTAAATCAAAGATTATTATGATAATATTTTTTATAAATCGTTTCCTAATCAAAACGATTGCCAGGAAAAATTCTACGTCAACGATTAGGAAAAAAGATAGAATTAATTTTTGTGGATAGAATTAATTAGGAAACGATTAGGAGTTTTTAAAGATAGGAGTTTTCCAATCTCCGATTTTTTAAAGATATAATTAATTTTTGTGGTGTCTTCCGAAAAAATCAAAACAGTAGCAAATAATATTTCTTTGAATTGCCAAAAATTTCAATGAAAAATTCTAAACTTACCAATTTTGGAGAAGAAAAATAAGCCAATAAAACTGATAACTTTTTTTAGGGTTAAATCATAACTTACATTAAAACATCAAATTCATACAATGTGATCCGCAACAACATTCATAAACCCAGAAAGAATAGCTCCAAAGAAACGGACAATTAGTTCATGCACGAACAAAACCAAAGGAAGAAAAACTAAACACTAAAAAAACTAAATTAGCAAAAATCAAAGGAAGAAAAATACAAAATTAAGGCGATTTATTTGAAAAAAAATGGTGTTCCTTCTTCTTTGCTCTTGAAAAGTTTGCGACTTTAGGGTTTTTCTTAATTGGGACAGTAGCCTCCAACAATACAATTTCGTAGAAATATTATTTGCTAGGAAACGATTCATGGTTTTTTGAATTGTTTTTGAATTCATGGTTGTTGTTATTAAATTGGACTATTTTCCAATTATAGAATTTGATTAGGAAATAATTTTTAAAGATATTATCATAATAATTTCTGATTTAATTTCCATATTTATCTATACTAGTCAACTAATTTAATTAATAAATAGTTAATCTACATGTCAATAGGAGATTAGAGGGTCTATACCAAGTCATATTGTGACTTAGTGTCTATGTCCTTCAAAAAAAATTGATTTGCGGGGAAGGAGAGATATCGAGTTGGATCCAAGAAAATGGTTAGTCGATTAAACTAACAAATTAATTAACAAATTTAAAAGGGGGAGTTGAGAAACAAACAAAAGAAAAAAAATTAGTATGTGAAAAAAAATTAGATTTGAGATCGGAGTACCACTATATATTACAAAAAATATTCTAACACGTGTAATAAACAAATGATCTCATGCAACCGTATTGAAATCACAAATGTCATCAATCAATTTGTCAAACAACTTGCTATAAAGTAAACATAATATCAACTGATTATTCAGTTCGATAAGATAATAGTATTAAAAAAGTAGATATTCCTTGTCCTAACAATTATACTCAAAATATTGGTCTAACCAATCTAACTTTACTTATCTTTAATAACTTTTAAACTAACCCACTACTCTTACACTGAACAATGTGGTATTCTCAGCAAATATATCAAAAATGTTAACGCTCCATAATTTATTCAGGACGCCCTAAGAAGACATCCAACACACTAAGCTTAAGCATTGGTTACGACAAACAGCAATCAATTACTTATCAAAATCAACATATTAAGCCATGATAATTAGATTCGCTTAAAAGTTCTTATTTCATATCTTACAAATGTAAAAAATATTATCAGAAAGGCCACTTAAAATTATATTAATCAATTACTTTTCTAAAATCAACATATTAGAAAAACGTGTTATCCATCAATTCCCTCTGCATGACAGGCCTTAACAATTGAGACCGGATTCGGTGGGGACAAAGATACTCCCCATCATGGGAACAAATAAGTTTTGGGTAGGAATGGCAATGGACAAGATCCAGTTAGGATCCATAGAACCTAGATCCTTACCCTCTTTTTAAATGGTCGATCCAGATTCTTACCCTTATCCTCCTTAAAAATAAGAATTTAAGCAGGATATGGGTCCTTAAAAATTGGGCAGGATCAGGGCGACCTGCGGGTCCGTATTTTTTATAAAATATTTAATTACAAAAATTAAATTATATTTTGATAGTTTTCAAATAGCAATGAGACATTTTCATTCTTTAAACAAATATCAATGGTATTATGTCTAGTAATTAATATATATTATTTTAATATTAATTTAAATAATTCGGGTAGGATCAGGACAATATCCTATAGATCCATATCCATATCCTTATCTTTTTAAAATATCAGGATCCGGGCAGGATCATGATTTAGACCCGGTCAAAGTCGACGGGTCTTGGACCCTTCGAGTCTGGATCAGAATAGATCCTCAGGTAAGGGTCTAATTACCATCCCTAGTTTTGGGTGACAATCTAGTAAATAAAAAATAATTAGAGGCAATATTGTAAAACTGCTACTAAACAAATCAAGCTACAAATTAGAAATGAGGTATTTATGGAAAGATAAAATTTTAAAAATACAAAAAATGGAATATACGTTTTTAAATATACCGGCTTATAAAATAAGGATTGGGTAGATACGGAAAGAGATAAAAAAGAAAAATAATTTTAACAGGGTCTCACAGTGGGGCCGAATTTGGTTCAGACTCTAATAGGCCCAATCCTGCTCCAGTAGGAAAAAATAATGACCGTCCGATTCATCTAAAATGCGCGCTTATAAATCTAACGGTGGGGGGCTGTTCACGTGCAAGAGGGGTAGATTGGGTATAGTCGCGAACCCCTAGCTGCCACATGTCGATTCATATGTGACTATTCAAGGCTTTAAATAAATGTGCGTGATTAGATGCAATGACACACTTTAAATGCGCGTGATTCGATAATTTTTTTGGTAGGAATGTGATTTGATAATTAAATGCGCATGATTGATAATCTTTTTTATACAATCTGTTCAATAATTAAATGCGTATTATAAATGGGGAACGTATTTCATCCTGGACGTTCATTTTTTGTCAAGACGGGCCTGGACCTCATATGGACCGTTGGATGAGCTTAAAAAAAAGGAGCTGATCACACGATCATTTACAAGGCCGGATAATTTGGTATTTCTGCCCATCTCGAATCCTATTGCATCCCGCATTGTGGAGAGTGAAAAATTGAAAATATTTCAAAATCCATTTTGCCATAGATTAACTCCCATAATTAATTTTTCCCTAAAAACCGTCTATTGATTTTATTTTCAAAATCAATCCCCAAAAATTTTCCCTTGGTTTTCATCATCTTCTCACGTTCTTCCTGGTTTAGTTCTCATCATCCCGTGGTGACACCTCTGACCTTTCACCGATCCTGTGTCACGACCCGCTCTCAGGTCGGTGACCGGCGCTAGACTCCACGACAAACATCTACAAATGTGCAATCTAGCAAGCCTCACACAAATTCATCAATACTCACATCAAACAAACCTGAGAAAGATACAACACATGCAAAGATGGTACACAACCATCAACAAAAATCTGAAAAATCCATCTCCAATTGACAAATCCAAAATCGGACATAAACTAGGATCTAACCACTACGGAGCATCTATACAGATGTACAAGGAAGCACAAGTCTGGAGACCTCAAAGTGTAGCCCTTGAACGAATAAGATGGGCTCGAAATATAGACTCCAGAATCAACGCTACTATGGCACCTCAGAACGTGAGATAGATTAGTAGGGGGGGTAAGTGTTTGGGAATACTTAGTAAGAAGATAGAACATAACATATAGGTATGTCTGAGATATACGTGCCACAGAACTCAACCATGTTCGACGTAACTGAACTTGAAATACATGATGACCATATGATGCACAAATTACCGAAAACATAAATATAAACACACAGACACATAGAGCCATGAACAGGTTTTGAAAAGCCCCTTCCTCTGACTGCCAAGGGATATCCAAATGGCCAAACGAATCTCCGTCCACACAAACCTAAAGCTAGCTTACATACGTAAACTAGTGATATCCCCAAACTATGAGCTCATAGATTAACATCCCCGGTTAGTACGAGAAAGCTTGTTCATCTCTCTCACAAAATACATATCTTAACAAACATATGACCCAACGGTCCAGAATCATATCCCTCACACATATGCCAAATGTACCAAATCAGCCCGAGCTAGCAATCTAGCCGGCCATTCACAAATCTCACATTCATCATAAACAGATCACAATATACCAAACGTATCACATATGCACAATCTCATCTCATAACCAACAACATATGCATGGGATGCACATCAATCAAGATCTGAAACATGCATATAACAAACACAACCAACATATCATGGTCTATCCGCTTACACAATGAAGATCCACCGATCACACTGATTTCTGAATCCAATGCCTTTCACTCAAAGCTTTCGAAATAATTCTCCTTCACCCACACACCTTGCGGATGTTCTGGTCACAATCCCAAATCACAATAACAAGGTTAACCTCTGAATTCCTAAACCAAATCACTGCCAACGCTTCAGAACAATGGATAACGACATAATCACAACACATCGTCTAAACAAGCATCAAACATGTCAAAATATCTCAATCTCTTTCATTCCATACTTTCTTGACAAATATACCACATATGTATAATCTGTTTAGAGCCTACTCGTGGTCATAAATGTCATCCAACAATCTCTTTTGGCAATCACAACACAAACCAAACACAAGAGAAGCTCAACCACTTCATCTTCAATAATTACCACATATAACTCAATCTCAGATCATAACCACTTCAAATAATACTTTACATGACTTTCCCTGTATGTCCTTGATATCTCAGAATCCACATATTCACTGAAATTTCCAAACAAACTACTTACCAAGTCTCTATTCTTGACCCCCTTCAATCTGAACACAGCAGACAAGTCCGAACTTCAACCAAGTCTTGAACAAGATTTCTTTATCCAAACAAGGCATATGATATATGGTTAGTAAGCTTATAGAGTCCTCTATAATTTTTCAAAATTTTATGTCCCAATTCGAAGCCTTAGTATGCTTACCGATCACGTTTTCCTTAACAACCTCAGCTGTGTACTTCTTCAACGATAGTCTAATTCAAAACGAATTTCCCGTCGATTCCATGATCCAAATTCCACATATGATATACCAAGAGAAAGGTATTGAAGTCCTCTACAACTCTCTTCAAAAGTTCAAAGTCCAAATCTGAACAAAAATAGGTTTACCGCTTGATTCTTTATTGAGCAGCTTATTTCTTCTTCTTTCAGCCTTCTCAGCCTTCTCTCTTCTTTCTCTTAAATTTTTGTTTTATGACCAAGGAGATAAGTGTTCTGCCTCTTCAAAAAAGCCTCTGAGATATATGAAGAGGTGGGTGAGGTCCAATAGCAATCAACTCACCTCTTCCTTTAATTCTAAGAAGCAAACAAAGAAATTGGGGTCCAATCAGATTCCTTCACAAGCAAGCAGCTCAAGAATGGCAGTCTTTTTGTTCCTTAACATCTCTAGTTTCTGAATCAAGTGGAATCACACCATTTGAAGCCATATTGAAGAAGTTATGCTTTTTTTACTAACCAAAGGTCTGTCCGTCCGAATTCATCAAACAACTTCTCAAGCAAATATTTTCTCTAAGACTTGTAATGGTTGAAATGGAACTCCAATGACACCAATTCACATATTGAACACTTAAAATCACATATCTCATGTAACCATCTGTGATACCCTCACACTTCTACCGAATTGGTGACAATATAATAAGGTTAGTTTTGGAAGGGTTTAGGCATAATCAGTCATCATTTGGTAAAATAGGTGTAGCTTCCTCATCCGAATTCTAAATTAGGTTGTTCGAATTTGTGTAGATTTATAACATCTATATCTATAACTTTGTTCTTTGAGTCTTGTGATTTATGAAATAATCTGGCTAGAATATTCGGCATGAAGAACATGTTAATAGAAGTGCGATGACAAGTTCACTTGGGCTAATACTTAGTTTCCATGAAAATTAGCTAATAGTGGTTAATTGTTCTTTTGACTAGTTAACCGACGTTTGAATCCGAGTGCTACGAGTGGTAAAACGAAGCAGGGAGCTTCTCTTTGAATGGTTTGAGCACCATTGTCTAGTAAGTGGATATTCTTTGTAACATGTGTTTAGTTAACTAGACGTGGGTGATGTGCTTTATTTGGCGTACTTTTGAATGATATGAAATGTGGTTTGGGTTTGGTTTTGGTCTATTTGATAATTGAGGTTTCTTTTGGATTGTCTATGTATGTATCTGAATTTTGAAAAGTTTGGTATGTGATTTGTGTGATGGCGGATGATGAGGTCTACCCGTGACCAACCGGGGATGTTGGCATATGTGCACATATACTGAGGATACATTGGATATGTATATGATCTGATATTTGGCCGGCGGGGTTGGTTTCTAATGGCGCCTTTAAGATATGGTATCCTCGTGTCGGAGTGGGAGTGACACTATCTAGACCTATCTGAAGTTCATCCGATTTGTGCTATGTGCTTGTAAAGGTCTATCTGAACTTTTGGTTATGTTTGATATGCGATTATTTTGATGACCTTGTCTGTGAAGTGATCTTTTTGTTGTAGTAGCCTTGTGTTAGTATTTGGGTTTGATGGGGATGTTTGGTTGGTTAAATACATGTTACTTATAATATTTGCTTACTAAGTGTTTCAAAGCACTTATCCCTTACTTCAATCCACAGGTGAAGAGATTTGAGCCGTGGTTTGCATCTGGAGAAGCTTTTTTATCCGAGTTCAGCCCGTTGTCTTTCTTTCTCGGGCTACGTCCAAAGGTCTCCAGATGGTCTTTGTCTTTGTAATCTAGGTCGCTCCATCGTACATATGTGTTGGTCTTTGATATATGATCTTAGATTAATGATAATATGTAATGTATGTGTAAATTTATGTTTATGTTTTAAAAAGGATGAGTTTGATGATATGACGTTGGAGATGTGTACTCCAATGCCTATCAGGTTTTGGACACGGTAAATATGTTTGTTTGAAGAAACAATGTTGAAAAAAAAATATTTTGACAATCCTGGTACGGCCTTTCATCCTCAAACAGATGGTCAGTCTGAGCGTGTTATTCAGATATTGGAAGATATGATGCGAACTTGTGTCATTGATTTTGGAGGAAGTTGGGATCGTTATTTACCATTGATGGTGTTTGCTTATAATAATAGCTACCAGTCAAGTATCAAGATGGCTCAATATGAAGCTTTGTATGGAAGAAAATGTAGATCTCCGTTATGTTGGAATGAGGTTGGTGAGAAATAACTATTGGGTAATGACTTAGTAGAAGAAACCAATGAGAAGATACAGTTGATTCGACAAAGGCTAGAAACAGCCCAGAGTCGGCAAAAGTCATACTCAGACAAGAGACGAAAGGATATCGAGTTTGATGTGGGACTACATGTTTTCCTCAAGGTTTCACCTATGAAAGGAACAATGAGGTTTGGAAGAAGGGGCAAACTCAGTCCTAGATATATTGGCCCATTTGAGATTTTGGAGTGAGTTGGACCAGTGGCATATCGATTGGCTTTGCCACCATCTTTGTCACATATTCATCCAGTGTTCTATGTCTCCAAGCTTAAGCGATACTTGCACGATCCTACTCATGTTTTGGAGCCACAAATAGTAGAGATAAGTGGAGATTTCACATATCAAGAGAATCCAATTAGGATTTTGGATCGTGAAGTTAGAAAGCTTCGGAATAGAGAACTTCTGATGGTTAAAGTTCAATGGGCAAATCGTTCCTTAGCTGAGGCAACTTGGGAAATGAAGGGAGTGATGAAAACCAAATACCCACATCTGTTTGTGTGACAAGTAAGTTAAACTTTCATTAAGCAAATTCGGGGACCGAATTTTATAAGGAGGGGAGACTGTGATACCCTCACACTTCTACCGAATTGGTTACAATATAATAAGGTTAGTTTTGGAAGGGTTTAGGCATAATATGTCATCATTTGGTAAAATAGGTGTAGCTTCCTCATCCGAATTCTAAATTAGGTTGTTCGAATTTGTGTAGATTTATAACATCTATATCTATAACTTTGTTCTTTGAGTCTTGTGATTTATGAAATAATCTGGCTAGAACATTCGGCATGAAGAACATGTTAATAGAAGTGCGATGACAAGTTCACTTGGGCTAATACTTAGTTTCCATGAAAATTAGCTAATAGTGGTTAATTGTTCTTTTGACTAGTTAACCGACATTTGAATCCGAGTGCCACGAGTGGTAAAACGAAGCAGGGAGCTTCTCTTTGAATGGTTTGAGCAACCATTGTCTAGTAAGTGGATATTCTTTGTAACATGTGTTTAGTTAACTAGACGTGGGTAATGTGCTTTATTTGGCGTACTTTTGAATGATATGAAATGTGGTTTGGGTTTGGTTTTGGTCTATTTGATAATTGAGGTTTCTTTTGGATTGTCTATGTATGTATCTGAATTTTGAAAAGTTTGGTATGTGATTTGTGTGATGGCGGATGATGAGGTCTACCCGTGACCAACCGGGGATGTTGGCATATGTGCACATATACTGAGGATACATTGGATATGTATATGATCTGATATTTGGCCGGCGGGGTTGGTTTCTAATGGCGCCTTTAAGATATGGTATCCTCGTGTCGGAGTGGGAGTGACACTATCTAGACCTATCTGAAGTTCATCCGATTTGTGCTATGTGTTTGTAAAGGTTTATCTGAACTTTTGGTTATGTTTGATATGCGATTATTTTGATGACCTTATTTGTGAAGTGATCTTTTTGTTGTAGTAGCCTTGTGTTAGTATTTGGGTTTGATGGGGATGTTTGGTTCGTTAAATACATGTTACTTATAATATTTGCTTACTAAGTGTTTCAAAGCACTTATCCCTTACTTCAATCCACAGGTGAAGAGATTTGAGCCGTGGTTTGCATCTGGAGAAGCTTTTTCATCCGAGTTCAGCCCGTTGTCTTTTTTTCTCGGGCTATGTCCAAAGGTCTCCGGATGGTCTTTGTCTTTGTAATCTAGGTCGCTCCATCGTACATATGTGTTGGTCTTTGATATATGATCTTAGA
This sequence comes from Hypericum androsaemum, assembly GCA_963995505.1. NCBI lineage: Eukaryota > Viridiplantae > Streptophyta > Magnoliopsida > Malpighiales > Hypericaceae > Hypericum > Hypericum androsaemum. Next base: position 9,432,957 of record OZ023189.1, read on the forward strand.
TTAATGATAATATGTAATGTATGTGTAAATTTATGTTTATGTTTTAAAAAGGAGTAGTTTGATGATATGACATTGGAGATGTGTACTCCAATGCCTACCAGATTTTGGATACTCCAATGTATGTTTAAAAAAATATTTTGACAATCCTGGTAATAAGCATGATGTATTATGATTTGAGGCTTGCTAGGTTGTGGTTTATTATATTAAGTTTGACATGATCTAGCGCCGGTCACTGACCACGAATTTGGGTCGTGACACCATCTCGATGCGATGCATTCCGACCAACCATTTTTCCGAATGTCACAATTCTCCCCAAATTTACTTGTAACTAAGTTATCAAACGAAGAACTTACTTGGTTATTCAAACAGGTGCAGAAATCTTCCTCGTATATCATCCTCTAACTCCTATGTGGCTTCTGATGGAGAATGATTTTGCCACAATACTTTCACGAATGGTAACTCCTTAGTCCTTAGTTTTCTCACCTGCCTATCCATAATCTGTAGTGGCTGCTCATCGTAGGTGAGATCGTCACGAAACTCCATATTTGGCTAATCTAATACATGTGAGGAGTCATGTAAATATCTCCTAAGCATGGAGACATGGAATACCGGATGTATATGTGAGAACGTAGGTGGTAATGCCAACCGATAAGCCACTTCACCCACCCGCTCTAAAATCTCGAATGGTTCCACATATCTTGGACTTAGTTTACCCTTCTTTCCAAATCTCATAACACCCTTCATCGGAGATACTTTGAGAAATACACTTGAACCCTTTTCAAATTCAATGTCCTTTCTCCTTTTATCCGAGTACGACTTCTGTCTACTCTGAGCTGTCATTAACCTCTTTCGAATCACTTTGATCTTCTCAACCATATCATCCAAGAATTCAAAATTCACATTCTGTTTTTCACCAACATCATCCCAATATACCGGTGATCTGCACTTCCTGCCATACAATGCTTCATACGGTGCCATCTGAATACTACTCTGATAATTATTATTGTATGAGAATTCCATCAAAGGTAAATAAAGTTCCCAACTACCTCCAAAATCAATCACACACGATCGCATCATATCCTCGAGAATTTGTATTGTCCGCTCGGATTGTCCATCTGTCTGAGGATAAAAAGCTGTGCTCAAATCCAAACGAGTACCCATGGCATCTTAAAATTTCTTCCAAAACTGAGACGTGAAATGTGTCCCTCGATTGGAGACTATCGAGACAGGAACTCCGTGCAATCGAATAATATGATCAATGAACAACTGAGCAAACTTAGTAGCATCATACGTACTCTTGATCGGTAGGAAGTGTGCTGACTTTGTCAATGTATCCACGATAACCCAAACTGAATCAAATCCTCGTGGTGAAGTCGGAAGGCCTACTAATAAATCTACCGTAATTCGTTCCCATTTCCATTCTAGAATATCCAGCGGTTGCAACAAACCCGAAGGTCTTTGGTGCTCAGCCTTCACCTGTTGACATGTTAAACATCTAGCAACGAAATCCCCAATGTCCTTCTTCATACCATTCCACCAATAATGAATCTTTATATCATGGTACATCCTGATAGAACCTGGATGCATGCTATAAACGGTATTGTGTACCTGAGCCATAATGTCTTTCCTTACGTCTCTTACATCTGGTATGACCAACCGAGTACCGTAGTATAAAACACCATTTGAACTGAGATGGAATTTAGGCAATTTACCTTCTTCAACTCTTTCAATCATCTTCATCAACTCAGGATCATCTCTCTGAAGTTCTACAACCCGACCACGTATAGTTGGTTAAAGATGTAACTCACCTAACATCATAGGCTGATTTCCATCAAGCACTGTTGTCAACTCTAACCCTTGGTCGACTATCTCATGTACACTTGAAATCAAAGGCCTTCGCGTCACTGACATATGTGCCAAACTACCCGCTGACTTCCGACTCAAAGCATCGGTCACAACGTTAGCTTTACCTGAATGATAGTTAATAGTGCAATCATAATCCTTCAAAAATTCCATCCATCTCCTCTGCCTCATATTCAGATCCCTCTGATCAAAAATGTACTTCAAACTCTTATGGTCAGTAAATATGTCAAACTTCTCACCATATAGGTAATGTCTCCAAATTTTTAGGGCAAACACAACTGCACCCATTTCCAAGTCATGTACTGGATAATTATGCTCGTGTTTCTTCAGCTGTCTAGAGGCATATGCAATCACATTCCTTTCCTGCATCAATACACATCCCAAGCCAATCCTAGAAGAATCACAATACACCGAATACTTTCCAGTTGCAGACGGTAAAGCCAAAATCGGAGCATTAGTCAACAAGTATTTCAACTCCTGAAAACTTCTCTCACAATCTTCTGTCCATTCGTACTTCACATTCTTTTGAGTCAATTGTGTCAATGGAACGACCAAAGTGGAAAAGCCTTTTACAAAACATCTGTAATATCTAGCCAAACCAAGAAAACTTCGTACATCCGTAACATTGGTAGGAGTTGGCCAATTCACCACAGCTTCTATCTTCTTTGGATCAACTGACACTCCATCCTTGGAAATAATATGTCCTAGGAATGCCACACTTTGTAACCAAAATTCACACTTAGAAAGTTTGACATACAACTCATTATCCAACAACGTCTTCAAAACCTAGCGAAGATGTATCTCATGTTCTTCCTCAGTCCGTGAATAAATCAATATATCATCAATAAAGACCACTACAAACTGATCCAAGAATGGTTTAAACACCCGATTCATCAAGCCCATAAAGAAAGCAGAAGCATTCATAAGACCAAACGGCATAACCAAGAATTCATAATGCCTATACCGAGTTTTGAAAGCTATCTTGGTCACATCTTCCTTTCGAATCCTCAACTGATGGTACCCCGACCTTAAGTCAATCTTTGAAAACCACTTGGCATCTCGCAACTGATCAAACAAATCATCGATATGTGGAAGAGAATACTGGTTACGGATCGTTACCTTATTGAGTTGGTGATAATCAACGCAGAGTCTCAAACTTCCATCCTTCTTCCGAACAAACAAAACAAGAGTACCCCATGGTGAAATACTAGGCCGAATATATTTCTTATCCAACAAATCCTGCAACTGAATCTTCAACTCTTTTAACTCAGCAGGTGCCATACGATATGGTGGTATCAAAATCGGCTCTGTTCCTTGCATCAACTCAATACAAAACTCAATCTCTCTCTCTCTGGTGGTAAACCCGGTAACTCATCTGGAAAAAATATCAGAAAATTCTTCCACAACGGGAATATCATCAACAGTCACCTTTTCCATATTAGCCTCTTTAACAATAGCAAGGTAACTTACACAACCCCTCTGTAACAATCTCGAAGCCTTCAAACATGAAATAAGCCTTGGTGGAGTCATCATCCCATCACCCCGAAACATAAATTCTGGTTCACCCTCAGGCTTGAACTTCACAATCTTATTAAAGCAATCCACCGTAGCATGATAGCACGATAACCAGTCCATCCCCAAAATCACATCAAAATCATCCATGTCTAACACATGCAGGTCAGCCAACGTCTCATGACCATCCATAACTATCACACACGATGTAAGAACTAAATGCACATGAATGATATGACCTGAAGGAGTACAAACATCTAACAGCTCCCTCAACGACACAAGTGGACTATCAGAGGATCTAGCAAACTGGGGTGACAAAAATGAATGTGTCGACCCTGAATCAAACTAGACTCGAGCATTAGACAAGCCTATAGGGAGTATACCTGAAACCATATTATTAGACCCCGTAGCATCTTTCCTGGTGAGAGCATATACACGAACAGGACCACCTCCACTCTGCTCCATCGGCTCCTTTCCTCGAAGAACCGAAGTCTCTCCCTGATGGCTCTGACTAACTAGACTCCTATATTGTTCTTGAGGTCGTCCCGATAAGCTAGTAAGCTGCGCATATTCTCTTGCCTTAGCCACACGACAATCCTTAATATGATGTCCAAACTTACCGCATCCAAAATAAGCTCCCAATTGTCTGTAGCAAGGTCTTCCAGGATGTTGCTTCCCGCAACTAGAGCAATTTAAATGCTGCTAGTTCTACCATTCTTTTACTATCACAATTCAGAATCTTCCACCTCTTTTCCATCTCATCAAGGAACAACTGAGGATCATCTCGCACACCAGAGAATGTGGGTGGGTCTAGCCTCACAAACTCTGCCAATGTATCATCTCTAGGTGTCATAGCGGCTTTCTTCTCCGCCTGACTTTGTTGAGTAGCGATAAACTTCTCCATCTCCATCATCACTCTGTCTACAGCATCACCACTCCGCTTTCTACGTCCAGAAGTGCCACTAATGGGTTGACCTGTCTCAGCTGGCGTGGCAGTAGCGGTAGTAGTATGCTCAACTGGATGTGTAGGCTCTAATGTAGCATCATCTCTAGCTCTATCAGAGCTCTCACCATACTCCCTCATCGTAGCGTTAGAACCTCTATGTGTCACAGGCATATCCTCCCTACTAGAACAAGTCAACATTTAAGAGGCTAAATGAAAAGATTATCCAACAGAGGACAAAGACACGACAAATCCTATGCTCCATAGGGTACAAACAAAACACATTCAACGACAAACCAAACAAACACAATCAAGCTCTGATACCAACTTTGTCACGACCCGCTCTCAGGTCGGTGACCGGCGCTAGACTCCACGACAAACATCTGCAAATGTGCAATCTAGCAAGCCTCACACAAATTCATCAATACTCACATCAAACAAACCTGAGAAAGATACAACACATGCAAAGATGGTACACAACCATCAACGAAAATCTGAAAAATCCATCTCCAAATGACAAATCCAAAATCGGACATAAAGCAGGATCTAACCACTACGGAGCAACTATACAGATGTACAAGGAAGCACAAGTCTGGAGACCTCAAAGTGTAGCCCTCGAACGAATAAGATGGGCTCGAAATACAGACTCCAGAATCAACGCTACTATGGCACCTCGGAACCTGAGATAGATTAGTAGGGGGTAAGTATTTGGGAACACTTAGTAAGAAGATAGAACATAACATATAGGTATGTCTGAGATATACGTGCCACAGAACTCAACCATGTTCGACGTAACTGAACTTGAAATGCATGATGACCATATGATGCACAAATTACCAAAAACATAAATATAAACACACAGACACATAGAGCCATGAACAGGTTTTGAAAATCCCCTTCCTCTGACTGCCAAGGGATATCAAAATGGCCAAACGAATCTCCGTCCACACAAACACAAAGCTAGCTTACATACGTAAACTAGTGATATCCCCAAACTATGAGCTCATAGGCTAACATCCCCAGTTAGTATGGGAAAGCCTGTTCATCTCTCTCACAAAACACATATCTTAACAAACATATGACCCAACGGTACAGAATCATATCCCTAACACATATGCCAAATGTACCAAATCAGCCCAAGCTAGCAATCTAGCCGGCCATTCACAAATCTCACATTCATCACAAACCGATCACAATATACCAAACGTATCACATATGCACAATCTTTTCTCATAACCAACAATATATGCATGAGACGCACATCAATCAAGATTTGAAATATGCATATAATAAACACAACCAACATATCATGGTCTATCCGCTTACACAATGAAGATCCACCGATCACACTGATTTCTAAATCCAATGCCTTACACTCAAAGCTTTCGAAATGATTCTCCTTCACCTACACACCTTGCGGATGTTCTGTTCACAATCCCAAATCACAATAACGAGATTAACCTCTGAATTCCTAAATCAAATCGCTGCCAACGCTTCAGAACAATGGATAACGACATAATCACAACACATCATCTAAACAAGCATCAAACATGTCCAAATATCTCAATCTCTTTCAATCCTTACTTTCTTGACAAATATACCACACATGTATAATCTGTTTAGAGCCTTCTCATGGTCATAAATATCATCCAAAAATCTGTTTTGGCAATCACAACACAAACCAAACACAAGAGAAGCTCAACCACTTCATCTTCAATAATTACCACATATAACTCAATCTCAGATCATAACCACTTCAAATAACACTGTACATGACTTCCTCTGTATGTCCTTGATATCTCAGAATCCACATATTCACTGAAATTTCCAAACAAACCACTTACCAAGTCTCTATTCTTGACCCCCTTCAATCTGAACACAGCAGACAAGTCCAAACTTCAACCAAGTCTTGAACAAGATTTATTTAACCAAACAAGGCATATGAAATACGGTTAGAAAGCTTATAGAGTCCTCTATAATTTTTCAAAATTTTATGTCCCAATTCGAAGCCTAAGTATGCTTACCGATCACGTTTTCCTCAACAACCTCAGCTCTGTGCTTCTTCAACGATAGTCTCATTCAAAACGAATTTTCCGTCGATTCCATAATCCAAATTCCACATATGATATACCAAAAGAAAGGTATTGAAGTCCTCTACAACTCTCTTCAAAGGTTCAAAGTCCAAATCTGAACGAAAATAGGTTTACCGCTTGATTCTTTATTGAGCAGCTTATTTCTTCCTCTTTCAGCCTTCTCAGCGTTCTCTCTTCTTTCTCTTAAATTTTCATTTTATGACCAAGGATATAAGTATTCTGCCTCTTCAAAAAAGCCTCTGAGATATATGAAGAGGTGGGTGAGGTCCAATAGCAATCAACTCACCTCTTCCTTTAATTCTAAGAAGCAAACAAAGAAACTGGGGTCCAATCAGATTCCTTCACAAGCAAGCAGCTCAAGAATGTCAGTCTTTTTGTTCCTTAACATCTCTAGTTTCTGAATCAAGTGGAATCACACCATTTGAATCCATATTGAAGAAGTTATGATTTTTTTACTAACCAAAGGTCTGTCCGTCCGTCCGAATTCATCAAACAACTTCTCAAGCAAATATTTTCTCTAAGACTTGTAATGGTTGAAATGGAACTCCAATGACACCAATTCACATCTTGAACACTTAAAATCACATATCTCATGTAACCATCTCGATACGATGCATTCCGACCAACCATTTTTTCGAATGTCACATCCTGACCCCACCGTCGACTCCACCGACCTCCTCTACTCCATCTAGAGCTGCTAGTCCTCCTGCAGGTAGTTCCTAATTGCTCAGATCTGTTCTAACGGTGAGGAGTACCCACCGTAGCTGTCAGGCCGAAAACAATGTCTTTTTCCATATGCTCCATAACAAGCTCAACAAGCTGCACCCATACCTTAATCTTGGAAGATTTTTTTCTAGCGGTCTTGAAGTACGGCTCCCAAGGTTGCAAAGTAAGAGTACCCTGGGGGACCTTCCAAATAGTGGACTTCCATACGGATTCTCTATCCGTCTCTGAATTGAACATGAACCCAAAAAATCCTTTTCCAAGCGAAAGAATGTTAGCACGAACAAACCAAAGCTTAGCAATGAAATTTCGGAGAACCAATAACGAACATGGCTTGAAACTTTTTGAGCATATCAGTTCTACCAATCAAAGGATTCACCAACCGAAGAACAATTCTCATTCAACATTACATCAATCCTATCACCTTTAAGAATAGGTTGAACAGAATTACCCACTTTAGACCCATCTCCAGACCTGGATCGTGGTAGAGATGCAAGAGGTTGAGCACCAGGAGTTAGAGGAGGGTTGGTATTGGACGGACCAGCCTCAAATGAAGCAGGCCGCCTTGGATGTTGGAGAGGCGACGAATCGGAGGAGGCCAACTTGGACGGGATAGCCATGTTCACGACTTGTGCAACTCCTGTCTCATTCGTCATAGCCAAAAGGGGGCTTAAACAATTCCCATATGAACTGTGCTCTCCATTACACCGTTGCATGGTGCCTGAAAAGGTTGACCATACAAGGCGGGAAGAGATGCAAGGAGAAGATGAAGAAGGGATAAAAGTCTAGCATGAAGATCCGCCACCTAAGCTGAGACATCCGTCTTCAAAGGAGAAAAGCTAGGGGGTCAGCACCGGCTGAGGAACAACACCGGGAAACCAGTCAGCTGCCAGTGGGAGCACCGAAGGGACCATAGGAGATGTGGTTGTCAAAACCATAGCTGGGGGGTTGGGTTGGTAAAAAAATATGGAACTAGGTACAGCGCAATCCGACCTGATTTGGAGAAAAGACGGCGTGAGGGGAAGCGCCCCAAAACCCACCCCGAGCCGTTGATAGCCTTGCCATGGTCACCGACGATAGGGCAAGGCCAGTGACGGATTCGTAAAGCCGGAAGGAGTGAGTCGCCTCAAACTAGGGTTTGTTTTTGTTTTCTTAATCTATGACAAATTAGTTGGCTGATTGACAATTGAAGTTTACTTCAAAACAATATTGTTAAGAATTCAGCAACCCAGAGAATAAAATGAGCAAAGAACACGTCACAAGAAATAACGTGGTTCGGCTTAGTGCCTACGTCCATGATGAGAAAGGAGAACTTTTATTGATGGATCAGAGTCGCAAAGCTATATCTAACTTAATGGTAACACGTCCTTATATAATAGACGAATCCTTGGTGTAAAAGAAACCTATCTAGGTCAAATTAGGAGTCCGAAACAAGAGTCGAAAGAAAACAGGAAAAGTCTACCTCAGGGACCTGGAGATCGCTAGTTAACTGGCGATCGCCAGTTGCCCGAATTGTCCAACTTCTGTAACATGTAACTTGCGATCACCATGACATTAGCAATCGCCAACCACCACATCTCACCACACTCAACAATCTCTACCTTGGCGAGAAGTCATCCCTTCAGAAGAACCATGAAGCTCCACCCGAACTTCAACAAACTCCACCTTGACGAAATACTGCCCCATGAAGGACCATGAGAACTTGCAAAATCAATCGACTCTACATGCTCCACCTCGCACCATAGATTACCACCATCAATAAGACCATCTCCACTTTCTCACCACCTTTTCCGTTCAATCACTTGGAGCCAGCCCCCAAGCTCGAGCTTTCGAGCTTGCTTGGCCTATTCCCTCTAATCTCCTTTGAAACCCAAATAGCAAGTCCATCTGCTTAAGCAACCTTGTGACTAACAGACGTGCCCTCTATTTTTCAGTCAATCCCATGCTCCGCAACCTCAAACTACTTCTCTGTTGGACCTTCTTACCTCAAACCAATGATGTGTGCCATAGCATACAAAGAAAAACTTTTTGTTCTACCAAGTAGAACCCTCGACATACTTCAAACTCCATTGTTCGGCCTTGAGTGAGATACCTGATTCGTCCGTGGTGTCACCAACGGCTTCACATTCTCCATGCAAAACCTACCCAACACCTTTGACGTGCATGTCCTTTTCGACAACCATAACGGGAACTTGCTAACTTTGTCTTCGAGAATCACAACTCCACTCAAACCATTCATGTCAAGCTTTTGCTCCATCACACAAGAGCTTTTCTCTCCTCTATCGGAACCCAACGATGTGACTCTACCTACAACCGTATTTTCTACTAATCTGTAGTTGTTCCTAGTATTCCTTTCACCTTTCATCACCACCACAACATCCTTCTCTACCTCCATTAGCCTGCCAACAACATTATAGTTGTACCTACTATAATCCAAGGCTCCTAACGAGATCAAATTCCTCTCCAACTTTGGAACATGCCTAACCCCACATAATTTTTTCTCCACACCATCCCACATCTTGATTCAGATATCACCTATGCCACCTATTCTACAAGTAGAACTATCACCCATAGTCACCATACCTGAATCAACGAACTTATAAGTGTCGAACTACCCTCTCCTGGGCATCATGTGGAAAGAGCAAGCGCTATCCAAAATCCAGGAATCAGAATGCTTTGGACTTGATAAAACTAAAAGAAGATCACCATCTGACCCATCCGAATGTGAGGCCACATTCACGGAACCTGATCTTTTTTCTCGCTATCCCGAGTTCTTTTTGGATAATCCTTCTTCACGTGCCCTTTTTCTCCGCACTCGAAGCAATTTCCCTTGAACCTCCTTGACCATGACTTGGATCCCTTCCCATCTTTTGCTCCACTACGATCACCATGGCTACCCCTCACAACCAGCCCTTTCACTTGTTCATTGCCAATTTTCCTTCTTTGATGAAACCCTAGCAGAGGACTTGTGATATCTTCTAACATCAGGGACTCCTTCCCCCAAGTTAGAGTTGTAACCAAATTTTTGTAGGAGCAAGGTAAAGAATTCAGCAGCAACAATGCCTTGTCTTCTTCCTCGAACTTCACATCAACCTTTCTTAAGTCGCTCATAAGTTGACTGAAACTATTAATGTGTTAGCTCAAATTCGAGCCCTCCTTCATCTTGAGCCCGTACAATCTTTGCTTAAGATAAAACTTGTTCGACAAAAACTTAGACATATACCTTGCCTCCAATTTCTTCCATACCTCAGCTGGTGATTCTTCATCCATGACGTGATACATCACATCGTCCGCCAAGCACAAGCGAATTGTCGCCACCGCCTTGGCCCCCATCTCCTTTTACTCTTGCTCCTCCATCTTCTCGGGCTTCTTCTCCGAGAGCATGATGACCACCCCTTATTACACGAGGAGATCCTTAACACACCTTTGTCATAACTCAAAATTCGAAGAATCATTGAACTTCACAAGAGCAAACTTCGCGCCGTTCGTCATCCTCCAACCGAAGCTCTAATACCAATTGTTAAGAATTCAGCAACCAAGAGAATAAAATACGCAAAGAACACGACACAAGAGATAACGTGGTTCGGCCTAATGGTTACGTCCACGGTGAGAAATGAGAACTTTTATTGATGGATCCGAGTCGCAAAGCTATATCTAACCTAAGGGCAACATATCCTTATATAATAGACGAACCCTTGCTGTACAAGAAACTTATCTAGGTCAAATTAGGAGTCTGAAACAAGAGTCGAAACAAAACAAGAAAAGTCTGCTACGGGGACCTGGCAATCGCCAGTTACCCGAATTGTCCAACTTCTGTAACATGTGACTTGCGATCGCCATGATATTAGCGATCGCCAACCACCACATCTCGCCACACTTAAGAACTATAAATACCCTTTCATCCTTCAAAATTATACGATTTAGTCTCAATTCTCAATTTCTCTCTATTGATAATTAAATTTATTCAATCTCGAAGTTTAGAGTGAATTATACTAGTCATGTCCTTAATAAAGAAACTCGTATTCTTAAAATTATAGCCCAAGTAAATTGTTAATAAAGAAACTCATGTAGGTAACAATAAAATAGGTTGTTAATATTATTATTTATATGAATTACCTATTCAATAGAGAAGTAGATTTTTAATAAAGAAACTCGTGTTCTTAAAATTATAATCAACATAAAAAGGAAATTTGAATTTAATGGTTGAATATAGTAATAGGAATCTAACTACTTCTCCCCCACAAGGAACTAGTGCAGGTAATTCAGAAAATGATACTTATATTAACAATGAATTTGAGTTTAGCGATGATGCACTTTGTAATTTTCCTTTGTTACTATAGTTGAAGAAAAATTCGGTTTAATGAATAGTTGCAAAAGAGGTACTTGATAATTTGGTTTCAATGGTTGTCGTGGAATAACTATTTAGTGTCGAATGTGATATTTTGGATGAACTCGAAACATGGGCTTTACTTCTTTCGGAATTATAGATACAAAGACAGCTTATTTTAGTACACTATGCAAAAACTCAATCTTTTATTCATTTTAACCATAAAAAATGTGTTATTTATTTTTTTTAAATGTTAAACCCCATACCCTATCCTTAACTCTAATTCTAACCCCAACCCTAAACCCTAACAATTCAATTTTTAAATTTTTTGAAAAATTTCAAAACATTTTAAAAAAATAATTTTTTTAAAAAAGATTCGAAAAGATTTGAGATTGTTCAAAAAATAAATAAAGGAATTCAGATTCGTTTAAAATTTGATTTGAATTTAGCAGTTTATAATTCGTATTCGAATTCTTCTTTGGATGAATAAATTAATGTTCAAGTTTTTTATGAATTCGAATATATTCGATTCGAATTCATTTGATTTCGAACAATGGTGAGATGTAATGCCTAGGGCATGTGGCAGTTTAATCCCTAATGACGTTATAGCAAAGAGTTGTTCAGTCTGTCTTTCTTTATTTTTGTTGTATCCATTAGCTAATTGCAAGTTTAAAATTGACATAGGTACGAGGTTTGAATAACGACTGCATGTGAATCATCAACGCGAACACGCGACCGCTCCAACACGTAAGTATACATGAAGCGTAATCGTGTAGCGGATTTTTTTTCTAGGTCATGTGCCGTCAGATTTTATTAATGTCAGACTTAATATTCAATAATGTCGGTGTCCTCTTTAAAGAAAGAAGACAACTTGAAAGGTTTTGCAGGTCTTTTATTTTTATCTTTAAAATAAAAAAAAATGATGTGGCATATTAAATATGACAAAGGCACTATATAAGATAGTGATGTGTAATTGATGAAAAAAAATAATTTTGAGATGTTAATGGATCCATTTAGACGGATAAAATTAGTTAAGCTGCCCAATTTCATGTACATAGAATTTATTAGACTTAACTAAGAGCAACTATTTCATCTTTATTCTTTTATATAATAAGGATCAATACAAAATAAGCATCACTTAGCATCCTTCTGGGACATCACTTCCATAATAAATTAACTACTACAAATTCTGAGGATTGCAACATTTGGGGAAAATAATTGATCATTAATACAACTAGCAGTAGTGGAAAGGCAACAATCGAGTAATCTCGTAACTAATAAAACAATGACAATTGAGAAATCTTGTGTTCATGATGTCCAAATTTCATCTGCGAATTATCATCAACCAGAAGCTAGTCCTGCCACCAAAGCGTGGATAACACCTCCATAAACACTACGCACCAAAAACATAGTGATGGAGCTCAACTTGCCCCGAATTCTGCGACGACGAGGAGTTGATTGGCGAGCTGACGGTATCGAGCTCGCTCCATGCAGGCCAAATGAATATCAAACTTGCACGGCCCGCACCTGTAGAACCATTGACCCGAGACTTCGGTGTTGCAAACATCACAGTTGAAGCTGCCCTTATAAAGAGACGAGAAGGCGAGGCCGAGCCCGTGGCGGTGAGAGTGGTGGGTCTGGGTCAGCGGAATGGCAGCACAGTGATTATGGAGATCAATATTGCAGGCTCGGCAGCTGTAACACCAGTCATACACTGTCCCACCACAGGCGTTACAGCTATATGATGACCCAGCAGTTGAGGTGAGGGACAAGACATGGTTTTTGTCACATGGGTGAGTGATCCTTTGAGGGTGGCTCCAGTTCTGAACCATTGCAGGTGTATCAAGTTCGATCTTTTCCGGGTTTAGATATCATGTTTCATCAGTAGTGAAGACGCATACCAATTGTTGGGATGGCGAGAAATAGGAAAGATTTATTTCCTATTCCTATTCATATTCTAACTAGGTTTTGGACTTCTAATCTGACCTAGATAGGTTACTTGTACACCAAGGGTTTGTCTCTATATAAAGACATGTTACCCTAGGTTTTTTGTATGGCTTTGTGGCTCAGTATCATCAATAAAAGTTCTCCTTTCTCACCGTGGACGTAGGCACTAGGCTGAACCACGTAAACTCTTGTGTCTGTGTTCTTTGCGTGATCTTGTTCTCTAGTTGCTGAATTCCTAACAATTGGTATCAAGAGCTAAGGTTGGAGGATGACAGATGCCGCGAAGTTTGCTCATGTAAAGTTCGATGGTTCTTTGAATTTTGGGTTATGGCAAATACGTGTCAAGGATCTCCTTGTGCAACAAGGGATGGTCATCGCACTCTCGGAGAAGAAGCCCGAGAAGATGGAAGAGCAAGAGTGGAAGGAGATGGAGGCCAAGACGGAAGCGAAGATTCGCTTGTGCTTGACGGATGATGAAGAGCCACCAGCTGGGTTGTGCAAGAGGATCCAGGTCGGAGTCAAAGAAGTTCAATGGAAGTGGCTTCAAGTGCTGAGAAGGGCGCTTGAAGGGGACTATCCAGGACGAACTGGGGATTAAGACAACGAGGAGGGATCTGCATCCACAACCATAGCCACATGTTCAGACGGGTCGGATGGTGACTGGCTTTCTGTCTCATCAAGTCCAATGCATCATGGTAATCTCTTTTTGTTAGGGACCTTGGATTATAACGATGATAGTTATAAAGGTAGGCTAATGAAGGTAGAGAAGGAGGCGATGGTAGGGATGAAGGGTGAAAGGAAATACCTACAGGTTAGTGGGAAACATTATTGTAGGTGGAATCACATCAATGGGTCTGATGAAGTGGGAAAAAGCTCAAGTCATATGAAGTTGGTTCGTATGAGGGAGCAAAGGCTTGACATGGATGGTTTGAGTGTAGTTGGGATTCGCAGAGACATGGATAGCAAGCTAAGGTTGTTTCGTGGAGGCATGATTGGCAAGGTGCCATGGTTGTCTCGGAGAAGCTTTGTTAGCTGGTTCTCGCTATGGTTGTCTAAAGAGACATGCACGTCAAAGGTGTTGGGTAGGTTTTGCATGGGGAATGCGAAGCCGTAGGTAGCACCACGGGCGAATCAGGTATCTCACTCAAGGCCGAACGGTGGAGTTCGTGGCATGTCGAGGGTTCTACTTAGTGGAACAAAAGGTTGCCCTTTTTGTATGATATGGCAAGTAGTATTGGTTTTGAGGCAAGAAGGTCCAGCGAAAAAGTAGTTCGAGGTTGCGAAGCCTGGGGTTGACCAGAAAATAGAGAGAGCATCTATTGGTCACAAGGTTACTTTAGCAGGTGGACTTGCTAGTTGGAGTTCGATGGAGATTGGAGGGAAGATGCCAAGCAAGTTCAGAAGCTCGAGCTTGGGGGCTGGCTCCAAGTGATTGAATAAAGGTGGTGAGAAAGTTGAGATGGTCTTATTGATGCAGTTATCTGTGGTCCAAGATGGAGTCGGTGGAGTCGGATTAGTTTTGCAAGATCTCATGGTTCTTCATGGGGCAGTATTTTGTCAAGGTGGAGTTTTTTGAAGTTTGGGTGGAGCTTCATGGTTCTTCCACGAGATGATTTCTCGCCAAGGTGGAGATTGTTGGGATGGCGATAAATAGGAAAGACTTATTTTCTATTCCTATTCTTATTCTGACTAGGTTTTGGACTCATAATCTGACCTAGATAGGTTACTTGTACACCAAGGGTTTGTCTCTATATAAAGACATGTTACCCTAGGTTTTTTGTATGGCTTTGTGGCTCGGAAACTCATCAATAAAAGTTCTCCTTTCTTCCCGTGGATGTAGGCATTAGGCCGAACCACGTAAACTCTTGCGTCCGTGTTCTTTCTGCGTTTTGTTCTCTAGTTGCTAAATTCCTAACACCAATATATATGTATATTGGGTGCTCAATCATTGGTTGCTTGAGGGCTTGAGAGTTACTTCGGAGCCTTCCTTGTGTGCATGGAGTACGCGGGAATACTTGGTGAGTATTGCTGTCTATCTTTCATTATTTATTCTTGTCCCGGGAAAAAAATAATTTAGCTTAATCTCGAGTTTAAGTGAAGTAGTGTTTAATATTTGTTATAAAAAAAATTTCACCTTTAAAATATTAATTCGAGTCAAACTTAAATTAGTAGACCTAGTAAATATATATCAGCAAAAAAAATATACGAAAAAATTACTCTCAAGTCCCTCGTATCTGCTTAAATATACTCAAAAGATCCCCTGTTTGAAAAATGCAAACCAAAATCCCTCGTGTTTGATTTTATTATACGTTCGGGTCCCATGCTAATGTCACAAGCTCTTTTTTTGTTTTTGTCATTGCAATGATGAATACTCTATCTCTGGTCAACTAAAATCTTCGGTCATCTTTCTGGCGAACACCATCTTTCCGACGAAAAAAAACCCAAAAAAATTAAAACTCCCTCATGAAACCGGGAAAGAAAAAGAAAACAGTCGAATCGAAAAGTAAAGATGGAAAAAGACAAATCGAAAAAGAAGGAAAACTCACTCACCGCTGAGGTTTCATCCGCTGGGGTTTTGCTATGGCTCTGGTGCTGTCACGGCCAGCAACTATGGGAAGAACACCCATGAAAATTCCCAATTATGGGTAAGAACCCTAATTTTATGGTTGTTTCAATAAAATCCTAATTTCTATTTCTTCTTCTTCTTCCACTTCTCTCCTTTGCTACTATTGTAAGATCCTACGACCAAATTACTGAGCCCTTTGGAAGTTAGCTAGGAATTCAGCAACTTTGAGAACAAAACGCGCAAAGAACACGGACACAAGAGATTATATGGTTTGGCCTAGTGCCTAAACATAACCTAGGCGAAGACGTCTTTATATAATAGACGAACCCTTGGTGTACAAGAAACCTATCTAGGTCGAATTAAGAGTTTGAAATAAGAGCCGAGTCTAAACTAGAAATTTCTGCCCGTTGCTACTTGCGACTGCCAACCAAGTGGCGATCGCCAATGCTAACATGCCAATTCTCTATAAGTGACGACTTGCGGCCGCCAACTATCACAAAACTCTCGACATATCGATAATCTCTACCTTGGCTAGAAGTCATCCCGTAGAAAAACCATGATGCTTGACCCGAACTTCAACAAATTCTACCTTTATGAGATACTGTCCCATGAAGAACCATGAAATCTTGCGAAACTGACTCTACTCACTCCACCTCGAACCATAGATACAATGCCATCAATAAGACCACCTCCATTTTCTCACCACCTTTTTCGTTCAACCCAGGCTGGCGCTTCCAAGCCTGCTTGACCTATTCTCTCCAATCTCCATCGAATTCCAACTAATAAGTCCACCTGCTGAAGCAACTTTGAGACCAATAGATGCTCCCTCTATTTTTTGGTCAGCCCCATACTCTGCAACCTTGATGAGTGTGTAAACGCTCATGTTTTGTCATAAGTTTCATACGTGTTTAGTCATACTTTAATTTCTTTTCATTATGCCATTTCAAGTCTTATGATCGTTTTAGTCCATTTGTGTTCAGGAGTATATTTCTACCCATTGTCACATTTTCTAGGAAAATGGAGCTCAATGAAAGCCGTTGGAGGGGTAATTTCAAGAGACCATATTGCAAGAGCCATAAATTTCTGCTCAAGTGTCGGAATTCATCAAATGAGATTCCGTTGGAAAGCTTGAAGAGAGATCTACAATTTATCTTTTATAGTCGAATCCAAATTCAAAGTGGAAGAGGGTCAAAAATAAAAAATATGAAGATGTAATGAAGCTGATCAGCGCCCCGGCGAGCGCCAAATACTTGGCGGGCGCCAAGTCCGTTACAGAAAGTCCTGTTGGCGGGTGCCAACTCTACTGGCGGGCGCCAGGTCAGCTCTGATGGCAATTTTTTGCGGAGTTCCTCAAGCCAGCCATAGAGGAGGAGGTAGTTATTGAACAGAAGGAGCAACCAGCCTATATCAGTGAAAAAGAAGATTCTTATATTCCTCCACCATCACCTCAACAAGTCAAGAAGGAAGCAGGGATCGATGAGAAGGCCCTTGAATTTATAGAGACAATGGAAGACATTCAAAGTCATGTCTCTTTCTTGAAGATGTTAGATAAAAGGCCACAATATGCTGAGTTTTTGAAGAAAATCATCGCAAGGAAGAAGAGGCGGAATGATGGCAAGACGAACTTTTCGGTAGAAAATGACATACCACCAAAATTAAAAGATCTAAGGAGTTTTACTATTCCTCGCACTATTAATGATGTTCAGTTTTCACATTGCTTATGCGATTTGGGTGCCAATATTAATCTTATACCTTCAGCTACTTTCAGGAAACTCACATTAGGGAATGTCAAACCAACACCTTTCAGGCTTCAGCTGGCTGATCAAACTATGAAGAACCCCTTTGGAATTGTAGAGGATGTGATAATCAAAGTTGACAAGTCTCTCATACATGTAGATTTTGTGGTGTTGGACTATGCTACCAATGAAAGTTACCCATTGATTATGGGACGTCCATTCCTCATCACTTGTCATGCAATGGATGATGTTCACAAGGGCAAGCTACTTCTCTGCATAGGCCCAGATGAAATAGAGTTCCAACTAACCGATAAGCGCCTCCATCCACCATAGTGCCATAGGGAGTAACAAAGTCAAGCTAACGACTCTAAACTAGCACATTTAATATTTAAGTTTTCTTTATTTTTGTATTTGCTTCAGTGTCGTTATTTTGATTTAGTGTTTTAATGGTCTCAACAGGAGGTTTAGAAAAGAGCAAACTAGATTTCAACAGAGCTTGCCAGTCTATACACAAACTTTGTAGCACGTCAAAGACAATTAGAGCAAAACACCACCAACCTTCTCCACCACCTCCTACTGATTGACAGGGCGGTACCAGTCCTTTCCTCTGTTCCTCTATGTTATGTGCATGTTTTGTGCCTCGTGTTCTTGTTCATGTTTGTGATGTTATTGGTGTCTTGGCCCTATATTGAGGACAATGTGTTCAATAAGAGTGTGTGTGTGTGTGTGTGTGTGTGTGGGGGGGGGGGGGGGGGGGGGGGGGGGGCGGTGTCGACTTGTTTTTTTGTTTCGGTTTGGCGTATGTGATCGAGACGAGATCTGAATTTAGGATTGTGTTTGTTTGTGCTTGTGAATGAAGTGTTGTCAAAAGCAGATGATGAATCTCTCCCCTCAAATTTTAAACTTTTGTTAGACATTAAATCACATACCTTGTTAGGAATCAAGCCTGAGTACGAGGAGTAGGAACGTGTAGGAACAACACCCTTGGTTGTTTATGTTAGTGGTTGCACTTGGTAGATTATACTAGTGGCATTGGTGAGTGACCTTGTGAGATTTTAGAGCCGAAGGAGGAGACAACTGTCTCCGCATAGCATGAGGTGCCTACATTGTTCCGATCATTGAGTTTCATGCCACCACTTGGTACCGTTTTGGTGGTATGGGTGCTAGAGAGAGGACGGGGGCCATCTTTGATATTGAGCCTAGAGCCTTAGAGCCGAAAACCCTTTATATCCTTTGTTTAAACCCATTGAGCTTGAACCTTTTTTTTTTGAAATATTATATATAAGCCAATGTAAGCCTTATCTCCACAATCTTACCCACCTTTGATCACTTTGGTCCGAGGATGCATTAGGTCTTATCTTTGGGGTACAATTGTACGGGTTCATTTGATAGAATAGCTCAGGAATAAATAATGGGGGTAATGGGTAGAATTGAGGCCAATAAAGAAGCCGAGACCAGTTGTCTTTGATGTGAAATGTGATGAATGGATGTGATTGAGGAAGGTTGTGAAAATTGAAAAGAAAAAAAGGAAAAAAAAGTGAGAAGGGAAGGAAAAGACGTGAAAAAAAAGTGAAAAAGTGATGAAAATGAAATGGAAAGTTGGAAAAAGAACAAGTGTTGAATGATGGAAAGTGAATGAATAAATGGCACGACTCGAACTAAGTGGTCAATTAGATTTGGGTGTAATCTTGGGATGAGTGCATATTAGATATAGTGTGAGATGTTTAGAATAGACGAGAGCTAGAACATTCTTGTGATCTCCTCGGGCGGGTGGTTTAGCTACCTCCCACATATATTATTCTCACTTGACCCTAACCCCATTACAACCCAAAGAAAATCCCCATTGATCATGAGCCCCACATTTATCGAGACACCACTGAGTGAGACGTATGAAACTTTGAGATCCCGGATGTGTATGCGAGTGATAGGTAGTTGACTACTCATATATGTGAGCTAAAATTTTCGAACCTCTGAGTGCTCAACCCTCTAGTGTAATCTACTTAGTGCGAAAATTGTGTTAAACCATCAAGGATGCGGTGTCTACACGTTCTTACTCTTTGTGCTCAAGTAAGTGAACTACTTGGTTGTGGGGTGGTGTTTTAATAAGATTTTGAAAGTTTGGGTGTGTATCTGATGCGCCTTACTTGACGACAAGCAAAGAAATAAGTGTGGGGGTGTGATGAGTGTGTAAACGCTCATGTTTTGTCATAAGTTTTGTACGTGTTTTGTCATACTTTAAGTTATTTTCATTATGCCATGTCACGTCTTATGATTGTTTTAGTCCATTTGTGTTCGGGAGTGGGTTTCTACCCATTGTCACATTTTGTAGGAAAATAGAGCTCAATGAAGGCCGTTGGAGGGATAATTTTGAGAGACTATATTACAAGAGCCATAACTTTCTTCTCAAGTATCCGAATGCATCAAATGAGATACCGTTGGAAAGCTTGAAGAGAGATCTACATTTTTTATTTTATAGTCGAATCCAAATTCGAAGTGTAGAGGGTCAAAAATATAAAATACGAAGATATAATGAAGCTGATCAGCGACCCGGCGAGCTCCAAATACTTGGCGGGCGCTAAGTCCGTTACAGAAAGTCCTGTTGGTGGGCGCTAACTCTACTGGCGGGTGTCAGGTCAGCTCCGATGGCAATTTTTTGCGGACTTCCTTTTTAGATGGGGACTCGATCTATTTCGGTTTGCTATGAATTTTGGCCTTTTGTTTCGGCCCTAGGACTTAAGTTATATTATTTTATATTATTACTTGGCCAGCAAGACTTTCAATTTAGTTTAACCTCCTCTAGGTTTTTCCTAATTTCTAGTTAGACTTTTGGCTATATATAGGCCTTAGTTTCTGAGGTTTAAAAAAGACGTGACTACTGCAATATTGAGACAGCCTTGGGAGCTTAATAAAGCCGTGATTTCAGTTAGCACAGGGAAATTATTGGCAAAGCTTAATCATCACGACTAAGCTTTCTCTATCTCTACCTTTATGTTAATTGCTATCATATTTTTTATTAGTCTATTGTGCTTTGTTAACATACTTAACGAGTAGTTCTCTTGTGAGTGTGATGCCCTAATTATGTGATTACTCGTCTATGTTAGCTATGGTTTGATTATCTTTCGTAGTAGTTATCAATTGATGATCTTAATACTTAATCTAACTTGATCACTTGGATTATGATTATTAGTTGATAATAATATACTGGAAGGCATTAGAATCAACGGAAGAGTCAATTGGCATGACTTAAGGTATCAACGAGGAATCTTGATACTAAGGGATAACCCGCTAAGAGTTAACTTCATAATTGAGTTTAGCTTAGTTCTTGGTCTAATTAATGAGCAGAAGTGTTTATTAGCAATCATGAACTACTCTAGCTTAGTTTTGTTATCCTAATGAGCGAAAGCATTAGGGAGATGCATTAGAAAACTCCGGGTACTAGTTAGAACTTCATAAAAATCATAGTCTCGACATAGATGGGTAGTCCGTAAGGGTATCGTGCTCGTTTATCTCCATTGATTTACAACTCATTTTTTATTTGCGTTTTCGATCTCGTTTATTTACTTGTGACCTTTCACAATCCTTATAAAACTTCAATTTTTCTGCTTCACATAATTATTTGCGTTGATTTAGTGTTCAACTCTCAGTTCTAAGAACCTTACTTACCACTATACTATTTGCTTGTACGTTTAATTGTTCGCAATTTTGCGTACATCAAACCTCGCATTGCTTTTTCTCGCACTGCTTTTCTGCTGGACCTTCTTGCCTCAACCAATGCTGCATGCCATAACATACTAAGGGAAACTTTTTGTTCCACCAAGTAGAACCCTCGACATGCCTCGAACTCCATAGTTCGGCCTTGAGTGAGATATCCAATTTGTCCGTAGTGCTACCAATGGCTTCACATGCCCAATGCCAAACCTATTCAATATCTTTGACATGCACGTCCCTTTAGACAACCATAGCGGGGCTCACTTAACAATACTTCTCTGAGACAACCACGGCTCCTTGTCAACCATGCCTCCACGAAACAACCATATCTTGTTATCCATGTCTTCGTGAATCCCAACTACATTCAAACTATTCATGTCAAGCCTTTGCTCCCTCATATGAACTAACCTCATATGACCTGAGTTATTTTCCTCTCCATCGGAACCCAAAGATGTGTCTCTACCAATAACCGTGCCGCCCACTAACCTCTAGGTATTCCTTGCATCTCTTTTATCCTTCATCACCACCATAGTATTCTTCCCCAAATTATATTTTACTGTTACAATTGCTAAGGAAATGCGGTAATTGAATCCGGAACCCTACTGAAGTCATAACAAGAGTTGGTCAGTCTATTTTTCTTAATGTTTCTTGCATCCATGTACTAATTGCAGCTCCGTAGTTGAGTGTAATTAAGTTGACTTAGTTATGATCCTTGGATAATGACGGCACGCGGATGATCAACATGAACTTGCGATTGCACCATCATCGGTCATTTTTTTCTTCTAGACTTGGTCTTATTTTTTGAGACTATTCAATATCTGAATATTTCAAATTAGTGGTAAAATTTTTCTAACAAATATTTAACCGATTAATCTAATTAATTATTCGCTTAGGCTTGGTGTTGTGCCATCGGAAATTAGTCAATTTACTATTTTTTTCATGTGAAACTACTTAGATGCCGTTGAACGTAAATATGAAATTAAAATTTAAAAAATAATTGTCTACTTGTAGATAATGATTAAGAAAAAAAATAGAAGCTCCAAAATATATACATTTCTGATGGTTTTGTCTAATGAAAAGTAGATGTAGCAACTAATATTAATTAACAAATTAATTGACAATTTGATCAGTATGCAAATTATCGATGATTACACGTGGAAACTGCCCATAAAGTTGATGTACTAAATGTAGAAAAAGTCATATTTTACGTACCACCTGTTTTTTGCCCCAAATTATCTACTTGTGGTCAGAACATGCTAGACCTTTTTTGAAAATATTTTTAATTTTTTCTGTATTTTTTTGGGCTTATGATACTCCATGTATTTTTAAGTCTAATTCACCATTATCCATAGTAACGCATCATTATTTTAGCTAATGAACAATTATTCAGTTTAGTGTATCTTTATTTGGACTGCTGCACCATTATTCGGGTAAGTAAATAATTATCGACTTCTCCATCTTTATTTGGCATTTTGGACCCCATTCAAATATAGATTTAAAAATATTTCTATATTTCTAAAACTGATTTTGTGGGGTCTGATTACCGTATTTAAAAAATATGCCAAAAACCGTTGATTAAAAAGATATTTTATTCGAGATGTCCTGAAAAAGTCTCCAACTCTTTTTTTTCTCTTGGACTCCGAAGTCCTCTATTTTTTTGAAAGTGACATTGCTTTGGATGTAAATTGTAATATTGATGGAAAAAGACTAATAACAAGTAAACGTTGTGGGGACCTCCTTGCATGATTTTTTTTTACAATTAGTGTCTATTGCAATCAACAAAAGTTGATTTAAAAATTTGTTAAAATCAAACCCGAGTTCTTTCCGACCAAGTCTTATTTTTGTAGAGCCCAGTGGTGAAAACCCAAAAAAAAATTCTCTCTCCCAAACGGCAATTTTGAGGCGACCGAATCTCCCAACCCTTTTCGACGCTGCCGCCGGCCTGTCCCACCGCCGGTGACCATGGCAGGGTACCCACAGGCTCTGAAGAGGACGGCGCTCCTTCCTATGCAGTCATGCCACTTGAATCAGATCGGGGATGGCCTGATTATGATTCCCTTGCTTCTCCAACCTAGGCCCTCGGCTATGATTTTGTCAAACGCCCTTCCCATAATCACTCATGTGATCCCAAAGGCAGTTCCAGCAAGGTTTTCTGACAGTGCTCTTATGCAGTCGGCGCAGTTCTCTTCCTCCTCTCCGATGGGAATTTTGTCTCAGGTCAAAAAGCTCCTCAGGCTGGCCTCTTTTTCCTCCCCTGTTGCCAAATTTATTGTTGTAACCAAATTTTCATAGAAGCCCGATAAAGAATTTAGGAGCAACAATGACTTATCTTCTTCCTCGAACTTCACATCAACCTTTCTCAAGTCGCTCACAAGTTGACTGAAATCGTTAATGTGATGGCTCAAATTCAAACCCTCCTTCATCTTGAGCCCGTACAATCTTTACTTAAGATAAAGCTTGTTTGTATGGGCGGAGCCAGAAAATTTAAGGAGTGGGGTCAATTTCTAATTTTTTAGCTTGATTAATTTTTTAGTGGGGTCAATTCCTAATTTTTGTGGGGACATACATTAAAAAATATACCTAGTTATCAAACATAAAAAAATTAAGTGGGGACAATTGCCCCCACTCTCGGTCACGTCCTTCCGTCCCTGTTTGTTTGACAAAGACATATACCTTGCCTCCAATTTCTTCCATACCTCAACTGGTGACTCCTTAAGATAAAGCAAATTGTCGCCACCGCTTTGGCCCGAATCTCCTTCTACTCTTGCCCCCACATCTTCTCGAACTTCTTCTTCGAGAGCGTGATGATCATCCCTTGTTGTATGAAGAGATCCTTGACACGCCTTTGCCATAACCAGAAATTTGATGAACCATCGAACTTCACAAGAGCAAACTTCGCGCCGTCTGACATCATCCAACCTTAGCTCTGATACTAATTATTAAGAATTTTGCAACGAAGCGAACAAAATGCGCAAAGAACATAGACACAAGAGATTACGTGGTTCGGTCTAATGTCTACGTTCATAGGAAAAAACGAGAACATTTATTGATGGATCCGAGTCACAAAGTCATAACTAACCATAGGGTAACACGTCTTTATATAATAGACGAACCCTTGAAGTACAAAAAATTAATATAGGTCAAATTATGAGTCCAAAACAAGAGCCAAAACAAAATAGAAAATTTCTGCCGCTGACGACTTACGATCGCCAATTAACTTGCAACCGTAAGTTGCCCAATTTTTCAATTTCTGTAACAGGCTATTGGTGATCACCAACTACATGGCGCCCACCAATCCCCATTTCTCAACAAATCCCAACACTTTTGGCTGTATTCAATTCATAATCATTTGATGCAACCAACTCTAGTATTTGTACTAACTTGTGGAAGGGTACCCAGCTAAGCAGCCAAATTACTAGGATGCCCTTTAAGCTTACCCAAAAATTTAGGAAATGGCCTATACATCGGATAATGGCCCGAAAACATAAAAAGATAACGCTAGTCGGCTTTAAATGACTCGGCCCAATTCCAACTATGGCCCAGATGACCAAAATTTAATTCAGCCATGCGACTCTCTCACCTTCCTCGAGTGCTCCTCTTTCAGCAGAAATCCCCAATTCGTAATGTCCAATTCCCGAATTAGGGTTCATCGATCCATTCAATTCACCCTCCGAATTTGACATACAACACTCCCCACCGCTCAAGTTCCTTGCCGACAAGGAACTGGAAGGAAAGTGAGAGCGAATCTCATTTCTTAACTTAACGAACAGGTTATTTTGTCAGGGTTTTTCACTATTTTTCTTTTTGGTGATCCACTCATATTTTTATATTCATTGTAGTTTACATGGGTATATATAAAGACACCAATCCTACTAGGGTCTTAGAGACGAGCAAAGGCAAACTTGTCAACAAATTACACATTTTTGGGCCTTATTGGCGGCCGCCAATCAACTGGCACCGGCCAGATCCCCTTCGCCAAAATCTCTGCAACTCTTAACTCTTAGAATAATTGTTGTTGAATTTTTAAGTATTATAAACAAACACACCACATTTGAAATTAACAATTTGGTATTATGTGATATTTTTAGCTGCAAATAATTTTTTTTAAAGTAAATATTACACCTAATTATAATGTCAATGATTGAATCCTTAACTTATTTGAAATTAAATAACGCCTATACCACTAGGACAAATGTCTATTGGCAGTCGAAAAAAAAAATTTAATGTCACCGAAAACAGCCAGATATATTTCGTAGACGATGAGTCTTTTGGCTGACTACTTGATGATCCGGTCGACACGTTTGTTAGAGTTATCGACACGTTTGTTAGAGTTATCTTCCCCCATCAAGTAGATAACTTGCTTGTGGTAATGGTAGAAAGAATCATACAGTCCCTGCCTTGCAAACACCACCTAGATAGACTTGGCTCGAGAAGACAATAGGCGAATTATGAGATACCGTTCGAATAGATTTTGTTTGAGAGAGAGAAGTCTTTTTTTTCGGTCCGTTGAGAGAGTGAAGTCTAAATCTATTCTATAATGAATTATATTTCACCTATCAATTCACTTGATACAAGTGAATTTCGGATTTCTTTTGCATGAGGTGTAGAAAAATCGCAACGTTGTGACATACCATCACGACTTGCTTGGCGACGACGACCGACTTAATCTCAGAATGGCTAACACAATCTGCATCACGACGAGGACGACCGACTTCGTGATTGGAATTTTCAATCACACATAAAAAGTAAGCCGTCAAAATATCGGGATAATTACCTCTTTTCGCGGCCATTTTTTTGATTTATAGGAATATTAATTAATGAAACAAAGATCGAACTAAACCTCTACTTCTTGAAAAAGTAAAATTTGCACCTAGAACTAAGTTCATTTAACATCAGTTTTTTTGTGATTTAGTTATTTAGTAACATTGTCAGGCTCACAAGTTTGATCATAGTAAAAAAAATTATACTTCACATTGAACATTTATTGTACCGTCCAATCTATAATCAAAGATCGTAGGACACTGAAGCACGGAAACCACAACGAGCATTTTTGGTTTTCAATTTGGATTTAAGTGTTGGAAAATTTCGGGTTTGTGATTTTTTAGATTAGAATTTCAAATTGGAATTTTTTAATTTGCCACGTCAATAACACCTATGAGAAGAAAATATGACGTATCGCTAATATGCAAAGTCAGGTGGGACAAACTAGTTCTAGTTAAAAATTTATCACAAAAAATATGAGTTTAAGAAACATCTATCAACGAAAAAGACAAACTTAAATCACATAGTACTAAGTTAAAAATGAGTAAAATTACATAATATTATAGTGAAATTGTCCCAATTTTAACAGCAATTGCAATTATGTTTCACGGAAAACAGCTAGATATAATTGAAGGACGATGAGTCTTTTGGCCGACTACTTCTTAGTCCGGTACACACGCTTGTTAGAATTATCTTCCCCTTCAAGTTGACAATTTTGTTTTACTTGTGGACTGTGCTTATGGCAGAAGGAACAGAGTTGTAAAGTCAAGCGGTCCCGACTCCCGGTTGGCAGAAAACAACCCAACTAGACTTAGTTTAAGATGCTAGTATTTAGCCTAACAACACAACCCATATATAATTTCAAAAAAATCTAACTCAGCTTGGAATATTTATGTTAGTTTGACTA
This sequence comes from Hypericum androsaemum, assembly GCA_963995505.1. NCBI lineage: Eukaryota > Viridiplantae > Streptophyta > Magnoliopsida > Malpighiales > Hypericaceae > Hypericum > Hypericum androsaemum. Next base: position 9,460,043 of record OZ023189.1, read on the forward strand.
GTTTTGGAAAATGAAAATCACATTGTAAAAGTGTACAAAATTTTTAAGCAACTTGCAAGAAAGCGCTTTGCTGTAACTGACTTTTCTAAGAGCAAAATCACAATGTTGCGTTTTCATAGAGTTGAATTTTAACTTGATTAAATTAGAATAAATGCTCTTAGAATTCATCTAAGAGCTTGTGAGTAATAATTTTTGGAAATGGATAAAAATTTATTAAAAATAATGTTATGTAAAAATTACCCGCCCCTATAGTGAGTGTAGTGCATTGTTTTTTCGGTAGAAGAGTGGAATGCATTGTTTATGTCTCGTTAACGACTATTTATAGTGGTGCATCATGTATGCATTTAGATGCCTTCTTGACGGTGTCTTGGTACTGGTAGTGCTGGACTTGAACAGGCGGTTGAGGAGTTTGGACTTGGTGACGAGCATGAACTTGGTATGGTACATGTCCTTGACCTTGTTCCATCCCGGCGCAGCCCAAGTGAGCATCAAACGAGCACATGTCGCACCTGTATAGCCACTGCCCGGACCCCATAACCCTGCACAAGTTACAGGTAAAGCACTTGCTCGGATAAGGAACCGAGAAGGCAAGAGTGAGCCCGTGGGGGTGAGAGTGGTGGGTCCGGGTCAGCGGCATGGAAGCACAGTGCATGTGGAGATCAATATTGCAGGCTCGGCAGCTGTAACAATAGTCATATACTGTCCCACCACAGGCGTTACATCTGTATGATGACCCAGCAGCTGAGGTGAGGGACAAGACATGGTTTTTGTCAAATGGGTGAGTGATCCTTTGAGGATGGCTCGATTTGCGATCCATTGCAGGTTGATGATTCCCCTCAAAGGTCTTAGATAGTTTGACTAGTTTTGGCAAATGAAAAAAAACTTGTCGATTGTAAGAGCATTCAAATTTCTTAAGCAACTTGCAAGCAAGCGCTTTGATGTAATTGACATTTCTTTTAGTGGTAAAATCAGAAGGAGACGGATCCGAGGACTCAAATTTTAATGGACTTAAACTTAGTGTCGAACTCCTTCAAAATAAATTAATATTTTGCGTCTCAAAAATGTGTAGTAAGGAAGTAAAGATACCAAGTTGAATCTAAGGAGATACGGTTAGTTGATTAATCTAACAAACCTAACAAAGAAACTAAAAGGGAGTTCGAAAATAAACAAAAGAAAACGAAATCAGTATGCGAAAATTAATGAGAAACAAATTCGAGGTCGGAGTATCACGATATGTTTGTGGATAAAAAAATAATCTTGTACATGTTAGCAAACAAATGCAATTCTCCAGCAAACGCAAAATTATCTCAAATGTCATCAATCAACTCAGTAAACAATCATCTAACAAATTGTTTACAATATAGTAGAAATCATAACTACCGATTATTCAATTCCATAAGGTATTAAAACACAATGTCCCTAATCCTACTATTATACTCAAAATAGTGGTCCAATCAACCTAGTCTTAGTCTTAGATTCTCAGAAATCAACCTAGTGTCTTAGTTATTCCTAATTAATCAAACCAGATAGAATATTGAAAAGGTAAAATTTTCCGGGCAATTATTTAATAATCCTACATTTTTAAAGACATGGTTCTTGTCACATGAGTGACTGATGCTTTGAGGATGGCTCGAGTTGCGAACCATTGCAGATTGAGGATTACCCCTTTAAGGTCTTAGAAATTTGAAAATCTTTTCCCCCCCTAAGATTCTCTTCACTTGAATATCGTACATATATAATGGTAGCTAGCTGAAGTCGACTAGTTTGACTGGGTTTGGAAAATAAAAATCACATCTCGATGACCAAAGTGTCAAAAGGCATGGAACTCAATGACATAAAACGTTGTTAATTTTAAAAAAATTTAGAATTTAAATCCTGAAAAATATAATAGCGTAAAAATTTATCTTCCGAAAATCTCGATTGCCAAAACATACACGATTATTAGGCAACTTCTAAGCTAGCGGTTCATTTGAAGTTATTTTACAAGTAAAATCAGAAGGTAAAGGAGGGATTTTTTTATATATTTTAGGTTAAAATGTTTTTAAAAAAGGACTAATTGATGAGCATGGCTGAAATGGTTGAGTGTCAAACACGTAATCGGTGTTCAGTCTCTCGTTTTGAGGACATGAGAGTGACTTCGAGAATACTTGGTCAGTAAGGCTATTTTTTGTTCCGAAAAATACCCTTTGTATATATATACACGGGATTAGTTTTGGTGGGGTTAAGTTTAGTCCCAAAAAATGAGGACTAAAGAAATTCTAGTGATAATTAGGTATTATTAAAGTAATAAGAGATAATATTGAAAAACTAATAGAAACCAAATCAAACTTAAAAATTAGCCGGTGCACTTTTTTTATGAAAAGACTAAAAATGTAAAAAAATATAAACCAATCCCACGTGAAAAGAGGAAAAGACGCTTCACATTCTGGTGAAGGAAGGATTCTCTCTTTCTCTCTAAATTATTATCAACTTTAAAAATTCTACCAGCTACCAGGTATTTTTTTAATAACTAAACTCAAAGAACCAAAGAACAAAAATTCAATAGAAAACTAATATCACTACATTCGAAAATAAATATCACTACGTTCGAAATTCAATATCACCATATTCAGAAACTAATATCACAATATTCGAAAATTAATATCACTATATTTGGAAACTAATATCACTACATTCAGAAACCAATATCCTAAATTTGGAAACCAATATCACTACATTCGAAAACCAATATCACTACATTCAGAAACCATTGTCACTACATTCGAAATCAATATCACTACAACCAATATCACTACATTCGGACACAAATATCACTACATTCGGAGACCAATATCACAACATTCGGAGACCAATATTACAACATTTGAAAACCCGTATCACTACATTCGGAAATCAATATTACTACATTCGAAAATCAATATCACAACATTCGGAAATCAATATCAAAATATTCGAAAACTAAATCACTAAGTTCTAAAACCAATATCACTACGTTCGGAAATCAATATCACAACATTCGGAAACCAATATCACTACAGCAAAAAACCAATATCTATACAGGTGAAAACCAATATCAACACAGCTAAAAACCAATATCACTACACCTTAAAACCAATATCCTTTACATCTCAAAACCAATTTTGCTACACCTTTAAACTAATATCCATACAACTTTAAACCAATATCCATACCTTAAAACCAATGCGACAACATCGGAAACCCAAAATACATGCAACACAAGTCTGAAACAATTTGAAGCCAAATCAGTTGCCTCTTACTCTCAGGAAGCTCCTCTAATTTAATTTGAAGAAGCTCGTCAAATATGGAAAGAAGCGGAAACGGCACGGGAGGGCGGTGAGGTTCTTCACGAAGCTTGTGCAAGTCGAGGAGGAATCGAGTTGGAGGAGGCATAGAGCTTACAACCGTCGCCGTCATCGTCGCCATCGACAACAAAATCCCTGCCATTCCATGGCCAACAAACCTCTCGTCGTCGTCATCGCCAACAAACCTCAAAAAGCCGATGCGGATCTTCCTTGTATGGGCCGTGACTCCAATAGAAAAATAGATTTTGGATGATCTGGGTTTATAATTAAGTGGGTAGGGAAGAAAAATAGATTTTTGATGATATGGGTTTATTTAATTAGTGAAAGAGAGGCTGGGAGACGAAGAGACGAGACAGAGAGGAAGAGAGATGGTTGATTTAGCCTAGTTTTTTGTTTAAAAAGTAAAAAATGTCCCTGATTAGTTATTGACCATCAGATCTAATTTTTATATTTTTAATCGAATCTGACGATTCAAAATCTAGTCCCCAACGAAGGACAACTTTTATTTAGTCCCTACTCGATCCGTCCTCGTATATACAACATGGCCACCATTTTTTCCCATAAAATCTTATAATGGTGAAAATATGGAGTTTGAGTGTTCACGGAAAACACACATAACAATATTTTTCGCAAAAATAAATATTTAGATCAAGTAATTACACGTATCAAAGATTGAACCATGTATTATGTCATTTTATGCTATGCCTTGTACTGTTATGCAAAATACTTTTTGATTACATATATATACATGTACATATACCCGGTTTGTACATATATATGTACCTGGTGTTCAATCTTTTCGTTTTAAGGACCTGAGAGTGACTTTTTTTTAGAAGATCCTGAGAGTGACTTGAGAGCCTTCTTAGAATGCACTGAATACGCAATAATACTTGGTCAGTATGGCTGCTTGTCTTTATATTTTTTGTTCCCGAAAAAGTGTATATATAGATTTGACAAATGTTAGAATTCGATTCTAGATTTAATCCGATTTTTTAAAAATTCGATTCATCAAAAATTTGATTCATATTTGTCTCGAGACGAATTGAATACGGTCCAAGATTACTATAACTTATCAAAAAGGCAAATTTGATTCTAATTCAATTTTATAATTCAATTCGAGTCAAATTTACATCGAATTTGATTCGAAATCGTTCATATTATGTAAAAAAATAAAAAATATTTATATACACTGATTTTTTTTAGGATAACATACACTGATTTGAAGAGGGAAAACAAGGGGGAGAAATTGAAATTTGAATGCTCCCGTTCCCGTGTCCCCTCAATCACGGGACGTGGAGTTCCATCGGCTGCCCCTCACGCACTACACGTCACCATCGAAGGATGGGTACAGATCATCATTTTTGTTTGACATGGTGTTAAGAGTGAGCATTCGTATTATTCGTATTCGATCTATCCGAACTATCTAAATAAACATTTTTTATATTCGAGTCCAAACTCTTCAGTATCCGATATTCGTATTCGAATTTTTCTTGGATGCGGATACAGATAATCTGAACTATCTATTTTTTTCAAGTTTTCAAAAATAAAAATGGTAACATAATATGGTTAGAAAATGAATATGTACCAAATGTTTACAAAAGAAACTTTGACATTAGATCGGTAGAAAATGAAACTAAAACGAGAGGAGACCTTCTCTCCACCAATGCAGTTATCAAAAACCAATCGATGTGCTTTATAAATCCAATGCACCACACATGCCCAAAACCCGATTCAGCCAAATAACGTGCAAATCTCGTGTTCTTAACTGGCCTCTGTTTGAATTATCGACGACGAACTCTTATTGGTTCGTAAAATTTGTTGTTGAACTCCTCTCCACGTTGTTTTTTAACCTACACAAAGTTTCACAAATTAATAAAATATATAATTGAATACAAGTTTTTAACAACAAAAAACACTGGTGAGGTGTTACGTTTTGCTCTACTTCATTTCTTTTGTCAAATTTTTTTTCATCCCGAGTATTAACTAGGTTAACAAATATTAATTTGGGTGATTTTAAAAATATAGAATTTTTTCTAACAAAATTTTTTACGTCGCTTCATCTAAATTTCAAAATAGATAAAATAACAAAAGATTGTGATGAGGTAGTTCATATAATTGAATACAAGTTTTTAACAACAACTGTCATATCACGACTAGAAAAAAGTTTTGAACTATTTTACAAAAATTTAATACTATACGAACCTCGTTTGTCCATACGGCCCTTGCACGATGAACATTAGATAATGTTAAGAATTCTCTAGATTGCGATGTTCCTTCATGTCCGATGAAATCAGACGAACATGGGCGTTGCTCCATCTGTAACAAAATCAACAGTAATATAGTATAATATATTGTTTGTCAGGTAGCACAAAACATCATAATATATTGTTTGTCAGGTATAATATATTGTTTGTCAGGTAGCACAAAACATCATAATATAATTCTGTCTTGGACCAATTTCCTATTAACAAAACAAGTAGAAAGTAAATGTAAATTAATCAAAATATTTTTTTTTCAACAACTTCAAATATCCTTTTCCAATCACACACTAAAGCACACATTTAATGAATGATGCAATTATTAGATAACAAGCTAAACAATAATAACGAAGCTAAAAAAAGCTACAAAAAAAATCAATTGACATGCAATCGAGATAACAAGCTAAAAAATATCAAATCAATGGAAGCAAAAAAAATAACAGGTTGAAATCGAAATCGAAAGCTAATTGGGGCATTTTTGTTTTACCCAAAGAATGTATAAGGAAACAAAAAAAGTATGAATTGGAAACATGCAAATTGGGGATTTCTTGTCAAATTGGGAACCTTTCTAAAAAAAAGAAAGTATAACCAAAAACGCTTAAGGTGGAGCGTTTCTAATGTTAAAAAAAAGTATAACCGAAAACGCTTAAGGTGGAGCATTTCTGATGTTCAAAAAATAGCTGGGATGTCAAATCGGAAACATGCAATATCGAAAAAGAGGAAATTAAGGAAATTCCTTTGGTCTCCGGTGGTCGGGGATTGGGCTTCCTTGGGTCTCCGCTGGTCCGGGTCGGCTTACTTTGGGTTTGTGTTGGTAGGAATTAAAAAGAGAGGAAATTAGAGGAGAGGAAAAGTTTTTTACTCAAGGAGGCGGAGAGGAGAGGCAAACAGCATAGAGGAAGGAGGAGATAGGAGGTAGGGTTTAATTGATTTTTTTTTTCAATTACAGAAATAACCCTAGTAAAAATATAATTTTGAGGGTAAAATTGTAAGCTTACCTTGCTAATTTTTTGGCCGGATTTTTCTGGCTTTTTTGACCAGCTTGAAAACGCTCTGCCTGGACCAGTTTTTGGCCGGTTTGCTGGAATTTTTGGTTTAAAAAATTGCTCCCGGGGAGCAGTTTTTGGTATTAAAAAAATACTCTCGGAGGAGCGGTTTTTGATATTAAAAAATACGCTCCCGGGGGAGCAGTTTTTGGTATTAAAAAAAAGGCTCCCGGGGGAGCGATTTTTGGTATTAAAAAAAGAGGTAATTACTCTCAGGACCTCAGGGTATAGTAAAATACTATGAGGACCCTGTAGTTTCCATACTAATTACTAAGCCCCTGTAGTTTGGTTATTATTATACACTCGGGTCCCTGTAGCCAGAATCGTCTATTTTTCTGGCTAACTCCCCACCTGAAATGTCTAAAATGCCCCTAGGCATCTTCCTCCTTCTCTCTCACATCTTCCTCCTTCGTCCCCTCTCTCTCTATCTCTCTCTCACATGGGAAGAGGACGAAGCGCGAAGAGGGAAGTTCAATTTGGGGATTAAATTCGATGCCCTCCTCAGTCTCGGCCTCGAGAGGCAAAACGGCGGCGACCATTTGAGCCGGTCCTTGAAAGGACCGTCAGAGAGCTCCTGGTGGGCCTCCACGAAAAACTCGAATAACCGCGACCCGAGCCAGTTCGAGAGGGACAAGACCGTCCCTCAAATCTTCGAGTCGTCCCTCAATCTTCATCTTCTCCCCGATGATGAAATCCAGAAATCTCTCTCCTCCCGCCTCCGACTTCTTTGACTGTGAGTTTTGGGCCCGGGCCCAACCTCATGCCCACCACTTCTTCCGCCCTGAGCTCGACCAGAGAATCAGGTACTCTTTTTTTAGTAATAGTGACGCCAACGGCGGTGGGGTTCACAAGAGCCGAGTTGCCTGTGCCCTGGCCCAGATCCGAGTCAGTGGCAGCCCGGTCGGTGTCTTCGTCGTCATCGTTTAAGAAGGCCCCATTCGAGTACCTTGGAAAGCCGGAGCCGGAGGAGGAGCAAGCGTACTTCGCCCACAGTGTACTTACAACGGCATCGTCGTCAATTCCGAGCACCTGCAACGAAGAAGGTTTGAAGATGAGGGCAGAGAGAGGAGGGGACGAAGGAGGAAGATGTGAGAGAGAAGGAGGAAGATGCCTAGGGGCATTTTAGACATTTCAGGTAGGGAGTTAGCCGGAAAAATAGACGATTCAGGCTACAGGGACCCGAGTGTATAATAATAACCAAACTACAGGGGCTCAGTAATTAGTAGGGAAACTACAGGGTCCTCAGAGTCTATTTTACTATACCCTGGGGTCCTGAGAGTAATTATCTCTAAAAAAAATGCCCCCGCGGTTTTTGGTAACAAAAACGTTTTCGGTAAAAAAAGTTTTTGGTATATTGTGTTGATTAATTATTTTTTTAGCTATTGAGGAGGTTCACTTCAATTTTAATTTTCTAATTTTTAGATAATTAAAAAAATAAATTTAAAATTTCTATTGTATGTTGTCAATGTTTTGCCCAATAACATATAATACCATATATACTATACATGTAAAAGTTAGAAAATTAATAAAATCTGAGATTTATTACGATAAAAATTTAAGAGATTTTTTGCAAGCTTACATGTATAATGGTAGACCGTTTAAATGGGACAATTGGAATTGAATTGTTGGAAATAGTTTTTTTTGTAAGAAAAGAAAATGCTCCTGGAGGATCGGTTTTTGGTAAAAAAAAAGTTTTCGTTCACTTTGTGTTGCTTTATTATTTTTTTTTCGCCATTGAGGCGGTTCACTTCAATTAAAATTTTCTAATTTCTAAATAATTAATAAAATAAATTTAAAGTTTCTATCGTATATTATGGATGTTTTGCCAAGCTGGACTCTTATTACATATGTATATTGCCCAATACATATACTACCATATAAATTATACATGTAAAATTTAAAAAAATAATAGAATCTGAGATTTATTACGACAAAAATTTAAGAGATTTATTGCAAGCTTACGTGTATAATGGTTAAGACTGGGGTCTGGTTTAAATGGGACAATTGGAATAGAATTTTTTGTATAAAGAAAACGCTCCCGGGGGAGTGGTTTCTGGTTAAAAAAATGCTTCTGGGGGAGCGATTTCTGGTATAAAGAAAATGCTCCCGCTGGAGCGATTTTTGGCCAGCCGAGCCGAGTGCTCGGCTTGACTGAAAATGCCACAGGTGGAGCGATTTCATTCAAAAATGCTATCCGACCCCAGACAAGGAAAATATCCCCTGACAATCTCATTCAGGGAATTATCGGGAAAATAAACCCTCTTTTGAAAAATTACTCAAAAACGAGGGGGAGAAATTGAAATTTGAATGCTCCCGTTCCCGTGCCCCCTCAATCACGGGACGTGAAGTTTCATCGGCTGCCCCTCACGCACTACACGTCACCATCGAAGGATGGGTAGAGATCAGCATTTTTGTTTGACATGGTGTTAAGAGTGAGCATTCGTATTATCCGTATTCGATCTATCCAAAATATCCGAATAAACATTTTTAATATCCGAGTCCAAACTCTTCAGTATCTGATATTCGTATTCAAAATTTTCTTGGATACGGATACAGATAATCCGAATTATCCATTTTTTCAAGTTTACAAAAATAAAAATGTTAACATAATATGGTTAGAAAATGAATATGTACCAAATGTTTACAAAAGAAACTTTGACATTGGATTGGTAGAAAATGAAACTAAAACTAGAGATAATTACAGAGAAGAAAAGAGGAAAACAAAAACAGACCTGTGAAAGGACCCCCACACTACCGAACCCTAACCGAATCCCAAAATAAATCAAGTTCTTGGTTACCGATATCTTTTAAAGTTCTATACCAAAATAATCATTCCCTTGTCCTGTGATAGATAGAATGCTTGAAAAGCTCACGATCGCATTATTTTTTCTCAAAGATTACCTTGTTTCAATGCAACCAAATGCCTCAAATGATGGCCCCAAACAAGGAGTACCAGACCTTCCCTACCATTCCACCATGCACCAAACCACACCAACTAGATAACGCAAACTTCATAAAGATGAAGCCGCTCCACGCTAGGCCCATTCGGTTGACAAAATGGTCCCAAATGGACCGAGAAAATGGGCAGAGGAGAAGCAGATGATCCGATGTCTCATCCTCCTCAAGAAAAAAAGGACATAGCGCCTCCCAAGGTTGGATTCTCCTCATTGTAATCATCAAATCATGTGTCTGAGTACGTCCCTGAATTGCTAACCACATGAAATACTCGACCTTCAGAGGGACCGTACCCGTCCACACCTTCCGTAGTTCCGCGATCAACGGATTGACAATGAGACCAATCTCCTTTGTACGTCTTCTCCATGACAAAGCCGAGTACTGATTAGCATCCCATCTCCACACTACTTGTAATGGGCTTACTTTTGTGGGCTATGGCTAGATATGGGCACTTGTAGTTTTTATTTAGAAAAATTATCCTTAGGTCTCTGGTTTATAGTTTTATTACTTGCAGGTCCTTAGCTTTGAAAATAGTGCATGAGTCCCTGCTTTTTAAGAAAATATTAGTCTAAGTTCCCTAGTCACCGGATCGATCTTCTTAAAAATCTCTGATACTATGAATATGGACCTTAGACCAATATTTTCTTAAAAAGCAGGGACCTCATACACTATTTTCGAAAGGCAAGGACCTGCGAGTAATAAAATTATAAACTAGGGACCTGAGGGTAATTTACTCTTTTTATTTTATTTAATGGGCTTACTTTTTAAAATTATATATTTCGGATATCCAAAATATCAATTTTATTATCCGTATTCGTATCCGAATCCAAAATATTTATTTCGGATAATCCGTATTCGAATTCGAATTTAAAATTATCTGAGTCCAAATCTGCAAAAATTTTGAATATCGGATACGAATATCAGATTTTTTGCTCATTTTTAGGTGTTAGTATCAGCAATGGGGCAGGGCCATGCAGGTAAACATTTGAGGTGAGGGACACAAGACATGGTTCTTGTCAAATGGGTGAGTGATGTTCTGAAGATGTCTCGAGTTTTGAACCATTGAAGGTTGATGATTCCCCCTCAAAGGTCTTAGATAAATTTGTGAATATTCTCTCCTAGGTTTCGATTTCATATTTGTTGAGCACCCACGTACATACATAGTTTGTCTTACGGTGGTCGAGGTTGTTAGCTTCGAAACCTTGCAAGAAGTTTATCAACCACGCGGGAAGGCTTGGTCAGTATTATTATTTCTATTAATAACAGCTTGGAATATTTAAGTTAGTTTGACCAGTTTTGCCAAATGAAAATTAAATCTCCATTGTGAATGCATACAAAATTCTTAAGCAACTTGCATGCAAGCGCTTTGATGTAACTAACTTCTCTTTTGGTGGAAAAATCAGAAGGAGACGGGGTCTCAAAAAACAATCAGAAAGAGACGGTCCGTGGACTCAAACTTTAATAGACTAACAAATTAAATAAAGAAATTAAAAGGGGGAGTTTAGAAACAAACAATAGAAAAATAAATTCGTATGTGAAAATAAATAAGAAATAAAATGTAGATTCGAGATGGGAGTATCATAATATATTTGTTGATTAAAAAAAATAATTTAACACATATAGCAAACAAATATAAATCTCATGCAAACGTAAAGAAATCACAAATATCATGAATCAATTTGCCAAATAATTGGCTAACAAATGTTTATTATATAGTAGACATAATATCAACCGATTATTCAGTTCGATAAGATAATAGTATTATTTTCAAAGATAAGATAATAGTATTAAGAACATAGTATTCTTAGTCCTAGCGATTGTACTCAAAATATTCGTCTAATCAATTTAGCCTTACTTATTTCTAATAGCTCGATTAATTCTTCCAAAGCTAACAAAACTTTCTCAGTTTAATGAATAGTTGCAAAACAAGTGCTTTATCATTTGGTTGTAATGGTTGTCGTGGAACAGATATTTAGCATCAGATGTGACATTTTGGACAAACTCAAAACATGAACTTTGATTCCTTCGGAGTTAGAGATACAAAGACAATTTAAATTAGTACGCTATACACAAACTCAATCTTTTATTCATTTTAACCTTAAAAAAAGTTTTATTTTTTTTAAAAAATGTTAAACCCTATCCCTAACCCTAGGGAACAATTCAATTTTTGAATTTTTTTGAAAAATTTCAAAAATTTCAAAACATTTTAAAAAATGAATTTTTTTAAAAAATTTGAAAAGATTTGAAATTTTTTAAAAAATAAATAGTGGAATTCAGATTCTTTTCAAATTCAATTTGAATTCAGCAGTTTATAATTTGTATTCGAATTCTTTTTTGGACGAATTGAATAATGTTCAACTTTTTAATGAATTCGAACAAATTCGATTCGAAAACGACTATTTAATCCCTAATGAAGTTATAGCAAATAGTGGTTCAGTGTGTCTTTCTTTATTTTTGTTGTATCCATTAGCTAATTGCAACTTTAAAATTGACATAGGTGCGAGGTTTGAATGACGACTGCATGCGAATCATCAAAGCGAACATACGGTCGCACCAACACGTACGTATACATCAAGCGTAATCGTGTAGCTGATTTTTTTTCTAAGTCATGTGCCGTCAGATTTTGTTAATGTCAGATTTGATATTCAATGATGTCCAATAGTGTCGAAGTTCTCTTTAAAGAAAGAAGACAACTTGAAAGGTTTTGAAGGTCTTTTATTTTTATCTTTAAAATAAAATAAAAATTATGTAGCATATTTAATATGACAAAGATATCACATAAGACATTGATGTGTAATCGGTGACAAAAAAAATAATTCTGAGATGTTAATGCATCTTTTAGACAAATAAAATTAGCTAAGTGGATCAATTTTAAGTTAAAAAAAACTTATTGGACTTCGTGAGTAACTAAGAGCAACTATTTCATCTTTATTCTTTTATATAATAACGACCAATACAAAGTAAGCATTACTTAGCACTCTTCTGGGACATCAAATTCTGAGAATTACAACATTTGGGGAAAATAATTGATCTTTGATAAACTTAGCAGTAGTGGAAAGGCAACAATAGAGTAATTTCGTAACTAACAATAGAGTAATTTGCTAAATATAGCAAAACGGAAAGGCAACGATTGAGTGTTCACGATGTCCAACTTCCATCTGCAAATTATCATCAACCAGAAGCTAGTACTTCCAGCAAAGCGTGGATAACACTTCCAGAAACACAATGCACCAAAAACTTAATGATGGAGCTCAACTTTCCCCGACGACGAGGAGGTTGATTGGCGAGCTGACGTTCTTCCATGCAGGCCAAATGAACATCAAACTTGCACGGCCCGCACCTGTAGAACCATTGACCCGAGACCTCGGTGTTGCAAACATCACAGTTGAAGCTGCCCTTATAAGGAGAGGAGAAGGCGAGGCCGAGCCCGTGGGGGTGAGAGTGGTGGGTCCGGGTCAGCGGAATGGCAGCACAGTGCTTATGGAGATCAATATTGCAGGCTCGGCAGCTGTAACACCAGTCATACACTGTCTCACCACAAGCGTTACAGCTATATGATGACCCAGCAGATGAGGTGAGGGACAAGACATGGTTTTTGTCACATGGGTGAGGGATCCTTTGAGGGTGGCTCCAGTTCTGATCCATTGCAGGTGTATCAAGTTCGATCTTTTCCGGGTTTAGATATTATGTTTCTTTAGTAGTGAAGGAGCGGACCTATATATATATGTATATATGTATATATATATATATATATATATATATATATATATATATATATATATATATATATATATGTATATTGGGTGCTCAATCTTCGGTTGTTTGAGGACTTTGAGAGTTACTTCGGCGCCTTCCTTGTGTGCATGGAGTACGCGGGAATACTTGGTCAGTATGGCTGTCCATCTTTCATTATTTATTCTTGTTTCGGGAAAAAAATAAAGAAAAAGTTAATTTTAGTACCCAGTAGTATCATAAAATATCAATTTAGTATCATGTGGTAAAAAATTCATCAATCGACGGACAGCTGTCCAGACTTGCCCGAACCCTGCTCGGGCAATTAGACCAGCCACATCATCAAAATTTGATGACATGGCATACTCCACCTTCTCCTCTCCCCTCCCACTCTTCTCCCTCTCTCCTCTCCCACTCTTCTCCCTCCTCCTCCTCTCCCTCCTCCTCTTCTCCCAACTTCTCAATCTGATGGCGCCATGAAAGAAGAAGGAGAAAGCTAAAATTATCAAATAATTGAATGAGGGAGTTTGCTACCTTCAAGCTTTTTTGCTTACGAAACCAAAAAAATCCACACATCCCCTTCGACAAAAAGGAACCCACACATCAAAGTGGAAATAATTTAACAAGAGAATTGAATTAATTTTTACCAAACCAGCAATGAACAAGTTTTAGTGAGACACTGAAGCACGGAAACCACAAGGAGTATTTTTGGTTTTCAATTTGGATTTACGTGTTGGAAAATTTCAGGTTAGTGATTTTTTAGATTAGGATTTTAAACTGGAATTTATTAATTTGCCATGTCAACACCATCTATGAGAGAGAAATATGGCGTACCGCTAACATGCAAAAGTCAGGTGGGACAAACTAGCTCTAGTTAAAAATTTGTCACAAAAAATGTGAGTTCAAGAAATATCTATCAACAAAAAAGACAAACTTAAATCACATAGTACTAAGTTAAAAATGAGTAAAATTACATAGTTATTAAAATAAAATTGTCCTAATTTTAACAGCAATTTCAATTATGTTTCACGGAAAACAGCTAGATATATTTCATAGAAGATGAGTCTTTTGGCCCACTACTTCTTAGTCCGGTCCACACGCCTGTTAGAATTATCTTCCCCTTGAAGTAGACAATTTTGTTTTACTTGTGGACTGTGCTAATGGCAGAAGGAACGGAGTTGTAAAGTCAAGCGGTCCCGACTCCCGGTTGGCAGGAAACAACCCAACTAGAGGTAGTTTGAGATACTAGCATTTAGCCTAATGCACAAGCCTTAAATAATTTCAAAAAAGTCTAACTCAGCTTGGAATATTTATGTTAGTTTGTCTAGTTTTGAAAAATGAAAATCACATTGTAAAAGCGTACAAAATCTTTAAGCAACTTGCAAGAAAGCGTTATGGTGAACCTTCTATACCAAGTCACAATAGATCTACCAATCTCTTATTGACATGTGAATTAACTACTTATTAGTTAAATAGTTGACTAGGATAGATAAATATGGAAACTAAATCAAAGATTATTATGATAATATTTTTAAAAAATCATTTCCTAATCAAAACGATTGCCGGAGAAAATTCTACATCAACGATTAGGAAACAAGATAGAATTAATTTTTGTGGATAGAATTAATTAGGAAATGATTAGGAGTTTTTAAAGATAGTAGTTTTCCAATCTCTGATTTTTTAAAGATATAATTAATTTTTGTGATGTCCTCCGAAAAAATCAAAACAATAGTAAATAATATTTCTTTGAATTGCCAAAAATTTCAATAAAAAATTCTAAACTTACCGATTTTGGAGAAGAAAAATAAGCCAATAAAACTGATCACTTTTTTTAGGGTTAAATCATAACTTGCATTAAAACATCAAATTCATACAATGTGATCAGCAACAACATTCATAAACCCAGAAGAAATAGCTCCAAAGAAACGGACAATTAGTTTATGCACGAACAAAACCAAAGGAAGAAAAACTATACACTAAAAAAACTAAATTAGCAAAATTCAAAGGAAGAAAACACACAAGATTAATGGCGATTTACTTGCAAAAAAAATTGTGTTCCTTCTTCTTTGCTCTTGGAAAGTTTGTGACTTTAGGATTTTTCTTAATTGGGACAGTAGCCTCTAACAATACATTTTCGTAGAAATATTATTTGCTAGGAAATAATTCATGGTTTTTTTGAATAGTTTTTTTAATTCATAGTTGTTGTTATTAAATTGGACTATTTTTCAATTATAGAATTTGATTAGGAAACAATTTTTTAAAGATATTATCATAATAATCTCTGATTTAATTTCTATATTTATCTATCCTAGTCAACTAATTTAATTAATAAATAGCTAATCCACATGTCAATAGGAGATTAGTGAGTCTATACCCAGTCATATTGTGACTTGGTATAGAGGGTCTAACATAAAATTTTTCGAAAGGGCTTTGCTGTAACTGACTTTTCTTTTGGTGGTAAAATCAGAAGGAGACGGGGTCTCAAAAAAAATCAGGAGGAGACGGATCCGTGGACTCAAACTTCAATAGACTCAAATTTAGTGTCTATGTCCTTCAAAAAAAATATTGATTCGCGGAGAAGGAGAGAGATCGAGTTGGATCGAAGAAGATGGTTAGTCGATTAAACTAACAAATTA
Source organism: Hypericum androsaemum (assembly GCA_963995505.1). Lineage (NCBI taxonomy): Eukaryota > Viridiplantae > Streptophyta > Magnoliopsida > Malpighiales > Hypericaceae > Hypericum > Hypericum androsaemum. Next base: position 9,475,993 of record OZ023189.1, read on the forward strand.
ATTTAAAAAATTAAAAGCGGGAGTTCAGAAACAAACAAAAGAAAAAGAAATTAGTATGTGAAAAAAATTAGATTCGAGATGAGAGTACTACTATATATTTAAAAAAATATTCTAACACGTGTAATAAACAAATGATCTCATGCAAACGTAAAGAAATCAGAAATATCAACTGATTATTCAGTTCGATAAGATAATAGTATTAAAAAAGTAGATATTACTTGTCCTAGTAATTATACTCAAAATATTGGTCTAACCAATTTAGCCTTACTTATTCCTAATAACTTTTAAACTAATCCACCACTCTTGCACCGAACAATGTAATATTCTCAGCAAATATATCAAAAATGTTAATGCTCCATAATTTATTCAGGACGCCCTAAGAAGACATCCAACAAACTAAGCTTAAGCATTGGGTTACGACAAACAGCAAGCAATTACTTATCAAAATCAACATATCAAGCCATGATGATTAGATTCGCTTAAAGAGTTTTTATTCTACATCTTATAAATGTAAAAAATATTATGAGAAGAGGCACTTAAAATTATATTAATCAATTACTTTTTGAAAATCAACTTATTAGGAAAAAGTGTTATCCATCAATTCCCTTTGCATGACAGGTCTTAACAATTGAGACCAGATTCGGTGGGAACAAAGATCCTCCCTGGGAACAAATAAGTTTTGGGTAGGGATGGCAATGGGCAGGATTCTGGTAGGATTTATAGGACCCAGATCCTTACCCTCTTTTTAAATAGTTGATCTAGATCCTTACCCTTATCCTCTTTAAAAATAAGGATTCGGGCACGATCTGTGTCCTAAAAAATTGGGCATGATAAGGGTGACCTGCGGGTCTGTATTTTTTTAAAAAATATTTAATTACAATAATTAAATCATCTTTTGATAGTTTTCAAATAGCAATGGGACATTTTCATTCATTAAATAAATCAATACAAAGAAATCAAACAAGTTAATCAAAAAAGTTGAAGTTGGGTAAGTTAAAAATGAGAAATTGGTTCGTGATTTTTACTGCTATTACTTGGGGCCTGTGGTTGCTTTGTAATGGTATTATCTTTAATGAGGCGAGGTGCGATAATGAGCTTCTCCTGAATTCTGTGCGCTTTCATGCCCAAGAGTGGATCTTTTGGATGGATGTCTCGATCATTCACAATCAATCGTTGTTCACTTCCTTGATTGCCTACAAAGATTTATAGGTCCCTCTTCTTCACCTCTTGAGATTGAGGGAATATTTTGGTCGGGGTCGCGTTGTAATCGATATAAATATTGGGCCCCTGTATCTTGTCTTTCTTTTTTCGCTTGCTCTGTTTTGAATTTTTATTTTAATAAAAAATATTTACCTACCAAAAAAATTAAAAATTTGATATTATGTCTAATAATTAATATATATTATTTTAATATTAATTTAAATAATTCGACTAGAATTAGGGCAGGATCCTATAGATCCATATCCATATCCATATCCATATCCTTATCTTTTTAAAATATCAGGATCCGGGCAGGATCAGGGTCTAGACCCGGTCAAAGTCAACGGGTCTTTGACCCTTTGGGTCTGGATCAGGATAGACCCTCGGGTAAGGATCTAATTGCCATCCCTAGTTTTGGTGACAATCTAGTAAATAAAAAAGTAATTAGAGGCAATATTGTAAAACTGCTGCTAAACAAATCAAGCTACAAATTAGAAATGAGGTATTTATGGAAAGATAAAAAATTTTAAAAATACAAAAAATAAAAAATACATTTTTAAATACACCGGCTTATAAAATAAGGATTGGGTAGTTACGGAAAGAGATAAAAAAGAAAAATAATTTCAAAAGGGTCTCACAGTGGGGGGCCGAAATTGTTTCGGACTCTAATAGGCCCAATTCGACACCAGTAGGAAAAAATAATGACCGTCCGATTCATCTAAAATGAGCGCTTATAAATCTAACGGTGGGGGCTATTCACGTGCAAGAGGGGTAGATTAGGTATTGTCGCCAACCCCTAGCTGCCACATGTCGATTTATATTTGACTATTCAAGGCATTAAATAAATGTGCGTGATTAGATGCAAGGACGAACTTTAAATGAGCGTGATTTGATAATTTTTATTGTTGGAATGTGATTTGATAATTAAATGTGCATGATTGATAATATTTTTTATACAATCTATTCAATAATTAAATGCGTATTATAAATGGGGAACATATTTCATCCTGGATGTTCATTTTTCGTCAAGACGGGCCTAGACCTCATATGGGCCATTGGATGAGCTTAAAAAAAAGGAGCTGATCACACGGTCATCTACAAGGGCAGATAATTTGGTATTTCTGCCCATCTCGAATCCTATTGCATCCCGCGTTGTGGAGAGTGAAAAGTTAAAAATATTTCAAAATCCATTTTGCCCTAGATTAACTCCCATAATTAATTTTGCCCTAAAAATCGTCTATTGATTTTATTTTCAAAATCAATCCCCAAAAAATTTCCCTTGGTCTTTATCATCTTCTCAAGTTCTTCCTGGTTTAGTTCTCATCATCCCGTGGTGACACCTCTGACCTTTCACCGATCCTGACCCCACTGTCGATTCCACCGACCTCCTCTACGCCATCTACAGCCGCTAGTCCTCCTCCAAGTAGTTCCTAATTGCTCAGATCTGTTCCAACGGAGAGGAGTACCCACCGCAGCTGTCAGGCCAAAAACAATGACTTTTTCCATATGCTCCATAACAAGCTCAACAAGCTGCACCCATACCTTAATCTTGGAAGATTTTTTTCTAGCGGTCTCGAAGTACGGCTCCCAAGGTTGCAAAGTAAGAGTACCCTGGGGGAGCTTCCAAACAGTGGACTTCCATACGGATTCTCTATCCGTCTCTGAATTGAACATGAACCCAAAAAATCCTTTTCCAAGCGAAAGAATCACAAACAAACCAAAGCTTAGCAATGAAATTCCGGAGAACCATTAACGAACATGGCTTGGAACTTTTTGAGCATATCAGTTCTACCAATTAAAGCACGGTTTCCAAAGGATTCACAAACCGAAGAACAATTCTCATTCAACATTACAACAATCCTATCACCTTTAAGAATAGGTTGAACAGAATTACCCTCTTTGGACCCGTCTCCAGACTTGGATCGTGGTAGAGATGCAAGAGGTTGAGCACCAGGAGTCAGAGGAGGGTTGGTATTGGACGGACCAACCTCAAATGAAGCAGACCGCGTTGGATGTTGGAGAGGCGACAAATCGGGGGAGGCCACCTTGGACGGGACAGTCGTGTTCACAACTTGTGCAACTCCTGTCTCAGTCGTCGTAGCCAAAAGGGGGCTTGAACAATTCCCACATGAACTGTGCCCTCCATTAAACCGTTGCATGGTGCCTGAAAAGGTTGACCATACAAGGCGGGAAGAGATGCAAGGAGAAGATGAAGAAGGGATAAAAGTCCAGCATGAAGATCCGGCACCTGAGCTGAGAAAAGCTAGGGGGTCGGCACCGGCTGAGGAACAACAATGGGAAACCACTCAGTTGCCAGTGGGAGCACCGAAGGGACCATAGGAGGTGTGGTTGTCAAAAGCATAGCTGGGGGGTCGGGTTGGTAAAAAAATATGGAACTAGGTACAGTGCAAATCTGACCTGATTTGGGAGAACAGACGGCGTGAGGGGAAGCGCCCCAAAACCCACCCCGGAGCCGTTGATAGGCTCGACATGGCCGGTGGCAGATCCATAAAGCGGGAAGGAGTGAGTCGCCTCAAACTAGGGTTTTTTTTTGTTTTCTTAAACCATGACAAATTAGTCGGTTGATTGACAATTGAAGTTTACTTCGAAACACTATTGTTAAGAATTCAGCAACCAAGAGAACAAAATGCGCAAAGAACACCACACAAGAGATAACATGGTTCGGCCTAATGCCTACGTCCACGGTGAGAAAGGAGAATTTTTATTGATAGATCCGAGTCGCAAAACTATATCTAATCTAAGGGTAACACGACCTTATATAATAGATGAACCCTTGGTGTACAATAAACCTATCTAGGTCAAATTAGGAGTCTGAAACAAGAGTTGAAACAAAAAAGGAAAAGTCTGCTGCGGGGACCTGGCGATCGCCAGTTGCCCGAATTGTCTAACTTCTGTAATATGTGACTTGCGATCGCCATGACATTAGCGATGGCGAACCAGCACATCTCGCCACACTCAACAATCTCCATCTAGCGAGAAGTCGTCCTTTCAGAAGAACCATGAAGCTCCACCCGAACTTCAACAAACTCCTCCTTGACGAAATACTACCCCATTAAGAACCATGAGAACTTGCAAAATCAATCGACTCTACATGCTCCACCTCGCACCATAGATAACCACCATCAATAAAGCTATCTCCACTTTCTTACTACCTATTCTCTCCAATCTCTATTGAACCCCAACTAGCAAGTTCACCTGCTGAAGCAACCTCGTGACCAATAGACACACCCTCTATTTTTCGATCAACCTCATGCTCTACAACCTCGAACTGCTTCTCTGTTGGACCTTCTTGCCTCAAACCAATACTTCGTGCCATAGCTTACAAAAGATACCCTTTTGTTCTACCAAGTAGAACCCTCGATATGCTTCGAACTCCATTGTTCGGCCTTGAGTGAGATACCTGATTCGTCCGTGGTGTCACCAATGGCTTCGCATTCCCCATGCAAAATCTACCCAACACCTTTGGCGTGCCCGTCCTTTTAGACAACCATAGTGAGAACTTGCTAACTTTGTCTTTGCGAATCACAACTCCACTCAAACCATTCATGTTAAGCTTTTGCTCCATCACACAAGAGCTTTTCTTTACTCTATCGGAACCCAACGATGTGACTCCAGCTACAACTATGTTCCCCACTAACCTGTAGGTGTTCCTAGCATTCCTTTCGCCCTTCATCACCACCATAGCATCCTTCTCTACCTCCATTAGCCCGCCTACAACATTATAGTTGTACCCACTATAATTCAAGACTCCTAACGAGATCAAATTCCTCTCCAACTTTGAAACATGCCTAACCCCACATAATTTTCTCTCAACACCATGCCACATCTTAATTCGGATATCACCTATACCAGCAATTCTACAAGTAGAACTATCACCTATAGTCACCATACCTGAATCAACAAAATTGTAGGTGTTGAACCACCCTCTCTTGGGCGTCATTTGGAAAGACAAAGCTCTATCCAAAATTCAGGAATCAGAATGCTTTGGACTTGACAAAACTGAAAAAAGATCGCCATCTGACAGTCCGAATGTGAGGCCACATTCACGGAACCTGATCCTTTTTCCTCGCGATCCCGAGTTCTTTTTGGAAAATTCTTCTTCACGTGCTCTTTTTCTTCGCACTCGAAGTAATTTTCCTTGAACCTTCTTGACCATGACTTAGATCCCTTCCCGTCTTTTGCTCCACTACAATCACTATATCTACCCCTCACAACCAGCCCTTCTGCTTGTTCATCGCTAATTTTTCTTCTTTGATGAAACCCGAGCAGAGCACTTGTGATATCTTCCAATACCAGGGACTCCTTCCCCCAAGTTAGAGTTGTAACCAAATTTTTGTAAGAGCCAGGTAAAGAATTCAACAGCAATAATACCTTGTTTTCTTCCTTGAACTTCATATCAACCTTTCTTAAATCGCTCATAAGTTGACTGAAACTTTTAATGTGTTGGCTCAAATTCGAGCCCTCTTTCATCTTGAGCCCGTATAATATTTGATTAAGATAAAATTTGTTCGACAAAGACTTAGACATATACCTTGCCTCCAATTTCTTCCATACTTCAGCTGGTGACTCCCCATCTATGACGTGATACATCACATCGTCTGCCAAGCACAAGCTAATTGTCGCCACCGCCTTGGCTCCCATCTCCTTCCACTCTTGCTCCTCCATCTTCTTAGGCTTCTTCTCTGAGAGCACGAAGTTCATCCCTTGTTGCACGAGGAGATCCTTGACACGCCTTTGCCATAACCCGAAATTCGAAGAACTATCGAACTTCACAAGAGCAAACTTCCCACCGTCCTTCATCCTCCAACCCAAGCTCTGATACCAATTGATAAGAATTCAGCAACCAAGAGAACAAAATGCGCAAAGAATACAACACAAAAGATAACGTGGTTTGGCCGAGTGCCTACGTCCACGGTGAGAAAGGAGAACTTTTATTGATGGATCCGAGTCGCAAAACTATATCTAACCTAAGGGCAACACATCTTTATATAATAGACGAACCCTTGGTGCACAAGAAACCTATCTAGGTCAAATTAGGAGTTCGAAATAAAAGTCGAAACAAAACACGAAAAATCTGCTGTAGGGACTTGACGATCGCCAGTTGTCCGAATTGTCCAACTTCTGTAACATGTGACTTGCGATCGCCATGACATTAGCGATCGCCAACCACCACATCTCGCCACACTCAACAACTATAAATACCCTTTCATCCTTCAAAATTATACGATTTAGTCTCAATTCTCAAATTCTATCTATTGATAATTAAATTTATTCTATTGAGTGTTCACGATGTACATCTTCCATCTGCAAATTATCATCAACCAGAAGCTAGTCCTGCCACCAAATCGTGGATAACACCTCCATAAACACTACGCACCAAAAACTTAGTGATGGAGCTCAACTTGCCCCGAATTCTGCGACGACGAGGAGGTTGATTGGCGAGCTGACGTTCTCGAGCTCGTTCCATGCAGGCCAAATGAACATCAAACTTGCACGGCCCGCACCTGTAGAACCATTGACCCGAGACCTCGGAGTTGCACACGTCACAGTTGAAGCGGCCCTTATAAGGAGAGGAGAAGGCGAGGCCGAGCCCGTGGGGGTAAGAGTGGTGGGTCCGGGTCAGCGGAATGGCAGCACAGTGATTATGGAGATCAATATTACAGGCTCGGCAGCTGTAACACCAGTCATACACTGTCCCACCACAGGCGTTACAGCTATATGATGACCCAGCAGTTGAGGTGAGGGACAAGACATGGTTTTTGTCACATGGGTGAGTGATCCTTTGAGGGTGGCTCCAGTTCTGAACCATTGCAGGTGTATCAACTTCGATCTTTTCCGGGTTTAGATATTATGTTTCTTTAGTAGTGAAGGCGCAGACCTATGTATATATATGTATATATATATATATATATATATATATATATATATATATTGGGTGCTCAATCTTCGGTTGTTTGAGGACTTGAGAGTCACTTCGGAGCCTTTCTTGTGTGAATGGAGTACGCGGGAATACTTGGACAGTATGGCTGTCTTTCAGTATTTATACTTGTTTCGGAAAAAAATACTTTAGCTTAATCTCGAGTTTGAATGAAGTAGTATTAAATACTTGTTAAAAGAGTTTTGCCGACTTAGATAACTAGACTTAGTAAATAAATATCAACACAAATTATATTTTACTGTTATAATTGACGAGGAAATGCGGTAATTGAATCCATAACCCTACTGAAGTCAAAACAAAGAGTTGGTCGGCCTATCTTGCTTTCTTTATTTTTGTTGCATCCATTTACTAATTGCAGCTCCGAAGTTGACTGTAATTAAGTTGACTTAGTTATGATCCTTGGATAATGACGGCAGGCGGATGATCGACACGAACTTGCGATTGCACCATCATTGTATTTTTTTTCTAGACTTGGTCTTATTTTTTTAGATTACTCAATATCTGATGATAAAATTCTCTCAATAAATATATTTAATATTGATGCATTTTCTATAACTTAAATACAAAATATTTTATTTAAGCTAAAATAATATTTTTACCGATTGATTTAATTAATTATTCGCTTAGACTTGGTCTTGTGCCATCGGATTTCATTGATGTTTATGCACCATTGTTTTGGGTGTACTGCTATGAAATTAGTCCATTTACTATTTTTTTCATATGAAATTAGTCAACTTACAATTTTTTTCATATGAAACTACTTGGATGCCATTAAACATAAATATGAAATTTAAATTTAAAAATAATTCTCTACTTGTAGATAATGATTAAGAAAAAAATAGAAGCTCCAACATATATACATTTCTGATGGTTTTGTCTAATGAAATGTAGATGTAGCAACTAATATTAATTAACAAATTAATTGACAATTTGATCAGTATGCACATTATCGATGATTACACGTGGAAACTGACCATAAAGTTGATGTACTAAATGCAGAAAAAGTCGTATTTTACGTAACACCTGTTTTTTGCCCCAAATTATCTACTAATGGTCAGCAATGCTAAAATATTTTTAATTTTTCCGTAATTTTTTGGGCTGATGATACACTGTATTTTTAGGTCTAGAATGTACCATTATTTTAGCTAATGAACAATTATTCAGTTTAGTGTATCATTATTTGGACTGCTGCACCATTATCCGGGTAAGTAAATAAATTTTCGACTTGGTGCATCTTTATTTGGCATTTTGGACGTTATTTAAATATAGATTTAAGAATATTTCTAAATTTCTAAAACTGATTTTGTGTGGTGTGATTACGTATTAAAAAAATATGCCAAAAACCGTCGATTTGATGGTCCATATTTTATTCGAGATGTCCTGAAAAAGTCTCCTACTCTTTTTTATCCCTTGGAGTCCGAAGTCCTCTATTTTTTTGGAAGTGACATTGCTTTGGAAGTAAATTATAATATTGATGGAAAAAGACTACAGTAAAACTTTTGTAAAGTGATCCCCTCTAAAGTGATAATCTCTCTAAATTGATAAAAAGTCTTGGTCCCGAGTCGAGACCAGTGTTAAAATGTGATAACCCCTCTATTGTAATAACTGATACTTTTTCAGAAAATTTTAGTGTAAAATTACGGTCTCAATTTTTGCATAAAGTGATATTTTTGAATAAATACATATACTTTTACGTACTTTGTGAATTTAAAAATTATTTTAAGATGTTAATTTGTGCTAGATTTTCTTGTTTGATAACTTTTACGTCAGCATTCATCTTTTGAATTATCTTCAAATGGTCCTTGTGATCGTCGTCTTGTTGTAAAAAATATTTCAATCGAGTATAGTATTTGAATAACGCTTTAAGCCGAGATTTAAGTTATCTCGTGACTTTTATTTTTATTTTTGTTTGATTGATTCAAAATTGCATCAACAATATCTTGTTTGCTCGGAATGTAGCAAATATAGAGGTTTTGGTTAAATGAGAATTACACAATAATTTTTTGTAGCAAAAAAATATAAACTCCTCTTATATGATAACCTCTCTAAAGTGATAATTTTCTCTGGTCCCAACAATATCACTTTAGAGAGGTTTTACTGTAATAACAAGTAAATATTGTGGGGACCCTTGTATGCCAAAATTTACAATTAACATCTATTTCAATCAACAAAAAATTGTTTAAATCAAACTCGAGTATTTTCAGACCAACTCTTATTTAATAATTGTTGTGCGAAAAAAATGTAAAATTAGGCAGAAACAATGACATGACATGAACCAATCGTAGGATACTTCCAACCCAAGAATTTCTAGGTAGCATCAACAATATCTTGTTTGTTCGTAATGTAGCAAATATAGAGGTTTTTGTCAAATGAGAATTACACAATAATTTTTTTGTAGTAAAAAAATATAAACCCCTCTTATATGATAATCTCTCTAAAGTGATAATTTTCTCTGGTCCTAACAATATCACTTTAGAGAGGTTTTACTGTAATAACAAGTAAATATTGTGGGGACCCTTGTATGCCAAAATTTACAATTAACATCTATTTCAATCAACAAAAAATGGTTTAAATCAAACTCGAGTATTTTCAGACCAACTCTTATTTAATAATTGTTGTGCGAAAAAAATGTAAAATTAGGCAGAAACAATGACATGACATGAACCAATCGTAGGATACTTCCAACCCAAGAATTTCTAGGTAGCATCAACAATATCTTGTTTGTTCGTAATGTAGCAAATATAGAGATTTTTGTCAAATGAGAATTACACAATAATTTTTTTGTAGTAAAAAAATATAAACCCCTCTTATATGATAATCTCTCTAAAGTGATAATTTTCTCTGGTCCTAACAATATCACTTTAGAGAGGTTTTACTGTAATAACAAGTAAATATTGTGGGGACCCTTGTATGCCAAAATTTACAATTAACATCTATTTCAATCAACAAAAAATGGTTTAAATCAAACTCGAGTATTTTCAGACCAACTCTTATTTAATAATTGTTGTGCGAAAAAAATGTAAAATTAGGCAGAAACAATGACATGACATGAACCAATCGTAGGATACTTCCAATCCAAGAATTTCTAGGTAGATTAGGATTGCAAGCTTCGGTTTTATTATTGTAAGAAACCAAAAATAACGGCAGGAAACAGTAAATAAGCAGGGAAACAGCAATACAAGCACATTTATGTAATTGAGTTCCTGATGTTGCTAATTCCATCTGCAAATCATTAACCATCAAGGTCTCCAAATGCCCCAAAGTCAGGCTGATCATCACCACCACCGTCGTGACCGCTGCCACCATCACTTCCACCTTCCCCGCCGCCACTATCACCGAAAATTACGTTCGTGAAGCGGGTTCCTAGAGTCTGGAAAGTACCACCGATAGCACTAGACAGGATCATAGTTCCCAGGACTCCTCCACCAGCCGTATTCATACTTGGCCTAGCTGGTGAAGCAGCATAATTCATCGCGTTGCTGCTGTTTGCTGCATTGTAAGGCATCGAATTCGGACCATGAGCACAGCGCAAGTGAACATCAAACGAGCACAGGTCACACCTGTATAGCCACTGCCCGGTCCCCATGTCCCTGCACAAGTTACAGGTAAAGCAGTTGCTCGGATAAGGAACCGAGAAAGCAAGAGTGAGCTGGTGGGGATGAGACCGGTGGGCAAGGATCATCGCCATAGAAGCACAGTGAGTATGAAGATCAATATCGCAATCTCTACAGCTGTAACACAAGCCATCCGCTACCTCACCACAGGCATTACAGCTGCATGAAGACCCAGCAGATGGGGTGAGGGACAAGACATGGTTCTTGTCAAACGGGTGAGTGATGGTCTAAGGATGTTTCGAGTTTCGAATCATTGCAGGTTGATGATTCCCCTCAAAGGTCTTGGATAAATTTGTGAATATTCTCTTCTGGGTTTCGATTTCATATTTCTTGAGCACCAACGTACATATATATTGGTAGCTAGCTCCGTCTCTTACAGTGGTCGAGGTTGTTAGCTTCGGAACCTTGCAAGAAGTTTATCAATTACGCGGGAAGGCTTGGTCAGTACTATTATTCCTATTAATAACTCAGCTTGGAATATTTAAGTTAGTTTGACTAGTTTTGGCAAATGAAAATCACCTCAATTGTAAAAGCGTACAAAATCCCTAAGCAACTTGCTTGCAAGCGCTTTGATGTAATTGACTTTTCTTTTTGTGGTAAATTCAGAAGAAGACGGATCTGTGGGCTCAAACTTTAATAGACTCAAATTTAGTGTCTAGGCCCTTCAAAATATATTAATATTTTGCGGGGAAGGAGAGATGTCGAATTGGATCCAAGAAGATGGTCAGTCGATTATATTAACTAATTAAATAAAGAAATGGTTTAAATTTGGGTTGATCTAAAAGCTTGTTAGTAACCATTTTTTTGAAACGGTTATATTAATAATAATATTATGTACAAATTACCCGCCCCTATAGTGACTGTAATGCATTGGTTTTTTTTGGGTAGAAGAGTGGAATGCATTGTTTAGTTAACGACTATTCATAGTGGTGCATCATTATTATTTTTGCTAGCAAACTATTATTTACCAAAATTCGGGCTGTTGCATAATTATTCGTTTGGTGCACTTTTATTTGACCCGGTGAACGTAATTTGAATATGATTTTGAGAAGACAAAATAAATTCGGAAAATGCTCCTGGCGGTCTGACAGTTGAATTCAAATATGTTACAATTTACATATTCATTCCAAAACTTTAAGATAATGGATATGTAGATTTTCAACACTTATAAACTAACCCATCATTCTTGCACGATGCAACGTGGTATTCTCAACACGCCCCCTCAAACGAGACTCATCGGTTCGGAAATTGCACGTACGAGAAATAGTGGTTGTGCGAACACAAAAATAGCATGAAATCAACCTACTCTGATACCATGTTAAAATCTACATATCTAACCCAAAAATTTTAAGACAATGGTAAGTAGATTTTTAACATTTATAAACTAACCCACCACACTTACATTAAACAATGTGGTATTCTCAACAAATATATCAAACCAATATCACTTCACGTGCAAACCAATATCACTTCACGTGTAAACCAGCCTCATGCAAACCAATATCATTTCACAGGCAAACCAATATCACTTCACATGCAAACCAATATCACCTGATAGGTTATTAACCATCAGATTTAAAGATAATCAAATCTGATGGCCCAAAATTTAGTCTCCACCTGATGACAAGTTTTCTTTAGTCCCCACTCAATCCGGTCTCCCATTAGAAGACTTCAACACACTAAGGTTAAGCATTGGTTACGACAAACAGCAAGCAATTACTTATCAAAATCAACATATTAACCCATGATAGTTAGATTCTGAATTAGTCATGTTGGATATATGATTTATAAATCAGGTGTATAGAGGTTAAACCGATTTCGAATATTATCAAAATCAACATAAATCACGTCACTTGTTGATTACGAAGTCCAAATTTCTCGAATGCAGGAGAAAGGGATAAATTCAAATGATCGAGGTTAACGCGATTTCAAATATTATCAGGTCGTAATTAATTTTAAATTGTATTTAGAGAATTTGGATTTGATATGACTTTGTACAACTCTTATTAGTATAAGAATATTTCTCAAGTTCAGATAATGTTCATATCCATAATGTCTACTCCAGGTAAACTTGATGCAAAAAGCTTGATCAGAATCAATTTCCTAAACCGACTAAAATTCTGAATCCGACTCCTATCAAAATCCTGGCTACTTACTGCTATAAATATGCCTCATCGATCATAACTCACCGCCACTTCATTCTAAACAAACAGTTAGATCAATTATCAATAGACGCTACGAGAGAGAAAAAACCCTAGCAGAGAGGTCTCTGGCTATCTGCGCCCCCCCTCCGCCCCATTCTTTCCCCTTATTTTTTTCAAGAGCTGAAAATTATCTTTGTCATAGCCGAAAATCTTTGCTTGGTTTTCTTCTTCCATCTTCATCACTTCCATCTTCCTCACTTTCATCTTCACCTTCATTTTTTCTTAAGCAACTTGCAAGCAAGCGCTTTGATATAATTGACATTTCTTTTAGTGGTAAAATCAGAAGGAGACGGATCCGAGGACTCAAATTTTAATGGACTTAAACTTAGTTTCGAACTCTTTTAAACTTAGTGTCGAACTCCTTCAAATTAAATTAATATTTTGCGTCTCAAAAATGTGTAGTAAGGAAGTAAAGATACCAAGTTGAATCTAAGGAAATACGGTTAGTTGATTAATCTAACAAATCTAACAAAGAAACTAAAAGGGAGTTCGAAAACAATCAAAAGAAAACGAAATCAGTATGCGAAAATTAATGAGAAACAAATTTGAGGTCAGAATATCACGATATGTTTGTTGATAAAAAAAATAATCTTGTACATGTTAGCAAACAAATGCAATTCTCCAGCAATCGCAAAAATATCTCAAATGTCATCAATCAACTCAGTAAACAATCATCTAACAAATTATTTACAATACAGTACAAATCATAACAACCGATTATTCAATTCCATAAGGTATTAAAACACAATGTCCCTAATCCTACTATTATACTCAAAATAGTGGTCCAATCAACCTAGTCTTAGTCTTAGATTCTCAGAAATCAACCTAGTCTTAATTATTCCTAATTAATCGAACCAGATAGAACATTGAAAAGGTAAAACTCTCGTGGCAATTATTTAATAATCCTACATTTTTAAAGACATGGTTCTTGTCACATGAGTAACTGATGCTTTGAGGATGGCTCGAGTTGCGAACCATTGCAGATTGAGGATTACCCCTTTAAGGTCTTAGATATTTGAGAACCTTTTTCCCCCCAAAGATTCTCTTTACTTGAATATCGTACATATATAATGGTAGCTAGCTGAAGTCGACTAGTTTGACTGGGTTTGGAAAATAAAAATCACATCTCGATGACCAAACTGCCAAAAGACATGGAGCCCAATAACATAAAGCATTGTTAATTTTAAAGAAATTTAGAATTTAAATCTTGAGAAATGTAATAGCATAAAAATTTACCTTCCGAAAATCTCGATTGCCAAAACATACACAATTATTAGGCAACTTCTAAGCTAGCGGTTCGATTGAAGTTATTTTTTTTGGGTGGAAAGGGTGAGTGCGGAGCACTCTAACATTAAATAACAGAAGTATTACAAGCAATGGAGTCCTGGCAATCAGCCTCTAGAAGGGAAATACAATCATCCGGGGGATCCCCTAAAATGTGAAAACCACTAGGGAGACCAAGAGCGAAATTTGATAGCCAATCCGCGACCTTGTTCCCCTTACGACCACAAAAGTTGACCTCGACATGCCCATGACGGCGGATGAGGTCCTGGCACTTACTCACGAGGACGGTCAGTGGGTTACCACTCGTTACTCCCTCGGTTAGGTACTTGATAGCTATCACGGAATCAGTCTCCACCTCGACTGGCTTGAAGCTACCAGCTTCTATCATCTGCAACCCTCTCTATAGTCCCCAAATCTCAGCATTGATGGCTTCACAGTGTCTGGAGTTTTGTGCAAATCCCATGAGCCATTTACCTGTCGAATCTCTTAGGACTCCTCCACATCCAGCGCGACCTGGGTTGCCTTTGGAGCATCCTTCTGTGTTCAGCTTGAATGAGCCAATAGTTGGAGGGGTCCACACTCTTGTGTTAATACCTAGTCGAGTCTGGAACGTGTGTCTAGCCATTACATTGCCCCATGCATCTTCAAACTCAACCACTTGTGTCCCGATAAATCCACCTTTATTCAGTGGAGGGTCACCTCTTCCAAACACTAGGTTATTCCTCCACCTCCATAACCACCAACATGCGGTAGTAAATAAGGTGTTCCAACTGGAAATAGATCTAACTTTCGCTGCATACTTCAGATTAGCTTCAAACCAAGCTAGTACATCCAAAGAGAAGAAGTGTACACAGCCCTCTGGAGGAACCAAAGAGTACCACACCGTTCTAGCTTTGGGACAGTCCCTTAGCAAGTGGATGATCATTTCTGGCTTACTTTTACAGTGTGGGCAATAGGGGTTAGAGCCAAACTTCCTCCTATACCTCTCTCTGTTTGTCATGATACTTCCCTTCAGGCAAGTCCAGAGGAAAGTCCTCAATTTCTCTGGGATTTTCACCTTCCAGAGGTTCTCCCAGATGCCTTGCGAGTTGGGGTCCAGTTGATGCTCACCCATAATGGCCAGGTACGCAGATTTTGTTGAAAACTCTCCCGTGCTCGAGTACCTCCAGGAGAAAGAATCAGCAGACAGGCCAGGGTGGTCTACTACTATTGCTAGAAGTTTTACCTTGATCTCTTCAGGTAGAAATGTGTCCAGCATGTCCCATCTCCAGCCATTTTCAATGCTCCAGTAATCCCCCACCTTGTGGTGAAGATGGTGACTAGGAAGTGTCGCAACTAGATGGTGGAAGAGGGCTTGCTACCCAGGCAACCATTCGTCCGTCCAGAACATAATGCATTTTCCATCTCCTAATGACCATCTAATACCTTGTTCTAGCTTATCCGTCACTTTTAATAGACCAGACCAGATTGGTGAGGGTTTGTGGCATATTCCTCTCTCTATTGGATACTGGGTCCTTTTGGAGTACTTTTGATTTAAAATTTGCACC
Source organism: Hypericum androsaemum (assembly GCA_963995505.1). Taxonomy (NCBI): domain Eukaryota; kingdom Viridiplantae; phylum Streptophyta; class Magnoliopsida; order Malpighiales; family Hypericaceae; genus Hypericum; species Hypericum androsaemum. Next base: position 9,491,801 of record OZ023189.1, read on the forward strand.
CACAATGCTCCTGGGTTGGTTGCGTAACGCCATCCGAGCTTCATGATCAAGGTCGTGTTTGCATTCCTCGCACTTCTGATGCCCAGGCCACCCATTGCTTTGGGTTTGCATACTTCCTCCCAATTCACCAGGTGGACACGTTTGTTCTCCAGAGAGTCCCCCCAAATAAAGCCACGACATATCTTATCGAGCCTTTCACACAAACCAGCCGGGAGGGTTATCACCTGCATAGTATAGAAGGGGAGAGTAGAGATAATGGTTCTTGTGAGAGTGACTCTCCCAGCCAAGGTAAGATGCTTGGCTTTCCACCCCGCAAGCCTTGACTGGGCCTTATCTAAGATATATTGAAAAGTATCTTTATTCATTCTCCCATGAAGGATAGGAATTCCAAGATACTTCCCGAGGTCTTTTGTTGCTTGAATTCCAAGCCGGTCACTCAGCTTCTTCCCCTTCTCCGTAGAGATGTTGGCAGAGAAAAAGACCCTTGATTTTGTAGCACTTACTTTCTGACCCGAAGCTTTACAGAAGTTGTCAAGGCCCTGCTTGATAAGGTTGACTTGTTCAAGTGAGGCCTCTGAGAAGAGCACCACGTCATCGGCGAAGAACAGATGTGTAACTTCCGGTCCTTGCCATGTGAGGCGTATGGGTTTCCAATCTTTTTGGATGACTGCTGTATTGATCCAGTGCGCTAGCCTTTCCATGCACAGGACAAAAAGGTACAGAGGTAATGGGTCTCCCTGTAGAAGGCCACGTGTCGATGCAAAAGAGCCTGTCATCTCTCCGTTCCACAGGACCCTCATCGAAGACCCTGTCATACAGTTCATGATTAAACGCGTTAGTTTATCAGGCATCCCTGCTTCTTTTATTGTCTCCTCCACGAATTGCCAACTTAGTCGATCGTATGCCTTTTCGAGGTCTAATTTGATGGCCATCCACCCTTTGACGCCTTGTTTATGTCTCATCGAATGTATGACTTCCTACAAAATAATGACATTGTCAGAAATCTGTCGCCCAGGGACAAAGCTTCCCTGGGCAGGAGAGATCTAGTTTGGAAGCTTGTTCTTAAGTCTGGAGACTATGATTTTGGTGAGGAGTTTGTACGGAACGTTGCACAGACTAATGGGTCACATTTGTTGGAGGGTTTCAGGAGAGGGTATCTAGGGAATTAGGACAAGAAGGGTTTCGTTAAGGCTAGGGGTGATGGAACCAGTTTCAAAGGCTTGGGTGATATAGGAGAGAAGGGTAGGTTTAACCATTTCCCAACATCTTTGAAAGAAGACCGCTTGGAACCTGTCAATTCTTGGCGCCTTAATAGGGGCCATGCTAAAGAGAGCTTCTCTAACTTCTTTTAGGGAAACTGGACGTGTAGCCACATTTTGTTCCCTTGCAGACCAATCTGGGAACATGCCTTTCGGAATAAAAAATTGTTGCACACCCGTTTCTGCCTTGTACAGGGTCCTATAGAACTCTGAGGCCTGGCGTTCCAACTCATCTTTTTCAATAATCCAGGCCCCTGATTCGCATTTTAAGCGTTCAATCTTATTCCTCCTCCTCCTTACAATCGTTGAAGTGTGGAAGAAGCTAGTATTTCTATCCCCATTGGTTATCCATTGCTCTCTAGACTTCTGGAGCCAAAGAATCTCTTCTTGGTGCAAAACTTGTTCCAAATCCTGCCTGAGTTTTCTGTCCAGCTCCTGTAATCCTTTGTTAGCACTCTGGTCTAGGGCTCTTTGGAGGCCACAAAGTTGTGCATATAGTCTTCGCTTTCTTCGTTCAATATTGCCAAAAACTTTGATGTTCCATTCTCTCAACTCAGTTTTCAATGCCTCTAAGGCTTCTTCAATTTTGTTGTTCGGGTTCTATTTAGCTTGGACCACTCTAGTAAAACTTGGGTGAGACATCCAAGTGGCTTGAAACCTGAAAGGGCGCCTAGCTCTGCATCCCGTATCAAGATCGGAGAAGTGCACTAAGAAGGGTGAGTGATCTGACTCGTAGTGGGCAAGATGATGTACCTTTCCTTCCGACCAGCGAGCCCTCCATGTGTCATTGCAAACAGCTCTGTTAAGACGTTTGGACACCCGACTATCTTGTCCTATGCTTCTTGACTAGGTGTATGGTGAACCAATGTAGCCGAGGTTGATTAACCCTTGTTTGTCAATCCAACTGGCCAATCTTTTGTCTTGGGGTTGGAGTCTACCTGACCCTCCCTTGCGTTCATCCAAGCAAGTGATAGCATTGAAGTCTCCAACTACAAGCCAAGGGCTCGAGCTGGGCGGAGCGAGAGCAGCTATCTCCTCCCAATAGTCTTCTAATCCCAATACTGGTGGGGGGCATAGATAATCGTCACCAACAATGGTTGTTGGTTCTGGAAAGAAACCTCCACGTGAAGGAATTGGTTCTTAGCTACCAATACTTTAATAGACACGGAGGGGGCCCATAGCAACCAGATGCCACCTCTACGTCCAACAGCTTCCATTCGGTAATACTCCAGTCCAGTCTTACGATATACCGCTTCAGCCGTGCCGCCACTTATTTGGGTTTCTAGAAGGGCTGCAAAACTAAAAATTTGGATGCGAAGCAGGTATTTGAAAGCTCTCATGAAACCCGATTTTTTGGCTCCACACCAGCAATTTCAAATCCATGAGTGCAGGGAAAAAGCTTACGGGATTTCCTGTGAGAGGTTTGGCTTTTTGGCTTAGGGGTCGGTTAGATGGAGTTAGGGACTGGGGGTGCTTTAGGCTTCAGACATGTGGTCAGGCTCCTCCCGACTACGTTTCAGGCTTGAAATTTTAGAGTGGTGGCTACCTTGGCCAGTTATAGAGGGGTCCCATTCCAAGGAAGTGACATGAGTAGGGTTGGTATCTGGTGGATCAGAGGTATGGTGATCCATGGGCTGAGTGGGTGGGTGAGGGTTTTGGTTTGATTGGGTATGAGTGGATTGGTTAGTGGGAGAGGCAACTGTGTGGTGGGATGGCTTGGCTATTGCTTGGGGGGAGGCCATATTTTGTGGGGGTTGGATGTTTTCCTTGGGGGTTTTCAGTTTGTCGAAAGCAGATTGGAGCTTGGTGGTCAGGATGTTCTCATCATTTCTGGCTCGTTTAAGGGTAGGGCTCGGGTTGGACTGGTTGATTTGGGAGAGGGGTTTTTTGTTGGGTTGGGCTTGGGGTTCCTGGCAGGCTTTGAAGAGCTGGCTTTTGACTTCTGATCGCTTGAGCTCGTGAAAACCCGTAGCGGACTTCTTGTCTGGTCCTGCTTCTGATCCACCTCTACAACATCACTGTCTGGGGAAGAGAGAGCGCCAAATCTATTCCCGACCACTGCATCACTTTTGAAGACCACGGGACGAGATGTTTTGCCTTTCTTGGCAACAACCATCCATGATCCCACATTCTCCCCTTGTACCTTGGGGTCAGGAGAACTTGGGTTTTTCACAGCCTCATCTGCACTTCCTTGACCGAGGGGGCTATCGCCGCCCGTCACTCCAGTCGTAGGTTCGTCGTCTCTTTTCCGGTAGCCATAAGAACAATGTTCTTGAAGATGTCCGTACCTGCCACACCCATAGCAAATGGTGTGAAGACTCTCATACTCAATCCTTTGGACATGATCTCCAATCTTGACCTCTCCTATCAGGGGGGTAGTGAGGTCAATTTCGACACACATACGAGCGAACTGGCCACGGGCTTTTTCCTCGGTGTTCGGGTCCAACTTGATAGGTTTCCCTATCGCTGCAGCTACACATTTGAGGAGGTTGATGTTGTAGTACCTCATTGGGAGGTTCGGGAGCCTCAACCAAACCCTTGTTGTCGAGACTTCCTTCTCCGTCGGAACAAAGGAGGCCTCCCAAGGTTGAACAGTGATGTAATGGTCTTGATGGAGCCATGGTCCCCCCGATATAGCCGTGGAGTAATCCTCCTGATCTGCAAAACATACAAGGAAATAACCATATGGCATAACGACAAGCCTTATACCCGCCCTTGGGCTCCATAGTTGGTGGAGTCTGTTGAGTAGTGCGCAGTATCCCACCATTCTGCCAAGGACTTTGACCACCACGGTCTTCTTCCATGGCTCATCTAGCTTCTCATCAGCGTACTCTGAGAGAATAAGCAGTGGTTGGGTCGGGGTCGTGAGTAGATCTAGAGTCACCGCTCCTGAGGCCAGCCAATCGACCTCCTCCTCGCGCAGGCTCGGGATAGGTTTCCCATTGACGCTGTTGACGAACTCCTTATAAGATCTTTTCAAATAGGGCTCTTCCCCCACTGACGTGGTGGAAGCCTAGGATGGGGAAATGGACGGGGAGGACTGGGAGTTAGGGTTGGGAGTTGAGGGATTGCGGTGGGTTGGGGTTTCCGGGAGAGAGGGGTTAGGGTTGGGTAGCGGGTTGGCTGTTTGGGCTTGGAAAGGGGAAGGGATGGCTGGATCTACGGTGGAGGTTGGTGGTGAGCGGCCATCGGGCGGTTTTGGGCTAGGTAATTGAGAGGAGGCGAATGGGAGGTCAGGAAAAGAATATTCGGGATCCATTTTCTCCTCGCTGCTCTCGTCAAGAGTTGTAATTGGCTTACGATTGAAGTTATTTTACAAGTAAAATCAGAAGGAAAAGGAGGGATTTTATATATTTTTTAGGTTAAAATTTTTTAAAAAAAGGACTAATTGATGAGCATGGCTGAAATGGTTGACTGTCAAACACGTAATCGGTGCAGTCTCTCGTTTTGAGGACATGAGAGTGACTTCGAGAATACTTGGTCAGTAAGGCTATTTTTTGTTCCGAAAAATACCCTGTGTATATATATACACGGGATTAGATTTGGTGGGGTTAGGCTTAGTCCCCAAAGATGAGACTAAGTTAGGTATTATTAAAATAATAAAAAATAATATTAGAAAACTAATAGAAATCAAATCACACTAAAAATTTAGCTGGTGTACTTTTTTTATGGAAAGACTAAAAAGGTAAAAAAATATAAATCAATCCCACGTGAAAAGAAGAAGAGACGCTTCACATTCTCGTGAAGGAAGAATTCTCTCTCTCTCTCTTTAAATTATTGTCAACTTCAAAAATCCTACCAGCTACTAGGTATTTTTTTATATAACTAAACTCAAAGAACCAAAGAACGAAAATTCAATAGAAAACTAATATCACTGCATTCGAAAACCAATATCACTACATTCGAAAACCAATATCACAACGTTCAAAAATCAATATCACTACATTCGAAAACCAATATCACCACATTCAGAAACCAATATCACAACATTCGAAAACCAATATCACTACATTCGAAACCAATATCACTACATTCGGAAACCAATATCATAAATTCGGAAACCAATATCACAACATTCGAAAACCAATATCACAACATTCGAAAACTATTATCACAACATTCGAAACCAATATCACTACATTCGAAAACCAATATCACTACATTCGGAGATGGATATCACTACATTCGGAGACCAATATCACAACATTCGAAAACCAATATCACTACATTCGGAAATCAATATCACTGCATTCAAAAACCAATATCACAACATTCAAAAATCAATATCACAACATTCGAAAACTAATATCACTAAGTTCGAAAACCAATATCACTAAGTTCGAAAACCAATATCACTACGTTCGGAAACCAATATCACAACATTCGAAAACTAATATGACTACATTCGAAAATCAATATCACTACAACAAAAAATTAATATCACTAAGCTAAAAACTAATATCTATACAGCTGAAAACCAATATCAACATAGCTAAAAATCAATATCACTATACCTTAAAACCAATATCCTTTACATCTCAAAACTAATTTTGCTACACCTTTAAACCAATATCCATACAACTTTAAACCAATATCCATACACCTTAAAATCAATGCGACAACATCGGAAATCCAAAATACATGCAACACAAGTCTGAAATAATTTGAAGCCAAATCAGTTGCCTCCCACTCTTAGGAAGCTCCTCTAACTTAATTTGAAGAAGCTCGTCAAATCTGGGAAGAAGCAGAAATGGCACGGGAGGGCGGTGAGGTTCTTCACGAAGCTTGTGCAAGTCGAGGAGGAATCGAGTTGGAGGAGGCATAGAGCTTACCGCCGTCGCCGTCATCGTCACCATCGACAACAAACCCCTGTCGTCGCCATGGCCAACAAACCTCCCACCGTCATCATCGCCAACAATCTGAGAAGAAGTAGAAATGGCACGGCAGGGCGGTGAAGTTCTTCACGAAGCTTGTGCAAGTCGAGGAGGAATCGAGTTGGAGGAGGCATAGAGCTTACCGCCGTCGCCGTCATCGTCACCATCGACAACAAACCCTTGATGTCACCATGGCCAACAAACCTCCCACCGTCGTCATCGCCAACAAACCTCAAGAAGCCGATGCGGATCCTCCTTGTACGGGCCGTGACTCAAATAGGAAAATAGATTTTGGATGATCTGGGTTTATAATTAAGCGGGTAAGGAAGAAAAATATATTTTTGATGATATGCGTTTATTTAATTAGTGAAAGAGAGGGTGGGAGAGGAAGAGACGAGACAAGAGGAAGAGAGATGGTTGGTTTAGCCTAGTTTTTTGTTTAAAAAGTAAAAAATGTTCCTGATTGGTTATTGACCATCAGATCTAAATTTTTATATTTTTTATTGAATATGACGGCTCAAAATCTAGTCCCCAACTGAGGACAACTTTTCTTTACTCCCTACTCGATCCGTCCTCATATATACACACGTCGCCACCATTTTTTTTCCACAAAATCTTATAATGGTGAAAAGATGGTGTTTGAGTATTCACGGAAAACACACGTAACAATATTTTTCACAAAAGTAAATATTTAGATCAAGTAATTACACGTATCAAAAATTGAACCATGTATCATGTCAATTCATGCTACGCCTTGTACTTTTATACATAATACGTTTTAATTACATATATATACATATACATATACCTTGTTCGTATATATATATATATATATATATATATATATATATACCGAGTGTTCAATCTTTCGTTTTAAGGACCTGAGAGTGACTTTTTTTTTAGAAGATCCTATGAGTGACTTGAGAGCCTTCTTAGAATGCACGGAATACACAATAATACTTGGTCAGTATGGCTGCTTGTCTTTATATTTTTTGTTCCCGAAAAAGTCTATATATAGATTTGACAATTGTTAGAATATGATTCTAGATTTAATCCAATTTTTTAAAAATTTGATTCATATTTGTCTCGAGACGAATTGAATACGGTTCAAGATTACTATAATTTATCAAAACAAAAATTTGATTCTAATTTGATTTTATAATTCAATTCGAGTCAAATTTACATTGAATTTGATTCGTTCATACTATGTAAAAAAATAAAAAATATTTATATACACTGATTTTTTTAAGGACAACATACACTGATTTGAAGGGGGAAAACAAGGGGGAGAAATTGAAATTTGAATACTCCCATTCCCGGTTCCCGTGCCCCCACAATCACGGGACGTGAAGTTCCATCGGCTGCCTCTCACGCATTACATGTCACCATCGAAGGATGGGTAGAGATCAACATTTTTGTTTGACATGGTGTTAAGAGTGAGCATTCGAATTATCCGTAACTGATTTATCCGAATAAATATTCTTAATATCGAAGTCCGAACTCTTCACTATCTGATATTCGTATCCGAATTTTTTTATAATCCGAACTATTCCTTTTTTTCAAGTTTTCAAAAAAAAATGATAACATAATATGGTTAGAAAATGAATATGTACCAAATGTTTACAAAAGAAACATTGACATTGGATCCGTAGAAAATGAAACTAAAACAAGAGGAGGCCTTCAAAGAAATCTTTTTTTTCTAGTTTTCTTATTTGAAGAAATTAAAATTTAGAGATTGGGGTAGTGGGTAGGTTTTTTTTTGTTGGCAGCTAAATAAACTTTATTAAAACAAAAGAAGAAACAAGAGATAATTACAGAGAAGAAAAGAGAAAAATAAAAACAGACTCGTGAAAGGACCCCCACACTACCTAACTCTAACCGAATCCCAAAATAAATCAAGTTCTTAGTTGCTGATATCTTTAAAGTTTTAGACCAAAATAACCATTCCTTTGTCCGGTGATAGATAGAATACTTGAAAAGCTCACGATCGCATTATTTTTTTCTCAAAGATTACCTTGTTTCAATGCAACCAAATGCCCCAAATGTTGGCCCTGAACAAGGAGTACCAAACCTTCCACACCATTCCACCATGCACCAAACCACACCAACTAGATAACGCAAACTTCATAGAGATGAAGCCGCTCTACGCTAGGCCCACTCGGTTGACAAAATGGTCCCAAATGGACCGAGAAAATGGGCAGAGGAGAAGCATATGATCTACTGTCTCATCCTCGTCAAGACAAAAAGGACATGGTGCCTCCCAAGGTTGGATTCTCCTCATTGTAATCATCAAATCACATGTCTGAGTACGTTCCTGAATTGCTAACCACATGAAATACTCGACCTTCAGAGGGACCGTACCCATCCACACTTTCCGTAGTTCCATGATCAACAGATTGACAATGAGACCAATCTCTTTTGTACATCTTCTTCATGACAAAGCCGAGTACCGATTAACATCCCATCTCCACACTACTTGTAATGGGCTTACTTTTGTGGGCTATGGCTAGTTATTGCTACTTGTAGTTTTTATTTGGGCAAATTATCCTCAGGTCTCTGGTTTATAGTTTTATTACTCGCAGGTCTTTAGCTTCAAACATAGTGTATGAGTCCTTGCTTTTTAAGAAAATATTGGTCTGTGATCCCTAGTCACGGGATCGATCTTCTTAAAAATCTATTGAGAAAATCTCTGATCCTGTGACTAGGGATCTCAGACCAATATTTTCTTAAAAAACAGGGACCACATACACTATTTCCGAAAGCTAGGGACCTGCGAGTAATAAAACTATAAATTAGGGACCTGAGAGTAATTTATTATTTTTATATTATTTAATGGGATTACTTTTTTAAATTGTATATTTCGGATATCCAAAATATCAATTATATTATCTGTATTCGTATCCGAATCTGAAATATTTATTTCGGATAATCCGTATCCGAGTCCAAATTTAAAATTATCCGAGTCCGAATCTGCAAAAATTTTGAATATCAGATACAGATAACGGATATCAAATTTTTTTCTCATCCTTAGGTGCTAGTATCAACGATGGGGAGGGGCCCATGCAGTAAACATTTGGGGTGAGGGACAAGACATGGTTCTTGTCACTCTAAGGATGTCTAGAGTTTTGAACCATTGCAGGTTGATGATTCCCTCACCCCCTCAAAGGTCTCAGATAAATTTGTGAATATTCTCTCCTGGGTTTCGATTTCATATTTCTTGAGCACCCACGTACATATATAGTCTGTCTTACGGTGGTCGAGGTTGTTAGCTTCGGAACCTTGCAAGAAGTTTATCAACCACGCGGGAGGGCTTGGTCAGTATTATTATTTCTATTAATAACAGCTTGGAATATTTAAGTTAGTTTGACTAGTTTTGGCAAATGAAAATTAAATCTCCATTGTGAATGCATACAAAATTCTTAAGCAACTTGCATGCAAGCGCTTTGATGAACTGTCTTTTCTTTTGGTGGAAAAATCAGAAGGAGACGGGGTCTCAAAAAACAATCAGAAAGAGACGGTCCGTGGACTCAAACTTTAATAGACTAACAAATTAAATAAAGAAATTAAATGGGGGAGTTTAGAAACAAACAATAGAAAAATAAATTCGTATGTGAAAATAAATAAGAAATAAAATGTAGATTTCAGATGAGAGTACCATAATATGGTTGTTGATTACAAAAAATAATTTAACACATATAGCAAACAAATATAAATCTCATGCAAACGTAAAGAAATCACAAATATCATCAATCAATTTGCCAAATAACTGCTTAACAAATGTTTATTATATAGTAGACATAATTTCAACCGATTAATCAGTTCGATAAGATAATAACATTATTTTCAAAGATAAGATAATAGTATTAAGAACATAGTCATTCTTAGTCCTAACAATTGTACTCAAAATATTGGTCTAATCAATTTAGCCTTACTTATTTCTAATAGCTCGATTAATTCTTCCAAAGCTAACAAAACTTTCTCAGTTTAATGAATAGTTGCAAAACAAGTGCTTTATAATTTGGTTGTAATGGTTGTCGTGGAACTGATATATAGCGTAAGATGTGACATTTTGGACAAACTCGAAACATAAACTTTGATTCCTTCGGAGTAACAGATATAAAGACAACTTAAATTAGTACGCTATACACAAAATCAATCTTTTATTTATTTTTTAAAAATATTAAACCCTATCCCTAACTCTAACCCTAACCCTAACCCTAAACCCTAACCATTCAATTTTTGAAATTTTTTGAAAAATTTCAAAAATTTCAAAACATTTTTAAAATTGAATTTTTAATTTTTTTTGAAAAGATTTGAAATTTTTCAAAAAATAAATAAAGGAATTCAGATTCTTTTCAAATTCGATTTGAATTCAGCAGTTTATAATTTGTATTCGAATTCTTCTTTGCATGAATTGAATAATGTTCAATTTTTTGATGAATTCGAACAAATTCGATTCGAAAACGATAATTTAATCCCTAATAAAGTTATAGCAAATAGTGGTTCAGTGTGTCTCTTTATTTTTGTTGTATCCATTAGCTAATTGCAACTTCAAAATTGACATAGGTGCGAGGTTTGAATGACAACTGCATGTGAATCATCAACGCGAACATACGGTCGCACCAACACGTACGTATACATGAAGCGGATTTTTTTTCTAAGTCATGTGCCGTCAGATTTTGTTAATGTCAGATTTGATATTCAATAATGTCCAATAGTGTCGAGGTTCTTTTTAAAGAAAGAAGACAAATTGAAAGGTTTTGAAGGTCTTTCATTTTTATCTTCAAAATAAAATAAAAATTATGTAGCATATTTAATATGACAAAGACATCACATAAAATATTAATGTGTAATCGATGACAAAAAAATAATTCTGAGATATTAATGCATCCTTTAGACAAATAAAATTACCTAAGTGGATCAAGTTAAAAAAAAACTTACTGGACTTCGTGAGTAACTAAGAGTAACTATTTCATCTTTATTCTTTTATATAATAACGACCAATACAAAGTAAGCATTACGTAGCACTCTTCTGGGACATCAAATTCTGAGAATTGCAACATTTGGGGAAAATTATTGATCTTTGATAAACTTAGCAGTAGTGGAAAGGCAACAATAGAGTAATTTCGTAACTAACAAAACACTAACAATTGAGCAATCTCGAATTCGAATTTGCTAAATATAGCAAAACGGAAAGGCAACGATTGAGTGTTCACGATGTCCAACTTCCATCTGCAAATTATCATCAACCAGAAGCTAGTCCTGCCACCGAAGCGTGGATAACACCTCCAAAAACACTGCGCACCAAAAGCTTAGTGATGGACCTCAACTTTCCCCGACCTCTGTGACGACGAGGAGGTTGATTGGCGAGCTGACGTTCTCGAGTTCGTTCCATGCAGGCCAAATGAACATCAAACTTGCACGGCCCGCACCTGTAGAACCATTGACCCGAGACCTCGGTGTTGCACACGTCACAGTTGAAGCTGCCCTTATAAGGAGAGGTGAAGGCGAGGCCGAGCCCGTGGGGGTGAGAGTGGTGGGTCCGGGTCAGCGGAATGACAGCACAGTGATTATGGAGATCAATATTGCAGTCTCGGCAGCTGTAACACCAGTCAGACACTGTCCCACCACAGGCGTTACAGCTATATGATGACCCAGCAGTTGAGGTGAGGGACAAGAGATGGTTTTTGTCACATGGGTGAGTGATCCTTTGACGGTGGCTCAAGTTCTGAACCATTGCAGGTGTATCAAGTTCGATCTTTTCCGGGTTTAGATATTATATTTCTTTAGTAGTGAAGGCGCAGACCTATATATATGTATATATAGGTGCTTAATCTTCGGTTGTTTGAGGACTTGAGAGTTACTTCGGAGCCTTCCTTGTGTGCATGGAGTACGCGGGAATACTTGGTCAGTCTATCTTTCATTATTTATTCTTGTTTCGGGAAAAAAAAGGAAAAAGTCACTTTAGTATTATAAAATATCACTTTAGTATTATGTGGTAAAAAATTCATCAATCGAGTCAAACCGCAGCCAATTAACATCACTTAGGTCCACGGACAGCGGTCCAGACTTGGCCAGGCCCTGCTCGGGCAATTAGACCAGTCACATCATCAAAATTTGATGATGTGGCATACTCCACCTTCTCCTCTCCCCTCTCTTCTCCCTCCTCCTCCTCTCCCTCTCTTCTCCCAACTTCTCAATCTGATGGCGCCATGAAAGAAGAAGGAGAAAGCTAAAATAATCAAATAATTGAACGAGGGAGTTTGCTACCTTCAAGCTTTTTTGCTTACGAAATCAAAATAATCCACACATCCCCTTCGACAAAAAGGAACCCACACATCAAACTGGAAATAATTTAACAAGAGAATTGAATTAATTTTTACCAAACCAGCAATGAACAAGTTTTAGTGAGAGACTGAAGCACGGAAACCACAACGAGCATTTTTGGTTTTCAATTTGGATTTAAGTGTTGGAAAATTTCAAGTTAGTGATTTTTTAGATTAGGATTTTAAATTGAAAATTTTTAATTTGCCACGTCAACACCACTTATGAGAAAGAAATATGGCGTGCCGTTAACATGCAAAAGTCAGGTAGGACAAACTAGCTCTAGTTAAAAATTTGTCACAAAAAATATTTGTTCAAAAAATATCTATCAACGAAAAAGACAAACTTAAATCACATAGTACCAAGTTAAAAATGAGTAAAATTACATAGTTACTAAAATAAAATTGTCCTAATTTTAACAGCAATTGCAATTATGTTTCACGGAAAACAGCTAGATATATTTCATGGACGATGAGTCTTTTGGCCCACTACTTCTTTGTCCGGTCCACACGCTTGTTAGAATTATCTTCCCCTTGAAGTAGACAATTTTGTTTTACTTGTGGACTGTGCTAATGGCAGAAGGAACAGAGTTGTAAAGTCAAGCCGTCCCAACTCCCGGTTGGCAGGAAACAACCCAACTAGACTTAGTTTGAGATGCTAGCATTTAGCCTAACGCACAAGCCATAAATAATTTCAAAAAAGTCTAACTCAGCTCGGAATATTTATGTTAGTTTGACTAGTTTTGAAAAATGAAAATCACATTGTAAAAGGGTACAAAATCTTTAGGCAACTTGCAAGAAAGCGCTATGGTGAACCCTCTATACCAAGTCACAATATGACTTGGTATAGATCTACCAATTTCTTATTGACATGTAGATTAGTTACTTATTAGTTAAATAGTTGACTAGAATAGATAAATATGAAAACTAAATAAAAAATTATTATGATAATATTTTTTATAAATCGTTTCCTAATCAAAACGATTGCAGGGGAAAATTCTACATCAACGATTAGGAAACAAGATATAATTAATTTTTGTGGATAGAATTAATTAGGAAACGATTAGGAGTTTTTAAAGATAGGAGTTTTCCAATCTCTGATTTTTTTAAAGACATAATTAATTTTTGTGGTGTCCTCCGAAAAAATCAAAACAGTAGTAAATAATATTTCTTTGAATTGCCAAAAATTTCAATAAAAAATTCTAAACTTACCGATTTTGGAGAAAAAAAATAAGCCAATAAAACTGATCACTTTTTTTAGGGTTAAATCATAACTTGCATTAAAACATCAAATACATACAATGTGATCAATAACAACATTCATAAACCCAGAAGAAATAGCTCCAAAGAAACGGACAATTAGTTTATGCACGAACAAAACCAAAGGAAGAAAAACTAAACACTAAAAAAACTAAATTAGCAAAAATCAAAGGAAGAAAAACACAAGATTAATGGCGATTTACTTGCAAAAAAAAACTGTGTTCCTTCTTCTTTGCTCTTGGAAAGTTTGTGACTTTAGGATTTTTCTTAATTGGGACAGTAGCCTCCAACAATACAATTTCGTAGAAATATTATTTGCTAGGAAACGATTCATGGTTTTTTTGAATGGATTTTTTAATTCATGGTTGTTGTTATTAAATTGGACTATTTTCAAATTATAGAATTTGATTCGGAAATAATTTTTTAAAGATATTATCATAATAATCTCTGATTTAATTTCTATATTTATCTATCCTAGTCAACTAATTTAATTAATAAGTAGCTAATCTATATGTCAATAGGAGATTAGTAAATCTATACCAAGTCATATTACCATAGAATTTTTCGGAAGGGCTTTGCTGTAACTGACTTTTCTTTTGGTGGTAAAATCAGAAGGAGACGGGGTCTCAAAAAAATCAGGAGGAGACGGATCCGTGGACTCAAACTTCAATAGACTCAAATTTAGTGTCTATGTCCTTCAAAAAAAATATTGATTTGCGGGGAAGGAGAGATATCGAGTTGGATCCAGGAAGATGGTTAGTCGATTAAACTAACAAATTAATTTAAAAAATTAAAAGGGGGAGTTCAGAAACAAACAAAAGAAAAAGAAATTAGTATGTGAAAAAAAATTAGATTCGAGATCGGAGTACCACTATATATTACAAAAAATATTCTAACACGTGTAATAAACAAATGATCTCATGCAAACGTAAAGAAATCACAAATATCAACTGATTATTCAGTTCGATAAGATAATAGTATTAAAAAAGTAGATATTCCTTGTTCTAGCAATTATACTCAAAATATTCGTGTAACCAATCTAGCCTTACTTATCCCTAATAACTTTTAAACTAATCCACCACTCTTGCACTGAATAATGTGGTATTCTTAGCAAATATATCAAAAATGTTGTTGGAGCAGAAAATTAATTCTCGGATTTGTTTGACCGTGTCTCAGTAAAATAGACATATCTTCCTACTCGTATATTCGATTGATGCGATTCCAAAAGCTACAAAAAGATAAAACATAGATCCAGAACTTTCTAGTTTGTGACTTCTCCAAATTCGGCATAGAATGAGGTCAGACTTGGGTCGGAAGTTTCGGGAGTAGATTCTCTCCTTATTAGGCCGCGGATCTGCTGAACCTATTTTGGTAAAAATACCGTAACTTTCTCCTCACGTATTGGATTGATACGATTTTAAAAGTAACAGAAGAAGAAGACAGAGATCTATAACTTTATTGTTTATAACTTTTCCAAATTCAGCATGGAAAATGGTCAAATATGGTTTGGATGTTTCGGGCAGTTTAAGTTTTCCTTATTTGGCCGAGGCTATGTTAAGTTTTCCTGTTTGAAAACGGCCTAGGATTTTTCTATGAGGCTGGGGCGAGCTTGTTCTATATAAGGAGAGCTAGGTACAGGCATGAAGGACACCCACAAACCAAACACCAAATTCTTAGCTTCATAGCTTTTATCTTAGCTTTTATCTTATGTAGCTTCGTAGCTTTTATCTTTTATGTTTTACATGTTTTTTCCCTTTCCCTATCAATAAAATCTTTCTTCCCCACTCTCTTTCTTCTCTCCTCTCAACCCCATATTTCTTCCATCTTTACCTATTCGTTCGAATCACTCTTGGGACGACCACTCTGGACCCGTTTAAGAACATTTCTGACGTTCTACCATAATTTATTTGCAACAGTTTTTTGGCACGCTCGGTGGGACTAAGGAGGGCGTCTAAGAAGAGTGATTGTTGCATCCCAACACATGAGTTTTCACATACGGTTTTGAGTCCTTCCTCAAAAGGGACGAAACCGGTCAAAAGTTGTGCTGAAAGAGGACGTCCAGCAAGGTCAGCCAACTTGGGAGGGTATTCCGGCCCTTTTTGGAGCCGAATCTGAAGACGCTTTCTTCACCAAAATTGAAGGTCATTGTTTCCTCTTTCTGTGGATACTAAGAACGCCGAAATTGGAGTTCGTACCAGGAAGATAAGACCAAAATACTGAAGACTGATTGATCTGTATGATTGAGAAGTCCAGTCGGCTTTGGAGGACGTTTTGGTCTTTTTTTGGCCGAATTAGGAGACAGCTATTTCAAGAAAAATTGAAGATCTATCTCTCAGCTTTCCAAGAACATCAAGATCGCTTTAATCGGAGTTCGGACGCAAAAGATACAACCAAAATACCAAAGGTTGGTCATTCTGTAGGCTGATTACGAATTTTCGATTTATCTTGTCAAATCATGATCAGTTATGAGGGATTTATGGGGAGCAATGATAATTATGAGAGAGATCATGTTGAACACCTAGTATTCTGCATGCAATTTAGAAATTTTTTGGAGGAATGTATGAAAAGTTATGAGGACTTAAGAGCTGAACTTCGAGCAATGAGATACAAGCCCTTTAAGAATGAGAATTCAGGGACTACATCAGCAACTGAGGAAGCATCAAGTGGCGTATGCAAAGTTGAGGACCAAATAGTTTCTGAATCTCGTAATTTTGAGACAAGTATTGAGACGGTCGAACATGAATCGGCCGAATATACGCAATCTTCTTTCCTTATTGAAGAAATCGAACAGACGACTAGTCCACAGTTGGCCGACACCACGGCCATCGAGCCTACAAGGCCCACATTTGAGGAAAAGGAAGAGCCATGCCCGACACAAGTCTCATTGGCAACTAAGACAACCCTAAGTGTTGTATCAAATACAAAAGGCATTCTAGGGCCTCCGCCGGCTAAGAGAATCTTTAGGCCTTCACCAGCAAAGGGAATTTTAGGGCCACCGCCGAATCACCTGTTGCGGAGATTCGAGTTACCCTTTGTTCCACGAGTAGTGAACCACCTTCGCTTGCCCAATTTTGTCCCAACTCAACGGAAAGACACAGGGGGCCAAGTCTACAGTCAGAATTCAATCTCACCCGGGGGGCATGAAGAGTACTGCAACATTGTAGTCGAAGCTCCTACATCGGCCGAAATTATCCCGGCCAAAAGGCAAGACGTGCTCATGCCAAAAAAGGTGAAGGATGATAAAGTCAAGTGTTCAACTCCTCCTCAACCAAGCAAGAGTACTGTGAAGCAACAACCTCATAGGCCAGCTCAACCTCGATCATCAAAGGTTTCAAATTACAGGGAATGTCCTCAAGTCACATGGTCAAAATCGGCCAGCAACAAAAAAAGGGCGCCTGAGTACGCATGGGTTAAGAGAGACGTGGTCACTCGATTGGTGACCGAGCAAGGAGTTCTCCAGAGAAAGAAACCCTTCAAAGTTTGGGTGCCTAAGGAAGAACTTTTGCGGTCTAAGAAACAACCATGTGAGACACGACCCACAAAGAGTGATTCACCTACAAGGTCTCCAAGTTATCACATGAAGCCTGTGCGAAAGGAGATGCCAAAAAAGCCAAACCCACACTCGGGGGGCAAGTGTCAGGAGTCTCATCGACCGACTCTCACGAAGACTCAACGAAGAAGGTTGGAGCGAAAAATTCAAAAGCAAAGGAAAAAGCTTAGAGACCTTCAACAACAATTGTATGGTCATTTTGATGAAGGACATAGAGCTCCCACTCAACCATGTAGGCCTAAATCAAGTTTTTGCGAGAAAGCCATGAGCACACAGATATCTCGAGATGAGTGATCAACTACACGCCTACAACGGCTAGGTTTCGACCGGTTTGATGGTACATTCTCTACATATTTACGGTCTTACCTTAGCCGGTTATTTTTTGAGTGGAGTTAATTTTCTGCATGTTCAAGGACGGATACACGTCAACGCTTTTCCTAGCGTCAAAACATTGACGTGTGGGGGGCATTGTTGGAGCGGAAAATTAATTCTCGGATTTGTTTGACCGTGTCTCAGTAAAATAGACATATCTTCCTACTCGTATATTCGATTGATGCGATTCCAAATGCTACAAAAAGATAAAACATAGATCCAGAACTTTCTAGTTTGTGACTTCTCCAAATTCGGCATAGAAGGAGGCCAGACTTGGGTCGGAAGTTTCGGGAGTAGATTCTCTCCTTATTAGGCCGCGGATCTGCTGAACCTATTTTGGTAAAAATACCGTAACTTTCTCCTCACGTATTGGATTGATACGATTTCAAAAGTCACAGAAGGAGAAGACAGAGATCTATAACTTTATTGTTTATGACTTTTCCAAATTCAGCATGGAAAATGGTCAAATATGGTTTGGATGTTTCGGGCAGTTTAAGTTTTCCTTATTAGGCCGAGGCTATGTTAAGTTTTCCTGTTTGAAAACGGCCTAGGGTTTTTCTATGAGGCTGGGGCGAGCTTGTTCTATATAAGGAGAGCTAGGTACAGGCATGAAGGACACCCACAAACCAAACACCAAATTCTTAGCTTCATAGCTTTTATCTTAGCTTTTATCTTATGTAGCTTCGTAGCTTTTATCTTTTATGTTTTACATGTTTTTTCCCTTTCCCTATCAATAAAATCTTTCTTCCCCACTCTCTTTCTTCTCTCCTCTCAACCCCATATTTCTTCCATCTTTACCTATTCGTTCGAATCACTCTTGGGACAACCACTCCGGACCCGTTCTTAAGATCGTTTCTGACATTCTACCACAATTTATTTGCAACAAATGTTAATGCTCCATAATTTATTCAGGACGCCCTAAGAAGACATCGAAAACACTAAGCTTAAACATTGGTTACGACAAACAGCAAGCAATTACTTATCAAAATCAACATATTAAGCCATGATAATTAGATTCGCTTGAAGAGTTCTTATTCCATATCTTACAAATGTAAAAAATATTATGAGAAGGGTCACATAAAATTATATTAATCAATTACTTTTCTAAAATCAACATATTAGAAAAAAGTGTTATCCATCAATTCCCTTTGCATGACAGGTCTTAACAATTGAGACCGGATTCGGTGGGGACAAAGATCCTCCCTGGGAATAAATAAGTTTTGGGTAGGAATGGCAATGGACAAGATCCAGGTGGGATCCATAGGACCCAGATCCTTACCCTCTTTTTAAATGGTTGATTCAGATCCTTATCTTTATCCTCTTTATAAATAAGGATTCAGGCAGGATCTGTATCCTAAAAAATTGGGCAGGTTAAGGGCGACCTGCGGGTCTGTATAATTTTATAAAATATTTAATTACAAAAATTAAATTATCTTTTGATAGTTTTCAAATAGCAATAAGACATTTTCATTCATTAAACAAATCAATACAAAGAAATCAAACAAGTAAATCAAAAAAGTTGAAGTTGGGTAAGTTAAAAATGAGAATTTGGTTCGTGATTTTCACTGCTATTACTTGGGGCCTGTGGTTGCTTCGTAATGGTATTATCTTTAATGAGGCGAGGTGCGATAATGAGCTTCTCCTGAATTCTGTGCGCTTTCATGCCCAAGAGTGGATCTTTTGGATGGATGCTTCGATCATTCACAATCAATCGTTGTTCACTTTCTTGATTGCCTACAAGGATTTATAGGTCCCTTTTCTTCACCTCTTGAGATTGAGGGAACATTTTGGTCGGGGTGACGTTGTAACCGATGTAAATATTGGGCACCTGTATCTTCTCTTTCTTTTTTTCCTTGCTCTGTTTTAAATTTTTGTTTTAATAAAGAATATTTACCTACCAAAAAAATTAAAAATTTGGTATTATGTCTAATAATTAATATATATTATTTTAATATTAATTTAAATAATTTGGGTAGAATCAGGGCAGGATCCTATAGATCCATATCCATATCCTTATCTTTTTAAAATATCAGGATCCGGACAGGATCAGGGTTTAGATCCGGTCAAAGTTAACGAGTCTTTGACCCTTCGAGTCTGGATCAGGATAGAACCTCAGGTAAAGGTCTAATTGCCATCCCTAGTTTTGGGTGACAATCTAGTAAATAAAAAAGTAATTAGACGCAATATTGTAAAACTGTTGCTAAACAAATCAAGCTACAAATTAGAAATGAGATATTAATGGAAAGATAAAAAATTTTAAAAGAAAATTTTAAAAATACAAAAAATGAAAAATACGTTTTTAAATATACTGGCTTATAAAATAATGATTGGGTAGTTACGGAAAGAGATAAAAAAGAAAAATAATTTCAACAGGGTCTCATAGTAAGGGCCGAATTTGGTTCGGACTCTAATAGGCCCAATCCGACATCAGTAGGAAAAAATAATGACCGTCCGATTCATCTAAAATGCGCGCTTATAAATCTAACGGTGGGGGCTATTCACATGCAAGAGGGGTAGATTGGGTATTGTCGCCAACCCCTAGCTGCCACATGTCAATTCATATGTCACTATTCAAGGCATTAAATAAATGTGCGTGATTAGATGCAATGACGCACTTTAAATGCGCGTGATTTGATAATTTTTTTGGTTGGAATGTGATTTGATAATTAAATGCGCATGATTGATAATCTTTTTTATACAATCTATTCAATAATTAAATGCGTATTATAAATGGGGAACATATTTCATCCTGGACGTTCATTTTTCGTCAAGACGGGCCTGGACCTCATATGGACCATTGAATGAGCTTAAAAAAAAGGAGTTGATCACACGGTCATTTACAAGGGTGGATAATTTAGTATTTCTGCCCATCTCGAATCCTATTGCAGCCCGGTTGTGGAGAGTGAAAAGTTGAAAACATTTCAAAATTAATTTTGCCCTAAAAACCGTCTATTGATTTTATTTTCAAAATCAATCCCAAAAAATTTTCCTTGGCCTTTATCATCTTCTCACGTTCTTCCAGGTTTAGTTCTCATCATCCCGTGGTGACACCTCTGACCTTTCACCGATCCTAACCCCACTATCGATTCCACCGACCTCCTCTACTCCATTTACAGCCGCTGGTCCTCCTCCAATTAATTCCTAATTGTTCAGATCTGTTCCAACGGAGAGGAGTACCCACCGCAGCTGTCAGGCCGAAAACAATGTCTTTTTCCATATGCTCCATAACAAGCTCAACAAGCTGCACCCATACCTTAATCTTAGAAGATTTTTTTCTAGCGGTCTTGAAGTACGGCTCCCAAGGTTGCAAAGTAAGAGTACCCTGGGGGAGCTTCCAAACAGTGGACTTCCATACGGATTCTCTATCCGTCTCTGAATTGAACATGAACCCAAAAAATCCTTTTCCAAGCGAAAGAATTTAGCACGAACAAACCAAAGCTTAGCAATGAAATTCTGGAGAACCAATAACGAAAATGGCTTGGAACTTTTTGAGCATATCAGTTCTACCAATTAAAGCACGGTTTCCAAAGGATTCACAAACCGAAGAACAATCCTCATTCAACATTACATCAATCCTATCACCTTTAAGAATTGGTTGAACAGAATTACCTCTTTGGACCCGTCTCCAGACTTGGATCGTGGTAGAGATGCAAGAGGTTGAGCATCAGGAGTCAGAGGAGGGTTGGTATTGAACGGACCAGCCTCAAATGAAGCAGGCCGCATTGGATGTTGGAGAGGCGACGAATCGGGGGAGGCCACCTTGGACGGGACAGCCGTATTCACAACTTGTGCAACTCCTGTCTCAGTCATCGTAGCCAAAAGGGGACTTGAACAATTCCCACATGAACTGTGCCCTCCATTACATCGTTGCATGGTGCCTGAAAAGGTTGACCATATAAGACAGGAAGAGATGCAAGGAGAAGATGAAGAAGGGATAAAAGTCTAGCATGAAGATCCAGCACCTGAGCTGAGACATCCGTCTCCAAAGGAGAAAAGCTGGGGGGTCGGCACCAGCTGAGGAACAACACCGGGAAACCACTCAGTCGCCAGTGGGAGAACCGAAGGGACCATAGGAGGTGTGGTTGTCAAAACAATAGCTGCGGGGTTGGGTTGGTAAAAAAATATGGAACTAGGTACAGGACAAATCTGACCTAATTTGGGAGAAAAGTCGGTGTGAGGGGAAGCGCTTCAAAACCCACCTCGGAGCTGTTGATAGCCTCGCCATAGCCGGTGGCGGATCCGTAAAGCGGGAAGGAGTGAGTCGCCTCAAACTAGGGTTTTTTTTGTTTTCTTAAACTATGACAAATTACTCGGTTGATTGACAATTGAAGTTTACTTCGAAACACTATTGTTAAGAATTCAGCAACCAAGAGAACAAAACGCGTAAAGAACCAACACAAGAGATAACGTGGTTCGGCCTAGTGCCTACGTCCACGGTGAGAAAGGAGAACTTTTATTGATAGATCCGAATCGCAAAGCTATATCTAACCTAAGGGTAACATGTCCTTATATAATAGACGAACACTTGGTGTACAAGAAACCTATCTAGGTCAAATTAGGAGTCCGAACCGAATTATCCAACTTCTGTAAAATATGACTTGCGATGACATTAGCGATTGCCAACCACCACATCTAGCCACAATCAACAATCTCCACCTTGGCGAGAAGTTGTCCTTTCAGAAGAACCATGAAGCTCCACCCGAACTTCAACAAACTCCACCTTGACGAAATACTGCCCCATGAAGAACTATGAGAACTTGCAAAATCAATCGACTCTACATGCTCCACCTCGCACCATAGATAACCACCATCAATAAAACCATCTCCACTTTCTCACCACCTTTTCCGTTCAATCACTTGGAGCCAGCCTCCAAGCTCGAGCTTCCGAGCTTGCTTGGCATATTCCCTCCAATCTCCATTGAACCCCAACTAGCAAGTCCACCTGCTGAAGCAACCTCGTGACCAATAGACGCGCCCTCTATTTTCGATCAACCCCATGCTCCGCAACCTCGAACTGCTTCTCTGTTGGACCTTCTTGCCTCAAACCAATGCTGCATACCATAGCATACAAAGGACACCCTTTTGTTCTACCAAGTAGAACCCTCGACATGCTTCAAACTCTATTGTTCGGCCTTGAGTGAGATACCTGATTTGCCCGTGGTGTCACAAACGGCTTCGCATTCCCCATGCAAAATCTACCCAACACCTTTGAAGTGCCCATCCTTTTAGACAACCATAGCGGGAACTTGCTAACTTTGTCTTCGCGAATCACAACAACAACACTCAAACCATTCATGTTAAGCTTTTGCTCCATCACACAAGAGCTTTTCTCTACTCTATCAGAACCCAACGATGTGACTCCACCTACAACTGTGTTCTCCACTAATCTGTAGGTGTTCCTAGCATTCCTTTCACCCTTTATCACCACCACAGCATCCTTCTCCACCTCCATTAGCCCGCCTACAACATTATAGTTGTACCCACTATAATCCAAGGCTCCTAACGAGATCAAATTCCTCTCCAACTTTGAAAAATGCCTAACCCCATACAATTTTCTCTCAATACCATCCCACATCTTAATTCAGATATCACATATGCCAGCAATTCTACAAGTAGAACTATCACCCATAGTACCACACCTGAATCAACAAAATTATAGGTGTCGAACCACCCTCTCTTGGGCGTCATGTGAAAAGAGCAAGCTCTATCCAAAATCCAGGAATCAGAATGCTTTGGAATTGACAAAACTGAAAGAAGATCACTATTTGACCGTCCGAATGTGAGGCCACATTCACAGAACCTGATCCTTTTTCCTCGCGATCCCGAGTTCTTTTTGGACAATCCTTCTTCACGTGCCCTTTTTCTCCGCACACGAAGTAATTTCCTTTGAACCTCCTAGACTACGACTTAGATCCCTTCCCGTCTTTTGCTCCACTACAATCACTATGTCTACCCCTCACCACCAGCCCTTCCGCTTGTTCATCGCCAATTTTCCTTCTTTGATGAAACCCTAGCAGAGCACTTGTGATATCTTCCAATACCAGGGACTCCTTCCCCCAAGTTAGAGTTGTAACTAAATTTTCGTAGGAGCCAGGTAAAGAATTCAGCAGCAATAATGCCTTGTCTTCTTCCTCGAACTTCACATCAACCTTTCTCAAGTCGCTCACAAGTTGACTGAAACTATTAATGTGTTGGCTCAAATTCGAGCCCTCTTTCATCTTGAGCCCGTACAATCTTTGATTAAGATAAAACTTGTTCGACAAAGACTTAGACATATACCTTGCCTCCAATTTCTTCCATACTTTAGCTGGTGACTCCTCATCTATGACGTGATACATCACATCGTCCACCAAGCACAAGCGAATTGTCGCCACCGCCTTAGCCACCATTTCCTTCCACTCTTGCTCCTCCATCTTCTCAGGCTTCTTCTCTGAGAGCAAGATGATCATCCCTTGTTGCACGAGGATATCCTTGACACGCCTTTGCCATAACCCAAAATTCGAAGAACCATCGAACTTCACAAGAGCAAACTTCACACCGTCCGTCATCCTCCAACCCAAGCTCTGATACCAATTGATAAGAATTCAGCAACCAAGAGAACAAAATGCGCAAAGAATACGACACAAGAGATAACGTGGTTTAGCCTAGTGTCTACGTCCACGGTTTAGAAATGAGGACTTTTATTGATGGATCTGAGTCGCAAAACTATATCTAACCTAAGGGCAACACTTCTTTATATAATAGACGAACCCTTAGTGTACAAGAAACCTATCTAGGTCAAATTAGGAGTTCGAAACAAGAGTCGAAACAAAACATGAAAAATCTGCTGCAGGGACTTGGCGATCGCTAGTTAACCGACGATCGCCAGTTGCCCGAATTGTCCAACTTCTGTAACATGTGACTTGCGATCGCCATGACATTAGCGATCGCCGACCACCGCATCTCGCCACACTCAACAACTATAAATACCCTTTCATCCTTCAAAATTATACGATTTAGTCTCAATTCTCAAATTCTCTCTATTGATAATTAAATTTATTCAATTGAGTGTTCACGATGTCCAACTTCCATCTGCAAATTATCATCAACCAGAAGCTAGTCCTGCCACCAAAGCGTCGATAACACCTCCATAAACACTACGCACCAAAAACTTAGTGATGGAGCTCAACTTGCCCCGAATTCTGCGACGACGAGGAGGTTGATTGGCGAGCTGACGTTCTCGAGCTCGTTCCATGCAGGCCAAATGAACATCAAACTTGCACGGCCCGCACCTGTAGAACCATTGACCCGAGACCTCGGTGTTGCAAACATCACAGTTGAAGCTGCCCTTATAAGGAGAGGAGAAGGCGAGGCCGAGCCCGTGGGGGTGAGAGTGGTGGGTCCGGGTCAGCGGAATGGCAGCACAGTGATTATGGAGATCAATATTGCAGGCTCGGCAGCTGTAACACCAGTCATACACTGTCTCACCACAAGCGTTACAGCTATATGATGACCCAGCAGTTGAGGCGAGGGACAAGACATGGTTTTTGTCACATGGGTGAGTGATCCTTTGAGGGTGGCTCCAGTTCTGAACCATTGCAGGTGTATCAACTTCGATCTTTTCCGGGTTTAGATATTATGTTTCTTTAGTAGTGAAGGCGCAGACCTATATATACTAGTTTTGGCAAATGAAAAAAAAACATATCGATTGTAAGAGCATTTAAAATTCTTAAGCAACTTGCAAGCAAGCGCTTTGATGTAATTGACATTTCTTTTAGTGGTAAAATCAAAAGGAGACGAATCCGAGGACTCAAATTTTAATAGACTTAAATTTAGTGTCGAGCTCTTTCAAAATAAATTAATATTTTGCGTCTCAAAAATATGTAGTAAGGAAGTAAAGATACCAAGTTGGATCTAAGGAGATACGGTTAGTTGATTAATCTAACAAATCTAACAAAGAAACTATAAGGGAGTTCGGAAACAAACAAAAGAAAACGAAATCAGTATGCGAAAATTAATGAGAAACAAATTCAAGGTCGGATATCACGATATGTTTGTTGATCAAAAAAATAATCTTGTACATGTTAGCAAACAAATGCAATTCTCCAGCAAACGCAAAAATATCTCAAATGTCATCAATCAACTCAGTAAACAATCGTCTAACAAATTGTTTACAATATAGTAGAAATCATAACAACCGATTATTCAATTCCATAAGGTAATAGAACACAATGTCCCTAATCCTACTATTATACTCAAAATAGTGGTCCAATCAACCTAGTCTTAGTCTTAGATTCTCAAAAATCAACCTAGTCTTAGTTATTCCTAATTAATCGAACCGGATAGAACATTAAAAAAGTAAAATTCTCTTGGCAATTATTTAATAATCCTACATTTTTAAAGACATGGTTCTTGTCACATGAGTGACTGATGCTTTGAGGATGGCTCGAGTTGCGAACCATTGCAGATTGAGGATTACCACTTTAAGGTCTTAGATATTTGAGAATCTTTTTTCCCCCCTAAGATTCTCTTCACTTGGATATCGTACATATATAATGGTAGCTAGCTGAAATCGACTAGTTTGACTGGGTTTGGAAAATAAAAATCACATCTCGATCACCAAAGTGCCAAAAGATACGGAGCCCAACGACATAAAACGTTGTCAATTTTAAAAAAGTTCAGAATTCAAATCCTGAAAAATGTAATAGCGTAAAAATTTACCGTCCGAAAATCTCGATTGCCAAAAACATACACGATTTTTAGGCAACTTCTAATCAGAAGGAAAAGGAGGGATTTTTAAATATATTTTAGGTTAAAATGTTTAAAAAAAAGGACTAATTGATGAGCATGGCTGAAATGGTTGACTGTCAAACACGTAATCGGTGCAGTCTCTCGTTTTGAGGACATGAGAGTGACTTCGAGAATACTTGGTCAGTAAGGCTATTTTTTGTTCCGAAAAATACCGTGTATATATATACACTGGATTAGATTTGGTGGGGTTAGGCTGAATCTCCAAAGATGAGACTAAGTTAGGTATTATTAAAATAATAAAGAATAATATTGAAAAACTAATAGAAATCAAATCACACTAAAAAATTAGTTGGTGCACTTTTTTTATGGAAAGACTAAAAAGGTAAAAAAATATAAACCAATCCCACGTGAAAAGAAGATGAGACGCTTCACATTCTCGTGAAGGAAGAATTCTCTCTCTCTCTCTCTCTAAATTATTTTCAACTTCAAAAATCCTACCAGCTACTAGGTATTTTTTTATATAACTAAACTCAAAGAACCAAAGAACGAAAATTCAATAGAAAACTAATATCACTGCATTCGAAAATCAATATCACTACATTTGAAAACCAATATCACAACGTTCAAAAATCAATATCACTACGTTCGAAAACAAATATAACCACATTCAGAAACTAATAACACAACATTCGAAAACTAATATCACTACATTCGAAACCAATATCACTACATTCGAAAACCAATATCCTAAATTTGGAAACCAATATCACAACATTCGAAAACCATTATCACAACATTCGAAAACCAATATCACTACATTCGAAAACCAATATCACTACATTCGGAGACGGATATCACTACATTCGGAGACCAATATCACAACATTCGAAAACTAATATAACTACATTCAGAAATCAATATCATTGCATTCAAAAACCAATATCACAACATTCAAAAATCAATATCACAACATTCGAAAACTAATATCACTAAGTTCGAAAATCAATATCACTAAGTTCGAAAACTAATATCACTACGTTCGAAAACCAATATCACAACATTCGAAAACCAATATGACTACATTCGAAAATCAATATCACTACAGCAAAAAATTAATATCACTAAGCTAAAAACTAATATCTATACAGCTGAAAACCAATATCAACATAGCTAAAAATCAAATCACTACACCTTAAAACCAATATCCTTTACATCTCAAAACCAATTTTGCTACACCTTTAAACCAATATCCATACAACTTTAAACAAATATCCATACACCTTAAAATCAATGCGACAACATCGAAAATTCAAAATACATGCAACACAAGTCTGAAACAATTTGAAGCCAAATCAGTTGCCTCCCACTCTCAGGAAGCTCCTCTAACTTAATTTGAAGAAGCTCGTCAAATATGGGAAGAAGCAGAAATGGCACGGGAGGGCGGTGAGGTTCTTCACGAAGCTTGTGCAAGTCGAGGAGGAATCGAGTTGGAGGAGGCATAGAGCTTACCGCCGTCGCCGTCATCGTCACCATCGACAACAAACCCCTGTCGTCGCCATGGCCAACAAACCTCCCACCGTCGTCATCGCCAACAATCTGAGAAGAAGCAGAAATGGCACGGGAGGGCGGTGAGGTTCTTCACGAAGCTTGTGCAAGTCGAGGAGGAATCGAGTTGGAGGAGGCATAGAGCTTACCGCCGTCGCTGTCATCATCACCATCGACAACAAACCCCTGTCGTCGCCATGGCCAACAAACCTCCCACCGTCGTCATCGCCAACAATCTGAGAAGAAGCAGAAATGGCATGGGAGGGCAGTGAGGTTCTTCACGAAGCTTGTGCAAGTCGAGGAGGAATCAAGTTGGAGGAGGCATAGAGCTTACCGCCGTCGCCGTCATCGTCACCATCAACAACAAACCCCTGCCGTCGCCATGGCCAACAAACCTCCCAACGTCGTCATCGCCAATAAACCTCAAGAAGCCAATGCGGATCCTCCTTGTACGGGCCGTGACTCAAATAGGAAAATAGATTTTGGATGATCTTTGTTTATAATTAAGCGGGTAAGGAAGGAAAATAAATTTTTGATGATATGCGTTTATTTAATTAGTGAAAGAGAGGGTGGGAGAGGAAGAGACGAGACAAGAGGAAGAGAGATGGTTGGTTTAGCCTAGTTTTTTGTTTAAAAAGTCAAAAATGTTCCTGATTGGTTATTGACCATCAGATCTAAATTTTTTTATTTTTAATTGAATATAACGGCTCAAAATCTAGTCCCCAACTGAGGGCAACTTTTCTTTAGTCCTTACTCGATCCGTCCTCATATATACACACGTCGCCACCATTTTTTTCCACAAAATCTTATAATGGTGAAAAGATGGTGTTTGAGTATTCACGGAAAACACACGTAACAATATTTTTCACAAAAGTAAATATTTAGATCAAGTAATTACACGTATCAAAAATTGAACCATGTATCATGTCAATTCATTTTACGCCTTGTACTTTTATACAAAATACGTTTTGATTACATATATATACATATACATACATATACATATACCTAGTTCGTATATATATATATAAATATAAACTTTGTTAATATAAACTTGATATAAACTTTGTTAATATAAACTTGATAAACATAAATAAACTTTAGTACAATAATAATAATATAAACTTATAAACTTTAAGACTAAATACGGAGATAGACTTTAAAGAGAGGGATAGAGGGATTACAATCACAGAGGGGAAGAGCAGGTATGATCAAGTATGATGATCAAGGGCTTCTATTCTCTACGGGTTTATCCAACCAAATCACACTCTGCCGTTAACAATAGAGGGCTCCTCCTTATATAGGGAGAGGAGGTCCTATTACAGAATAGTGGTCAATAAGGGACAGAAGGAATCTCTGCTTTCGGTGGCTTTGGTGCGTTGTCAGTTACTTTCGGTGGCTGGGGTCCACCATTTTGAAAGTCATTGATGTCGTTGGTGGCAGAAGGAATCTCTGCTTTCGGTGGCTTTGGTGCGTTGTCAGTTACTTTCGGTGGCTGGGGTCCACCATTTTGAAAGTCATTGATGTCGTTGGTGGCATAAGGAATCTCTGCTTTCGGTGGCTTTGGTGCGTTGTCAGTTACTTTCGGTGGCTGGGGTCCACCATTTTGATAATTCTGTTGAAAGTCGTTGACGCCATTGCGGTTGAAAATCGTTGATGCCGTTGCGGTTGAAAGTCGTTGATGCCGTTGTGGGATGGGTTTATGGTAATCCATCGAAACCAGCACCATCATCTTCACTGAGGGAGATGTACGGTTCTTCTTCTTCTTCGTCTTCTTCATAAGGTGAAGAGGAAGCGTTGGAGTTATTTTTAGCCATTTTTTGCATGATGGCAAAATATTCTTTCTCAGTGCCGGCCGAGGCCAACAAAGCTTGAATCTTGGCTTTGTGAGCCAGAAATTGCGTTTGTGATGTTGAGGCAGTGGCATTAATTTGGGCAGGATCGGCAGCTTTAAACCAATTGAGGACAATGGTGGTCATTAGTTTTAAATCTGCACGGAAGGCAGTCCACCATTTGATTTTGAAGCGGCGAACAAGTAGATTGACATTGTTCGTGGCATCATAGGTTTGGAATTCATAATGCCAGGTGCACACCCATGGCAGATAGAATTTCATACAGAACAATACCAGAGGTCCGAAAGGTTTTTCGTTTTGGGAGGGGGAATATTTTCCTTTGAAAAGATTGTAACAACCCAAGACATCCTCAGTAAGGATGGCTGGAGTGCAACCATAATAACTCCACCAGGTTAGGAACCAAAATGGAATATGAGCACAATCGAAAGGCTGGAGGAAAAAGAACAGCCAAGTGTGTGTGAACTTTGAGTTTTGGTTGAGGAAGGCGTTGAACCAGGCTTGATGGTAATCCCAATAGCAATAAAGAGTACTATGGGTAGTAGTCGGGGTGAGGGGTAGGTGCTTTGGCTTGTGCAAGGGTTGGCCCCACTGCGACGGATGTAAAATCCGCATGATTTGGCAGGTTGAGTAGGCAGGGGTTGAGGTGTCAGGGGGCGTGTAGAAATGTTTTATGGTGATGGATTCTATGTGCTCAAGGATGGCAGTGTAATAGGCTATTGGTTTGGCAATATCGGCCGGGACCATGTGCTGACCGGGTGGGAAAATTCGAGCAGCTGCTATTGTGGGGTCGTTCTGGTAATGATCTCTTTCAACAAAGAGAAGAGACTGTGTCTGGGTTTTATGGGTGTAAACGGCTTTGGTTCGGTTTGGGGTGAGAGATTGGGAGGGCTGGGAAATGATATGGGTGGTGCTTTGCTTTGAGATTTTTGGGGAGGGTGTCGGCATTAAAGCTTGAGAGTTTTGGGATAGGCGTTGGAAAACTTCGACAAGTTCGGGCGGGTAGACCGGATTATGTTGAAATTTATCCAACCATTTTTGGACGTTACAGGGAGCTTTAAAATCATCTTCAGCTTCAGCAATAGATGCCCAGGTTCGGGCAGGGACAATAGACTTTGTTGCAACAGACTTTGCCTTAGCTTCTTTGGAGGAGGGCTTTGGAGGCATGGCTACCTATTAGTTAAAAACTCACGGGTTAGGAAATCGGGAAGGGAATTGCTTTCTCCTTTAATATAGACAATATCAAAATCAAAAATACTCAAAATAGCTTGCCAGCGGGCAAAGTAATGCTTTTTGGCTATGTTTTGAACATCTTTTTGCAAAATTTCTTTTGCAGCTTGGGCGTCAATACGTAATAAGAATTTTTGATTTAAAAGATCGCTTTGAAATTTAGTAATACATAGAACAATACTCAAAATCTCTTTTTTAATAGTAGGATATTTGAGCTGGGTGTCATTCCAATGAGCAGAGGTAAATGCGATGATATGCTCATGTTTGCCTTGCTGTTGCTTTAAGATGCCACCATAACCGATATCAGAAGCATCGGTTTTAACAATTTTGAATGCAGATGGGTCAGCCAAATGCAAACATGGTATATGCTGAATTTGTTTTTTGATGCGTTGAACAATGCGTGTATGCTCATGAGTCCATGGGCATGGATTTTTCTTTAAACGATCATGCAGTGGTTTGATGATGCGATGAATGTTGGGGAAAAATTCAAAAACATAATTGAGTGAACCTAAAAAACGTTGAAGTTGGGTTTTTTCAATAAGTTCATCAGGGAATTTTGAAGCAAATGTAATCGATCGGTCGATGGGGGTGATAGTCCCTTGGCTGATAAAGTGGCCAAGAAAACATATTTTTGTTTGGAAAAGGACAATTTTGGACTGGGACAAAACCAGACCATTTTTCTTTACAACATGAAAAAAGGTGTTGAGATGTTTAAAATGCTGGTCAATTGTTTTGGAAAAAATTAGGACATCATCAATATAGACGATACAAAAAGAGGAGAATGGATTGAAAATTTCATTCATGATTTGTTGAAATTCACTTGGGGCATTTTTCAAACCAAAGGGCATTACATTCCATTCATACTGGCCAAAGGGGACAGTAAAAGCTGTTTTGTAACGATCTTTGGGGTGGATCTGGATCTGCCAGAAACCAGATTTCATATCAAACTTTGAAAAAATAAAAGAATCATGAAGGCGATTTAAAAGATCTTTTTTGTTTGGGATTGGATAGCGAATCCATTTTAAGACATTGTTCAAAGGCTTGTAATTGATCACAAGACGTGGAACTCCACGTTCGATCTCGGAGTTTTTCATGACATAAAATGCAGCACAGCTCCAAGGGGATTTGGATTTAGAGATCAAACCCTTTTGTTCTAAATCGTGGATCTCTTTTTCGCATAAAGTAATCATGTCAGAATTCATTTGAATGGGACGGGCTTTTGTGGGAATTTGTCTTTCTGAAAATTGGGAATCATAAGGAAGAGTGATAACATGCTTTTTTCGAAGCCAGAAAGCATTAGGAAGATCAGAACAAAGCTCGTTAAGGAGCTTAGTTTTAAAAATATCAATATTGCGTTGGGTAGAAGTATCAAGCAATTGTTGAGAAATACGTTGAAAATGAATAGAGTTTTTAGTATCATGTAAATCATGCTCTTTTGAAGAAATAAGAGAGTTAAGAAGATGCAATCTGCGTGTGTTTGGTTTTTGTAGAAATGGGAAAATAATTTTTTTGGAAATGGGGGTCTTTATTTTGAAAGAGATACCATCGTGATTAACATTATAAGGAGTAATGAGGTTGATGAAAGGCGTTCCAATAATGATAGTGTGATTCATATTGGAGACAAGTAAGAAGGTGGTTTTAATTTTGGTATCATTGTTGCTGACGAAGGCATCAGTTTTTTGAGTGATAAGCATTTTGGAGTTATTGGCTGCAGAAAGCTTTTCTTTAGTGTGATCTAAGAAACGTTTGGGGACAAGGCCGTCCTTAATGCAGTTAAGATCAGCACCAGTGTCAAATAAAGCAATGGTATCCAACTGAAAAGTATCAGAAAAATATAAGGTGATTTTGATCAGGTATTTACGTGAAGTGACATGCTTTAGAGTATTAAGGAATTCGTTAGGTTGAGGAGTAGGTTCAGTAGGATGACTAGACTCAGAATCACTGGAATCATCATTGTTGTTGACCGGGGTTTTTGATAGGAAGTTTTGGACAATAGAATGTGTTTCAAGTTGTTGTCTTCGTAGGTCTTTAAGTTCTTTCTTGATAGTCTTGATTTCTGATTGTAAAGTGGGAATGGAAGGAATGGAAGACTTTTGGGTTTGCTTTGTATGAAGGATTTTGGTAAGATCGTAAGCCTTAGGTGGGACAGTTACAGAGGTAGAAACATCAATGGAGTTGAGTAGCTTGGAAAGATAAGTCTTTCTTTTGGTAGGGTCTTCGATGTCATTAGCCATAGCGAGGAGAAATTCTTGGTCTTGGGTGAGGACGCAGATGGATTTTTCTGAGTCAGACTCAGAAGAGGAGTGGATGAGCTCATCAAGTTGTTCAGATTCTTCAGTGACAGAGCTGGAATCAGAATCAGAATCGTTGATCATGAGGGCAGAGATCTGGGCAAGGAGGTCAGGGGTCAGATCTAAGGCGTGAAGTCTTTTGTTCAAACAGCAATATCTAGCAATATGACCTTTATGGCCACATTTGTGACAGACAGTGTCTTTGAAACGATCATCATTTTTAAAAGAAGATTTTTTGGAAGAATATATGAAAGGTCGTTTGTCATGCTTGTGATTGGACTTGGAAGTGGGACGATAGGATTTGTCACGATAAGATTTATCATAACGTTTAGATTTGTGTTTATGATGGTAGGGTTTTGGGGAGGAAATGGGACAATGGCAGTCCTTGGAATTTTGAGGGGTACGAGAAATATCGAATTGTTGACAGAAGGATCCAAGTTCCTGTTTGGTTTGTCTCAATTCTTTCTTGATGTTCTTCTGGAGCTTTAGATCTTGGCAGATCTGTAATCCTTGCTGTTGGGTGATACTGATGAGTTCACCGTAGGTGAGGGCAGAATAATTGATAGGGGTTCCGTGGGTGGTTTTGAGAAATCGTCTGACTTTTTCACCTAGCATAAAAGGGAGACCATCGATAAGCTTTTATTTCCAAAAAGGTTGATTAGAATCCTCGCGAAGCATGACGCGTGTGAGGAAGGTGTTCTTGTAATGTTGGAAGTCACTGAGTTTGTGGCATTTGAGATTTGAAAGTAGTTCGGCATTTTTGTCTTTGAGGTGGGAAGAATCACCTATGAAATGAAGAGAAATGGCAAAGATGAGGGAAGAAACAGCATCTTATACGGAATGACCTTCAGGTGTTAAGATAGGGCTGTTGGCTTCATCATGTTGAAGGCTGTTGAGTATTTCTTGCCGTTGCTCTTCCGTGAGGTAGAAATCCCACCAACCTTTGAGTTGGCCAGAGAATCCAGAAATAAGGATCTCAGCAATAGATTTGTCAGAAATGTCCGTTTGTGTCTTGTAAGCATTGGCTGCCATGGTCATTTGTTGTAAGAGAGACAAAATATTGTACTATGTCATGGCATCAATATTCCATTCGTATATGGAATTGGAATTAAATTTGGCTTGGTTGAGGATACTGGGCTTTTGTTCGAGAGCCATATCCGGGCCAGGGACAGGAGTCGAAGAGAAGGACCTTTGGGGTTCATGAATATGGTTTAGAATGGGATGGAGAGAGGAGGATGATCTGATAGACTCCGAATCTGAATCCTGATCAAGAGTGTGGATGGCGTTCGAGTTTAGAGAAGGGGTATCGGCAGCAATAAGGGGGGAGGAAGGAGAGACTTCAATGCTGGAGATCTGGCGACGAAGGATATCAGCAAAATCCCGATTTTTGTGGATCTGGCGGATACTTGTTTGTGAAACTTGGAAGGGTTTGAAGATAGGTTGTTGAATAGTCGAAATAGGAGTCGAAGAGGAAGACGGGTATGAAGATGAAGGTAGTTGACCTTCGATGCGTTCAAGCTGTTTACCAATCGTACTGAGATGGGTATTACAAAAATTATTCTGGGCAATGATACGCCTAGAATTTTGTAAAACATCATCAGTGGCAGTCTTATAAGGAGCTGCTTCAATGGGGTGATCAGCGATGTTGAGATTGATCTGCCTTAATGGCGGATGGGGGGAGGAAATGGTCTCACCAGCAGTGGTTTCCCATTGATTTTGGTGGCGTCTGGATCGGGTAATAGGGTTTGTCGTTTTGGTGAAGGAATTATAGGAGTTAATCATCTCTTGAATACAAGTAGGCATGAGAAATTGTTCAAACCAGTCAAAAAATAAGACTTGGGTTCGATATTCCTCAAGAAACTCGTAATGAGAGGTTTGAGTCTGATCGCGTTCAGGTTTACAGAAATTTCTGAAAAACCATTTGACTTTGGCTTTGTTGTGGGGAGCATTGAAATCAGACCGGAGAAAGTCCTTATCAATTTGGAAGGGAATTTCTAGAACGTTAAGCTCGTTATGGAATTGTTGGTTCTCAGTTACCTGTGAAGGAGTGGGGGAAGAAGGAAGGGATTCTTCTTCAGTAGGAGCTTTTGGATGGGTATAAATGGGATGGGGAATCTGAGATCGATAGTTGACATGTTGTAAGGCGGGGTTTGGAAGATCAGACGTGGAAAATCTGGGCTTGTCAGGGAGATGTATGACAGGCGGTGGACGATTAGGAGTTCCTATTTGTGAAACTCTTCCAAGTTTATATATATATATATATATATATATATATATATCAATCAGATCACCTTCTGAGTCAACCACCCCCATGATCCATCGTCTTCATTGGCCCCACCAGTCCATCCCTGTTCCGGGTCCAGACATTGCCATAGAACAAAAGCCTAGTACCCTCAACCAGGCTAAGTTCAATGCTAATTCCATTTACGAATGGAACATTGACGCCATGACAGAGTATAACATTCTCAGTTTACTCCAACAAATGACCATGGCCGCTAATGCCTACAAAACCCAGACGAACATATCTGACAAATCCATTGCTGAGATCCTCATTTCGGGATTCTCCGGCCAACTAAAAGGTTGGTGGGACTATTATCTCACTGAGACTCAACAAAAAGAAATCCTAGAAAGCCTTCAACATGATGAGAACAATTCGTTAGTTCTCTCACCAACAAATGAACCAATCCAATATATATATATATATATATATATATATATATATATATATATATATATATATATATATATATGTATATATATATATATATATATGTATGAACCGGGTGTTCAATCTTTCGTTTTAAGGACCTGAGAGTGACTTTTTTTAGAAGATCCTGAGAGTGACTTGAGAGCCTTCTTAGAATGCACGGAATACACAATAATACTTGGTCAGTATGCCTGCTTGTCTTTATATTTTTTGTTCCCGAAAAAGTGTATATATAGATTTGACAATTGTTAGAATTCGATTCTAGATTTAATCCAATTTTTTAAAAATTTAATTCATATTTGTCTCGAGACGAATTGAATATGGTTCAAAATTACTATAATTTATCAAAACAAAAATTTGATTCTAATTTGAAAAATTTGATTCGTTCATATTATGTAAAAAAATAAAAAATATTTATATACACTGATTTTTTTAAGGACAACATACACTGATTTGAAGGGGGAAAACGAGGGGGAGAAATTGAAATTTGAATGCTCCCGTTCCCGTGCCCCCTCAATCACGGGACGTGAAGTTCCATCGGCTTCCTCTCACGCACTACACATCACCATCGAAGGATGGGTAGAGATCAACATTTTTGTTTGACATGGTGTTAAGAGTGAGTATTCAGATTTTTCGTATATTATTTATCCGAAATATCCGAATAAATATTTTTAATATTCGACTTCGAACTCTTCACTATCTGATATTCGTATCTGAATTTTTTTATAATCTGAGCTATTCCTTTTTTTCAAGTTTTCAAAAATAAAATGATAACATAATATGGTTAGAAAATGAATATGTACCAAATGTTTACAAAAGAAACATTAACATAGGATCCGTAGAAAATGAAACTAAAACGAGAGGAGGCCTTCAAAGAAACCTTTTTTTTTTCTAGATTTCTTATTTGAAGAAATTGAAATTTAGTGATTGGGGTAGTAGGTAGGTTTTTTTTGGCAGCTAAATAAACTTTATTAAAACAAAAGAAGAAACAAGAGATAATTACAGAGAAGAAAAGAGGAAAATAAAAACAGACCCGTGAAAGGACCCCCACACTACCTAACTCTAACCGAACCCCAAAATAAATCAAGTTCTTAGTTGTCCATATCTTTAAAGTTTTAGACCAAAATAACCATTCCCTTGTCCGGTGATAGATAGAATACTTGAAAAGCTCACGATCGCATTATTTTTTTCTCAAAGATTACCTTGTTTCAATGCAACCAAATGCCCCAAATGATGGCCCCAAACAAGGAGTACCAAACTTTCCACACCATTCCACCATGCACCAAACCACACCAACTAGATAACGCAAACTTCATAGAGATGAAGCCGCTCCACGCTAGGCCCACTCGGTTGACAAAATGGTCCTAAATGGACCGAGAAAATGGGCAGAGATGAAGCATATGATCCACTGTCTCATCCTCGTCAAGACAAAAAGGACATAGTGCCTCCCAAGGTTGGATTCTCCTCATTGTAATCATCAAATCACATGTCTGAGTACGTTCCTGAATTGCTAACCACATGAAACACTCGACCTTCAGAAGGACCGTACCCGTCCACACCTTCCGTAGTTCCATGATCAACAGATTGACAATGAGACCAATCTCTTTTGTACATCTTCTTCATGACAAAGCCGAGTACCGATTAGCATCCCATCTCCACACTACTTGTAATGGGCTTACTTTTGTGGGCTATGGCTAGTTATTGCTACTTGTAGTTTTTATTTGGGCAAATTATCCTCAGGTCTCTGGTTTATAGTTTTATTACTCGCAGGTCTTTAGCTTCAAAAATAGTGTATGAGTGCTTGCTTTTTAAGAAAATATTGGTCTGAGATCCCTAGTCACGGGATCGATCTTCTTAAAAATCTATTGAGAAAATCTCTGATCCTGTGACTAGGGACCTCAGACCAATATTTTCTTAAAAAATAGGGACCACATACACTATTTCTGAAAGTCAGGCACCTGCGAGTAATAAAACTATAAATTAGGGACCTGAGAGTAATTTATCCTTTTTATTTTATTTAATGGGCTTACTTTTTTAAATTGTATATTTCGGATATCCAAAATATCAATTATATTATCCGTATTCGTATCCGAATCCGAAATATTTATTTTTTATAATCCGTATCCGAGTCCGAATTTAAAATTATCCGAGTCCGAATCTGCAAAAATTTTGAATATCGGATACGGATAACGGATATCAAATTTTTTTCTCATCCTTAAGTGTTAGTATCAACGATGGGGCGGGGCCCATGCAGGTAAACATTTGGGGTGAGGGACAAAACATGGTTCTTGTCACTCTAAGGATGTCTCGAGTTTCGAACCATTGCAGGTTGATGATTCCCTCACCCCCTCAAAGGTCTCAGATAAATTTGTGAATATTCTCTCCTGGGTTTCAATTTCATATTTCTTGAGCACCCACGTACATATATAGTCTGTCTTACGGTGGTCCAGGTTGTTAGCTTCAGAACCTTGCAAGAAGTTTATCAACCACGCGAGAGGGCTTGGTCAGTATTATTATTTCTATTAATAACAGCTTGGAATATTTAAGTTAGTTTGACTAGTTTTGGCAAATGAAAATTAAATCTTCATTGTGAATGCATACAAAATTCTTAAGCAACTTGCATGCAAGCACTTTGATGTAACTGTCTTTTCTTTTGGTGGAAAAATCAGAAGGAGACGGGGTCTCAAAAAATAATCAGAAAGAGACGGTCCGTGGACTCAAACTTCAATAGACTAACAAATTAAATAAAGAAATTAAAAGGGGGAGTTTAGAAACAAACAATAGAAAAATAAATTCGTATGTGAAAATAAATAAGAAATAAAATGTAGATTCAAGGTGGGAGTACCATAATATGTTTGTTGTTTACAAAAAATAATTTAACACATATAGCAAACAAATATAAATCTCATGCAAACGTAAAGAAATCACAAATATCATCAATCAATTTGCCAAATAACTGGCTAACAAATATTTATTATATAGTAGATATAATTTCAACCGATTAGTCAATTCGATAAGATAATAGCATTATTTTCAAAGGTAAGATAATAGTATTAAGAACATATTTATTCTTAGTCCTAGCGATTGTACTCAAAATATTGGTCTAATCAATTTAGCCTTACTTATTTCTAATAGCTCGATTAATTCTTCCAAAGCTAACAAAACTTTCTCAGTTTAATGAATAGTTGCAAAACAAGTGCTTTATAATTTGGTTGTAATGGTTGTCGTGGAACTGATATTTAGCGTAAGATGTGACATTTTGGACAAACTCGAAACATAAACTTTGATTCCTTCGGAGTAACAGATATAAAGACAACTTAAATTAGTACGTTATACACAAACTCAATCTTTTATTTATTTTAAAAAAATATTAAACCCTATCCCTAACTCTAACCCTAACCCTAACCCTAAACCCTAACCATTCAATTTTTTGAAAAATTTCAAAAATTTCAAAACATTTTAAAAAATGAATTTTTAATTTTTTTTGAAAAGATTTGAAATTTTTCAAAAAATAAATAAAGGAATTCAGATTCTTTTCAAATTCGATTTGAATTCAGCGGTTTATAATTTGTATTCGAATTCTTCTTTGGACTAATTGAATAATGTTCAATTTTTTGATGAAATCGAACAAATTCGATTCGAAAATGGTAATTTAATCCCTAATAAAGTTATAGCAAATAGTGGTTCAGTGTGTCTCTTTATTTTTGTTGTATCCATTAGCTAATTGCAACTTTAAAATTGACATAGGTGCGAGGTTTGAATGACGACTGCATGTGAATCATCAACGCGAACACACGGTTACTTCGGAGCGTTCCTTGTGTGCATGGAGTACGCGGGAATACTTGGTCAGTCTATCTTTCATTATTTATTCTTGTTTCGGGAAAAAAAAAGGAAAAAGTCACTTTAGTATCATAAAATATCACTTTAGTACTATGTGGTAAAAAATTCATCAATCGAGTCAAACCGCAGCCAATTAACATCACTTAGGTCCACGGGCAGTTGTCCAGACTTGCCCGGACCCTGCTCGGGTAATTAGTCCAGTCACATCATCAAAAATTGATGACGTGGCATACTCCACCTTCTCCTCTCCACTCTCTTCTCCCTCTCTTCTCCCTCCTCCTCCTCTCCCTCTCTTCTCCCAACTTCTCAATCTGATGGCGCCATGAAAGAAGAAGGAGAAAGCTAAAATTATCAAATAATTGAACGAGGGAGTTTGCTACCTTCAAGCTTTTTTGCTTACGAAATCAAAATAATCCACACATCCCCTTCGACAAAAAGGAACCCACACATCAAACTGGAAATAATTTAACAAGAGAATTGAATTAATTTTTACCAAACCAGCAATGAACAAGTTTTAGTGAGACACTGAAGCACGGAAACTACAACGAGCATTTTTGGTTTTCAATTTGGATTTAAGTGTTGGAAAATTTCAGGTTAGTGATTTTTTAGATTAGGATTTTAAATTGAAAATTTTTAATTTGCCACGTCAACACCACTTATGAGAGAGAAATATGGCGTACCGCTAACATGCAAAAGTCAGGTAGGACAAACTAGCTCTAGTTAAAAATTTGTCACAAAAAATATGAGTTCAAAAAATATCTATCAACGAAAAAGACAAACTTAAATCACATAGTACCAAGTTAAAAATGAGTAAAATTACATAGTTACTAAAATAAAATTGTCCAAATTTTAACAGCAATTGCAATTATGTTTCACGGAAAACAGCTAGATATATTTCATGGACGATGAGTCTTTTGGCCCACTACTTCTTAGTCCGGTCCACACGCTTGTTAGAATTATCTTCCCCTTGAAGTAGACAATTTTGTTTTACTTGTGGACTGTGCTAATGGCAGAAGGAACAGAGTTGTAAAGTCAAGCGGTCCCGACTCCCGGTTGGCAGGAAACAACCCAACTAGACTTAGTTTGAGATGCTAGTATTTAGCCTAATGCACAAGCCGTAAATAATTTCAAAAAAGTCTAACTCAGCTTGGAATATTTATGTTAGTTTGACTAGTTTTAAAAAATGAAAATCACATTGTAAAAGGGTACAAAATCTTTAGGCAACTTGCAAGAAAGCGCTATAGTGAACCCTCTATACCAAGTCACATTGTGACTTGGTATAGATCTACCAATCTCTTATTAGTTAAATAGTTGACTAGAATAGATAAATATGAAAACTAAATCAAATATTATTATGATAATATTTTTTAAAAATCGTTTCCTAATCAAAACGATTGCCGGGGAAAATTCTACATCAACGATTAGGAAACAAGATAGAATTAATTTTTGTGGATAGAATTAATTAGGAAACGATTAGGAGTTTCTAAAGATAGGAGTTTTCCAATCTCTGATTTTTTTTTAAGACATAATTAATTTTTGTGGTGTCCTCCGAAAAAATCAAAACAGTAGTAAATAATATTTCTTTGAATTGCCAAAAATTTCAATAAAAAATTCTAAACTTACCGATTTTGGAGAAAAAAAATAAGCCAATAAAACTGATCACTTTTTTTAGGGTTAAATCATAACTTGCATTAAAACATCAAATACATACAATGTGATCAGCAACAACATTCATAAACCCAGAAGAAATAGCTCCAAAGAAACGGACAATTAGTTTATGCACGAACAAAACCAAAGGAAGAAAAACTAAACACTAAAAAAACTAAATTAGCAAAAATCAAAGGAAGAAAAACACAAGATTAATGGCGATTTACTTGCAAAAAAAACTGTGTTCCTTCTTCTTTGCTCGTGGAAAGTTTGTGACTTTGGGATTTTTCTTGATTGGGACAGTAGCCTCCAACAATACAATTTCGTAGAAATATTATTTGCTAGGAAACGATTCATGGTTTTTTTGAATGGTTTTTTTAATTCATGGTTGTTGTTATTAAATTGGACTATTTTCCAATTATAGAATGTGATTAGGAAATAATTTTTTAAAGATATTACCATAATAATCTCTGATTTAATTTTTATATTTATCTATCCTAGTCAACTAATTTAATTAATAAGTAACTAATCTACATATCAATAGGAGATTAGTAAGTCTATACCAAATCATATTGTGACTTGGTACGGAGGAGTCTACCATAGAATTTTTCGAAAGGGCTTTGCTGTAACTGACTTTTCTTTTGGTGGTAAAATCAGAAGGAGACGGGGTCTCAAAAAAAATCAGGAGGAGACGGATCCGTGGACTCAAACTTCAATAGACTCAAATTTAGTGTCTATGTCCTTCAAAAAAAATATTGATTTGCGGGGAAGGAGAGATATCATCCAGGAAGATGGTTAGTCGATTAAATTAACAAATTAATTTAAAAAATTAAAAGGGGGAGTTCAGAAACAAACAAAAGAAAAAGAAATTAGTATGTGAAAAAAAATTAGATTCGAGATCGGAGTACCACTATATATTACAAAAAATATTCTAACACGTGTAATAAACAAATGATCTCATGCAAACATAAAGAAATCACAAATATCAACTGATTATTCAGTTCGATAAGATAATAGTATTAAAAAAGTAGATATTTCTTGTCCTAGCAATTATACTCAAAATATTAGTGTAACCAATCTAGCCTTACTTATCCCTAATAACTTTTAAACTAACCCACCATTCTTACACTGAATAATGTAATATTCTTAGCAAATATATCAAAAATGTTAATGCTCCATAATTTATTCAGGACGCCCTAAGAAGACATCCAACACACTAACCTTAAGCATTGGTTACGACAAACAGCAAGCAATTACTTATCAAAATCAACATATTAAGCCATGATAATTAGATTCGCTTAAAGAGTTCTTATTCCATATCTTACAAATGTAAAAAATATTATGAGAAGGGTCACTTAAAATTATATTAATCAATTACTTTTCTAAAATCAACATATTAGAAAAAAGTGTTATCCATCAATTCCCTTTGCATGACAGGTCTTAACAATTGATACCGGATTCGATGGGGACAAAGATCCTCCCTGGGAATAAATAAGTTTTGGGTAGGGATGGCAATGGGCAAGATTCGGGTAGGATCTATAGGACCCAGATCCTTACCATCTTTTTAAATGGTTGATTCAGATCCTTAACTTTATCCTCTTTAGAAATAAGGATTCGTGCAGGATCTGTGTCCTAAAAAATTGGGCAAGATAAGGACGACCTGCGGGTCTGTATAATTTTATAAAATATTTAATTACAAAAATTAAATTATC
Organism: Hypericum androsaemum; assembly: GCA_963995505.1. Lineage (NCBI taxonomy): Eukaryota > Viridiplantae > Streptophyta > Magnoliopsida > Malpighiales > Hypericaceae > Hypericum > Hypericum androsaemum. Next base: position 9,534,991 of record OZ023189.1, read on the forward strand.
TTTTGATAATTTTCAAATAGCAATGAGACATTTTAATTCATTAAACAAATCAATACAAAGAAATCAAACAAGTAAATCAAAAAAGTTGAAGTTGGGTAAGTTAAAAATGAGAATTTGGTTCGTGATTTTCACTGCTATTACTTGGGGCCTGTAGTTGCTTCGTAATGGAATTATCTTTAATAAGGCGAGGTGCGATAATGAGCTTCTCCTGAATTCTGTGCGCTTTCATGCCCAATAGTGGATCTTTTGGATGGATGCCTAGATCATTTACAATCAGTCGTTGTTCACTTCCTTGATTGCCTACAAGGATTTATAGGTCCCTTTTCTTCACCTCTTGAGATTGAGGGAACATTTTGGTCGGGGTGACGTTGTAACCGATGTAAATATTGGGCACCTGTATCTTGTCTTTATTTTTTCCCTTGCTCTGTTTTGAATTTTTATTTTAATAAAGAATATTTACCTACCCAAAAAATTAAAATTTTGGTATTATGTCTAATAATTAATATATATTATTTTAATATTAATTTAAATAATTTGGGTAGAATCAGGGCAGGATCCTATAGATCCATATACATATCCTTATCTTTTTAAAATATCAGGATCCGGATAGGATCAGGGTCTAGATCCGGTCAAAGTTAACGAGTCTTTGATCCTTCGGGTCTGGATCAGGATAGGGTCTAATTGCCATCCCTAGTTTTGGGTGACAATCTAGTAAATAAAAAAGTAATTAGACACAATATTGTAAAACTGCTACTAAACAAATCAAGCTACAAATTAGAAATGAGATATTTATGGAAAGATAAAAAATTTTAAAACAAAATTTTAAAAATACAAAAAATGAAAAATACGTTTTTAAATATACTGGCTTATAAAATAAGGATTGGGTAGTTACAAAAAGAGATAAAAAAGAAAAATAATTTCAACAGGGTCTCACAGTGAGGGCCGAATTTGGTTCGGACTCTAATAGGCCCAATCCGACGTCAGTAGGAAAAAATAATGACCGTCCGATTCATCTAAAATGCGGGCTTATAAATCTAACGGTGGGGGCTATTCACGTGCAAGAGGGGTAGATTGGGTATTGTCGCCAACCCCTAGCTGCCACATGTCGATTCATATGTGACTATTCAAGGCATTAAATAAATGTGCGTGATTAGATGCAATGACGCACTTTAAATGCGCGTGATTTGATAATTTTTTTGGTTGGAATGTGATTTGATAATTAAATGCGCATGATTGATAATCTTTTTTATACAATCTATTCAATAATTAAATGCGTATTATAAATGGGGAACATATTTCATCCTGGACGTTCATTTTTCGTCAAGACGGGCCTGGACCTCATATGGACCATTGGATGAGCTTAAAAAAAAGGAGTTGATCACACGGTCATTTACAAGGGCGGATAATTTAGTATTTCTGCCCATCTCGAATCCTATTGCATCCCGCGTTGTGGAGAGTGAAAAGTTGAAAACATTTCAAAATTAATTTTGCCCTAAAAATCGTCTATTGATTTTATTTTCAAAATCAATCCCAAAAAATTTTCCTTGGTCTTTATCATCTTCTCACGTTCTTCCTGGTTTAGTTCTCATCATTCCGTGGTGACACCTGTGACCTTTCACCGATCCTGACCCCACTGTCGATTCCACCGACCTCCTCTACTCCATCTACAGCCGCTAGTCCTCCTCCAAGTAATTCCTAATTGCTCAGATCTGTTCCAACGGAGAGGAGTATCCACCGCAGTTGTCAGGCCGAAAACAATGTCTTTTTCCATATGCTCCACAACAAGCTCAACAAGCTGCACCCATACCTTAATCTTGGAAGATTTTTTTCTAGCGGTCTTGAAGTACGGCTCCCAAGGTTGCAAAGTAAGAGTACCCTGGGGGCGCTTCCAAACAGTGGACTTCCATACGGATTCTCTATCCGTCTCTGAATTGAACATGAACCAAAAAAATCCTTTTCCAAGCGAAAGAATTTAGCACGAACAAACCAAAGCTTAGCAATGAAATTCTGGAGAACCAATAACGAACATGGCTTGGAACTTTTTGAGCATATTAGTTCTACCAATTAAAGCACGGTTTCCAAAGGATTCACAAACCGAAGAACAATCCTCATTCAACATTACATCAATCCTATCACCTTTAAGAATTGGCTGAACAGAATTACCCTCTTTGGACTTGTCTCCAGACTTGGATCGTGGTAGAGATGCGAGAGGTTGAGCACCAGGAGTCAGAGGAGGGTTGGTATTGAACGGACCAGCCTCAAATGAAGCAGGCCGCATTGGATGTTGGAGAGGCGACGAATCGAGGGAGGCCACCTTGGACGGGACAGCCGTGTTCACAACTTGTGCAACTCCTATCTCAGTCATCGTAGCCAAAAGGGGGCTTAAACAATTCCCACATGAACTGTGCCCTCCATTACACCGTTGCATGGTGCCTGAAAAGGTTGACCATACAAGGCGGGAAGAGATGCAAGGAGAAGATGAAGAAGGGATAAAAGTCTAGCATGAAGATCCGGCACCTGAGCTGAGACATCCGTCTCCAAAGGAGAAAAGCTGGGGGGTCGGCACCGGCTTAGGAACAACACCGGGAAACCACTCAGTCGCCAGTGGGAGCACCGAAGGGACCATAGGAGGTGTGGTTGTCAAAATAATAGCTGCGGGGTTGGGTTGGTAAAAAAATATGGAACTAGGTACAGTGCAAATCTGACCTGATTTGGGAGAAAAGCGGTGTGAGGGGAAGCGCTTCAAAACCCACCCCGGAGCTGTTGATAGCCTCGCCATGGCCGGTGGCGGATCCGTAATGCTGGAAATGAGTGAGTCACCTCAAACTAGGGTTTTTTTTTGTTTTCTTAAACTATGACAAATTAGTCGGTTGATTGACAATTGAAGTTTACTTCGAAACACTATTGTTAAGAATTTAGCAACCGAGAGAACAAGATGCGCAAAGAATACGACACAAGAGATAACGTGGTTCGGCCTAGTGCCTACGTCCACGGTGATAAAGGAGAAATTTTATTGATAGATCCGAATCGCAAAGCTATATCTAACCTAAGGGTAACATGTCCTTATATAATAGACGAACCCTTGGTGTACAAGAAACCTATCTAGGTCAAATTAGGAGTCCGAACCGAATTGTCCAACTTCTGTAATATGTGACTTGCGATGACATTAGCGATTGCCAACCACCACATCTCGCCACACTCAACAATCTCCACCTTGGCGAGAAGTCGTCCTTTCAGAAGAACCATGAAACTCCACCCGAACTTTAACAAACTCCACTTTGACAAAATACTGCCCCATGAAGAACCATGAGAACTTGCAAAATTAATCGACTTTACATGCTCCACCTTGCACCATAGATAACCACCATCAATAAGACCATCTCCACTTTCTCACAACCTTTTCTGTTCAATTACTTGGAGCCAGCCCCCAAGCTCGAGCTTTCGAGCTTGCTTGGCATATTCCCTCCAATCTCCATTGAACCCCAACTAGCTAGTCCACCTGCTGAAGCAACCTCGTGACTAATAGATGCACCCTCTATTTTTCAATCAACCCCATACTCCGCAACCCCGAACTGCTTCTCTGTTGGACCTTCTTACCTCAAACCAATGCTGCGTGCCATAGCATACAAAGGACACCCATTTGTTCTACCAAGTAGAACCCTCGACATGCTTCGAACTCCATTGTTCGGCCTTGAGTAAGATACCTGATTTGCCCGTGGTGTCACAAACGGCTTCGCATTCCCCATGCAAAATCTACCCAACACCTTTGACGTGCCCGTCCTTTTAGACAACCATAGCGGAAACTTGCTAACTTTGTCTTCGCAAATCATAATTCTACTCAAACCATTCATGTTAAGCTTTTGCTTCATCACACAAGAGCTTTTCTCTACTCTATCGTAACCCAACGATGTGACTCCACCTACAACTGTGTTCTCCACTAATCTGTAGGTGTTCCTAGCATTCCTTTAACCCTTCATCACCACCACAGCATCCTTCTCCACCTCCATTAGCCCGCCTACAACATTATAGTTGTACCCACTATAATCCAAGGCTCCTAACGAGATCAATTTCCTCTCCAACTTTGAAAAATGCCTAACCCCATACAATTTTCTCTCAACAACATCCCACATCTTAATTCGGATATCATCTATGCCAGTAATTCTACAAGTAGAACTATCACCCATAGTACCATACCTGAATCAACAAAATTGTAGGTGTCGAACCACCCTCTCTTCGGCGTCATGTGGAAAGAGCAAGCTCTATCCAAAATCCAGGAATCATAATGCTTTGGACTTGACAAAACTGAAAGAAGATCACCATCTGACCGTCCGAATGTGAGGCCACATTCACAGAACCTGATCCTTTTTTCTTGCGATCCCAAGTTCTTTTTGGACAATCCTTCTACACGTGCCCTTTTTCTCCGCACTCGAAGTAATTTCCTTTGAACCTCCTTGACCACGACTTAGATCCCTTCCCGTCTTTTGCTCTACTACAATCACTATGTCTACCCCTCACAACCAGCCCTTCCGCTTGTTCATCGCCAATTTTCCTTCTTTGATGAAACCCTACCAAAGCACTTGTGATATCTTCCAATACCAGGGACTCCTTCCCCCAAGTTAGAGTTGTAACCAAATTTTCGTAGGAGCCAGGTAAAGAATTCAGGAGCAATAATGCCTTGTCTTCTTCCTCGAACTTCACATCAACCTTTCTCAAGTCGCTCACAAGTTAACTGAAACTATTAATGTGTTGGCTCAAATTCGAGCCCTCTTTCATTTTGAGCCCGTACAATCTTTGCTTAAGATAAAATTTGTTCGACAAATACTTAGACATATACCTTGCCTCCAATTTCTTCCATACCTCAGCTGGTGACTCCTTATCCATGATGTGATACATCACATCGTCCGCCAAGCACAAACGAATTGTCGCCACCGCCTTGGCCCCCATCTCCTTCCACTCTTGCTCCTCCATCTTCTCAGGCTTCTTCTCTGAGAGCAAGATGATCATCACTTGTTGCACGAGGATATCCTTGACACGCCTTTGCCATAACCCAAAATTCGAAGAACCATCGAACTTCAAAAGAGCAAACTTCACACAGTCCGTCATCCTCCAACCCAAGCTCTGATACCAATTGATAAGAATTCAGCAACCAAGAGAACAAAATGCGCAAAGAATACGACACAAGAGATAACGTGGTTTAGCCTAGTGTCTACGTCCACGGTTTAGAAAAGAGGACTTTTATTGATGGATCTGAGTCGCAAAACTATATCTAACCTAAGGGCAACACTTCTTTATATAATAGACGAACCCTTAGTGTACAAGAAACCTATCTAGGTCAAATTAGGAGTTCGAAACAAGATTCTAAACAAAACATGAAAAATCTGCTGCAGGGACTTGGCGATCGGTAGTTAACCGACGATCGTCAGTTGCCCGAATTGTCCAACTTCTGTAACATGTGACTTGCGATCGCCATGACATTAGCGATCGCCGACCACCGCATCTCGCCACACTCAACAACTATAAATACCCTTTCATCCTTCAAAATTATACGATTTAGTCTCAATTCTCAAATTCTCTCTATTGATAATTAAATTTATTCAATTGAGTGTTCACGATGTCCAACTTCCATCTGCAAATTATCATCAACCAGAAGCTAGTCCTGCCACCAAAGCGTGGATAACACCTCCATAAACACTACGCACCAAAAACTTAGTGATGGAGCTCAACTTGCCCCGAATTCTGCGACGACGAGGAGGTTGATTGGCGAGCTGACGTTCTCGAGCTCGTTCCATGCAGGCCAAATGAACATCAAACTTGCACGGCCCGCACCTGTAGAACCATTGACCCGAGACCTCGGTGTTGCAAACATCACAGTTGAAGCTGCCCTTATAAGGAGAGGAGAAGGCGAGGCCGAGCCCGTGGGGGTGAGAGTGGTGGGTCCGGGTCAGCGGAATGGCAGCACAGTGATTATGGAGATCAATATTGCAGGCTCGGCAGCTGTAACACCAGTCATACACTGTCCCACCACAAGCGTTACAGCTATATGATGACCCAGCAGTTGAGGTGAGGGACAAGACATGGTTTTTGTCACATGGGTGAGTGATCCTTTGAGGGTGTCTCCAGTTCTGAACCATTGCAGGTGTATCAACTTCGATCTTTTCCGGGTTTAGATATTATGTTTCTTTAGTGGTGAAGGCGCAGACCTATATATATGTATATGTATATATGTATGTATGTATATATATGTATATATATATATATGTATATTGGGTACTCAATCTTCGGTTGTTTGAGGACTTGAGAGTCACTTCGGAGCCTTTCTTGTGTGAATGGAGTACGCGGGAATACTTGGACAGTATGGCTGTCTATCTTTCAGTATTTATACTTGTTTCGGAAAAAAATAATTTAGCTTAATCTCGAGCTTGAGTAAAGTAGTGCTAAATACTTATTAAAAGAGTTTTGCCGACTTAGATAACTAGACCTAGTAAATAAATATCAACAAAAAATATATTTTACTGTTACAATTGACGAGGAAATGCGGTAATTGAATCCATAACCCTACTGAAGTCAAAACAAAGAGTTGGTCGGCCTATCTTTCTTTCTTTATTTTTTTTGCATCCATTTACAAATTGCAGCTCCGAAGTTGACTGTAATTAAGTTGGCTTAGTTATGATCCTTGCATAATGACGGCACGCGGATGATCAACACGAACTTGCGATTGCACCATCATTGTATTTTTTTTTCTAGACTTGGTCTTATTTTTTTAGATTACTCAATATCTGACATTGGTGGTAAAATTCTCCCAATAAATATATTTAATATTGATACATTTTTTATAACTTAAATACAAAATATTTTATTTAAGCTAAAATAATATTTTTACCGATTGATTTAATTAATTATTCGCTTAGACTTGGTCTTGTGCCATCGGATTTCATTGATGTTTATGCACCATTGTTTTGGGTGTGCTGCTATGAAATTTGTCCATTTACTTTTTTTTCATAGGAAATTTGTCAATTTACAATTTTTTTCATATGAAACTACTTGGATGCCATTAAACATAAATATGAAATTTAAATTTAAAAATAATTCTCTACCTGTAGATAATGATTAAGAAAAAAAATAGAAGCTCTAACATATATACATTTCTGATGGTTTTGTCTAATGAAATGTAGATGTAGCAACTAATATTAATTAACAAATTAATTGACAAATTGATCAGTATGCACATTATCGATGATTACACGTGGAAACTGACCATAAAGTTGATGTACTAAATGCAGAAAAAGTCATATTTTACGTAACACCTGTTTTTTGCCCCAAATTATCTACTTATGGTCAGCCATGCTAAAATATTTTTAATTTTTCCGTAATTTTTTGGGCTGATGATACACTGTATTTTTAGGTCTCGAATGCACCATTATTTTAGCTAATGAACAATTATTCAGTTTAGTGTATCATTATTTGGACTGCTGCACCATTATCCGGGTAAGTAAATAATTTTTCGACTTGGTGCATCTTTATTTGGCATTTTGGACGTTATTTAAATATAGATTTAAGAATATTTCTAAATTTCTAAAACTGATTTTGTGTGGTGTGATTACCGTATTAAAAAAATATGCCAAAAACCGTCGATTTGATGGTCCATATTTTATTCGAGATGTCCTGAAAAAGTCTCCTACTCTTTTTTCTCCCTTGGAGTCCGAAGTTCTCTATTTTTTTGAAAGTGACATTGCTTTGGAAGAAAATTATAATATTGATGGAAAAAGACTAATAACAAGTAAATATTGTGGGGACCCTTGTATGCCAAATTTTACAATTAACATCTATTTCAATCAACAAAAAATTGTTTAAATCAAACTCGAGTACTTTCGGACCAACTTTTATTTAATAATTGTTGTGCGAAAAAATGTAAAATTAGGCAGAAACAATGACATGACATGAACCAATCGTAGGATACTTCCAATCCAAGAATTTCTAAGTAGATTAGGATTGCAAGCTTCGGTTTTATTATTGTAAGAAACCAAAAATAACGGCAGGAAACAGTAAATAAGCAGGGGAACAGCAATACAAGCACATTTATGTAATTGAGTTCCCGATGTTGCTAATTCCATCTGCAAATCATTAACCACCAAGGTCTCCAAATGCCCCAAAGTCAGGCTGATCACCACCACCACCGTCGTGACCGCTGCCACCATCACTTCCACCTTCCCCGCCGCCACTATCACCGAAAATTAGGTTCGTCAAGCCGGTTCCTAGAGCCTGGAAAGTACCACCGATAGCACTAGACAGGATCATAGTTCCCAGGACTCCTCCACCAGCCGTATTCATACTTGGCCTAGCTGGTGAAGCAGCATAATTCATCGCGTTGCTGCTGTTTGCTGCATTGTAAGGCATCGAATTCGGACCATGAGCACAGCGCAAGTGAACATCAAACGAGCACAGGTCGCACCTGTATAGCCACTGCCCGGTCCCCTTGTCCCTGCACAAGTTACAGGTAAAGCACTTGCTCGGATAAGGAACCGAGAAGGCAAGAGTGAGCTGGTGGGGATGAGACCGATGGGCGAGTGTCATCGGCATAGAAGCACAATGAGTATGGAGATCAATATCGCAATCTCTACAGCTGTAACACAAGCCATCCGCTACCTCACCACAGGCATTACAGCTGCACGAAGACCCAGCAGATGGGGTGAGGGACAAGACATGGTTATGGTCAAACGGGTGAGTGATGGTCTGAGGATGTCTCGAGTTCCGAACCATTGCATGTTGATGATTCCCCTCAAAGGTCTTGGATAAATTTGTGAATTTTCTCTTCGGGTTTCGATTTCATATTTCTTGAGCACCAACGTACATATATATTGGTAGCTAGCTCCGTCTCTTACAGTGGTCGAGGTTGTTAGCTTCGGAACCTTGCAAGAAGTTTATCAATTACGCGGGAAGGCTTGGTCAGTACTATTATTCCTATTAATAACTCAGCTTGGAATATTTAAGTTAGTTTGACTAGTTTTGGCAAATCAAAATCACCTCCATTGTAAAAGCGTACAAAATCCTTAAGCAACTTACAAGCAAGCGCTTTGATGTAATTGACTTTTCTTTTGGTGGTAAATTCAGAAGAAGACGGATCCGTGGACTCAAGCTTTAATAGACTCAAATTTAGTGTCTAGGCCCTTCAAAATATATTAATATTTTGTGGAGAATGGTAGATGTCGAATTGGATCCAAGAAGATGGTCAGACGATTAAATTAACTAATTAAATAAAGAAACGGTTTAAATTTGGGTTGATCTAAAAACTTGTTAGTAACAATTTTTTTGAAACGGTTAAATTTTTTTAATAATAATATTATGTACAAATTACCCGCCCCTATAGTGACTGTAATACATTGGTTTTTTTTTGGGTTAGAAGAGTGGAATGCATTGTTTACGTCTTACGGTGGTCGAGGTTGTTAGCTTCGGAACCTTGCAAGAAGTTTATCAACCACGCGGGAAGGCTTGGTCAGTATTATTATTCCTATTAATAACTGCTTGGAATATTTAAGTTTTTTTAAGGGGTGGCATAGAAGCCATTCATATTATTGGGATGGCGAGAAATAGGAAAGATTTATTTTATATTCCTATTCCTATTCTGACTAGGTTTTGGACTCCTAATTTGACCTAGATAGGTTACTTGTACACCAAGGGTTTGCCTCTATATAAAGGCATGTTACCCTAAGGTTTTGTATAGCTTTGTGGTTCGGAAACTCATCAATAAAAGTTTTCATTTCTCCCCGTGGACGTAGACATTAGGCCGAACCACGTAATTCTCTTGTTCCGTGTTCTTTGTGCGATCTTGTTCTCTAGTTGCTGAATTCCTAACAATTGGTATCAAGAGCTTGGGTTGGAGGATGACGGACGGCGCGAAGTTTGCTCTTGTAAAATTCGATGGTTCTTCGAATTTTGGGTTATGGCAAAGGCGTGTCAAGGATCGCCTCGTGCAACAAGGGATGGTCATCGCGCTCTCGGAGAAGAAGCCCAAGAAGATGGAGGAGCAAGAGTGGGAAGAGTTGGAGGCCAAGGCGGTAGCGAAGATTCGCTTGTGCTTGGCGGATGATGAGGAGCCACCAGCTGGGTTGTGGAAGAGGATCCAGGTCGAAGTCAAAGAAGTTCAATGGAAGTGGTTTCAAGACAACGAGGAGGGATCGGTATCAAGACAACGAGGAGGGATCGGTATCCACAACCCTGGCCACATGTTTAGACGGGTCGGATGGTGACTGGCTTTCTGTCTCGTCAAGTCCAATACATCTTGGTAATCTCTTTTCATTAGGGACCTTGGATTATAACAGTGATAGTTATAAAGGTATGCTAATGAAGGTGGAGAAGGATGCGATGGTAGGGATGAAGGGTGAAAGAAAATACCTACAGGTTAATGGGGAACATTGTTGTAGGCGGAGTCACATCAATGGGTGTGATGAAGTGGGGAAAAGCTCAAGTCATATGAGGTTGGTTCGTATGAGGGAGCAAAGGCTTGACATGGATGGTTTGAGTGTAGTTGGGGTTCGCAGAGACATGGATAGCAAGCTATGGTTGTTTCGTGGAGGCATGGTTGGCAAGGAGCCATGGTTGTCTCGGAGAAGCATTGTTAGCTGGGCCCTGCTATGGTTGTCTAAAGGGACGTGCACGTCAAAGGTGTTGGGTAAGTTTTGCATGGAGAATGCGAAGCTATTGTTAACACCACGCGTGGATCAGGTATCTCACTCAAGGCCGAATGATGGAGTTCGAGGCATGTCGAGAGTTCTACTTGGTGGAACAAAAGGTTGCCCTTTGTATGCTATGACATGTAGCATTGGTTTGGGGCAAGAAGGTCCAGCGGAAAAGCAGTTCGAGGTTGCGAAGCATGGGGCTGACCGAAAAATAGAGGGCGTGTCTATTGGTCGCAAGGTTGCTTCAGCAGATGGACTTGGTAGTTGGGGTTCAATGGAGATTGGAGAAAATAGACCAAGCAAGCTCAGAAGCTCGAGTTTGGGGGCTGGCTCTAAGTGATTGAACAAAAGGTAAAGAGAAAGTTGAGATGGTCTTATTGATGCCATTATCTATGGTCCGAGATGGAGTCGGATTGGTTTTGCAAGATCTCATGGTTCTTCATGGGGCGGTATTTTGTCATGGTGGAGTTTGTTGAAGTTCGTGTGGAGCTTCATGGTTTTTCCACGAGATGATTTCTCGCCAAGGTGGAGATTGTTGGGATGGCCAGAAATAGGAAAGATTTATTTCCTATTCCTATTCCTATTCTGACTAGGTTTTTGGACTCCTAATTTGACCTAGATAGGTTACTTGTACACCAAGGGTTTGCCTCTATATAAAGGCATGTTACCCTAAGGTTTTGTATAGCTTTGTAACTCGGAAACTCATCAATAAAAGTTCTCATTTCTCCCTGTGGACGTAGGCATTAGGCCGAACCACGTAATTCTCTTGTTCCGTGTTCTTTGTGCGATCTTGTTCTCTAGTTACTGAATTCCTAACACATATATATTCAGTACGAGTTACATAGAAGAATACAAGACATAGACATAGAATAACAGTTAAGGATAACATCGAGATCCGACATGCATAGTTGTAAACTGCAATATGAACCAAGATCACGGAACAAGCATGTTGGATATGGGTGGTATCGACATCAGCACTGAGAGCCGAATCTACTTCCACATTAGAAGTACCACCCAAAAAACTGCCGAATACAAGATCAGCTAAATCTCTCCTCTCGGCTACAAGTGAATTGTAATCCAGAAGAGGTCTCCATATGGTCATATCATACGAGATATTACTTGATGGAGATATCCTTATCCAGAATAACCCGAACAAAATAGGGACAACCGCTTGCTCTGCAAATTGACACATTGCAGCAAACAATACGAGCAAAAAACTGATCCAGGACCGGCAATTATAGACAAAAGTACCATCGATCATAGATCGACAATCACACACAGAAGCATCACCGATACTAGACCAGCAATCAAAGACAGAAGCAACACACCCAGGAAAATCAAAAACGTAGAACACAACAACAACCATCAAAACAACATTAAAGACAATAGAAAAAATAAGCGGTGGGGGGGACCGGCGACTAACCGGAGACCAGCCCCCCCAAATCGGATTACAAAAATTGACGCTTGCGAGCAAGCCGATGCACGGCCTCCAGCAGCCTGGTGAGTCGGGTAAAGGCGGACAGGAGAGGCGCGGCTAAGAGTCGATGACGGATGGCAGACGATGGGCGGCTGACGGAGAACGAACATAGCAGTTGACGATGACCAACGGGTGGTTGACGAAGCAGTTGATGACGACGAATATTTAAGTTAGTTTGACTAGTTTTGGCAAATGAAAATTAAATCTCCATTGTGAATGCATACAAAATTTTTAAGCAACTTGCAGGCAAGCGCTTTGATGTAACTGACTTTCCTTTTGGTGGAAAAATCAGAAGGAGACGGGGTCTCAAAAAATAATCAGAAAGAGACGGTCCGTGGACTCAAACTTAAATAGACTAACAAATTAATAAAGAAATTAAAAGGGGGAGTTTAGAAACAAACAATAGAAAAATAAATTCGCATGTGAAAATAAATAAGAAATAAAATGTAGATTCGAGGTGAGAGTACCATAATATATTTGTTGATTACAAAAAAATAATTTAACACATATAGCAAACAAATATAAATCTCATGCAAACATTAAAAAAAAACAAATATCATCAATCAGTTTGCCAAATAACTGGCTAACAATTGTTTATTATATATTAGACATTATATCAACCGATTATTCAGTTCGATAAGATAATATCATTATTTTCAAAGATAAGATAATAGTATTAAAAAACATAGTTGTTTCCAGTCTTAGCGATTGTACTCAAAATATTGGTCTAGTATATTTAGCCTCACTTATTTCTAATAGCTCGATTAGATCTTTCAAAGCTAACAAAATTTTATCAGTTTAATGAATAGTTGCAAAACAAGTGCTTTATAATTTAGTTTTAATGGTTGTCGTGGAACAGATATTTAGCGTCAAATGTGCATTTTGGACAAACTCGAAACATGAATTTTGATTACTTCGGAGTTATAGATACAAAAATAACTTAAATTAGTACGCTATACACAAACTCAATCTTTTATTCATTTAACCCTAAAAAAAGTTTTATTTATTTTTTAAAAATGTTAAACCCTATCCCTAACCCTAACCCTAAACCCTAACCATTCAATTTTTGAATTTTTTGAAAAATTTCAAAACATTTAAAAAAATGAATTTTTAAATTTTTTTTGAAAAGACCTGAAATTTTTTTAAAAATAAATAAAGGAATTCAGATTCTTTTCAAATTCGATTTGAATTCAGCAGTTTATAATTTGTATTCGAATTTTTCTTTGGACGAATTAAATAATATTCAAATTTTTAATGAATTCGAACAAATTCGATTCGAACAATGGTCAGATCTAACGGCAATTTAATCCCTAATGAAGTTATAGCAAATAGTGGTTCAGTGTGTCTTTCTTTATTTTTGTTGTATCTATTAGCTAATTGCAACTTTAAAATTGACATAGGTGCGAGGTTTGAATGACGACTGCATGTGAATCATCAACGTGAACATACGGTCGCACCAACACGTACGTATACATCAAGCGTAATCGTGTAGCGGATTTTTTTTCTAAGTCATGTGCCGTCAGATTTTGTTAATGTCAGATTTGATATTCAATAATGTCCAATAGTGTCGAAGTTCTTTTTAAAGAAAGAAGACAACTTGAAAGGTTTTGAAGGTCTTTTATTTTTATCTTAAAAATAAAATAAAAATTATGTAACATATTTAATATGACAAAGACATCACATAAGACATTGATGTATAATTGGTGAAAAAATAATAATTCTGAGATATTAATGCTCCTTTAGACACATAAAATTAGCTAAGTGGATCAATTTTAAGTAAAAAAAAACTTAATGGACTTTGTGAGTAACTAAGAGCAACTATTTCATCTTTATTCTTTTATATAATAACAACCAATACAAAGTAAACATTACTTGGCACTCTTCTGGGACATCAAATTCTGAGAATTGCAACATTTGGGGAAAATAATTGATCTTTGATAAAACTAGTTTTAGCAGTAGTGGAAAGGCAACAATAGAGTAATTTCGTAACTAACAAAACAATAACAATTGAGCAATCTCTAATTCGAATTTGCTAAATATAGCAAAACGGAAAGGCAACGATTGAGTGTTCACGATGTCCAACTTCCATCTGCAAATTATCATCAACCAGAAGCTAGTCCTGCCACCAAAGCGTGGATAACACCTCCATAAACACTACGCACCAAAAGCTTAGTGATGGACCTCAACTTTCCCCGACCTCTGTGACGACGAGGAGGTTGATTGGCGAGCTGAAGTTCTCGAGTTCGTTCCATGCAGGCCAAATGAACATCAAACTTGCACGGCCCGCACCTGTAGAACCATTGACCCGAGACTTCGGTGTTGCAAACATCACAGTTGAAGCTGCCCTTATAAGGAGAGGAGAAGGCGAGGCCGAGCCCGTGGGGGTGAGAGTGGTGGGTCCGGGTCAGCGGAATGGCAGCACAGTGATTATGGAGATCAATATTGCAGGCTCGGCAGCTGTAACACCAGTCATACACTGTCCCACCACAGGCGTTACAGCTATATGATGACCCAGCAGTTGAGGTGAGGGACAAGACATGGTTTTTGTCACATGGGTGAGTGATCCTTTGAGGGTGGCTCCAGTTCTGAACCATTGCAGGTGTATCAAGTTCAATCTTTTCCGGGTTTAGATATTATGTTTCTTCAGTAGTGAAGACGCATACCAATATATATGTATATTGGGTGCTCAATCATTGGTTGCTTGAGGACTTGAGAGTTACTTCGGAGCCTTCCTTGTGTGCATGGAGTACGCGGGAATACTTGGTCAGTATGACCGTCTATCTTTCATTATTTATTCTTGTCCCGGGAAAAAAATAATTTAGCTTTATCTTGAGTTTGAGTGAAGTAGTGTTTAATACTTGTTAAGAAATTTTTGTCACTTTTAAAATATTAACTCGAGTCAAACTTAAATTAGTAGACCTAGTAAATATATATCAGCCAAAAAAATAATAGAAAAATTACTCTCAAGTCTCCAGTGTTTGCTTAAATATACTCAAAAGTCTTCCCTGTTTGAAAAATACACGCCGAAGAATCTCGTTTTTTATTTTATTATACGTTCGTGTTCCTCGCTGATGTCACCAACTCTTTTTTTCGTTTTTGTCATTGCAGTGACGAAAATACTCTTTCTCTGGTCAACTTAGATTTCCGGTCATCTTCTTCGGTCATTTTTTCGGTGAACATCTTCTCTGACGAAAAAAAAATCTGAAAAAATTAAAACTCACTCATGAAACCGGGAAAGAAAAAGAAAACAGTCGAATCAAAAAGTAAAGATGGAAAAAGACAAATCGAAAAAGAAGAAAAACTCACTCACTACTGGGGTTTCATCCGCTGGGGTCTCGCTATGGCCCCGGCGCTATCACGGCCAGCAACTATGGGAAGAACACCCATGAAAATTCCCAATTCTGGGTAAAAACCCTAATTTTATGGTTGCTTCAATAGAACCCTAATTTTTACGACCGAATCGCTGAGCCCTTTGGAAGCTTACTCTTAGGAATTCAACAACTTGAAGAACAAAACGTGCAAAGAACATGGACACAAGAGATTACGTAGTTCGGCTTAGTGTCTACATCCAATGGGAGAAAGGAGAAATTTTATTGATGGATCTGAGTCACAAAGTAATAACATAACCTAGGGAAAGACTTCTTTATATAATAGACGAACCTTTGGTGTACAACAAACCTATCTGGGTATAATTAAGAGTCTGAAATAAGAGCCAAGTCTAAACTATAAATTTCTGCCTGTCGCAACTTGCGACCGCCAACCAAGTGGTGATTGCCAATGTCAACATGCCAATTCTTTATAAGTGACCACTTGCGGCCGCCATATAGTTGGCGACCGCCAACAATCACAAAAATCTTGCCATACTCAATAATCTCCACCTTGACGAGAAGTGATCTCGTAGAAAAATCATAAAGCTTCACCCGAACTTTAACAAATTCTACATTGATGAGACACCGCCCAATGAAGAATCATGAGATCTTGCAAAATTGACTCTACTCACTCTACCTCGAACCATAGATACACCGCTATCAACAAGACCATCTCCACTTTCTCACCACCTTTTTTGTTCAATCACTTGGAACCAGCCCCCAAGCTCGAGCTTCTGAGCCTATTTGACCTATTCTCTCCAATCTCCATCGAACCCCAACTAGCAAGTCCACCTGGTGAAGCAACCTTGCAACCAACAGACGTGCCCTCTATTTTTTTGTCAACCCCATACTTCGCAACCTCGCACTGCTTTTCTGCTAGACCTTCTTCCCTCAAACTAATGCTACGTGCCATAATATACAAAGGGCAACCTTTTGTTCCATTAAGTAGAATCCTCGACATGCCTCGAACTCCATAGTTTGGCCTTCAGTGAGATACCCAATATCTTTGACGTGCAAGTCCCTTTAGACAACCGGGCCCAGTTAACAATACTTTTCTCAGACAACCATGGCTCCCAGCCAATCATGTGTCCGATCCAAATCGGTGGTCGGTGACCGGCGCTAGACTTCAACTCATGTTATTCACAAAATAAATATAGCCAGCCTCTAACGTATTCAAATTTATAATCATAAGCATTTAAACATAAAATTAAAATATATTAATCTTTAGTCTCATATTCCAAATTTACAAAATATAAGCTAAGCTTTTTCTTTTTAATACAAACTCCCAAGATTAAAATAAATTCTGTGACTACAGAGCTTCTAGATCAATGAGAAAAATACAAACTAGAGACCTCTAGTCCAGTCCCGGAGAATAAAGCAGACTTATACAATCAGAGTAGATCTCCGAACTAATACAACTCGTATTCAAGTTCGTGCAAAACTGGTGAGAGGGGGGAATGAGTGTTTTGGAACACTCAGTAAATAAATAATATATGCATCGTAATTTATTTAGCTACTCAATGCTCAAACATACCTAAAACATGCATATAACTAACATGGCAAATAAATTATGCGAAAATGTACATTGTTCAAAAGTCATACTTACCAGATGACCAAATATAGTATATAATCACAAAGTCACAGAAACATGAGCAAACTACGCAATTTGACACATGACACATAATTCTAATACCATATAGCAGAACTGACGAACATTCGGCAAGATCTCGATAGTGTCACTCTAACCCCGACACAAGGATACCAAATCTCAAAGGCACCATCATCAACCAACCTCCTCGGCCAAATAGTTCTGCCCGCCGGAAGGCAACCATATCATATCAGACCAACCTCATCGGCCAAATAGTTCTGCCCACCGTAGGCAACCATATCATACCAGACCAACCTCATCGGCCAAATAGTTCTGCCTGCCGTAGGCAACCATATCATGTCAGACCAACCTCATCGGCCAAATAGTACTGCCCGCCGTAGGCAACCATATAATATCAGAGCAACCTCATCGGCCAAATAGTACTGCCCGCCGTAGGCAACCATATCATATCAGACCAACCTTATCGGCTAAATAGTTCTGCCCACCGTAGGCAACCATATCATATCAGACCAATCTCATCGGCCAAATAGTCTTGCCCGCCGTAGGCAACTATATCATATCAGACCAACCTCATCGGCCAAATAGTTCTGCCCACCGTAGGCAACCATATAATATCAGACCAACCTCATCGGTCAAATAGTTCTGCCCGCCGTAGGCAACCATATCATATCGTTATTCATATCACATAAATTCATAGGCTCCGAACGAATCAAATATTTCCAATGAACAAACCAAACATTTCTAGTGCCCACTCGAGGTCAAATTAATCAAACACTTACAAATCATAATGTCATATTATAATGCTCATATGAAAAATGCACAATATGCACTAACAATACTATATTCAAATCATAACAAATAAATAGAGTGCGCCAAAGAAAGCACGAGTAAAATATTATTTGTTTACCGATTTTGGCTCGAGGACGAACAAGTAAGTCTTTCGGAGAATCACCTCATTCAATACTTGATCTTGAAGGTCCCACATCACTCATCCCATTTCCAAATTCTTCAAAATAAAGTGTTACATTGCCGAAATTAAAGGTACCGAACTTGTAATTAAAAATAACTCAACCAAGTTCATAATGGTTCTAATTTCCTCTTTCTGGATTTATTATTGAACACATTTTCTCATCTCTCATATCCTCAATGGCCTCTAAATCATTATTTGTAAGTGTCTTGGTCTATATTACAAAAATTTCAATACGGTTTAGCCTTCAACCTCGGCCCTTTATTATTATTTTTTTTAATCAACATAAACTAATTATCCTTTATGTTCTCGTTCCATGTCTCTCAATTTTTTTTCATCCTTTAAGTTAAAACTTGAACTTCCTAATTTCAGTTGATAATGATAATTGTCAATATCCATGATTACAAGTCAACTGAACGAATTACTCATGAAATCAGCTTATCTTAACGTACTTGTTACTTACAAATAAATAGTCAAGATTGCAAACACAAGATATAGCTTGCTTAGATTAATTTTTCTTTTCTCTTTTTGGTGGCTCTCCTTTTCCTTATCATTGTTTTTGTCCTCGTTTAATTTCTTCTCTTTTCTTGTCTAATGATTCAGTAGAAAGTTGAGGCTAACCAACTCTTTTAACCCATCAACTATGTTATGATCTTTCCATGTAAACAGAGAACATATTGGACTAATATTATTCACTTACTTTTGCTCTATGTAGCCTAAAATAAAGAGGGTGAGCATACCTTTCTGATTCTTTTCTCGATATGTACTTCTGTCTCTTTTGTTTTTCTGTCGCCTCCTTCTTCTATATTTTTTTTTTGTTCCGGTTTGCTTTTAGTTTGCCTCTTTATGCTACGGCTTTTACTTATTTTGGTTGAAAAGATTAGGACCGAGCAAAATTTATATTCTTCCCGGCAAGTTTCCACCTCCTCTGATTTTTCACATTTATCCCTTCCTTTGTTTGGTGTCAATACTCTAATGCATCCACGTTTTACTCTATTCCTTTTTTTATCTTCATGTTGCCACGTTTTATTTTACTTTTTACTCTTCTTTCCTTTTTTTCCAAATCTATCTTCATCTTTTTCTATTTTTTAATTCTAACTTATCTTATTTTATTTGGTTCCTCACATCTTTTAAAAACGTAGGAAATTTACTGAATTCATATTTAATTTTATCTTTGTACCTTTCAAACTATCAGATTATAAGAAGTTACATTAAATACACAAGCTGTCTAAGTTATATTTTACCACATTTCCCAAATGTCTTGGTCACTAATTTGTATTATTATTTTCTAATCTAATATATCATTATCTTACCTAATAAACAACATACTTAATTAAATCTAATTAAGTTTAGGTCAGACGGTTGGGTATTACATTCTCCCCTCCTTATAAAAATTCGGTCCCCAAATTTACTAAAATAATATTTGCTTACTTTCATTCAAATATATGGATACTTCAATTATATCTCATCTTATATTTCTGAGGCCGTACCAACTTTTGAATGGTTTTTCTACTCTAGTTATAAATCTCAAGTTTTCTATTATAAATTCTTATCCAAATTTTTTTTGGCACTTTCAATATGTCAAATTTAACAAATCTGAATTAGATGTGGTTTCAAAAGAAAGTGTTTGTACGTCTAATACCTAGACTTGATTTTCTTGTGACAATGTTATCATTGTTGTGGCAAAACCAACCAACATGTCAGTGTGTGTTTCATTTGCACCAAATCTCAAATTAGTCAATATATCTTGGATACATTGACTTCCAAAACTAATTATCCTTTTCACACGTAAGACTTTGAGCAATTGTGTGTTCTCACATTAAACTGTATTTTTTTTCCATCTGTTAACCTTATAAATAACATTAGTCTTTTCCTGTATCTTTCAAGTATATAAAATTTAAGTAAATTCTTTCAATCAAAGATTCAACAGCTTATTTATTACATAGATCTTCTTCTAATTGTGCTAATTACTCGATCAGTATTTTTTTATAAATTTCTCATCTGATACTATAACCCTAACCATAAAGAAAGGGTATATTAACTTATGTCTCGACTATACTGGTTAATTCTCAAATACTAATTATGAGGTCAAATTCTCACACATAACTTCACAAATTTTTAAACTTATTATTTTTAATTTCATGTCATATACATTTACAAAAGGGTGTAACTCCAAATCTAATACTTTCCGATATTACCAAGAAGTTATTCAAAATTTCTATTATCTCTTTTCATCATTTTTCTTAGAGACAAACTTTCTTATGTGCAACCCTCTTTATCTTTGTTATCTCCATATATCTCAAATATTTTGTTGTACATATAATTTTAAAAAAATATTTCCCTTAATTTTATTTTTGGATCATGCATTTAGAAATTCTAACTAAACTTTTATTTAGGTCATACCAGACCATACGTTTGGTAGTTTTACTAATTAATTCCAATTAGGGGGATATACCAAAATTATATACCCATTTGATTCATCAATTCCCAAAGGTTCTGTAATCATGACACAACCAAGAGTCTTCAACAACTAATTACATCATTTCATCACCTCAAGAATTCTAATATTGTAATCTTTCACCACTCTTAGATCCATGAACAGCTCATCATAGATATCAAGCTCTTAACAATTATTTTCTTTACCACCAAAACTCTTATTCGGATAAATTTAACATACAACTAATGATTATCTGAAGTTTAAAACTTTAATTATTAGTTCGTCTTGTGCTCTTCTTCATTTTCTATTTACACTAAATATTTCATTCAAATCATAAACTTCTCCGATAGACTTGAGCATTCAAATCATAATCCTTATCGCAAATTTCATCAAAATGATGAACCACATAACATATCGCCACCTTATAGTGCATATACTAAGTTTCAAAAATTGTGTGAACTATGTCCTCTTTCATTAGTACCATGACTTATGCCATTCTTTTAAAATTTTGACAACTTACCTTAAAAATTTTACTAACCCGAATCATTGTTCATTAAGTTTGCTTAACTCTTTTCCTTCAATAAAATCATACTTCATAGCGGTACACACATTATCATTTTTTTCTATTGTATAGTTATCATATTACTCAATCTTGCTTCCGTTTACAAATTAGTTCATTATCCACCAAAATTTCTCAAGAATTTTTGCTCTTCCATATTTCCATAATCTATCTTTTCTACTTATTCAGTTTATCTTACATAGTTGTACAAACTTAATACCAAACCTCACATATCTTAGCAACAATCTCATTTATCCTTATTACCACCCCATTGTAATCATTAATATTCAAAAGGTACTAGCATACTTCAATGAGTTTATTATTTCTTATGCCAAAGTTGTCACTTTGATTCTCTAGTTCTTAACATATTGATTTCAGTATTTCATAGATGTTTGATTTTTTTTAATTACATAAATGCTTAAAGATTTACTTGATATAGTAGTATCTACAAATATTCCATCAAAGCAAATACCAGTTTTCATCTCCCTGATATTTTTCAAAGTTTGAACCCAAATTTCATTTTAGCTTGTCTTCATACTATTATAATTTTTTTTGACTACTAAGTCACTCATATCTTATTACTTCACATATCAAAATTTTGCACAATCTGACATAGGTTCCGAAATCTACATACCATATGTACTCCGATTCTCATATTTCTTTATTCTGTACTTCTCAAATAAATCACTTTAACATACTTCCTTTTAGGCTCTCGGCTTTCCTCATTTCATATTTCACTAACCAAAGAATCTCATTAAATTTCAGACAAATTAATTACGAAATTAATATTTTCACCCCAAATTTACTTTGCCATACTTACTTTTCCTTCTTCGAGCTAACTTAAATCAAATTTTCATTAGTCAAATCTTTTTTTGTTCATTTTTCTCTCTGAGTCATTGTCTAATTGATAATGTATCTCAAAATTCTCTTGTACAAATAACATTTCTTTCCCGCTCTCTCACAAAGCATGCATGCACATTATCATATCAATATTATACTTATTGTAGCTATAAGCTACCTAATTTGTAGATTATCAAAGTTTTATATGAGTATTGTACCTCACATTCTTCAAGACTTAGATTATATGCATCAGATCATTATCTGATTACACAGAGAAACTTTACTCAAATTTAGAAGGCTTCTATCTAGCCTCTGAATTATTTGTCGAACCAATAGGCAAAATTTTGTACTTTTCTTGGAACTATGTTCCATTCAAAGTTTATGTAGTTGAACTATATTGTCAATAAACATTGAGTAACTTATCGTATCAAAAATCCATCAAAAGTTCTCTTTCCAAATCCATAATCATAATACAAACCAAATATCATACTAAATCTTAACTTCCTCAAAGTACTCAAAGTTGTCTTAGTAATTTTATTTTATTGTAATTTAATTCTGTATAACTTAATCTCGTAATTCTCATTCATAATTAATCTCACATTACTTTTTCAATATATATATTTCCAAAGCATACTTATGGCTTAATTTCTCATGTATTCTTCTTCCACATAACGTTGTTCATAACTTTCTCTTTTCAAACATATTTAGACTCAAAAATAGATTCCTAATGCACAAAGAAACTAACTAGAAGAGTTCACAAAGACATAACTCAAATATTTAGTGAGACTCAACCAATGGCCCAATATATATATATAGAAAGAAATCAAATATATAAGGGTGTATAAATGACTTGGATAAAGTGGTGATCAGTCACTTCATCAAAATCTCACCCAAGGAATAATTTTCATATATATATTAATATATATACTCAAACGGGCTCTTCGAAGGAATAAATATACAAACAGGACCTGAGTTCTCACCAAAATATCGAGTAAATACCTCGTCATATCAACAACGTATCACATAAGTTCCTCACATAAGAATCTCAAACATAAACATCTCAAACAACTTTTCAATTCATCACACTATCAGGTTCAAACAGAAACAAATCTTCGTTGACATGAAAAATATTAAAGCATGAGCAAATGACACAGATGGAAGGGACACAAAGATATGAGAAATCCTATGCTCCGTAGCACAACTTAAGATACTCGACATGATAATTCAAACAAGACTATAACCTAGAGCTCTGATACCACGTCTGTCACGACCCAAATCGGTGGTCGGTGACCGGCGCTAGACTTCAACTCATGTTATTCACAAAATAAACCTAGCCAGCCTCTAACGTATTCAAATTTATAATCATAAGTATTTAAACATAAAATTAAAACCTATTGATCTTTAGTTTCATATTCCAAATTTATAAAATATAAGCCAAGCTTTTTCTTTTTAATACGTACTCCTAAGATCAAAACAAATCCTGTGACTACAGAGCTTCTAGATCAATGAGAAAAATACAAACTAGAGACCTCCAGACCAGTTCCGGAGAATATAGCAGACTTATACGATCAGAGTAGATCTCTGAACTAATACAACTCGTATTCAAGTTCCTGCAAAACTGGTGAGAGGGGGGAATAAGTGTTTTGGAACACTCAGTAAATAAATAAGATATGCATCGTAATTTATTTAGCTAATCAATGCACAAACATACCTAAAACATGCACATAACTAACATGGAAAATAAATTATGCGAAAATGTACATTGTTCAAAAGTCATACTTACCAGATGACCAAATATAGCATATAATCACAAAGTCACAGAAACATGAGCAAACTACGCAATTTGACACATGACACATAATTCTAATATCATATAGCAGAATTGACGAACATTCGGCAAGATCTAGATAGTGTCACTCCAACCCCGACACAAGGATACCATATCTCAAAGGCACCATCATCAACCAACCTCCTCGGCCAAATAGTTCTGCCCGCCGGAAGGCAACCATATCATATCAGACCAACCTCATCGGTCAAATAGTTATGTCCACTGTAGGCAACCATATCATACCAGACCAACCTCATCGGCCAAATAGTTCTGCCCGCCGTAGGCAACCATATCATATCAGACCAACCTCATCGGCCAAATAGTACTGCCCACCGTAGGCAACCATATAATATCAGAGCAACCTCATCGGCCAAATAGTACTGCCCGCCGAAGGCAACCATATCATATCAGACCAACCTCATCGGCCAAATAGTACTGCCCGCCGTAGGCAACCATGTCATATCATACCAACCTCATCGGCCAAATAGTTCTGCCCGTCGTAGGCAACCATGTCATATCAGACCAATCTCATCGGCCAAATAGTTTTGCCCGCCGTAGGCAACCATATAATATCAGACCAATCTCATCGGCCAAATAGTTCTGCCCGCCGTAGGCAACCATATAATATCAGACCAACCTCATCGGTCAAATAGTTCTGTCTGCCGTAAGCAACCATATCATATCGTTATTCATATCACATAAATTCATAGGCTCCGAACGAATCAAATATTTTCAATGAACGAACCAAACATTTCCAGTGCCCACTCGAGACCAAATTAATCAAACACTTACAAATCATAATGTCACATTATAATATTCATATGAAAAATACACAATATGCACTAACAATACTATATTCAAATCATAACAAATAAATAGAGTGCGCTAAATAAAGCACGAGTCACATATTATTTGTTTACCAATTTTGGCTCGACGACCAACAAGTAAGTCTTTTGGACAATCGCCTCTTTCAATTCTTGATCTTGAAGGTCCCACATCACTCATCCCATTTCCAAATTCTTCAAAATAAAGTGTTACATTTCCGAAATTAAAGGTACCGAACTTGTAATTAAAAATAACTCAACCAAGTTTATAATGGTTCTAATTTCCTCTTTCTGGATTTATTATTGAACACATTTTCTCATCTCGCATATCCTCAATGGTCTCTAAATCATTATTTGTAAGTGTCTTGGTCTATATTACAAAAATTTCAATACAGTTTAGCCTTCAACCTCGGCCCTTTATTATTATTTTTTTAATCAACATAAACTAATTATCCTTTATGTTCTCGTTCCATGTCTCTCAATTTTTTTTTCATCCTTTAAGTTAAAACTTGAACTTCCTAATTTCAGTTGATAATGATAATTGTCAATATCAATGATTACAAGTCAACTGAACTAATTACTCATGAAATCAGCTTATCTTAACGTACTTGTTACTTACAAATAAATAGTCAAGATTGCAAACACTAGATATAGCTTGCTTAGATTAATTTTCCTTTTCTCTTTTCGGTGGCTCTCCTTTTCCTTATCACTATTTTTGTCCTCGTTTAATTTCTTCTCTTTTCTTGTCTAATGATTCAGTAGAAAGTTGAGGCTAACCAACTCTTTTAACCAATCAACTATGTTATGATCTTTCCATGTAAACAGAGAACATATTGGACTAATATTATTCACTTAGTTTTGCTCTATGTAGCCTAAAATAAAGGAGGTGAGCATACCTTTCTGATTCTTTTCTCGATATGTACTTCTGTCTCTTTTGTTTTTCTGTCGCCTCCTTCTTCTATATATATATATTTTTTTTGTTCCGGTTTGCTTTTAGTTTGCCTCTTTATGCTCCGGCTTTTACTTATTTTGGTTGAAAAGATTAGGACCGAGCAAAATTTATATTCCTCCCGGCAAGTTTCCACCTCCTCTGATTTTTCACATTTATCCCTTCCTTTGTTTGGTGTTAATACTCTAATGCATCCACGTTTTACTCTATTCCTTTTTTTATCTTCATGTTGCCACGTTTTATTTTACTTTTTACTCTTCTTTCCTTTTTTTTCCAAATCTATCTTCATCTTTTTTTTAATTCTAACTTATCCTATTTTATTTGGTTACTCACATCTTTTAGAACCGTAGGAAATTTACTGAATTCATATTTAATTTTATCTTTGTACCTTTCAAACTATCAGATTATAAGAGGTTACATTAAATACACAAGCTGTCTAAGTTATATTTTACCACATTCTCCGAATGTGTTGGTCACTAATTTGCATTATTATTTTCTTATCTAATATATCTTTATCTTACCTAATGAACAATATACTTAATTAAATCTAATTAAGTTTAGGTCAGACGGTTGGGTATTACATCATGCCTCCTCGAAACAACCATATCTTGTTATCGATGTCTTCTTGAATCCCAACTATACTCAAACTATCCATGTCAAGCCTTTGGTCCCTCATACGAACCAACCTCATATGACCTGAGCTTTTTTCTTCTCCATCGGAACCTACAGATGTGACTCTACCTACAACCATACCCGTCACTAACCTACATGTATTTCTTGCATCTTTTTATCCTTCATCACCACCAAAGCATTCTTCTCCATCTTAATTAGCCCGCCTGCAACCTTATAGCCATACCCGCTACAATCAAAGGCTCCTAATGAGATCAAATTCCTCTCCAACTTTGGAACATGCCTAACTCCACACAACTTTCTCTCAACACCATCCCACATCTTAATCCAGATATCACCTATGCCAATAATTCTACAAGCGAAACAATCACCCATACTCACCACACCTGAATCAACGAACTTGTAGGTGTCGAACAACCATCTTTTGGGTGTCATGTGAAAAGAACAAGCGCTATCTAAAATCTAAGAATCAGAATACTTTGGACCTGATAAAATAGAAAGACAGTCACCATCCGACTCGTCCGAATAAGAGGCCACATTCACAAGACCCGATCTTTTTTCCTCGTGATTCTGAGTTCTTCTCAGATAATCTTTCTTCATGTACCCTTTTTCTTCGCACTTGAAATAATTTCCTTTGAACCTCCTTGACCCCAACTTAGATCCCTTACCGTCTCTTTCTCCTCCTCGACCATGGCTGCCCCTCACAACTAGCCTTACTATTTGATCATCTCCAATTTTCTCCTTTGATGATACCTTAGCAAAGCACTCGTGATATCCTCCAACACCAGGGACTTCTCCCCCCAAGTTAGAGTTGTAACCAAATTTTTGGCGAAGCTTGGTAAGGAATTCAGGAGCAACAATACATTGTCTTCTTCCTCAAACTTCACTTCAACCTTTCTCAAGTCGCTCACAAGTTGACTGAAACCATTAATGTGTTGGTTCAAATCTGAGCCCTCTTTCATCTTGATCCCATACAATCTTTGCTTAAGATAAAGCTTGTTTGACAAAGACTTAGACATATACCTTGCCTCCAGTTTCTGTTATACCTCAGCTGGTAACTCTTCATCCATGACGTGATACATTACATCGTCCGCCAAGCACAAGTAAATTATCGCCACTGCCTTGGACTCCATCTCCTTCTACTGTTGCTCCTCAATCTTCTCAGGCTTCTTCTTCGAGAGTGCGATGATCATCCCTTGTTGCACGAGGAGATCCTTGACACGTCTTTTTCATAACCCAAAATTTGATGAACCATCGAACTTCACCATGCCGTCTGACATCCTCTAACCTTAGCTCTGATACCACTTGTTAGGAATTCAGTAACTTCGAGAACAAAATATGCAAAGAACACGGACACAAGAGATTACGTGGTTTGGCTTAATGCTTATGTCTATGGGAAGAAAGAAAAACTTTTATTGATGGATCCGAGTCACAAAATAATAACATAACCTAGGAGAATACGTTTTTATATAATAGACGAACCTTGGTGTACAAAAAACTTATGTAGGTCAAATTAGGAATTTGAAACAAGAGCTGAGTCTAAACTGGAAATTTTTGCATGTCGCTACTTGTGGTCGTCAATGCCAACAAGCCAATTCTCTGTAAATAACCACTTGCAGCCGCCAACCATCACAAAACTCTCGCCATACTCAACACTTACAACCGACTTTCAGGGGATACATTGAAAGAGGCTTTTGTCTCTGGGCTTGGACGCCTCGGCATCAAACAAGGAAATTAGTTACTTAATCTACGTCGAGGCAACCTCGGTATCTGATTTGGCCTTGCACTCAACCGCACAACAATTTTGCTTAATTCTTCAGAATCGGAGCAGTGGGGGAGTAGCATTCACATCATTTTTGGCTACGGAAGTGTTCGGTGATTGGACGATCGGAGCAGCGAAGATCTACCGGCGGACATGCTTAATTCTTTTGAGGCGTGAATGGTTTCCCAAAATTTCCATCCAACCTGAGGAGGTAAATCAATGTTACGGGGGTACAATAGGTTTCAATATTATGTTTGGAAATTTCCCCACGGCTTTAGGGAGTGAGTTATAATTTTTTGGATTTTCTTTCGCCGGAGAAGATGGTGTTCGTCGGAAAGATGATCGGAGATCTAAGTCGACCGGAGCAAGCGTATTTTTGTCATTTTAATGACAAAAGTGGAAAAAAGAGCTAATGACATTAGCGAAGGACCCGAACGTATAATAAAATCAAATACGAGGGACTTTTGCGTATATCTTTCAAATACATGAGACTTTTGAGTATATTTAAGCAAACACAGGAATTTGAGAATAGTTTTCCCAAAATATATTTTACTGTTACAATCATGGTTTTTAAAAATGTAGTTAGACCGGTCGGACCACAAATCGGTAGCTATAGCGAGTCATTTTTGGCTTTTGACTCGGGTGCCGTATAAATCGGTCAAAATCTGACCGGACCAGACGATTTTGAGGCTTGTCTCAACCGGCAGGGATCGGTTTGTACGAGGGCTTCCAAAAAAGGGGCAAAAGTGTAAAATTTTCAATTTTTTCCTCCAAAAATCCTTGCCACTCTCTCCACTTTCCAGTTATCCATCCCCTCGCTGCAAAAATCGACAACACCACCTCTGCAACAGAAACTAGGGAGTGATTTCCCCGACATCGTCTAGCCTGACGACCTCAGCCCCTCACTTCGACCTTTGTCAGGCGCCGCTTGCTCGCATCTCCGGTCGCTCTCGTCTGGGGCGGTCTCATCTCATCTCTCTCTCTCTCTCTCTCTCAGTCGAACCCCCTCACATTCTCACTCTCATAGATCATCTCTCTCTCCGCTCGCTCGCGTGCTTGTTTACTGGTTTTTTGTTTGCTCGTTTTGTGAGGAAGAGTGACGAGATTTAAGTGTGAATGGGGAAATGGAAAAGGGAACAGAAAATTGAAGCTTCACGAAAGGGATGCTTGGAAAAATAGAAAGAGAAGAGATTCTTGGAAAATTGGAAATGGAAGAGACGTGGCACTTTCCTTTTTTTAAATACCAATTCACTAATGGACACACTTTTAAAAAGGACGAGCCTAGGAAAGGTCACATGTGTAAGAAAAGTTTGAAAAAGGTGTAAAGCATGACAGGTGTATGACACCATATATTAATTTATCTACTTTTTCAAAAAAATATGTTCCGATTGGACCGTGCAATCCAGAGGACGGGAGAAATCTCGGGTCAACTTCCGAGTCATTTTTTAAAACCATGGTTATAATTGCTAAGGAAATGCGGTAATTGAATCCAGAACCCTATTGAAGTCATAACAAAGAGTTGGTCAGCTATCTTTCTTAATTTTTCTTGCATCCATTTACTAATTGCAGCTCCGTAGTTGACTGTAATTAAGTTGACTTAGTTGTGATCCATGGATAATGACGGCACGCGGATGATCAACACGAACTTGCGATTGCACCATCATCGGTCTTTTTTCTCTTCTAGACTTGGTCTTATTTTTTTAGACTATTCAAAATTTGAATATCTGATATTGGTGTTAAAATTTTTCTAACAAGTATTTAACCAATTAATCTAATTAATTATTCGCTTAGGCTTGGTGTTGTGCCAATGGAAAATACTTAGATGCCATTGAACGTAAATATGAAATTAAAATTTTAAAAATAATTCTCTACTTGTAGATAATGATTAAGAAAAAAATAGAAGCTCCAAAATATATACATTTCTGATGGTTTTGTCTAATGAAAAGTAGATGTAGCAACTAATAGTAATTAACAAATTAATTGACAATTTGATCAGTATGTAAATTATCGATGATTACACGTGGAAACTGGCCATAAAGTTGACGTACTAAATGTAGAAAATGTCATATTTTACGTACCACCTGTTTTTTGCCCCAAATTATCTACTTATGGTCAAAACATGCTAAGACCTTTTTTGAAAATATTTTTTATTTTTTCTGTATTTTTTTGGGCTTATGATACACCATGTATATTTAAGTCTAATTCACCATTATCCATAGTAATGCACCATTATTTTAGCTAATGAACAATTATTCAGTTTAGTGTATCATTATTTGGACTGCTGCACCATTATTCGGGTAAGCAAATAATTATTCGACTTGTGCATCTTTATTTGGCATTTTGGACCTCATTCAAATATAGATTTAAAAATATTTCTATATTTCTAAAACTGATTTTGTGTTGTCTGATTACCGTATTAAAAAAATAAGCCAAAAACCGTCGATTAAAAAGATATTTTATTCGAGATGTCCTGAAAAAGTCTCCAACTCTTTTTTTCTCTTGGAGTCCGAAGTCCTCTATTTTTTTGAAAGTGACATTGCTTTGGATGTAAATTGTAATATTGATGGAAAAAGACTAATAACAAGTAAACGTTGTGGGGACCCCCTTGCATGATTTTTTTTAATTTACAATTAGTATCTATTGCAATCAACAAAAGTTGAATTAAAAATTTGTTAAAATCAAACCCGAGTTCTTTCCGACCAAGTCTTATTTTTTTAGGTAGGTAAATATTATTTATTTATATAAAATAAAGGCAATACTAATATTAATTACAGATGAACCGATCCCAAGATTAACACGTATAATTATACCAAAAGTATAATAATTCAAAATAATATCACCCAGTAAAGGACTCGGGTTTGATTTTAACATTAACTTCCAGCCATCTCACTTAAGAACAGGAGGAAGTCCTGATTGCCCGAGTCCTTGTGCAAATTTGAACAAGATAACTACTCTCTTATTCGCCGAAGAGTTGAGTGCAAAATGACCGGTTTGTCGCACCCAATTTTCTGAAAGATTACTTTGTCCCGGTTACTCTAAATAGCCCAAAAGATCGAACAAAATATGGCAGTCCAGATTTTCCCAATCAACGAACTTCACACCCGATGACACCAAGATATCTCCAACCAAGTCTTATATAATGATTGTTGTGGTACAAAACTGTAAAATTGGTCACAAACGATGACATGACATGAATCAATCGTAGGATACTTCCAATACAAGATTTTTTAAGTAGATTAGGATCGCAAGCTTCGGCTTTATTATTGTAAGAAACCAAAAAAAAAGCAGCAAATAGTAAATAAACAAGGGAACATCAATACAAGAACATTTATGCAATTGTGTTCCTGATGTTGCTAATTCCATCTGCAAATCATTAACCACCAAGGTTTCCAAATGCCCCAAGTCAGGCTGATCACCACCCTCGTGTCCGCTGCCACCATCATTACCACTGTCCCCGCCGCCACTATCACTGAATAGTAGGTTCGTGAAGCGGGTTCCTAGAGCCTGGAAAGTACCACCGATAGCACTGGATAGGATCATTGTTCCCAGGACTCCTCCACCAGCCGTAGTCATACTTGGCCTAGCTGGTGAAGCAGCATAATGCATTGAGTTGCTGCTGTTTGCTGCAGTGTAAGGCATCGGATTCGGATCACGAGCACAGCGCAAGTGAACATCAAACGAGCAGAGGTTGCACCTGTACAGCCACTGCTCGGACCCCATGCCTCTGCACAAGTTACAGGTAAAGCACTTGCTCGGATAAGGAACCGAGAAGGCAAGAGTGAGCTGGTGGGGATGAGACCGGTGGGCGAGGATCATCGGCATAGAAGCACAGTGAGTATGAAGATCAATATCGCAATCTCTACAGCTATAACACAAGCCATCCGCTACCTCACCACAGGCATTACAGCTGAATGAAGACCCAGCAGATGGGGTGAGGGACAAGACATGGTTCTTGTCAAACGGGTGAGTGATGGTCTGAGGATGTCTTGAGTTCCGAACCATTGCAGGTTGATGATTCCCCTCAAAGGTCTTGGATAAATTTGTGAATATTCTCTTCTGGGTTTCGATTTCATATTTCTTGAGCTCCAACGTACATATATATTGGTAGCTAGCTCTGTCTCTTACAGTGGTCGAGGTTGTTAGCTTCGGAACCTTGCAAGAAGTTTATCAATTACGCGGGAAGGCTTGGTCAGTACTATTATTCCTATTAATAACTCAGCTTGGAATATTTAAGTTAGTTTGACTAGTTTTGGCAAATGAAAATCACCTCAATTGTAAAAGCCTACAAAATCCCTAAGCAACTTGCAAGCAAGCGCTTTGATGTAAATGACTTTTCTTTTTGTGGTAAATTCAGAAGAAGACGAATCGGTGGACTCAAACTTTAATAGACTCAAATTTAGTGTCTAGGCCCTTCAAAATATATTAATATTTTGCGGGGAAGGAGAAATGTCGAATTGGATCCAAGAAGATGGTCAGTCGATTAAATTAACTAATTAAATAAAGAAATAGTTTAAATTTGGGTTGATCTAAAAGCTTGTTAGTAACTATTTTTTTTAAACGGTTATATTAATAATAATATTATGTACAAATTACCCGCCCCTATAGTGACTGTAATGCATTGGTTTTTTTTTTTGGGTAGAAGAGTGGAATGCATTGTTTAGTTAACGACTATTCATAGTGGTGCATCTTTATTATTTTTGCTAGCAAACTATTATTTACCAAAATTCGGGCTGTTGCATTATTATTCGTTTGGTGCACTTTTATTTGACCCGGTGAACGTAATTTGAATATGATTTTGAGAAGACAAAATAAATTCGGAAAATGCTCCTGGCGGTCTGACAGTTGAATTCAAATATGTTACAATTTACATATTCATCCCAAAACTTTAAGATAACGGGTATGTAGATTTTCAACACTTATAAACTAACCCATCATTCTTGCACGATGCAACGTAGTATTCTCAATACGCCCCCTCAAACGAGACTCATCGGCTCGAAAATTGCACGTACGAGAAATAGGGGTTGTGTGAACACAAAAATGAGTATGAAATCAACCTACTCTGATACCATGTTAAAATATACATATCTAACCCAAAAATCTTAAGACAATAGTAAGTAGATTTTTAACATTTATAAACTAACCCACCACACTTACATTAAACAATGTGGTATTCTCAACAAATATATCAAATCAATATCACTACACGTGTAAACTAATATCACTTCACGTGCAAACCAATATCACTTCACGTATAAACCAGCCTCATGCAAACCAATATCATTTCACAGGCAAACCAATATCATTTCACAGGCAAACCAATATCATGCAAACCAATATCACCTGATAGGTTATTAACCATCAGATTTAAAGATAATCAAATCTGATGGCCCAAAATTTAGTTCCCACCTGGGGACAAGTTTTCTTTAGTCCCCACTCAATCCAGTCTCCCATTAGAAGACTTCAACACACTAAGGTTAAGCATTGGTTACGACAAACAGCAAGCAATTACTTATCAAAATCAACATATTAACCCATGATAGTTAGATTCTGAATTAGTCATGTTGGATATATGAACTATAAATCAGGTGTATAGAGGTTAAACCGATTTCGAATATTATCAAAATCAACATAAATCACGTCACTTGTTGATTACTTGCGAAGTCCAAATTTCTCGAATGCAGGAGAAAGGGATAAATTCAAATGATCGAGGTTAACCCGATTTCAAATATTATCAGGTCGTAATTAATTTTAAATTGTATTTAGAGAATTTGGATTTGATATGACTTTGTACAACTCTTATTAGTATAAGAATATTTCTCAATTTCAGATAATGTTCATATCCATAATGTCTACTCCAGGTAAACTTGATGCAAAAAGCTTGATCAGAATCAATTTCCTAAACCAACTAAAATTCTGAATCCGACTCCTATCAAAATCCTGGCTACTTACTGCTATAAATATGCCTCATCGATCATAACTCACCGCCACTTCATTCTAAACAAACAGTTAGATCAATTATCAATAGACGCTAGGAGAGGGAAAAAAAGCAGAGAGGTCTCTGGTTCGCTGCGCCCCCCCCCCCCCCCCCCCCCCCCCCTTCCACCCCCTTCTTTCCCCTTAATTTTTTTCAAGAGCTGAAAATTATCTTTGCCATAGCCGACAATCTTTGCTTGGTTTTCTTCTTCCATCTTCATCACTTCCATCTTTCTCACTTTCATCTTCACCTTCATTTTTATTTTGTCACTTCTATCTCCATTTATCCTCGCCTGCCACATCATCAAAAATTGATAACGTGGCGTACTCCACCTTCTCCTCTCCCCTCTCTTCTCCCTCTCTTCTCTCTCCTCCTCCAACTTCTCAATCTGATGGCGCCATGAAAGAAGAAGGAGAAAGCTAAAATTATCAAATAATTGAACGAGGGAGTTTGCTACCTTCAAGCTTTTTTGCTTACGAAACCAAAAAAATCCACACATCCCCTTCGACAAAAAGGAACCCACACATCAAAGTGGAAATAATTTAACAAGAGAATTGAATTAATTTTTACCAAATCAGCAATGAACAAGTTTTAGTGAGACACTGAAGCACGGAAACCACAACGAGCATTTTTTGTTTTCAATTTGGATTTAAGTGTTGGAAAATTTCAGGTTTGTGATGTTTTAGATTAGGATTTCAAATTAGAATTTTTTAATTTGCCATGTCAAAACCACCTATGAGAGAGAAATATGGCGTACTGTTAACATGCAAAAGTCAGGTGGGACAAACTATCTCTAGTTAAAAAAATTTCAAAAAATATATGAGTTTAAGAAACATCTATCAACGAAAAAGACAAACTTAAATCACATAGTATTAAGTTAAAAATGAGTAAAATTACATAGTTACTAAAATAAAATTGTCCTAATTTTAACAGCAATTGCAATTATGTTTCACGGAAAACAGCTAGATATATTTCATGGACGATGAGTCTTTTGGCCCACTACTTCTTAGTCCGGTACACACGCTTGTTAGAATTATCTTCCCCTTAAAACATCACGGAAAGTAGACAATTTTGTTTTACTTGTGGACTGTGCTAATGGCAGAAGGAACAGAGTTGTAAAGTCAAGCGGTCCCGACTCCCGGTTGGCAGGAAACAACCCAACTAGACTTAGTTTGAGTTGCTAGCATTTAGCTGTAACGCACAAACCGTAAATAATTTCAAAAAAGTCTAACTCAGCTTGGAATATTTATGTTAGTTTGACTAGTTTTGAAAAATGAAAATCACATTGTAAAAGCGTACAAAATCTTTAAGCAACTTGCAAGAAAGTGCTACGATGGACCCTCTATACCAAGTCACAATATGACTTGGTATAGATCTACCAATCTTTTATTGACATGTGGATTAGCTGCTTCTTAGTTAAATAGTTGACTACGATAGATAAATATAGAAACTAAATCAAAGATTATTATGATAATATTTTAAAAAAATTATTTCCTAATCAAAACAATTGCCGGGGTAAATTCTACATCAACGATTAGGAAAAAAGATAGAATTAATTTTTGTGGATAGAATTAATTAGGAAATGATTAGGAGTTTTTAAAGATAGGAGTTTTCCAATCTCTGATTTTTTAAAGATATAATTAATTTTTGTTGTGTTCTCCGAAAAAATGAAAATAGTAGCAAATAATATTTCTTTGAATTGTCAAAAATTTCAATAAAAAATTCTAAACTTACCGATTTTGGAGAAGAAAAATAAGCCAATAAAATTGATCACTTTTTTTTAGGGTTAAATCATAACTTGCATTAAAATATCAAATTCATACAATGTGATCGGCAACAACATTCATAAACCCAGAAGGAATAGCTCCAAAGAAACGGACAATTAGTTCATGCACGAACAAAACCAAAGGAAGAAAAACTAAACACTAAAAAAACTAAATTAGCAAAAACCAAAGGAAGAAAAACTAAACACTAAAAAAACTAAATTAGCAAAAATCAAAGGAAGAAAAATACAAGATTAAGGGCGATTTACTTGCAAAAAGAACTGTGTTCCTTCTTCTTTGCTCTTGGAAAGTTTGTGATTTTAGAGTTTTTTTTAATTGGGACAGTAGCCTCCAACAGTACAATTTCGTAGAAATATTATTTGCTAAGAAACGATTCATATTTTTTTGAATGGTTTTTTTTAATTCATGGTTGTTGTTATTAAATTGGACTATTTTTCAATTATAGAATTTGATTAGAAAACAATTTTTTAAAGATATTATCATAATAATCTCTGGTTTAATTTCCATATTTATATATCATAGTCAACTAATTTAATTAATAAGTAGGTAATTCACATGTCAATAAAAGATTAATGGATCTATACCAAGTCATATTGTGACTTGGTATAAAAGGTCCACCATAAAATTTTTCGAAAGGACTTTGCTGTAACTGACTTTTCTTTTGGTGGTAAAATCAGAAGGAGACGGGGTCTCAAAAAAATCAGGAGGAGACGGATCCGTGGACTCGAACTTCAATAGACTCAAATTTAGTGTCTATGTCCTTCAAAAAAAATATATTGATTTGCGGGGAAGGAGAGATATCGAGTTGGATCCAAGAAGATGGTTAGTCGATTAGACTAACAAATTAATTTAAAAAATTAAAAGGGGGAGTTCAGAAACAAACAAAAGAAAAAGAAATTATTATGTGAGAAAAAATTAGATTCGAGATTGGAATACCACTATATATTACAAAAAATATTCTAACACGTGTAATAAACAAATGATGTCACGCAAACGTAAAAAAATTACAAATGTCATCAATCAATTTGTCAAACAACTTGCTAATGGATGTTTACTATATAGTAAACATAATATCAACTGATTTTTCAGTTCGATAAGATAATAGTATTAAAAAAGTAGATATTTCTTGTCCTAACAATTATACTCAAAATATTGGTTTAACCAATCTAGCCTTACTTATCCCTAATAACTTTTAAACTAACCCACCACTCTTGTACTAAATAAGGTGGTATTCTCAGCAAATATATCAATAATGTTAATGCTCCATAATTTATTCAGGACGCCCTAAGAAGACATCCATCGCACGAAGCTTAAGCATTGGTTACGACAAACAGCAAGCAATTACTTATCAAAATGTGTTTATTTTGAATAAATAAAATTTTACTTGTTAAAAAAAATCGAAAGTTGACTGTAATTAAGTTGACTTAGTTATGATCCTTGGATAATGACGGCACGCGGATGATCAACACGAACTTGCGATTGCACCATCATTGTCTTTTTTTTCTAGACTTGGTCTTATTGTTTTAGACTACTCAATATGAATGTGGTAGTAAAATTTTCTCAATAAGTATATTTAATATTGATGCATTTTTTATAATTTAAATACAAAATATCTTTTTTAAGCTAAAATAATTTTTTTACCGATTAATTTAATTAATTATTCGCTTAGACTTGGTCTTGTGCCATCGGATTTCATTAATGTTTATGCACCATTGTTTTGGGTGTGCTGCTATGAAATTAGTCCATTTACTATTTTTTCATATGAAATTAGTCAATTTTCAATTTTTTTCATATGAAACTACTTGGATGCCATTAAACATAAATATGAAATTTAAATTTAAAAATAATTCTCTACTTGTAGATAATGATTAAGAAAAAAAAATAGAAGCTCCAACATATATACATTTCTGATGGTTTTGTCTAATGAAATGTAGATGTAGCAACTAATATTAATTAACAAATTAATTGACAATTTGATCAGTATGGAAATTATCGATGATTACACGTGGAAACTGACCATAAAGTTGATGTACTAAATGCAGAAAAAGTCATATTTTACGTAACACCTGTTTTTTGCCCCAAATTATCTACTTATGGTCAGCCATGCTAAAATATTTTTAATTTTCCGTACTTTTTTGGGCTGCTGATACACTATGTATTTTTAGATCTAGAATGCACCATTATTTTAGCTAATGAACAACTATTCAGTATAGTGTATCATTATTTGGACTGCTGCACCATTATCCGGGTAAGTAAATTATTTTTCGACCTGGTGCATCTTTATTTGGCATTTTGGACGTTATTTAAATATAGATTTAAAAATATTTCTAAATTTCTAAAACTGATTATGTGTGGTGTGATTACCGTTAAAAAAAAATGCCAAAAACCGTCGATTTTATGGTCCATATTTTATTCGAAATGTCCTGAAAAAGTCTCCTACTCTTTTTTCTCCCTTGGAGTCCGAAGTTCTCTATTTTTTTGAAAGTGACATTGCTTTGGAAGTAAATTATAATATTGATGGAAAAAGACTAATAACAAGTAAATATTGTGGGGACCCTTGTATGCCAAATTTTACAATTAACATCTATTGCAATCAACAAAAAATTGTTTAAATCAAACTTGAGTACTTTCAGACCAATTCTTATTTAATGATTGTTGTGCGAAAAAATGTAAAATTAGGCAGAAACAATGACATGACATGAACCAATCGTAGGATACTTCCAATCCAAGAATTTCTAAGTAGATTAGGATTGCAAGCTTCGGTTTTATTGTTGTAAGAAACCAAAAATAAAGGCTTAAATAAGCAGGGGAACAGCAATACAAGCACATTTATGTAATTGAGTTCCTGATGTTGCTAATTCCATCTGCAAATCATTAACCACCAAGGTCAGTCTCATCGCCACCACCACCGTCGTGACCGCTGCCGCTGTCGCCGCCGCCGCCATCACCGAATAGTTGGTTGGTGAAGCTGGTTACTAGAGTACCAGCAATAACATTAGACAGGATCTTAGTTCCCAGGCCTCCTCCACCAGCCGAATTACTTGGCCTAGCTGGTGAAGCAGTATAATGCATCGCGCTGCTGCTGTTTGCTGCATTGTAAGGCATCGAATTCGGACCATGAGCACAACGCAAGTGAACATCAAACGAGCACCGGTCTCACCTGTACAGCCACTGCCCGGTCCCCATGTCCCTGCACAAGTTACAGGTAAAGCACTTGCTCGGATAAGGAACCGAGAAGGCAAGAGTGAGCTGGTGGGGATGAGACCCGTGGGCGAGGATCATTGGCATAGAAGCACAGTGAGTATGAAGATCAATATCGCAATCTCTACAGCTGTAACACAAACCATCCGCTAGCTCACCACAGGCATTACAACTGTATAAAGACCCAGCAGCTGGGGTGAGGGACAAGACATGGTTCTTGTCAAATGGGTGAGTGATGCTCTGTCTCGAGTTTCGAACCATTGCAGGTTGATGATTCCCCTCAAAGGCCTTAGAAAATTTGTGAATATTCTCTTCCGAGTTTTGATTTCATATTTCTTGAGAACCCACGTACATTTATAGTCTTGTCTTACCGTGGTCGAGGTTGTTAGCGTTCGGAACCACGCGAGAAGTTTATCAACCACGCGGGAAGGCTTGGTCAGTATTATTATTCCTATTAATAACAGCTTGGAATATTTAAGTTAGTTTAACTAGTTTTGGCAAATGAAAATTAAATCTCCATTGTGAATGCATACAAAATTCTTAAGCAACTTGCAAGCAAGCGCTTTGATGTAACTGACTTTTCTTTTGGTGGAAAAATCAGAAGGAGACGGGGTCTATAAAAAAATCAGAAAGAGACGGTCCGTGGACTCAAATTTTAATAGACTAACAAATTAAATAAAGAAATTAAAAGGGGAGTTTAGAAACAAACATTTGAAAAATAAATTTGTATGTGAAAATAAATAAGAAATAAAATTTAAATACGAGGTGGGAGTACCATGATATGTTTGTTGATTACAAAAAATAATTTAACACTAGCAAACAAATATAAATCTCATGCAAACGTAAAGAAATTACAAATATCATCAATCAATTTACCAAATAATTGGCTAACGAATGTTTATTATATAGTAGACATAATATCAATCGATTATTCAGTTCGATAAGATAATAGCATTATTTTCAAAGATAAGATAATAGTATTAACAACATAGTTGTTCCTAGTCCTAGCTTGTACTCAAAATATTGGCCTAATCAATTTAGCCTTACTTATTTATAATAGCTCGATTAGATCTTTCAAAGCTAATAAAACTTTCTCAATGTTGTGTTTCTAAGAAATTTGAACTTTATACCTGGTTAAGTAAAATAATGTTCTTAGAGTTGGTCTAAGAGTTTGTTAGTAATAATTTTTTTATAATTTGTCGAACCAACAAATCCGATTCTAGTCAAATTTGTGTTGAGTTCGAATCCAATTTGTTCATATTATGTAAAACATTTATATATATATATATATAATATACACACTGATTTGAATGGGGAAAACACGGGAAAGAAATTGAAATTTGTATGCCCCGTTTCCCGTGCTCCCTCTATCACAGGATGTGAAGGCTGCCCCTCACAAACTATGCGCTACCGATCTAGTAAGGGCAGTAGGTGAAAGCATGACGCAGAAATTCATCTTTGAAGTTTATATTGCCGAAAGATGGATAAGAGATCAGTGTTTTAGTTTGACACGGTGTTAGCATCCGCGATGGGGTGGAAACCGCGCAGTTAAACGTTTGCTTTTTATTTTTTTCAAATTCTTTTTAATAAATTGAAATTTACTTCAAAACAGTATAAATACCCTTTCATCCTTCAAAATTATACGATTTAGTCTCAATTCTCAAATTCTCTCTGTTGATAAGAGATCAGTATTTTAGTTTGATATGGTGTTAGCATCCGCGATGGGGTGTTTTAGAGTGAGTTATACTAGTCACGCTCTTCATAAAGAAACTCGTATTCTTAAAATTATAACCGAAGTAAATTGTTAATAAAGAAACTCATGTTATTAGCAAAAAAAAAGTTGTTAATATTATTATTTATATAAACTACTTATTTAAAAGAGAAGTAGATTTTTAATAAAGAAACTCGTGTTAATTATCTAACTACTACTCCCCCAAAAGGAACTAGTGCAGGTAATTCAGAAAATGATACTTATATTAATACTGAATTTGACTTTAGCGATGATGCACCTTGTAGTTTTTCTTTGTTAATATAGTGGAAGAACTCTTCAGTTTAATGAATAGTTGCAAAACAGGTGCTTCATAATTTGGTTTTAATGGTTGTCATGGAACAGATATTTAGCGTGGGGTGTGACATTTTGGACGAACTCGAAATGTGGACTTCGATTCTTTCGGAGTTACAGATACAAAGATAACTTAAATTAGTACGCTAAACACAAACTCAATCTTTTATTTATTTTAACCTTAAAAAATGTTTTATTTATTCTTTAAAAATGTTAAACCCTATCCCTAACCCTAAGCCCTAATCATTCAATTTTTGAATTTTTTTGAAAAATTTCAAAAATTTTATAACATTTTAAAAAATGAATTTTTTTAAAAGTTTTGAAAAGATTTGAATTTTTTTTAAAATAAATAAAGGAATTCAGATTCTTTTCAAATTCAATTTGAATTCAGCTATTTATAATTTATATTCGAATTATTCTTTGGTCGAATCGAAAAATGTTCAACTTTTTGATGAATTCGAATAAATTCGATTCGAACAATGGTCCGATCTAACGGAAATTTAATCCCTAATGAAGTTATAGCAAATAGTGGTTCAGTCTGTCTTTCTTTATTTTTGTTGTATCCATTAGCAAATTGCAACTTTAAAATTGACATAGGTGCGAGGTTTGAATGACGACTGCATGTGAATCATCAACGCGAACATACGGTCGTACCAACATGTACGCATACATCAAGCGTAATCGTGTGGCGGATTTTTTTTCTAAGATGTGCCGTCAGATTTTGTTAATGTCTGATTTGATATTCAATAATGTCCAATAGTGTCGAAGTTCTCTTTAAAAAAATAATTCTGAGATATTAATGCATCCTTTAGACAAATAAAATTAGCTAAGTGGATCAATTTTAAGTAAAAAAAAAACTTATTGGACTTTGTGAGTAACTAAGAGCAACTATTTCATCTTTATTCTTTTATATAATAACAACCAATACAAAGTAAGCATTACCTGGCACTCTTCTGGGACATCAAATTTTTGAGAATTGCAAAATTTGGGGAAAATAATTGATCTTTGATAAACCTAGCAGTAGTGGAAAGGCAACAATAGAGTAATTTCGTAACTAACAAAACAATAACAATTGAGCAATCTCAAGTTCGAATTTGCTAAATATAGCAAAAGGGAAAGGCAACGATTGAGTGTTCACGATGTCCAACTTCCATCTGCAAATTATCATCATCCAGAAGCTAGTCCTGCCACGAAAGCGTTTATAACACCTCCATAAACACTACGCACCAAAAACTTAGTGATGGAGCTCAACTTTCCCCGAACTCTGCGACGACGAGGAGGTTGATTGGCGAGATGACGTTCTCGAACTCGTTCCATGCAGGCCAAATGAACATCAATCTTGCACGGCCCGCACCTGTAGAACCATTGACCCGAGACTTCGGTGTTGCAAACATCACAGTTGAAGCTGCCCTTATAAGGAGAGGAGAAGGCGAGGCCGAGCCCGTGTGGGTAAGAGTGGCGGGTCCGGGTCAGCGGAATGGCAGCACAGTGATTATGGAGATCAATACTGCAGGCTCGGCAGCTGTAACACCAGTCATACACTGTCCCACCACAGGCGTTACAGCTATATGATGACCCAGCAGCTGTAACACCAGTCATACACTGTAACACCAGTCATACACTGGGCCCAGTTTAGATATTATGTTTCTTCAGTAGTGAAGACGCATACCTATATATATGTGTTAGAGATGTTGAGAAATTAAAGAGGAAACGATTTGTGGACTTGTTTCTTATTCTATTTGGACTAGATTTTTTACTCTTAATTTGACATAGATAGCTTACTTGATGTACAAGAATTTGCCTCTATATAAAGACATGTTACTCTAAGGTTTTGTATAGCTTTGTGACTCAGATCCATCAATAAAAGTTCTCTTTTCTCACCGTGGACGTAGGCACTAGGCCGAACCACGTTATCTCTTATATCCGTGTTCTTTGCGCGTTTTGTTCTCTAGTTACTGAATTCATAACAAGTGGTATCTGAGCTAAGTTTGGAGGATGTCGGACGATGCGAAGTTTGCTCTTATGAAGTTCGATGGTTCATCGAATTTCGGGTTATGGCAAAGGCGTATCAAGGATCTCCTCGTGCAACATAGGATGGTCATCGCGCTCTCAGGGAAGAAGCTTGAGAAGATGGAGGAGCAAGAGTGGGAAGAGTTGGAGGCCAAAGCGGTAGCGAAGATTCGCTTGTGCTTGGCGGATGATGAGGAGCCACCAGCTAGGTTGTGGAAGAGGATCCAGGTCGGAGTCAAAGAAGTTCGATGGAAGTGGCTTCAAGTGCAGAGAAGGGCATATGAAGGGGACTATCCAGGAAGAACTAGAAATTAAGACAACAAGGAGGGATCCGCATCCACAACCATGGTCACATGTTCAGACGGGTCGGATAGTGACTGGCTTTCTATCTTATCAAGTCCAATGCATCCTAGTAATCTCTTTTCATTAGAGACCTTGGATTATAACAGTGATAATTATAAAGGTATGCTAATGAAAGTGGAGAAGGATGCGATGGTAGGGATGAAGGGTGAAAGAGAATACCTACAAGTTAGTAAGGCACATTATTGTAGGTGGAGTCACATCAATGGGTCTGAAGGAGTTGGCAAAAGCTTAGGTCATATGAGGTTGGTTTGTATGAGGGAGCAAAGGCTTGACATGGATGGTTTGAGTACAGTTGAGATTTGCGAAGACGTGGATAGCAAGCTATGGTTGTTTCATGGAGGCATGTTTGGCAAGGAGCTATGGTTATCTCAGAGAAGCATTGTTAGCGGGGCCCTGCTATGGTTGTCTAAAGGGACGTGCACATCATTTGGTAGGTTTGGCATTGGGAATGCAAAGCCATTGGTGACACCACGGGCGAATCGGGTATCTCACTCAAGGCCGAACAGTGGAGTTCGAGGCATGTCGAGAGTTCTACGTGGTAGAACAAAAGGTCACCCTTTGAATGCTATGGCATGTAGCATTGGTATGAGGCAAGAAGGTCTAGCGGAGAAGCAGTTCGAGGTTGTGGAGCATGGGGCTGACCAAAAAATAGAGGACGCGTCTATTGGTCGCAAGGTTGCTTCAGCAGGTGGACTTGCTAGTTGGGGTTCAATGGAGATTGGAGGGAATAGGCCAAGCAAGCTCAGAAGCTCAAGTTTGAGGGCTGACTCCATGTGATTGAACAGAAAAAGGTGGTGAGAAAGTTGAGATGGTATTATTGATGGCGGTGTATCTATGGTCAAGGTGGAGCTGGTAGAGTCGGTTT
Source organism: Hypericum androsaemum (assembly GCA_963995505.1). Lineage (NCBI taxonomy): Eukaryota > Viridiplantae > Streptophyta > Magnoliopsida > Malpighiales > Hypericaceae > Hypericum > Hypericum androsaemum. The sequence goes on from OZ023189.1 coordinate 9,579,173, forward strand.
GGTTTCTCAAGTTCTCATGGTTCTTCATGTGGCGGTATTTCATAAAGATGGAGTTTGTTGAAGTTCGGATGAAGCTGCATGGTTCATCCACAGGATGATTTCTCGCCAAGGTGAAGATTGTTAGAGATGTTGAGAAATTAAAGAGGAAACGATTTGTGGACTTGTTTCCTATTTTATTCGGACTAGGTTTTGGACTCCTAATTTGACCTAGATATCTTACTTGATGTACAAGGATTTGCCTCTATATAAAGTCATGTTACTCTAAGGTTTTGTATAGCTTTGTGACTCGGATCTATCAATAAAAGTTCTCTTTTCTCATTGTGGATGTAGGCACTAGGCCGAACCACGTTATCTCTTGTGTTCGTATTTTTTGCGCATTTTGTTCTCTAGTTGCTGAATTCATAATAATATGTATATTGGGTGCTCAATCATTGGTTGCTTGAGGACTTGAGAGTTACATCGGAGCCTTCCTTGTGTGCATGGAGTACGGAGTATGCGGGAATACTTGGTAGGATGGCTGTCTATCTTTCATTATTTATTCTTGTTTCGGAGAAAAAAGAAAGAAAAAGTCAATTTTAGTATCCTATAGTATCGTAAAATAGTGCTTTAGTATGTTGTGGTAAAAAATTCATCAATCGAATCAAATCGCAGCCAATTAACATTACTTAGGTCCACAGACAGCTATCCTGATTTGTCTGGACCCTGTCCGGCCAATTAGACCAGCCACATCATCAAAATTTGATCATGTGGCATGCTCCCCCTTCTCCTCATGCGAACACTTCTAGATGAAAAACCTATTAGGGAACCATTTCACAAAATAACTAGATCTCGTTATTCATTGCAATTAATCTATTAAAACTATATGGTCAATAAATGAGGGTAAGCAAGAGGCTTATTATTTTATCGCATTTAGTAGATGACTATATTTAGATGTGGTCAAATCTATTTAATTTTTTGCAAGTCTGAAGCTTCAAGTAACTTCAAAACATTCATGAATCATGTTGAGAATCAACTAGATCAGAAAACTAAGACCTAACGAGTTGATCGAGGTCGTACGTATTTTTTTTCTCATTTTAAGCCTATGTGATGGAAATAGAATTGAACATGAGTTGTTCATTTTCCGCTCACCTCAATAAAATGAGATAGTAGAAAGAAGGAATCAAATTCTTCTTAACATAGTTAGATATATGATAGCGGAGGCAAGTTGGCCTATATATACTATGATGGAGATGCGCTCCTCATCGCTGCATAAATTCTAACATGTGTGCCCTCTAGTTTTGTCACTCATACTCTTTATGAGTTGTAGATAGATCGGATGCCCGATTTAAGCTACTTAAGACTGTGAGGTTGTACGTTCTTAAGTCTGTCTGAGTGAGTGTCTTACAAAGAGTGTCTTTGTCAAATACTCATAATTATCAAAGAGATACGTGTTCGTGAGCAACAACACAACAGACATGTGACATAATTTATACCACGAGATGCCACATTCTTAGAATATAAGTTTCCAAAAATTAGGAGAGGTGAGTAGCAACCTACCCTGTATGACATTAATGAGCTAGAATCATCTGGATCACTCCTTCCAAGTGGGAGAATTGTGAAGGAGTAAAATAATGATTTACCACTTCCGACTGATCCGGAAGTTCATAATCCAAATGATCTTTATCTCAGTGGGAGTATGATTGATCTTTATCTTAGTGAGAGTAGAATTCTAAATTTCAGTGGGAGTTTAGAATATAACTTCGACAAGAATACGGTTCCTAGTTACGATAAATATATGAAAGATGTTTATCAAACTAGGATAGACGTAGAGCTAAAAGAATGTATTTTCCACACTAACGACTTAAGGTCGAAGGTGTAGGAATTGCTTTATTTAAAAATAGTTCAAGTAAGATTCTTTTAGCAAATCGTGTAAGATAAGAATGAACACAAGAAATTTTTGATGCTCTATCAGCTCCCAATGAGAATAAATTATTTAAAGCAATGAAGGAAGAGATGGCTTCCATAAAATCGAACCATGTAAGAACTGGTTGACCTACCTAAGGGCATAAGGCAATTGAGAATTTATGAATTCTTAGGATTAAGCATAAAAGACTCGCTTAACTATCAAAGGATTCACTCAGCGTGAAGGAATTGACTATAAGGAGTCATTCTCGATTGTTGTGAGAATCATGTCTTTTAGGTTTATTTTGGCTATAATGGTTTACTTATTCTAAAGCTACATCAAATGGATGTAAAGGATACACTTCTCAATGGAGAATTGGATGGAGAAACCTATATGGTTCAACAAGTGAGTTATATCCAAAGACTGAGGCAGCAAACTTAGAGTTTGCTAATAGTTGAGATGAGCTCTTGGCCTCATACAATCTTTGAGACAATGTTGTACTCGTCATTTCATAGTTCGAATATATCGTATAATTTCGAATTGATTGATGATTACTATGATGTCTACGTTAAATACTCTGAAAAAAGTTTATCATCGTACATTGTATGTAGATGACATATAAATAGCCAACGATGACTTGGGATATCTTAATGAGGTCAAAGTGTGAGTTTTGCCAACTTTGAAGTTAAAGATTTGAGAGAGGTTGATTACATACTCGAAATTAAGATTTGGAAGAATCGTTTGAGTTCAACGATTTAAATGTAATGATAGTAATCCCAACAACAATTCAAAAAGTTATGTTTCTTAATAAAGACTTGTATCCAAAAATACCTCAGGAGGTGAAGGATGTGATGAGTGTCCTTTTCCCAAATGCCATGGATTGTTCTCAATCAAAGCAAAGCACATTGGCAAGCGGTCAAGAAAATTATAAAGTACTTAGAAATGATTATGAAATAATTATTAAGTAATTGAGGTTAAGAACCGATGTTGACGTTATGCTAATGCCAATTGGGGTGAGATATGGATATGTGAAAATTCATATTCGAATATTTACTTATTTGCTTATTGGTGATGCTATTTCGTGGAATAGCTATAAATAGACTTGAGTCTATCTCCTAATCAGTTGTAGAGGCTGAGAATGTAGCTTATGTGGCTATTATGCAAGAAGTAATGTGGTTGAAGAGAGTCTGAAACTATTTATCCTTAATCACCTCAGAAGAACCTATGGGCATGTTTTATGCTATATGGTTGTGTGTATAGAATTGAGCAAGAAACGGTTATCTAGGTGAGATATGATTGCAGATCTAACATCTGAGAATGTACCAAGGGATATGTTTGAGAAACATGTTAGGTCCCAGGATTTACAAATGAGAGCTTTTTGCTCGTATGGCATCTATTGAATTTGTCATTCAATAGAACTTGATGCTATGTCAACAATACAAGTGTGAATGTTATATTGAGTAATATTTACTCCAATGCATGTCAAACAGAAAAGTAGCCCACTCACACGGGAGTTTACCTCAGTGGGAGTCAATGGGTTGATTCTTGACTGGGATGAGACAGTTTTAGAACATTATTAAATATCGAGTGCCTGTTCTAAAATATGAATGTCGTCTTGCTTAACTAAAAGAAGGATCTTGTTAAAGTGCAAGATTATTGATGGTGCAAGCAATAGAGGCTGTATTTAATAAGTTTTGAGAACTTATCAGATTATAAGAAATCTAATAGTAAGGAATAAGTGGAACTTACCATTAATATGTCTTGCTAGCCTAGAGTAGTCATTGGGTAGACTAAAGCTGTTGTCAGTGGACATCGTGGTCGATGCTCTAGTATGGTATTTTTTGTGAATGACAAGTGCTCCTCTTAGAGGAAAGAATACCATAACACATGGATCGTGTCATGTGTACTTTACGACCTATGGATGAGAAATCAATTTATTACTAAGTGATTTCAATTTTCCTCGTGTGAGACCAACTCCAAAAATTATGGTTTCCGAAAATTATACCCTTAAGATCCTAAAGATATTCTAAGAAGTATGATTTAGTGCTGCTAGCTTGGAAAGTCTTTAAAGGGTTATGATAGATGCGACCTGGCAAGGCTGACCGGAAAAGCAGACTGGATCATGATGGAAAGAATATTGTTAAGGAAAAAGGTTATTATCAATCACATTCTAGAAGCTTCGTGATTCACTGGTCTACCTATTATGTTGAGAGCAACATAGTAGTGAACACGAATAGATTGTTTCAGAAATCACGTGTGGAAACAGTGAATGTGAGATAAAATCTAGAGTGAGGCATACTTTATGTAATGGAGGTGTTAATCGAGATGCTATCATCCATGTGGCCGTTACGTGCTCTTGGGTTTAGTTAATGTGCACTCGATATATGTTGGTCGCACGGTATATGCCAAACACGAATTGCGAGAGTTAATTGATTGTGGTCAATCATGTGTGTGTGGGAGATGTTAAAATTTTATTTGTAAAATTCTAGTACACCCATGATTTATCTACTCCTTAATAACTTCGAAATTATTAAGGTGATGTAGTTGAATAAAAGTTACAACACGTGTAACTTCTCATGCGTGACCAATGGATAAAAGTGGTGGGTTTTTTATATAAGAGGCAAGGGATAGATGCCATGTTTCTGGCTTGCTGTGAACTTGAATATACAAAAACTAATGGGGTTCATTATTTTCCTTGGTGGGCGCACACAGAAGCTGGAAGGCTTCATTGTGTGTTTTCTCTAGCACACAAAAAATGACAAGAACATAGTCTTCTTGATAAAAACTCTCTCGACCTTTGGTGGCATCTAGTTCGTTGGAAATTAACTTTATTTCGATAAAATCGTGAGTAAGATTATCAGTGACGAAGCTTCCGTTACAATGATCTCAAGAATACTTTTCGAGTGGAATCTGCACTTAAAGAGATAACTATTTAATTTATGGCTATTTAATTCTTACAATTATATTTATAATTATGATTATAGATTGCTTGGAATCGCTTAGAAGTCATAACAAAGAGTTGGTCAGTCTATCTTTCTTAATTTTTCTTGCATCCATTTACTAATTGCAGCTCCGTAGTTGACTGTAATTTAGTTGACTTAGTTATGATCCTTGGATAATGACGGCAGGCGGATGATCAACGCGAACTTGCGATTGCACCATCATCGGTCTTTTTTTTCTTCTAGACTTGGTTTTTTTAGACTATTCAAAATCTGAGTATCTGACATCGATTGTAAAAATTTTTTAACAAATATTTAACCGATTAATCTAATTAATTATTCGCTTAGGCTTGGTGTTGTGCCATCGGAAATTAGTCAATTTACTTTTTTTTCATGTGAAACTACTTAGATGACATTGAACGTAAATATGAAATTAAAATTTTAAAAGTAATTCTCTACTTGTAGATAATGATTAAGAAAAAAATAGAAGCTCCAAAATATATACATTTCTGATTGTTTTGTCTACTGAAAAGTAGATGTAGCAACTAATATTAATTAACAAATTAATTGACAATTTGATCAGTATGCAAATGATCGATGATTACACGTGGAAACTGGCCATAAAGTTGATGTACTAATGTAGAAAAAGTCATATTTTACGTACCACCTGTTTTTTGCCCCAAATTATCAACTTATGGTCAGAACATGCTAAGACCTTTTTTGAAAATATTTTTAATTTTTTCTGTATTTTTTTGGCTTATGATACACCATGTATTTTTAAGTCTAATTCACCATTATCCATAGTAATGCACCATTATTCTAGCTAATGAACAATTATTCAGTTTAGTGTATCATTATTTGGAATGCTGCACCATTATTCGGGTAAGCAAATAATTATTCCACTTGTGCATCTTTATTTGGCATTTCGGACCTCATTCAAATATAGATTTAAAAATATTTATATATTTCTAAAACTGATTTTGTGTGGTCTGATTACCGTATTAAAAAAATATGCCAAAAACCGCCAATTAAAAAGATATTTTATTCGAGATGTCCTGAAAAAGTCTCCAACTCTTTTTTTTCTATTGGAGTCCGAAGTCCTCTATTTTTTTGAAAGTGACATTGCTTTGGATGTAAATTGTAATATTGATGGAAAAAGACTAATAACAAGTAAACGTTGTGGGGACCCCCCTTGCATGAATTTTTTTTTTTTACAATTAGTATCTTTTGCAATCAACAAAAGTTGAATTAAAAATTTGTTAAAATCAAACCCGAGTTCTTTCCCACTAAGTCTTATTTTTTTTAGGTAGGTAAATATTTTTTATTTATTTTACTATAATAAAGGGGATTGTGTTTTTTGGATAGTTTGGTGTGTCACGTAAAAATATCTGAACTAACCCCAAACTTAAATCTCTAACCCAAAACTAATACTCCAAACTCAAATCCCAAATCCCAAATACAAAATCCAATAACCAAAACCCAAACACAAAACTCAAACCCAAAATCACCGACCCCTGGACTACGGACCACTAAACTATGAACCCCGGACCACCAGAGCCTTGGACCACCGGACCACGGACACCCAAACCAGACCACGGACCTCCGAACCCTAGGATCGCAGACTACCGAACCATCGAATCATAGATCCCAGACCACCAAACCCCCGGACCGCAGACCATCGGACTACCGAACCACAGACTCTCGGACCGCGGACCACCGGACCCCAGACCATCGACCCCCGGGCCACCAAACTATGGACCCCCATATCCCAGACCACCGAACCACTGAACCACAGACCACCGAACCACGGACCCCCAGACCACAGACCACCGGACCCCTAGATAGCCGAACCATGAACCCTAGACCACCGAACCTCCGGACCCTAGACCATCGAACCACGGACACCCAGACCGCTGACCACCGGACCCCGGATCACTTGACCACAGATCCCAGACCACGGACCATCAGACCTTCAGACCATTGAACCATGACCGGACCACCGAACCCTAGGACCCCCAGACCATGCACCCCCAGATTGCGGACCCTCGGACCCTGGACCACCGAACCTCAAACCCCCGGACCACGGACCACAGACTCTCGGACAACTGGACAATGCACCCCCGAACACCAGATGAAGACCCTAGGACCCCAAAACACCGAACCACGGACCCCGGACTACCGAACTCCCGGAACATGAGCCGCAGACTCCCGGTCCCTGAATCATCGGACCAGCGAACCATGGACCCCTGGACCGCATACCTCGGACCACCGACTCCCGGACCACCAGATTCCGAACCACCAGAATACCGGACCACGGACTACCGAACCACAGACCCCGGACCACCAGACACTAGACCGCTAGAACCCCGACCTCGGACCCCCCGACCACAGACCCCGACTCCCGAAACCCCCAACCCCGTTCTTTTTTATTTTTGTACAGCTTAAAAACGAAAATATTGAAAGATATGTTTTGCGGATTTTGAAATAGAACAACACTCGTATCGCGCGTGCGTATTTACTAGTATAAAATAAAGGCAATACTAATATTAATTACAGATGAACCCAGCCCAAGATTAACACGTATAATTATACCAAAAGTATAATAACTCAAAATAATATCACCCAGTAAAGGACTCGGGTTTGATTTTAACATTAACTTCCAGCCATCTCACTTAAGAACAGGAGGAAGTTCTGATTGCCCGAGTCCTTGAGCAAATTTGACCAAAATAACTACTCTCTTATTCGCCGAAGAGTTGAGTGCAAGATGACCTGTTTGTCGCACCTAATTTTCTCAGAGATTACTTTATTCTGGTGATTCCAAATAGCCCAAGAGATCGAACAAAATATGGCAGTCCAGATTTTCCCAATCAACGAACTTCACACCAGATGACACCAAGATATCTCCAACCAAGTCTTATAGAATGATTGTTGTGGGACAAAAATGTAAAATTGATCACAAACGATGACACGACATGAATCAATCGTAGGATACTTCCAATACAAGATTTTTTAAGTAGATTAGGATCGCAAGCTTCGGTTTTATTATTGTAAGAAACCAAAAAAAGGAAGCAAATAGTAAATAAGCAAGGGAACATCAATACAAGAACATTTATGCAATTGTGTTCCTGATGTTGCTAATTCCATCTGCAAATCATTAACCACCAAGGTCTCCAAATGCCCCAAACTCAGGCTGATCACCACCAGCACCACCGTCGTGTCCTCTGCCACCATCATTACCACTGTCCCCGCCGCCACTATCACTGAATAGTAGGTTCGTGAAGCGGGTTCCTAGAGCCTGGAAAGTACCACCGATAGCACTGGATAGGATCATTGTTCCCAGGACTCCTCCACCAGCCGTAGTCATACTTGGCCTAGCTGGTGAAGCAGCATAATGCATCGCGTTGCTGCTGTTTGCTGCAGCGTAAGGCATCGGATTCGGACCACGAGCACAGCGCAAGTGAACATCAAACGTGCAGAGGTCGCACCTGTACAGCCACTGACCGGACCCCATGCCCCTGCACAAGTTACAGGTAAAGCACTTGCCCGGATAAGGATCCGAGAAGGCAAGAGTGAGCTGGTGGCGATGAGACAGGCGGGCGAGGATCATCGGCATAGAAGCACAGGGAGTATGAAGATCAATATCGCAATCTCTACAGCTGTAACACAAGCCAACCGCTACCTCACCACAGGCATTACAGCTGCATGAAGACCCAGCAGCTGGGGTGAGGGACAAGACATGGTTCTTGTCAAATGGGTGAGTGATGCTCTAAGGATGACTTGAGTTCCAAACCATTGCAGGTTGATGATTCCCCTCAAAGGCCTTAGATAATTTGTGAATATTCTCTTCCGGGTTTCGATTTCATATTTCTTGATCACCCACGTGCATATATATTGGTAGCTAGCTCTGTCTCTTATGGTGGTCGAGGTTGTTAGCTTCGGAACCTTGCAAGAAGTTTATCAACCACGCGGGATTGCTTGGTCAGTATTATTATTCCTATTAATAACCCAGCTTGGAGTATTTAAGTTAGTTTGACTAGTTTTGGCGAATGAAAATCACATCTCCGTTGTAAAAGCGAACGAAATCCTTAAGCAACTTGCAAGCAAGCGCTTTGATGTAATTGACTTTTTTTTAATGGTAAATCAGAAGGAGACGGGGTCTCAAACAAAACATAAGGAGACGGATCCGTGGACTCAAACTCTAATAGACTCAAATTTAATGTCTAGGCCCTTCAAAATATATTCAATTTTTCAAACAACTGGCTAACAAATGGTTTACTATATAGTAAACACAATATCAACTGATTATTCAGTTCGATAAGATAATTGATATGGTTTTCTGGTACTCAAAGAACGGTTTTTCTCCTCAAAGCACTAATGACGATGAAATCTAACACTTTTTCCATCTAATCATTCTGTTGGTAGTATCTCTACCAACAACCATCGCCCAAAATTCTATCATTCCTTCGTGTGCAAGCTACAAGTTCTCCAATGGCAAACAGTTTTCATCATGCAACGACTTGCCCAACTTCAACCCCTCCCCTCTTCTGGAACTACCATGCTTCCTCTTCCTCGACAAAGGACACAGTGCTCGTGCATATCGCGTACAGAAGAAGCGGGCTAACCGAGAGGCGGTGGATCGCATGGGCCATCAACCCTAGTGGCACTCGCATGTTGGGCTCCCAGGCACTAGTGGCAATCCCGAGAGCCGACAGGAGTGTGCAAGCGTACACATGTCTCGTGGCAAGCTATGGGACGAGCCTACAACCGGGAGAACTAAGCTTCCTGGTCTACCACATGTCTGCCACGCAATAGAACAACGAGATCATCATCTTCGCGATCCTTCAACTTCCTCTCATAATAGGTAATAACATGTCTCATGTAGTGAATCATGGGTGGCAAGGCGGCTTATTGAGATTAACATCAGCTGAGAAACTTAAAGAGAAGATTAAATTTGAAGAAGGTGAAGTTGCACCAGGAAAGAACAATGGCGGGCCGGAGATGAATTTAAAAGTGTTGTTGTTTTGGGCTCAAAACAACTTAAGCCCACCAATAGCTCCACTTCACCAACGGGAGATACGTGCGTGTCTGGACGCTTAAACCAGGAGGCAGATTTGTTACACCATATGGGACAAAACCAAATATTCCCAATGATTGGCTGTGCGCATTTCAAGAAAGATTTTCCTGATGTGGCAAGCAAAATAATCAATTTTTATTCCTCTTTTCCATAGTTATCCATTCATAGTAGGTGGCAGCTAGAATATTTTTGGTGTATATAAGGCAACATTGTAAATATTTTCTTTTGTTAAGTGTGAATATACAACCACATTCCACCCATTTTAGGTCTTCTTCTTCCTCTCGCTCCTTCTTCTTTTTGGGTTGAAGTGGAAGAGACCTAGATCCAATTTTTTTTACATGGTATCAGAGCAATAAACCTCTGATTTCAATTCTGCATTTTTCCTTCTCTCGTTTCTCTTCTTGGTTGAGCTACCACCATGGCAGAACCATCAGCTCCTACAGCTCCTATAGTTTCTCGAGTGCCATCCGGTGAATTTAGTAACCCTCACTATGTTCATCCTGGTGAATCATCAGGTTAGGTGTTGGTCACTCCTTTGCTTAGTGAGAAAAATTATCACTCATAGGTCTGTGCCATGGCTCATATCACTGGAGTCAAAGAACAAGTTGTCCTTTGTGGATCGAACCATTCCAATTACTGAAAAGGATGATCCCCTGTTCTCTTGTTGAAAGAGATATAATACGCTTGTGATGCGATGGTTGATGTGTTCCATTAAAGCTGATCTAGGAGATAGCTTGCTTTGGTTCGACACGGCTTCAGATCTCTGGGATCACCTCAAGGAACGATTTGGGAGAGCAAATTTTTTCAAGATTGCAGGCCTAAAAAGGCAGATCTCTAACTACTCCCAAGGTATTCTCTTAGTCAATGAGTACTTTTTAAAGTATAAGTCCTCATGGGATCAACTGATGCAGTTTTGTTCTCTACCTGTGTGTAAATGCATTACTGATGCTTATGTTAGTTATATTGCTATGCTACTGATGAATGAGCATCTAGATCAAAACTATATTATGGGTTTTCTGACTGGGTTGAATGAGAACTTTGATCATGTGAGAACTCAGATCGTAATGATGGATCCACTACCCTACATTAGTCGGGTGATGTACTTGGTTACTCAACATGAGAGGCAAATCTATAATATTCCTGGCATTTCAAAAGCTGGAGATACAACTACTATTTTTGTTGCCCAAACTGGGAACAAGAGGTTTGGATATAAGAAGCTGATCTGCATTTATTGTCACAAGGAGGGACACACCATTGATAAATGCTTCAGGCTCTATGGTATCCCTCCTGCATATGACAAGCCAAGAAGTAGCTCTAGCCTTCCAGCTAATTAGATAGCTCAAGTAATTGATGCCAAGTATATATTAGCAGGTACCTTCTCTGTTTTAAACTTGCAGACTATTCGAGTTGGGCAGACTTATTGAATTATGGATTCTGGGGCATCAAATCATTTTTTTGTAGTACGGATTGGTTTCAGCTACTCATATTAGATTAGTGAGATTATCTACAGAGCTGCTCATATCCAATGTTCTTTTGGTTTCTAATTTTAATTTCAATCTAATTTCAATCAGTCATCTTGCCAATGACCAACTAGTTTCACTGACTTTCTCTTTGATTCGTTGTGTGATTCAGGACTGGTGCAGCAGAAGAAGATTGGGAATACTGAGAGGAAAAATGGTCTATACTACACAGCCACATCACAAGCTAGTCTATCACCTAACCATATCAATTCTGCAACTTCCAACAATTATGTCAAGCATGAGATAGATCTCTGGCATTGCAGACTAGGTCATATTTCTAGTACTAAGTTGCTTGTTTTAAAGGAGTTTTTTGTTCTATATCAGTTGTCCCTAATGTCCCTTGTGACAATTGTCATTATGTCAAACACAAACGATCTCATTTTAGCTCTAGTAGCAATATAGCTGCAAAACTTTTTGATCTAATTCATGTGGATGTTTGGGGTCCATATTATGTGCCTTCTTTCGATGGTTTTACTTTTTTTTTAACCATTGTTGATGATCATACCAGAGCCACTTGGATTTATCTTTTGAGAACTAAGTCAGATGTAGCCAAATTCATTAAAATCTACTGCCAAATGGTAGAGACTCAGTTCAAAACTAGAGTCAAGTGTATTCGTTCTAATCAAGGAACCAAATTGTTCTTACATTCCTTCTTCCAACAGAAAGGAATTTTGTATGAGACTTCTCGTGTATACACGCCACAACAAAATGGTCGTGTGGAGAGAAAGCATTAACACATTCGTAGTATGGCTAGAGCTCTCCATTTTTAAGCCTTCCTCCCAATTCATTTTTGGAGTACTTGTATTCTTTATGCTGTCCACCTTCTTAATCTCAAACAATCTTCTGTTCTATCCAATCAGACACCATAGATTCTCTATAAAAAGCCACCAAATCTTTCACATCTTTGAGTGTTTGGTTGTCTTGTTATGCAGCAATGATTCCTAAGATGAGTAAACGTGATCCTAGAGCCAGAAGGTGTGTGTTTCTCAAATATACAGCTGGGATTAAAGGCTACAAGCTTTATGATTTAGATAATCATTCCACTTTACACTCTAGGGACGTTGTCTTTTATGAGAATATTTTTCCATTTCAGACCACTTTACCAGTAGAAACAAATCCCATGGTTCATCAAGATAGCACCTCATCTACTTTATTCATGGAAGAACATTCCAGTTTACCAGTCCTGGATCCCATATTGCCTACACCAACTCCAGAAAACTCTTCACCACCTGAACCAGTCCCAATCAGAAAATCCTCTAGAACAAGACATTCTCCTAGCTACTTAAATGACTATGTGCAGGTACCATTACTCACTCAGCATCCCCAATCTTCTTCCCCTGCAGAGGGTCAGTCTCAAGGTACTACTTTTACAATCTTGTATCCAATTTCCTCAGTACTTACCACTGAGCACCTAGGTTCTTCTCACAAGACTTATGTCCTAGCTCTTGATCAAGTGAGAGAACCTGTCAATTTTGAAGAGGCCAACAAACAAGCTTCTTGAAGAGAAGCAATGCAAGCTGAGTTGACTGCTCTTTATCAGAATGGTACCTGGGATATCATGCCTCTTCTAGAAGGTAAAACAACTATTAGTTGTATATGGGTTTATAAAGTTAAGAGGCATGCTGATGGGACATTGGAAAGATTCAAAGCTCGATTGGTAGTCAAGGGATACACGCAAGCATTTAGGATGATTATATGGAGACATTCTCACCAGTTCTTAAATTGAATTCAATGAGAATGATTCTTGCTATAGAAGCTAGCAAGAATTGGTTTCTTGAGCAATTGGATGGCAATAATGTTTTTCTAGATGAAGAATTGGTTGAATAGGTCTATATGGATCTTCCTCCTAGATTGTCTAATCCTTGAAATCATGTATGCAGACTACGAAAGTTTTTGTATGGGCTTAAGCAAGCCAGCAGATAATGGTTTACAAAGCTGACTTCACTTTTGGTTCATTTTGGTTTTGTGCGGGCCACATCAGATTGTTCCATGTTAACTCTTAAAAAACCTGAGTCAATGATTTGTTTGCTTGTGTATGTTGATGACATCATACTAGCTGATGGTGATATGCATCAAATACAAGCTGTCAAATTGTTCTTTGATGTAGAATTGAAGGTTAAAGATCTAGGAAAGCTCAAATTCTTCCTAGGGATGGAAGTAGCAAGAACAAGATATGGTATTCATCTTTGTCAACAATAATATGCTCTTGATATCCTAAAGGATGCAGGTTTTACCACTTGCAAGCCAATGAGAACACCAATGGTGAGTAATCTGAAGTTAGAGTCTAAAGCAGATTCTCTTGCACTCGAAGATCCATTAGTTTATAGACAACTAATTGGAAAGTTATTGTACCTAACCATTACGAGGCCGGATATTTGTTATTCCACGCACAAGCTCAGTCAATTTCTCATCAATCCTTTGATAGTACATAATAAGGCTGCTCACAGAGTTCTCAGATACATCAAGAGAAATCCAGGTTTGGGACTCTATTTCTCAGCTTCTTCAGCAATACGGTTGTCTGGATTCTGTGATGCAGATTGGGGTGGCTCCTTGGATACGAGGCGATCAACAACTGGATTCTGCGCATACTTAGGTGATTCTCTGGTTTCTTAGAAGTCTAAGAAGCAGCCAAACATATCTCGTAGTTCTTCAGAAGCTGAATATAGGGCCATTGCATCATTGAACTGTGAGATTCAGTGGCTCTTCTATTTCGTAGGAGATCTTGGCATACATCATTTGTATGCAGTATCTATTTATTGTGATAACAAATCAGTAATTCACATAGCTGAGAATCTGTGTATCATAAAAGAACAAAATATATTGAGCTCGATTGTCATCTGATTTGAGAGAAAATTGCTTGATGAGTAGTGAAGCTCTTACATGTTCCAGCTGCTCTACAAACGGCTGATATCCTCACCAAATTAGTAGCTTCTCTGCTCTTCTCTTCTTTTGTTTGCAAGCTTGGACTGCTCAGTATTCACAGTCCAACTTGTGGGGGATGTTGAGATTAACATCAGCTGGGAAACTTGAAGAGAAGATTAAATTTGAAGAAAGTGAAGTCGCACTAGGAAAGAAAATGGCGGGCCGGAGATGAATTTAAAAGTGTTGTTGTTTTGGGCTCAAAATACCTTAAGCCCACCATCAGCTAACTTAAGCCCACCAGTAGCTCCACTTCACTAACAAGAGACACGCGGATGTCTGGACTCATAAAGCACGAGGCAGATCTATTACACTATTGGGACAAAAACAATTATTCCCAATAATTGGCTGCCCGCATTTTGAGGAAGATTTTCCTGCCGTGGCAGGCAAAATATTCCATTTTTATTCTATTGTTATTCCTCTTTTCAATAGTTATCCATTCATACTAGGTGCAGCTAGATTATTTTTGGTGTATATAAGGCAACATTGTAAATCTTTTCTTTTGTTAAGTGTGAATATACAACCACATTCCACCCATTTTAGGTCTTCTTCTTCCTCTCGCTCCTTCTTCTTTTTGGGTTGAAGTGGAAGAAACCTAGATCCATTTTTCTTTACACGGCCCTCTCCAAGGAGATACCTCGACCTTTCCCCTAAGAGTCCAAATATGAAATCCTTTCGTACGGTTGATTTCCTCTCTGGAAAGATGGTCATATCTACTAACGCGGCTATCACAAAAAGAATCCAAATCAAGTACGTGCATTCCGTCGTGAACGCCGCAAGCTGGGAGTTGATGATGCCTATAGGCGCCATCGTTGCTAGGTACATGAAGGTAGCGGGACCAGTGTGGTTCTACTTGCACTCGGGGTTCCAGCTAGTCGGATCGGTCATAGCGATCGCAGGCTTCTCCACGGGTGTCTACATGGCGGCAAAGTACGGCGTTGTTTCGGTCATGGCTCGAGCCCACAAGGGCGTCGGCGTGGCCCTTGTATTGTTGTTTCCCAGGTTGGGGTAGGAGCTATCGCTCGTCCTAAGAAGGGGAGCTAGAGGAGGAAGTACTTCAACTGGTTCCATTACTTTGTCGGGTACTCGACGATTCTTCTTAGTGTCGGGAATATCTTCCTAGGGTTCCATGGGTTCAATGGGATTATTGCATTGGTTTTGGAGCTCTATCAACGATGTTGGTGCTTCAAGGTTGCTGATAATGTTGCTACATCGCCTATAGATCAAGTCTAGTTTTTTTTCGAGTTCTGTTGTCTAGATTCCAAGTACGATACAACCTTATTTTAGTACTGACTTCTACGTTTGTTTATAGACAAGTTAAAAAGAACACTTTGTTTTAACGTTTTGGGTCATTTGTTTCATTTTATGAATTTTTTTGATAAGTTAAAGTATTGTATTAATAATGTTATAAGGATATACATGGTACAAAAGCCACCAAAGTAGGGCGATTCTACTACCAATCCTAGTTCACTCAATTTCTAAGCGAATCAATATACAAAATGATATCCTGATCGGGCAAATTCGGCACCGACTTAGACCACCTTAACCACTCTTCAATCCAGAACATAATGGTATGAATGAGAAGCTCCTAGTTGCTCCATTCTTCTTGAAAGATCAGTCAATTTTGAAGAAGCCAAATGCCCCACATCGTAGCTGCATAGATAGTAAACTATACCTTCCCGATCATACTGCCTCCGACCAAGCCCCATCCATCTCGACAAGAAAGAATACACATCTTTACCCCCGGCCCAACTCAAGCCTCTCTTTTGGACGAAGAAGTCTCATATTCTCCTTGCAAAGGAGCATCGCACAAAGAGGTGACTCTCTGTTTCATCAAACGTTTTTTAATTTACATATGTATATTTAATTTACTTTTTTTTGGTGATAATATATTTAATTTACTTATGATTTTTTTTACATAAATATTTTATAATTTAAAACGATGAAACGAATTAATCTAATTTTTGACGTTCGACATCTAGACGACTCGTGTGAATCCAAGATCGTCAAAAAATAAGAAATATGTTTTTGTTTTTCTCGACATAAATGCTAATTAATTAATTTAATAGTTTACTCAATAGCTTAAATTAGAATTATCAAACTATCTAATAGAACGTGATTTGAAATCTAAAGCTAGTAAGGATCGGATCTAAACTCTTCCTGGGGCAATTTTATTGTGATCATTGACAATATTTAAAATATTAATCTTTCAACCAAATATAACATAGAGAAATTAAACTATCTAATACATACCATAAAATTATCAATGAATAAAACCTGAACTACTTGCCGTAGCAAATCATGCTCGGTAAAATTTTCTAATATACACCAAGTAGCTGATAGGATTTAGGGGATATTTTGTATACTACCTTAGATATTAGCAGGGATTTGTTCCGACCGGAGTTTCATGTGATATGCTTCTAGCAGATTAAAAGATGGCTGGGAAGTAAAACTTTTCGCGAGTCTCTGCAGAAAGCAACATCATGCTGCTCTTTCATATTCATTGAACCGTGCACCAGAAACAAGAACATGGAGGAACATAGTTGATCTGTTATGGACACCAGAAGGACAATAACTCGAATTTCCGGGTGGAATCCGCAGAAAGTACTACACTTACTAACAACAAACAACTACTTTGCATGAATCAAACAATTACTTTGGAACCGACAAAGAGCACAAAAACATTGATGAACGTAGCACCAAAATATCTGTACTTGCAGCAACTGAAGCAATCCTGCAACTAAAAAACAAAAGCAATATTAGAAAATTGATAATACACACAAAATTGAACAGCCACTAATCCAAACAACATATTTGCAAGTACATCCACTCCTCCACATCCTCCGTCTTCACCAACGTCTCACTCCACTCGCAGTTGCACCAGAATTACCCAACATTCGACTGCCTTCACATCTCTTTCGGAATGAAGACTAGAACTTCACACCCAGAAGACGGAAAATCTAGATCGAAACCCGAAAAGGGTCTGATAGCTGCAAGGGGTTGCCATATCTATCGCAAGATTTCTGGTACCCATCAGCTGGGCCGCCTCCGTCGGTTCTTATAATGAAATGATAGCCCTTTCTACACAGCGGATGATCACTCCGCCCTACACCAAAGAGAGCGGGTGACAGAGAGAGAGCAGGTGACGGGGAGAGGAGGGCAGGTTAGCTGACGAACCACCGCGGGAGGTCGGGGAAGAGGAATCGCATGGAGGTCGGGGGAAACGGCGATTTCTGACCTTGGCTCTGGGCTAAAATCGCGATTTGGGTTTTTTTCCTTTCCTTTTTGGGCGAAAATGTAACTTGAAATTCCAAGGTTAGCCCTCAGTTGGATCGAACGTAACGAATCGAAAAAATCTGAGTAAAAAATTTATTCTAACTGTTTTATCAGGACAGATTTTGGACGGTTCATACGGTCACCGAGTCTTAAACCAAACCCGGTATTATTTATTATGGTTAATGATCGAACCATATTTTTTAAGACTCTAGTCCCTTGTACAACATTGAAATTTTGAATTGGTTAATGCCAATGGTTTTTTTACGGTTTGATAGTTTTCGCATTCAAAATGAAACTAATTCCATATTATTTTGCGGTTTCACTTTCCTGTTTGCTGTGTTAGTCGATTTTCGGAAATGTTTCAAAAAATTAAGAACAATTGCGGAAAATCAAATCAATACAAATGAAATTTGTAGTTGATACACACCGGAAAGGGTATTGAATTTCTACAAGTGAAATGTAAAGTAGAACCTTTGAGGCTTTGATTTTACTTTGAAAATGAAAAAGAAAGGGAAAATAGAGAAAGAGAATACATGAAAACAATAGATCATCAAAATTATATCATATATAATTGAGTCCTTCGTCACCAAATTTCATCTTCAAGTCAACCACGAAGCTAGTCTCCATGTGCCCCATAGTCAGCCTCGCCGCCGCCGCCGCCACCACCACCATCACAGCCGCTGCATCCGCCTCCGTCAACGAATTGTCCTTGGATTCCTAGCACGAGTTCCTGTCCTAACGTCTGGCCAACACCATCAATCACGCTCATAACAAGCTGGTCTGACAGGGAATTTCCTTGTTGGCCTGCTCCTCCTCCGCTGCGCATATTCATATTCGGCATAAACGCCGTACTTTGTGGTGCAGCGGGATTGATCATGTAGCCATTAGGTACATAGTTAGGCACCAGAACTTGTTGAGGCGCTGCCACGACCGGGGCAGGACTTATGGCTGTCGGGTTGCCCGCGAATTTGTATACAGAGACTGCAGGAATTGGCAAGGCCTGGTATTGCTGGACCTGAAAAGGCTGAAACACAGGAGCAGCCTGAAATTGAACTTGGCGATGATGACGAAGATTGGGAACGGTAACCGGGTTCGGTACTCGTTGACCTTGATCCATCTTGGCACAGTCCAAGTGAACATCAAACTCGCAGAGGTTGCACCTGTACAGCCATTGCTTGCTCCCCAAGGTACCACACATATCACAATTGAAGCTCTTGCTCGGATACGGAGCCGAGAAGATGAGATTGAGCTGATGGTGGTGGGATTGGTGGGAGATCATCATCGACATGGAAGCACAGTTAGTATGGAGATCAATACTACAAGCTCCGCAATGGTAAGAGAACCCATCAGACCCTTTCTTACCACAAGCATCACAGTCGAATGACCCCTCGGGATAAGCAGGAGTTGGGAGGAGGGACAAGACATGGCTTTGGTGGTCAAAAGGGTGAGTGATCCTCTGAGGCAATTGTGAGCATGAGACGTGTAAGAAGTACTTGCACAAATTGCAGGTGTAGATCAAACCAGAGGCTTGTTCTTTGCAGCAAGAACATGTCACAGGAAATAGGGCAAGATGTGATTGGTGATTTGTCAGTTGAAGAGGGTGTGGATGGCTGAAGTGGTGAATTGTTGTAGGCTCAGGTTGGCTTGGTGGCTTCCCCATTAAGAACCCAGAAATTTTTTTGCTTCTTGCCTTATATGATCTTCTCTCAATTCCTATATTTGCCTCTGTTATGTTTCTTGAGCCATTGTATTTGGGTTGTACTTTTCGGTTGTGGAGGTTGACTTTGGAAGCTCGTTAGCTGCCAGAGAAGGGGGGCAGATTTGGTGGGGACTAGCCTAGTCCTCAAACATGGGGACTAACTCAAATAAATATCACTACGCATGCAAATCAATATCACTTCATATGTAAACCAGCGTCTTGCAAACCAATATCACTTCACATGCAAACCAATATCACCTGATAGGTTATTGACCATCAGATTTAAAGATAATCAAATCTGACGGCCCAAACTGTAATCCCCACATGTGAACAAATTTTTTTTAATCTCCACTAAATCCGGTCTCGCCAGAGAAGTACGCGGTAGTACTTGGTCAATGTCTAATGGTGCGAAATCTTTTGTAATCAAGGCAGATTCCTATTTTGTCAAAATATTCTTTTTCTGTTGTAACTTCAAAAGAGGAGATTTTCTCCTCTAATAGTAGCCATCACAATGACGTACTAATAGACACGATAGTTAGTTTTTTAGGTAATGGATATAATGATCTTTAGATTGTATTCGATTTTTCTTATTTATATATAAAACTTACCCCTCAATTTCCAAAAAAACAAAATGTCAATTCCTTGTAACTAATTATTCACTAATAAATAGTATGTCATTTTTGGGAATAATTAGTACTCCTCTAGATCTATTAGTTAATGCAGAGTAACGAGTAACATGTTGCAAGTTGCAACCGAAGTCAATGTCAATTTTATATTACAATATGATGGTGACTCTGGCACAAACAGAAAGAGATTATAATATCATGGAGCATCGTAGAATTTATGGTACCAACAAAAGAATGGCAAGATTTTAAAATAAAAAAATATTTCTTATTAATTATATTTAGTATTTAAATATCAAATAATTATAAATATAATCTAATTTTAGTTTAAAGTTCATAATTTATAAGTAGTAACTTTTAATCTAATAAAATTTGAAAAAGTTGTTTTGACTGTTTTGCCTGGAATGGCTTGTTGAACCAATATCTAGATTTAAGCACAAAAACAACTTAGACTTTGGCCGGGTTATGGTCCGACTAGTCGGATCGCATTTTGTAAAACTTTATTTTTCTTCACTTGCTAATAATATTCTGCAAGTAAAGGCGCAAAAAAAGTTTGGTTTATGACATTTGCTTCCATCATTTGGTATATATGGTCGGGAAAAATGAAGTTGTATTCTAACAAAAACAGTTCGACCAGGGAATGAACGATACATACAATCTTTAGAAAGTAAGAAGAGTGGATTAGATGGATGATATCGATCATTGATCATTCTTATCCTCACCATAGCATTTTTCTTGATATGAGGAGATGGTTCTTAGATAACTAGCTCTTTTTATTGAGCAATGACTTGTATTTTATCTCGTTGTATTTTTTTATTTTAATAACATCTCACACATATAAAAAATACCATAAATTGAGATAATATCTGGGTTGGGTATATTTCTGTGCAATAACTGCAAGATCAATTAACTAAATGATTAATAGCAAGATGGCCAGCAAACTCATTCCCGCAATTTGACAACTTGGAATAAACTGAAGCTTGCCAATCGCATTGACTTCTTTCTTTTTTAGAGGAATATCATTGACTTTTTTTAAAAATGATGAGATGTTCTATATATTTCCTAGCAGAAACAATGTTGTATATTTTGTATATTTTATATATCGGATGGCCAGCAAACCTGAACATTCTCTTCATTTGTCAATATTGTATATATTGCAACATTAGTTACCCGGATGTCAAGTGAATCGTGAGTATGCCGTGTTATCGGGAGTACTTTTATATTATCGATTTTTTTCCCTAGTAGAATTTTGATGCGGCCGACGAGCTAGTATTGCAACGAGAGTTCAAGCCGCTATTGTAAGTACAGATCACAAACAATAGCCCTCCTGAACACATAGGTTATACAATGTAAGGTAGCCCTATGCTACTATATTTCATTGCATTCCTAAAAATTGTTGAACGCAGTTACAGAGCACCAAGATCCGGTCTTCTCCAAAACAAAACAAAATTCCGGCGTTGCACCCCAAAAAATAACATTGATTCTATGTAACCAAGTAGATAACGTATGATTGAAGCATAGAAAATGAACCAAATTTTCCTTTTTGCAACAATTGAAGGCCATCCAATTGAGAGATAAAGTTACAAACTTTTCTCATCTTAGGACAGCGAAAGCTTAAACAAAGATATGTAGAACACCAATAACAAATAGTAGCGAGAGATAGGAAATAGAGGACATACGATATTACGTGGTTTGGTTGAAAAACTTACATCCACGAGACCGAGACGATCATCACTATATTATGTGGAGATATACATGGTACATAAGTCATAGCAAAGCGGTGCCTCGAGACTAACTTTCTCGTGCCTATATTACCATTGCATTATGCAAATACCAAAGAACTCCTAACCCCTACCCTCCTATTTATAGAAGGCAAGCCAATATGCTTTACAATATGATTAGAGTTCTAGTCTAGTAAGAATTATGGGACAAATCCTAACTATCTCCAGCCTGGACCGAATTCTAAAACCAATTGTCTTCTCCAGCTTCAAGCTCATCGTCTACATCATACCATCTTTATTGTGTGCTTCTTCCAATAAGCTTCATGCTCAACATATCAACCGCCTAAATCTTGAAAACTCTACCTCGAATAGAATCTTTCACAAGTATCTCATTAACATATACTTACCTCGGGTCTTCCACTCTGAAGAACCAACACAATGGGAGAAAATCACTATGCGTGCTACACGAGAGTTTTTCACATTGGAAAAAACCACTCCAACGCCCACAATAATGCCTAAATCTCATAGGCCAGCTTCAATCCCAAAAATTTTAGCACAACCAATACTCTTCCTCAGTATATTACGGGGCACTCTCAAACTATGTCTGAACTGATATAACAGACTGCACCTCTACGGAAAATCTCCACCTTCATGTGGGCACCGACTATTAGGGTTACATTGCCGAGGAAACACCAATATCAATCAAAATAGGAGACGAGGACACCAGCTAAGAACTTTACATCACCTTTCTGTGAACACCTTCTGGACATCAATCTTAGAATTTTCCACCAGCTGTAGGACTTTACATCACATCCTCATGAATACCTTCTGGACACCAAACTTATTGTTATTACACCTCACTCCACTATCTTCGTGGGCAACCAGGAGATATACTGCATAACATGTGAGTCATTACAAAATTGATACTTGTACTTAATCTTTGCCTTTATTGTCAACGAGTAACTGATCCAAACAATGTTCAAGGTCTTCACACAATCCACCTTCTTCGTCCAACATGATACGACTACTCTATGACCGATCAACTATGAACCCAAAATAGACCCGATCAAATCCCATGAAACAAGGAAGTCTTCCAGAGAAAGAAGTCGCTTACAGCTCCTCTAACCTTCTCACCATCCTCAACTACATGATGTACGAGAAATTGATAAGCAATTAAACACACAAACAAATAGCATAGTGGAAAGTAGGGTTATCGAACTGAGGGTTGAACACGAAATTGAAATAATTAATTATGCAAAGCGGGAGAATTAAAGATTTTATAAGAAAGTATCAAGGATGTAAGGGAATAAACGAAATCCAAAACGTAAAGAAACAAGTTGTTATTCAGTGGAGATAAACGAGCACGATACCCTTATGGATTGACTACCTATATCAAGATTATGGTTCTATGAAGTTCTTATAGTACCCGGAGTGTTCTAAAGTATCTCCCTAATGCTTTCGCTCATTAGGGTGACAAAATCAAGATAGAAAAGGCCTAGATTACTAATCAATACTTTTGCTCATCAATTAGACATAGAACTAGACTAATCTAAATTATGAAGATTCCTCCTAAGTAATCAAGTTAGATTAAGTATTAAGCACACCAATCAACAATGAATACGAAAGATATTTGAACTATAATCAACATAGATAATTAATCATATAGTTAGGGCATTGCACTCACAAGAAAACTACTCGCTAAGCATAATCATAAAGTACATGATATTAATGAAAGATATGGTAACGAATAGCATAAAAGATAGAGATAGAGAAAATTTAGTCGTTTGAGAAAGCCTCGTCAATCTCCTCCATGCAGCTACCCGAAATCGTGACTTTATTAATAATCAAAGTAGTCTCAAGTTCCTTGCATCATCTCTTCCTAAGAGCTAATGACCTATATATAGCCAAACATCTAACTAGAGAATAAGAAAACCTAGCAGAGATTAACCTAACAAAGAAATTCTATTAGCCAATCACAAGAGGTCTAAAATAAGGAAAATAAATATATTTGAGGTCCTAGGGATGAAACAAGAGGCCAGAGATAAAGAGAAACTAAAATGGGTCAAATACCCAATAAAATAGGAAGTTGAAATAAGCTGGCATCGTGAAAAGTGGCGGCCGCCAGTTAATTGGCACCCGCCATTAATTCTGGTCCTAGATCTCTGTCTAGCTTCACTTGCGATCGCCAATTAACTTTCCATCGCCAGTTGGGCTGCATAGCTTTATCATATCTTTGTATTTTCTATTTTTGTCCCTCTTCTGATTTGAATTTGGATTCTACTATAAAAGAAAAAATGTAAATCTCTCTTTAACCTTTCCAATGGTATCTCCTTTATGGTAATCTGATGCTCGAATATAGATTTATGGTTCTTGCAATTTGGTCTCTTAAAATTACCCCTTCAGCGACCTCCAATGGGCTTCACATCCTATCACAAAACACGATAAAAAGTAAAAATCTACTCCTTGACTCAAATAGATGAAAATGATATAAGATTCAATGGAACAAGGTGAAATTAGACAAAAACATGACTAAACAAATACGAAACACACGACAGAATATAAGAGAATTCACACTTATCACACCCTCACACTTATTTCCTTGCTTGTCCCCAAGTAAGTAAGCATCAGACATGCTAAAAAGTATTGATCCCCTAGCAAAAGTGAACTACCCAGAAAAAATCTCATATTAGCTCAATTTTACAATTCAAGTCTAGCCCACAAATCAAAGCAGTTTTCCAAAAATTTTATCATTCAGAAAGTAGTGAAGATTACTAGAAACAATACTGCAAAAAGCACATTACATGAAGAGATAATTAAGAACACATTGCTCCATCAGTTCACCTAGTCCCAAAATAGTTTTAGTTAGCAGATAGCTTCACTCATTTGGCGTCTTAGGAGTTCACTCGTAAACCTATAGGCAGAGTCAAACGCCAACCCTGAGACTCACTTGATTTCCTACAACGAATCTTCGAGCTTATCCCGATTAGGCTGGAGTTCACCCCTACCAAGATCCACCTTTCTATTTTTATGAATCTTTCCATACCTCATATTACAATCCACAATCCGCATATAACATTGAACACATTCTGTACATTCCATAACCAATTCCACCTAATTCCTTCTTTTATTTTTTCCTTTTTTTCCTTTTATCATTTTTTTTCTTTTTCACATCTTTTTTTCCCACATTCCACACACCCTTCCTTTCATTCTCTTCTCGGGTAAGGGCTTTGCTCCAATTTTGGACCTAACCACTGCCCTTCGCCTAAAGGATTTTTCAAAATTAGATTTTTTACAGCAAGCACATCACTCGGTTAGACTCACAAGTTAGCTAAAATATTTTTAATATACAGGCGAGATTCGATTACTAAGAGCATGTTTCCTTAACTACTCACGTGTTCTCTTGGTTCTGTACCTAGCAATCACTTAATCCAATTATGAGATTTTGAAAAGCAAGAACTACTTCTCAATATGGGCTTAATCCTATCCTTAGCTACTTTTGACATGACATGAACCTTCCTAAGGATCTTCGGTTGCTAGGAAGCCAATAATTCAAGGGTGAAGTTTCATCATCTGCTTATGACATCACATCAACCACAACACACTTCTAAACTAGACCTAGACTTAATCTCATATGCCAAACCAAAATAAAAACATATGTTTGATACCCCCACACTTATTGAACAAAGTGTCCCCAATGTGGAGGTAAGACACAAAAAAATATCACAAGACACGAACATGAACATAAATAGACTTATAATAGAAATGAAAGGAGGAGAGGACCGGTACTGTCCTATCAATCTCGAGAAGGAGGCGGTGGGGAAGGTTGGTGGTATTTCGCTTTAACTACTTTTGACGCGCAACAAAGTTTGTGTATGGACTGGCGAGCTCCGTTGAAACCTAGTTTTCTCTTTTCTAAACCTCCTGCTAAGATCATTAAAATACTAAATCAAAGTAACGATACTGACACAAAAACAAAAACAAAAAAAAATTTAAATACTAAACGTGCTAATTTAGAGTCGTTAGTTTGACTTTATTACTCCTTTTGGCACTATGGTGGACGGAGGCGCCTATCGGTTACAAAAAACTCTATTTCATCTAGGCCTATGCGAAGAAGTATCTTGCCATTGTGAACATCCACCATTGCATGGCAAGTGTTGAGGAATGGTTGTCCCAGAATCAGTAGGTTACTTTTATTGGTAGCATAGTCCAACATCACAAAATCTACAGGTATGGAAACTTGTCGACTTTGATTATCACATCCTTCACGATTCCAAGAGGTTTCTTCATAGTTTGATCAGCCAGCTGAAGCCTGAAAGGTGTAGGTTTGACATCCCCTAATTTAAGTTTCCTGAAAGTAGCCAAAGGCATAACATTAACATTGGCACCCAAATCACATAAGCAATATAGAAATTGAATACCGTCAATAGCGCAAGAAATAGCGATACTCCCTGGATCATTTAGTTTTGGCGGTATGTCATTTGCTACCAAAGGAGTCGTCTTGCTGTCATTTTGCTTTTTCTTCCTTGCGATGATCTCTTTGAGGAACTCAGCATATTGTGGTCTGTGATCTAACATCTCCAAAAAGGAGACATGGCTTTGAATATCTTTCATCGTCTCAATAAATTCTGTGGTCTTCTCATCGATCATCCGTTTCTCCTGGACTTTTTGAGGTAGTGGTGGAGGAATATAAGAATCCTTCTTTCTATTGATATACGCTGGTTCCTCCTTCTTTTCAACAACTACCTCCTCCTCTATGGCTGGCTTGATCGGTTCGGCATATTCTTTTGAAGAAGATTTGTTCTCAAGTGGTGGCTTTCTCCAGAGTCTTTGAGAAAATGGAGGTGGAGGGACATAAGGTGGTGGAGGAACATATGGTTCATCATCCTCGTCCACACTCCTTAATGTGATGGCCATCACTTGTCTTTGTGGGTTTGACTCCATGTTGCTCGATAAAGAACCTATTTACCTTTGAGTATTCACTACAGCCAAATTTCTGAGTTTGATCCCCATCTTCTTGAGTTGTGTGGTCTACCTCTTTAGGTATGTCTCAAACTCTCATTGACGCACCTCATAATGATCCATCTGCTGTACAATAATACTTTGTTGCTAGATGGAGTGCTGGACTACCTCTACCAATTGGTCAATCTTTGAGAAGATGTTGACTTGGTCTCCCACTAGTTGATCGATCTTCTCACCCATTTCTTTGACTTGGTCTCCCAGATATGGCTTCCTGAGTTCTTGCTGGGTACCAATGTTATTTGCCTGCTGGCCAAATCAAGAAAAAATTGGCTAAGCATTAGTTTGTTTTAAGTAGCCCATTCCTGGTGGTGTTCTATCAATAATAGCTTGAATCTCCCCCAACTGAGGACAGTCATTAGTATGACGTGATTCTTTGCAAAGCTCACAGGTATTTTGCACCACAGCTGCCTTTTCCTTTCCCTTGGTCAATTCTTTAATTTTTTTGTTAGTGCTTCTACTTTAGCTTCAAGCATCATGTTGGTTTCCACTTCGAGGACCCTCGAATTATTTCCTTACGTGGTTGCCTGGCGTATTCCCTTGGCCACATACCATTGACCTCGGCCATCTCCTCCATCAAACGAGCAATTTCATCAGCAGACTTCTTTAAGAACACCCCTTGAGATGAGGCATCGATGTGAGCACGGGATGGGTCATCTAACCCATTGTAGAAGTTCTTCATGAGGTTTTTCTAAGTTATGCCATATTGAGGGAAGGAACTTTGGAGATCCATGAACTATTTCCAAGTCTCATAGATGCTCTCCCCATCACCTTATATAAAAGTGTTTATGTCCCGCAAGAGCTTGGCTAACTTGGCCATCGAGAAGAACTTTCGAAGAAAAGCATGGGCTAGAACATTCCAACTCTGAATTGTCTCTCCCTTCAACTATGAGCTCGGTCCTTCAAGAAAGTGGAAGAAACGTAGCTTCAAAACATCATCATCGATCCCTTGAAACTTCATGATTACAGATGTTCTCAAACCGAGAGAGATGGTCTTGAGGGTCTTCGCTTGGCAATCCACCAAATTTGACCAAATTTTGCAATAATCCGACAACTATTGCTGGGATTTGGAAAGTGTTGGGACCTACAGGTAGTTATCGTAAACTATTAGGATTCCCATTCCATTAGGAACAGATGATTCCAGCAATTTTCTTTTTTGTGGTACGTCTCCTACAGTCATTTTTTGGCTGATTGTGTGCCATCGATCTTGAAAGGGTTCTTGGCATGCACTAGAGAATCCTAATTATCCTTTCGAGGAATATAATAAAGAGCCAAAAAATGTGTGCCATCGATCAACCATTAGTGGATAGCTGATTGTGTGCCATCGAACTCGCTTGGTCTCTCTTTTCACACCTAATTACCCTTTCGAGTACTCCAATATCAACCTCAAGCACAGTGTTTGTGTCAAGGTCTAATCCTTCGCTGCGGGTTCTTGGTATGCACTATAGAATCCTGAAAAAGAAAGCACACAAAATTAGCAAGTTTGCTACACAAAACTAATTACTTTTGATTTTATGTCCTAAAATCTCAGTTTTGTGTCGATGTCAACAATTTGATGTACGAGAAATTGATAAGCAATTAAACGCACAAAGTAAATAGTATAGTGGAAAGTAAGGTTATCAAACTAAGGGTTGAACACAAAATCGAAATAATCAATTATGCGAAGCGGGAGAATTAAAAATTTTATAAGAAAGTAAACAAGGTTGTAAGGGAATAAATGAAATCAAAAATGTAAAGAAACAAGTTGTTATTCAGTGGAGATAAATGAGCACGATACCCTTATTGATTGACTACCTATATCAAGATTATGGTTCTATGAAGTTCTTATAGTACCCGAAGTATTCTAAAGCATCTCCCTAATTATGAACATTAGACCTAGACAAAATTAAGATAAAAAATGCCTAGATTACTCATCAATGCTTTCGCTCATCAATTAGACCTAGAACTAGACTAATCCAAATTATGAACATTCCTCCTAACATGTTATTCTTACGATATTAAGACATCTCATCAATACCTAAGAATATGTTAATTAGTTTTTTCATCAACTCAAGTGTCTTTCGGTACACTCTCATTGATTCTAATCATAACCTAAGTGATCAAGTTAGATTAAGCATTAAGCACACCAATCAACAATGAATACGAAAGATATTTGAACCACAATCAAAATAGATAATCAATCACATAGTTAGGGCATCGCACTCACAAGAGAAGCATAATCACAAAGCACATGATATTAATGAAAGACATGGTAACGAATAGCATAAAAGATAGAGATAGAGAAAGCTTCGTTGTTTGAGCAAGCCTCGTCGATCTCCTCCACGCAGCTACCCAGAATCGTGACTTTCTTAATAATCAAAGTGGTCTCAAGTTCCTGGCATCATCTCTCCCTAAGAGCTAATGGCCTATATATAGCGAAACATATAACTAGAGAATAGGAAAACTTAGCAGAGGTTAACCTAAACAGATAGCCAATCACAAGAGGCTTAAGATAAGGAAAATAAATATATCTGAAGTCCTAGGGCCGAAACAAGAAGCCAGAGGTCAAGAAAAACTAAAATGGGTCGAATACCAAACAAAATAAGTTGGCATCGTGGGAACTAGCGGCCCCAGTTAATTGGCACCCGCCAATAATTCTGGACCGAGATCTCTGTCTAGCTTCACTTGCGATCGCCAATTAACTTCCCATCTGTCATGACCCAAATTCGGGGTCGGTGACTGGCGCTAGACCCTAACCCGTTTACAAAACCAAATAAGTCTAGCCAGCCTCAAAATATATTTTGACTTTAGAAAGTCTCATTCAAATACAATTATTCTTTACATTTATCCCAGGATCAAATTGAACTCGGTGGCTATGGAGCTGCTAGACAAAGAACCTGCAAAACTGGAGAGAGGGGGGTGAGTGTTTTGGAACACTCCGTAAGCACATAGAACATAACATATCAGTTATGTCAGATACATATGGGAGAGACAGAACTTAACTATGTCACACATCAAACCTAACCAATACGAACACAAAGCTACCACCTGTTTTTTGCCCCAAATTATCAACTTATGGTCAGAACATGCTAAGACCTTTTTTGAAAATATTTTTAATTTTTTCTGTATTTTTTTGGCTTATGATACACCATGTATTTTTAAGTCTAATTCACCATTATCCATAGTAATGCACCATTATTTTAGGTAATGAACAATTATTCAGTTTAGTGTATCATTATTTGGAATGCTGCACCATTATTCGGGTAAGCAAATAATTATTCCACTTGTGCATCTTTATTTGGCATTTCGGACCTCATTCAAATATAGATTTAAAAATATTTATATATTTCTAAAACTGGTTTTGTGTGGTCTGATTACCGTATTAAAAAAATATGCCAAAAACCGCCAATTAAAAAGATATTTTATTCGAGATGTCCTGAAAAAGTCTCCAACTCTTTTTTTTCTATTGGAGTCCGAAGTCCTCTATTTTTTTGAAAGTGACATTGCTTTGGATGTAAATTGTAATATTGATGGAAAAAGACTAATAACAAGTAAACGTTGTGGGGACCCCCCTTGCATGAATTTTTTTTTTTTTACAATTAGTATCTTTTGCAATCAACAAAAGTTGAATTAAAAATTTGTTAAAATCAAACCCGAGTTCTTTCCCACTAAGTCTTATTTTTTTTAGGTAGGTAAATATTTTTTATTTATTTTACTATAATAAAGGGATTGTGTTTTTTGGATAGTTTGGTGTGTCACGTAAAAATATCTGAACTAACCCCAAACTTAAATCTCTAACCCAAAACTAATACTCCAAACTCAAATCCCAAATCCAAAATCCAAAAACCAAAACCCAAACACAAAACTCAAAACTCAAACCCAAAATCACCGACCCCTGGACTACGGACCACTAAACCATGAACCCCGGACCACCAGAGCCTTGGACCACCGGACCACGGACACCCAAACCAGACCACGGACCTCCGAACCCTAGGACCACAGACTACCGAACCATCGAATCATAGATCCCGGACCACCAAACCCCCGGACCGCGGACCATCGGACTACCGAACCAAAGACTCTTGGACCGCGGACCACCGGACCCCAAACCATCGACCCCCGGGCCACCAAACTATGGACCGTATCCCAGACCACCGAACCACTGAACCACAGACCACCGAACCACGGACCCCAAACCACGGACACCCAGACCACAGACCACCGGACCCCTAGATAGCCGAACCATGGACCCCAGACCACCAAACCTCCGGACCCTAGACCATCGAACCACAGACACCCAGACCGCGGATCACCGGACCCCGGATCACTTGACCACAGATCCCAGACCACGGACCATCAGACCTTCAGACCATTGAACCATGACCGGACCACCGAACCCTAGGACCCCTAGACCATGCATCCCCAGATTGCGGACCCTCGGATCCCCAGACCACCGAACCTCAAACCCCGGACCACGGACCACAAACCCTCGGACAACTGGATCATGCACCCCCTAACACCAGATGAAGACCCTAGGACCCCAAAATACCGAACCACGGACCCCGGACTACCGAACTCCCGGACCCCGAGCCGCGGACTCCCGGTCCCCGAATCATCGGACCAGCGAACCATGGACCCCTGGACCGCAGACCTCGGACCACCGACTCCCGGACCACCAGATTCCGAACCACCAGAATACCGGACCACGGACTACCGAACAACAGACCCCGGACCACCAGACACTGGACCGCTAGAACCCCAACCTCGGACCCCCCGACCACAGACCCCGACTCCCGAAACCCCCGACCCCCGACCCCGTTCTTTTTTATTTTTGTACAGCTTAAAAAAAAATATTGAAAGATATGTTTTGCGGATTTTGAAATAGAACAACACTCGTATCGTGCGTGCGTATTTACTAGTATAAATTAAAGGCAATACTAATATTAATTACAGATGAACCCAGCCCAAGATTAACACGTATAATTATACCAAAAGTATAATAACTCAAAATAATATCACCCAGTAAAGGACTCGGGTTTGATTTTAACATTAACTTCCAGCCATCTCACTTAAGAACAGGAGGAAGTTCTGATTGCCCGAGTCCTTGAGCAAATTTGACCAAAATAACCACTCTCTTATTCGCCGAAGAGTTGAGTGCAAGATGACCTGTTTGTCGCACCTAATTTTCTCAGAGATTACTTTATTCTGGTGATTCCAAATAGCCCAAGAGATCGAACAAAATATGGCAGTCCAGATTTTCCCAATCAACGAACTTCACACCAGATGACACCAAGATATCTCCAACCAAGTCTTATAGAATGATTGTTGTGGGACAAAAATGTAAAATTGATCACAAACGATGACACGACATGAATCAATCGTAGGATACTTCCAATACAAGATTTTTTAAGTAGATTAGGATCGCAAGCTTCGGTTTTATTATTGTAAGAAACCAAAAAAAGGAAGCAAATAGTAAATAAGCAAGGGAACATCAATACAAGAACATTTATGCAATTGTGTTCCTGATGTTGCTAATTCCATCTGCAAATCATTAACCACCAAGGTCTCCAAATGCCCCAAACTCAGGCTGATCACCACCAGCACCACCGTCGTGTCCTCTGCCACCATCATTACCACTGTCCCCGCCGCCACTATCACTGAATAGTAGGTTCGTGAAGCGGGTTCCTAGAGCCTGGAAAGTACCACCGATAGCACTGGATAGGATCATTGTTCCCAGGACTCCTCCACCAGCCGTAGTCATACTTGGCCTAGCTGGTGAAGCAGCATAATGCATCGCGTTGCTGCTGTTTGCTGCAGTGTAAGGCATCGGATTCGGACCACGAGCACAGCGCAAGTGAACATCAAACGTGCAGAGGTCGCACCTGTACAGCCACTGACCGGACCCCATGCCCCTGCACAAGTTACAGGTAAAGCACTTGCCCGGATAAGGATCCGAGAAGGCAAGAGTGAGCTGGTGGCGATGAGACAGGTAGGCGAGGATCATCGGCATAGAAGCACAGGGAGTATGAAGATCAATATCACAATCTCTACAGCTGTAACACAAGCCAACCGCTACCTCACCACAGGCATTACAGCTGCATGAAGACCAAGCAGCTGGGGTGAGGGACAAGACATGGTTCTTGTCAAATGGGTGAGTGATGCTCTAAGGATGTCTCGAGTTCCAAACCATTGCAGGTTGATGATTCCCCTCAAAGGCCTTAGATAATTTGTGAATATTCTCTTCCGGGTTTCGATTTCATATTTCTTGATCACCCATGTGCATATATATTGGTAGCTAGCTCTGTCTCTTATGGTGGTCGAGGTTGTTAGCTTCGGAACCTTGCAAGAAGTTTATCAACCACGCGGGATGGCTTGGTCAGTATTATTATTCCTATTAATAACCCAGCTTGGAGTATTTAAGTTAGTTTGACTAGTTTTGGCGAATGAAAATCACATCTTCGTTGTAAAAGCGTACGAAATCCTTAAGCAACTTGCAAGCACGCGCTTTGATGTAATTGACTTTTTTTTTAATGGTAAATCAGAAGGAGACGGGGTCTCAAACAAAACATAAGGAGACGGATCCGTGGACTCAAACTCTAATAGACTCAAATTTAATGTCTAGGCCCTTCAAAATATATTCAATTTTTCAAACAACTGGCTAACAAATGGTTTACTATATAGTAAACACAATATCAACTGATTATTCAGTTCGATAAGATAATTGATATGGTTTTCCGGTACTCAAAGAACGGTTTTTCTCCTCAAAGCACTAATGACGATGAAATCTAACACTTTTTCCATCTAATCATTCTGTTGGTAGTATCTCTACCAACAACCATCGCCCAAAATTCTATCATTCCTTCGTGTGCAAGCTACAAGTTCTCCAATGGCAAACAGTTTTCATCATGCAACGACTTGCCCAACTTCAACCCCTCCACTCTTCTGGAACTACCATGCTTCCTCTTCCTCGACAAAGGACACAGTGCTCGTGCATATCGCGTACATAAGAAGCGGGCTAACCGAGAGGCGGTGGATCGCATGGGCCATCAACCCTAGTGGCACTCGCATGTTGGGCTCCCAGGCACTTGTGGCAATCCCGAGAGCCGACAGGAGTGTGCAAGCGTACACATGTCTCGTGGCAAGCTATGGGACGAGCCTACAACCGGGAGAACTAAGCTTCCTGGTCTACCACATGTCTGCCACGCACTAGAACAACGAGATCATCATCTTCGCGATCCTTCAACTTCCTCTCATAATGGGTAATAACATGTCTCATGTAGTGAATCATGGGTGGCAAGACGGCTTATTGAGATTAACATCAGCTGAGAAACTTAAAGAGAAGATTAAATTTGAAGAAGGTGAAGTTGCACCAGGAAAGAACAATGGCGGGCCGGAGATGAATTTAAAAGTGTTGTTGTTTTGGGCTCAAAACAACTTAAGCCCACCAATAGCTCCACTTCACCAACGGGAGATACGTGCGTGTCTGGACGCTTAAACCAGGAGGCAGATTTGTTACACCATATGGGACAAAACCAAATATTCCCAATGATTGGCTGTGCGCATTTCAAGAAAGATTTTCCTGATGTGGCAAGCAAAATAATCAATTTTTATTCCTCTTTTCCATAGTTATCCATTCATAGTAGGTGGCAGCTAGAATATTTTTGGTGTATATAAGGCAACATTGTAAATATTTTCTTTTGTTAAGTGTGAATATACAACCACATTCCACCCATTTTAGGTCTTCTTCTTCCTCTCGCTCCTTCTTCTTTTTGGGTTTAAGTGGAAGAGACCTAGATCCAATTTTTTTTACATGGTATCAGAACAATAAACCTCTGATTTCAATTCTGCATTTTTCCTTCTCTCGTTTCTCTTCTTGGTTGAGCTACCACCATGGTAGAACCATCAGCTCCTACAGCTCCTATAGTTTCTCGAGTGCCATCCGGTGAATTTAGTAACCCTCACTATGTTCATCCTGGTGAATCATCAGGTTAGGTGTTGGTCACTCCTTTGCTTAGTGAAAAAAATTATCACTCATAGGTCTGTGCCATGGCTCATATCACTGGAGTCAAAGAACAAGTTGTCCTTTGTGGATCGAACCATTCCAATTACTGAAAAGGATGATCCCCTGTTCTCTTCTTGAAAGAGATATAATACGCTTGTGATGCGATGGTTGATGTGTTCCATTAAAGCTGATCTAGGAGATAGCTTGCTTTGGTTCGACACGGCTTCAGATCTCTGGGATCACCTCAAGGAACGATTTGGGAGAGCAAATTTTTTCAAGATTGCAGGCCTAAAAAGGCAGATCTCTAACTACTCCCAAGGTATTCTCTTAGTCAATGAGTACTTTTTAAAGTATAAGTCCTCATGGGATCAACGGATGCAGTTTTGTTCTCTACCTGTGTGTAAATGCATTACTGATGCTTATGTAAGTTATATTGCTATGCTACTGATGAATGAGCATCTAGATCAAAACTATATTATGGGTTTTCTGACTGGGTTGAATGAGAACTTTGATCATGTGAGAACTCAGATCGTAATGATGGATCCACTACCCTACATTAGTCGGGTGATGTACTTGGTTACTCAACATGAGAGGCAAATCTATAATATTCCTGGCATTTCAAAAGCTGGAGATACAACTACTATTTTTGTTGCCCAAACTGGGAACAAGAGGTTTGGATATAAGAAGCTGATCTGCATTTATTGTCACAAGGGACACACCATTGATAAATGCTTCAGGCTCTATGATATCCCTCCTGCATATGACAAGCCAGGAAGTAGCTCTAGCCTTCCAGCTAATTAGATAGCCCAAGTAATTGATGCCAAGTATATATTAGTAGGTACCTTCTCTGTTTTAAACTTGCAGACTATTCGAGTTGGGCAGACTTATTGAATTATGGATTCTGGGGCATCAAATCATTTTTTTGTAGTATGGATTGGTTTCGGCTACTCATATTAGATTAGTGAGATTATCTACAGAGCTGCTCATATCCAATGTTCTTTTGGTTTCTAATTTTAATTTCAATCTAATTTCAATCAGTCAGTTTGCCAATGACCAACTAGTTTCACTGACTTTCTCTTTGATTCGTTGTGTGATTCAGGACCTGGTGTAGCAGAAGAAGATTGGGAATGCTGAGAGGAAAAATGGTCTATACTACACAGCCACATCACAAGCTAGTCTATCACCTAACCATATCAATTCTGCAACTTCCAACAATTATGTCAAGCATGAGATAGATCTCTGGCATTGCAGACTAGGTCATATTTCTAGTACTAAGTTGCTTATTTTAAAGGAGTTTTTCGTTCTATATCAGTTGTCCCTAATGTCCATTGTGACAATTGTCATTATGTCAAACACAAACGGTCTCATTTTAGCTCTAGTAGCAATATAGCTGCAAAACTTTTTGATCTAATTCATGTGGATGTTTGGGGTCCATATTATGTGCCTTCTTTCGATGGTTTTACTTTTTTTTAACCATTGTTGATGATCATACCAGAGCCACTTGGATTTATCTTTTGAGAACTAAGTCAGATGTAGCCAAATTCATTAAAATCTACTGCCAAATGGTAGAGACTCAGTTCAAAACTAGAGTCAAGTGTATTCGTTCTAATCAAGGAACCAAATTGTTCTTACATTCCTTCTTCCAAGAGAAAGGAATTTTGTATGAGACTTCTCGTGTATACACGCCACAACAAAATGGTCGTGTGGAGAGAAAGCATTAACACATTCGTAGTATGGCTAGAGCTCTCCATTTTTAAGCCTTCCCCCCAATTCATTTTTGGAGTACTTGTATTCTTTATGCTGTCCACCTTCTTAATCTCACACAATCTTCTGTTCTATCCAATCAGACACCATAGATTTTCTATAAAAAGCCACCAAATCTTTCACATCTTTGAGTGTTTGGTTGTCTTCTTATGCAGCAATGATTCCTAAGATGAGTAAACGTGATCCTAGAGCCAGAAGGTGTGTGTTTCTCGAATATACAGCTGGGATTAAAGGCTACAAGTTTTATGATTTAGATAATCATTCCACTCTACACTCTAGGGACGTTGTCTTTTATGAGAATATTTTTCCATTTCAGACCACTTTACCAGTAGAAACAAATCCCATGGTTCATCAAGATAGCACCTCATCAACTTTATTCATGGAAGAACATTCCAGTTTACCAGTCTTGGATCCCATATTGCCTACACCAACTCCAGAAAACTCTTCACCACCTGAACCAGTCCCAATCAGAAAATCCTCTAGAACAAGACATTCTCCTAGCTACTTAAATGACTATGTGCAGGTACCATTACTCACTCAGCATCCCCAATCTTCTTCCCCTGCAGAGGGTCAGTCTCAAGGTACTACTTTTACAATCTTGTATCCAATTTCCTCAGTACTTACCACTGAGCACCTAGGTTCTTCTCACAAGACTTATGTCCTAGCTCTTGATCAAGTGAGAGAACCTGTCAATTTTGAAGAGGCCAACAAACAAGCTTCTTGAAGAGAAGCAATGCAAGCTGAGTTGAGTGCTCTTTATCAGAATGGTACATGGGATATCATGCCTCTTCTAGAAGGTAAAACAACTATTAGTTGTATATGGGTTTATAAAGTTAAGAGGCATGCTGATGGGACATTGGAAAGATTCAAAGCTTGATTGGTAGTCAAGGGATACACACAAGCATTTAGGATGATTATATGGAGACATTCTCACCAGTTCTTAAATTGAATTCAATGAGAATGATTCTTGCTATAGAAGCTAGCAAGAATTGGTTTCTTGAGCAATTGGATGGCAATAATGTTTTTCTAGATGAAGAATTGGTTGAATAGGTCTATATGGATCTTCCTCCTAGATAGTCTAATCCTTGAAATCAAGTATGCAGACTACGAAAGTTTTTGTATGTGCTTAAGCAAGCCAGCAGACAATGGTTTACAAAGCTGACTTCACTTTTGGTTTTGTGCAGGCCACATCAGATTGTTCCATATTAACTCTTAAAAAACCTGAGTCAATGATTTGTTTGCTTGTGTATGTTGATGACATCATACTAGCTGGTGGTGATATGCATCAAATACAAGCTGTCAAATTGTTCTTTGATGTAGAATTGAAGGTTAAAGATCTAGGAAAGCTCAAATTCTTCCTAGGGATGGAAGTAGCAAGAACAAAATATGGTATTCATCTTTGTCAACAATAATATGCTCTTGATATCCTAAAGGATGCAGGTTTTACCACATGCAAACCAATGAGAACACCAATGGTGAGTAATCTGAAGTTAGAGTCTAAAGCAGATTCTCTTGCACTCGAAGATCCATTAGTTTATAGACAACTAATTGGAAAGTTATTGTACCTAACCATTACGAGGCCGGAAATTTGTTATTCCACGCACAAGCTCAGTCAATTTCTCATCAATCCTTTGATAGTACATAATAAGGCCGCTCACAGAGTTCTCAGATACATCAAGAGACATCCAGGTTTGGGACTCTATTTCTCAGCTTCTTCAGCAATACGGTTGTCTAGATTATGTGATGCAGATTGAGGTGGCTCCTTGGATACGAGGCGATCAACAACTGGATTCTGCGCATACTTAGGTGATTCTCTGGTTTCTTAGAAGTCTAAGAAGCAGCCAACCATATCTCGTAGTTCTTCAGAAGCTGAATATAGGGCCATTGCATCATTGAACTGTGAGATTCAGTGGCTCTTCTATTTCGTAGGAGATCTTGGCATACATCATTTGTATGTAGTATCTATTTATTGTGATAACAAATCAGTAATTCACATAGCTGAGAATCTGTGTATCATAAAAGAACAAAATATATTGAGCTCGATTGTCATCTGATTTGAGAGAAAATTGCTTGATGAGTAGTGAAGCTCTTACATGTTCCAGATGCTCTACAAACGGCTGATATCCTCACCAAATTAGTAGCTTCTCTGCTCTTCTCTTCTTTCGTTTGCAAGCTTGGACTGCTCAGTATTCACAGTCCAACTTGTGGGGGATGTTGAGATTAACATCAGCTGGGAAACTTGAAGAGAAGATTAAATTTGAAGAAAGTGAAGTCGCACTAGGAAAGAAAATGGCGGGCCGGAGATGAATTTAAAAGTGTTGTTGTTTTGGGCTCAAAATACCTTAAGCCCACCATCAGCTAACTTAAGCCCACCAGTAGCTCCACTTCACTAACAAGAGACACGCGGATGTCTGGACTCATAAAGCACGAGGTAGATCTATTACACTATAGGGACAAAAACAATTATTCCCAATAATTGGCTGCCCGCATTTTGAGGAAGATTTTCCTGCCGTGGCAGGCAAAATATTCCATTTTTATTCTATTGTTATTCCTCTTTTCAATAGTTATCCATTCATACTAGGTGCAGCTAGATTATTTTTGGTGTATATAAGGCAACATTGTAAATCTTTTCTTTTGTTAAGTGTGAATATACAACCACATTCCACCCATTTTAGGTCTTCTTCTTCCTCTCGCTCCTTCTTCTTTTTGGTTTGAAGTGGAAGAAACCTAGATCCATTTTTCTTTACACGGCCCTCTCCAAGGAGATACCTCGACCTTTCCCCTAAGAGTCCAAATATGAAATCCTTTCGTACGGTTGATTTCCTCTCTGGAAAGATGGTCATATCTACTAACGCGGCTATCACAAAAAGAATCCAAATCAAGTACGTGCATTCCGTCGTGAACGCCGCAAGCTGGGAGTTGATGATGCCTATAGGCGCCATCGTTGCTAGGCACATGAAGGTAGCGGGACCAGTGTGGTTCTACTTGCACTCGGGGTTCCAGCTAGTCGGATCGGTCATAGCGATCGCAGGCTTCTCCACGGGTGTCTACATGGCGGCAAAGTACGGCGTTGTTTCGGTCATGGCTCGAGCCCACAAGGGCGTCGGCGTGGCCCTTGTATTGTTGTTTCCCAGGTTGGGGTAGGAGCTATCGCTCGTCCTAAGAAGGGGAGCTAGAGGAGGAAGTACTTCAACTGGTTCCATTACTTTGTCGGGTACTCGACGATTCTTCTTAGTGTCGGGAATATCTTCCTAGGGTTCCATGGGTTCAATGGGATTATTGCATTGGTTTTGGAGCTCTATCAACGATGTTGGTGCTTCAAGGTTGCTGATAATGTTGCTACATCGCCTGTAGATCAAGTCTAGTTTTTTTTCGAGTTCTGTTGTCTAGATTCCAAGTACGATACAACCTTATTTTAGTACTGACTTCTACGTTTGTTTATAGACAAGTTAAAAAGAACACTTTGTTTTAACGTTTTGGGTCATTTGTTTCATTTTATGAATTTTTTTGATAAGTTAAAGTATTGTATTAATAATGTTATAAGGATATACATGGTACAAAAGCCACCAAAGTAGGGCGATTCTACTACCAATCCTAGTTCACTCAATTTCTAAGCGAATCAATATACAAAATGATATCCTGATCGGGCAAATTCGGCACCGACTTAGACTACCTTAACCACTCTTGAATCCAGAATATAATGGTATGAATGAGAAGTTCCTAGTTGCTCCATTCTTCTTGAAAGATCAGTCGATTTTGAAGAAGCCAAATGCCCCACATCGTAGCTGCATAGATAGTAAACCATACCTTCCCGATCATACTGCCTCCGACCAAGCCCCATCCATCTCGACAAGAAAG
This sequence comes from Hypericum androsaemum, assembly GCA_963995505.1. Lineage (NCBI taxonomy): Eukaryota > Viridiplantae > Streptophyta > Magnoliopsida > Malpighiales > Hypericaceae > Hypericum > Hypericum androsaemum. The sequence continues at coordinate 9,619,445 of OZ023189.1, forward strand.
AATATACATCTTTACCCCCGGCCCAACTCAAGCCTCTCTTTTGGACGAAGAAGTCTCATATTCTCCTTGCAAAGGAGCATCGCACAAAGAGGTGACTCTCTGTTTCATCAAACGTTTTTTATGGATCATGCTCCAAAATCAGCTTTGAATTAAAGTCAATTTTATGACTTTAACATAGTGAGTGAGGGTAATTAGATAGAACTGTTTCACATATGTATATTTAATTTACTTTTTTTTGGTGATAATATATTTAATTTACTTATGATTTTTTTTACATAAATATTTTATAATTTAAAACGATGAAACGAATTAAACTAATTTTTGACGTTCGACATCTAGACGACTCGTGTGAATCCAAGATCGTCAAAAAATAAGAAATATGTTTTTGTTTTTCTCGACATAAATGCTAATTAATTTATTTAATAGGTTACTCAATAGCTTAAATTAGAATTATCAAACTATCTAATAGAACGTGATTTGAAATCTAAAGCTAGTAAGGATCGGATCTAAACTCTTCCTGGGGCAATTTTATTGTGATCATTGACAATATTTAAAATATTAATCTTTCAACCAAATATAACATAGAGAAATTAAACTATCTAATACATACCATAAAATTATCAATGAATAAAACCTGAACTACTTGCCGTAGCAAATCATGCTCGGTAAAATTTTCTAATATACACCAAGTAGCTGATAGGATTTAGGGGATATTTTGTATACTACCTTAGATATTAGCAGGGATTTGTTCCGACCGGAGTTTCATGTGATATGCTTCTAGCAGATTAAAAGATGGCTGGGAAGTAAAACTTTTCGCGAGTCTCTGCAGAAATCAACATCATGCTGCTCTTTCATATTCATTGAACCGTGCACCAGAAACAAGAACATGGAGGAACATAGTTGATCTGTTATGGACACCAGAAGGACAATAACTCGAATTTCCGGGTGGAATCCGCAGAAAGTACTACACTTACTAACAACAAACAACTACTTTGCATGAATCAAACAATTACTTTGGAACCGACAAAGAGCACAAAAACATTGATGAACGTAGCACCAAAATATCTGTACTTGCAGCAACTGAAGCAATCCTGCAACTAAAAAACAAAAGCAATATTAGAAAATTGATAATACACACAAAATTGAACAGCCACTAATCCAAACAACATATTTGCAAGTACATCCACTCCTCCACATCCTCCGTCTTCACCAACGTCTCACTCCACTCGCAGTTGCACCAGAATTACCCAACATTCGACTGCCTTCACATCTCTTTCGGAATGAAGACTAGAACTTCACACCCAGAAGACGGAAAATCTAGATCGAAACCCGAAAAGGGTCTGATAGCTGCAAGGGGTTGCCATATCTATCGCAAGATTTCTGGTACCCATCAGCTGGGCCGCCTCCGTCGGTTCTTATAATGAAATGATAGCCCTTTCTACACAGCGGATGATCACTCCGCCCTACACCAAAGAGAGCGGGTGACAGAGAGAGAGCAGGTGACGGGGAGAGGAGGGCAGGTTAGCTGACGAACCACCGCGGGAGGTCGGGGAAGAGGAATCGCATGGAGGTCGGGGGAAACGGCGATTTCTGACCTTGGCTCTGGGCTAAAATCGCGATTTGGGTTTTTTTCCTTTCCTTTTTGGGCGAAAATGTAACTTGAAATTCCAAGGTTAGCCCTCAGTTGGATCGAACGTAACGAATCGAAAAAATCTGAGTAAAAAATTTATTCTAACTGTTTTATCAGGACAGATTTTGGACGGTTCATACGGTCACCGAGTCTTAAACCAAACCCGGTATTATTTATTATGGTTAATGATCGAACCATATTTTTTAAGACTCTAGTCCCTTGTACAACATTGAAATTTTGAATTGGTTAATGCCAATGGTTTTTTTACGGTTTGATAGTTTTCGCATTCAAAATGAAACTAATTCCATATTATTTTGCGGTTTCACTTTCCTGTTTGCTGTGTTAGTCGATTTTCGGAAATGTTTCAAAAAATTAAGAACAATTGCGGAAAATCAAATCAATACAAATGAAATTTGTAGTTGATACACACCGGAAAGGGTATTGAATTTCTACAAGTGAAATGTAAAGTAGAACCTTTGAGGCTTTGATTTTACTTTGAAAATGAAAAAGAAAGGGAAAATAGAGAAAGAGAATACATGAAAACAATAGATCATCAAAATTATATCATATATAATTGAGTCCTTCGTCACCAAATTTCATCTTCAAGTCAACCACGAAGCTAGTCTCCATGTGCCCCATAGTCAGCCTCGCCGCGGCCGCCGCCACCACCACCATCACCGCCGCTGCATCCGCCTCCGTCAACGAATTGTCCTTGGATTCCTAGCACGAGTTCCTGTCCTAACGTCTGGCCAACACCATCAATCACGCTCATAACAAGCTGGTCTGACAGGGAATTTCCTTGTTGGCCTGCTCCTCCTCCGCTGCGCATATTCATATTCGGCATAAACGCCGTACTTTGTGGTGCAGCGGGATTGATCATGTAGCCATTAGGTACATAGTTAGGCACCAGAACTTGTTGAGGCGCTGCCACGACCGGGGCAGGACTTATGGCTGTCGGGTTGCCCGCGAATTGGTATACAGAGACTGCAGGAATTGGCAAGGCCTGGTATTGCTGGACCTGAACAGGCTGAAACACAGGAGCAGCCTGAAATTGAACTTGGCGATGATGACGAAGATTGGGAACGGTAACCGGGTTCGGTACTCGTTGACCTTGATCCATCTTGGCACAGTCCAAGTGAACATCAAACTCGCAGAGGTTGCACCTGTACAGCCATTGCTTGCTCCCCAAGGTACCACACATATCACAATTGAAGCTCTTGCTCGGATACGGAGCCGAGAAGATGAGATTGAGCTGATGGTGGTGGGATTGGTGGGAGATCATCATCGACATGGAAGCACAGTTAGTATGGAGATCAATACTACAAGCTCCGCAATGGTAAGAGAACCCATCAGACCCTTTCTTACCACAAGCATCACAGTCGAATGACCCCTCGGGATAAGCAGGAGTTGGGAGGAGGGACAAGACATGGCTTTGGTGGTCAAAAGGGTGAGTGATCCTCTGAGGCAATTGTGAGCATGAGACGTGTAAGAAGTACTTGCACAAATTGCAGGTGTAGATCAAACCAGAGGCTTGTTCTTTGCAGCAAGAACATGTCACAGGAAATAGGGCAAGATGTGATTGGTGATTTGTCAGTTGAAGAGGGTGTGGATGGCTGAAGTGGTGAATTGTTGTAGGCTCAGGTTGGCTTGGTGGCTTCCCCATTAAGAACCCAGAAATTTTTTTGCTTCTTGCCTTATATGATCTTCTCTCAATTCCTATATTTGCCTCTGTTATGTTTCTTGAGCCATTGTATTTGGGTTGTACCTTTCGGTTGTGGAGGTTGACTTTGGAAGCTCGTTAGCTGTCAGAGAAGGGGGCAGATTTGGTGGGGACTGGCCTAGTCCCCAAACATGGGGACTAACTCAAATAAATATCACTACACATGCAAATCAATATCACTTCATATGTAAACCAGCGTCTTGCAAACCAATATCACTTCACATGCAAACCAATATCACCTGATAGGTTATTGACCATCAGATTTAAAGATAATCAAATCAGACGGCCCAAACTGTAGTCCCCACATGTGGGCAAATTTTTTTTAGTCTCCACTAACTCCGGTCTCGCCAGAGAAGTACGCGGTAGTACTTGGTCAATGGCTAATGGTGCGAAATCTTTTGTAATCAAGGCAGATTCCTATTTTGTCAAAATGTTCTTTTTCTATTGTAACTTCAAAAGAGGAGATTTTCTCCTCTAATAGTAGCCATCACAATGATGTACTAATAGACTCGATAGTTAGTTTTTTAGGTAATGGATATAATGATCTTTAGATTGTATTCGATTTTTCTTATTTATATATAAAACTTACCCCTCAATTTCCAAAAAAACAAAATGTCAATTCCTTGTAACTAATTATTCACTAATAAATAGTATGTCATTTTTGGGAATAATTAGTACTCCTCTAGATCTATTAGTTAATGCAGAGTAACGAGTAACATGTTGCAAGTTGCAACCGAAGTCAATGTCAATTTTATATTACAATATGATGGTGACTCTGGCACAAACAGAAAGAGATTATAATATCATGGAGCATCGTAGAATTTATTGTACCAACAAAAGAGTGGCAAGATTTTAAAATAAAAAAATATTTCTTATTAATTATATTTAGTATTTAAATATCAAATAATTATAAATATAATCTAATTTTAGTTTAAAGTTCATAATTTATAATTAGTAACTTTTAATCTAATAAAATTTGAAAAAGTTGTTTTGACTGTTTTGCCTGGAATGGCTTGTTGAACCAATATCTAGATTTAAGCACAAAAACAACTTAGACTTTGGCCGGGTTATGGTCCGACTAGTCGGATCGCATTTTGTAAAACTTTATTTTTCTTCACTTGCTAATAATATTCTGCAAGTAAAGGCGCAAAAAAAGTTTGGTTTATGACATTTGCTTCCATCATTTGGTATATATGGTCGGGAAAAATGAAGTTGTATTCTAACAAAAACAGTTCGACCAGGGAATGAACGATACATACAATCTTTAGAAAGTAAGAAGAGTGGATTAGATGGATGATATCGATCATTGATCATTCTTATCCTCACCATAGCATTTTTCTTGATATGAGGAGATGGTTCTTAAATAACTAGCTCTTTTTATTGAGCAATGACTTGTATTTTATCTCGTTGTATTTTTTTATTTTAATAACATCTCACACATATAAAAAATACCATAAATTGAGATAATATCTGGGTTGGGTATATTTCTGTGCAATAACTGCAAGATCAATTAACTAAATGATTAATAGCAAGATGGCCAGCAAACTCATTCCCGCAATTTGACAACTTGGAATAAACTGAAGCTTGCCAATCGCATTGACTTCTTTCTTTTTTAGAGGAATATCATTGACTTTTTTAAAAAATGATGAGATGTTCTATATATTTCCTAGCAGAAACAATGTTGTATATTTTGTATATTTTATATATCGGATGGCCAGCAAACCTGAACATTCTCTTCATTTGTCAATATTGTATATATTGCAACATTAGTTACCCGGATGTCAAGTGAATCGTGAGTATGCCGTGTTATCGGGAGTACTTTTATATTATCGTTTTTTTCCGTAGTAGAATTTTGATGCGGCCGACGAGCTAGTATTGCAACGAGAGTTCAAGCCGCTATTGTAAGTACAGATCATAAACAATAGCCCTCCTGAACACATAGGTTATACAATGTAAGGTAGCCCTATGCTACTATATTTCATTGCATTCCTAAAAATTGTTGAACGCAGTTACAGAGCACCAAGATCCGGTCTTCTCCAAAACAAAAAAAAATTCCGGCGTTGCACCCCAAAAAATAACATTGATTCTATGTAACCAAGTAGATAACGTATGATTGAAGCATAGAAAATGAACCAAATTTTCCTTTTTGCAACAATTGAAGGCCATCCAATTGAGAGATAAAGTTACAAACTTTTCTCATCTTAGGACAGCAAAAACTTAAACAAAGATATGTAGAACACCAATAACAAATAGTAGCAAGAGATAGGAAATAGAGGACATACGATATTACGTGGTTTGGTTGAAAAACTTACATCCACGAGACCGAGACGATCATCACTATATTATGTGGAGATATACATGGTACATAAGTCATAGCAAAGCGGTGCCTCGAGACTAACTTTCTCGTGCCTATATTACCATTGCATTATGCAAATACCAAAGAACTCCTAACCCCTACCCTCCTATTTATAGAAGACAAGCCAATATGCTTTACAATATGATTAGAGTTCTAGTCTAGTAAGAATTATGGGACAAATCCTAACTATCTCCAGCCTGGACCGAATTCTAAAACCAATTGTCTTCTCCAGCTTCAAGCTCATTGTCTACATCATACCATCTTCATTGTGTGCTTCTTCCAATAAGCTTCATGCTCAACATATCAACCGCCTAAATCTTGAAAACTCTACCTCGAATAGAATCTTTCACAAGTATCTCATTAACATATACTTACCTCGGGTCTTCCACTCTGAAGAACCAACACAATGGGAGAAAATCACTATGCTGCTACACGAGAGTTTTTCACATTGGAAAAAACCACTTCAACGCCCACAATAATGCCTAAATCTCATAGGCCAGCTTCAATCCCAAAAGTTTTAGCACAACCAATACTCTTCCTCAGTATGTTACGGGGCACTCTCAAACTATGTCTGAACCGATATAACAGACTGCACCTCTACGGAAAATCTCCACCTTCATGTGGGCACCGACTATTAGGGTTACATTGCCGAGGAAACACCAATATCAATCAAAATAGGAGACGAGGACACCAGCTAAGAACTTTACATCACCTTCATGTGAACACCTTCTGGACATCAATCTTAGAATTTTCCACCAGCTGTAGGACTTTACATCACATCCTCATGAATACCTTCGGGACACCAAACTTATTGTTATTACACCTCACTCCACTATCTTCGTGGGCAACCAGGAGATATACTGCATAACATGTGAGTCATTACAAAATTGATACTTGTACTTAATCTTTGCCTTTATTGTCAACGAGTAACTGATCCAAACAATGTTCAAGGTCTTCACACAATCCACCTTCTTGGTCCAACATGATACGACTACTCTATGACCGATCAACTATGAACCCAAAATAGACCCGATCAAATCCCATGAAACAAGAAAGTCTTCCAGAGAAAGAAGTCGCTTACAACTCCTCTAACCTTCTCACCATCCTCAACTACATGATGTACGAGAAATTGATAAGCAATTAAACGCACAAACAAATAGCATAGTGGAAAGTAGGGTTACCGAACTGAGGGTTGAATACGAAATTGAAATAATCAATTATGCAAAGCGGGAGAATTAAAGATTTTATAAGAAAGTATCAAGGATGTAAGGGAATAAATGAAATCCAAAACGTAAAGAAACAAGTTGTTATTCAGTGGAGATAAACGAGCACGATACCCTTATGGATTGACTACCTATATCAAGATTATGGTTCTATGAAGTTCTTATAGTACCCGGAGTGTTCTAAAGTATCTCCCTAATGCTTTTGCTCATTAGGGTGACAAAATCAAGATAGAAAAGGCCTAGATTACTAATCAATACTTTTGCTCATCAATTAGACATAGAACTAGACTAATCTAAATTATGAAGATTCCTCCTAACAGGTTATTCTTACGATATTAAGACGTCTCATCAATACCTAAGAATATGTTAATTCATTTTTTCATCAACTCAAGTACTTTTTGGTCCACTCTCATTGATTCTAATCATAACCTAAGTAATCAAGTTAGATTAAGTATTAAGCACACCAATCAACAATGAATACAAAAGATATTTGAACCACAATCAACATAGATAATTAATCATATAGTTAGGGCTTTGCACTCACAAGAAAACTACTCGCTAAGCATAATCATAAATTACATGATATTAATGAAAGATATGGTAACAAATAGCATAAAAGATAGAGATAGAGAAAATTTAGTCGTTTGAGAAAGCCTCGTCAATCTCCTCCATGCTGCTACCCGAAATCGTGACTTTATTAATAATCAAAGTAGTCTCAAGTTCCTGGCATCATCTCTCCCTAAGAGCTAATGACCTATATATAGCCAAACATCTAACTAGAGAATAGGAAAACCTAGCAGAGATTAACCTAAAAAAGAAATCCTATTAGCCAATCTCAAGAGGTCTAAAATAAGGAAAATAAATATATTTGAGGTCTTAGGGATGAAACAAGAGGCCAGAGATCAAGAGAAACTAAAATGGGTCAAATACCCAACAAAATAGGAAGTTGAAATAAGCTGGCATCGTGAAAAGTGGCGGCCGCTAGTTAATTGGCACCCGCCATTAATTCTGGTCCTAGATCTCTGTCTAGCTTCACATGCGATCGCCAATTAACTTTCCATCGCCAGTTGGGCTGCATAGCTTTATCATATCTTTGTATTTTCTATTTTTGACCCTCTTCTGATTTGAATTTGGATTCTACTATAAAAGAAAAAATGTAAATCTCTCTTTAATCTTTCCAATGGTATCTCCTTTATGGTAATCTGATGCTCGAATAGAGATTTATGGTTCTTGCAATTTGGTCTCTTAAAATTACCCCTTCAGCGACCTCCAATGGGCTTCACATCCTATCACAAAATATGACAAAAAGTAAAAATCTACTCCATGACTCAAATACATGAAAATGATATAAGATTCAATGGAACAAGGTGAAATTAGACAAAAACATGACTAAATAAATACGAAACACACGACAGAATATAAGAGTATTCACACTTATCACACCCTCACACTTATTTCATTGCTTGTCCCCAAGTAAGTAAGCATCAGACATGCTAAAAAGTATTGATCCCCTAGCAACAGTGAACTACCCAGAAAAAATCTCATATTAGCTCAATTTCACAATTCAAGTCTAGCCCACAAATCAAAGCAGTTTTCCAAAAATTTTATCATTCAGAAAGTAGTGAAGATTACTAGAAACAATACTGCAAAAAGCACATTACATGAAGAGATAATTAAGAACACATTGCTCCATCAGTTTACCTAGTCCCAAAATAGTTTTAGTTAGCAGATAGCTTCACTCATTTGGCGTCTTAGGAGTTCACTCGTAAACCTATAGGCAGAGTCAAACGCCAACCCCGAGATTCACTTGATTTCCTACAACGAATCTTCGAGCTTATCCCGATTAGGCTGGAGTTCACCCCTACCAAGATCCACCATTCTATTTTTATGGATCTTTCCATACCTCATATTACAATCCACAATCCGCATATAACATTGAACACATTCTGTACATTCCATATCCAATTCCACCTAATTCCTTCTTTTATTTTTTCCCTTTTTTTCCTTTTATCATTTTTTTTCTTTTTCACATCTTTTTTTCCCACATTCCACACACCCTTCCTTTCATTCTCTTCTCGGGTAAGGGCTTTGCTCCAATTTTGGACCTAACCACTGCCCTTCGCCTAAAGGATTTTTCAAAATTAGATTTTTTACAGTAAGCACATCACTCGGTTAGACTCACAAGTTAGCTAAAATATTTTTAATATACAGGCGAGATTCGATTACTAAGAGCATGTTTCCTTAACTACTCATGTATTCTCTTGGTTCTGTACCTAGCAAACACTTAATCCAATTATGAGATTTTGAAAAGCAAGAACTACTTCTCAATATGGGCTTAATCCTATCCTTAGCTACTCTTGACATGACATGAACCTTCCTAAGGATCTTCGGTTGCTAGGAAGCCAATAATTCAAGGGTGAAGTTTCATCATCTGCTTATGACATCACATCAACCACAACACACTTCTAAACTAGACCTAGACTTAATCTCATATGCCAAACCAAAATAAAAACATATGTTTGATACCCCCACACTTATTGAACAAAGTGTCCCCAATGTGGAGGTAAGACACAAAAAAATATCACAAGACACGAACATGAACATAAATAGACTTATAATAGAAATGAAAGGAGGAGAGGACCGGTACTGTCCTATCAATCTCGAGAAGGAGGAAGTGGGGAAGCTTGGTGGTGTTTCGCTTTAACTACTTTTGACGCGCAACAAAGTTTGTGTATGGACTGGCGAGCTCTGTTGAAACCTAGTTTTCTCTTTTCTAAACCTCCTGCTAAGATCATTAAAATACTAAATCAAAGTAACAATACTGACACAAAAACAAAAACAAAAAAAATTTAAATACTAAACGTGCTAATTTAGAGTCGTTAGTTTGACTTTGTTACTCCTTTTGGCACTATGGTGGACGGAGGCGCCTATCGGTTACAAAAAACTCTATTTCATCTAGGCCTATGCGAAGAAGTATCTTGCCATTATGAACATCCACCATTGCATGGCAAGTGTTGAGGAATGGTCGTCCCAGAATCAGTGGGTTACTTTTATTGGTAGCATAATCCAACATCACAAAATCTACGGGTATGCAAACTTGTCGACTTTGATTATCACATCCTTCACGATTCCAAGAGGTTTCTTCATAGTTTGATCAGCCAGCTGAAGCCTGAAAGGTGTAGGTTTGACATCCCCTAATTTAAGTTTCCTGAAAGTAGCCAAAGGCATAACATTAACATTGGCACCCAAATCACATAAGCAATATAGAAATTGAATACCGTCAATAGCGCAAGAAATAGCGATACTCCCTGGATCATTTAGTTTTGGCGGTATGTCATTTGCTACCAAAGGAGTCGTCTTGCTGTCATTTTGCTTCTTCTTCCTTGCGATGATCTCTTTGAGAAACTCAGCATATTGTGGTCTGTGATCTAACATCTCCAAAAAGGAGACATGGCTTTGAATATCTTTCATCGTCTCAATAAATTCCGTGGTCTTCTCATCGATCATCTGTTTCTCCTGGACTTTTTGAGGTAGTGGTGGAGGAATATAAGAATCCTTCTTTCTATTGATATACGCTGATTCCTCCTTCTTTTCAACAACTACCTCCTCCTCTATGGCTGGCTTGATCGGTTTGGCATATTCTTTTGAAGAAGATTTGTTCTCAAGTGGTGGCTTTCTCCAGAGTCTTTGAGAAAATAGAGGTGGATGGACATAAGGTGGTGGAGGAACATATGGTTCATCATCCTCGTCCACACTCCTTAATGTGATGGCCATCACTTGTCTTTACGGGTTCGACTCCATGTTGCTCGATAAAGAACCTATTTACCTTTGAGTATTCACTACAGCCAAATTTCTGAGTTTGATCCCCATCTTCTTGAGTTGTGTGGTTTACCTCTTTAGGTATGTCTCAAACTCTTATTGACGCACCTCATAATGATCCATCTGCTGCACAATAATACTTTTTGCTGGATGGACTGCTGGACTACCTCTACCAATTGGCCAATCTTTGAGAAGATGTTGACTTGGTCTCCCACTAGTTGATCGATCATCTCACCCATTTCTTTGACTTGGTCTCCCAGATATGGCTTCCTGAGTTCTTGCTGGGTACCAATGTTATTTGCCTGCTGGCCAAATCAAGAAAAAATTGGCTAAGCATTAGATTTTTTTAAGTAGCCCATTCCTGGTGGTGTTCTATCAATAATAGCTTGAATCTCCCCCAACTGAGGACAGTCATTAGTATGACGTGATTTTTTGCAAAGCTCACAGGTATTTTGCACCACATCTGCCTTTTCCTTTCCCTTGGTCAATTCTTTAATTTTTTTGTTAGTGCTTCTACTTTAGCTTCAAGCATCATGTTGGTATCCACTTCGAGGACCCTCGAATTATTTCCTTACGTGGTTGCCTGGCGTATTCCCTTGGCCACATACCATTGACCTCGTCCATCTCCTCCATCAAACGAGCAATTTCATCAGCAGACTTCTTTAAGAACACCCCTTGAGATGAGGCATCAATGTGAGCACGGGATGGGTCATCTAACCCATTGTAGAAGTTCTTCATGAGGTTTTTCTAAGTTATGCCATATTGAGGGAAGGAACTTTGGAGATCCATGAACTATTTCCAAGTCTCATAGATGCTCTCCCCATCACCTTATATAAAAGTGTTTATGTCCCGCAAGAGCTTGGCTAACTTGGCCATCGAGAAGAACTTTCGAAGAAAAGCATGGGCTAGATCATTCCAACTCTGAATTGTCTCTCCCTTCAACTTATTGTACCAAATATGAGCTCGGTCCTTCAAGAAAGTGGAAGAAACGTAGCTTCAAAACATCATCATTGATCCCTTGAAACTTCATGATTACAGATGTTCTCAAACCGAGAGAGATGGTCTTGAGGGTCTTCGCTTGGCGATCCACCAAATTTGACCAAATTTTGCAATAATCCGACAACTATTGCTGGGATTTGGAAAGTGTTGGGACCTACAGGTAGTTATCGTAAACTATTAGGATTCTCATTCCATGTAGGAACAGATGATTCCAGCAATTTTCTTTTTTGTGGTACGTCTCCTACAGTCATTTTTTGGCTGATTGTGTGCCATCGATCTTGAAAGGGTTCTTGGCATGCACTAGAGAATCCTAATTATCCTTTCGAGGAATATAATAAAGAGCCAAAAAATGTGTGCCATCGATCAACCATTAGTGGATAGCTGATTGTGTGCCATCGAACTCGCTTGGTCTCTCTTTTCACACCTAATAACCCTTTCGAGTACTCCAATATCAACCTCAAGCACAGTGTTTGTGTCAAGGTCTAATCCTTCGCTCCGGGTTCTTGGTATGCACTATAGAATCCTGAAAAAGAAAGCACACAAAATTAGCAAGTTTGCTACACAAAACTAATTACTTTTGATTTTATGTCCTAAAATCTCAGTTTTGTGTCGATGTCAACAATTTGATGTACGAGAAATTGATAAGCAATTAAACGCACAAAGCAAATAGTATAGTGGAAAGTAAGGTTATCAAACTAAGGGTTGAACACAAAATCGAAATAATCAATTATGCAAAGCGGGAGAATTAAAAATTTATAAGAAAGTAAACAAGGTTGTAAGGGAATAAATGTAATAAAAAATGTAAAGAAACAAGTTGTTATTCAGTGGAGATAAATGAGCATGATACCCTTATGGATTGACTACCTATATCAAGATTATGGTTCTATGAAGTTCTTATAGTACCCGAAGTATTCTAAAGCATCTCCCTAATTATGAACATTAGACCTAGACAAAATTAAGATAAAAAATGCCTAGATTACTAATCAACGCTTTCGCTCATCAATTAGACCTAGAACTAGACTAATCCAAATTATGAACATTCCTCCTAACATGTTATTCTTACGATATTAAGACGTCTCATCAATACCTAAGAATATATTAATTAGTTTTTTCATCAACTCAAGTGCCTTTCGGTACACTCTCATTGATTCTAATCATAACCTAAGTGATCAAGTTAGATTAAGCATTAAGCACACCAATCAACAATCAACAATGAATACGAAAGATATTTGAACCACAATCAAAATAGATAATCAATCACATAGTTAGGGCATCGCACTCACAAGAGAAGCATAATCACAAAGCACATGATATTAATGAAAGACATGGTAACGAATAGCATAAAAGATAGAGATAGAGAAAGCTTCGTTGTTTGAGCAAGCCTCGTCGATCTCCTCCACGTAGCTACCCAGAATTGTGACTTTCTTAATAATGAAAGTGGTCTCAAGTTCCTGGCATCATCTCTCCCTAAGAGCTAATGGCCTATATATAGCCAAACATATAACTAGAGAATAGGAAAACTTAGCAGATGTTAACCTAAACAGATAGCCAATCACAAGAGGCTTAAGATAAGGAAAATAAATATATCTGAAGTCCTAGGGCCGAAACAAGAAGCCAGAGGTCAAGAAAAACTGAAATGGGTCGAATACCAAACAAAATAAGAAGTCAAAATAAGTTGGCATCGTGGGAAGTAGTGGCCCCAGTTAATTGGCACCCGCCAATAATTCTGGACCGAGATCTCTGTCTAGCTTCACTTGCGATCGCCAATTAACTTCCCATCTGTCACGACCCAAATTCGGGGTCGGTGACTGGCGCTAGACCCTAACCCGTTTACAAAACCAAATAAGTCTAGCCAGCCTCAAAATATATTTTGACTTTACAAAGTCTCATTCAAATACAATTATTCTTTACATTTATCCCAGGATCAAATTGAACTCGGTGGCTACGGAGCTGCTAGACAAAGAACCTGCAAAACTGGAGAGAGGGGGGTGAGTGTTTTGGAACACTCCGTAAGCACATAGAACATAACATATCAGTTATGTCAGATACATATGGGAGAGACAGAACTTAACTATGTCACACATCAAACCTAACCAATACGAACACAAAGTTAAGACAACAAAAGACCATCTCACAAATAAGGTCATCAAGCAATCACATATCAAACATAAACAAAATTTTAAATAGACCTTCACAAACATATAACACATATCGGATGGACTTCAGATAGGTCTAGATAGTGTCACTCTCACGCCGACACGAGGATACCATATCTTAAAGGCACCATCAGAAATCAACCCGCCGGCCAAACGTATCATATCATATCAGAATCCTTGTATCCTCAGTATATGTGCACATATGCCAACAGCCCCGGTTGGTCACGGGTAGACCTCATCATCCGCCATCCACAAATAATGTACCAAATATACCAAAATTCACATAGACCAAAACATATTGGACATATACTCACATACATATCAAAGCAGCCCCAAGCTAGAAAACACATATTCTCTAGCTGGCCATACGCATATGCCACACATTTCATAAATTGGACCCAAGTAAGACCAAACACAATACATATGAACAAGAAGAATTCATAAACAAAACTCATATGCATGAGACGTACATACTTAAGTCTGAAACATGCACATGTACCAAACAAACCAAAGATGTCATGATCTATATGCTTACTCTAATGAAGACCGCTCCGCGAATGCTCATTCCCAATTCAATTCTACTTTCACTTTGTACCTTCATCCACCCTTCTTCCCAAGCTTATTTTTTCTACCAAGAATCTTGAGGAAGCTTCACATACTTTGTATAATACTTTCCAATCACAAAGTGTGGTCAGCTCCTCACTTCTCCAAGAAAATCATTTCCAACACTTAAAAATAACCAACTTTGGCACAATCGACAACCAATGTCAGAAATAACTTAAGTCCATCAAAGTCGCTTACATCCTTTCAGTCACTAATCCATTATTACCTTATCAACATGTATAACAATTGTTTGTGACCATAATTTAATAAAAAGATCTATTTTGGCCAACCGAACACACACCGAGCACAAGGTAAGGCCATTCGGTAAGCAGCCCTTATAACTCAATATCACAAAAAACCAAGTACATATCTTCATCAATATACTACTGCTATATTCTTTCATGATCACACTGAGTCCAAAAATCAACTTAGAAGTCCAAAAAAAAAACTTACCAAGTTGTTACTCTTGAACCCCCTCAATTATGAAACCTGAAAGTCAGTCCGTAGCTCAACTAAGATTTGATAATGATTCCTTAATCCAAACAGATCATATGATATACCATTAGAAAGTTATTTAAGTCCTCTACAAACTATATGAAGGAACCAAAGTCCAATTCGGAGTCCAAATATACGTACCAAGAACTTCTTCTTCCACCATCTTGACTATATACTCCAACAAATAGTCCGTAGTTCAAAATATATTTCAGATCGATTCCTTTATCCAATTATGACCAATCATATATGGTTAGAAATATCTTGAAGTACTCTATAATGTTTATGAAGATATGGAAGTCCAATTCTAAGCCAAAGGATACTTACCGAACACTTATTTGTCTACCAGCTCACTTGTATACTCCAGTTATTAGTCTGTCATTCAAAATCAATTTTGCATTGATTCCTTAATTCAAATAGAACATATAATATACGGTTGGAAAGCTCGTTGAGTCCTCTACAACTTTTGAGAAGACTGTAAATTCCAAATTAAAGCGAAAACCTACTTACCGAACTATTCTTTGTTGACCTACTTCTTTCTCTTTCTTCTATCTCTCTCTCTTCTTTTTCTTCTCTTTCTTTTTGTGGCTTATCTCCAAAGTTTCTTGCCTCTTCCTTTAATTTTCTGAGTCCTAAAAGAGTGTAGGTGAGTCACCATCCAGTATGACTCACGTTCTCAACTAATTCTGACAAATTTCTAAGTGGTGAAAGATGATTGGATGGCTTTTCCAAGGGGTCCAATCAGGATGCAGCACATTGAGTCCCATTTTTCACCAACTTCAGTTGCTTATTTCCCAAAATTGCTTTAAGCTCAATTGTAGGCCTATGTGTCTAGTTTCTAGATCATATTTACTTGTACCATTTGGAGCAAAATTGAGGAAGATGTGTCCAATTTACCAAGTAGATATCAGTGCTGTCCAATCTTGCCCAACTATCTTCATAACAGTTGTGAATTATTTGAGTAGACTTTGTTGAGATTGATCTAGAATCCTTATAAGACTAAATCATGTCTATACACACTTCATAAAAGCATAGCAACTTAAATTCTTGTTGAAATAAAGACAGAGAAGTCCAACCGAAGTACTTTAAGAATCGACAATACAACATGTCGTTTATCCACTTGCTAGGCTTGGACCAAATTGCTAGCATGATAAATCCATTTCTTCGTAAGCTTATAGGTCCACATCTTACCTTTCAATACCATTTTGAATCATCTATTTTGGATCCCGGATGAAGAAGTTATGTTCAATTTATCGCAGCATATCTGAGGTAGTCCGAGATATCAAATGCATTCCTTCCAACTATCAGTGGCACTATATTTACATAGAAATCTTAATCCAAAAATAAATTCAATATGTCATTACGACTAAGTATACTCCACTTAAGTCGGACAAATATTATTAAAGGACTAGGGTATTACACCATCGTCAGTTGGGTTGCACAACTTTATCATATCTTCGTATTTGCCATTTTTGACCTTCTTTTGCTTTGAATTTAGATTTGACTATAAAAGATAAAATGTAGATGTCTCTTTAAGCTTTTCAACAGTATCTCATTTGTGGTAATTTGCTACTCGAAAAGAGATTTATAGCTCTTGCAATATGGTCTCTTGAAATTACCCCTTCAACGACCTCCAATGAGCTTCACAACCTATCACAAAACACGACAAAAGGTAGAAATCCACTCCATAACCCAAATACATGAAAATGATATAAGACTCAATAGAACAAGGTAAAATTGGACTAAAACATGACTAAACACATACGAAACATACGACAGAACATGAGCGTATACACACTCATCACTACACATATATGTCCACTACATGCATAGGAGAATCTATTGGACTCGAGCTCTAAGTGCAATAAGATTGGGGTCAAACACCCAACAAGTCTCCATCTTCAAGCAAATCACATGATCGATCTTCAACCATGAATCTCTAAGCCATGAACCAATCTGACCCTCACTTGGCCAAATTCTTCTCAACTCGGACGAACAAAATAACACGCCCATCAACCCAGCCCAAACTTTATGATCCAATCTAAAACCCAAAATTTTCTCCTCAAAATCGGTCTAATCTTTAAGGATCACCAATATTCTCGCCCAAAAAATAAGTCTTGTCAACTTCCAAACCATGACTAATCACATCCACCTAGCCTTCATAATCCAATATGGTCAAAAAAATTATATCAGCCTCAAAACTGGTCAAACCATCACCAATCAGCCCAAAATCAACTTCTGGCACTAAAAAACCAAAACTGGATCAGTCAACCTGTTGACCCGAAAGTCATTTAGAACCCCAAATTCTAAGATTAGGGTTTCTCTCACAAGGAACCAATGGCTACCGGCGGCGGGCTTCCTCCTCGGTGACGGCGCAGGACGGCTCAGCCTTGGATGGCCAAGCCTGGGCAGACACAGAGCACAGCGGTGGCATTGGCAAATGGCGGCAGTGGCAGATTGGCGGGGAGATGCAGATCCTTCTTTCTTCGCAACTCTCTCTCCCTGAACTATCTCTCCCTTTGTGAGGCGTGGTGAATAGTGGATGGAGGTACAACTCGTGGCTCTCCATGGTCGGCGGCGCAAGGTTTCGAACCCTAGAAACCAAAAATTAAATGGGTCTGCTTCTAGCTTCTCCTCCTCCTTCTCGACGAACACAGCGGGGCAGGGCTTTGGTAGTCGCGCTCGATCGGTAGTGACTCAGCTCCGTGGTGACGGACAGCCGCCTTCCATCTCTGCCAGGAAGCGGCTACGGGCTCTAAAGGGGAAAACCATAAGCCCCAATTTTTCTCAAATTTACGAGAATGTCTATGTCTCCAAGCAAACATCCAATCTGCCCCTATTTTTTGCAAAAAATTTGAATTTTCCCCTGCCTTCAAGAAATCAACCCCCTCTCACAATATTCAACCCAGATCAACACCAAAAAGTTTTGATACCAATTTGTTAGGGTAGTAGAAGCGTAAACACGGATGTATAGAATACCCATAATAAATAGTAGTGAGAGATAGAAAATAAAGGACACACGATATTACGTGGTTCGGTCGAAAGACCTAAATCCACGAAACCAAGAAGATCATCACTATATTATTAAAGGTGACAGCTTAATTTGAAATGGAAAGACATGGTTAGAACCAAGATAGAGTTTCTAAGGCGGGCGAAAATTTTAATATGGTCATATGATTATGCCTGATGAATGAAAATTTTAAATATCCTATTTATTTATTCCACACCTTACATAACTTGATGGGTTTCAAAGGAAACTACTCAATAAATAGAAAACTGAGGTTTTGCTAGTATTTACACTATGATTACGATGATAAATCCTGATATAAACATGAAGATGAATTGTGATGACCCGTAAATGATATGTTCTGTCTAAAAAGTTTAAGTGATTTAATTTGGATTAATCATGCCAACAAGGTGTGCTTTCTTTTCTAGTAAACGTCTTGAAAGAACTCTAAAGTTAAACGTGTTTGACTTAGAATAATTTTAGAATGACCTTCGAGGAAGTTTCTGGGATGCGCATGAGTGAAGGTAAAATATGCTAAAAAAAATTGTGTTGGTCTATGGAGTGAATACTAAATGAAATTCAACATACAAGTTCATATCTATTTCTACAACTAAACAATTAGAATTGATCAAACTCTGCTGGTTCTATCACTAATTTTTAAGGGAAAAATATCAACGAGCGATAAAGAACAGAACGAGATCCTCAATTTCCGTAAACATTCAGGACGCCCTAACCGAAATTTATTGATCTTGCTTCCTACCAAAATAATTGCGAACCATTGTTCTGAATTAATGAGAGTTCAATATTGGACAATAAGTATTCGAATACTAGATAATTTGAGAGCAAAAGATAATGACAAAACACGCACACCGATATTTAAAATCGAGCATCCGAATCAACTGTTAACCAGGATCATTCGAAGCTCCTCCTTCTCCTTGTCTCTCAGTAGCTCTTTAGCATTCAATCTTTATCGATCTCCATAATTTTATTCCTCACCAGCTTCATCCAGGAGCACAAGACTTTCTTTGTATGCATCGAAATAGCAATACCTGCGATCAGATACTTCAATTCCAGATTTGTGAATCTCCTTGGCTTCTGGATCATAAGAAACTATTTGTCCATTCTTACGACAATACATAACCTCGCCTCTCGCTCTAAAACCAACAATCTTACACACGCTCGTCAAGTTCGGGCTCTCGAAGACCTTCATCCACAAGACAGCATTGCCGTACTCTTTCATGATCCACACGGAAATGCAGTTCTTACTTCCTCTATCGCCGACGTTGCACACCGAGAGATAGGCCTTACATACATACAGAGACGATCTGTCACCGAAATCCTCTTTGACCTCCATTGGCAGAACAAACTCAGTGAATTCGCGGGTATGGAGGTCAAACGATAGAACCAATGTGGTCGTGGACGGGAAGGTCTCATAACCTAGCCAGTGGGACTTTCCATTCATAAAGACCGGGAGTCCGATCATACTATTCCAAGATGGTCTCCCATGACTTGCAACGCTCACGCTCCACTCCCCATTTGCTAAGCAACACTCGGCCACACACACTTTTCCATTCCGAAAGTACATATTCAAGAGCTTGTAAACCCTAGAAATGGGATCAAACCCAAACCCAA
Source organism: Hypericum androsaemum (assembly GCA_963995505.1). NCBI lineage: Eukaryota > Viridiplantae > Streptophyta > Magnoliopsida > Malpighiales > Hypericaceae > Hypericum > Hypericum androsaemum. The sequence goes on from OZ023189.1 coordinate 9,639,082, forward strand.
AGCTGTAATCACGTTCATACGTACCTCGCAAGTACCAAACGTGGTGATTTCGCATCCGAATGGTACGGTACTTCCTTATGCTAGGGTTCCACAAAACCACGTCAAAATAAGGATTCATATAAAAACCGTACTTCAGATCGCGGTGAGTAATTCTAATGCACGAAACTCCGTTGCAGTAGCCAGCAAAGTACGAGTAATCGCCACCGGAGAATGGTGGCACGATCCTTTCTGCATGCTGATCCCAGTTGGCTCGATTCCTGTCATCCGGATGTACAAAATACTCTCCCTCCTCGGGGATGCAGTCATCCCAGTGTCTGAGGAGACGCAAGTCGCTGGTGCTCTTCGATACCGTGAGATGGTCGTTAATGAATTCCGTGCTCGAGATTAGGTGATACCAGTTCTTGCACCCCAAACTCAACCGGACGAGGGATTTTACCGGCAATCTTAGTAGAATATCTCTCGACAGATCTGCAGGCATGTATTTAGATATCTTCCTCTTCTTGTAGGTCGACATCGTTTTAGGTCGAATTGTCTATGTTTTGGACGCGTCCGTATTTGAGGAGGCAAAAGTGTATAGGATTCTCAACTGAAAAGATCGATTCCTTATCTATGACCTAGAAATATGTACCACATGTCAATAGGTAGTCAATTCTATTTACGAGATTACAACACATTAAGAGAAGTCCTTAAATACAACTCAATTGGTAAAACTCTAATGAAAATTACATTTTGAGGCTGATTCAAATCCTAAAACAAACAAAAAATATTAATAAAAAAGACAAGAGAAAAATAAATAGGTCAAACAGTTGGGTAATGGAGCCTGAAAGGTACTCAGGTTAGCATTGGATGATCGTGTAAAGACCACGAACGAGTACAGCAGTCGCCAAAAGGATCCGGCGAGTGCTGGGCAAAAGTTTGAAGTTGGAGGAGTTGGCGGCCGCAAGTGAAGTGGCGACCGCTAGTGGTGTGTTACAAAGATTTCACGAAGCGGGGTACTGGCGGCCGTAAGTCAATCGACGACAGTCAATCCACCTGTGCAGTCTTAATTTTATTTTCTATTTTATCTATTTCAGGAATCCGACTCTAATTAGGGTTGCTCCCCTATATAAACCCATGTAACAGCTTATCCAACGTGTGATAAAAAGTGTAGTGATACCAAAAATCTAGTGGCAAAAAATTCTGGCTTGGCACGCCCCTAGACGTAGACATTCTTGTCGAACTAGCTCACCAAATTGCTTGTCTTCTTCGTTTTAATTTTATTCTTTGTGATTGCTGGCCTATTATTGTTTTCCAAGAATTGGTATCAAAGTTTGAAGGTTAATGGGCTATGGAAGTGATCATGATGGGTGAAGGAAAGTCGCCCATCAAAGAGTTTGATGGTATGGACTACAGATTCTGGAAGATACAGATGAAGGACTGTCGATATGACAAGGATTTGCACCTACCTCTTGGTAGGAAGAAGCTTGAAGATATGAATGAAGAAGAGTGGAGCTTGTTGGGCAGGAAGGCGACGAGCGTGATGCGCCCGAAAAGAAGTTTGATGGCGTGGACTATGGATTCTGGAGGATGCTGATGAAGGACTGTCTATATGACAAGGATTTGTACCTACCTCTTAGTGGGAAGAAGCTTAAAGATATGAATGAAGAAGAGTGGAGCTTGCTGGGCAGGAAGGCGACGAGCTTGATGCGCTTGTCGTTGTCCATGAACGTTGCCTTGCATATGGTAAAATCAAAGACTTCTAAAGAGATGCTGGAGACTTTGTCCGAGATGTACGAGAAGCCATCAGCCGCAAACAAGGTGCACTGATGAGAAGGTTGTTTAACCTCAGAATGGCAGAGTACTATGGTGGCCAAGTACCTCAACGAGTTCAACATAATGATTGCCCAGTTGAGCTCGATTGGAATCAACTTCAAGAATGAGGTACAAGTCATAATTTTGCTGTGTTTTTTGAATGGTACTATTAATGCAGTCAATGGCTTAGCGGGAAAGGTAAAATTTAAGTTGGACGAGGTGAGGGATTTGATCATGAGTGAAGAGATCTGCAGGAGAAAATCTGGAGTAGCCTTAGGCGCAATTTTGAGTGCAGGAAATAGAGAAAAATCCGAATCAAGGACAGTGTCTCCTATACAACTTAGATTAGTTTTTCAGTTCTCTCGCACCAGATTATCCAACATTAACTGACAGGTGGATCTTTCTGAACTCCCAGGTATGGAGGTCGAACGACACAGCCCTTCCTAAGGCAACCGAGATGGCATCCAAACCAAGCCAGTGGATTTTTCCATTCACGAAGAACGGGCGTCGATGACGATAACTCGTCCAAGATGGGCTCCCATGACTTGCAACGCTCATGCTCCACTCCACGTTTGCTAAGCAACACTCTGCCACGCATACTTTTCCGTTCTGCGGGTAGACATTCACGAGCTTGTAAACCTTTTGAAACAGAATGAAACCCAAATCCATGGCTATAATCATAGTCAAACTTACCTGGCAAGTACCAAACTTGATGGTTTCGCGTCTGAATGGTGACGTGCTTCCTTATGCTAGGGTTCCACAATACCACGTCAAAATAAGGATTCATATAACCACTTTCGGAGTAACAGTTAATTCTCACGCACACAACTCCATTGCAGTAGCCAACAAACTGGGAGCAACTGTCTCCCGAGAATGGAGCCAAGAATTTCTCTACGTTCTGATCCCACTTCGCTCGATACCTCTCATCTGGATACAGATAATACTCTCCCTCCTTGGTGCTCTTTTATACAGCAAGATGTTCCTTGATGAATGTCGTGCTTGCGATTACAACATATTAGGAAAAATTCTAATGTAGTCAATTCTATTTAGGAGATTACAACATATTAGGAAAAGTCCTAATGTAAAATCGGTAATCGTCCAATGAAACAATAAAAAATTACACACTTTGAGTTTAATTCAAATCCTAGAACAATAAAGATCCTAAAACTAAAGGGGAATTAAATCTAAGCTTTTTAGAAAGCCAAAAAAGTGAAAATCAATCCTAAATAACTCAAAAGTTGCTCAAAATAACTTTCTAAACAAAACGAATAGCGGGAACTAAATTTCCTAAATATAGTGTCTAATTAGAGAGAATTATTCTTGTAGATCTTTGTTGTTGGAATGGCCTTCCTAAACATGAATGAATGTTCCAAATCAATGTAAATTTTGTGGATCTTCAATAATGTCATTTAATAAATTTACTTGAGTTCAAATCTTTCAAATAAACTTGGAAATCAACCTCTTAAATTGTGACTTAAAGTGCTTTGCACATTCTCTCATAATCTATCAGATTGACACTTTATAAGGCTACTAGCATTCATATTAATATATATTTGAATAAATATATTGATATTTTTTATTTAAATCATCTTATTGTAACAAAAACACTTATATGATACGGTGATATGTTATATTATGTAAATATATATAATATAATGAAAACTGATTTCATTTACTTTGTCAAAAAACATACTAGGCAGAGACGGTGATCAAACATTTGAGGCACTACCATTAATTAGTCCCACCCAAAAGGCTCAGCTATTTAATGCACATAATTTTCTTTTATGAATTCTAATTAATAAAAAAAGTATCCAAGCATGATGCACCATTAATGAAGAGCCGACAAAAGATATTTGAATATTAGGTAATTTAATAATAAAAAAATTAAGCATCCGAATTGACTATTAACTTGTTCTGCTTGTTCCAATTGTTATCTTAATATCTATTCTTCAAGTACAATAGAAATTTTGGAAGGTGACAAAATTTTTATGATAAATATTTAATATTGTTATATTTTTGAGTGATGAAACTCTTATGATTAAATATTTTTTAATTGTTTTTTAGTTGTATTCGATCACAAAAATTGAGTTAGGATTTGTATACTTGTAAATGATAAACTTAAAATAAAATTATAAAAAGAAATAGCGCAAGTGACCTGGATTAAAATAAGGGGTTGAAGAAACTGGCACTCTTGTGGTATCTGAATCTGGGCTCTCCTCAACTGCAAAATATTTGGGCCCCAAGGATTGACAACTGTGGATATGGGCTGGGCTCAGATCAAAATTTATACTACTCCTAGGTCAGAAAGTGGTGGTCAACAGCCCGGTACGGATTATCACTTAAAAGTTAAAACCCGAGCTTGGTGGATATGCCTTGCAAAGGCACCAGATTGGTCGAAAATATAAGCTATTTTTGGTTGGATCAGGAAATCACGGGAAATATATTTTGGGTTATTAGGTGGCCGGAAATATAGATTATTTAGTTTGTACATGCTTACAATAAGGTAGGTGACGGGGAAAAATTCAGATTCTGGACTGAACTATGTTGGAGGGAGTTGCACTAAAAGACCAATTCCCTCACCTCTTTTCCATCTCTGAACAGGCTGGTGCTACTGTCTTCGATTGCGGGCGATGGATTAGTGACGTATGGCATTGGAACCTCACCTGGAGGCGTCGCCTTTTTGTATGGGAGGAGGAAAGCTTGGCAAGGCTCCTGGATCTTCTCTCCAACTTCAGACCTCTTGTGGGAGTGGAAGATGTGATCATCTGGGTACACGACAAAAATAATGGTTTCAGTACAAGATCGTTACGAAACAGGCTTTATGGCAGCCAATTGACTTATCTGCAGGCTAAATTAGCCCGACTTTGGAATGGATAGCTTTCTTATAAGGTCGAGGTGTTCCTTTGGATCTCATTACAGGGTAAGCTGTCCACCCGTGTGAATCTTATTAGGATGAATAGACTTGATGCTTGGGATGTGCTCTGCCCTCTTGCGAAACTTTTGATGAATCAAATGCCCACCTTTTTCTTCATTGCAGTGTCTCCTGGTGGATTTGGAATTCAATAGCTAAAAGAATTGGAGTCAGTTGGTGCATAAGTGGTGATGTGCTCTCCTCCTTAGCAAATTGGAGAGGCCTTGTAAGAGGAAGAATGTTAGAGAAATTTTGGTATGCACTTTTCGGGACAATCAAGTAGGGTATCTGGAACATGAGGAACCGTATGATCTTTGACAGTGATGTGTGCGACTGAGAATTTCTTCTACATTTCATTCTCTACCGGGCAAGAGAGTAACTAATTTGGTCTAAGTCTATTAGAGACCTTCATGGTCATGACCTTTTGATGTACTTGGATTCCTCAAAACAGGATGAATAGGTTTAGTTCTTGACCTCTGGGCTTGTCCAGAGGCTTGGAAGTTCCCTGGGTCCATTGCCGTACATGTGTACAAAATTCTAATCAATGTATGACGGAAACTAGAATGAAGGGCGATAAATGCAATCTGAGATCAATCAATCATCAAAGCAATCACATGGGCCAGAGAACGAACCGTATATTACTTAACAAATCACATTATGTGTTTAATTTGTTCCAACGTTATATTTATGCATGGTCAGTGATATATTATAATGCATGTGTGGGAATTGAAGGATCGTATCCTTAATTTCATACACCATTAGCTTAAAATAATGTAAACTTGAATAACTAATTCAGAGCGTTTCAAGTGTCAACAAGCTACAAACTAAGCACATAGTCACCTCCGTACCGCAATACATAACCTCGTCTCTCGCTCTGAAACCAACAACTTCGGGCGCGCTCGTCAAGTTTCTGCTCTCGAAGACCTTCGTCCACGAGGCAGCATTGCCGTACTCTTTCATGATCCACAGGGAAATGCAGTTCTTATTTCCTCTATCACCAATGTTGAACAACGAGAGAGAGGCCTTGAAGACATGCAGAGACGATCTGTAGCTGTAATCCTCCACGACATTCTCTGCCAGGACGAACTCGCGAAATTCCCGGGTATCAATGTTGAATATCAAATTATCCTAATCTACTACTTTCTCTTCCATTTCGTATCTCTTTTCTCTTCTCTGCACTTCATTTTCTTACAATTATGTAACTTCAAGAATTAAAAACCTTACGTCATACCGAGGATCGTAATAGTGGTATCAGAGCAATGGACGCTCGGTGGAAGACGATGGAGGATCAGTACGAGAAAATTGAAGTTTCTTCTCTTCCCTTCTTTTTTCTCTTCATCTTCTTCATCCTATACCTTTTCTTTTCTTTCTCTCGTTCTCTCTTATCTTCTACTGCTATCTCTTTCTAATTCTTTCTTTTTCTCTAATCTCTGTTCTATTTCTTCTTCTTACCCTCTATTCTTCTTACCCTCTTATCTTCTATTGCTATCTCTTTCCAATTCTTTCTTCTTTCTACTTCTTCTTCTTACCCTCTATTATTCATCTTCTTTCTCTCCCTTCTCATCTTCAACTTCTTTCCCTTATAATTCTTTCTCCTCTCTAATTCTGTCCCTCCCTCCTTTCCTTCATTCCTTCTTACGATCATCTTCTTCGTATATTTCAACTATCTACTATGTTGGTTATTATAATTATGATTCTATCCAAGATTGCAATAGTTGAGCGATTTCGGGAGCTAGTGGTTTCCGGATCTCTGTTGCGGCAAGTCGAAGAATTTACCATTGGTGTTCGTGTGCAATTTCCTTCCATCTCTGATTTGAATTCTTGAGGACAAGAATTTGTTCAACGGCGGGCGAATGTCACGATACTCAATTGGTAGTTACTGGACAGGGACCAACTACTTGAAATAGTTATAGTTAGTTTGTGTATTAGTGGTGGTTGTAGTGGACGTAGTGGTGTAGTGGGTAGTTTCTCTTTTAACCATATTGTCCTAGTATAAAATGGACACAAGTATGTACAAGGCAGGGCATCAATATTGAATATCAAATTATCCTAATCTACTACTTTCTCTTCCATTTCTTATCTCTTTTCTCTTCTCTACACTTCATTTTCTTACAATTATGTAACTTCAAGAATTGAAAATCTTACGTCACACTGAGGATCTTAACACCCTAGAAATGGAATCAAATCCAAACCCAAAGATGTAATCATTTTCAGGCGTACCTAGCGAGTACCAAACCTTGTGGTTTCGCATCCGAATGGTAAGGTGCTTCCTTATGCTAGGGTTCCACAAAACCACTTCAAAATTAGGATTCATATAATAACCATACTTCACATCACCGCGAGTGATTCTAATACACGAAACTCCGTTACAATAGCCAACAAAGTGGGAGTAACTGACGCCGGAGAACGGTGGCACAAGCTTTTCTACGTTCTGATCCCAGTTGGCTCGAAACTTGTCATCCGGATATACAAAATACTCTCCCTCCCCGAGGATGGGGACATTATGGTGTCTGGGCAGACGCAAGTTTCTGTTGCTCTTCGATGCGACAAGATGGTCGTTGATGGTTGTTAATTTCTGTTGAATTGTATATGTTTTGGTCACACGGACGTTGGTATATTTAAAAGAGGCAAAGTGTATAGGGTTTCTCAACTGAAAAAGATTGATTCGTAGCTATGACCTAGAAGAATGTACACATGTAACACCTTGACTATATAGGTAGTCAAATTCTATTTAGGAGTCCACAACATATTAGGAAGAGGAGATTGGATTTGGTCCTTGCTGTACAAAGCTCGTCGGGTCCGTCTTGGAGATAATTATAGTCCAAAAAAATGGAGCTAATCTGACGATGCGAGGGTAATTTCAAATTTTATCTCCCTTTTTCATTTCTCTTTCTTAATCCAGAAACCCACACTCACGCTTCTCCTCTCTCTCTTCATTGGCGACAACAAAACCTGGACGGCCGGCGGGCTCTCTCCTCTCTCTGAGAAGTTCGACGCCGATTAGGAGAAGGTCAACGCCGATGAGGATAAGATCTGACGATGCCGGGACGACGAAGATCTGACGGTGGTCCTCGACGCTGGTGGTCTCGACAGCCCTAGACTACTCCTCGCATGACGGATCTCCTGGACGGGAGGATTTCAGGAGAAACGGCTCCTCCCTCTTCAAGCTACGACTGGCGACGACGACCGGGTACCTCTCTGACGAGGAGGAGGAGGAGGACGAGCGACGGTATCTGCTCCAACCCTACCCCCTCTCTCTCTCTCCATCGCCGACACCGGAAGACTGTCGACTGCTTCCCGACAGTGGGCTGGCGGCTGGGCTCTCTCCTTGGCGAGCTGCTCCTGATGCGGCGGCTCGGGTTTTCCCTTCCTTGTCTCCGGCGGCCTCCCGTCAGGCCGCTGGTGCTTCCCGACGCCAGCGACTCCCATCTTTTGGTCGTTCATGGAGCTTCGATGGCGGCGAACTGAAGATGGAAGACGATGCCGTTTCTCCATCCAGGATGGAACCTTGTGGTTGAAACGTCGTCGGTGGACCTGTAGCGGAATCGCCGTCGTGTGGTTGAAACTTCGTCGTCGTGTAGATTAAGTGGGCCTTTCCATTAACCAGGGAACATTGCTGAATCTGCAGTTTGTTTTTTGAACTGTCTTCTAGGATTGAGTTTAAACTTGCCGCTCCTGTCCATGCTTGTTTCGTCGTCTTAGCCCGGTGAGAACTGATATTAATCTGCAGAGTAAGTGTTGTTTTGTAGCATGAAATTTCATGATCTTTACTTCCAATTTACTGGAATGAGAATTGTGGTTTTGGGACTTATGACTTGAACTATTATTTGTCAAAATCACACTCATCTTGATGATCAAATATTTTTAAATCAAATTAGTTGAACTTGACAAATGCATTTCTATATTGGCTTTACAGGATGTAACATTAGCTTTACGGGCAATGGCGTAGCTTTTGTCTTGGTATGTAACCTGTATGTCCTGATCTTGTATGTACTGGGTGCTAATGCTGCGGTTTGCTTACTGAGCAACCTCAGCTTTCCCCCTTCTCTGTAACTACTTCGGAGTTAAAATTTCCCCTAAAAAAAATGAAGCTTAAAAGAATGGTGATGGCCACGATGCTAGTTGAGGTTGTGTGAATAGCTTTAAATGGTTTGTGTAGATGGCCACCTTTACTCGTTTAACATTTCACACTAAAAAATAGAATTCTAATAATTAAATGGTATACCCGGTTATATTAAATAGTATGCCCGGTTATAATATAATAGTTTGTTATCCTACAATGGCTTATCATGTTATCCTACAATGGCTTATCATGTTATAATAAATAGTTTGTTATGTCACGACCAAAAGGTTTGACCGACTATGATCGAATGGTTGCACAGTTATAATAAAATAGTTCGTCGTGTTGTATTCAAATGGTATATCCGGTTATATCAAATTGTATGCTCAATTATATCGAATAGTATGTCCGGTTATTAAATAATCAATTAAATTATATATCGAATGGTATGCCCGGTTATATCAAATAGTTTATCTAGTTATATTAAATATTATGTCCGGTTATATCAAATAGTTTGCCCGGTTATTAAATAATTAATTAAATTATATATCGACTAGTATGTCCAGTTATATTAAATGGTATGTTCGGTTATATCAAATGGTAAGCTTAATTATATCGAATGGTATGTCCGGTCATTTAAAATAGTTACAATAAGAAAATTATATAATTAATTAAATTATATATTAAATAGTATGCCGAGTTATATTAAATAGTATTCTCGGTTATATCAAATGGTATGTCAAACAATGAGCCACGAAAATTTAATACACTAAGATTATATATATATATTAGAGAGAAACCAACCTAACAAAAGTGACGTGTGAACCACCAACCTCACACCCTACAATAACACACGCATCCTTTTTTATTTTTTTTCCTTTTAATTATCTATTTAATTACAATACTACCCCTGGTCCATTTAAAGTCAGATCCGTCCTGGATTCTTGTTCCAGGACTGAATCCAGTCCCGTTTGTTTCGTGAGAATTTATATTTTTTGTGTTGGGATACTTGGTTTAGGTAAATTGCAAAGGGAAAAGACCACATAAGTATCTTGTGATATCTCTGATTATCACTTAAATACTCTATGGTTTAAAAACAATAGAACCGATCTAACTTATTCTAGTTTTTCTCACTTAAGTCTATACAACCCGGTTCACCTATTTTTTGTCAAAATAGTATTGTCTGGGCGCTTATGTGCAGTGCCATGTGGTAGTGACCGAATTACTCGATGTTGACGTGGCAGTGATAAGTTTATAAATAAAATAAAAGGGGGCATTCCAAGAGTCAAACCCTGTACCTCTCGCACTCAACCAAAGCGAGAATCATACCGCTGGACCAAACAAGCACTCTACTTTGTCATGATAAAACATATAAAATACATTAATAAAGCGATAATCATACCTTTATATGTTTAGTTTGTTCCAACGTTATATTTAGAGCAAAATAGCCATAGGTCCCTGATGTTTGAAGAAATTGATTAATCGAGACAATCTAGTCTCTCATATTTCAGAAATCAAGTTGTTTAGTTCCCTAGACCGAAATTCCGGCCACTTTTCCGGCGAGGCTCCACGAAAATACACCCTAACTACAGAAATTACAAAATTGCCATTCTTCCCTAACCTCTATCCCCTAATCTTTAGGGTATTATATCAGAACTGGCTATCCGGTGAGGAGCGTCTTCTTCCTCTCTCTCCTAACCCCCTAATTCCATCCGCCTCTCTTATTTCGCAATGTATTACCTTTTTAAAAAAAATGAATTGTTGTTTGGTTGCAGGCTACAAACGCTGTTTGACGTGTGGGAATGAAAATGGTGTGCGAATCTCAGTTTTAAATGAAGGCCACCAAATCAAGAATCGGAGGGATGATGATCTGTATTTAATTAAGGTTATCTTAATGAAATCAGAATTGACCTTTATTTATTAATGAATCAAAGTTCCTTTACTTACAATCTTCACTAGATGAGTCGTTGGTTCAAATATAATACCCGATAGACGATTGATTGGAAAAGCCCCAACTCGACGGAGATGTCAATCCCATTTTTTGTATGAGTAGAGAGAGCATGGTGGATTGGGGTTAGGGAAGACTGGCAATTTTGTAATTTCTGTAATAAGGGGTATTTTCGTATTTTTTTAGTGGAACCTCACCAGAAAAGCGGCCGGAATTTGAGTCTAGGGACTAAACAACTTGATTTCTGAAATATGAAGGACTAAACAATACTAATTTATTCCAATTAATCAATTTTTTTAAACATCAAGCACTTATGACTATTTTGCCCTTATATTTATCCATGTTGAGTGATATATAATGCATGTCTGGGAATTGAAGGACCATACCCTTAATTGTATACACCATTCTGTCTTAAAATGTCAGTAGGTAACTACGAATACTAATCATGTAAACTTGAATAATTAATTCAAAGCGTTTCAAGTGTCACCTACCTACATGCTAAGCACATAGTCACCGCCTCTAGAACTAACTATACATAAACTGACATTACTGAAGGGCTTGTCTTAAACATGTTCATATCTAGCTGCAATGTCCGGATCCGAAATGAATATCGAATTCTGTTCTCTGTACAGCATTCAACACAAATTATCACAAATTATAACGTGGTACGGCAGACTACCTAGGAAGAGGGGTATGTACAGGTCTCGAAAGGCTCCCTCGGGATGGCATTCAGTCCTTGTTCTTGGACGACCGCTCTTTTCGCTGTCCGAGAATGCGAGATATCTGCAGACCTCTGCTGAATGCTTGGTTGAAAAGCATACGCGTCTGGAACTCGGACACAAATGGGAACCATGCTAAGAATGCGACGGGGGTGAACAATAGCAAACCCATTATTACTTCGTAACCGCGAGCAAGTGTTTTGACCGATCCCCAGAATCCGGCTCGTACTATCACAGGCTTAATGGCTTGTGCAATCTGTTTGGAAAGGATCAGGAAAGAGCAATCATCAAACGGACAGTAAATACCACATCTTTGACCAATTCAATATTTTTTGTGGGAATCTGATAACTAACCAGAAGCAGTCCCCAACCAGTCGGCATAAATGCAAGAATCGCGACTACCGTGTCTTGAACAGTCAAGCCTAGGACTATTATCAAGGTAATGAATATCGACACAAATGTGATGAAAATAAACCCCTTTATCAATCGGAACAAGAGTTGGTACTCCGCGCTCAATCTTTTCCTTCCAAGTGATAAAATCTGATAAGAATTCAACCAAACTGTTAAAAACAGTAAAAGTTTCACTAAGAAGTGCAAGAATCCAGGCACTAACCTTCATTAGTAACAATACTACAAAGATCACAAGCCATGAAAGACCATAAACCTGGAATCCCAAACGAAAAGAACGTCAGGAGCCGTTCTAGTGCTTGTCAGAAAACCAAAGTATATCAAAGAAATTTGCAAAATATGATAAAGAGATGTGAGATGCATACCAGAAAGTTTGTGCTATTTTTCAGAATGCTGAGATGATAGATGAGACCATATTGGAAGATGAAAAAACGCAACGACAGCAATATCTCCACAATCGTACCACGCTTGCCGGAATGACGAAGATGGTCCTGTTGCAACTCCCACCATGATTCCCAACTTTTATCAGGAGCCACACCGATGCCGCCGCGGTTCTTTATCCATTTATTCCAGTCTGTCCAGTCATCAACTATCTTTTGCCACTCGAACCCCGACGGGTTAAAGAGAAACGGCGCAAACAGCCAAGTTGCCACCATGAACCATATAGAGACAGTGATCAGAACATATGCAACGACGCTTCTGTATGCGTGTCCAAATATTTGATATACGACCAGAAGAATCAACAGTTCGATCCCTTTCACGAAATGGCTACGGGAATACATCCTATAGTTGTCGGCAAACTTGGCATGGAACACCACAAAACCGCGGCCAGTTCCTCTATATTCAGCACCTCCGTGGAGCAACGTCCTCCCATAGTAATGAGTCTTTGTCCCAAGAGAAAAAGTAAAGAACACAGAGGCCAATTGCAACTGCATCAATATGAAATCCGACAGTGCATTGCGGAATCCCCTTTCCAAACCAATTTCCATCATCATAGGCAAGGCCAACAACAGCCCGATCTGCACAACGGATTGAGAAGCAAGAGCAACTTGAAGAGGCTTATTGTCCCGAATGGCTTTCTGTGTACTTAGAGAATGCTCAATTCCACTTAGTGCAAGATATAGACGCCCGTAGAGAAACACGTAGACTATGAGTACAGTTATCTGTCAAAAGAATAGAAACAAACATTAAAATTAGAACCCGGGACGGACTGTCCACAGAGAAGAAGGAAAGTCCTTGTGTCAGTCATACCAAGGTGCTGAAATAGAAACCAATTGTAGTGAAGTAGCAAGACAACATCCGGAAGAAATCGAATCGATGTCCCAGCCTGTATATGTCACGACTTAATGTTTGTTCACCATTGCCGCAAGCTATCTTGGCCTCGAACATGGAAATTTGATTGAGCCCGACATCTCTTCCTTTACCAACTTGTATGTACTCATGATGAGTGACGTTGCCCTCTCGTAGTGTAGAGTTGAAACCTGAAGTTCAAGGAAACATCAATCTTGCTTGTGTCTTTAAAAGGATGCCCTGATATCTAACACAAATCTTTATCTTTTGAACAAATGGGAATATATAGGGTAATGAATATGCCTGCAAATATGTCCTCGCTGAGATTAATGCCTCTGGAAGCTTTGCTAACACCTCCTCTAGTTAGGTGAAAGAGTCTGTCAAACACATCTGGATGTCCGTAATGGAACCGCACTCTGAAGAGAATCAGAAATAGTCAGCATGCTCAACAGTACCCCGCCAAATACCGGACAGAATGCAGCATCACAGAAGAACAAAGTCATTCTTTTGATCTGTTCGGCCTAAATCGGTCTTGGCATTATTCTGATGACATTTTGCAACCTTCCGAGAGTAACATCACAAAGGACATCTTTTTCTTAATTTTTTAACATATCATAAAAATAAAAGATGTAAAATTCGAAGATAGCAAAATCAATCTAAATCACCAAAATCTTACTTCAATGGATTAGCCAGCAATCTCTGTCCAATGGTGACAAAGCTTGTTTCCTGATTTGACATAAACCATGCCAGGGATGAAACACTGCACAAATCATAATCAAATAATCAGCTTCCACGGTGGTTACTCAACCGAAACTTCTATAATATGATAGCAAGTACCTTCCAGTAAATATGTGCTCCCTAAGTCCAAGTATAGTAGGATATGTCACACCGTCATGCTTTTTAAGAAATTCTTGAAGCACATTCCTCATTTTGAAGGCTTCCTCCAAATAGTTATCCTATTGCAGCAAACATTTTTCAATTAAAACTCTATTGAGAGAAGAAACACGGTCTACCAGTACAACCATGAACGAGCGTCACCTGATTCATATCTATTGTTTGCAAGCCTTCTCCTCTTGTGAAAATGATAGCATGGTTCTGATTTTCTGGCTTACCCTCGCCTAACAATGCTGGTCCGGGAAGCTTTATCTTGTAAATCACCTGTATGCAAAAATATGCTAGTGCTCTCAATTTGTGAGTTCTCAGTTTCTACCAACTAATGATCCAGCAAACAATCTCAAGCATACATGTGTCTTCACATATGTTCCATTTATCATCATGACCAAGATCTCAGCAGACAGAAGCTATAAGCAGCCTAATCAGTGCTATAGTGGCCCTCGAGCAATCCTGGTTGTTCCTGCGTGTCACTTTTGTTTGATGTATTTAAGCCTTCCCATTATACAGTTGTTTCTTTCACACAAAGAATGCACAGAACTAAAAGTCAAATGGGGCAAATCCGTTTCTGGATGTTACTGAGATTCGCATTCTCAAAAGCTCTCTGCACCTAGTTGACAGTCTGATCAGAAAGGCACTTAGTATTTTCTAAGGTCCAATCGATTGCACAAAAGCACAAATAAACAGCAGCCAATACCCGAGCATTGAGAGTAGACGTCTCTGGTCATAAAGACCAATAGCTGTATTGTCGAAAAATGTAATGCAAATTGATATCCGTACCTGATCCAAGTTCTGAATAGGCTCAGAAGAATCAATTGGCTTCGCCGCAGGAGCAGCTTTTACAAGAAACGAGTAATAAACCTTCTCGACCTTCTTGGAATTGTCTTTACTAGTTTCTTCAACTTCATCGATATAAGCAACACGAAGCGACGGGTATCTATGGCAGGGAAATATGTTGCAAAACCTTTCAGTTCTTATGGAAATTTTCTATTAGACATAAGAAGAACGAGACTAACAAGTAGGAAACGCACGTCGTCATGAGCCTCAGAATATCTTTAGCATTAGCTTGACCGGATCTTTTGTCAATACCATATTGCTGGCAGGACACAACAAATGTAAACTTCATATCAGCCAGAGATTGACAATGTGCCAACAATGGGTTTTCACTGCTCGACTGTTCCTCATTATTAGACTCAGCAGCCTTGTAGCCCTTCATCAGTTCTGGAAAAAAGCAGCAGAGTATTTGATTCTTTGAGCTATAATAATAACAAGGATACAAAAAGAACAGCTAAAAAGTTCAGTTAAGTACCTTCGTCCTTTGCCAAATCAAGAAATGCCTGAAGTTCCAATGCTTTCCGATAATACATCATTCCTCGAACTTATTTGTAAGGAGTAAGAAAGAAATTGAATGTTCAATAAAGAAACAGAAAGAGATTTGGCAGGATTAGACATAATTACGCACAAAAAGGTAAATATTTAAATTGTACCTGTTTTGGTGAGTGTTTGGGCTCTATATGATGCCCACAGCCGAAGCTCTTGTTCAAGCTCTTCATTTTCTCTGAACTGGTCCTCATTACTTACTCCAGTCCGTTCAAGAAAATTATTCCATTCATCTGTTTTGATTCCAAGAAATGAACGAAATGTTACGAATGCTACTCGACTAAAAATAATTCTCAGAGGACCAGAAGTAGAAAGAAAGAAACAAACCTGGGAAGATCTTTTGCAAGTAAAAGAGAATAGAAACTCCATCTTCGTTCTGCTTTTCGAGCTCCTTTATCTCGTAGAGCACATGCTCGTTGAAGTAAGGGGTTAGAACACTACAAACAAAGACATAGCATGTTACGGTCTTAAACCCGTCTTTGACAATCTAAAGCACTGGTATTCGAAATAACTCCATCTTCTGTTTCATATAAATGTAAAAAGTATTGAATAATCCTTGAATAAAACAAGAGAATCGAAGAAAAGAGGTGATGAGCTCACGAGAATGAGAGCATGTTTTGAACTATGGGTGCTGAAGGCATGTCCATGAACAGCGAATTAGAGAAGAAAGAAATACGCCTTATTGCTTCCAAGTTAGATGGAACATCCATAGCAGATTCCTTAACTGTCAGAAGTAGATTAAGCCTTCTAATCTGCATACGATTCAGTCATAGCATAAAGGCGTCAACATCTTTACGACAGCAATTTCTTAAATAACAAATGAAGCATAAAAGAAAGTATTTTTTAATTTTTTAATTTTTCGGTAGCCTTTTTAGATCTTAAGAGGGTATTTTTACATGCTGCTTAGTCATGCCAAACTTCAGAAGACGGCAAGACGCTTACTTTTTCTTTCCACTCTTCTGTCTCTGGTACTGGGAACTGAAGTTCACCAAAAAGAGGATGTTGTTGATCAAGTGGAGTCATCCCCTCGTGCCTCGCGTGAGACGAGTTATGGGTTGAATCTAGCAAACTGCATTTTAAAGTAAGAAGAGCACATTGGAATTTGACAAAGACATTGGCATTCTCTTGGACATGTACTGAAAAACATATTTATACGGGTATATGCATCACCTGAGATCTTCATCCTCCATTATGTCCTCCATTATGTCTCTGGTCACGACCTCGAGCATGTCAAGCAAGAGGATAACAACTTGATCCTTGTGTGCTTCCTTATTTTCCAACTGCAACGTGTTTAACCATTTTGTTTAAAAGACAAATGAGGCTGACTAGAGAAATTTGCAAGAGAATCTACAACTAAAAGTGCACCAGAAAGTTGATCAGTGACAAGAATTGTTGGCTGAGAATTGGGAGAGCACTCAGTTCCAGTTTAGTAATAACAGTTCCGGCCTCTATGTAACCATCAATTTTCGAGAAGATGTTGTCTATAACCCTGAAACAGAAGAGCAGCTGATGAACGGGATAATTTCTACACCTTCAGTGTCTTGAATAAATGTTTTTATCGGTTCCGTCCTTACCTATTTTCCTTCTCCCCCTTGACCAAAAACTTGATGATACTTTTGAAAGAAGCGTAACACTCGTGGATAGCACAAAGCATATAGTGGTCAGCAGCCAGTCTCTTTTTAAGCTCTCGTTCTTTATCCTTATTGCAATCTTTAGCCATATCCAAGGCTATTGGGATCTGAAGCAGTAAAGAATGTCAGGTGCTAGTACTTTGGGTTGCCTTATATAAGCAAACAAGTTAGAAGCTGATCAACCTTGCTTGCAAGCAAAAAAGGAGGCCATTGCATCATTTTCAATTCACGATTGGCCCAATACGGCACAAGCATCAAGTCTTTTTCCCTGAAAATTTTGCCACAATTATCACTCACAACTAAATAGTATTGGCTAGGCAAAAAGATTCTAGTGAAGAATGAAGAACTCATGCCTTTTACTAATTAGATCCTCATTCCAGAAGCTAATGATTATTTCATTCCACATCTGAGCAAACCTTGCTTCCTTCTTCGCTTGGTCTGACGGATTTGACGGATCCTGAAAGCAAGAATAAAATTCAGTATACCCTAATGATCACCTTAAGCGAAGAAGCTAATTGTACATGACAGCATGTCAATTGCTTGCTTTGCGAAACTACGGGGCCGGGGTCAAAGCCCATCAGTAGGATGTAGGAACTTACAAGATAGAGGAATTCATTTCACATTGATTATTAAGCTTTTAAAAAAGACAAAAAGAGTACCTCAGTAAATCTGCGGGAGAACGTGGCTCTCAGACCCTTCTTGGTCTTTTGACTTTTTCCTGCTGATATCAAACGGGAATTGAAAGCTCCCGGTAGCGAATCAAAACGGGACCTCAACATGACTAACGTCCGGATCTGGAACCAAACCAAATACTCATTAGGCACAAAGAAACCCTTCTCCATTCAGCCATATAGGAATTTTCATATCCTACCCAAAACCTTAAGGTAGTGAGTAGGTGGATCATCTACTGCACGGGCTTAACTACTGCCTCTCGTACTTTCAAAGGGGGTCATGCGGGCCATGGGTCTCGTTAGAGCAATTGGCTCTGATACCATATAAGAATTTTCATATCCTACCCAAAACCTTAAGGTGGATCATCCATACTTATAAAGTGGTCCAACCCACTTGCAACTTCCGTTGTGGGATTCTCTCCAACATCTATAACCTTGAGCAGGATATGGAAATTCCTATAAGCCAGAACAATAGATTTGCTACAAACCTTTGGCTCATGCGGGCCATGGGTCTCGTTAGAGCAATTGGCTCTGATACCATATAAGAATTTACATATCCTACCCAAAACCTTAAGGTGGATCATCCATACTTATAAAGTGGTCCAACCCACTTGCAACTCCCGTTGTGGGATTCTCTCCAACATCTATAACCTTGAGCAGGATATGGAAATTCCTATAAGCCAGAACAATAGATTTGCTACAAACCTTTGTCTAAAGAACAAAATTTTGTGCTTCTGAACTAATGATATGTACACTCGCAAAATACTTTCAAGTCTTTATGTCATTTCATGTATAATATAAGCATTCCACCTAGAAAAAATGACCATAATGATACATCTAACTTCCATGCAATTGTTTGTTTCGATGACCATTCATATTTCTTTGATTGAAAAGTGCCACATAAATTTAAATAAACCAAGCTTAACGAAAATTTACCAACCTCTCCTAGGCGGCGAAAAGCACCGTATAGACCTCCAAAAATAGTTGAGTAGATAGCATACCAAATTTGAGTATCCATGAAGTAGACCTGGGAGCATTAAGTGCATTAGGTATGAAATCAGCCAAGGGAGAGAAAATTATAAATCGTTAACCCAAAGGAACAAACTCAACATACGAGGACAACAGGAGCCCACAGTGCAATCACAACTCCTATGTTATTCTTTGCTGCAATGCAAGAGAAATAATCGACTTCAGACAATCAATCACAGAACATACAGAGCATTGAGAACGCATTTCCAAAAGGCCAATACCATGAGGAAAGAACTCGTGCCACTTGTAGGTGTTTATGGGAACTTTCATAATAGTTCTTGTTGGACCCACGAGAGGCTTAATCTGTAACAAAGGGAGACATAGTCAACTTTCAGAGTCGAAAGCAAAAATAATTTGACAAATCCATTTTAGAGTGCATACGAGGCACTATCCATTTAGATTACCGTAATTATTTGCTTAAGCATTGAGAGGAAGAAACAAGCATACCTCCACATAGTAACTGAATGCTAACTTTGACAATAGCAGGAGAATCCAAAATATGGTATACCTATCAATTAGAATAGTGAAATCTCTCAGTAAGAGCATCGAAATATTATTGAAAGCATAATCTCAAGGAACAATCCCTAAATTTAAATTCTTACTGGAACAGAGCGATGGGGTTCTCGTGCATTCCCCTCCCAACATAAAGCCGAGGCTGCAAGAGCAAATGACATTTTGATTGGTTAGCCACGAAAGTGACAGTTCTCAGACCTCAACTGCAAGTTCAACTCGAGATCTTGATTTTCACTAATTTTTATAAACCGCTTCTCCGTACCTGAGACCACCACATGATGAGCATTGCAATCCGATTATTTGACCGCTCAAGAGGCCGGCGGATGAAGGGTAACAAAAACAATAGAGCAGAGAGCATGTTTGGAGCTAAGTAAATGAGGATGGCCATGATGAACAAAGTGGGCGAGCTTGGACTATTACCAAACCAATTTCTTATCGTTTGCCCAAGTCCAGGAGCATTTTTCCAACTATAGGCATAGGTTACAGGCAAGATTATGACCCATGCAGCCGCTGAAAGAGCCTTCAAGACGTATCTCAGCTTAACATAAAACGGCATGGTCTTCCTTGCCTTCCAGCCCATAAGTATGTCAAAGACAGCTGCGAAATAGTGAGATATATGACCTTAAATCAGCTTCCCAAGCTTCATTTTCAAAGAGAAATCTAACGTAATAAGAAATCGTGGAAGCTCAGATATTCATGTCTCGAACAAGTTTCAAAAACCACATTACAACAGGAAAAAGAAAACAAAGATGGTTCTGAGGAACTTAGAAAAGGTAACTGGATTATGAAGGCTAGCCAGATCAAAATTAATAGGAAAATGACGTGCCGACTTAAAAGGGGTGACAGATGTGCCACAAAGCAAGGAGCTATTAAAAAAGGTCTAAAATCAAATAATCTTCCTACCTTGCACAAAATTCAGAATAGCTGAGGTTATAAAGATGCTTAGAACTTTCTTTAGAAGATCAACCTCGAAAACGTTGCCCAAACTTCCTGAGCCATGCCAACCAATGATGATCATCGCCTTAATTTGAGAAGAAGAGCCAAACAACCCGTTATTCAGGAGAAAAATAATTGTCGGAAAGAAATATTGGAAAATATGGATGCTTCTTACTTGTAGAGACAAAATAAAGAAGCTCCACATTCTGTCGAAACTTCTGAAGATATGCCAAAAGGTCCGTATTTCAACAAAATTAACTTTTCCATTCCATCGATCACTGACATCCGGTTTCTTCTCCTAAACATTGAAAGTGAAAAAAAAACGCAATGAGAATTGAAATCTAAATGATGAGATAAGTATGGGAATGGACCAGAGAATTGATACCTCATCCTTCTGCTGATTAAGCTCATCTGAGGGGTAGCAAAAGAAATCTGCGTCGGCACGCATGGGCCAACCTAGTCGAAAGCAATCAATTGACCTGAATTTCACAATGGAACAAAGCAAAAATGACACTTTGGATGAAAAATGATAGAAAAAAATGTGAACAAAAATAAAAAAAGGAAAGTACCAAAAGTATTCGTTGAGATCATCGTAGTTTCTCCATTGAGAATGCTTTGACCTCCCATTGTGGCTCTTTTTGGCTTCCTGTGCTTCGCAAACGAAGTCAGACGTACATCGTCTAGTTAAACTAAGAAAATAGTGTCCGACCACCAAAAAATACCTCTGCAATGGTGTTGTAAATCGGTTTTACTACTTCATTTAAGAAGGCTTCATTTTCACCACCGTGAGCCGGTTTTATGTGCTCCCCGGTCACCGGGTTGACACTCCCAGCCAACATTCCGTATAATTCAAATGCCATCTGCAAATATCGGAGTAAACCATTAGCATCCTCAATTCTTCAAGTACGCGCCTTTATACTGAGATTAACAGCGAGTTTGCATAATCATCAGCACTTTGTTCAAGAGGCGACAAGTACTATCTAATACCGGTTCTGCATAAGAATAACTACAACCAGTAATCGTGTTATATGAGACAAAGACCTCCGGTTAACTCTTCCTCTGACATCGGAAAGAAGCATAATTTCTGAAAACGTAGAAAAATAAAAAAGCACCCCCCCACGGAATAGTTGAAATCGAAATCTAATGCATACATGATGGTATATATAGCAAAGGCACTCGGGCATGAATCTCAAATTTGCTGCTTCACCCCATATAAGGAGATAGAGGCCCATGTATAGCAATTTTCTCTGCTGCACCTCTTGTTGAATGGTTGGCAACCTGTTGAACAAGCCAACACAAAAGAGGACCATGAGACCACAAAAACCCATAGAAATTTAGTACCAATTTATGTTCAAGATCAGACACACCAACAAGCTGAGTGCCAATTTGCTTAAATTGCAATTATGTCTCACCAAAGGCTGCTTTTGCGCCCCAAGTACTTGCACCAACGTTTGTAGTTCTTGAACAATTTCTTCATCACTTCCGTCAGGGCTCGATCATCCAACTGAAGAAAAATTTACAGTTGAAGTTAAAAGTGGAAAGATCTTAGCCAGAAAGTGACATAAACTGAAATAGTAAACAACCTTGGAAGTGACATAAACTGAAATAGTAAACAACCTTGGCTTGCTCATCAAGCTTTGGAAATTGTCGCATATGCACATTTGCAAGCAACAGAATCAAGTGCTCTCTTTGGTTCGCCACATTATCCTTCTGCACGTGGTAATCTTTCAATAACAGGCTCATACATGACAAGAAGGCTCAAACAATGGTCTTACAAACAACAGAATCAGTCACCTGAAAACCAAACATAGACTGAAGCCAGTCAAGAATATCTTCATTTACTTTCTTCTTGTATTCCTTTGGCCAAGGTAAACCTCGGGTATTCTGAAGTGCCCTAACAGCAGCTTTGATCTGCAGGTATTTCAGCAACCAATAAGATTAGCAGGTGCGCTAAATGGTTTAATTCCGTAGCATTTAACTACATCCACTTGGGCTAGTCGCCAACCTCAGGATATCTCATTATGGTCTGATTTTGACTATCCGGATCTAAAGGAAGAATGTTGAACGGGACGTAAATCTGTGTCTTCTCGGCAACTTTCTTTTGAGCTTCCAGAATCTGTAACAACAAAGTCGGAGGTCCATGTCACTTCCTATGTCTCGGAAGATAACCAGCAGTTGTACGCGTACACGCTAGTGCATTTTCTTCCGCAACATACCAGCAATACACTATAACTAATATCAGAAATAAACTGACCTCATCAGGTACAGCTTCCGTCTGGTTTACAGCCTTCAAAACCTCAAATAAGACTGCTGCAGTTTGATATGCTTTTGTGAGCTGAGCACTGAGCTAGGAAAAGGGGCCACTTTCAGATTCTGGAGACGGACAAATAATACAGTAAATCAGATATCTAATCAATTTTCTGAAGACTCACCGATCAGCTTTGGCAGTAGCATTTTGCAAAGCTTGAATATACTTCTGATAATAATCCCGATAAAATTTCTGCATCACTCGCGCATCACTTGTTGTCTTTCCATGAAAAGTTATGTCATTTTCCTATAATGAAAATGTCGGTGGCTATTCAGTCCAACCAGAGATCAATAACCAAACCATAAATAGTTATTTAACAATGTTTCTTCCCGGTTTTTCAGGAAAGAATGGTTAGGAGAAAACATTTGCAGAAGCAAAATACATAAAATCTAGTGACAACTGTATACATCGATGACAAAAGACAAATCTGAAATATTTAGGAAACCAGAAAGAATATCCAAATCACCGATGATTTAAGATCATGAATCCAATATAAATATAATTTTAGCACCAATTAAAAAGACACCCTACCCTTTTTTTTTTTGAAAGTAAAAGATACACCTTTCTTAAGCTGCAAATTTGAATACATATCAAAAACTAGAAATCAGAAGTAGTTTACTCAAGTATATACCCTTTCTAGACGTTGTAGAAGTGCAGTTTTGAATTGGCGTACACCACGACCACTGGATGTTGGGTCAAGTCTGTGAGCCTTCTCAAAAGCATAGAACCGACCTGTTGTGGACCATCAAATTGATCAGGTTAGAACCCAAATCAATTTAATTCAACCGAGCTCCAAGAGTACTTCTCTTCAATGGAAGGATCTCGTAATAATAGCAAAATCAGCAGAAAAGTAGTTAAGCGTGCTAAAACAGGCCAAAAAGAACAAAGGAATTAGAGAGTGACTCACAAAGATAAGCTACTCGAGGGTTGCTCGTCTCCACTTGATTAGCAACTCGAAGAATTGGCGCAATCTCAAACAAGGAAGAAGGTACAACCTCACTGTCCATCATGGACTCCCCCAGATTGCCAGCGGTCTGGGTTCGCAGAATCCGCCGCTGCTGCGGAGGTTGCTGGTCGGAACCCCTTCTACTCGACATCTTTGGTGACTGTAATCAGAATGATCAACCTACAACCGCGACAATTAATCAAAAAACGCAGATTGAGGCAAAGGAAAAACATAATCAACAACCAGCTACAAACAGATTGGAAGAAGAATATGATCTTCCAAACAGCTTTAATTATCTCATTTAACTTCTCCACAAACAAATCAAGCAATAGAACTAACAGTAATAAATGTTCTAAAAAAGCAAAAAGAAGAAGGGAAGAGACCCCAATTTAATTCTCAACAAAAAATTTACCTCAGGGCCAAACCCAGAACCCACAAAGGAGGCAGAATTCTACTTAGGACCAGATAAAATGTTCCTAAGCTCAACCATGGAATCTATTCCTTACTAGCTCAAAAGTTGGCTTCTTTCCAACTTCAAAGCCACTAGAAGCATCCCCAAAAGAGATAACAAACATAAAATTTAGGAAAGCACTAAACTTTAACTCTCTGCTCTTCAAAAAAAAAACAGAACTTTACCTTTCTGGGAGAGGAAAACAGGGTAAGAGAATAGAAAAAAAAATTACCAGTTGGAAAAGAGAAGCTTAGGAGCTTAAAGACCAAGTGTGGGATGATGTATGATCAAGCCAGGGGCTTCTTCCCTTTCAAAGACAAACGGTTGCTTACTTGCTTAACATAATTGAACACCACCACCAAGTATAAAAAGAGTGGCAAGGAAAAGGAAGTATGAAGTCGAAAGTGGGAACTTTCTGCAGCGTCAACGTGTCGCACACACAAAACACAAGCAAAACATTGTTAGTGTTTACTTGAAAGTTTACCCCAGGACAAGGGTTTGTTGAATTTTGAGAGAATGTTTTTTTTTAAGTCGGGACGTTATTTTAGGAGTGATTTTCTATCAATTTTTTTATTGTAAGACTCGAACTTAAGATACATAAATCTCTAAGATTAATCTTAATAGAAGCTCCAGAGACTTCACCTTTACCAAGTGGGTGGAAGTTGAACCGAGTTTATGTTTTTCCCCAATTGGAAATTTTGCTATTTCACTGCCGAATCCAAGTACTTCGAGGGTGTTGTATTTATTTCCGCTGTATTAAAGTAGGATAATGAATTTTTGCTTTGGGTCCTTTTTCCCTATTTTTTTTAAACTATATTTAGAATAGTTTTTACTTAATTATAAGTTTTGAGTTCGATTTCTGAAAACGTGTTAAAATTTAGTAAATAAAAACTAATTTTATTTTACTTAAATCTAAATTAATCTAAATATTCAAATAACACGTTGTTCGAAGATATTGTTTTAACTTTACTCTTCCTAGTGAAAATGGTAATAGAACTTTAGTGGTAAATGTGATCTTTATATTCTTTTTTGAGAGGTAATGTGATCTTTATATTCTTGTAATTGTGACCCGTCCATAAATGAAAAAAAGAAAGATAACGGCATCTTGGTAGGAGAGGTCGCGTTCATCACCCTTTCCAAACGACGTCGTTCAGATTACTTTCTTCGTGTGCTTTGCCTTTTTTAATGATCTCTCGTTGGATTAGTAGAGTTTTCGAAGAAATCAAGAAAAGGATGCCTTTTGGTTTTGGTGGCAAATCCCTTGGATCATTCTTGGAAATTTTGCAACTTCTTTCTAACATCTGCTTTTTGATTTCTTTTTCTCCTGTCAGCTTTGCAAAAAGAGCCTAGCCTAACTTTCCTTTTGAATGAATTTCTACGTGCACAATATGAGATGATCCGATACTTTTGTATATATTTATAATGTTCAAAGTTGGTTAGGAGTTATTCTCATCTTTTTTATTCGTAAAATTTAAACTCAAAATCTTTTTAAAAAAAATTAAGTCTGTTACTCATTGTACCTTTGGAGATTGAGGTCCTGTTTATTAAAAGGTTTGTAATAATGGCCGTTGGGTGGTTGTAATTACCTGATGCAATTACCCTGTAATTATCATTTGATGGTTTTTTTAGGATTAATAAAATTTTACTTATTAAAAAATAGTGGCATATTTTCAAAATTCCGTAATTTTCTTGTACCAGTTCTCGGGAACATCTGATAAAAGTGAAAAGATGATCCGATAGCTTAACATCGTTAACTTCTGACAATTGATGATAAACATTAAATAGATTTTTTCTCTGAGAAGTATTTAATAAACACCGCATCTGGTCATGGGTTTAAAGGTGTAAATAGACAATGAAACGTCAAAAGTTAAAGTTTGAGAAAAAAAGTTGGTGGAATTGATCACAATGGTGTTCATTGTTAAATGGTTAATGTCGATATACTATGTTGGAAAACCTCGGGAATTCCAATGATTTTTCTAAATGTCTTTTTAGTGAATCTGTAAAAGTCTCGTGGGCAGTTTAAGTATCATGACGTAGGTTTTGGATTGAGTTGGGACAATATAAAAATCATTCTTTAGACTATCAGATTTTATTAAAATTTGTGCCTACAAATTTGACAGTCATTAAAAATTATATCTATAAGTATAATGATTTGATCTATTTCAACGGGGACAAAAATCTGAACCCTATTATGCATTGATGCAATAGGAGTGGATGATGAAATGAAAAGAAATAAAAAGTAAAAATATAAAACATGTTTGGATCAAGTACCGATTGCACAACTATTCTCACGCTATGTATAGGCTTGGTGTTTTCTCTGTAATACGCTGGGGTCGGTTGTGATGTGACTTTGGGTGTAAGGGTCAAAACATGCGTGGATTTTCTCTAGTGTGCTTTTTTTGAAAAGTGCTCTATGGTATTTTGTCCTATAGTGATTTTTTTTACCGAATTTTTTTTATGATAATATTTTGACGATACCCGTAGTTACTTTTGTTTTAGGGGAAATACCCGTAGTTACAATCTCAATCCTATTGGACGAGGGTTAGAATGGTCAGGGTTGTTCACTTTGTTTCGAAGGACTTCACACTTGATTCCTTTGGCTTTGGATTGGGTACGGAGTGAAGGAATTAATTCCGAACGGTTTGGAGTGAAGGGGGACCGCAGCGGCAAGCGCAGGTATGTGATAATGACAAGCGCAATTATGTGATAATGGCAAGTACAGTTATGTGATAATGGCATTTGTTTTTGTGAAAACGACAAGTCCCCGTTGATGATAATGGCACACATAATTTTTTTCATTTTGGTCCCCCATATTTCAGCATTTTTGCAAAAAAATCCCACTGGCATGCGCAGTTATGTGATAATGGCATTTGTATCCGGCCTGTATTTGTGCATAGATTTTTTCATTTTGGTCCCTGTATTTTAGCGCATTTAAAAAAAGTCTCCGTGTGTCTTCATTCCAAACGGTTCGAAATAGTGGCATTCCGTACCCAATCCATATCCAAAAAAGAGCTTGCGAGAGATTAGATCGGGTAGTTAATGGAACAGAGGAGTGTAGAATTGTGATTTAACAGCACTATTGGTAGGCGTTCTTTTCCTATATCGGTTGTTTTACCGTTGCAAAGTTTTATAGAGACTGCTGCGACTACAACTTCGTATTCGTACAAAAAAATTTACACTACATATATAACTTGTAAATATTACCACCATTAATAAAAGAAATTCACCAATCCAAAAAAATTGACATGTTAAATGATCTATGTTACTAGCAAGGATCGAAGAAGAATTCTAAAACCTTTGTTTGTGAAAGGCAGAATTTGATGGAAAAATAAGACACGGGGGAGAAGTAAGGGGGAAAGAGTTTCCTTTGTTTAAAAAAAAGGAATTTAAACTCTCAAGTTTTGATAACTTCCAAAGGTCACTCGAATGTGGATTAATTTGTCTGGCGGGTCTCGTATAAAACAAAAAAAAAATTGAATGGGCTGGGCTTCAGGTTACATCGTGGGGCCGGCGTGGTCCGATTCTGTAGCGGAAAAAAATAACAGTAACACTTCACAAGAAAAAGAAATCCAAATTGCAAATCTTCAAAATAAACCCAAAATCCAAAACGCAGCTATTAGAAAATCAAGATGTCAGGAAAAGAAGAAGAAGGGGCAGCAGATACCCAGCTCTTCCAGGTCCTCTCCAATCTTCTTCAAGAGGTTCCTTCTTTTTCAACTCTTCACCATTTACCATGCTTTTTTTTTTCCTTTTAATTTGGACATGTAATTTGCTCTTAGAGTGCAAGTCCTGATCTGGGTTTTGGAGTTTTGCATCTTTGGAAATGGAATTGGGTGGATTTATGCGGTTCTCAGCGTTTACTGGTAAAAAAATCCAATCTTTAGGGTCGTTAGGCGTTTGTTTCCCTTAGTTTTGGTCTGGTTGAGATTGGCCAACTACAAAGGATAAGGGTTTTGGAAATTTGGATCAAATGAAACATCAAACTACCCAAAAAAAAAAGTGTATCTCTCGGCTGTTGCTCTCTCTGCAATTAGGATTAATCGACCCATTTACGACATTAGTAAGAAGTTGCGAAAAAAATGCGACTCAATTCTTATCTTTCCATGCCAATCAAAATTGAGTTACAATTTCGAATCACGTGTTTCTTATTGAAAGAGATTTAGAGCACCTAAGTTTTATTCTTCCAAGCATTATTAGGATTTATGAAGAGAAAACCTTGGTTATAACTCTCTGTCGTATAATATTTATTGTTTTTTGATAAATAAATAATTAGTATTGGAGTTGGATCAGGAGTTTAGATTAGACAATTTGAAAGGAAGGGTATTCTTTTCTAAAAAAGATAAATAAAATATATATCCAAAACGGGAACGGAATTCTTGATTGGCTTGAGAAGAAGAAGAAGATACATATTTACGTGTATATATAGTATACAAGCCCCAATTCTCTTGTAGGAAGTAGATCAAAAAAGAAAGAATGGGCAAGAGGAGGCGCAGCCATATGTTGTTGTCGTATGATGTGGTGGAAGACATCCTTTAACGACTACCGATCAGATCTCTGGTTCGGTTGAAAGCCGTATCCAAGGATATCTGTGCGATAATCTCAAGCCCTAACTTCACAGCCGTCGTCCACCACCGAAAGTCCAAAACTTACCCTTTATCAATCATCCGATCAACTACCATTTATTTTGATAGCCTATCAAACGGCAGGTTTTTCCTGCGTAGAAACGGAATCCTAGACCCGGGCTGGTACCACCAGGTGGTTCGACTCGTGGGCTGTGCTAATGGTCTCGTCTGTGTCGAATTAGCCTTCTGTGGATCCTCCAGAAGAACATTCACGCTATGGAATCCCGCGACAAAGCAGTACGGACACGTCTGGTAACCCGCCTGGTGTCCCGATGATTGCAGCATTGTGGGTTTCGGTTACTGCGGCGGGATCAGAGACTACAAGCTGTTCGGGATGGCGCTGCTTCAAGCCCAGGCGCGGGTGCTTTCGCTGAGGCAATGCACCTCCCGAAAGATCGACACTCCTGGCCGCCCTTTGCTGAGAACAAACGATCTGTATGGCCAAGGCGTGGTCGTTAAGGGGGTCTGGTATCGAGTACTGGATACTGATGGCGGCCCAATTGTTTTTTCTTTTGACTTGAAAGAGGACTCTTTTGCGGTTATAGGTTTTGCTTTGATGACGCATAGCACTATACTCGGCGTAGAGCTCGGTGTGCGCGATGATGAGAAGCTGTGTTTCTATGCTGCAGGATACCCTTCTGATCAGTGCCATGGATGGACATTGACGGGAGGAGGAGCGTCGCCGCTGTCGTGGGCGAGGATGTTTACAACTGATTACCGGATTCCTTACCCGACACCGCTTCGGATCTGTCCTACACTCCGGGAAACATCTTTGAATAGACTACTTCTATTTCTGTGGGATTACTATAACCCCGAGTATTTTTTGGGCGTGATCAAAGGAAACTTCTTGTGGGATCCATTAACCCCTAGTTCCGACAAGATTCCAAAAACAATCGAGGGACTAAACTTGCGGGTGCACGAGGCGTATGACTTGGTCGAGAGTCTGGTTTCACCACTTTTACTAGAGCTTTAACTAATCCAATTAGGTTGATTAATTTACCATGTCTTTTTTCCTTTTAATTTGGACATGTAA
The DNA here is from genome assembly GCA_963995505.1 of Hypericum androsaemum. Taxonomy (NCBI): domain Eukaryota; kingdom Viridiplantae; phylum Streptophyta; class Magnoliopsida; order Malpighiales; family Hypericaceae; genus Hypericum; species Hypericum androsaemum. The sequence continues at coordinate 9,668,620 of OZ023189.1, forward strand.
TTTCTGCCATATTATATCTGGATTTCCTGGTTTTCGTTATGAAACTAGATTAATTTGCTTCTTTAAGTGCAACTCCTGATCTGGGTTCTGGAGTTTTGCATCTCTGGAGATGGAATTGGGTGGATATATGTGGTTCTTAGCCGTTTACTGGGGAAAAAAATCCAATCTTTAGCGTCGTTTGGGTTTTTTTTTTTGGGTCATAATTTTTGGTTAATTGAGATTGGCCAACTACAAAGGATAAGGGTTTTGGAAATTGGATCAAATGAAACATCAAACTACCTAGCATTTGATAGCTAGTTGGAGCTGATGAAACATATCCAGCATTGTGATTTAGGCAGAATGCTAGTGTGTTGTTATCAACTTATCATGAAAGCGCGATGCGGGTTGTTAAGATACGGGTGATGTTCTGTTTAGACATCAAGACTTTTCATGACGTCTGATACTAGAATGATGTCCGTAGTACCGGTTTTCAGGAGGGTACGGGACGGGGGAACTTGCTCAACATGTAGAGGTAGCAAGTTCCCGCGTAGAGAGTTTATCTTATTGGATAGTTCGTTCACTGGACCTTGACTGACCAAGTTGGACCTACATTAACTTCTTGCAACATGGTTTTTGAATATATTTTATCATTGTTCTCTACAACAAGTCTTAACATTGTAGAAGCTCCTATTAAAAGGGTGATTTTGCTTAATGAAAGTGAGTGTGGCTATGATCTATATCGTTGATGTGTAGGTGGAAGCCCTAACTAATCAGGAAGAAGTTGAGTTGCGCTCCAAAATTGAAGCGCTTGGATTGGAGGTTACCAAGGTCCCCTCAAAGTCGACAAAGAATCTAGACGAGGCAAGCACATGTTCTACTTAACCAGAGTTTTATCTTTCACCCCCTGTTCTTTCTGGTGCTTCTATTGAGTTGACTGAATGTGGTGGTGTTCATTGATTTGATTTTGAAGTTGGAAATAGCAAGGGAGTTGGATAAGTTATCGGCCAAGCTCGAAAATGTGGATGAGATGATATCCTCGGCCATGGCTGCAGATCCGCAGCTGCAGTCGCTGCTCAGTGGCACTGCAGATCTATGGATGCCGGTTATCACCGCTACCGCAGACGAGAGACGTAATTTTACAGCAGTGATCGAAGATAGTTCCCAGGAGAAAGATGTTAAGAAGGTTTCTCATTAGTTCTCGCTGTCCGTTTTCGATGTTATTATGCAAGAGCGTTTTCTCGAACATACCAGTGTTACGCAGCCTTTCATTCTTCCTTGTCAATAATACGAGCTCGGATTTCCTGTGCGTGACAAACTTGAAGTCAATCAGATTGTATGTCACTCTATAATAATGTAGTACAATTTCAACCAGCTTGCAACATGGATCGGGGTTGAGGTGCAGACAGTAAGTAGCCTAGAAGCAAAAAATCACGAAGTGAGTGTTCGGATACTAAGCAGGCGCGCGGTTGGTTTCAATCAACAACCAACATCATAGTCTGTGTAACACAAAGATTTCACTGAAAATGGAGATGACGATTGTTTCTAAGAAGTTGGTGAAACCGACGTCTCCAACCCCACAAAACCGGAGGAACTTGGCTATATCATCTCACGACCAGCTTGCTTATCCTCTCTACATGCGAGTCATTCTCTACTACACAGAAAATGATGAGCAAGGCGACGCGGCTGCAGCGTTTTCGCAGAGGAAAAGGCGGCTCGAGGAATCATTGGAAAGAATATTGAGCCTCTACTACCCTCTGGCCGGTAGGTACGCGAGTGACAAGCACATGATAGATTGATTGCAACGACCAAGGTGCTGAGCTCTTGGAAGCAAAGGCAAGCTGCAAACTCTCTCACCTTAAGAGTGGCAATGTCCCTGCTCATGAGCTCAACTTGTTAGTCTCTTCTGGATCTGAATCGCCAGCTACTCCGCTACTGATCGTTCAGCTGAACGTGTTTGATCGTGGAGGGATAGCCATTGGCTTTACCAATACGCATAGGATTGTTGATGGATTCACAAACGACCAGTTCGTTTATGGATGGTCTATTGCGTGTAGCCAAGGGATGGACAAAGTGGATCGTCCTAGTTTCGAGCTTGGTTCGCTATTCCCTGCAAGAGACAGACCACCTCTGGTCTATCGTGCACCAAGGAAGAAACCGCGAGTCAAAATTGTCCCCAATAGGTTTTTGTTCAAGGAGGAGGCAACAAGCACCTTGAAAGCTATTGTTGCAGTGTTGCACAATCCTTCTCTCTTTTTTTTCAATAATACGAGTTTGGATTCCTATGACTTGAAAGCAATCGTGTATGTCGACGGTATTCGAGAACAATTAGCCGATCTTGATTTGTAAACTATTATAGAGTTGTAATTGCTAAGGAATAGAAAGAGCGTGATCGAGATAGAAGGCAGAGTGATAACAAACATTGCATTGCAGTTAGGGACTCTCCATGGACTGATCAGAGTCAGGGGTTGAACATTCACAGATGCTTCCTACTTTGGAGGCACTTTAACAATCAGACTAAACAGCCACAAAATAATAGATCCAAATAGCCAGCACACGAGTAAAAACACTAGAAGTCCTGCTAATATGGTTGCAAGTGGAGGGCCTCGAGGGGCGGCCGTCCCATCTGCATCATCTTTCGCGGATTCTCCGCCGGACGGATTGGAGTTTGATGCAGATGATGTAGACAATCTTTGCTTCTTTTGCAATCTTATGGAAATGGCATCGCTTAACCTATATAATAACAAAAATTTCGAAATGTTAGAGCAAAAGATTATCTTACCAACATAACAAAACACAAGTCAAGAGCATAAACTAATTCGGCACACTGCAGAGAGTAGCCCTTCTTAGGAAAACCGACTTGATAAGACCTCAGGCGCTTTAAAGCAAAGTAGACATTGAAGCAAGCCATATGGTATCCACTCAAGTTTGTAATCAAAGAAAATGTATGATAAAGGTTAAAATGTTTATGCATCTACTATCCATAGAGATTTCAACAATGGTCTGACTGCAGTAACAGTGTAACACACTTAAGTTAAACAGCACAGACAAACATAAGAAATTGTAGGACACGAGCGAGCGAACGAACAAACGAACATTATAGACAGTACTGACAAGAAGAAGTAGCCACATCTGAGAAGAATAGATTCCAGATGCTTGGCCTAATAAACGAGCAGGGCAGTACCCATCTGAAAGAAAGAAAGACCAACAGGTAAGAACTATACATTCTCGTTCATCGTCCTCATTGCCTCCATCTCAGTAAAATGATGTAGCCTAAGATAGTCCTCTTACTCTTTTAACATATATATATATATATATATATAGCATGCTTTGAAATCAGAACCGATCACGATCATATTCGGGCATGAATATGCAGCAAGCGTGACGGGCAGTTGACAGGTATTGGGTGGATAAAGGGAGGCAGAGAAGAAACGATATGGTTTTATAAGGGTTATATACAATGAAAACGAAGAAACGCTATTTGGCTGCTATAGCGGCCGCTACATCCGCTACTGTGTATAGCGTTTAACAGCTCCATAGCACAGCGGGGGTACCCAAAACACCACATAGCGCCGCTATAGCGCGCTATTGACAACATAGAATAAGATCAACAAGGGCAATGCGCGCTGCTGCAATACAGAACTCCAACTACCTAACAAGGAAGGAAGTAGCACCACAACAGCCACATCATTTTGAAACTAAACTCCTAATCTATCAAAGTGCCTAATCTATGAGCTTTTTTCACAGCCCCTGGTGAACAAAACAAAGCAAACTCTGTCCTCGACAAACAAACCCGCCCGCCCGGATTGGAAGCAGAACAAAGTGAAAATGCAATACCTAACAATACCTAACCAAAGGAGGAGGAGGGGATGCAGAAACACAAACAGCAAGCACCCCCATCTCATAAGCTACCCATCGCTTTTATTCACCAGAAACGCATACGTCTCTTCTCTACAAGAAAGAGGAAGGATAGATAACAAGGTAATATTATGGTGGGGCCTAGAATGAAATGAGAGGGTTGGACTTGGGTTGGGGCCAGACAGACCTACCTCGGAATAAGGGGACCAAGGGAGGAGGAGGAGGGCGTGGGGCCCGGTTTGGGGAGGGCAAATGAGGGGATTCCAGCTCTGTTGATCGGAAGGCGGGATCCCGGCGCCGGTACCGGAGGCCGGGCGGCACTGCAGATGGAAGCCATTTCTACGCCTCTCTTTTCCCCCCCTTCGATTCTGATGGATGCTTTATTGGTTACTTACTTGTGGGTTGTTAATCTTTTTTCATCCCTTTATTACCATTATTTTTTTTTTTTTTTTTTTTTGAAGAATCGCCTGTTGAAAATGATTGGTGGCCTGTTTGTTGTGGGTAGCCTAAAAGTACAAGTTCTTTCATTTATTTTTCTCCCGAAGATTTTTGTGGCCTAGTGTAAATTTGCGTCATATAGAGTGCATTAATTAATCAACCAGTGAAGAGTTATATCCAATTGTGTTAGAATTCAAACAGAAATAAAGTTTACTTTTTCTAGTCTTAGTCTAACCTAGATCGTCCCTCTATGATCTAACCTAATTAATCAACATAGGCGATTTCGACAAAAAAAAAATAAAAAATAAGATTCATGGAACATAAAAGACCATCGCTTTGATTGGATAAATTCGACTAAAGTGGAATGATGATTTTTTAAGGAATTGAAGGTAAAAATAAAAAATGAAAAATCTTGATTTGATGGAAGGAGCAAACGAGGTTTTATAATGACAAATAAAAAAATTTTACACGATGTTTTGTTTGGATGATACCAGTAAATATAGGGGTGTATCTCGCTATAAGAATTTCCATCATCTAAACTGGGAAGAATAAGCTCTCGTATCCTCTGAGTTTTTTAATGATTCTTAAAAACACCCACCCCGGAGATGGTCTTAGTTATTCAACTATTTATTCCACCTCACATCACAGCCAAAGGAATAACAATCACTGGACTCCCAAGTATTCACCAGGCAGCTTCTATGGCATTAATAACTCAGCAGCCAATCTTATTACTAAAGCTATAACCTAACGGAGATGCCCTAGTGCTGCGATGTAAACTCGTGTTTTCGAAGAAAAACTGGTCTTCGGAAAAGATTGTGACATGTGCTCTTGTAACGGGGCTGGCTCTTCACCAGATCGAGGTTCTTAGGCGGCTGCTTTCTTGCAGTAATTTTCAAGCCATTCCATCGTAACACTCTTTGGCCTCTCGAGCGGCAGTCCAAGAGCCCGGTCCCATATTAGCTGTGAAATGCGCAAGGTTTAGAACAGGTGCGCAGGTGGAAAAAGCTAGTCAACAGAGAACGAGAATTCAGGTGACACAAACCTGAGAACAGATGCCAATACTCCTAGATACGCCAAAAAGAACTGTAAAGTACCTGTTTGAGCCAACATTCTGCACTTTTTAGTTCAACCCAAGGTACAAAGCACGGTATGATTATGGTAGACAAGCCATAAGAGTAGAGTATCTCGTAGGGTCGCAAATAAAGGTGATATTACCTCGCTTCAGTTAATCCATAATAGTTTAGCAACACTCCACTGTGAGCATCGACATTGGGCCAGGGATTCTTAACCTGCAAAATTGGGATAAGATCAAAATGTAGGCCGGTGGGATCACAAGTCACGAGTTCACCATTGTCATTCATAGAGCTTGTGCATGCCAAATGATCAAAAAGCCAGATGCTGGTGAGAAGGAAGCGTAGCATACTTTTCCCAGCTCAGTAAGAATAGGTGGTACAACTTCGTAAAGCTTTGACACCTAAACAAGACGAAATTATGTCAAATCTTGAAGAAACTAAAGATGAGTAAAAACCAAAGACAGCCTGCTTGAAAAGGAGGAATCTAAGCGAATAATGTGGTTTATGATTGGAATACCAGCTGAAATAGAGGATCATCTGGTAAATGTTTCAAAGCAAACTCCCTCTGGCACATGTATCTTGGATCAGTTTTACGCAAAACACCATGACCAAATCCAGGAACAACCTGAATATAAAGAGTAAGAAGGAAAATAATTAGATTATCAATAAGGAAAATAATTAGATTATCAATCAAACAAATGCTAAAACAATGGAAAAAGGTTCGCAATTGAACAAAAAATCAGTATGTACACAATCATCACCCTCTCTATTTTCTATCATTGCCTTACTGCAGATCAAGGGAGATTAGCTAGATGATCAAACATACAATAAGTTGATAAGATTCAGTATTGTTTGCAAGCATGGAACAAAAGAAAGCATCCAAAAGTCATAATGACAAATGCACATGGTTGATGCAATCCCGAACAGGCTAGTGTTGGACCTAGATATCCACACTTGTACCTTTCCACTGTTCAATGTTTTCCAGACATAGTCTTTCAGTTGTTCTTTCGATATGTTCTCTCCGCATTCCTCGACAACGGATTTGATCCAGAGCAGAACCTCCTGCAACAGTCAGATATTTAATATGGTGCACAATATATTTTTAAGGGAATTATGGTGCAGAGTAGAAGTCCATATAAATGAGATCTAGCTTAAAGAGGGCTGGTTAAAGCACTACAAACTCGGTTCACCATATCACATCAAATATCAGAGAAGCGTTTTCTTTTTCAGTAAAGAAGGTCAATAAAAGTTAATATACCAAAGTGGTTATTAGCATACAGAAGTGCTTATTCTGAAAACAGGAACAAGAAGAAAACTATTTCGCCCAATATGTTATGAACCGGATGGCTACGTAAGTTGTAGCGGGGCGCAGTGGGATCTCGAGGTTTCGAACCTCGTCGTCCTCGCGCCGTGTTGATAGAAATTGAGAGAGATAAACTAAAGAGACTTCTTTATTATTTTCTTCACTGCATAAACCCTAGGTATCGTAGGTATTATATAACCAAACGATTACAACGGAATAGGAACATACCAACTAGGACTCGACTACTGAATTGGAAAATACTAATACGAATTAGGAATGTAAATCTACTAGTAAGAATAGGAAATAATAATAGTAAGACTCCTAATAATAATAATAAGACTCAAATACGATACGTAACACTACTCCCGCCCTCGCGAGACAGCTCGTCCTCGAGCTGAAAATCCTGATGTGTGCTAACTCGGCTCGGCTGTGTTGGAAATGCATCAGATGAACCCGAAAGGATCGTCAAAGGAAGTTCCAGCAGACATGCTACCATCACGTAGCAAGGAAAATGGAGTTCTTGGCGTTCTTGGACCGTCAGCTCTACATTAGGTGGGTCATCTTTCCAGCTCAAAATGTTGAACTTCCTCCAGTAATCACTTGCAACAAATATTAGCACTGCACAGATTTTCAATAGCAGCTGCCTGCCAAATCAATTCCATCACCAAATGCCAACAAGAATTGAAATATGGCTTTCAACTTCTCTTCAGTATACTTTGCAATCTTCAACTTGTTAAAAATATCTTGCAAATTCACTATCCCTTTGATATCAGATTTATCACTAAAAGGCAAAGGGCGAATAGCTTGAACCATAATCTGAAATAAAGGTTGAACAACACTTCCTTCATAAACTGGCAAAAACATATCTTGTTCTCCAAGATCTCCTAAGCCACCAATTGAAGCTAAAACTGAACCTGCCTTGCAAGAAACTTGAAGGAATGAAATCATAGGATCTGTTTCTTTTTGTTGAACAACTTCATTATCATCATGAACATCTTCCTCCTTGTCGACTTTAATAAGAACCCTACATCCTACAACAGAATTCTTCAGCAAACCCACTCGGTTTTCCTTTCCAAATTCACAGGGAACCTCAACAAGATTATGGAGTTTAGGCTCGACCAACAAGACTCCCTCAACTTCAGCCTTTTGATCATGAACTTCCTGTTTTCCCCCAAGTGATTCCCAACTCACTGATTCAACAACCTTCTCATCATCGTTCTCAAAGCGCACACACAAAGCGACAACAAATTCATCCCAATCCGCCTCTACATTGCTCAAACTCCAAGAACAATACCACGTTTTCGCTTTACCCACCAACAATTCTTCCACTATACTATCTTTGTAGACTTCCACAGATCGATGAATCAAGAAATATTCCTCAATATGCCTAACCCACTCTCTCGGATTAATTCCTGAGAAAGCAGGAAGAGCAGGGAGGCCCCGTCGGGACAGGAAAGAATTTACCTTAACCACCCTGGTCTCATCCTCCATCCTCCGATTATTGTCTTCGATTGCACGCAGGATTTGGGCCAGCATGACTTCGTTGGAGCTCATCATGGCGGCGGACAGCGGTGGCTTTGATACCAAATTGTTATGAACCGGATGGCTACGTAAGTTGTAGCGGGGCGCAGTGGGATCTCGAGGTTTCGAACCTCGTCGTCCTCGTGCCGTGTTGATAGAAATTGAGAGAGATAAACTAAAGAGACTTCTTTATTATTTTCTTCACTGCATAAACCCTAGGTATCGTAGGTATTATATAACCAAACGATTACAACGGAATAGGAACATACCAACTAGGACTCGACTACTGAATTGGAAAATACTAATACGAATTAGGAATGTAAATCTACTAGTAAGAATAGGAAATAATAATAGTAAGACTCCTAATAATAATAATAAGACTCAAATACGATACGTAACACAATACAAGTCAGGGAGAACGTTCACCAAGTGCTATTGCCCTTTCCAGGTTACTGTGATCGATAAATCTTAAGCTATCATGGGTTTGGTACTTTCATCTACTCAATAATGCAACCATAATGGCAAACATAATAGCACCTATATATAATCGGCAAGTTTGCAACAGCTGAAGCAATACAAATCCAAACTGTATACAACTGCATGACAATGATAGTATCATCCTAGCATAGTACCTGGTTTGCCAAGCCATGGAGTGGCCCAGCTAAGCCATTCAAAGCAGCAGCAAATGAAAGGTACGGATCGGACAATGCACTCGAGACCTGAAAACACGGGTCAGATAAATCAAGTCAAAATTGTACAGCCGGTGCTCCACAAAATTCAACGAGGAAAACAAATTCCCACTTGGCCACTTTTGCAGTTAACAATCTGAATTACTCACCAGGTGGCCAGTATGAGCACTAACATTTCCACCTTCATGATCTCTGCAAGAAAGTGATCAAAAGAGAAATCATACTTGAGACGACAAGTACATCATCTCCCCATTGTTCTACATTCTACTGGTTAGAATTACAGCTAATTTTAGGCAGCGGAAAGATGAAGATAGTTACATACGTGTGGATGGTAACATATAGCCTCATCAATTCGTGCATCTTTGGATCATCAAATCCCAGCATGTGGGAAAAGTTTGCACCGTAGTCAAGAGACTTGTCCATTGGAATAATGTTTCCACCTTTGTATATCCTTCAAATCCCCAGAGAACAATGAAATTGTCACATGCAGGCAAGCGGAAGCCCCAAATAATACTGAAATAGCAAAGGAGAACAGTAACAATGATCACTAAACAACAAAATAAGGCACAGATGTTTGCTGACCTCCGATAAACATATGCAGCTACTATGGGCAAACGAGCGATCAAATTAAGTGAATCCTCTAAGGTGGGTTCCCAGTACCTAAATATGCCACCAGAGTTTGTTAATAGCCAAGAAAAGGGTGACCGAAATAGAAGCTCATGTATGAATCTCACTTTGATTTGTGGATTCCTTTTTCATATGCTTTCTGAAATTCACTTTGGACCTGAAGCATAAAAAATTGAGAAATCAATGCATTTTGCCGGAAGCAAAAAAGTTTATCTAATCATTCAACAAGCCTCACGCCTGCACCAATTTTGCTATATCAACATAAAAGCATAATTAAAGCAAGTATGTATACTCGATACAAGCCAAGGGAAAAACTTTTCAAATGCACAAAACTCATAAGACGTAAGTTCGCCATTTTTCTGTATATGAAATTGTACCATGCAGACCAGTTGTTTTGCAAGTTGAAAGGCAAACAAGAATTAAAAAAGCTACCTGAGAAGATGGGGTATGATACTAGGAAACTAGTCTGTCATTTAGCGTATCTCCAGCTAAAATAAACTAAATCAAAAGGCAAGTGTTCAAATGAATGACGACTAAAAACTAAAAAACTCGTCATTCCATGCTATGCAAGCAAGAGTGGCCAAAGCATCCACCCAAACTTGCAATAGGACTTACATGGTACAAGCAAAACAAGCATTCTTTTTGGGTAACTTTTAAATTTGCAATCAGAATGCTGTTCATTTCAGATCTTTCCGCCTTATGTTTTCGAGAGAGTTGACATACTCAAGTAAATGCATAACATGATTTGACTTAAGTGATGGCCTTAAAAATCAGCGATCCTGCTCTCTGAGACTGATGATACAGGACAGCAATAAAAATCATTGGAGTTGAACCTAGAAGAAGTTGCCAGAGATAAAAACACTAGGGATGTGACCAACCTGCAGAGCCATCACACCAGCAGCAAACTGAGTCATGGGATGAGCCGTCTGAGGTAGTGCATCGATAGTCTGGTAGACATAATCTGCAACCAAAGGCAAAAATATTTAGCAATTCTGGAAATTAAATCCCAATTTCCAAAGCTTAAAGGGAAAACATCCTTGAAACCCTTGCCAGAAGGTTATCTTAAATGTCTCAATTTAATCATATTACAGATGAGAACTTCTTGCAGAGCTCATCAGAACACAGCTTTGTGACAAGAAAATAAAGCAGCCATGCCTAATGGTCAAAGGGGTATGATAATAATTGATATCTGGCTGAAAATTACCAAAGAAAAGTATAATAAAACAACAACAATTGAGTGCATTAACTATAGATTACATACCAGGGACAGTGGCACGATCACGTAATTCCTTCGACAAGGAATCAACCTGCTCTTTGCTTGGTACCTGAAACATAAGATAGAAGAGAATGTCCAGAAGTTGGTACAACATTTGAGATTCACAACCATCCCAACGGGATGGCTAGTCTCTAGCACAACTGTACAAGCACGCACCTTTCCTGTTAAGAGAAGCCAGAGAAGGCCTTCTGGCATAGGTTCCCCACCATCCTTTGCGGCTGGTAACAGCTTTTGACATTCAGGGATTGACATGCCCCTGAATCGAATTCCCTAGGAAAAGAAGAAAAATTTTAACATTCAGGGATTGACAAACCAAAGAAGCAACTGGCTGAAAAAACAGGATACCTCGTCTGCATCAAGTAATGAGGTCTCCCAGAGTAAGCCCGTCATTCCTCGCATGCCACCAAGCACCTGTTCCATTAAAAAACATCAATAGTAAACAAATATTATAATAATTCTTCTCTCTTCAAAAACATTACTAAGATAATTCTCATTCCTTAAAGCAACAGAAGCAACTCTGACATCCTTGCGAAACATAACAGTTGAGGGACAGAGAGAGATGAACGGAATATCTTACCATGTCGACAGTAATATTTCCTAGCTGAACTTTCCCATATTCGGTCTTGATTTTCTTCAGTCGCTCCTGCAAAGTAGGGGAAAGTTTACAATGACCTCTATAGTTTCGTTCATATAAAAGAGAATACGTAGTATTCCAATTATCAGACTTCTCTACGAGTGAGAAATAGAGAACTCTGCCACTGATGGGATAAGATCTAAGGGATATAGAAAGAACTTGGACAGACATTTTCAATGCAGAAAATTTAAGGTGAAAAGGAGGACAAGCAAGCCTGCCACCTAAACCAGTAAGAAATCCTTTTAGTGTCCAGAGATTTTATTTTCAACAGTCAGCCAACAAGAAAAACAACCCATTGGATAAAAGAAAAAGGAACAGCCACCTAGAAAAAAAATGTCTCCCAACCAAAAAAAAAAGTGACAACTATAGGTTTTTCCTTCAAAAAAATCGAAACATTAGATGGAAAGTACCTGTTGTTCTGGAATCAATCCCTTCAACTGGGAATGCAGGTCCTACATCCACACGAACAACCAAAAGATAAAGGACCATTATTCTTTACACACAAGCATACCAAATGTTAGTAATTGTGTGTAAACTATGCATTGTCCGTAGAGCCAACCAAGCTTAGAAATCAAGGACAGATAAACAACAGAAGATTTATCCCGAACATCAATGATCAGCATCCCTCTCAAAGCCAAAACTCCCAACAGCATCTAGTACAAACTACAACCAATCTAAATTCCAAAGCAACCAAAAATCAGACTCAACGGAACCTTCGTGGCAACGTCCGAAAGGCGACATACAACAGGCAAACTCCATAGCGCACTAGGTCATCTTGACAGTTGAAACCTAGCGACCTATGCAACTTATTTCCCAGCGGAGTGCCATTCTCGACTTTCCTCAAACCTTATTACAACACAATTCGGTTGTTCTAATTCGACATGGACACAGGTTCAAAAAGCATTAAGAAAGATAACAGCGCAGGTAAATTCGAGCATGGCGAAGGGGCAAAAATGTAAAATCTCGAGGCTTACGAGATCGGAGGAGCTCTGCACTTGGAGCCATCTCACTGAGTTGCTCAGATTCGATTGCTTCTGCACCAAAAAAATAAAAAATTAAAAGAAAAAAAATCAGTGGAAGGAAATAAACAAGAAAATGATAAAAAAAATAAATAGACGAGGGATTTAGAGAACTGACGGCGCGAGAGCCGAGCCGAGAGAGCAGCGCCGCGCTCTTGAAGAACGCCATCTCTTCGTCTACTTCTTCTTCTCCTTCTTTTCCAACACTCGGTAAATCGAAATCCTCCTTTTCCTCTTTCTTCTTCTTTTTCCCAAAACACAAATACATAAGATCAAAATCTCGGAAGATCCAACAGAAACCGAACGGAACAGAGAGAACAAGATTTAGGAGGGAACGTACCGAGTCAAGAGAGAGAGAGAGAGAGCCTTAATTTACCGTAACTAACCAGCGTTCCTCTTTGTTAGGCGAATATATGGGTTTCTAGAGAGAGAGAGAATATAAAGCGAAATGTCGGTCGCGGACGCAGTGGTTAGGTGGTGGACTCGCTCGCGTGCTGGTTTATTAATTCGCCTTTTCCGGAAGATTAGGAGGTTATTGCCTTGTAAAAGTTCGCCTCTCGGTTACGGAAATGGCCATCACCGCTCTCCATGCGACACTAAAATTGTTTTTCTTTCACCAGACTAATTTAAATTTGAATTGGTTGATAATTTCGAGTCATGTGAGGTATTTAAAATTTAACAAAATTCTCGCGGTACACTATTGTATTACCAAAATTAAAAGTCGAGATTTCTTGATTAATCTAAAACAAATTGTTGGTCTCTAATCTAAAATCTTATATTTCCACCACTTTAATTAAGTTGGTTTAATTAATCCAAATGAGCTAATATTAGAATATCAATAAAATATTATAATACTTCTATTAGTAATTGATTATTGGTTAATCATGGTTTAATGTAAGGTTTTGATACTTTACCAACAAAATGTTTGATTATACTATCAACCATTACAATCCAGATCACCGTTTAGCGCCGTACAGTTTGACTATCTGAAATTTTACTAACACACGGCTTTGTTTGATTAGTCCAACGTTTCTTTTGGCAAAAAGTCTTGTACACAATTTTGATGCAAATTTAATTTTTAATCTGATGAAACATACTATACGTCTAATTATAAAAACTATGATTCAAGAGAATATATTTTCTATAGTTATTTAAACCCGAACAGCTTTTCAACAGAAAAATATTTTTCTACAAAACAAATGGAAAATCATTTTGCGAATTTGTTCCGATGCCAACTTTAGTTTGTTAGAGGAATATGCCAACTTTAGTTGAGGCAGACAATCAGGTCAGGATTGGATAATGGTAGAAAATGGGTAGAAATAGTAGCAATTGGAGTTGTTTTCACCCTTGCGAGGAGGGTTTGAATTCACGGGGGACTACATAAAAATCATCCCCATGGTATGGACTAAATATGGACCTTTAGATTTGATCAAATTCTTTTTTTATAGATCTGATGGTCAGAATTTGTTGAGAGTATTTTCGAATTTTTATCCAAATATACTCATTAGGGTTCCACCATTTTTCTATATAGTCCCAAAAAAAATATCAAGGTTCTTTGTTTTAACTCAAGCAGCGGGTCGCGATCTTAATACCAAGGTTCTTGTTTAGTTGTCAGCATCGGGTCGAGATCTCCATCACGAACTGATCTAGAACGATCTGGGATTTCAACGCTTCTTGGACGGGTCTCGCGCATCGTTGGCAGGGTTCGTATCATTTGGTATCAGAGCCTAGGTTCTATTTCAGTTCTATCTATCCTTTAAATTTCGTTTCTTTATCTTTAGTTTTCAGTTTGTTACTTATTGTATTCTGAGTTGGAAGAAAAAAAACAAAAAAAGAGAAAAATCTGAAAAAAGGTAAGAAAGAAAAGAAGGCAGCCTAAAAAAGAAGAAAGAATGCTGAAAAAAAAGTGGAAGGAAAAAAAAAAGTGCAAGAACATCATGTCCTTCAACTACTCGGGAAGGAACTTTGAAGGTGATGAGTCATTGGCTGATCCACAAAAGTTCATGGATGCCATGATGAGTAAGATGAAGTGCGTGGTAAGCGGGGAGTTCAAGAATATGAACAAACGGATAGACCGGATTGAGAGAAACTTTCGGGGCATGTACAAGCTGTTTCTTATGTTTGTAGGGATACAAGAGCTCAATAAAGGAAGATTGGGGTGAGAGTGATAGCACTCATCGAGCTACAGCGTGAGATGATGAGAAACTTAATAAAGGAAGATTGGGGTGAGAGTGATAGCACTCATCGAGCTACAGCGTGGGATGATGAAGACAGCTGGGAGAAACTTATGTCATTAGCAAGGAAAATTGACTTGCGTATAAGAGAAGGTTGTGAAGTGCAACCTGAGAAGATCATTCACACTAAGTGCGACATTGAGAGTAAGGTATGTGGTTCTGAAGTTGATATGGAAGTTTCTTCTCTTGAAGTTCTTGAAGAGGTTTTGACTTGGAATGAGTTTGGTGAATATTCTATTGACTTATTTGATGGAGATTATTTTGATGAGCATACCATGTCACTACTTTACCTGAGGAAATTATTTGACGAATCATCTGTGGTGGATGTTGGTAACATGAAGAAGTGCATAACTACCATTGATGATGAATATGAAGAATTTGTTGTTGCTGTTGACAATAAAGAGGTTCAATCTACAGCGTGCAAGACGTCGAATTATCATGTCGAGCACATTGACTTCTTGGGAGTTGACAAGTTTGATTATATTGGAGGTTCCCCATTGATCAACTTGTGGAATAGTTTGAAGATTGGTGAAAGGCTTATTCAAAAAAGTAAGTCTTTAACTTTTGATTTGGAGATAAATTCAGATTGTTTATGTTCAAAGTATCTATTCTGTTGGAGTGGAAGATATCAAGTACAACCACGACGTTCAAAGACTCAACCTTGTTCCAACATGATGATTAATTGGCAAAGGCATGGCATATGCGAGGATTTGAGGACAAATCCCTTTGAAGAGGAGGGGAATGATATGAATCCTAGCAGCCTTATAAAGTACTAATCTGACCAATTGTGAGAGCATGTGAAAAGTGCTTCAGGTTACAATTTAACGGGCTGATTTCCAAGCTTATATTGAAGAGTTGGACTCAATTGAGTTCATTGTTGAAGAACCACAAAATTGAGAGCATTCATTCATGTTAAAGAAGGAAATTCCAGAAACAAAGATCTTAAAAATTTATTCTCTCTGATTTGGGCATTCTATTTAGGAAGTTTATTTCAGCCATTAGTTTTGATTAGGAAGTTATATTCCAGCAACTCTTGGTTTATTTATATTGTTTGACACATTTGTAGCCTTCCTAAAAGACAGAAATTTGTTTCCTTTTTAGTTTCCCTTTCCAGCCAGATTTTTAGGAGTTGTTTGATTTGGAATCTCTTTGTAATATTGAGCCTATTTATAGAGGCTTATGCAATGAGAAAAAGTAGACTATTATTGATTAAAAAACGTGGGCTTTGCTCTCTAGGTTCTTCGGAACTGTTCGAACACAACGGAGCGATTTCGTTGAGTTCTACTTCGATTTATCAAGTGGCTCTTCATCACCATTTGTGGTGTCATCGACATATCAAGGTTCTTTGTTTCAACTCAAACAGAGGGTCGCGGTCTTAATACCACGGTTCTTGTTTGGTTGTGAGCTTCGGGTCGAGATCTCCATCACAAACTGATCTAGAACGATCTGGGATTTCAACGCTTCTTGGACGGGTCTCGTGCATCGTTGGCGGGGTTCGTATCACCCCCGAACCATCGGACCCTCGGACCACAGACTCCTTGACCACGGACCACCAGACCTCGGACCCCCAACCCCGAACTGCCAGGTCCTCGACCCCGAACCACGGACCCCCGGATCCGCCGAACCCCCGTACCAGGACAACGAACCCCTAAACCACCAGACCCTTTGACCCTGAACCACCAAACCACGAGACCCCGTACCAGGACCACGGACCCCCGAACCACCGGACTCCCTGACCCTGAACTCTGGACCCCCAACCACGGGATCCCCGGATCCCCAGACCACCGACCGGACCATCAGACTCGGGACCCCAGACCCTTGACCCCGTACCGCCGGACCCCTGACCCCGAATCCCTAGACCCCCGACCATGAACCCCAGACCACTGGGCCTCCAGAACCCCGACTCTGGACCACCCGACCCCCCAGACCACAGACCCTGACTCCCGGAACTCCCGACCCCAGACCCCGACTCCCGGAACCCCCGACCCTAGACCCCGTTCTTTTTTTTATTTTTGTATAGCTTAAAAAAGAAAATCATTGAACGATATATTTTGTGAATTTTGAAACACAGCACTCGTATTGCGCGTGTGTTTACTAGTTTGAATAACAAGAAGACTATTTCAGGTAATAGTCATCAGCAATGAAAATGTATAGTAAACTAATGTTGTTTTATTCCATTGAGGTGGGAATGGCGGTGAATTGTAAAGAATTGAATTTTGTAACAAACAGATAACTAAAAATGGTTCTCAGTGTATGTTATGATAACCTGAATACTGATAAACAAAGGATAAACTATATTTTGTGACCAACAAACTTCCATGAACGAGTGAGGAAATTTCTAGCTTAACGAGATTTCGAGTTCTTGAAAATATAACAGTATTAAATATTTATTAGAAAAAGTAAAAATACCTCACGTGTTCAAGTAATCATGGTATTATCATATGAATGAATCATGTTTATAAAAATATTTTTTTTATTTTCATGAAATTAAATCTTATGCTAATCTCGCATAAATAAATGATAATTCGTATAGGGTGCTACTCTATGGAGAATTTGGCTCACGAAGATTGGATTTATCTTCCAAGACGATAATTGTAATAGAGAACTTCTCGCTCATACCATCCTTATTCAAGTCTATAAATAACTCTGTTGTTCGAATTCCATCTCGAAGATAGAACATCATGATTTACTTTCATACGTCGAGTCACTTGGGTCTTCCATGCAAATAGTATTGTTTTATATCTTGGTGTAATTATGAAGGTATATATATATATATATATATATATATATATATATATATATATATATATATAAATTAATTAACTTATATAAACAACTCGTATACGGTCCAACAAATGTCTTCATCATCCAATGAGTAGATAAGATTGATCCCTTCTTTTTTTTAAACTGTCTTCGTCTTCATTTACTTCACTTGTCACTTTTCTTTCTTTAATTATTTCTTTATATTTACTTCACTTTTCCCACATATTTCGTTATATTTATATGATTATGATGTCAAATTGTTGCATTAATTTGCGCCGAAGTTGTTCAGGATATTAAAAATCATGAGCATAAAGTCAAATAATAAATTAGTAACTTTATTACGATTCCAAAGAGTGCCAAATTATTATATTAACTAACTAACTTTTCCGATGACGGTCATAAGATATATTATATAGACAAATATATTTCAATCCTAACATAAATAATATGATTATTCAATATTCTTACTTGTTTATAAATATAAGGGTAAAACAATTAACTAGTAAATTTATTAACATTACCCGAGGATGTCAAGCATTTTATCTTTAGTAATCATTAACAACCCATATATCATCAAAAATTACCAAATAATCTGTTAAAATGATATTATACGTTATTATCATTCTGATCATTATTATTGACATCCATTTTTATATTATAAATTGTTATTAAAGCCCCAAGGATCACGGGCAAATGCTCAACTAATTTAGTGAACTGTGGCCAGTTTAGCTGTTAAAAAGGTCGACCCCAAATTTTGTTTAACCTATTACACGCATCGACAAAAACTTTTTGAACCCAGTTATATGATCCAATGATCCATAATTATTTAGCTAGCTCAATTTTGTTTACACAAAATAAAGAACTTAATTGGTCACTTGAGACCAAAGGCAGTTAGATCAGTTAGTGAAAGAGTTGTTCTAGATTAACTAACAAATATTTATTGAAAGAGTTTTGACACATTTTAAATATCTTACGTAACTTAAAATTAGAGTAGTCGGCTCTTTAAGTGTTCACAACCACTCAATATAACAAAAAAATCGGGTCACTTGGCAAGTCGTCAAGAAAAATTTGATTGATACACCTCTTTGTACAAATTTCTGTTTCAAAAGGGTCCCATAAGTTGCTTATCAATCTTAATCTTAAGACGAGAATTTTAAAGGCACAAACATAATCCTTTCATGAATATATGCATATCCTGCCGAAGCAAAGACACAAAATATTATCATCTCCTAAAATAAATCTTTATTTGGCTTCCCACTATGATATTTGACCAACATCCACCAATGGAAAAATTTAATATTTCGTGACAATTATCACAATCAACCATGAACTGTTACAAATCCACAACAAATCCCAATTAGAGGCCAAACTCACATGCTTATATGTGATCATATCTTCAATATATACACAACCAAAACCATGTATCCCACTCCAATCAAATCCAAATCCAACCCATATTAATTATAGCTAAGAGAACCGTATATCACCAAACAAATCCATGTGACGATGGTGGTGGTGGTGGTGGTGGTGATGAGAAGAGGAAGGCACTGGAGGAATACTTACAAGTGGAAACCCGTCAGCCAATTCATGCATAAACCCGTAATTTAAATCGGAAAACCCATCTAAGAACCCACTTGTTGGATCCTTATTATTATCACCTGATCCCCACATCACGTTGTTAGGACCATTAAGCCCTAGCTCCACCTCGACCTTGTCCACTTTGGTCAGAGATTTCCCAGAAATTATTATCTTCTCTTCTAGTTTCGAGCTTGTAGAAGAAGAATTGGTGGACGTTCTCCTTCTCCTACTCTTGCTTCCCTGCGTGATCTCTACTTCCTTGCCCGGTTTTCCGGTGAGCCTCTGGACTATGTCTCGGAAATTCGCGACGTCTGTTTTGATGACTTCAGGTGCAATTATGTGGATGATCCTGATCTTGGGCTTCACCTTTGCTATTACATGCGAGTCTTTGTGAATGGCTATCAGGTTTTGGAATTTTAAGGTTATTGGTTTAAATTTTGGGTGAGGCATCACTATGGCATCCATGGTTTTTAGAATTTGTTGCTTAGTAGGTAGACTCTTGCAATGGAAGGAAGATAAAGAATGAGTTTTGGCTGTTGATTGTTCTTGTAGCTCTTAGCTTATAAGTGGTCTTTATCTACAACCAGTGTTTAAAAAAATTATGTAGTCGGACCGGTTGAAACATATGATCGATATTGAGGACAACTTGTTTTAATATAAAATTTCGGAGGATGGTTAATCAATGGTATTGACTACCGATTTACCTAGTAGACTTACAGTACCAACTAACAAAAAAAAAATTAAGTAGACTTACAGAAAAAGGAAAAAGAATGCATATTAAAGTGAATTTGACTTTAGCACTTTTTTTTGGGTAAGTAATTTGACTTTAGCACCTTCAAAAATAAATATTTGATTTTAGCCAATGATTTGTGTATTAAGTTTGATTATTTGGGAGCCTTTTGGAGATTTGAAAGGGATAATTGTATGTACCCCATAAAGGGTGCTTGACCTTATGGCTCGTGTCTAACCAATAATATAATTGTTCTAACCGATAGACACCAGCTGCCGTGCAATTGGCAATATAAGTATATTTATATACCTAACTATAAAAATATAGTATATTTATTTGTCTCTCATGTCCGATTCGCTGTGGTTCTCTATTCATATTGGAGACGTGGGAGAGTGCATTTGCTCTTTTACTTTTAGGAAAGGGTGGACAAGCAATTTTATAATGGTTTTAATATATCAATTGAGAATATTTGTACCACTCAACCAATAAAAGAGAAAGTGAATTTTGTTAAGTCTCGTAAACATAAAAAATAATGAAACTCCAACTTTTAAATATAGCAAATTATATTTATGTTTGGATCATCTTTTGGGAGCTGGGTTGGGGTGTAACAAGTTGCATATGTATATGTCATCACAAAAAAGGTCAATGGATCATACGGCTGTGTCCTGCCACCAGGCTTTGCGATCACCAAGTAAAATTAATGTTTATGTGTGTAAGCAAACATACATTATCGATGTCATCCAACTTATTATCTCGGAACCGTCATAAATTTGATGAATACCATAAATTTAAGAAATAATGAAATTTTAATCGTTGACTTAACATAATAAAGTTTTCCCAACTTCTATAGGATGGTTGACAATGATATCCAAAAACATTGTGCGAAAGATTTTTGTGTGTCAATATGCTATTGGTTGACTTGAAATGATAGATAAGGTTCGCAATTCTATTTAATTCGTGGGAGTGATTCACTTGGATTCGGATTCAGGAGACTACATAAAAATCATCCCCATGGTATGGACTAAATATGAGCCTTTAGATTTGATCAAATTCTTTTTTTACAGATCTGATGGTCAGAATCTGTTGAGGGTATTTTCGAGTTTTTATCCAAACATACTCATTAGGGTTCTACCATTTTCATACCAAGTCTGTCACGACCCAAATTAGTGGTCGGTGACCGGCGCTAGACTTCAACTCCTTTAATCACAAAAAAATCTAGCGAGCCTCAAATGTATTCAGAATTTATAATACTAAGCCTTTAAATATAAAATTAAAAACTTAATTTATAAAATATAAGCCAAGATTTTCCTTTATATTACATATTCATATGTTCATTTCCCAATATCAAATTAACTATGTAACTACGGAGCTTCTAGATCAAAGAGTAAAATACAAACTGGAGACCTCGATGCAAGTCCTAGAGAACAAGTGGACTTGGTATCAGAGCCCTAGGATAAAGAACTCTTTGAACTATCGTGTCAATTATCTTAAGTTGTACTACGGAGCTTAGGATTCCTCATGGCTTTGCTTCCCTTCTGTCTATCCCGTGTGCACTTGTCTTAACTGTTGCGATTGAATTAGAGAAATGGAGACTCCAACACCCTTCTCGCGGAAAAAACTCCCCGTCATTATCGACGTCCCCGGCGGTGCCTTCTCCTATCTTTCCCACCGCCACTGCTCTGCCTTGGCTACGGCGGCAGAAGCCATCATTAATTATTGGGAAATCAAGAAGCGGCAGAAGCTTCTGGAGGGGAAATAGGAAATCTTTGGACAGAGATGTAATCAATAGCCCTTTTCTAGTATCTTCAATTATTTGGATTTTTTTTCCTAGAAACCAAGCTCATTCCTTGAATCGTTGATTATTTAGATTTTTTCTTGAAGTCTCATTCCCTCTTTTATTTAGTCCTTTTTTGAGTTTTTTTGCCATCTTTTTCGTTGATTATTTGGTCCGAAAGAAATGACCCATATGCTGTTTCGACTTTGATTATTGCTGGATTGGTCGATTTCATGTGGTTCTAATGATTTTGTATTTAAAGATTGGAACTTTATGTTGGTGTTTGGTTGTTGTTTGAACTTAGTGCTTAAAATTCTAGCAAAAATTCATAGATGAATGATACCAATATTAAAGTAGAATGATACCAATATCCTAGAACGATGATACCAATATTCGAGAAGAATGAAACCAATACATTCAAATGGTATACATTTTCACTTATAATGGGATACCAATATTGGAGAAGATGAAAACCAATATCACGGTGGAATGAAACCAATAACATAGTAGCATGAAACTAATGTCATAGTAGAATGAAACCAATAACATAGAAGATGGAAACCAATATCATAGTAGAATGAAATCAATATCATAGTAGAATGAAACCAATATCATAGTAGAATGAAACCAATATTCCCATACTTTTATTTCCATAAATTGTATTATTTTGCTGATATATTTTTTAATTATTTTAATTATTGTATTTTCAATATTGCCCCTATCCCTTTCAGTGGGGATAACCCATGTCCCCACTGAATTTGAACCCGACTGACTTGAGGCATCGGTAAAATAATGTATTAGCATGTGCAGAGTAGTTATTAGTTTTTGTAGGGGCAATATAGTCATTAATCTTTATTAATCGCGTGCTGAATTTTAGTACGAAGTTATTAACCTAATTACATATCTTCCTGTGGGATTAGTTTAGCGATGACATATATTAGCCTAATGATTCTCGTGTAATGGACTACGTAATACGCCACTGTATTGGTTTAATTCTTCATATGTTTTAACATAGATTAGCCCATGCACATGGGTAACAACACATATATCACTAGGTATATTTGATAGTTAGTAATGTGACCAAATTTTAGATTTATTGTGATACCCCGATCTGTTCTGTCTGAAATGCTTAAGTGATTTGATTGGTACTATCCATACCAACAAGGTGCACCTTCTTTTCTGGCACACATCTTGAGAGAACTCCAAGGTTAAACACGTTTGGCCGGGAGTAGGATCATGATGGGTGACCTCCTGGGAAGTTTTCTGGGATGCTTGTGAGTGAGGACAAAACACGCTGGAAAAGACCTGTGTTGGTCTGTGGAGACAGTCGATCAAATCACGGGGCGTTACATTTGGTATCAGAGCTGTGTGATGCGGGGTTATTTCCACACCTTTTGGGCCCTGTAGTTTATATGCACTGTGTAAGAGGATACCGGGTAACTCTAGGTGCATGTAATCAAATGGATAGGGAGTGTGGAAATTATCTGGGCTCGTGGAGGGGATACTCTTCTGTCTTTTGGGCTCGCATCGCGAGAACGGAAGAGTATTTATCTGTGCCCCACGAGAACCTCGTCATGATATGTTATATGTTAGGCTCCGGAGAAATTTGAGGACCAGCATCGCAGGGAGGTAGACTTCAAAGTTAGAGATCATGTATTCTTAAAGGTATCTCCCACACGGGGAATTAGAAGATTCGGAGTCAAGGGAAAACTGAGCCCACGATATGTCGGACCATTTGACGTGATCCAACGGATAGGAAAGTTGGCTTATCGTTTGGCTTTACCCCCGAGTCTAGCTGGGGTACATGATGTATTTCATGTATCTATGCTACGAAAATACATTTCAAGGGAGTGGCAGGTGGTAAAAAAAAAATATTCCAACTGAGATCCACCCAAATATGAGCTATACGGATGTACCCTTGAGAATCGTCGACGTCAAACTTCAACAACTCCGCAGAAGAACTATTGAATATGTCAAAGTTCAATGGAGTAACCACTCAGAGAGGGAAGCCACGTGGGAATTAAGCTCTGAAATGAATGAGAAGTACCCATACCTTTTTGAACACTCATGTAAGTTTGAGGACAAACTTTATTTGAGGAGGGAAGAATGTAAGAATTGGGATTATTAAATTTAAAGAGGGGAAATTAGTGCTCCACCATTTTGTCTTAGTGCTCCACCATTGTGACTTAGTACTCCACTAAGTACTCTTCCACTAAGTACTCTTCCACTAAGTAAAGCTACAGATGGCAATTTAAATTAAATGAATTGTTACCTTAAGTAGTACCAGAGAGAGGAATTGGAGGAGTCTGAGGAATTCCTTTCTTTGTTGGAGAAGAAATTGTAACTCCTAGAGGACAAGTTGGATCCATCACAAAGAAAGGAGTTCCGGGAGAATTATTGGAGGATCTCTCATGAAGAACTAGAGATTAGAAGCAACGACAGGTAAGTGGAATTTCATTTTTTTAGCCTGTCTGAAATCAAATTCGGAATTAAACTCGATTCAGGCCTGATCACATACAAAGCTGTTGTGAATTCGAATTCCTATTGGAATTCGAATCTAATTAGTGTTTATTCTGTTGTGAATTCGAATTTGGATTGGAATCCGAATCTGATCAATGTGTTTGCTTTGTTGCGAATTCAAATTCGGATTAGAATTCGAATCTGATCAGTGTGTTTGCTTTGTTGCGAATTCGAATTGGAATCCGAATCTGATCAGTGTGTTTGCTTTGTTGCGAATTCGAATTCGGATTGGAATCCGAATCTGATCTGTGTGTTTGCTTTGTTGCGAATTCGAATTCTGATTGGAATCCGAATCTGATTCATGTTTCCTTTGATCCTTTGTTTAAACCCATTTCTAAAATCGAATTCAATTCGCATCTTCTTTGATTTTTGGTTGAATCTGAGTCTGGTTAGAATATAAATTATGATTTTATGATGGATAAGAGTTTGATTCTATTTGGTTTTGAATATGAAATGTGATCTGATACCGTGTAAGGATTCGGGGTCTAATGTGCTTAAGGATTTTATTATGATTTTGTTATGGATATGATTTCGTCAAGGTTTGAATATGAGTGTAAATGTGAATATGGAGTTAATTATGTTCTGTTTGACATGCGGGGTTATTTCCACACCTTTTGGGCCCTGTAGTTTATATGCACTGTGTAAGAGGATACCGGGTAACTCTAGGTGCATGTAATCAAATGGATAGGGAGTGTGGAAATTATCTGGGCTCGTGGAGGGGATACTCTTCTGTCTTTTGGCTCGCATCGCGAGAACGGAAGAGTATTTATCTGTGCCCCATGAGAACCTCGTCATGATATGTTATATGTTAGGCTCCGGAGACCTATTTATTAGTTGGCTAAGTAGTCGGTTAGGGAATTATTATAGCGAATGATCGAATATTTGATTTCATTGTGAGTTATGTTTATAAATGTTCCATTTACTGAGTTTATTCAACTCACTATAGTCGTATGTGATCAGATCGTTCAGGGGAGGCTCGAGAATGGGAGTAGAGAGGGTTTTCGCTGCATGCATCACCACTGTTGTTTTTCCTTATGAGTGCCGGTATATGATATTTGATGTCAACCTTTTGATTTTCAAGAAATGACTACTTTCGAATGTTGGAATGTATTTCATAATAAAGTCGGGAGCCTAACAGGGTATTTAATACCTCGGGCAACTGTCACTTATATTTTTGGTTCGTCACATTTATGATCGGCCTAAAAGATTTACTCTTTTATGATAACCACAATATACCAAGACGTGAAGTTGGAGGCTAAGAAATTTTAGCTCAAAAGGATTTTGTTATCGATAAATTTGCTTTATTCATCCGATACGTAAATATTAACATATTTACAAAATGGGTATCGGAACTCCCGGTACTAGCACGAACGTGCGAGAGGTAGAGTCGTCGAGATGCTAGGGTTACATCTTATTTCATGCTTATAGCATGGAAGAACTACTACACTTGGATTTATAAATAGTACCTCCAATCTTATGCTGGATTGTATATATAGTTAATATTAAAATTAAATTTGGTTCGTCCCATTATCGCAACCGAAAATTAATTATTAATCATATAATAGAAACTATTGGTCTAAATAGCGGTAACTTGCACTTGCACTACTAACAAAAATATTTAGATCAACTAACGAAAAAAATTATTTTAATTTAACCAAATTATGATTTCGAGTTCTTAAAAGAACAATAATTTTAAATACTTGTTATAAAAATTTTGTTATCTTTCGAAACTAAATCAATAAATCGGATAACACGTGGTGCAACCAAACAATTGCACCACATGGCTGGGCCTGCATTGATAAGTTGGGCAACCTGGGCCTGTGTTGGGCAGCTCCCGGATATAAATCTGCACCTGCTCATTTCTTCTTCAATATAACATTAATTGATACAATACAAGAAAATATTTACAATTTGTTAGTTATCAACTTTGGGGAAGAAATGATTGCCCTCAAAAAAACTCAAAAAGAAATAAAGGATTCCAATAATTATGAAAATGGATATCGAACTACCCCAACATATAAAAAAATTAAAATAAATTTCTAATAAATCAAAAAATATCCAGCTTCCAATTAATTTCACCAACCAACATAGTAAAGGATCGATCTGTTTCTAACTTTGAGTATCAACAGCTTCTTCGACGATATGAATTAATTAGTTTAGTAACTATTTATCGTTAAAGATTTTATCATGTTTGCAGGAGAATGTGAGGGCTCGCCACTACTAACGGGCAAGTCTTGGAGAGCAGCAAGAATCATACTGATGCTGAGGGAGCGAGCTGGCTTGAATGAAGCTATATGATCTCTTAGACCAACTTTATTGGTGAGCGCTCGAGGTGACAAAGAAAAAACATTAAAAAAATACAAATTGGTTGATTAATGGCCAAGCGGCTCGGCCAGCCAATCTTCGATCGACAATTTTTTTGTTTATTATTTTTATCTTAATCTAATCCTAATGACATATGGTACAATATTATTCGTTAAAATTGATATTGGTGGATATTATTTGTGTGGTTATAAAAATTAAATTTATCTTTTAATAAAAATAAAAAAGAAAAAATAGTATTTTTCAATTCTCTATAAATAGAGTACAATATTGACATATTTGATATATTATCTCTTTTCTCATCTATTTGTAGCTCGATTTATTTCTTTCTAATTTTGTATTCCAACTTTTCTAATCTTAATTTTGTTACTTTATTATATTTTTTCCTTGTTATAATTATAGATGCATAATTTTTATATATTCATTACAATTTATATGTGAACATAAATTAATTATCAATAATATGCATGGTTTTTAAATACGCGGTCCGACTGACGGTCGGATCGGTCGGACCGTGATTCAGTTCAAAGAGCGTATCGGAATTGGCCCCAAAAACGTCAACCTTACAAACCGGACAAAATCTGGTCGGACTAGATGGTTCGTTTGAAATTTTGGGTCCGAATTTTCCGGTTGGTAAGGTTGGATCAAAAATCATGATTTTTTTTAAAAAAACCAAAAAACATGAGTTGGTCACTTGATTTGGTCAGAAGTTTCGCACAAGTAAAAAAGGAAAGGGACCAAAAAAATTAAAACCGATAAAACTTTATCAATCTCCGTAGTTTTATCATGTATTAGATGATTTTTTGAGGTATATATGTGATTACATATACAATTATACATATATATAATTTTAAAATGGTGTTCTAAAAAAATCGGTCCGACCGGTGATTCAACCGGTCGGACCGGTCGACCCGGGATTCGGCTCAAACTTCGGGTCGACCTCCGGGTCGTATTTGAAAACTTTTATAATATGTGAATGAGAGATAATATGTGAATGAGAGAGAAATTAATTATTTATTTGGTGAGCGGATTTGATGAAATCACTAATAAAGATGGTAAAAAATTGGGTTGGATTAAGTCGTATTTTGATGAAAGAAAAATTGATTATTTATTGATGAGCGGATTGATTTTGCTCACCAATAAACATATGCTTAGCCTCATCCTTGGAGAACACATTGGATGAACTCGAAAGTATCGCATAAACCAAGGCTTGTACAAGAACAAATACCCCATTCTTCATCAACACTTCCTTCTCAAAAAAAAATCTTCATCAACACGTCACCTAAGCTGCTTCCCATTCTCACCTTCGTCGTTATCTCTATATATCTTGGTAATTATATTCTTCTAATCTTCGGGTAGATTTTGGATGGTACAGGTTTATCTATTTAGAGAAGTGAAGAGATGGAATATGGTATACGAGATTAGTGCATGAAGGTGTATAAAAGTAATTTTTTTAATTTTCTGATATACAAAGTCTAGCAGCTAATATTTAAGAACAATTTTTTACATTTGTATAATTTGAATTTTGAGTCGGTTTTCACTTCAATAAAGTCCCGGTTATATATAAATACGTGGGGATAATTGTCTTTACACGTTTTGATTTGGGGTGGCCGGTCAAACTTGGGACAAATTAATTTAGACTATGGGCAATTTTATTGGCTGCCTTTTATCCCTACATGAATTAATTAATCAATGACACGTCAAGGATGATAGTACTTGAGGCCGACACAATCTTATAAAATTCTGGAGATTAGTAGAACTCCTAAATATCCATGGAATTTGGACCCCACGATATTGCCTTGAAGTTACTTTGTCCATGTATTATTATCTCAAATCGAATATTATTAACTCTATTTATAAATAATTTTCATAAAAATATTTTTTATTAGTGATGTTTCAATATTATTATTGACTCCATTTTTGCATGAAGGGCTTATTTTGTAGTGATGACCTCTTTTCTATTTTCATAATAAAGACTGGATAATTAATTGAACCCTCTTGAAGGCTACCTTTTTGTTTTTATTGTCTTTTATTTTCCATTTGTAGCCATCTCTTGTAGTTTTTTATTCATCTTTATATCTCTGAGAGAGTATCTAAATCCAGAATCTACACAAATGCTCCATTAATATAACTCATGTACTTTCTTGTTCAAAAAATAAACGTGCTCACCAGTGTGTGGTGTGTATTTTTACTAAAATCACAACAAACCAACGAAATATTTGATATATCATTATTATTAATTTTTTTAGAAA
Source organism: Hypericum androsaemum (assembly GCA_963995505.1). NCBI lineage: Eukaryota > Viridiplantae > Streptophyta > Magnoliopsida > Malpighiales > Hypericaceae > Hypericum > Hypericum androsaemum. The sequence continues at coordinate 9,697,207 of OZ023189.1, forward strand.
ACATAAGATCGAGAAAGTGAAGTTCGTAGGCTCATCATAAATCTAGCATATATTAAAATATTAATTATCAGAAATATTTTTTAGAATGGATTTTGTTTTGCGAATTGTAGTAAAATTTTTCATTTAGCTAATTTTTTATTATAGTCAAAATATTATTTAACTATAAGATTTAAAAATTTCAGGTTTGATTCCAAACATTAAAATTAAAAATAAGTTCCACTTTTTTAGTTGTGGAAATAAAAAATATAACAGAAAGTAGACGACAAAATTAAACTACATATTTTCAAGTTCCTATTAAATTGCAGCAAATTGTAGATAGGTGAGACTTCGTGAACTTGGAGTGGGCTAGTAGTGAATGTAAATAAAATTGTTATTCTAGTTTAATCAATAGGTTTCGAATTTGAGTATTTGATACCGTGAAAGTGTTAAATGCTTTCTACCTGTGTTAAATGCTTTTTGGTAGAAAGAAGAGTGGGCTTCCACGTATGGGCTTTTTTTTTGTATAAACGTATGGGCTTAGGTTTGGAACAATCTGAACCAGGGAAAAACAGCTCCACAAGACACCAGCGGGTTTTGTTCTTTAGCTCAGAAAATAAATAAAAAAGGATAGAAATGGAAGAAAAAAAAAGAAAAAGAAAAACTAAGAAGTTGACATTGCTCGGAGGTTACATGAGACGGGAGTCGGGGCAGATTAGATTCCTAATCTGAGACGAGAGATAGGGAGTTTACCTTAGATGGAGCAAACGCCGGAGCTGGGCCGCCGGAGCTCGGACGTTGGTCCAGAGGCGTTGGGGAATCGGAGGCGTCGGCGTTGCTTTTCGATTTTAGGTCTTGAGGCTTTTTTTTTCAATTTTTGTTCTAGCTTCTGGGAGAAAGAAGTTGAAACGCGGGGGTTGGTAATCGGGTGAGTCAAATTTTGTTGAACCTAACCGACTAAATTTTTTTGGGTCAAAACCTTGGGCCAATCATCCAATTTGATCGGAATTTATCTGGTTCATTAGGTAGGAGATCTTATCCAATTTGATCGAAATTCATGTGGTTCATTAGGTAGACGGCCTTACCACATTTTCAGACACAGTTAATAGTCCAATTCGTGGCCTGATCAATTTGCCCTATTTTTAAAATCTATGGCTCAACCTCATCACCTAATCTATTTGTCCATTTAGCGTATCAAGGCATCACATTTTTTTGGATAATTAAATTTTTCCTTCCTTTATTTGAACAGAATTAACGTATTCCTATACTTAACATATAAATGGCATTCTCTCCTCCGGAGTATCCAAAAACAATCACCTAACTCAAAACTTTAAACTATCTCATGTTTTGAAAATTGTAAAAAACTTTACGTGTGATAAAACAAAAGTCGTATTAGGACAACGACATAATACAAGATTAATCTGTCTCTATCCCATATTATAAGCTTTATATTCAATATAAAAAATTACGATAATGAGTATATGTTATCCACACTTAAAAATAAATTTATCACATTCGCAACGCTTGAAATCTCATTTGTTTTTAGGGTTTTCTCGTTTCAAAGATAAGACAACATTGCTAGCATTTATAAGAGGTAGTTGATGATTATTTATTGTTTAGAGGACAACTCTATATAGTAGAACATTTCTAAAGTGATCTTTCCTAATAATGACTTCTCTAAACTTATAAAAAATTGGTGTTCAGTTGAACTAAATGTTAAAATTTTATAACCCTTCTATCTAGTGACTAATATTTTTTGAAATTTTTAGTGCTAAATTTCGTTCTAATTTTTGCATAAAGTGATACTTTAAATAAATAAATAATTTTATGAGTTTAAAAAATATTCTAAGATAATAATTCGTGCTATCTTGATTATTTCATATTTTTACACCATCCTTCATTTTCTAAATTGAAAATAATCATTGTGATTTTTTGTTTTGTTGTAATAAACTATTCCAATCAAGTGTAATATTTGAATAGTGCTAGATGCAAAAAAATTATCTGCTTGATAAACATTTTTTTTGGGTAGAAAACTTGATAAACAAATGACTAATTTAACTTGAATATAGACAAAATATTTTTTTGGCATAAAGAAAAATATAAATGTGATAATCTCTAAAGTGATATTTTGTTCCAATCTAAATAATCATTTTAAATTGAGTTCTACTGTATTATCATTACTTCTGTCACGTAATTAGAAGCTACAAGATACAAGTGTTTGGTATTTTAAAAAAAAAGAAACAAGTGTGCGGAATCAAGAAATGTGAAAATTTTCGGGAGGAAAAATAGAGATGTTCGAAATAGCTACACCAAAACTTATAAATTCTCAACTTATTGCAATTATGTTTTAACTACTAGATCCACACCTAATATGTCAGCTTAAGGTACAGTTATCGGACTTTCTAGGCGAATCAATTGATGAACGGAATATTCCTGCCCATTTGTTTTTTTTAATTACATGGCATCTCCATTTCTTCCTAACAAAATTAAATATGATAGTATATAATCCTCTGTTAACTAAGTTCAACCGGCCCTTGGATAATTATTAAAAATTGGGTAATGACTCAGACGTCATTGTTTTATCTGTCTGGTGTTTAGTGGGGAAGCTTCCATTTTCGTGGAAAGGTTAAAATGATCGATCAAGATCTAAACGACCCACCTGCCAGATCTAAGGCAGGCTTTAGCACATTAAAAAAAAGTAGTGGAGTGGCTTAATTGCCACTTTCCTTTGTATTGTTGTTTTCTACTTGCGAGAACCTTATCTTGCTTACATGATTCTTCTAGTGTGCCAAAATGTCATTTGTCCGAATGACACGGTTTGATTTTTTTTTTAGCGAGGCTCTTAATACAATCTCCATACTGTTATATGGTAATAGTTACCGCTCGATATTAAGGAAATCAACATGGGTGTTAATACTACTACATATTAATAAATAAATTTATTTATAAAAAATGACATCTAATATTCAATTTTGACAAGTGTAACCTACATAACATTTGCATTAAATTTACTTTTCAGAAAAACTATCCTTCTAGTGCCCCACAACTTTTTTGATTAAACAAACAATAATGGGACAAATCACGGGTCAGAAAGAAAAGGCTGAACAAATGAAGAAACTAGATAGCATGGCAAAAAGAACCCACACAATTCGTCCGAGTTCTAGTATAAAGTTTCAAAAGAAATGAATCCCAATTATTATCTTTCCACACCAATCAAAATTGAGTTACAATTTTTTCGAGCAGCTCGAATCACATTTTTTTATTAAAAGAGAATTAGAGCACAAAAAAGTTAATATTTTAAGCATATGATTGAACCCGCTGATTTACCCTTAATTGATCGATCCGACCTTATTTATAAAGACAAAATCCTCCAACTCCCAGTAGATGCTGCTGTTACCTGCATCGGATGGAATTTCACTACCATGTACTCCTGTTAGGTATGATAGTACTATGCACTTCATATAAAATAAAAAGTCCAATTTAACCATGCACTTCATAAAATTCCATAGGAAAATTTTCGTACTGTCTTTCGGGCTCCTACCCGAATTATACATGGATTAATTGGCTCGAGATGACTAGATAAGCATCTATTACAAATTTATTAATTTAATGGCTCGAGATAGTTCCAACTGGCATTTCCTAGACCAATTTCAATGTAGTGGTCCCACTAAAATACAAGAAATGATGAGGTCTCTCATGACCATTGCTTCTAGCTACTTCCTACTGGTCCAGTTTCTTTTGCAACCAGCAGCACAGCAATAACTTGAACCAACCATCTAGGAACTGCATCCAGGCATCATAATTATACCAATCAATTACCACAAAAAAAATAATTATTCTTCTAAAAAATTAACCCTTAATTAAAGAGCCTAACTGATATAAAAAATTGGCTTGACTTCATTTCAACTCAAGCACAAGTCCTGGAAAACCAAAGTATAAACACTATTGAGCTGCTTAAACTCTTTTTTGGTTTATAGTACGCATTGAAAACTCTTTTTTGCTTTTAGTACTGTTGCGTTATCAACGACTCGGAAACAAAGTCACAGTACCTAGAACCAGCATCAGGGAGGCAGTTGGAAGAATCAGCATCATGACCACCAGCATAATAAGAGGAGGAAGAAGAAGGAGCCATGCAACTCTGGAGAAGCAGAAACCATCTCCCCTCGTCGTTGTCCTCGTCATCCCCTTTGACTCGCGGCGGGTCGGTTAGCAGCTTGAAGCGGCAGAGAGGACAGGAGAGGTGGCCGGAGGAGAGCCAAGGGAGGATGCACTCTCCATGAAAAAGGTGGCCGCAGGGCAGCCTCTTGGTCTCCTCCCCCACCCCGAACTGCTCTCTGCACACCGCGCACGGCAGCGACCCCTCCTCCCCGATCCTCACGGAGGGGAGGAGCAGGAAGTAGGAGAGGAACGACTGGTCGTTCGGATTGCCCTCGTCGTGATCATCATCCTCGCTGGTAGGTTGCTTGGGGAAGAAGGCAGAGCGGAAGGTGGGGCTGTCGAGGTGGAGGAAGTCGAGGGAGGCCGCAGAGGAGGAGGACGTGGTGTCCATGAGCTCGAGGAATCCGAGGTGGCAATGGGGACAGGTAGGAGTAGCAGCAGTGGTGGGACTTGGGAGGAGGAGGTGGATGCTCATGTCACATTCGTGGCACCAGTACATTACTGGTGTTTCTTCCCCGCCCGCTGTTAGGGTTGCGGTGGCGGCGGCAGTTACAGCGGAGGAGGAGGAAGAGGAAGACATGTTTGTGTAATAAGCAGTTGGGTTGGGTTGAGTTGCTTAGTTATGTTTGTTTGGTTACTTGTACGATTTGGACGGTTGGCCGATCGACTGTGTGGTGGGGTTGAAGTAATTATTAAGGTTTAATATTATGGGTGGTATGGATATAGGCTTTGAGAGATGAATCTATTTTTATATTGAAAGCACCATTAAAAAAACTGTTAAATACATCGATCAAATTAAGACTCTCTTCTCAGCTACAAACGAGTTGTTATTCAGAAGAGATTTTCACATAATCATATCATACGAAATATTACTTGATGAATATATTCTTTTTTCGATTATAGCGGACAAAGTAGCGACAACATATTGTTCTACAAATAGACAAATTGCAATAAACAATACGGACAAAAGGTCAAACACGAACAAAGGTCGAACCAGTTCCTACTTTCTCTAAAAAGGAAAATTGTTCTCTTGTTGTTTGGTGGTTGATGTTCATCTTGCTGGTGGTTGAATTGATAAAATGGGAAACCGCACTCTGATCTGACTTTGTTTGATTGTTTGTTCAACTAGATTTTAAATGCTATCTTTGTAAATAGAGGGTAATGGCTGCTACTAGCTAGCTGAACAATATTGATGGATCACTCACAAGTTTGTTATATGTATACAAAAATTGGTGAAAACTAAATTTTAGTACCATGTGGTATCACGCTTTCTACAATAGGACCATGAAGTTTAAAAACTATCAATCAGATCTAAGTTAATTGAAAATTTATCAACCTACAGTCCCGTTCAGGCCCAGACAACTCCAAACTTAGTTGGACGACCACGTCATCAAAACGACCCATTTTAGTCTATCGTGGCTTGATGAATAAGCGACTTAATGGATGAGTTGGCTTGATGTAAAATTCTACCCATTTTGGAATATTACCAAGATCTGCTTTTTTTAATTATTTTGATTTTAAAACAACTACTCATTTTTAAAATGAAAATGCAGTAAGTTATTATTTGGAGAATTTTGATATTCTTTTACCAAAAAATCGTCAAGTGATTAGTTCTTTAATTTTTTTAAAAGATATTTTAAGTTCAAATATTGTGATTGGAAAAAATATATCAAGAAAATAACTTCATAATAGACTCTACGGCCTTTAATACTTAAAATTATGGGTTAAAGACACTTTAGTACCTTGTGTTATTTGAAATAGACACTTTAGGTCTTGTGTTTTAAAAAACCCCCAACAAGCTACCTTGTGTTTGTTATCGGCTGCCATGTAATTGCCGGACTAGAAAACTCCGTAAGCCGATGATGATGTGGACAAATTGATATTGACGTGGCAAGAATGACTAGACAAAGGTTGACGTGGATTATTTCTTAATAAAAAAATCAGTTGTCTTCCTCACCCCTCTCTTCCTCTATATCGCTGTCCCACCCCCTCTCCATGGTGGTCCGCCTTGGAGCTTAACCTCCCTTTCGCTACCAATAAAAGGCACCACCATATCCGCCAGCAAGATCTAGCAGTTGTAGATGACCCAAACTCGACAACAATGAGGATGGCGAAACCAGTTGAGGCGAGAAGGACGTAGATTCGGGTGATTTGAAAACGATGTCGACGGCGCCTTTGAAAACGATATATTTCTTTGGAAATAAGACGAGAAAGAAGATGGGTTTGTACAGGTTAGGATGGAGATGGATCTATATGGGTTAGGATGAAGATGGGTCTATCTGAATTTGGAGGAAGATGGTTCTGTGAGGAAGAAGACGATTCTATTTGGGTTAAGAAGGAAGAAGATGATTCTCTTTGGGTGACGAGGAAGAAGACAATTTTTTTTCCTAAAAAAAACCCACGCCAACTTTTGTCTAGTCATGCTGGCCACATCACTATCAATTTGTCCACATCATCATCGGCTTACGGAGTTTTCTAGTCCGGCAATTACATGGCAGCCGGTAACAAACACAAGGTAGCTTGTTGGGGGTTTTTAAAACATAAGACCTAAAGTGTCTATTTTAAATAACACAAGGTACTAAAGTGTCTTTAACCCTAAAATTATTTGTTTAAAAATAGAGATCATCTTGTTACTGGTGAATGTATTGGAACTAGAACCGAGATAATAGAGTAATGTTGATGTCTCGTGCTCCGCTCAACCCAAAATCATTTTCCTCTTATAATGAATGCAAGGGACTCGAGTGCATTCTCTAGAAAACAATTAGTGGCCTTCAACATTGGTTAAATAACATTATTTTCATTTTCTTGGATAAATAATGTTAGTACACTTACCTAAAAGATAAATAATGTTAGGTACTTGTTTATGGTAAGTTTTCTTTGACAAGGTAGGTATATATTATATTTGGCATGTTCCAATATTTCTCAAGTTGATTGGTTATATTTGGCTGCAACTTCGTGGTCTTCCGCGAGGGAACTCTACGCTTGGTGTTTAGATGTTGGGGCTTGGATTGGGTCCGAAATGTGGTCATTCCGAACCGTTTGGAGTAAAAATACGCGGAGACTTTTTTGTAAAAAAAGTTAAAATTCGGGGACAAAAATGAATAAAGACACGCGGGTCGGTATAATATAACTGGGCTTGCCGTATCGTAGTACACATGCCATTATCATATAACTTGGCTTGCAGATATCATAAACGTGACATGCCGATATCGTAAACGTGACATGCCAGTATCAGTTTTAGTCCAAATAGTTCGGAATTGTCCCCTTCACTCCGGACCCAATCCATTCTGTAGTTGTTGCTATTTTCCAGTCCGTATGTATCTGAACGATGTCCATGTTATTATTTGATCAATGAAGGTATCAATATTTACCCGTTGTGGAGCTCAAGATTTACATCCCAACCGAATTTATCCCTAGTTTTATTATCTGTTAAGGAAGATATGTGATAGATTTGTTATTTGTCTTTCTGTTAGGAGATATTTGATAACTTGTTATTTATCTTTTTGTTAGAATATTTGTTTGGGATTATCTTTCTAATTTTTCATTTTTATCAGTTGTAAGCTAGATCCTTATATAAAAGTCCTAGGTGATGTGTTGTAATTCGGACATTTCCCAATACACCCACATGGATACAATTATCTAAATTTATTATCTTCACTTTTTTTTTCTTCTCCCTTAGATCAAAAGTCTCTCAGATTCTTTACTTTTTTCTCCATGTCCCTTAGATCGACCGTGCCAATGATATGAGGGGTGCCACAGTTAAAAGATACAGCCGGCTCCTATCGGCTGTCATATGATTACTTCTGCTCGAGGGACAAGATCTTACATTATGGATACATGCCTTCGATTCTCCTTGACCAGTCGAATCAAAGGCATCCGGGGGGCATTGTTGGAGCTGAAGATTTACATCCCAGCCAGATTTTTTCTGTTAAGGAAGATATATGATAGATTGCTTATTTATCTTTCTGTTATGAGATATTTGTTATTTATTTTTTGTTAGGATATTTGTTAGGGATTATCTTTTTAGTTTTTCATTTTTATCTAGTTGTTAGCTAGATGCCTATATAAAGGTCCTATGTGATGTGTTGTAATTCGGACATTCCCTAATACACCCACATTGGTACAACTATTCAAATTTATTATTTTCACTTTTTTCCCTCTCTTTTAGATCGAACGAACGTCTCTAAGATTCTTTACTTTTTTCTCCCTCTCCTTTAGATCGACCGTCTAAGGTTCTTTTTTGCGTTCCTCTTCTATCCATTCTTCTTTTTTCTCCCTCGCTTCGCGATTGTTCTTGCGGCGGTTACTCCGGACCCGTTCTCAATTACTTTCATTATTTTCTATTACAAAAATATTGCCAACATCCCTCAAAAAGTTAATTGGTTATATCATGCATTTTTGTAGTTTATTTTTTTCTGATCCTTAAATGCACAACTATAAATTATAGGAGAAAACGTTTTGACTATTTCTCTCGTTTAATGGAAAATTGATTTTTCCTATTTGAAGGCAGGCAGCTGCTTTAATTCTCTCTAATATATCATCTACTATCAAATAGTTATTAAATCCCTTGTCCCAAAATTAGCAACATTTTATACTAATTTAGTCCATTAACATAACTTCAACCTACAAGTATTTACTTGCCTAGATATTATAATTTGGTTTTACAGTTGAAAGTGTCTAGTATCAAACAGTACTTTTTTGTCTAATATAAATTCCGCTTAATTATGATCTTTGATAGTAAAATTATTTCAATAAATTTAATAATGTTGTATTTCTAACTATTAAACGCCAAACGTTTTACCCACAAGTGATTATTAGTAAATCTTAGAATTTGGTTGGTTCCTGTGTAGGGGCTTTTCCTTTTCGTCAGGTGGAAACCTTGGTACCTAGCAAGAAGAAATCCCAAAAGACTTAGAGAGAGAGATTTTGGCACCTAAGCCTAATGACTCCAAAAGAAAAGCCCTTCGAAGAGCAGAACCAAATTCTAAAAAAAATCTCGTTCACCTTCCCCTCAAATCCCATCCACAGTCACCTCACGTCTCTTCCTCCGTCCTCTCATCCTTTCTCCAGCCGTCGCCCACCATCCATTGTCCGTCGTCGGCTGTCCTCCGTCCGATCATCCCTCCATGCAGGCTCCTCCGACTGCGTCTTCCTCTTTCCATCAACCGCTTGACACTCACTTGGATCTCGTCGTCCGGGGTTGGATTGGGTACGGAATGCCCAGATTCCGAACCATTCGAAATGAAAATACGCGGGAACTTTTTTTGTAAAAATACTAAAATACAGAGACCAAAATAAAAAATACTATTGTGACATAACTGCATATGGCAGTATCACATAACTGATCATGCCACTATCACATAACTGTGCATGCCAGTATGATTTTTTTTAAATGCTAAAAAATGGGGACCAAAATGAAAAAAACTATGCGTCAGTATCATAAATGGAATTTGCCACTGTCACAAAAATAAATGGCATTATCACATAACTGCGCATGGCGGTATCACATAACTGCGCTTGCTAGCGCGGTCCCCCTAGACCTGGCCATGAATTGAATCTGATTCGTGATTCGATTCGATTCGTGAAAAATTTGATTCGATTCGTCAAAAAGTTTGATTCGAATTCGTCATGATAAGAATTGAATACGGTTCAAGTTTTTTGTAATTCGTCAAACCGGCAAATTCAATTCAAATTCATTTCGAGAATTCGATTCGAGTTGAATTCGTATCGAATTCGATTCGAATTCGTAAAAAAATCAAAAAAGGGGGGAGGGGCGCGCGGGCGGGAGGATTTGAATTTCGCTGACCTCAGGGCTTGCGTCAACGCTTGCATCAGCGCTTGCATCAGCGTCAGGGGTAAATTACCATTTTTTTTCTTACCATTTTTTTGTTACCGTTTTAATCCCCATGTTACCTTTTTTTTACTGTTTGTACTTGTAAGTTTTTTTAAAATTCAAAATTTCTTCCAAACTCTATAAATATCACCTCTTATTCTTCAAATTTTACACATTCCAATCTTAATTCTCTACTTCTCTTATTGAAAATTTGAGCTATATAAATTCTCCCTCAAGTTTACTAATTAGATATATTAGTCATATTTCTCATATAATTACTCATATTACTATATAATTATGTCATCAAGTTGAGCAAATAAGGGTAAGGAAAAATGTGTGGAGCATCACGATTCTATTGAATTGGATTTTCCACCGATTTCTACTTATCCTATTCCGGAAGAAATGATGAACGTCCATGATGAAGCTCAACGGGAAAGTGTTGATTCAATATTCAACAATCCACAAAAGGTAAAAAGATCACCTTCATTACTTTTTACTAAGTATTTCACAAAAATTTCTACTGGAGAAAAAGGTATCTTCAAAATTACATGTAATTATTGTGGTAAACAATATGAATTCAAAACCGGGAATGGATATGGTACTTATACTATTCATTTGAATACTAAACATCCACACGAAGTTGATTTTGAAAAATCACAAACTCAATTATCTACTACACCTAATATTTTATTTCATTATACCGATCAAAATAATAGAGTAGAATTAGCTAAATTACTTGCTACCGAATATTTATCTTTTAATTTTGGTGAAAAACTTAATTTTATAACTTATTGTCAAAATGCTTTAAATCCTAGTGCAAAAAAAGTTCCACGAAGTACATTAACACGATATGTAAAAGATTTATACAAGAAAAATAAAGAAAAATTACAAACTTTTTTCTTTGATTTTGATGGTCGAGTTTCTATATGTTATGATATATGGAGTGATCATTGGCAACCACATTCATATTTTGGTGTTACATGTCATTGGATTGATAATAAATGGAACATACAAAAAAGAATAATTGCATATAGAGTTTTTGATGATAGTCATAGTGGGAATAATTGTTATAAAATATTGCATACTATTTTGCAAGAATATAATCTAGTTCAAAAAATATTTTTAATTTCTCTAGATAATGCAAGTTCTAATAATATTATGGTTAAAGATTTAGAAATTCTTTGTACACGATTCGGAGAAATTTTTTTTCATATTAGATGTGCATGTCATATATTTAATCTTTGTACCCAAGATGGAATTAAAGCTTTAGACTATACATTAGGACCAATTAAACAAGCACTTAATTTATTATGGGCTCGCCCAAAATTGCTAAAAGATTGGAAAATTTTTTGCAAATTAAACAACATGAAACCAAAACGTTTTCCACAAGATGTTCAACATCGTTGGAATTCGACTTATGAATTGTTAAAAGAAGCTCTTCCATACAAAGAACTTCTATGTAATTTTTTTGCATCTAATGATCAAACTAATAATATTATGTTACAACCTTACCATTGGGACCTTGTAGAAAAACTAAATGAGCTTTTAGAATATTTTAATTATGCTACACATCTTTTATCGGGTGTTTATTATCCTACATCTCATTTACTATTTTTGGAATGTTGTAATATATCGGAGGCAATATGTAGCGCTTATCAAGATTTTGCATTGTCATCATGCGTTTCGGAAATGGCTAACAAATGGTTAAAGTATTTTAAGGAGATTCCCCAACTTAATTTAATTGCAACCATTTTTATGCCGAACATTAAAATTGATGGTTTACAAAATTTATTATATGCGTATTACACAAATTTGGAAATTTTTTTGCAAGTTCCTAATCCAGAAGATCATGTTGTAATAATTACAAACAATGTAAAAAAAGATATTTTGAATTTAATGAGTGAATATAGTATTAGGAATAATGCTTCTACATCTAATGAACCAACTCCCTCTCCCTCACAAGGTGAAAAATTAAGTTTTACGGAAAGATTGTTAATGAAAAAACAAAAAAGACCCCAAGGAATAAGTTTAACCAATTCGGAATTTGATTTATATCTTAACACACAATTTGATATTCCATTTGTCAAACCTTCTAGTTTTGCTTTATTAGAATGGTGGAACAACCATGTAGAACAATTTTTGGTTATGTCAATTGTTGCAAAAGAATTGCTTGCTTGTCCGGTTTCGACGGTTGCCGTGGAAAAGCATTTAGTGCAGGAGGTAATATTTTGGATGAACACCGGTACTCAATGACACCGCAATCTTTGGAGGCACAAGCATTGGTCCGGGAAAATCCCAACCAACTATACGACCTCGATGATGCTAGAACCGGTGAAAGCACAAACACATCCGACTAGGTGAGTTAGCTCCATAAAGGTAAGAGAACTACGGACTTTGATTCCTTTGGAGCTAAGAATACGTAGGCAACTTAATTTGGTACATTAAGTGCAAGCCCAATCTTTAGTTTATTTCTTTTTCCCAAAAAATGTTAAACACTAATTCCTAATTTTTTTTTAATATTTGAAGCAAAAATCAAAGTTTTTGAATTTTTCCAAAAATATCAAAACTTTTTCGAAAATATCCAAAAAAATTAGAGGTTTTAGAATTTTTTAATTAAGTATTAAAATTATAGAATTAATTCGAATTTGATTATAATTCGATTCTAATTCGAAAATTCATAATTCGTATTCGATTCGTCTTTTGAAGAATTGAATATAGTTTAATGTTTTGATAAATTTGAATTTAAATAAATTCGATTCGAACCGTGGTCAGGTCTAGGTCCCCCCTTCACTCCAAACAATTTGGAATGATTTCTTCAGTCCGTACCGAATCAAAACCCTCATCGTTCTCCTTCCTGGAGAACCCCCTAGCTCCACCGTCCACTGCAGGTCCGTCCCCCAAGGCTCGCACGCCCGAATCCAGTCCTTCTTCGGCAGCTTCCAGTCCAGCTTGGCCAAGTTGAGGACGATGGCATTCCTTGAGTGTTTGGACGATGGCATCCTATTTTACGGGAATGAACCACCATTCACCTATTGTTTGCTTGTCTTTTACATTGAGAGCGTGTTTGTTTCTACTGTGAGTGTTTCTAGGCTCTAGCTGAGGATTTAGCTTGCATTTAGTGATGTTGATAGGTGAAAGATTGGTTGGTGTGGAAAAAAATTTGAACTTTTCAGTTTAATAGACTAAGTTTTGAATCAGATTGGATTTCGTTTTGTATGTTGACTGATAGAAGAATATGGTATGTTTAGGTTAATTCTGACAAAAGGACTCCTGCCAAGAACGAAATTCCGCGGAAGCAATCGAGTTTTAGTGCGCATTCACCATTGAAGAGCAAGAATGAGATATCTTCTGCTGAGGCAAATGGTAAGCCATTGAAGAAAGATTCCAAGTTTCCTGTTGGCTGCAAAATGCCGAGCTGCCTCGTTAAGGTTCCCCTGAAGTCAAAAAAAGGGTTGGAGCAGAGGATTCCTTGGAATGCGCTTCCTCCTGCCATTAACAATCTTGGGAATGTATAGGATCAGAATTCTGAAGGACTCTATTTTTTGCGAAAACAAGTCGAACTTGGTTCTTATTTAGCAATCAATGTCTTGCAGGGAACGCTGAGTTATAGGGATAGCGCGATTGCTGCTGCTACAAGCGGATTGGAAGAATCTGCAGCTGCTGATAGTGTCATTCAATGCATGCAGTAAGATGCTCCTAAAAGGTTGTGTATTTTCACTTAATCTCCTCTGTACATCAGCAGTGTTTATATACACATTTACAACGTAATTACAGCTGATTGATTGTAACCGTGGCTTGATTCTAGGCTGAAGATCAGTGACTGTTATGGTCAGCAGATATGGTATGATCTTGACAGAATATCCGTGGTTGTTACACCAAATCTGGGACGAGATGATTGCTAGAATCACGGATGACACGTTGGCTGAGTATCTTCCTCATTATGCCCCAGCAAGCGAAACAGGTTTTACCGTGAGCTTGTTTCGAAGTTCTTGGAAGAGTTGACGTGGGAGGGGTTTGGTGAGGATGTCTGCTATCTGGTCTTTGGTGGACAAGTAATAGACTCGAAGCTGGCCAGCTGCGACTTGCTCGCGAACAAAGTGGAAGTCTATTTCTATATGTTTGGACCTTGCATGGAATACCGGATTGGCGGACAGGTACGTGGCCCCAAGGTTGTCGCACCAAAGGATCGGAGAGGAGGTACACGGTTGGTTGATCTCTTTGAGCAATGATCAAAGCCACATGACTTTAGATGCAGCCACAGCAATGGCTCGGTATTCGGCTTCAGTGGAAGATCTGGACACAGCACGTTGTTTCCTTGAGGACCAGGATATCAGGTTGGGGCCAAGAAACACACTGTAGCCTATTGTGGATCGCCTGTCTATTGGATAGCCTACCCAATCTGCGTCACTATAAGCCGAGAAGGTCAGGGTCTTGGAAGGCTTGAGATGAAGACCAAAAGTAGCTGTTCCTTGTAAGTAGCAGAGTATCCGCTTAACACCGGTCCAGTGAACTACTGCGGGATTGTGCATGAACTGGGCAGCCTTGTTGACAGCAAATGCGATTTCTGGACGCGTGATTCCGAGGTATTGAAGGCAGCCAACCACTTGACGATACAAAACTGGGTCAAATTTGGTTGGAACTTGGGGTTTAGCCGTGGTGGCAGGTGTAGTGAGGGCCTTGCACGCAGCCATCTCAGCCTTGTGAAGGATGTCGTGAATATATTTTCCCTACGATAGAAACAGTCCTGCAGGGGTATGGGTTGCCTCAATGCCAAGGAAATAAGATAGATTGCCGAGATCCTTTACCGAGAATCGACGATAGAGAAACTGTAGCAGCTTGTCAAGAACAGCTGGATGGGAACCTGTCACTAGGATGTCGTCAACATACACTAAGACATATATGGTAAGAGGCCCACGGCTGAGATAGAAAATAGAGGTGTCGGTCTTGGATCCTCAGAACCCGAAGCAATAGAGGGCCGCCCTTAAGCAGTGAAACTAGGCTCGAGGGGCTTGTTTCAGCCCGTACAACGAATGTTTAAGCTTGCACACATAGTCCGGGAACTCAGCATTGACAAATCTGGGTGGCTGCTCCATGTATACATCTTCTGTTAGGTATCCATGGAGGAAGGCATTTGAAACATCCAGCTGACGAATGGGCCACCCATGTGAGAGAGCAAGCGAGAGAATAAGTCTGACTGTTGCCGGCTTGATAACTGGACTGAAGGTCTCACGGTAGTCTATTCCAGGCCGCTGTTGGAAGCCCTTTGCTACGAGGCAGGCCTTATAGCGAGCAATTGACCCGTCAGAGTGGTGCTTCACCTAGAACACCCAGTTGTTGCCGAGTATGTTCGTTGCCGTAGCCCGTGGAACCAGAACCCAGGTATGATTTTTAATCAATGCGTTGAATTCCTCCACCATGGCCTGCCTCCACTCTAGTTGTTTGAACGCCTTTGTGAAACAGGTTGGCGTTTGCGTGTCGGCTGTTGCTATACACGCCGTGGGAGAGGTCCGAGCTTGGGACCGCGTTCGCATGGAGTGAGTGCGCTATACCAGAGCTGGCAGTGTTGGTGGTGGCGCTGAAGTCGTGGGCGACGGTGGAGGAGGCACCGGGGCTATTGGCGGTGTTGATGAAGGTGGAGCAGCTGCTCGCCGCTTGTACACCAGTAAGGGAGGTGGTTCCGTCTCTGCAACTAATTGATTTGGAGCAACAGTAGAGGGGTAAAGGGGGCTCTCCTGAATTAAAGTGCTGATGGGCCGATTCTCTGGGCCTTGTAAAAGTGAAGGGCCCAACGTGGGAACAATTATTGCAGGTGGTGGGCTTATGGTCTGCCCGCTACTAGTGGGTCCAATTTCTTCGGACAGTAGGCTAGGAAGCAGAGGCCCAAGTACTGCGGGGTTCTCATGGGGATTCGACTCATGGGCCCGACGACCGGTGAACCTCGGATCTGTAAAAGGGAATGTAGACTCGTCAAAGAGAACATGATGATTAATATGCAGCTTATTTGAATTTAGATCAAGACAGCGATAACCTTTGTGTTGCCTGCTATATCCCAAAAACACACATGTTGCCGAACGAGGTTCGAGCTTGTGTTTGGTTAATGGTCGAAGCCACGGATAGCATAGGCAGCCTATTACCCTTAAATTTGTAAAAGACGGAAGTACTCCAAAAAACTTTTCATAGGGTGATTTATTTTCCAACAAAGGCATAGGTAAGCGATTTATTAGATATGCAGCGGAGTCAAAAACAAGTGACCAAAACCGTAATGGAATGGAGGCATTATGTAAAATTGTGAGGCCAGTTTCAACAATGTGACGATGTTTTCTTTCGGCACAACCATTTTGTTCGGGTGTGTAAGGGCACGAAACACGATGGGTGATACCATTTTTCAAAAAATATTTGGTCAGTGCTTGAAATTCCCCTCCCCAATCGGATTGAAAAACTTTTATTGGGCGATTGAAAAACTTTTCAACATTTGTGCAAAATTGGACAAACGCGGCAAATAACTCAGATTTTTGTTTCAAATAATAAAGCCAAACATATTTGCTATAGTGATCATAAAACACTGCATAATAACGAAAACCGTCATAGGAAGCAATAGGAGAGGGACCCCATAAATCACTACAGACCAAATCTAGGGGTCCCGACGCTTGAAAAGTGGAAACAGGAAATGGGAGTTTGTGAATTTTCCCGACACTACAGCCATGACACAACGATGACAACTTTTTATTGGAAAAGGAAATAGACTGCGAACGTAAAGCAATCTTGACTGTATTAAAATTTGCATGACCAAGACGCTGATACCATATATGGAGTGATGGCACAGCTGATACGAAGTTGACTTCCGGACTAATGGACGGGGAGAGAGGGTAAAGTCCATCCTTACTCTGGCCTTGGTGTAAGATCCTCTTCGTGGCCTGATCTTTGACAAAAAATTGGTTACCGACAAATTCAACAATGACATTATTATCACGAGTAAGAGTACTTAATGACACAAGGTTAGTTCGGGCATTTGGAACACATAAGACATTAGATAGAGATATGGACAATTTGTCTAACGGAAAGGACATGGAACCAGTATGAGATATTGGAAGTTTATGGCCATTACCGAAGGTGACTTCATCTGGACCACTATACTTCGAGTGGAGCTGGAGGTTAGTCAAATCTGAGGTCAAGTGGTGTGTGGTCCCCGAGTCGAGAACCCATGGCGAACCCTGCGGTGACGTTGTATGATGGGCTTGCGGCTGTGAAGAGCGAGTCGACCCAGATTGCCTTGTTGATGGGCATTCTCGTGCGAAGTGGCCCAGCCCAGTACAATTGTGGCAGCAGACTTCATCTTCTGGGCCTTGATTCTGTTTGGGCCCATAATAAGGCCTGCGTGCTCCCTGTCCACTCTGATTGGTGGCAATGTACCCAGCATTTAATGGAACAGACTGGTACTGTCCGGATCTCTGGCCCAAGCGTCCCCCTCGCTGGCCAGATCGACCTCGTCCCCCTCGTTGTCCTGAGGAGCGAGAGGTGTAGTTGACTGATGGCACCAAGGATGCCGGCTGTGCAGCGGCAGTCCGTCGGAGGTTCATCTCCTCTATAGTCAACAGCCCGTGAAGCTCTTCTAGTGGCAGTACTTCTTTCCGTGCTTCAATAGTTCGGGCAAAGGAGCAAAAGTTCTCGTCAAGCCCGTACAGGACGCGCTGCATCATATCGTCATCGGAGTACGGCGCTCCTAGGGCAGCCAGCTGATCGCGCATCATCTTGGCGCGTATCAGGTAGGCATCGACGCTCTCTGTTGGCCCTTTGGATAAATCACAGAGTGCTTGCTTCAATTGGTATATCCGGGAGTGAGACCCCACTCCGTAGGCTTTCGCCAGCCGATCCCACACCTCCTTGGCAGTGGAGCAACCAATCACCTGTGGGAAAACAGCGTCGGACAACGAACAACTGATTACCGTTTGCACCTTTTTGTCGTTTTTGAACCAGATGGTGTACGCCGGGTTGGGCGTGGCCTGTTCTTCGCTTGAGGTGGCCTGGTCGGTCTTAGACGGTGCAGCAGTAGTGCCATCCACGTGGCCATAAAGGTCATTGGCGTACAGGAGGTTTTCCATTTGTGTTTTCCAGTACAGGTAATTGCTACCTGTTAACTGTTTGATTTGTGATAACTGGGCACTCATGTTGGGTAGAAAGGAGGAATTTTCAGAAGCCATGGAGCAAGATTGACACTCGTTAGAGACAAGGCTCTGATACCATAAAAGGTTGTATATTTTCACTTAATCTCCTCTGTACATCAGCAGTGTTTATATACACATTTACAACGTAATTACAGCTGATTGATTGTAACCGTGGCTTGATTCTAGGCTGAAGATCAGTGACTGTTATGGTCAGCAGATATGGTATGATCTTGACAAAATATCCGTGACCAAATCTGGGACGAGATGATTGCTAGAATCATGGATGACAGGTTGGCTGAGTATCTTCCTCATTAGCTCCTCTATTCTTTTTTGAAGCTCTCATACTTACAAGTGCTGTGCTGTTGTTTTAATACTTGTTTTGTTTAATCTTTGATGTTTATTGAAGGGGCAGAAGTATTTTCACCCATCCGAATTCCCGAATTCAATAGGATGAATGTAACAGTAGTGGTAGTTGTCCGGCATAGATATACAAGGAGTCAAATTTAGTTGTCTCTTCCAGATTAGTCACTGAGTGCAGCCAGAGATTTTCCATGCGTATGTTTGGTATATTCTAATGTTTGGATATATTTTGTCACAGGTCATTTGCAGAACTATGTGAGACCTCTCAGAAAGTCGCTCCGGGACCACTCGTGGGGCGGTACTTGAATCTCCACGGCGAGATGCGGAGGACTGCAGCTGCGGTTAATTCCTTACTAGGGAACAGCCTGCAATGTCAATCGGAGAGTGGTTGTACTGCTACAACAGAGAGAATGTCCTGGGTGCTGTCAAAATTTAGTCTGTTTGAGAAGGCCGAGAAGACTGGAACAGCAGCAGGTTCTAATGAACCAGATTCCGAGAACCGATCGCCTCAAAACAAGCTAATGGTTCCTCAAGTACATGGAGGACCTGTTAAACAAAGGATTCGGATGCTGCAGAGCAGAGAAACCCGAGCTCGGGCACCTTCTCGGCTGGCTCAAGAGGGTAAACATCTGGTTGGATGGCCTAACAACGGGGGGCAAACTTGAGGATGATGGAAAGATAGAAGACTTGAAGAAGAAAATCTACAGGTTCTTACTAGACCATGTTGACAGTAAATAGCAGATTCTTGCTTGGTCTATCAACTGTCGGGTAGGTTCTTTATCTTCTGAGCTGGTTGGCCCATGGTTCGGAAACAAATAATAATAATTGTATAAAACAAACTAGTTTACAAAATGAACTCAATTGCATGAATCTAAAAGTGCTCAAGCGACCGGGTTGTTCAAATAATAATTGTACCTGAGACATCAAATCAAATAACAACTTAATTGATGGAAGGAAGGTAAAAAAGAAGCCCAAAGCACATTGGAATAAGGAATCAACAACCTAATTGAATTAATTAAAGCTCTAGTAAAAAAGGTGAAACCAGACTCTCGACCAAGTCACACGCCTCACTCACCTGCAAGCTGTCTAGTCGCTGGATTGTTTTAGGAATCTTGTCGGAACTAGGGGTTAATGGATCCCACAAGAAGATTCCTTTGATCACGTCCAGATAATACTCAGGGTCATAGTAATCCCACAGAAGTAGTCTAGTATCTTCAAAAGATGGCGACCCGAGTCTACAATAGAACCGAAGCGGTGTCGGGTAAGGAGTCCGGTAATGAATTGTAAACATCCTCGCCCATGACGACGACGACGACGACGACCCTCCTCCACCTCCTCCTCCTCCTCCTCCTCCACACATCAATGTCCATCCATGTGCCTGACCAGAAGGAGATCCTGCAGCAAACAAACACAGCTTCTCATCATCCTGCACACTGAGCTCTACACCAATTACCCTTGTATCCGTTGTCAAAGGAAAATCTATCACCGCAAAAGAGTCCTCTTTCAAGTCAAAAGACAAGATAATTGGGCTGCCCTCGATACTCACTACTCGATACCACACCCCCTTAACGCAGACGCCAGGGCCACACACATCGCCCGTTATCAGCAAAGGGCGGCCAGGAGTGTCGATCTGTCGGGAGGTGCGGTGCCTCAACGAAATCACCCGCGCATGGTCTTGAAGCGGAGCCATCGCGAACAGCTTGTAGTCTTTGATCCCGCCGTGGTAACCGAAACCCACAATGGTGTAATCATCGGTACCCCAGGCGGGGTACCAGACGTGTCTATACTGCTTTGTCGCGGGGTTCCATAGCGTGAATGTTCTTCTGGCAGATCCGCAGAAGGCTAATTCGACGCATACGAGACCATTAGCGCAGCCCACCATTCGAACCACCCGGTGGTACCACCCCGGGTCATGGACTTGGAGCACTGCCGTTCGGTTTCTACATAGGAAAAACCTGCCGCTTGATTGGGGGGGAACTCGATAAGGGTCGTTGCTTGATCGGATGATGAATGAAGGGTTAGTTTTGGAGTTTTGGTACTGGACGCCGATGAAGCTAGGGCTTGAGATTATCGCACAGACATCCTTGGATACGGCTTTCAACCGAACCAGAGATCTTATCGGTAGTCGTATGAGAATCTCTTCGACTATCTCATACGGGATAGGGCTGCTTCTCCTCTTGCCCATTCTTTCTTTCTTTCTTGACCTACTTCCTACCAGGGAATTGGGGTATATATATATATATAACATGTATCTTCCTATTTAAGTCATCCCAAAGAATTCCGTTTCCCGTTTTGGGTTATGAATTTTTTTTAGAAAAAATACCCTTCCTTCCAAATTGCCTAATCTAAACTCCTAATCTCCAATACTAATTATTTATTCATAAAAAGAATAAATATTATAACAGGTCATATCGGCAAACAAATTTTCTTTCAATTCCGAAGCGCTTGCATACAAAAAAAATTCCAAAGTATAAAAATATACTTGTAACTTATAACATGTATCTTCCTATTTAAGTCATCCCAAAGTATTCCGTTTCCCGTTTTGGGTAATAGATTTTATCTCTGTTTATTTTTGTAATGATTTTATTATCTCTCGTTAATTTGTCAAAATGTACTTGTAACTTATATGTATATATTATGATTGATAATTCTGCTTTTCGAAGCCAAAATATCCCTATACATTATTAAATCCAATTTTTTTGGCCCAAAAATATAATAAAATCAATAAAATATGATGTTTCAATCTAAAATAGAAAACAACTAACAAATATCTTTCCTTTCTTTGGGCAGAGCTTCAAATGCAGTTAAAAATTTCGAGTACAAAAGAGCATATAATTCAATAAGATATATAATGTTACACTGTTTGAAGTTAATAATAGTTTGGTATCATATTGTTACAATATTAATCTAAAAAAATATCATATAGTTACAACTCATGAAAAATGTAAATTTTTACACCAAGGTTACATTATGAGTTGATTTAAAAATGGTAAAAACAAATGCCACAAAAAATTGTAGAAAACAAACGCCAAACTTCAAACTGGTTGATATTTATGAGATTTCTGGGTTCAATAGCCAATACCACCTACCAAATAATAGGAGGCTTCTTCTTCTTTGGCCTAATATGACCAGACTTATAAACTGGCTCCACTTGCTTAGTCTTGATAAAAAAGGCTCCAGACTTTGACATAGTGACCCATCATTCCTTTGAAATTCACCGGGTTTGCCATGATCGCCGGCCGGCTCCTCCTTCCCTTCCTCGGTATGTTCTTCCTTGCTTCCAGTGATGCTTGTAACCAACTCCTTCCAGCTCATGTGGTCATCGTTCTCTTCTCCTGGTTGATCCAGTCTCTTGGCATCGTTCTCGACGAAGGCTTCGTTGAGAGTCACTCTAGGCTTCCTCGTCCTCTTCGACATGGAAATGTCGTAACCAGGTCTTTGCGGACTGAGCTCGCCATCTTCACTTCCTCCCATCTCGTATTAATAGATTCGACCATGGTTCGAACAAATATAGAAATTGTAACGTTTAAATATCATCTTGTATAAAACAAACTAGTTAGTATGCGTTTGACATAATGTATGTTTGCATCCATAATTTAGTCTAAACTAACTCCATGCGTTATTTATTCATTGGACTTTTTATGGGTAAAATGAGTATTGTTCATAACTCTACTTTTTTTTAAAAGTTGTTAGTAACTCTACGATGCATGGTAATATGTTATTTAGGACTTTCATATGTGGGTGTGTGATTAACTCGTTTATCTGTTTGAAATATATATTTTTCATGTTTTTTCATGCAACGTGTCATTCTTTTGTTGAACTCATCACTCTTAATGTGTTTTTTTTGTTTTTTGTTGCGAAAACTCTTGGTGTGATTTTCGCTCGAATACATCCAAATTAAAATTATTTTTTTTCCACACTCTTAGGCTATCTGCATGAGCAACACATCCCAACCTAATACACATAATAAATAATTAATTTTTCTCTCATCCACATTCAACCAAATCTAATTAAATATTTTCATACCCACATCAGCAACTCACCCAACCTAGGCCACAGAATAACCAATTAATTTCTCTCTCATCCACATATTATATACTATCATTTTTTATTTATATATAAATTATAAAAAAATATACAACAATAATTATTCTATAATTATAACAAGGAAATGAATTATAATAAAGTAACAAAATTAAGATTACGAAAGTTGGACTACAAAATTAGATAGAAGAGAGAATTTTAGATTTGTGTATGAAAATATGCTAACATTGGACTCTATTTATAGAGATTTAAAATTTTAAATTTGCATATTATTTATTTTTAGTTTTGTTAACGACAACTTCAATTTTTATAACAACACAAATAATTTTCGGAAAATCTATTTATACAAATAACATTGTGCAAACTATAATTAAAGTAGATTGAAAAGAAGAAAAAAAATAATTGGGGGTCGAGGCCGCGTGTCAGGGATCTGTCAACCTCCCCTGCGTGTGGCTCGGCCTCGCTTTTCCTTTTATTTTATTATTATTATTAAAAATGACCCAAACCGAGCCCCAAGAGCACTAATGCTCCAGGTCTAAGACCATCTCTAAGACTATGTGCAGCAGTGCCAAGCGCCGAGCGCTCGGCCTATTATTTTATTATTTAAAAAAATGGTGTTTAATAATTTTTGCTCGGCCGAGCCGATTGGCTGGCCAATCCCGCTCCCGAGCGGATTGGTTGACTTTTTTTTTATCTAACTATCTAGTTATTTTCACTTGGCATAATATTATTCGTAAAAATAGATTTATTCGGATAATATTTTTGGGGTTAGCTTATCTTTAGCAATAAATTTTAAAAATAATTTAAAAATAATTAAATTTTGTATCTCTATAAATAAAGTCCAATGTTAACATATTTTTATATACCATCTAAAATTCTCTCTTCTTTCACTACATAATCTCTTCTTATAAATTGTCTCTATTATATTATTTCTATTATGGATCCAAATGATCCTAATTTTTC
This sequence comes from Hypericum androsaemum, assembly GCA_963995505.1. Taxonomy (NCBI): domain Eukaryota; kingdom Viridiplantae; phylum Streptophyta; class Magnoliopsida; order Malpighiales; family Hypericaceae; genus Hypericum; species Hypericum androsaemum. The sequence goes on from OZ023189.1 coordinate 9,720,703, forward strand.
AAATTATCACTCATTCGGATCTTATAATCCTTCATCTTATCTAAATTCTGGAGAGTATCCGAACTCTCCACCATTTTATACCTCTCAATTTTCGCCAAATCTTTCCCAAATGCCGTTGTTCCAACACCAACCCCCCAAAATATTCTACAACACTTATCCTTCCTGTATTTGTAATATGAAAATTTCATATTCGTAATTTATCATTTGTACCTTAAATTATTTTTATCTAATTTAGCATTCTAATTTTTGCTTTTGTAATTTTATGACTTAATCACAATATTTAATCGTGTTATTAAAAATATAATTATTTTCATAATATATAATTTTAATCTAAACAAATCAGAGTAGATAATATGTGGATAAGAGAGAAATTAATTGTTTATTCTGTGAACTGGGTTGCTAATGTGGGTAAAAAATATGTAAGTGAATTGGATTGGGTAGGAATTTGGTATGGAAGAGAGAGAAATTAATAATTTATTCTGTGACCTGGATTGGATGGGTTGCTGATGTGGGTAGTCTAATGGTACCCCCAACCTAACCCTACCCTAATAAGACAAAAAATCAAAAATCAAAACTAAATTACCGTCACCGCCCGGGCTGGGCAATAAAGCGGCTGACAGCCCTAACACAGGCCCTCGGGCGGGCAATATAATAATAATTATTTTATTTTATTTTATTTTTCAATCTACTCTAGTGACACTTCGCATAATATTATTCGATAAAAATATGAAAATTCGTATTTTTTATTCTCTATAAATTGAGCCTAATATTTTTAATTCGTACAGAGTTTAATTTTTAAATTCTCTATAAAAATTCGTATAAATAATACATATATGTAGATGAAAGAGAAATTAATTATTTATTCTATAACCTGAGTTGGACTAGGTTGCCACTACAGTAAAAAAATATTTAATTTGATAGAGTTATATGTGGATGAGAGAGAAATTAATTATTTATTTCGTAACTCAGATTAGACTAGGTTGCCACTTGCCACTAGAGATAGTCTAACGAAATTGACCTTTTTATTATGCCTAGAAATTAAAAATTTCCCAGATAAAATTGATTAGAAATTTAAAATGAAAAAAGTTCTCTTCCCTTAACCACCCAAAATCTTAACGTCTGATGGCTCCCAAGATTCTTCCCGTCTCTCGGTTATCTCGATTCATCGAGTCTAACTAGTCACCCTATCAGTTGGACCAATTTTTTAAAATTAAAATATCTATTATTATTTATATTTAGTATTAAAAATACCACATAATTTACAAATATAATCTCATTTATTTGCAAAATTTATATTTTATAATATTAAAATCATAATTTAATAATTTTTAGTATAATAAAACTCAATAAGATATTTTTCAAAAAAAATCTTATTTGTCAAATCGGCAACGGTTGAACCGTCACCCGAGTTTAGTTGCAAGGAACACCTGAGTTTGATTCTAAGTCGGGGTCCAGATGATTAAACTTTTGATCATATTGCAATTTTTTAAAATGTTGCAAACAACTATTTTAATATTGTTGTGTAAAGAAATTAAAAATCTTGATTATATTAGAACTCGTTTAAAGGTGAAAGTTGATTAATTTATAAAGTACAATGGAATCTTGCTTCTGCCAAATGATATTTGGTCTAGTGACATAAAAAATATATTATTTATAAGAGGTTTGACAGTTCAATGTTACTCTGGCGTGTTATCAAAATTTATCTTTAAAAATAATAGAATCTTGTTTCTCGATGAAGGTCCAGCTAGATAGTACGTGAAACAGTGCAATCATGGCATACTCTATAATAGGCCGTGCCTGTTCGGTTGCTGTCCCGGATTCCTAATACAGTTTTTCTTTCTTCCCAAAGATTTGATTCTGATTCACCTTTTTAGCCCCCAACCTGATCTGAAAGATTGGCCCACTTATATTTTATTCCAGTAAATTCCACCAAATACTTTACCCTTCACGAATAAGACAAGATCTTGATGTGAATCTTGTTACGGATTCACGCGAAAGTCAGATCTATTTACGTTCAGATTGATGGAAATTTCGACCCGTTATTTGCACCTTTGCAAGAACCTCGGCATGAACAACCTCGACCCGCTGCTGTAGGGAAACAAGAACCTTGATTTGATGAATACGCCACAAACGGTGATGTAGATCCGCTTGATAAGTCGAAGGTAACGAACGGAATCCCTCCGCTGTGTTCGAACAGTTCCGAAGAACCAAGAGAGCAAAGCCCACGTTTTTTGTACTCAAATTATTCTCCTCATTCTCATTGATAAAGCCTTTATATATAGGCAGATTGTTACAAAAAGAATCCTAGTTAAATAAAACTTCTAACTAAATAAATATGACTTAAAAAAATAGGAAACTAATAAGGAAAACAAGTCTAGTACTCTTATGATTGCTAAAAATGTGATTATCACATAATCACCTTCCTAAACTGACTTGAACTCTTAAAGAAACAAAATTCTCACATTATTGACTTCCTAAATAGACTATAACTCTTATAAAATGAAAATAACATATAATAAACTTCCTAAACAGACTCAAAAACCTCAAAAACGAAATTAATCTTCTTGCTGATCAGATTCATATCATTCCCCTCCTTTTGAAATGGATTTGTCCTCAAATCCTTGCATACATCATGCTTTTTCCAATTCACGATCATGCTTGAACAAGTCTTGGAATGTCTTGGTTGAACTTGATATTTTCCATCCCAACAGAATAGATACTTTGAACATAAGCAATTTGAAGTCCTCTCCAAATCAAAAACTAAAATCTTACTTATTTGCACAAGCCTTTCTTTGAACTTCAAACCATTCCAGAAGTTGATCAACGATGGACCTCCAACATAATTAAACTTGTCCACACCTAAGAAGTCAATATGTTCAACATGTAAATCAGGAGACATGTAAGATATGGGTTGGACATCTTCCTTGTCAACTACAACAACAAGTTCTTCTTGTTCACCATCAATAGCAGTTGAGCACTTCTTCATATGAACAACATCCACCAATTCGGATTCATTGAACAAATCCCTCAAGTAAAGAAGTGACATGGTATGTTCATCAAAACAATCTCCATCGAACAATTCAATAGAATATTCACCAAATTCTTCCCATGTCAAAACCTCTTCTTTAACAATCACTTCAGGTGTAACCTCCAAATCGTTAGAACTACATACCTTCCCCTCAATATCGTGCTTAGTGTGAATGGTGTTCTCCCTCTTTCCATTGACTTCTCGAACAAAATTAGCTCCTGAATTCTTCTCATCTTTGACCCTCATCCTCCTTTGTTGAATTTGTCTTCCGCTACAGACATTAGGAACATCATGTATCCTCTCTTGTTTGCACACTATCCGGTCTACCTTTTCGCTGAGCTTCTTGACCTCCGTTCTCATTATGTGCCTCATCCCACTAAGAAGGGTGTCCATAAACGTGTATGGATCACCAACCAATGGTGCAACACCTTCAAAGGATCTTCTTGAGTAGTTATAAGACATTCTTGCAGATTCTCTTTTTTTCTACTTTCAACTTTTCTTTTTTTGATTTTTTTTTCAGCCTTCTATATTCTTCTTTTCTTGGCTGCCTTCTTCTCTATCTTTCTTTTTTTTTCGGAATTTTTTCCACTTTTTTATTTTTTTTTCTTTCTCCAACTCAGAATAAAATAAGAACAATAATTGAAAACTAATGAAAACAAAAACGAAATTTAAAGATAGATGATCTGAAGTAGAACCTAAGCTCTGATACCAACTGATGTGAATCTCGTTACGGATCCACGCGAAAGCCAGATCTATCTACGTTCAGATTGATGGAAATCTCGACCCGTTGTTTGCACCTTTGCAAGAACCTCGGCATGAACAACCTCGACCCGCTGCTGTAGGGAAACAAGAACCTTGATTTGATGAAGACGCCACAAACGGTGATGTAGATCCGCTTGATAAGTCGAAGGTGAACGAACGGAATCCCTATGCTGTGTTCGAACAGTTCCGAAGAACCAAGAGAGCAAAGCCCACGTTTTTTGTACTCAGATTATTCTCCTCATTCTCATTGATAAAGCCTTTATGTATAGGCAGATTGTTACAAAAAGAATCCTAGTTAAATAAAATTTCTAACTAGATAAATATGACTTAAAAAAATAGGAAACTAATAAGGAAAACAAGTCTAGTACTCTTATGATTGCTAAAAATGTGATTATCACATAATCATCTTCCTAAACTGACTTGAACTCTTAAAGAAACAAAATTCTCACATTATTGACTTCCTAAATAGACTATAACTCTTATAAAATGAAAATAACATATAATAAACTTCCTAAACAGACTCAAAAACCTCAAAAATGAAATTAATCTTCTTGCTGATCAAATTCATATCAGATCTGCTTAATTACTTCCAAAGGAGAGATTATTTATCTATGAAGTTCGTCCAATTTTAGGACCTGGAATTTGCAACTAAAAAGTAAAAACGAATTTATTAATTAAGTCAGAATTCGAGAGTATTCGAATTGGAATACTATATGTAATAAAAGGAGAGTTCATCTTATTTTTTATTACAAGTGTTATTTGCACATCTATTATTCTGATTAATCAAAATTTTAGCTGATTAAAATATATGAGATGACAATTTTTTGAACAAATATTTCACATTGTTTCATTTATAAAGATTAAAAACTTATAAAACTCCACTTTCGTAAAAGTATCTATTGATGCCTTCAGCTTGTTACCCGTGAATGTATTGGAACTAGAACCGATATAATAAAGCATTGCTGATGTCCCGTGCTCAATTCAGCTAAAATCATTTTCCTCTTAAATGGATGCAAGGGACTGGAATGCATCCCCTGGAAAAAAACTAGTGGCCGTAGAGATTTATTAAAATAACATTATTTACTTTTTCTTGGTTAAATAATGTTAGTACACTTATCAAAAAGATAAATAATATTAGGTAATTGTTTAGAGTAAGTTTTATTTTAATACTGTAGGTATATATATTTGGCATGTTTCAACGGTTGTCAAGTTAAATTTTTTTTGACGGTCAACGGTTGTCAAGTTAATTGGTATAATATACAATACACAATTTTGTTTGGCTTTTTCTTAAAATGCATAACTATGAACTACTGATGAAACGTTTTAACTATTTCTATTATTTAATGAAAAAATAATTTATATTGTTAAAGACAGTTGTTTTATTTTTCTCTAATTTATTATCTACTATTAAGTACTAACTAAATCCCTTGTCCTATACTTTGGCAATATTTTCTACATAAATTTATACTAATTAAATTAGCGTAACTTTTTTTTTTGTTTCGAAACCTACTAGTATTTACTTGCCTAGATATTATATATTTTTTTAACCGTCCGCTATCAAAAATTTACTCGTCTGACTTATATAATCTCGAAGAGAGTAGAATTTCAAGTACTAAAATTCGAGAAATTTTGATTAAATTTTAGTTTTGTTATTAGTTGGGGTTTTTTTTTTGTCAGCTGGAACCTTGGTAACTAGGAAGAAGAAATCCCAAAAACCCATGACAAAGATTGACACGTAAGCCTATTGTCTCCAAAAGAAAAGCCAACAAAAGCCCTTCGAAGAGCAGATAAAGGTGACGCTTTCCCAATGTCGCATTGAGATTCTGACTTGCCAACCTTTTTCCATTGTTTATGGATTGGGACCATCACTACTCCCTCTCCCCCTATGGCCCAAAATGGGAGAAGTTTTGGTTAAAATGTCAAGAGACTCAAATTAACTTACCAAAATTAAAATTTTATTTTTTAAAAATGTAAAAAATATTTAAGAAGAATCTACTCTTAAATAAGTCCCAATATTTCCACCAAAAAAAAGTCCAAACATTAATACACTCTTAATTAAGACATTTCACAAAAAATACAAATGGGAGAAGTTTACATGGTGTAAAGTGCATTTTGTTATTTATATTTTATTTGTAATTGTTTTTAGTCCATCACATTTTTTGGGGTGAAGTTTTACTCCTAGACTTTATGGAACACTGAAGTGTTTTCATTGGAGCAAATTTTAGCATTGTCTTTTTGTTTTATTGAAATTTGTACAACAACAGGGGAGAATTTTCATCTCTCTTATCCTATTAACTCTCTTAAAAATCTAACTTGGGATCTCCAAGTCATCAAGTGCTTAATTTTGTACTAAAATTTTATTGGTATAAATAGTAAAGTATTCTGACCTCTAAATTTTGCCTTACTATGGAATTTCGATAATGGCAAGCATATATTTTAAGTAGAACAAACCAAGAAGGGACTTGAAACAACCAATTTCATTGGGATGGTGAATGCATTATGTTATTCTTTGAGAAAAATAAGTTGTAACATGAATATAAAATTTTAATACAATAAGTAAAAAAATACATTTTAACACCATTGGGATGGTGAACACATTATGTTATTCTTTGAGAAAAATAAGTTGTAACATGAATATAAAATTTTAATATCATAAGTAAAAAAATACAGTTTAACACTATCTAATTTACAATTTGACACATATAGTTTTGTAGTTAAAAAATATTTTTTTGTGGATAACCATTGAAACCACATAGTTCATCATTTTTAAACCACATTATTATATGTGTCACACCTACAAACAACATAATACCAATTTATTTTTTTCCATCTTAAAACATTTTGAAACTTTATCAAGTCAAATTCCATTATTTGTTATGTTTGACTACCATAAAATTGATGGCAATTATTAAGCCTCTAATTCTGCAATGACTTAAATGCAATTCACCACCTCATTAAAACCCTCTCCCCTCTACGCGTCCTCCCTCCTCTCAAACCAAACTACAAAAATGGCGTCCCTAACGCCGGGAGTCCTCTCCAAGCTCCTCGACAACGCCAAGAAAGCCAGCAACCTGGTCTCCGGCCACCGGTCAGCCCTTCTCCAAGTGACGGAGATCGTCCCATCTCTCTCCGGAAACCCGGAGAACCCCTGGCAAAGCCAAGGCTTCTTCCTCAAAGTATCGGACTCGTTGCACTCCACCTACGTCTCCCTCTCGGAGACCGACTTAGACCTGATATACAGCGACAAAATCCAACTGGGTCAGTTCGTTTACGTGTCGAAGTTCGAGTTCTGCTCGAAAACTGCTCCCACCGTGCCTGTGCTTAAAGGGTTGAAGCCTGTTCCCAAGAGGAGGCAGGCTTGTGTTGGGACCCCCAAGGAGCTGGTCACTGGAGAGGTCCTGAGTGTTGTTCGAGGGAGTAATGGAGGCGGCAATGGCTTCGTCCCGAGGGAGACGGAGAAGAAGGGTGGCATTAAGAGTGGAAATGGAATGAGTAGAGAGGTTAGAGAGAGGGTTGGACTTGGAGTTGATGCGAGGAGGTTGAGCTTGGACTCGGCTCGTAGAGTTTGGAATAACAATCAAACTGCAAAGTCCAAGTTGGGTTCTTGTAATGTTGCAAGTGGTACACTGTCTAGTGAGCGCCCCAAGTCATCTAGAAGTGTAAGTTTGCTCCCTGCTTGCTTCTCTTTACAATTTTTTTGGTGTACGAGCATTGTCAGATCCTATTTTACGGTGGTGAACCATCATTCACCTATTGTTTGCTTGTCTTTACATTGAGACTGTGTTTGTTTCTACTGTGAGTGTTTCTAGGCTCTAGCTGAGGATTTAGCTTGCATTTAGTGATGTTGATAGGTGAATGATTGGTTGGTGTGGAAAAAAATTTGACCTTTTCAGTTCAATAGACTAAGTTTTGAATCAGATTGAATTTCGTTTTGTATGTTGACTGATAGAAGAATATGGTATGTTTAGGTTAATTCTGACAAAAGGGCTCCTCCTGAAAACGAAATTCCGCGGAAACCACCGAGTTTAAGTACTCATTCACCATTGAAGAGCAAGAATGAGATTTCTTCTGCTGAGGCAAATAGGAAGCCATTGAAGAAGGATTCCAAGTCTCCTACTGGCTGCGCAATGCCGAGCTGCCTCGTTAAGGTTCCCATGAAGTCAAGAACAGGGTTGGAGCAGAGGATTTCTTGGAAGGCCCTTCCTCCTGCCATTAACAATCTTGGGAAGGTGTAGAAGCAGCAATCTATTTTTCGCGAAAGAAGTTGAAGTTGGTTCTTATTTAGCAATGTCTCGCAGGGAACGCGGAGTTACAGGGATTCTGTGATTGCTGCTGCTGCACGCGGATTGGAAGAAGCTGCGGCTGCTGATAGTGTCATTCAATGCATGCAGTAAGATGCTTCTCTGTTCTTTGACGCATCCGAATCTCCGAATTCAATAGGATGAATGTAACAGTAGCGGTAGTTGTCCGGCACATGTTTGGTATATTCTAATGTTTGGATTAATTTTGTCACAGGTCAATTGCAGAAATATGTGAGACCTCCCAGAAAGTCGCTCCTGGACCACTCGTGGACCGGTACTTGAATCTCCACCGCGAGATGCGTAGGACTGCGTCTGTGGTTAATTCCTTGCTAGAGAATAGCCTACAATGTCAATTGGAGAGTGTTTGTACTGCTACAGCTACAACAGAGAGAAGTGCAATGTCCTGGGTGCTTGCAGCCACGCAGACCAATCTGTCGAAATTTAGTCTGTTTAATAAAGCCGAAAAGACTGAAACAGCAGGTTTTAAATGTCATTACGTCGTTCTACAGGCCGGAAAGGAACCAGATTCTGAGAACCGGTCGCCTCAAAACACGCCAAGTCGAAGCCACAACAATGTCGCAGCCAACTCAGGTGCAAAGAGGTTGTCATCACCTTCTGTCCAGAGGTTTTCAGCTGCGAGAAAAGTGGTGTTTAAAGAGGAACACATCAGTAAGACAAGTGGACTTAATGATACTGCAATCCTGGCAGAAAAGCTGCTCTCCTATTCTTGCCAATGGTTCCTCAAGTACATGGAGGACCTGTTAAACAAAGGATTCGGATGCTGCAGAGCAGAGAAACCCGAGCTCGCGCACCTTCTGGGCCAGCTTAAGAGGGTAAACATCTGGTTGGATGGCCTAACAGGGGACAAACTTGAGGCTGATGGAAAGATAGAAGACTTGAAGAAGAAAATCTACAGGTTCGTACTAGACCATGTTGATTCTGCCGTTATTACAAAACAAAGTTGCATAGGGTAGAACTGGTATGTGTAGGTTCTAAGTACTTAGGAATGTTCTTCAAGCTTTGACATCATTAACAATGGTTGACATGATCTTGCAATATTTTAATTGTAGTTGGACCAGAAATATTGTAAATCAACTAACTACTTTGGTCTATCTATGGAGACAATTAATGAATTAGTGTGAAATTCACTTATATTTTACGAATTTTAGCCTATGGTCTCAATACATTTTTGTTGTTGTTTTATGGTCACTGATCTACATTAAATCACCATTTTACGATTACCTTAGGTAATTTTAAAATTGTAAAATTTATAAAATATCCCGATTTTTTTTTGAAAGATTCAAAAATCAAGGGATGGACATAATTTGATGATTCTGATGCAAGGGATCAAATTGTGAATCATGAAATTGCATCTTCTTCTTCGTATGTGCTGGAGTAGTTTTTGTGAAGGCTTTCATTCCTCTGCAGAGACTTCATATGTGTGTTCAATTTCTCTGGCCTTAATGACTTGCCACATTGTCTGCAATATTTATAATCCAAAACGTTAAATCTTAACCACCTTGTTTAAATTTGGGAATATAAACTTGATTGCAAACATTAAGGATAAGAAGAAAAAAATGGAGACATGGGAAAATGTCGGATAAAATTGGCTAACATGAAGCAATATCGAAAAACTTTACTATATATGACTTGGCAATGATTACATTTCATATTTTCTAGATTTATAGATCCTGCATGGTTGATCAATTTCCTTTTGTTAAATTTTATTTAATTTTTACCAGTTATAATTTGCCAAATGTTACTAGCTGCTATATCATTAATGGGGTCAAATTATATTAATATATCTCTTACTCTGTTGCCCATAGTAATTATGATATTTCTTGCTTCTCACATGCATCGCTCATTTGGTGCTTGGAAAATGTAGAACTCTTTAACATTTGAATTACATCCGGTCCCACTCGGATGTACTATTATTTACCCTAAAAAAAATTTGGATTACCCATGTACCAGGCCGTAGAAAAGTGATGTGATTGACCTTTATATGGCAAGTGGATAATACTTCCAATGGGATTACCCATATATCCAGAAGTCAACGTATGGTCTAAACCAAGAACCTTCCAATGGGATCACCCTTACCAAGCCACCTAGTCTCTCCCAACTTCTCCATCACCGTAAAAATTTGAAAAATTGAACATGACGACGGTATACCTGCTATTTTGCATATTGGGCTTGATTTATGCCTGGCCCGTTTGGTCAGATTAGGTACAAAGGCCTGAACTGCTGGGCCGCATAGAGTACTCATTGATATATGGAAAAATTTTACTCAATTATTTTACGTTTTAATACTTTATAGTTTATTGACGAAGGCAGCCTCTTTTCTACTACACATGATTTATTATCGATATTCATCGGTTATGATGTTCTACTTATCATAAGATTAATCTGACTAATGCTTTTATCGTGACACTTATATTTTAGTTTTATCGTGATATTTTAACAAGTACATGTTTTATTCTTCCAAAATCCGAGCTTTAATTTTTAACAAGTAAAATTTTATTTATTTAAAAATAAATTAGATAAATAGTAAATAATTAAATTTACTATTTATTAGCGCTCAATTAGCACATTTTGCCTTAGAAAGCATAAGAAAAAAATCAGTCTAGTAAGCATTTGTTAAATAGAAATAGATTGTCTTACAATTAATGCATGATGCATCTCCTAAGATATAGGGATGGCAATATGTAGGGTAAGGTAGGGTAGGGTAGGGTATTGATATGACCCTACCCATACCTTAGTTTTTTTGGATGGACCCATATCCTACCCTCAACCCTACAAATTTTTTATTATTAGATTCATACCCTACCCTCCTGGAGATCCAGAAGTCTACAAGGTCTGCAGGGTCCGACCCTTTAACGTTCTGCATTTTGATAATTTTTAATCAAAACTTAATTTTTATATAAAATTTAAATAAATTCAAGACATCTACTACGTTACATATCAACATTCAATAGAAAATTGATGAAACATCAAATTTTGTAATTTAATTTCAATAGTCCAAAGTTTTTCTTTTAGAGTTTGAAGTACATAAACAATTCAACAAAAGAAAATTATAGCATGTCAGCTTCTAGTGATCCATCATTCACGACATCTTCTAAGCTAGTTACGGAATAACATAATAAATATGTTAAAGTTAACTGTAAAGTATATTATATATATTATTAATACGGTCTAACAAGGGTCTAACTATAGTCTAATTATGATAGAGTCTAAAATAAGATAAAAATATAAGGGTAGGGTCCGACCCAGAGGGTCTAGCTATGGATGGGTAGGGTCCGACCCACAGGGTCTAGCTATGGATTCATACCCTACCCTAGACCCTACCTCTAAACATGGACCCATACCCATACCTTACCCTAGACCCATACCTTACCCTAAACCCAGTCAAAGTCAACATACTCTAGACCCGTAGAGTAAGGGTAGGGTCCGACCCTTAGAGTATGAGTATTTTTGTCATCCCTACTAAGATAAACAAATTCGTGTGAAGAGAAATTTCCAAATAACCCAATTTTCCTGTTGAATTTTGTTCGCCTTATGCCTAGTAATATTCCTTGGGTTGAACTTCCTCTCTTTTCCCAGGCCCATTGTTAATTTCACTTTCATCCGATTCAACATCCTTAACTCCTGTATGGCCTCTACATAGGATCTTGTTTTCCTTACCCAAGTAACATTATCCTTTTGGTTTATTGTCTTGTTGGGGTTCGTCTTGCTTGCTCGAGTCTTTGGGGTTCTTTCAGTCTTTTGAACTTTGAAACAGCAACCAATATTTTATTACCTTCAATTTGTACCTCTTCTTTGTGGAGTCATCTCCAATGCTAACTAATGAACTTATATGATAAAGTTTGTTGAATGAATGCTAATTCAGAATATTTTATTAATCAATGTTCCAATTTTTTTTAATCGAAGAAAATCAAAGTTTTAAGTTAAAATCGTGTAAATGAGGTAAAAGTTGTTGCAAAATGTATATCTGACTCCAAATTATTCGCTATGGGAAGGTAAAAATTTGAAAAATTTGAAAATAATTAATGTTGTAATTTAAAAAACATCAAACTATACTTTCCAAAAAAAACATCAAACTATTCTTTCCAAAAAAAAATCAAACTAGTGTACGAGATTTGGCGTTTTAGTGACGAAGATAACTTTTTTTTCTGGGAAAAGTCCACTTTAGTACCCTGTGGTATCGCCTAAAATTACTTTAGTACCCTGTGGTAAAAAACTGACCAATCGAGTCATACTTATTCCAATTAATATCAAAAAGGGCCTCGGGCAGCTGCCCGGACCCGCCCGAACCCTGCCCGGGCTATGTGGCCAGCCACGTCACCAAAACTTGATGACGTGGCGCCACGTCACCTCTTCTTCTTCTTCTTCTGCTTCTTCTCCTCGTTCACAGACAGCTGCTTCCTCTCCAAATGCGACAAGTAGGATTGCGGCCCGCCCGGTTGCCTCGCCTTCCGCCTGAACTCCACCTCAGTGCACAAAACACGCAACGCAAAAACAAAAAGCACCGACACCGGGAGATTCATCCACATGGACGAGCTCGTATCTGCGTTCGAACCAAAAACTCAAAGTCAGGCCCTAACCTAACCTTAATCTAATCACTACTCGACCTAAATAGTAAATACAGCCTAATTCGAGATCCTAATTATCACTCGAAGAAATTTATTAAAAAAAGGTAAAGAAAAATGGAATTGCAACTTACGGGACAAGAAGTAGGTAAAGAAAAGCGGAATCCCTCAGCGGCGCCGCCTCCTTCATCTCCGCCGGTGGAGGAGGAGGAGGAGGAGGAGCGGTGGAGGAGGAGGAGGAGGAGGAGGAGAAGAAGAAGAAGAAGAAGAAGAAGAGGTGACGTGGCGCCACGTCATCAAGTTTTGGTGACGTGGCTGGCCACGTAGCCCGGACAGAGTTCGGGCGGGTCCGGGCAGCTCCGGGCAGCTGCCCGAGGCCCTTTTTGATGTTAATTGGAATAAGTATGACTCAATTGGTCAATTTTTTACCACAGGGTACTAAAGTGATTTTGGACGATACCACAGGGTATTAAAGTTGACTTTTCCCCTTTTTCTACTACACGACGACTATTTAGCATGTCATGTCATTAAGAAGCCTTTTGAACTCCATAACTACTGGATGATACTCCCCTCTTAAGTGTAGTTTTTAATACATAAAATGTTATTATCTATCAAAAAGTTACGTCAAATGTGCACAAGTATACTATATAAATTAAAAAAAACTATCTAATATACTACTAAATAGGTGGTATCTTAGACATTACCTTTTTTTTTTTCCTCCTTGAGCCCTTGCTCCATTCGACTTGCTTTCCTCGTGCATTTTTTTTCAAGATATTCGCCAACCCATTTTTTTTATTTTTCATCCTCCTCATCTGAGCCATCCAATTCGTGTTCTTCGATTTTTTCTTTTATCTCATGAATGACCAAAAAAAACCCCAAATCATTCCAGGAATTGTAAAGTGCGAAAAATAGGTTTGAGCTTTTGAGTTCATACCTCTTATGTCTTGTCCTTCCTTGAGGATGACGTTTGGCGGATCCACCATTCACTTGTTACCCGAGAAAGTTGGTTTCTTGACCCATATCTAATGAACACAAATCAACAACTACTTTCGATAATTCATCTTCAGCTTACATCTCTTCCAAAACGAAGTTGTCCCTTAAATGCCATAACTAGCATAGCATATTTGAACAAATAAAAAAAAGTAAAAAAGAAGACATGAAATAGGAGATTCTTACACTTCTTCTTCATGATGACATTTTGGGAATCCTGGACAGCAGCTGGCAATATAGTCATCGCTCAATTTTGTCTGAAGAGACCAGATTAATATAGGAATTAGAGTGAAAAAAAGAAGCCAAAGCATATAATAACCCCCACTATTAAAGCTCTAGTAAAAATGGTGAAACCAGACTCTCGACCAAGTCATACGCCTCGTGCACCAGCAAGTTCAGTCCCTCGATTGTTTTAGGAATCTTGTCGGATCTAGGGGTTAATGGATCCCGCAAGAAGTTTCCTTTGATCACGTCCAGAAAATACTCGGGGTTATAGTAATCCCACAGAAGTAGTAGTAGTCTACTACTACGTTTCAAAGATGTTTCCCCGAGTCTAGGACAGATCCGAAGCGGTGTCGGGTAAGGAATCCGGTAATCAGTTGTAAACATCCTCGCCCACGACGACGACGCGGCTCCTCCTCCCATCAATGTCCATCCATGGCACTGATCACAAGGAAATCCTACAGCATAGAAACACAGCTTCTCATCATCGCGCACACCGAGCTCTACACCGAGTATTAAGCTATCCGTTACCAAAGGAAAACCTATCACCGCAAAAGAGTCCTCTTTCAAGTCAAAAGACAAGATAATTGGGCCGCCATCGGTATCCAGTACTCGATACCAAACCCCCTTAACGACCACGCCTTGGCCATACATATCGTTTGTTGTCAACAAAGGGCGGCCTGGAGTGTCGATATTTTGGGAGGTGTATTGCCTCAGCGAAAGCACCCGCACCCGAGCTTGAAGCGGCGCCATAGCGAACAGCTTGTAGTCTTTGATCCCGCCGTGGTAACCGATACTCACAATGCTGCAATCATCGGGACTCCAGGTGGGGTACCAGACGTGTTTATACTGCTTTGTCGCGGGATTCCATAGCGTGAATGTTCTTCTGGAGGATCCACAGAAGGCTAATTCGACACAGACGAGACCATTAGCGCAGCCCACGATTCGAACCACCTGGTGGTACCAGCCCGGGTCTAGGACTTGCAGCACCGTCGTTCCGTTTCTACGTAGGAAAAACCTGCCGTTTGATCAGGTTTGTATATAAGTGGTAGTTGATCGGATGATTGATGAAGGGTTAGTTTTGGAGTTTTGGTGGTGGACGGCGATGAAGTTAGGGCTTGAGATTATCGCACAGATATCCTTGGATACGACTTTCAACCGAACCAGAGATCTGATCGGTAGTCGTATAAGAATGTCTTCCACTACGTCATACGAGATATGGCTGCGCTTCCTCTTGCCCATTCTTTCTTTTTTGACCTACTTCTTACAAGAGAATTGGGAGTTGTATACTATACTATATATACACGTAAATATGTATCTTCTTATATCTTTCTATTCTAAGTCAATCAAGAATTCCATTCCCTTTTGGGAATAGATTTTATTTTTAGTTTTCACGATAAAATACTCTTCCTTCCAAATTGCGTAATCTAAACTCCTAATCTTCAATACAAATTATTTATTTATAAAAAAAATAAATATTATACAAATTGCGCAAACATAAGCCCATTTGAGGGTAAATTACTTTCATAGGCCCATTTGAATCTACCTTATGTCTAATATGTTTATTGATTAAAAAAATGTTTAATATGTGTACTGTTTACATAGATTTTTTTGAGTCAAGTTGAACAGATAATACTTTTTCACTCTCTCTCTCTCTGAGATTTTCCAAGGCAAAGTCCGTACCTGTTGTTATGAAGCGTTAAATTAAATATAAAAAAAAGTGGGAGACTGCAGAATCAATCAACTTCGTGAATACCAAATGAATACAACTCGAGCAGCATGGTGAAGATAATAAAATAAAATAAAAAGTAATATAAAATTCTGTCTTAATCCTCAGAAAGCTCTGGACTTCACCAAAGAAGACTAGTTTCAAAGTTATGTACTAACTTAATAAAAAAAAACTATCCGCCAATTATATATCCTACATCCTCCACCAGCAACTTCTTCTTGACAGAAACAGAATCAATCAACTCTTTTGTTTCTCAAAACCAAGAGAGAACCTTTAGCTAAGAAAAGAGTAAGAGGAACAAAATAGAGAGATAGAGAAGTACCTACCGAGGGAGCTGGAGGCGAGACACGAACACAGACAGACTACGGAGCTCACACGAGTGAGAGAGAGAGAGAGAGTACCTGGACAGCCGCAGGCGAGCCACGAACTCTGGAGGGCCGGAGGCGAGTGCGGGAGGCGAGGGTTTCTAATTTGGAGCGACCAGAGGCGTAGGGAGGCAAGCGGGATAGGGAGGAGGACGGCGTCAAGAAGGATCCCGCCAACGGATACCAGAATCGCGAGGGACGAGGGTTCCAGCTTTTTAATTTTTTTGGTTCGAGGGATCCGGCCAACTCAAATGGGTTTTGGGAAAAAGAAGAAGAGAGGGGAAGGAAGGAGGAGAGACGAGAGAGAGAGAGAGAGAGAGAGAGAGGAGAGAGGGGAAGGGGCGAGAGAGGTTATGTCCACGTGGTACATCATCAATGAATGTTCAAGGTAAGGACTTATTTTTTGTTAGTTTAGCATCATCATTATAATAGGGAACTAACGTCCGTGAATGTGAACAACTAGAAAAGAAAATTGGAAGTATTATGCTTGACGGTTACTGTGACGTCTATATTAAATGCTCCGAAAAAGTTTGTCATTGTACATTGTGTGTAGATAACATTAAATAGCCAAAATTGATTGAAAATATTTTTTATTCTTTTTCTTACTTTTTCATGTTTTTTCTTGCTTTTTCACGGGATTTTCATGCTTTTTCATGGGTTTTTCTTTCACTTTTTCTTACCTTTTGAACTTTTTTCTTGCTTTTTCTCACTTTTTCTTACATTTTCACACTTTTTTTTTACATTTTTGATACGTTTTCTTGCTTTTTATTACTTTTATCTTTCTTTTTGTCACTTTCTCTTACTTTTTCTTATTTTTTTTACTTTATCCAAATGAGAACTCTTGGCCTCTATCTTCGCCTCAATCATCGCCAAATTGTTCCCTCATTCTTCTCCAAAAAGTATAAAAAGTAAGAAAAAGCAAGAAAAAGAAAAAAAATATAAGCATGAAAAACCAAGAAAATGTAAGAAAAAGCAAGAAAAAAATTTGAAAAAGCAAGCAAAAGTAATGCAAGAAAAAGCATTAAAAGTAAAGAAAAAGAAAAAAAAGGCAAGAAAAGGCATGAAAAGGCAAGAAAAACTTTTTTTTACTTTCTAGCTCAGACTATATTTCTAGCTGAGTCGCTTTCAGCAATGGAATATACGTCAAGATATTCACAGCTACTACCCTAAAAAAAGATATTCATAGCTACTGATGAGGCATAGAATTTGGCAAAGACTTTGCTTTTTATCACTTTTTCTTTCGTTTTCTTTCTTTTTATTGCTTTTTCTTACTTTTTCTTACGTTTTCTTACTTTTTCTTGCTTTTTCTTAAATTTTCTTACTTTTTCATGCTTTTTCATGCTTTTTCATGCTTATGTGGTTGGTTCAGATGGACGGACAAGGTCCGGGTGAGACAGGTAGGGTTCGGTAGTTACCTGTGAATCTAATTGATTTTAATTATAATAAATTTAACTCGATTGATCAATTTTATACCATAAAGTACTAAAGTAATTTTATGCGGTACAATGAGGTACTAAAATAAACTTTTTTCTTTTATCTCATGAATGGGCCACTCTTTTTTTTTTGGGCTCGGTGCTTCTCCTCTTAGTGGAGTAGAGCCAAGCCCAAAAAGTGAAAAACCCTAAATTATTCCAGGAATTGTAAAGTGCGAAAAATAGGTTTGAGTTTTTGAGTTCATACTTCTGTATAAGGTTGACCATTCGAATAATCCGAATTCGAATTATCTGAATTTTTTATTATCTGAAATATCCGAAATTACTATTTTTTTATCCGACTTAGGGTTTCAGGCTTCTTTCCAATTGCCAGCTGCGAAGTGAGACTGGGCTAATATCCATCTACGAGGACTAACTCAAACCAATATCACTACACATGCAAACCAATATCACTTCACATGCAAACCAATATCACTTCATATGTAAACCAGCATCTTGCAAACCAATATCACTTCACATGCAAACCAATATCATTTCACATACAAACCAATATCACATGATAGGTTATTGACCATCAGATTTAAAGATAATTAAATTTGACGATCCAAAATGTAGTCCCCGCCTGTGAACAAATTTTCTTTAGTCCCCACTCAATCCGGTCTCGTGAAGTGAGGTTAGGGAATTCAGTAGGGTTAATATATATAATATGTATCTCCCTATTCAAGTCAATTACCGGAAAGGTTTTAGGTCTAGATTTATTTTAGGAAAAAATACTTTTCCTTTCTAATCTAAACTCCTAATCAAACTCAAATACTAATTATCTATTTATAAAAAGAAAAACTGCAAAAGTCTAATTCGACCTCTAATCCAGTTCAAATTAAATCTCCAAATTACATAACAAAAACTGCAAAACTCTCTCTACCAAACAATTATAATTATGTTCCACTCCCAAGCAACATCAACGCTCAAAAATCCATTCCAGCATAGTGCGCAAGTTTTCGGCCCGACCGCACTGATTGATCGTGGCACAAAAATGTGTCCGCTCCAACAGACGTTTATATTACAATTTTAACCGTTGAGTGGTGTCCGGGAATTGTCCGCTTAGTACATTTTGATGTAATTACAATTATAATTATCTTTTGGTGGAATCAATACAATTTATTTATTAAAAAAAACCGTTGAATGTGACAGGTCTTGTACACGTAAGACATTCGTGGAGTCACTTGGGGGGGGGGGGGGGGGGGGGGGTGGGGGGGCGCGGTACATGAAGGATAATGGGAACGAAGTTATTGACTTCCAAACAGCATACACGAAAGATTGGGTATAGATCAGAGCATTGTTGCTCATCCGAAAGATTTGAGAAAAATCCACCACGATTTACAGAATCACGGTGTCAGTCCGTCCAAGCTGTGGAGGAGAAGTCGTTCTAATTACTCTCAAGGATATTGAAGATGTAAAAGTACGGACTCCGAACAAATATTACCTGCAGGCTTATGTTAATTTAAAGCATTCACCGTAAAGTTGATAGGATACATTATGTCGTGCTGTGAAAGAGCATTCGCCATAATTGTACAAAGCGGAACAAGATATGACGGAGGTCGAATATCGAAACCTTGGTAAAGTTTAAGTAAAATTTATCTCTAAAATAATAATGTTGTGCTATTTGCTATCATTTTGTTACAACTGATACAATGATTCCGCAAGCAATACACTGAAATCAAGTGATGTGTTGCGGAATGATCACTGATCAGGGAACCAAGTTGAGTGATGATGTTATGAGTTTGAAACTTGATGATCATTTATGAGATTTCTGGGTTCAATAGCCAATTTCCCTTGCCAAAGAATAGGAGGCTTCTTCTTCTTTGGTCTAATACTACCAGCCTTGTAAACTGGCTCCACCTGCTTGGCCTTCATAAAAAAGCTCCAGACTTTGACATAGTGACCCATCATTCCTTTGAACTTCACCAACTCTTGCTTATGTTGGGTCACTAACTGGAGCTGTTTCTCTTCCTCTGTGAAGTGCTGTCCTAGCGAACTCCTTCCGGGTTTTCCATGATCGCCAGCCGGCTCCTCCTTCACTTCCTTGGTATGTTCTTCCTTGCTTCCACTGATGCTTGTAACCAACTTTTTCCAGCTCATGTGCTCGTTGTTTTCTTCTCCTCGTTGATCCGGTCTCTTGGCATCGTTCTCGACGAAGGCTTCGTCGAGAGTCACCCTAGGCTTCCTCGTCCTCTTCGACATGGAGATGTCGTAACGAGGTCTGCGCGGATTGAGCTCGCCATCATCACTTCCTCCCATCTCGCATTCCTCTCCGACGATGAGCGATGAAGGCGTTTCCTAATGGAGTCCTTGATTTAAGGACTTGGTAATGGCGGGGTGGCATGCTTAAGAAGCCAAAAGGAAAGAGGAGCGTAGAGAATTCATGTGGTTTAAGGAGATTACTTAGTAAACAATTAAGATGTTGGTTTTAGTAGAAGGTGAGATAAAAGATGTAATGTCCATTTTTATGCTTGCCCATCAACTCTTAACACTTCCACAACTACCTCTTATTAATAGAAGGTGAGGATGTTAAGTAATACCAAACAGTTTTAAGGCCTTTTCAAGTTTGGTTACTTTTTCTTAATTGGTCATCATCACCATGACCACCAGCTTAAACATTTAAACACCACCCGCGTATTAAGACGAGTAATTTTATAATGATTATTCAATATCTAGTGACAACTTCAACAGTAGCCATAATCCTGTAAAGAAAAAGGGGGCAAATAATAGATTGGAAAAAGTCCACTTAAGTACCTTGTGGTATACCCAATTTTCACTTGGGTACCTTGTGGTTTAAAAATGATAGAACCGGTCTAACTTTTTACAAATTTTCTCACTTAAGTCTACCCAACCAATTCACCCATTTTTTGTCAAAATGGCGTCGTCTGGGCACCTACATGGAATGCCCACCGGATTAGCCGTTGTTGACATGGCAATAGGTAAATTACAAATTAGTATCAAATGTGAAAATAAGTCTTTCTTGAAAAAAAAGACAAAAATAGTTGAGTTTTGGGACTCGAACCCTGGTCTTCAAAGTGTGAAAATGCCATCCCAACCAACTAGGCTACAACAGAAGTGTTGATTATAAGTGGCATAAAATTATATTATTATGTTATTATGCGTGCTTGGATATTTATCTTCTTCCCTACCGTCGAGGATACACCCAGTAAGGCACTAACTCAAGTTCAAAGCTTTAATTTTTCAGAAAAAGCTTCACCTTTAATCACTTGTTACCCTAATAGTTGAAAAAGCTTTGATGAAGGGTCGGGTTCCCTGGCCGTGCCCTAATACTTCAACGGAAGCCCATGGTGTCGTCGGGTTCCCTGGCCGTGCCCGACCCTCCCATGGTGGACCCGTTCCGAAACACCACCCTGAGGATTGGAGAAGAATGGTCGTGAGGAGAGAGAGAACGGTCAGAGAGGAGCCTGCCAGGAGGGGCTTCCTTTGCTGGGGGTTGAGGCTCGGAATCTCCATCCCTTGCGATGTCGAGGCTACCATGAGGGGCATTTTTGTCCTGTTGACGGCGGGAATGGATGTAGGGAGGAGGTTAGGGCTGATTGGGTGTGGGACTTGCTGGAGGAGAGAGAGATAGGAGAGGAGGAGAGAGAGAGGAGAGAAGGAGGGGGAAGAGAGAGTGAGTGAGGGTTTTTATTGAAAAATTATAAATAAATTAGGTACCAATATGATAATTTATCCATTTCTAAGTTAGCAAAAACTTAATCCGGATCAAAGACATGTGGCAGTCCACGTAGGCTCCCAGACAACGCCGTTTTGACAAAAATGGGTGAACCGGGCTGGGTCGACAGTCGACTTAAGTGAGAAAAATTAGAAAAAGTTGGACCGGTTCTATCGTTTTTAAACTACGGGTACCCAAGTGAAAATTGGAGATACTACAGAGTATTTAAGTAGACTTTTCCCTAATAGATTTCACCATGGTTCGGGAACGAAAATGGAAAATGTGACGTTTAAATATGACTTCGTAAAACGAACCACTTTACAAAATGACGAATGTAGTACGTTAAATCTTCCTGCCAAAAAATAAAATAAAATAAAATATCATCCACCAACGCCCCCTTAGCAAGCATATTTATTCATGGTGATATTTTAAGGGGGGTTTAATTGTAATTCAGTATTATATAAACTTTATTGAATTAATTCAGTATCATCTATTACAAAAAAAAAATCAGAATTCTTAATAGGGCCTGGGCCTCTTGACCCCTTTCTAGAAGGTGCAGTCTGCAAATTTGTGCCACGCCATTTCAATGGGCTTTTTTTTATAAGTTGTTGGATGTATACATATTTGTGTAAAAATATTTACGTGCTAGAGGCTATTAGTTACATATAATCTAATTCTCAATATCAAAATAAAATTCTAGGAACAAAATTGGATCTTGGTTTGCTCAAATTAACTATTCGCGAGCTCCGGAGAGAATGAAATGCACCAAAAACTCGTAATAAGCAACTTCCTGAAATATAACTCAATTCCGATGCAAATGGCGATTTGGCTTAATGACACGTGTTGAATGATTTGTCGAAGATCTAAGATTCAAATCGGATGTAATTCAACATGGCCTTGATGCAACATGAAGTAATAATTGAGCACAGATTTGATCTGTTGAATAGTTACTTTCCAGTAGAAGTTTAAAACGTTTTGTTTCAGTAGAAAATTTAGTATGGGCTTGACATAATTTTAATATAATGTTTGCATCTATAATTTAGTCTAAAATATTTCTCAAAAAAAAATTTAGTCTAAAATAACCACGCTTTATTTATTCACTGGGCTTTTTTAATGGGTAAAATAAGTATTATTAATAACTCTACGATGCATAGTAATATGTTATTTAGAGCTTTCATATGTGGGTATGTGATTAACTCGTTTATGTAATTGAAATATATTTTTATTCATATTTTTTTCATGCTACGTGTCATTCTTTTGTTGAACTCATCACTATTGTTGCGATTTTCACTCCAACACATCCAAATTATAATTATTTTTTCGGCGCACCCTTACGGAATTGACCTTTTTATCATGCCCAAGAATAAAAAGATTCCCCAAATAAAATAGATCAAAATGAAAGAAATTCTCTTCCCCGAATCTCCCAAAATCTTAGTGTCTAAAGAAACATTCCCTCACGACTGTTGTCATAAATACACTCGAGTTGTTATTTTTTTAAGATAATTTTTTACGCAGTTTGAATCTATAATTTTTGTCAAATCTTATATTCATTCTACCACTATCCCAAATGCCCTTTTGTTAGTTGTTATGAGGTTCTCGAATAAAGTTTTCATTCAACAATCGTAAGAAAATTGCTTATTTTGACACAAGGTCATATTTGCTTATAAATAGAATCTCAATTATTGTAAAATTTATAATTTGCAAGTACTAAAATCATAATTTAATACTTTTATTATAGAACACTTTTAAAAAAAAATTGTCAATTGACCATCGTTTGAACCGTCATATGAGTTTATGTGCAAAAACCACAGAAGTTTGACTATAAGTTGTGTTCTGAATGAAGTCTCCCTTGCTCCCCCCCCCCCCCCCCCATCCCGTTCCCTCCCCCTGCTCTCCCCCTCCGGCTCTCCCCCCTCCCCCGCTCTCCCCCTCCCGCTCTACCCCCTCCCCCCCCTCCCCCGCCCGCCCTCCCCCCATCCCGCATCCCCCAGCTCCCGCTCCCCCTCCCCCTCCCCCCCTCCCGCTCCCTCCCCCCGCACCCCCCCTCCCGCTCCCTCCCCCCATCCCTCCCCCAACCCACGTGGCTGCCCGAGGGGTTGGTCTCAACGACCACCCTTCCGGTTTCGCTATGTCTTAATTAATGCTTCCCTCGGCTAGGGCTTCGAGTTCCACCACCATCTCTGCTTGTTGAGACCCTCAGATGGAGGTTTTCAGCCGCCATCGCTTAATCCTTACCCTTCGCTAGGGATGGATCTGAAAGTTCTCATGGCGCTTCAAGCCAGTATCCTTCCTCTCCTTCACCAGTTCTACACCTCTCTTGCCCCATTAGTCGGTAACCCTTTACAGACGCTGGCTCATGGGTTGACAGAGGGTGTGGGGCAGGCTGCGGAGGGTGCGAGGCCTACACCTTTAGGAGATATACAAGCGAGCAAAGATGGGGTTGCAGAGACTACTGTGACACTGACTCCTATGGCTCCAGCGGAGAACGCCATGAAGAAGATTTCATATGCGGCCGCGCTCCACCCGCGATCTGACCGGGTCCAAGAAGGTACGTATATTAAGCCAGTCTTCGATGGCGAGCATATGGTCGTTGAATTGGATGCAGATAGATCATCAGTTTGTGCAAACTTTGGGAAGCGCGCTTTGATTGGAAGGTTAGTGATGCCGAGAGGCGCCAAACCTTGCTCAACATTTGAATTGAAAGCTGCTATCTCCAAAGTTTGGTCTGTGCAATCGTGGAAGTTGCTTCCTCTTGGCCTGGGGTACTTTGGTTTTCAGTTTGAGAATGAGCACGATAAGGACGTAGTTTGGAGCTCGTCAGAATGGAGACTTCCTCAGGGATGTCTCTACTTGCAGCCATGGGTACTCTATTTTAAGCCCACAAAGATTTCCTCTTCTTTTACGAAGGTATGGATTACATTAGGGGGGTTGAGCATAGATCATGTCGCTAATGATATCATACTTGGACTAGCTGCGGCCATCGGTAACCCCATTCGATCAGATTTGACTGCATTAAATAGGTTTAATGGTACTTTGGTACGGGTTTTGGTGGAACTAGACATGTCCAAGCTTCGTCGGAAAGAAGTTGTATTGAAGCTTGAGGAGGGCACGGTCTTAGTTGATGTGGTGTACGAGAATTTGCCTCCTTTCTGCGAGCATTGCAAAATCATTGGTCATGATTTAGACTCTTGCCAAAAACTGCACCCACGGGTTGAAGCTGAAAGCAATCGACAGGAGAGGTTCAGAGTCCCAAGAGATCCGTGGGGAAGCAGGAGTGGCAACAAAAGAATGAGTGCTCCCCTAGTTCACCAACTAGCATTTAAGTTGAGGAGTGCTCATCTCTTGCCCTTATTACTGTATTGGAAAACTTTGTGCAACAGGTAGTACGCGAAGAGGAGGATCAAGAGGATGGTGATTCGGTGGTACTTCAGGTCCCTGATGTCTTTTTTGTGCATGGTACATATGTTGCAGAAAAGGATTTGATTATTGCTACCAAGGCTAACGCTTTCGATGTTCCTAGTGATGATGCGAGGGAAGAGGGTGAATTTCTACCTGGTGATAAATGTTCTCCATTAAGTACTGGTCAGATTGTGGTTTCGAATGATTTGGTCTAGTTGATGGTGCTTGATGAAGTTCCTAAGCAGTCTCCAATGCCAAGTACAAATAACATAGAGGGAGATTGTGGTGTAATGATTGAGGAGGTTTCGCCCTCCCAAGATACAGGTCAGGTATTTTTAGGCCCGATTATAATAGAGCCGTTGACGCCAGCTTCACATGTGACTGACTCATCAGGTTCTAAGCCTAGGTCAGCATCGGGCAAGAAAAAGGGGCGCAAGAATGGCCCTTCCTCGGCTGAGTTATTGGCATCACTGTCTCCTGAGGATTTGGCAATGGCTGAGGCTAGGAGGGCAGCATATGTTGCAGCGGGCGGGATTTTACCTACTCGCTCATTCGGTTCAAAGGGCTCCAAGCATAAGGGTTTGAAGCCGGGTTTCCTTGGCAAGGGAACCCCAATAATACAGGGACCGTCCCCATCTATTTTGGGCAGCGCCTCTGGTTTACCTACTATAGATCACATGCCTATCCTAGGTCAAGAGGGCAATGGGGTTGTTGTTTTTTCTGACAATGATGATCTTCCGGACTCGTTGAAGTTCATGGGTTCGATTACGAAGAAGACGAAGAACAATTGGGCGGACGAGGCAGATTCACAGTCGGACCTGGAGGACTCCCATCTACCACCTGCCAAGAACACTCGCTTTCAAGCGAGGAAGAAGACTGGGACTACCTATGCCAGTAAGGATCTACGTTGGCTGGAGTATGAGGTGGACTTTTGATGCGCCGCGGCTGATTTATCATCCTGGACTACCGGTGTTGTGGGTACCCCTACACATCTTCCTCCAACTTGTCCCCACGGGCTAGGAAGAGGAACGCGAAGAAATAGAAGAAATGATCGATTTAGATCATTGGTTCCTTCATCGGCCTCGCTATCTCTCAAGTTTGTAGGGTCGAGTTCTTCTCTATGGCGATAGGCTTGCTGTTTTGCGGTTTCCTATTTGGGCTGTGTGTTTGGCTTCTCTTCTGTTTCCTTTTCCCCTTCTTGTAACTTCTTCGTTTCTTTGAGTAATAAAGTTTCTTTTTGCAAAAAAAAAAAGGCAAGTTGTGTTCTGAATGGGCAAAGCTTCAATTATACTGCAATTTTTTAAACCGTTGGTAACAAGTATTTTAATATTATTATGTAACCAAGAACTCAAAACATTTTTCTTGAGTTAGAATAACTCGTTTTAGAAGTCGAAGTTGAATCTTTTTCAAGTTTTATCTACTCTAAAGTCCTCCGTGTTTGAAAAATAATTCTCTTATTTTTAGTATTTGAAATAACAAAAATACATTTTTTTTAATTATCCCCTTCCTCGGGTCCATTGTATTCCGATTCTGATCAAATCAACAGTAGAACAGCAACCAGATCACTCGTCCACCAGAAAGGGAAGGCAAAACAGCGTCGGTTCGAGAACTCCAGTCGTTGCGACCTCTTCCAATGGCGGCATCCCCTCTCAATGTTGACGACGAGGAAAAGGACAGAACCAAAATCGTTTCATTTGTTTGGTTTCCAAAGTATACAAATTGGGTTTTTGGAAAAGGATAGAATCCTAATCATTTCCTTCGACGACGTGGAACAGCCCCTCCCCTTCTTCTCAATGATAGTTTCTTTTGTTTGGTTTCCAAAATATACAAAGTGGGTTTTTCATCTCCGGCAATTAATTTCCAATCCGCCGAAAACCCAATTCTCCGGCAAGGATACCTTTTGGAAACCCAGAAAAGCTCGATCTAGAAGAACAAACGAAAGAACACTCCCCATCTCCCGATCTTTTTCGGGTTCTCGGCTCCTACATCCCTGGACACGGTAGGGAAGGAGGAGGTGGATGAGTTTGTTAGGGACAAGGCAGGGAATGGGATGGAGGCGGTGGCGGTGCTTGTTTGTTCTTCGATTCGGTTCCGGCATCGGAGTCGAGTTTGCCGTCAGCGAGAAGGGCCAACAACGAGGACAAAGATAATTACTTTTTTTGTCATCTAAAGATATTTTTGTCATTTCATTGATAAAAAATAAAAAAAATAGTTGCTGATTCGAACATATAATAAAATTAAGAAATTTTTTTACTTTAGTACCCTGTAGATAGGAGAAAGATGGAGGAGAGAGAAAATGAGGGGAAGGGGTTGGGTGATTTTGAAAAAAATGTAAACTAAATTGGGATTGGTTTGTAATTTTTTACCATTATAAGTCAGCAAAATCCGGTTGCAATTTTTGCCCAATTGGCATGCCACGTAAGCATGAAACGGCAGCGTTTTGATTTCGGGCAGGAGGGGAGCTGTCCGCGTGGTCCTTTTGAAACTTCAGGGACCTGTTTAAGAAATTTTTTACCACAGGGTTGTAAATAAAAATTGGCCAAACTACAGGGTGCTAAAGTAAAATTTTCTCTAAAATAAAACACCAGAGACATGAGAATCATTTTGAAACACGGGGGTCTTTATCGTGAATTTAGTCAAATACGGAGGACTTAAGAATAATTTTTCTTATAATTTTATTCCAATAAATTCCACCAAATACTTTACCCCTCACGAATAAGAGAAGATCTGCTTAATTACTTCCAAAGGAGATATTATTTAGAGTAAATTGTACTCAGGTCCCTGAGGTTTGCTTAAATCACTATTTTTGTCCCTGCTGTTTCGAAATCAAAACTTTGGTCCCCCTAGTTTGCTTAAATATCACTCTTGGGTCCTTTGCTGATGTCATATTTTTTGTTGTCATAAAAATGACTATTATGCCCTTACATTTAAATCTAAAAAAACTCCGACGACAGAGACAATTCGCCGTTCATCTTCTCCGGTGAGAGTAACATTGGAACCAAGTTCAGCACCAAAATTACACCACTTAAATCCTATAATCTAATTTGCAAATGGGATGAAGCCTGAGAGGTTTCCCCAATTCAATTTCAATTCCAATTCCCTGCCATCCTATAATCGAAACTTTAGGTTTCTCTGCCAAGCCCAAGTCAAGCCATCTCTCTCTCTACTCGTTGCTTACCCGGAGGAAAGAAAATGCAAAAGTGAATGGCTACAGACGGAGAAGGAATTGGCTGCTATTGGTGGTGACAGTGAAGGAGTTGGTTGCTATTGACAGTGACGGTGCCTTTTAGCCTTATAGATTTTTGGTCTTGAACAGTGACGACGACGACGGAGAAGGAATTGGCTGCTATTAGCGGTGACGGTCGCTTCAGTGCTTTGTCGGACCTTGAACAACAGTGGCGGTGGCGGTGACCCAAACTTAAACCCGCTTAGTCACAACCCAAGGGAGTTGATTTCTAGGCCGGGAAGAGGCGGACGAAGGTTGAAGATGGGTCCAAGGGTATAATTATCATTTTAAAAATATTACAAATGATGACATCAGCGAGAGACCTAAGAGTACAATAAAAGCAAACTAGGGGGACCAAAAATTTGATTTCGCAACAGCAGAGACTAAAATAGTAATTTAAGTAAATCCTAGGGACCTGAGGATAATTTGCTCTATTATTGTTGCGATAAATTGTGGTAGAATGTCAAAAACGATCTTAAGAACAGGTCCGGAGTGGTCGTCCCAAGAGCGATTCGAACGAATAGGTAAAGATGGAAGAAATATGGGGTTGAGAGGAGAGAAGAAAGAGAGTGGGGAGGAGAAATTTTTAATGATAGGGATAGGAGAAAAATATAAAAAATATGAAAGATAAAAGCTACGAAACTACATAAGATAAAAGCTGCGATAAAAACTATGAAGCTAAGAATTTGGTGTTTGGTTTGTGGGTGTCTTCATTCCTGTACTTAGCTCTCCTTATATAGATAAGCTCGCCCCAGCCCCATAGAAAAACCCTAGGCCGTTTTCAAACAGGAAAACTTAACACAGCCCCGGCCTAATAAGGAAAATACAAACTGTCAAAACTTATAACCCAATTTTAGCCTCTTTCTGTGATGAATTTAGAAAAGTCATAAACTACAAAGTTGTAGACCTCTATCTTCGCTTTCTGTGACTTTTAGAATCACATAAATCTAATACTTGAGCCGAAAGCTACGATCTTTTTACCAAAATAGGTTCAGCAGATCTGCGGCCTAATAAAGAAAACCTACTGCCAAAGCTTTCAACCCAAGTTTGATCTTTTTCTGCATCCAATTTGGAGAAGTTACAAACTAAAAAATTCTAGATCTTTATTTTATTTTTTTGTAGCTTTTGGAATCGCATCAATCAGATACACGAGTAGGAAGATACGACTATTTTACTGAGACATAGTCAAACAAATCTGCAAATTAATTTTTCACTCCAACAATGCCCCCCACACGTCAATGTTTTGACGCTAGGAAAAGCGTTGACGTGTATCCGTCCTTAAACACACGAAAAATTAACTCCACTCAAAAAATAATCAGCTTAGGCAAGATCGTAAATATGTGGAAAATGTATCATCAAATTGGTCGAGACATAGCCGTTGTAAGCATGCAGTTGATCACTCATCTCGAGATATCCGTGTCCTCACGGCTTTCCCACAAAAATTTGATTTAGGACTATGTGGTTGAGTGGGAACTCTATGTCCTTCGTCAAAACGACCATATAATTGTTGTTAAAGGTCTCTAAGCTTTTTCTTTTGCTTTTGAATTTTTTGCTCCAACCTTCTTCGTTGTGTATTTATAAGAGTCGGTCGATGAGACTCCGAACACTTGCCCCCCGAGTAAGGGTTTGGCTTTTTTGGCATCTTCTTTCGCACAAGCTTCGTGTGATAACCCGGAGACCTTGTAGGTGGATCACTCTTTGTGGGTCGTGTCTCACATGGTTCTTTCTTGGACCGCAAAAGTTCTTCCTTAGGTACCCAAACCTTGAAGGGCTTCTTTCTCTGGAGAACTCCTTGCTCATTCGCCAATCGAGTGACCACATCTCTCTTAATCCACGCGTACTAAAATTCCCTTTTCTGGTGAAGGCCCAAAGATTTCCTTAGTCGGCGGAGGCCTTAAGATGCCTTTTGTATTTGATACAGCATTTAGGATTGTCTCAGTTATCGATGAGACTCGTGTCGGGCATGGCTCTTCCTTTTCCTCAAATGTGGGCCCTGTAGGTTCGATGGCCGTGGTGTTGGCCAACTGTGGACTAGTCGTCTGTTCAACCTCTTTGATAATGGAAAAAGAAGATTGTGTATATCCGGCCGATTCATGTACGACCATCTCAATACTTGTCTCAGAATCGTGGGATTCAAAAACTATTAGATCTTCATCTTCACATACATCACTTGATTGTATGACCATCTCCTTTTCCTCGAATTCGGGCATTGCGAGCCCGATGGCTGTGGTGTCGGCCAACTGTGAACTAGTTGTTTGTTTGACCTCTTGGATAGCCGGAGTAAAGTGTTGCAGAAATTCAGCTGATTCATGTACGGCTGTGTAAATCTTAATCTCTGAATAGTGTGAGTCGAAACTTCTTCATTCTTCTATTTCATATACGCCACTTGATGATACCTCCATTGGGTGATTTGACACAGAGTTGGCTACATGTCTTGCCGTAAATTCGGCATTCTCAAGCCTTCTTTCCAATTCTTGAATTGTCTCCTCACTAATAGGAACTGACATTAGGTACTTGAGGTACTTCATTGTTTTGTGCCACACACTTATGCTTAGGGTTTCATCATAGTCAAACCAAAGGCCTCCAACATGGCTCCTCCTCCTATAATCAACTCTCTCGATAACTCTCCCGATAAGATAAATATCAATAATCGATTCACAATCAAAATAATAGTTATAACGAAACTACCTTAAAACTTTTTCATAGGTCTCCTCAATAGCCTCTCGATTGTCAACTTCGAAACAAAAGATATGCCACAACCTTTCCTTCATGGTCATCAGAGATGTCATCTTTTCAGATTGACTAACCTTCGGTATTATGAACGTAAATTTCTTGTCCAAATTCCGATTGAAGCAAACTTGGTGTCCCTAGAAATATGACAGATAGATATACAATTTTTTCTGAAATAGCCATCTCCTAATTCGGCCAAGAAAAAGATCCAAATTCCTTCCAAACTCGATTGGACTTCTCAATCATACAGATCGGTCAATCTTTAGTGTTTTGGTCGTATCTTCCTGGTACGAACTCCGATTTTGGCTTTCTTAGTATCCACAGAAAGAGGAAACAATTATCTTCATTTTTGATTAAAAAAAGTCTTTAGATTCGGCTCCAAAAAGGGCCGGAATACCCTCCAAAGCCAACTGACCTCGTTGGACGTCTTCTTTCAACTCAACCTTTGACCAGTTTTGTCCCTTTTGAGGAAGGACTCAAAATCGTATATGGAAACTCGTATATTTTGATGCAACAATCACTCTTCTCAGATGCCTTCCTTAGTCCCACCGAGCTTGCCAAAAAATATGTTGCAATAAATTGTGGTAGAACGTTAGAAACGATCTTAAGAACGGGTCTGAAGTGGTCGTCCCAATAGCGATTCGAACGAATAGGTAAAGATGGAAGAAATATGGGGTTGAGAGGAGAGAAGAAAGGGAGTGAGAATGAGAGATTTTTATTGATAGGGATAGGAGAAAAATATAAAAAACATGAAAGATAAAAGCTACGAAACTACATAAGATAAAAGCCACGATAAAAGCTATGAAGCTAAGAATTTGGTGTTTGGTTTGTGGGTGTCTTTATGCCTGTACCTATCTCTCCTTATATATATAAGCTCGCCCCAGCCCTATAGAAAAATCCTAGGTCGTTTTCAAACAGGAAAACTTAACATAGCCCCGGCCTAATAAGGAAAATACAAACTGTCAAAACTTATAGCCCAATTTTAGCCCCTTTCTGTGATGAATTTGGAAAAGTCATAACTACAAAGTTGTAGATCTCTGTCTTCTCTTTTTGTGACTTTTAGAATCACGTCAATCTGATACTTGAGCCGAAAGCTACGGTCTTTTTACCAAAATAGGTTCAGCAGATCCGCGGCCTAATAAGAAAAACCTACTGCCAAAGCTTCCAACCTAAATCTGACCTTTTTCTGCATCCAATTTTGAGAAGTCACAAACTAGAAAGTTTAGATCTTTGTTTTATCTTTTTCTAACTTTTAGATTCGCATCAATCAGATACACGAGTATAAAGATATGGTTATTTTACTGAGACATAGTCAAACAAATTCGCAAATTAATTTTCCGCTCCAACAATTATTTATCAATGAAGTTCGTCCAATTTTAAGGACTTAAAGCTTTGCAACTAAAAATGAATTTATTGAATGAGTCAAGAATGGAGAGTATTCGAATTGGAATACTATAGGTAAAAAAGAGAGAGAGTTCATTTAGTTTTTTTTATAACATGGAGTAACCGAACACCTATTATATCGACTAATTAAATTTTAGTTGGGTAAAATATTTAAAAGATGACAGAATTTTTTAATAAATATTTAATATTATTATTTTTAATAAAGATTCGAATAAAAAGCTTATTATTTTTTGGTTATTGATGCCTTCAGCTTGTTACCCGTGAATTTATTGGAACTAGAACCGAGATAATGAATGCAATGATCTGGAGTGCATTCTCTGGAAAAAAAACTAGTGACCTCAAAAAGATTTCTTAAATAACACTGGTTAAATTTTTGTAGAGAAAAAAATGCTAGTACTTATTAGAAAGGTAAATAATCTTAGTTAATTGTTTAGGGTTAGTTTTCTTTTAACACGGTATATATATATATATATATATATATATATATATATATATATATATATATATATATATATATATATGGCATGTTTCAACAGTTGTCAAATTGATTGGTTATATAATACACTTTTGTAGATTATTTTTTGGGAAAATTACGCTCAGATCCCTGGTGTTTGGCACATTCGGTGCTCGCCCTCTGTATTTCGGTAATCGATTAAAAACTCCCAGAGGTTTGATTTTATTATACTTTCAGGCCCCTCGCTAACGTCATTAATATTTTTAGTATATTTTTAATTATAAAAATACTATTTTACCCTTGGTTTCATCTTCAACCTCAATTCATCTTCGAATCTTCAAACTTTCAAATCTTCAAACCTTCCAATCTTCACCCTCTTAACAAAATCTCCAACTTCTCAATCCAAAAACACACCAAACCAAAAAAATAAAGGGCAAATTACTCTCACATCCCTGGACTATGGTCACCCTCCCCCTAGGGTCCCTGGATTTTGGAAAATGATTGTCTCGTCCCTAAGTCTTGATGATAATCGACTCCCAGGTCCCTGGAGCCAGAATATTCCCTTTTCTCCGGCGAACCCCCACTTGAAATGACCAAAATGCCCCTCCCCCACTTAAAAAAATCCTCTCCCCCTCACATTCTTCCCCAATTCACCTACTTCCCGAAAACTCTCACCACCAAAAACCAAAATTAATTTCGGCGAACAAAAACAAAACCAGACAGATTGCTACTCCTTTAACCATCCTAAAACAATAACAAAACATCTAAATTATCACGTAAAGGCTCCAACTTGACAATCAAAGCAGATAGATTTTGAAAATTCCCAATTTAGGAGGAAGAAGAAACAACAAAGAAATAAGAACACCATCGTCACATAGGAAGAAAGAGGTTTGTTCAACTCAAGAAGGGTGTGTTCCTCTACGACACCATCGTCGGCTCAAGTAACGTAGCGGCGGTTCCCCTGAGAAGTATGAGAGAGTCGCCGGAGGAGGGAAGTAGGAGAGAGTCGCCAGAGGAGGAAAGGGCGGCAGTGGTGGTTTGAATCAGAAGGCGGTGGTCCCTTCTTGTTGAATCGACCAGATTTGGTTCCTCTGTATCGGCGGAGGTGGACCCTAAGCAATGGTGTACTGAAGAAAATCCTCCTCTCATATTCCTACGTGGTGATATGGATCTTCCTCGCCTTCACCGTCATCGTCTACAACAAGTTCATCCTCGACAAGAAGATAACTGGTCGTACCCGATCTACGTGGTGATATGGATGCCCTCCGCTTGGATATTTTTAGTATTTAGTTAATTGAGTGTTCTTATTATTAATTGAGATGAAATGCGAGGAAGAAGGAGTTAAAGGTAGAAGGAGAGAGGATTTTTTTTTTTAGTGAGAGGGGTATTTTGGTCATTTCAAGTGGGGGTTCACCGGAGAAAAAGGAATATTCTGGCTCCAGGGACCCGAGAGTCTATTATCATCAAAACTTAGGGACGGGACAATCATTTTCTAAAAGTCAGGGACCCTAGGGGGAGGGTGACCAAACCTCAGGGATGTGAAGGTAATTTACCCAAAAATAAAACACCTCCCCGCTATATTAAAAAGAAAAAGAAACAATCTTGGAGTTCGTATCAAGTGGTACGCACAAAACCAATCGGCGGTTTTCTAATTGGATTATAGTGACCCAATTAATTAAACTCAAGGAACCCATTAGCCCAGAACCCATTAATAACAAAACCCATAAATCTAATTGGATAATAATCAACAACAAATTCAATTACTCCTTCTGCCGTCCGCCGCCATAACCAACGACAAACCCATAAACCCATACTGCAGGTCCACCTTCTACTTTTGCCCCTCCAAGCTGGAGCCCCTCCTTCATGGCAGCTTCGTCGAGCTCGGGAAGGTCAAGGCCGCCGCCGCCGCCGCCGATTCCCGCAGCGGATGGGTTTGGGATTGAATGACGAGCTCGGGACAGTCCTAATCTGCAACCAATTTTAGAGGATTGGGATTTGGTGTTCTTCGATCTGGATATTGGGTATGGGGATGGGTTTGGGATTGAATGACGAGCTCCCCTTGGATCGTCGAAGGTATGGGGCTGGATTTGGGGTTTGGTGTTTTTCGATTTGGATATTGGGATTGGGTGTTCGTCAATCATGTTGATTTTGTTTGCTGATATTTTTTTTTTGTTGATTATGGTTTTTTTATTTTTTAAGGATATAAGAGTTATTTTACATAAAAAATGACTGATGATGTCAGCGAGAGGTCTAAGAGTATAATAAAATCAAACTTTGAGAAATTTTTAATCGATTACAAGAATATAAGAGGGCGAGCACCGAATATACCAAACACCAGGGTCTAAGTGTAAGTTCCTCTTATTTTTTGCCTTACTCTATGAACTATGGGAAGGAACATTTTAATTGTTTCTATCATTTAATGGAAAAAATGGTTTTTCTAGTTAAAGACAGTTGTTTTATTTATTTCTAGTTTGTTATCCACAATTAAATACTTATGAGATCTCTTGTCCTACATAAAGTTATATTAATTTAGTCAATTAGCATAACTTTTTATTAGAATTTTATTTTTTGGTTAAAATCTTTTCGAGATTACTCTATTGACTAATACAAATTCAAATCGAGTTTCAAAGAATAAAACTCAAAATCTTAATTAAGAAAGAACAAATTTTTTTTGTTACTATTTGTGGGTTTTTTGTCAGGTGGAATGTGAGAATTTTTATATCCAACCCAAAACCCTAAGGCAATGGGTTGGTGGATTTTTCATACTTATAAATTTGCCTCCCACTCGTGTTTTAACCGATGTGAAATTCTCAACACGCGTCAAACGAGATCCACATTGGGTCGAAGTTTGCACAGGCTCCACCGCCTTATGTTCCATCAATTGGGGTTCGTGTGAGCACAACAATGGGCACGAGATCAACCCGCACTGATACCATGTTAGAATCTCCATATCCAACCCAAAATCTTAAGGCCTTAACGCAATAGGTTGGTGGATTTTCCACACGTATAAAGTTGCCCATCCCACTCGCACTAACCGCTGCAGAATTCTCTCCAACATGCCCCCTCAAATGAAGCTCATCAGTGCGAAATTTGCGTAGGCTCCACCGCCTCATGTGCCATCAATTGGGGGGTCATGTGAGCTCAACAATGGGCACGGGATCAACCCGCTCAGATACCATGTTAGAATCTCCATATCCAACCAAAAACCTTAAGGCAATAGGTTGGTGGATTTCTCACACTTATAAACTTGCCACCCAATCGTGTTTTAACCGATGTGGAATTCTCAACACGCTCCCTCAAACGAGATCCACCTCGGGTCGAAGTTTGCATAGGCTCCATCGCCTCATGTGCCATCAATCGATGTTCGTGTGAGCACAACAATGGGTACGGGATCAACCAGCTCTGACACCATTTTAGAATCTCCATATCCAACCCAAAACCTTAAGGCAATGGGTTGGTAGATTTTCCACACTTATAAACTTGCCCCCCACTCGTGTTTTAACCGATGTGAGATTCTCAACACGCCCACTCAAACGAGACCTACCTCGGGTCAAAGTTTGTACAGGCTCCACTGCCTCATGTGCCATCAATTATGGGTCGTGTGAGCACAACGATGGGCATAACCCGCTCTGATACCATGTTAGAATTTCCATATCTAACCCAAAACCTTAAAGCCTTAAGGCAATAGGTTGGTAAAATTTTCACACTTATAAAGTTATCCATTCCACTCGCACTAACCGATGCGGGATTCTCTCCAACATGGAACCTTGAAAAATAGGAAGAAGAAATCCAAATAAACCTAAGAAAGAGTTTGACACGTAAGCCAATTGACTCCAAAAGAAAAGCCAGCGAAAGCCCTTCGAAGAGCAGAAAAAGGTTAGCAGCCTTCCCAATGCCACATTGAGATTCTGACTTGCCAACGCTTTTCCCTTTGTTCATGGATTCAGACCATCAGTCCTCTCTCTCTCCCCCCTCCTATGGCCCATTTTGTTCTTTCTTGCAGGTAAGTGTACAATCTAAGACCAGTTGGAGAATCTTATTTGGTAAAAAATTGGGAAAATTACTCTCAAGTCCTTCGAATTTGATTAAATATACTCAAAAGTTCCTCCCTGTTTGAAAAATGATAATGTTGTCCTTCTAGTTTTCTTTTATTATACTTTCGATGACATCATCTTCTCTTCTTCATAAAAAATCAATAACCCAGTGGGAGATGTTAAACTCAGATTTTACTGCTGAATTTGATTGTGAAGTTACTCTTCGTAATACTGAAGAAGAAAGGAAGCTTCTTCTTCCTCCCGAAATCCTCTCTTCTAGTTTCCAATTTCTCCACTTCTTGACATGAGAGAACCACCATCGAACCAAACATGACCAGCGGGGATTCCTAGCACACCATCGACCGGCAGTTGTAAGAGCAGCGGGTTGAAGTAAAAGGAGCCGTACTCGTATTGCCGTGCCTTCATCGGAGAGCTCTTCTCGCTCCAAGCCAGGCATGCCGGTAAGTCGAAGGGTATTTTGGTCATTTCATTGACAAAAATGAAAAAAAGAGCTGCTAACTTGCGCCAAGGACCATAAAGTATAATAAAATCAAATACGAGAGACAAAAGGATTATTTTTCAAACAGGAGGGATTTTTGAGTATATTTAAACAAACCCGAGGACTTGAGAGTAATTTTCCCGAAAAATTTTGGTTCAAATGTCAAGAAACTCGAATTAATTTACAAAATTTTTAAATTCATGTGTTACAACATACAAACATAAAAAATATTTAGATATATTTAAGATATTTCAGAAAAAATGACAAGTGGGAGAAGTTTACACTTTACATGGGGTGAAGTGCATATTGGTATTATAATTTATTTGTAATTGAATTATTCCATGGGGTGAATGAAGTCTTACTCCAAGACTTTATAGAACATTCCTTCTAAAAAAAAGACTTCATAGAATGAAGTGTTTCTCCACCGGAGTAAATTTTGGGATCGCTTTTTTGTTTCATTGAACTTCGTACAATAACAGGGGAGAGTTTTCCTCTTCTCCTCTCCTATTATTATTAACTCTCTTAAAAATCTAATTCAGGATCTCAAAGTCTTTAAGTGATTAACTTTGCTTGATTGTTGTCCTAAAATTTCATTGTTGTAAATTATTTTAGCACAATGTTTAATTGGCGAAAATAAATATTTTTGCAAGTTTGGACTTAAAAAAATAATTTCATTTGGATGGTGAGCACATTATGCTATTCTTTGAGAAATTGTAATAAGCTGTAACATAAACCATAACACAAAATTTACAAAATTAATTTTTTTCTATTTTGAATTTTTCTTCGAGTCAAACTCCGTCATTGGTTAAGTTTGACTACCATAAAATTGATGACAATTATTAAGCCTCTAATTCTGCAATGACTTGAATGCAATTCGACACCTCATTAAAACCATCTCCCCTTCACGTCCTCCCTCACCCTCACCAACTCCAAACATGGCGTCCCTGACGCCGGGAGTCCTCTCCAAGCTCCTCGATAACGCCAAGGCCAAGGCCACGGCCACAAAGCAAGCCGGCCACCGGTCAGCCCTTCTCCAAAGTGACGGAGATCGTCCCATCTCTCTCCGGCAACCCGGAGAACCCCTGGCAAAGCCAAGGCTTCTTCCTCGAAGTATCGGACTCGTTGCACTCCACCTACGTCTCCCTCTCCGAACCCGACTTAGACCTGATATACAGTGACAAAATCTAACTGGGTCAGTTCGTTTACGTCTCCAAGTTGGAGTTCTGCTCGAAAACTGCTCCCACCGTGCCTGTGCTTAAAGGGTTGAAGTCTGTTTGTTCCCAAGAAGAGGCTGGCTTGTATTGGGACCCCCAAGGAGCTGGTCACTAGAGAGCTCTTGAGGGTTGTTCGAGAGAGTAATGGCCGCGGCGATGGCTTCGTCGCGGGGGAGAAGAAGAAGAAGGGTGTCAAAGGAATGAGTAGAGAGATTAGAGAGAGGGTAGGACTTGGAGTTGATGCGAGGAGGTTGAGCTTGGACTCGGCTCAGAGAGTTTGGAATAACAATCAAACTACTAAGTCCAAGTTGGGTTCTAGTAATGTTGCAACTGGTACATTGTCTAGTGAGCGCCCCAAGTCATCTAGAAGTGTAAGTTTGCTCTTTGCCTGCCGGGTTTGTTTTAGAGGTGACTCTCCCAATGGCCGGGTGTTTGTTTCTACTCTGGAGTGTTTCTAGGCTCTGGCTGAGGACTTAGCTTGCATTTTTAGTGACATCGATCTTTTCAGTTCCATAGACTAGGTTTGAATCAGATTGGATTTCATTTTGTGTGTTGACTGATAGAAGAATGGGATATTTAGGTGAATTCTGACAAAAGGGCTCCTCCTAAGAACGAAATGCCGCGGAAGCAATCGATTTTTAGTATTCATTCACCATTGAAGAGCAAGAATGAGATTTCTTCTGCTGTGGCAAATGGTAAGCCATTGAAGAAGGATTCCAAGTCTCCTACTGGCTGCGCAATCCCGAGCTGCCTCGTTAAGGTTCCCATGAAGTCGAAAACCGGGTTGGAGCAGAGGATTCCTTGGAATCCCCTTCCTCCTGCCATTAACAATCTTGGTAAGGTACAGGATCAGAACTCTGCAGCACTCTTTTTCCGGGATAGGAATCGAACTTGGTTCTTATTTAGGAATGTCTTGCAGGGAACACCGCGTTACATGGATTCTGCGGCTGCATGCGGATTGGAAGAAGCGGCAGCTGCAGATAGTGTCATTCAATGCATGCAGTAAGATGCTCCTCTGTTCTTTGCTCAAGAGATTTACATGTTAATGTTTCTTCTCATACTTACAAGTGATCAGCTGTTGCCTTAGCACTTGTTTAGTGTAATCTTTGATGTTTAGAGCAGGGGAAGAAGTATTTTCACGCATCCGATTTTCCGAAGTCTATAGGATGAATGTAACAGTAGTGGTGTTTGTCGCAGGTCATTTGCAGCACTATGTGAGACCTCTCGCTCCAGGTCCACTCGTGGAACGGTACTTGAATGCGTAGGACTGCATCTGTGGTTAATTCCTTGCTAGGGAATAGCCTACAATGTCATCTCTGTAGTGGCAGCGGTGTCCCCTCAAGTAGATCGGCCCCTAACTCTGCCAAAGGACTTCTAGAGAACCCACTACATAGGAACATTATCCCTTTGGTCTAGTGTCTCGTTGGTGTTCGTCTTGCTTCCTCAAGTCTTTGGGGTTCTTTTGAACTTTGAAACATCAACCAATATTTTATTTCCTTCAATTTGTGTACCCGACGTTAGCTTTGATGACTTGCTGTGCATCCTCTTCTTTGTGGAGTCGCCTCCGATGCTAACTAGTAAAACTTAAATGATAAAAGTTTGTTGAATGATGAGAATTCAGAATCTAATGTTCCAAGTTTTTTGTGAGGAAGAAGTCAACATTTCATTTTAAAGTCGTGTAAATGGGGTAAAAGTTGTATCTGATTCCAAATTAGCCCCTATGGGAAGGTAAAAATTTGAAAATAATAAATGTTGTGATTTAAAAAAATCAAACTAGTGTAAGAGATATTTATACGTAAAATATTATTATTCATTCCTTCTAAAATGATGTTATTATCTATCAAAAAATTAAGTCAAATGTGAATGAATGTACTACATAAATTCGAAAGGTATCTAATAACATAAATTCGAAAGGTATATAATAACATAAATTCTATAAAAAAAAACTATCTAACAACATATTTTATTAGATAGGTGATACCTTACACATTATCTTTTCGTTTTCTCCCTGGACTTACTCCATTCGACTCGCTTTCCTCCTCCATTTATTTTCAAGATATTCGCAAACCCACTTCTTTTTTTTATCCTCCTCATCTGAGCCATTCAATTCATGTTGTTCGATTTTTTCTTTTATCTCATAAATGGGCCGCTCTTTTATCTTAATTATAGGTTTTTTGGGCTTGGTATTTCTCCTTACCATAGTAGAGTAGAGCCATGCCCAAAAAGTGAAAACCCCATATTATTCCAGGAACTCTAAAGTGCGAGAAACAGGTTTGAGCTTTTTGAGTTCATACCTCTGTGTCTTGTCCTTCCTTGAGCATGACGTTTGGCTCCACAGTGCAGCAGTTACATCGTAGATATAACTTCATAATAATATGATGAGTTATGAAAATCTAATGAACACAAATCAACAACTTTCGATAGTTCATCTTCGGCGAACATCTCTTTCAAAACGAAGTTATCCCTTAATGCAAATGCCATAGCTAGTATAGTATATTTGAACAAATAAAAAATAAAGTAAAAAAGAAGACATGAAATAGGAGATTCTTACGCAACTTCTTCATGATGACATTTTAGGAATCTTGGACAGCGGCTGGTGGGCCTAGCCCCTTGCCTCCCCTTACGTAGGATATTAATATAGGAATTAGAGTAAAAAAAAAGAAACCAAAGCACATGATCAAAGCTCTAGTAAAAATGGTGAAACTAGACTCTCGACCAAGTCATACGCCTCATGCACCAACAAGTTTACTCCCTCGATTGTTTTAGGAATCTTGTCGGGAAGTTTCCTTTGATCACGTCCAGAAAATAGCTAGTTGACCGGATGATGAATGAAGGGTTAGTTTTGGAGTTTTGGTGGTGGACGGTGATGAAGTTAGGACTTGAGATTATCGCACCGATATCCTTGGATACGGCTTTCAACCGAACCAGAGATCTTATTGGTAGTCGTAAGAGGATCTCTTCTGCTGTGTCATACGATATATGACTGCGCCTCCTCTTCCCCATTCTTTCTTTTTTTGACCTACTTCCTACAAGAGCAATTGGGGTTATATATATATATATATATATATATATATATATATATATATATATATAATCTTCCTATTCAAGTAAATCAAGAATTCCGTTCCCGTTTTGGGTATAGATTCCCTTCCTTCCAAATTGTCTAATTCCAATACTAATTATTTGTTTGTCAAAAAGAATAAATATTATACGACAGAGAGCTACGGGAGCAGATTTGGTCCTAAAAGGCCAAATCCAACCATGACGACGATCCAATAGTTTAGTTAGCTATGATTTAATAGTCTACCTAGTTATGATTCAATAGTCAGTTTTATCATGTCCCAAAAAATTGGTACCGTCTCAATTACGATTCAATAGTTGCTGCAAGTATCTCGATTAAATGCTCACATGCCCATTTGAGGGGTTTTTTTCCTGGGAGGTGTTTAATTTTCCGACAAATCCCGAAAGGGGGTTGTCAGAAAAAGTTTTCCCTGTCTGGGGTTTTGTCTGAAACCGCACAAATTCGTGCGGTTTCATTTGCACAAAACCGCACAAAATCATGCGGTTTTTGTCAAAAAATGCACAGAATCTTGCGGTTTTGTGCAATTTTTTTTTTGCTTCTAGTTGCAGCCGAGCCGGGGGAAAAATCCAAGAAAAATAAAGTATTTTTGGTGAGATTCGAACTCTACACCTCCACTTAGTAAAGTGATACTCTAACCAACTAAGCTACGAGAACTTATTGGCTACCCTTTTAAAATAAATTATATAATATATCAATACGGACTAATGCCTTTAT
The DNA here is from genome assembly GCA_963995505.1 of Hypericum androsaemum. Taxonomy (NCBI): domain Eukaryota; kingdom Viridiplantae; phylum Streptophyta; class Magnoliopsida; order Malpighiales; family Hypericaceae; genus Hypericum; species Hypericum androsaemum. Next base: position 9,762,587 of record OZ023189.1, read on the forward strand.
ACTTTTACAAAATGACATCAACAAAACTAACCAACCATTAAAAAAAAACTAATTAACCAAATATAAATTTATGTAATTCTCTACTTAGCTATAGAATCCGAACATCATTATTATTACAATGAGTGGTATATTCTATATCAAGTTAATATAATTTAATAGATGAGAACAATGCTCTATTAAATTTGTTCTACATTGTAATATACCACTCATTGTATAAAATTAGATTAACTTATGTATTAAATTTAAGAGCATAAATAATATACCAAAAATTTGAGAGCATTATTCTCATCTATTAAATTATATATTACATTAATATAGAATTCACTCATTGTAATAAGTATAAACGCATTAGTCCGTATTTATATATCAAATAAGTACGTGCTTGCTTTTTCAATAATTAAATTGTCCATGGTATGATAAAAAATTATTACCTTTTAATTCAGGATGGAACGTCAATTATTTGCTCCCATATTTTTTTTAAATCTCCGGTATTCGTGCTCCTTCTCGACAAAAAAAAAGCATTAGTCCGTATTTATATATCATATAATTTATTTTAAAGGTGCAATCAATAAGGTCTCGTAGTTTAGTTGGTTAGAGTATCACTTTACTAAATGGAGGTGTGGAGTTCGAATCTCACCAAAAGTACTATGTTTTTCTTAGATTTTTTTCCTGATTTTACTTTCACGGCTCGGCTCCAACTAGAAGCAAAAAAAAATTTTTTTGCACAAAACCGCAAGATTTTGTGCGTTTTTTGACAAAAACTGCATGATTTTGTGCGGTTTTGTGCAAATGAAACCGCACGAATTTGTGCGGTTTCAGACAAAACCCCAGACATGGAAAACTTTTTCTGACAACTCCCTTTCGGGATTTGTCGGAAAATTAAACACCCCCAAGGAAAAAAATCCCCATTTGAGACTGAGCACGCACTCTGGGTCTCGGGTCCATCTCCAAAGTAATTCGTCTATATCTTTGGAGAACTGTGACAGGCGTCATGTTGCAGAATCATGTAGATACAGTTCAAAAAAGATGTACTAAGCCATTTATTGATTGAGTTTTTTAACAGGTAGAAACTTTTTTTTATTGATTGAGATTCTATTTTTTGTGTGATTTCACGTTCTTGTATGTACAAAAAAATTAAAGAAATTAACGAGGAATTAAATATATGCTGTATTATCTCTATTTTATTATCTCTCGTTAATTTATCAAATTGTACTTATAACTTATAAGTACATATTATGATTGACAGTTCAGTTTTCTGAAGCCAAAATATCCCTATCATCTATGACATCGTTAATTCCAATTTTTTAGCCAAAAAATATAGTAAAATAAATAAAACATGATGTTTTAATCTAAAATAGAAAACAACTAATAAATATCTTCCTTTCTTTGGGCAGAGCTTCAAATGCTTATATTAAGTTAAAAATTTTGAGTACAAAAGAGCATATAATTTCACAAGATATATAATGTTGTGCTGTTTCAAGTTAATAACAGTATAATTTCACCCCCAAAAAATAACAGTATAGTTTGATATCACATTGTTACAATATTAATTTTAAAAAAAAATCATATTGTTACAACTGATACAATGATTCCACAAGCAATACAGAAATTGTAGAAGCCAAATACCACACTTCAAACTGGATGATCATTTATGAGATTTCAGGGTTCAATAGCCAATTTTCCGTACCAAAGAATAGGAGGCTTCTTTTTCTTTGGTCTAATATTAGCAGTCTTATAAACTGGCTCCACCTGCTTGGCCTTCATAAAAAGGCTCCAGACTTTGACATAGTGACCCATCATTCCTTTGAACTTCACCAACTCTTGCTTATGTTTGGTCACTAACTGGAGCTGTCTCTCTTCCTCTGTGAAGTGCTGCCCAAGAGAACTCCTTCCGGGTTTGCCATGATCGCCAGCCGGCTCCTTCGCTTCCTTGGCATGTTCTTCCTTGCTCCCAGTGATGCCTGTAACCAACTCCTTCCAGCTCATATGGTCATTGTTCTCTTCTCCTGGTTGATCCGGTCTCTTGGCATCGCTCTCGACGAAGGCTTCGTCGAGAGTCACCCTAGGCTTCCTCGTCCTCTTCGACATAGAAATGTCGTAAGCAGGTCTTCGCTGATTGAGCTCGCCATCATCACTTCCTCCCATCTCGCATTCCTCTCCGACAACGAGCAATGAAGGCGTTTCCTAATGGAGTCCTAGATTTAAGGACTTGGAATTGGCGTGGTGGCATGCTTAAGAAGCCAAAAGCAAAGAGGAGCGTAGAGAATTCTTGTGATTTTTTGGAGATTACTTGGTAAACAATTAAGGTGGTGGTTTTAATAGAAGGTGGGATAAAAGATGTAATGTCCATTTTTATGCTCGCCCATCAACTATAACACTTCCACAACTACCTCTCATTAATAGAAGGTGATGATGTTAAGTAATACCAAACATTTTTAAGGCCTTTTCAAGTTTGGTTACTTTTCCTTAATTGGTCATCATCACCATGACCACCAGCGTGAACATTTAACACCACCCGTCGATTAAAAACAAACGATGATTCTTCAATACAACAGTAACCTTTATCCTGTAAAGAAAAAAGGGGGCAATTAGTTGATTTGACCATGGTTCAGGAATAAATATGAAAATTATATCGTTTAAATATGACCTTGTATAAAAAAAAAATTTACAAAATGACGAATGCACGTTAAATATCCACCAACACCTCTTAGCAATCATGATGATATTTTTAGGTGGATTCAATTGGAATTCAGTGTTATATAAACTTTAGTGAATTAATTAAATCAGTATCATCTGTACAAAAAAGAGAATTCTTAATAGGGCATGGGCCCCTTGACCCTTTCTAGAAGGTCCAGTCGGCAAATTTGTGCCACATCAGTTCGGGTTCAAATTCAGTGGAGACATGGGTAATCCCCATTGAAAGGGACAGGGGTAATATTGAAAATATAATAATTAAAATGATTAAAAAAAATCAGCAAAATAATACGATTTATGAAAATACAAGTATGAGAATATTGGTTTCTATTTTCTCGAATATTGGTTTCCATCTGATATTGGTTTCATTCCACTGTGATATTGGTTTCCATCTTCTCGGATATTGGTTTCATTCTATTATGATATTGGTTTCATTCCACCGCGATATTGATTTTTATTTACTCGGATATTGGTTTCATTCTACTATGATATTGGTTTCATTTTACTATGATATTGGTTTCCATCTTCTCGGATATTGATTTCATTCTACTATGATATTGGTTTCATTCCACCGTGATATTGGTTTTTATCTTCTCGGATAGGTTTCATTTTACTATGATATTGGTTTTATCTTCTCGAAATAGAATGTAAGCTACGAAGAGGAATCCAAAAAAAAAAATTTGAGATCAATGATAAGCACTAAGTTCAAACAACAACCAACATAAAAGTTTCAATCTTCAAGAAAAACAAAAAAAAAACCCAAAAAAAACTAAAAAAATCAACGATTCATCCAATCTTCAAGAAAAACAAAAAAAAACCCAAAAAAATAAAAAAAATCAACGATTCAGGAAATCAACGATTCGGGGGGGGGGGGCGGCAAGGACGGTGAGGGGTTGTTTGGCGAGCGGCGGGGACAGTGGGGGTTGTTTGGTGGGAGAGGGGGGGGGGGGGGGGGGGGGGGGGGGGGGGGAGCGGCGGGGGGTGGGGGGGTCGGGGTGAGCGGCGGGGATTTTTTTTTGGTGGGGGTGGGGGAGGGGGGGCTTCGGGGTGAGCGGCGGATCAGGAACGAGGGGGATGATTTTTTTTGGGGGAGATGTTTTTTTTGGTGGGATTATATAGGAAAATGGTGGAACCCTAATGAGCATGTTTGGGTAAAAACTCGGAAATACCCTCAATAGATTCTGACCATCGGATCTATAAAAAGAGAATTTGATCAAATCTAAAGGCTCAGATTTAGTCCATACCATGGGAATAGTTTTTATGTAGTCCCCCTGAATCCAAATCCCATCAGTTCAGTGGGCTTTTTCTAGAAACAAAAATTGGATCTGGGTTGACCAAAAAAAATTGCAATAAAGTAACAATTTGCGAACTCGAGAGAGAATGAAATGCTTGAATAAGGAACTTTCCAAAATATAACTTAATTCCGATGCAATTCAATATGGGCTTGATGCAATATGAATTAATAATTAAAGTAAAAATTGAGTACAGATTTCATCCGGTGAATAGTTACTTTCCATTAGAAGTTCAGAACGTTTTGTTTCGGTAGAAAATTTAGTATGAGTTTGACATAATTTTAATATAATGTTATGTTTGCATCTATCATTTAGTCTAAAATAACTCCATGCTTTATTTATTCATTGGAACTTTTTTATGGGTAAAATGATTATTGTAAATAAATCTACGCTGCATAGTAATATGTTATTTAGGACTTTCATATGTGAACATGTGATACTGATAACTCGTTTATGTATTAGAAATATATTTTTAGTCAAATTTTTTTCATTAAACGTGTCATTTTTTTGTTGAACTCATCACTCTTGGTGCGATTGTCGCTCCAACACATCCAAATTAAAATTATTTTTTCGGTGCACCCTTACGGAATAGACTTTTTTTTCTTTGAGGTTTCTACAATCATCCTTCCGTTTCTCGGTTCCGTTGCTGTCCTCGATTCCTAATACCGTATTTCTTTTTTCCCAAAGAATTGGTTCTGATGCACCATTTTAACCCCCAACCTGATCTAAAGATTGGCCCACTTGTATTTTATTCCAATAAATTCCACCAAATACTTTACCCTTCACGGATAAGACAAGATCTGCTTAATTGCTTCCAAAGGAGATATTATTTATCAATGAAGTTCGTCCAATTATAGGGACTTGGAGCTTCGCAACTAAAAACGAAATTTATTAAACGAGTCAGGATTTGGGAGTGTTCGAATTGGAATAATATAGGTAAAAAAAGGAGAATTCATCTTTTTTTTAACATGTGTATCCGAGCACTCAGTACACCGACTAATCAAAATTATAATTATGTAAAATATTTGAAAAATAAAAAAATTTATTTCAATAAATATTAATTATTTTGATTAAACTAAAACTCCAGGCTAAAGTGTCTACTGATGCCTTCGGCTTGTTACCCGTGAATTTATTGGAACTAGAGCCGAGATAATAATGATTGTTCCTGTTTCGTGCTCAACTCAATTTTGGATTGAGTAGAGACAACATAAAAGTCGTTTCCAAGAAAAGAATTTCGTTTACACCATCAGATTTTATTAAAAATTGTGTTTATAAATTTGACAGTCATAAAAAATTGTGTCTATAAATATAATGACACTTTTTTTGTAGAGAAAAAAATGCTAGTACTTATCAAAAAGATAAATAATGTTAGTTAATTGTTTATGGTTTGTTTTCGTTGGTTACTAGTTGAGGCTTTTCCTTTTTGTCAGGTGGAACCTTGGAAACTAGGAAGAAGAAATAAATACAAAAAACCAAGGAGGAGATTGGCACGTAAGCCTATTGACTCCAAAAAGAAAAGCCAACAGAAACCCTTCGAAGAGCAGAAAAAGGTAGCAGCCTTCCCAATGTCACATTGAGATTCTGACTTGCCAACCTTTTTCCTTTGTTCATGGATTCGGACCATCACTACTCTCTCTCCCCTCTATGGCCCATCTCGTACTTTCTTGCAGGCAAATGTGTAATCAATGACCATTGGGAGAATCTTATTTGGCGGAAGTTTCTGTCAAAACGTGAGAGACTCGAATTAACTCACTAAAATTTTGGATTCATTTATTACAATAGTAGAAATTTTTTTTAAAATTAAATATTATACTTAATTATAATGTTAGAAATTTAACCCTTGACAATATTTAAAGAAGAATTTTTAACTTTTTTGTTTTAGTACAAAACCTATGTCGCTAAGCCAAATACTTGTTGACGTCATCTATTATCCTATTAACTCTCTTATAAATCTAATTTGGGATCTCCAAGTCATCAAGTGCTTAACTTTTCTTGATTGTTGTACTAAAACTTCATTGATATAAATTGTAAAGTATCCTGACATCTAATTTTTTCCTTACTATGGAATTTCGATAATGGCAAGCATAAATTTTAATATTTTGTCCATTCTAACATAAATACATGCCACTAACAATGATCGAATTTGAAACTTGCATGCATAAATGTCTCAATGTTATTATTAACACAACTTTTCATTGGCGAAAATAAAATTTGTTTATATTGCAAGGAGGGACTTGAAAAAAACCAATTTCATCGGGATGGTGAACACGTTATATTGTTCTTTAAGAAAAATAAGTTGAAACATGAATATAAAATTTCAATACCATAAAATCACAAAAACATTACACTTTAATACAATGAAAGTTACAATTGGATACATATAGTTCTATGGTTTAAAAATACATTCTCGAGAATAATGATTAGAATCACAGAGTTGGTCATTTTTATACCATATTACTATATATGTCACACCGACGAACAACATACAATCAATTTATTTTTTTCCATCTTAAAACATTTTGAAAATATTAAGAAGTGAAACTCCATTATTTGATAAGTTTGACTACCATAAAATTGATGGCAATTATTAAGCCTCTAATTCTGCAATGACTTAAATGCAATTTCCCACCACATTAAAACCCTGTCCCACCTACACGTCCTCCTTCCCCTCAAACCAAACTCCAAACATGGCGTCCCTAACGCCGGGAGTCCTCTCCAAGCTCCTCGAAAACGCCAAGAAAGCCAGCAACCCGGTCTCCGGCCACCGATCAGCCCTTCTCCAAGTGACAGAGATCGTCCCCTCTCTCTCCGGCAACCCGGAGAACCCCTGGCAAAGCCAAGGCTTCTTCCTCAAAGTATCGGACTCGTTGCACTCCACCTACGTCTCCCTCTCGGAACCCGACCTTGACCTGATATACAGCGACAAAATCCAACTAGGTCAGTTCGTTTACGTGTCGAAGTTCGAGTTCTGCTCCAAAACTGCTTCCACCGTGCCTGTGCTTAAAGGGTTGAAGCCTGTTCCCAAGAAGAGGCAGGCTTGTGTTGGGACCCCCAAAGAGCTGGTCACTGGAGAGCTCTTGAGGGTTGTTCGAGGGAGTAGTGGGGGCGGTGATGGCTTTGTCCCGAGGGGGACGAAGAAGAAGGGGGGCATTAAGAGTGGGATTGGAATGAGTAGAGAGGTTAGAGAGAGGGTTGGACTAGGAGATGATGCGAGGAGGTTGAGCTTGGACTCGGCTCGGAGAGTTTGGAATAACAATCAGACTCCAAAGTCCAAGTTGGGTTCTAGTAATGTTGCAAGTGGTACACTGTCTAGTGAGCCCCCCAAGTCATCTAGAAGTGTAAGTTTGCTCTTTGCCCGCCGAGTCTGTTTTAGGGGTGACTCTCCCAATAGCCTTTTTTTTAGCTAGCTGTTGACTTAGCTTGCATTTAGTGACATTGATAGGTGAATGGTTGGTTGGTTGATGTGGATAAAAATTTGACCTATTCAGTTCAATAGACTAAGTTTTGAATCAGATTGGATTTCGTTTTGTATGATGGCTGATAGAAGATCGGTAACTTTAGGTAAATTCTGACAAAAGGGCTCCTCCTAAGAACGAAATTCCGCGGAAGCAACCAAGTTTTAGTACTCATTCACCATTGAAGAGCAAGAATGAGATTTCTTCTGCTGAGGCAAATAGGAAGCCATTGAAGAAGGATTCCAAGTCTCCTACTGGCTGCGCAACGCCGAGCTGCCTTGTTAAGGTTCCCCTGAAGTCCAGAACAGGGTTGGAGCAGAGGATTCCTTGGAATGACCTTCCTCCTGCCATCAACAATCTTGGGAAGGTATAGGATCAGAACTCTGAAGGACTCTATTTTTTGCGAAAGCGGATTGGAACTTGGTTCTTATTTAGCAATGTCTTGCAGGGAACGCTGAGTTACAGGGATTCCGCAATTGCTGCTGCTGCACGCGGATTGGAAGAAGCTGCAGCTGCAGATAGTGTCATTCAATGCATGCAGTAAGATGCTCCTCTGTTCTTTGCTGAAGTGATTTACATGTTAATGTTTCTTCTCATACTTACAAGTGATCAGCTTTGCCTTAGCACTTGTTTTGTGTAATCTTTGATGTTTAGAGCAGGGGAAGAGGTATTTTCACTCATCCGATTTTCCGAAGTCTATAGGATGAATGTAACAGTAGAGGTATTTGTCGCAGGTCATTTGCAGCACTATGTGAGACCTCTCAGAAAGTCGCTCCTGGACCACTTGTGGAACGGTACTTGAATCTCCACGGCGACTTGCGAAGGACTGCAGCTGTGGTTAATTCCTTGCTAGGGAGCAGCCTACAATGTCAATTGGAGAGTGGTTGTACTGCTACAGCTACAACAGAGAGAAGAGCAATGTCCTGGGTGCTTGCAGCCACGCAGACCAATCTGTCGAAATTTAGTCTGTTTGAGAAAGCCGAGAAGACTGGAACAGCGGGTTCTAAATGTCATTACGTGGTCCTACAAACCGAAAAGGAACCAGATTCCGAGAACAGGTCGCCTCCAGTCAAGCCAAGTCGAAGCCACAACAATGTCGCACCCAACTCAGGTGTGAGGAGGTTGTCATCGCCTTCAGTCCAGCGGTTTTCAGCCACGAGAAAAGTGGTGTTTAAAGACGAAAGCAGCAAGACAAGTGGACTCAAGGATACTGCAATCCTGGCAGAAAAGCTGCTCTCCTATTCTTGCCAATGGTTCCTCAAGTACATGGAGGACCTGTTAAACAAAGGGTTCGGACCCTGCAGAGCAGAGAAACCCGAGCTCGCACATCTTCTTAGCCAGCTCAAGAGGGTAAACATCTGGTTGGATGGCCTAACAGGGGATAAACTCGAGGCTGATGGAAAGATAGAAGACTTGAAGAAGAAAATCTACAGGTTCTTACTAGACCATGTTGAATCTGCTGTTATTACAAAACATAGTTGCATAGGTTCTTACTAGACCATGTTGAATCTACAGGTTCTAACTCCTTAGGAATGTTCTTCTTGACATCTTTAACAGTAGTTGACATAATCTTGCAATGTTTTACTTGTAGTTGGACTAGAAATATTGTAAAGCAACTAACTACTTTGGTCTATCTATGGACACAATTAATGAATTAGTCTGAAATCCACCACATTAAGTTATTGTACAATCACTTTAGGTAACTTTGAAATTGTAAAATTTATAAAACATCGCAAATTTTATTTTGTTATCGCCCAGATGCAATGCTATATTGATATAAATCTATGGGACTAAAATATGAAAGATTCAAACAATCAAGGGATGGCCACAATCTGATGATTATGATGCAAAGGATCAGCTTGTGAATCATGAAATTGCATCTTCTTCTTCGCATGTGCTGAAGCAGCTTTTGTGAACGGTTTCATTCCTCTGCAAGACTTCATATGTGTGTTCAATTTCTCTGGCCTGAATGACTTGCCACATTGTCTGCAATATTTATAATCCAAAACGTTAAATCTTAAACTTGATTTAAAAATTTGGGAATATAAACTTGATTGGAAACATTAAAGAGCAGAAGAAAGAAATGGAAGCATGAGAAAATATCAATATCGGATCAAATTGGCTGATATGGAGCAATATTGAAATTTTAATAATAATTCGTATATTCAGGATGTATATATCCTACATGGTTGATCAATTTCCTTTTGTTAAATTTTATTTAATTTTTACTAGTTATAATTCGCCAAATATGTTGCTAGTTGCTATATTGTTACTGGGGTCAAATTATATTAATATATCTCTTACTGCCTGGACTTGATATTTCTTACTTCACATGCATCACTCATGTGAAATATAACATTATATCTCTTACTGACTTTGATCTGCTGCCCACTAAACGCATAAGAAGCCAGATTTTCTTACTAGACCAGGTTGATTCTGCTTCTTCAAGGTTCCCTCTTGCTTTAATCGTCACAACAAAGACTATAAAGTTTGTTTTTGCTTTCTTTCTAGGTTGGCCAATATATATGAAATTCTACTCAGACTTACAAATTCAAATTAAGGTGGCCTTAAACTGTCATACCCTCGCAATAATATATACCAGTTGACATTAGTTTCACTAACCCTTCAACAAATTAAACCGTCCTTTGACAATGTCAAAATTTTTTATCATTTATTTAATTACTTGTGTGTTTCTTCTAGCCTCTAATTGGTTTATGGTTCATTATTCACCAATATGGTTTATTTAATTTCTCGCTTTTTAGAGCCAGAAATATGGTTTCTTACTGTCCATTTCATTTTCATGACTTCGTCATTCCTTAAAAACCACGTCAGCTATTATTTGTTTAGGAATAGAAGGATATAGATCCATAGATTACCCATACAAAAAAAAAAGGAGATGTAGTAGCTATTAGAATATGCCCGCTAAATGTTCAAGTTGGACGTCTATGCTATATAAGAAAAATGAAATGAAAATGAAGTGGATGTATATTAAATCCGAAGCACAAAATTTTATACCAATTTCGGCCTTTGCTATAGTAGAAAATATGTGTGAATATATAAACAACAGCGGCCTTATGACAAAAAATATTTGATCTAATAGCACAAGACGTAGTATAAATTGAAAAATGTCTGGCATATCTAACTAATGAACTAAAAATTTACTGAACTTATTTATTTAGCTTATTAAAACTTACAAGCATGTTGGTGCACCAACTGGTTTGTAAGCAGCAGGAATTCTTCTTGTTGTGTAGCCATGTACACTCGTCTTCTGCTCCTTCCTTGAACCCATTAATCCGTCAACGCTTCTCCTATTCAACATTAAACCCTCAAATTTGAGATCCCTAGCTTAATTAGTTTAGTTTGTAATCTCTTTCTTTATCATCAACCAAATCCGTGGTCGCCCACTTACCACAATTCAACAAGTTAATTATATGTAATAATGTTCAGTTTTTTGGCCGAGCCATCTTAATTATGTCAATAACATAAAATTTATTAGAATTGCCATAGCCAAAAGCAAACCAAGAAGACAATTACATGTACGTACCTTGGTTGATTGTCACGTTGATTCCAAGAGTCTCTTGTCAATCCTCCACCTTTGTTATGATCCAAATTGCAATCCTTTTTACCATTCTTTGGTTTAACCGAATCATTCATGGGCTTTAAAACATCGTCATTTGTATCGATGGCTCCGCAATTCATTAAGTTCCGAAAAATCTTTGAAGCTCTTCCTGAACTACTCTTATTTTCTGTTACACCTGAATGCGACGAAAATAAAAAATTTGGAGTATCCACCTTATCAGCACTTTCCATGTCTCTAATATCTCTATCTTTGTGGTTGCTCCTCATTTTCTTCTCCTTGTTCTCTTTATCACCCAAAAGAATAGTGGAAAAATAAGAAGAGGGTGAGAAGTTCTCCAACTTTCTTCCTTGTTGATGAGAGTGCTTCTCCTTATTCCTAATAAGGTCTTCTTCTTGTTCTTCTAGCTTATTGTTTTCTTCCGTTAACGTTGACCCATCGGAGCTGAACACCGGAGATTCTTCGTAGATTTCTGAGAAAGATTTTCTTGTACTACTAATTCTAGGGCAATATCGGTAGCTTCCCCTTGGAGTAGTATCATCATTTTTCTCTTCTTTTTCTTTGTGGTTTTCACAGCCGGCCTGAACCTTTCTATCAGCTTTTAACTCAGAACAATCTTTTGTAATTGCCACAAAGGAACATGCATCTGTTCATTTTTTAGAAGTATTAATTACTACCATTAGATCCAGATTAATTAAAATAATTAAATCACATTTCAGGGTATGGTTAATTAATTTCTTACCAACAGGTGAAGTGTGGGAAATGTCCGATCCTTTGAGGACGTATTCGTTGTCACAGATTGGTGTAATGAGATCATCGTCCGTTAAATCTTGCCAGACATATCCATTCTTGTACTTCCTGATATAACAATATTCCCCAACAAATTTTTAAAACGGTAAAATTTTTATTCCAATTCGAAAAGTTAAACCACAATACAGAGCAAATTAAGGTCAAAGTAAAAAAACTCAGAACTTCTTTATTAGATATTAATTAAGTCAACTGCTTGATGAAGACAAACCTTTTATAGGACCATGCAAACGCTTCAGGCATATCTTTTCCTCTCAAATCGGCTAGCCATCTCTTCACATCTTTTTTTCAACCCACAAATGAAAAAATTAGAAGAAATTATACAACTTTCTCGTCATATGATCGATCATATTAACTTAAATAGATGTGTATAAATATAAATACCTCTTAAATGAACACCATTTTTTTGGAGGTGATGAATTCGAAGAAGATGGGGTTGCTCAAATTTTCCCACGTGGCTAAGGAAATAGATAATATGGAGACGCCTCACTTGGTGATCCCCTCCACTACCTTTGGATATCCCACCCGAGGCTTCCATTCTTTGTCTTCTCCTGCGTTTTAGTTACTTCAAATCAAAGGAATCCATAAGACAGATACAAGTCACTCACTAGCCAAAGAAAATTAAATTTCTTATAGACAAATCTATGTTATTCAGAGTCGAATACTATCAAACCTTATCTAGAGGTCGCTCTCTCAATGATGTAAGTACATCTTATTGTTACTTGCAGATATTAGATTAGTGCAGGCCTTAGATAAAGTAGGTGCGTGGTGTCATTAAAATAAAAAAGGACCCTCCCCCTAGCCTAAATCTTTTCTCCTACAATTTAAAAGAAACGTTGGGCCATGAGATTACCCCAGTTTGTTGCTTCCCAATCCCAGAGAGAGAGAGAAAGAGAGAGAGAGAGAGAGTTTATGTAAGATTAGAGGAAATGAGGGTTGAAGGAAGGATATAGAGCCACTTAAATGGAGAGAGAGAGCTAAGATGGCCCGGCTTTTAATCTAATTTCGCGCAATTTTATAACGAACTCAATGTACAAAGTCAGCCTTTTGACCGAGTTTATAAAAAATAGTCGAGAAATTAAAAGATCCAAAGGGCCAAGAAATGATTTTTTTTATAAGTAAAATATTGTATTCCTCCAAAAAAATACCAAAAAAGTATACATCAATGGTACCCATGTACCTGCGTTCTAGTTTCCAGATAACAGGAATCAAGAAATAACCTATTAACAATGAAACTCTTGGGTGACGAGACGACCACCGACGTTAAATAATTAGTTGCAAGTGATGTAAACCAAACCTATGTGTTTGGATGGATATAATTATATATATGTAACACAAAGGCTTCCATGTGTCTCTCTTTCGTGCGTCGGGGAGAGAGAGATGGATGGGAAAATGCAAAATTATGCATGTATAGTAAATGGATGTTCGGTTAATTTGAAGCCAGAACATATAGACATCAACCAATAGTTGATGATTAGGAATTGAGTCTTGATAGAAATGAGGAGGTGGAAAAGGTGTCAACCTCTGATGTAAGTTGTTACAATCTTCGTATTTCAATCTAAGTTGATGATTTTTAGACACTTTTAAATAATTTTCAACAAAACAAAATGTCTGAAAATGTATACAAGCTCCCTGAAAAAAATATTGTGCTGAAATTTGCATATTTGGCACCAGCTAATATTTCGAAGGATTGTGCTAGGATATGAGGCTACAATATAAATTTGATCTCATACTATATTAATAATCTTTATTTAATAAAAATATTAAAGAAATGAACAGTAGATTTTCATGTTTATAAATACTGCTTTCAATACTATAATATTAACAAAAACCAAGAGAATAGGTAGGGAACAATTGCCAAAGGAATGTAAGATAGCGATATCCATTCTTTTGCAATATATTAACCAATTATCTATGCCTTTGAATAGAATATTTTATTTTATTTTAAAAAGCAATATCAAAGTAACATTCGCAATAATTGTGACACAGAAAATGGAGGCTGCAACATCAAAACTCTTCCATATCGATTCAAAATATTTTTCATTATATAAGAACCGAGAAACAATAGAAGTGCATAGAAAATAAGTAAAAGGCTCTCTCTTTTTTCTTTTGAGAAAGAAAAAAAAGGCTATTGTTAGGTACCTGTTGGGTTCAAAGTTTCACACCCAAAAATTGATGGCTGAAGCCTAATATTTTTTGGCTAAGAGAATTCTATATTGCTAGTTTTAAGTTTTTGAAGAGAATCGAAGAAGTACTGGAGATGGATGATGATGATTAAGGATTTATAAAAAAGAGATAACTTGGACGTGAGGGAATGTTGGATAGCGATTTTACATTTGCCTAATTTCTTACAAAATTAGCGTGCCGTCTCAGTTGAAACCAATCAACCGATTCGTGTACTTGACATGCCCACTCTACCGGTACCAATATTGCACTCTAATTATTTATGGATTTTTTATTGAAATTATCTCATAGGGAGGCTTTCGACTAGTTAATTAATTCAAATTGAAGTTATATATGAACTTGAAAAATAACACAGTTCAAGACTCAGAACTCGAATACTATTATTAAGTTGGAGCATCTCTACAAGTTAGATCTAAATGCTCCATTTGGAGGTTAATGAAGCCCACATATACGAGAAAAATCGAAAGTACGCTTATTGATCAAGACATCCTAGATGTGAATCTTTGATAATTGATGCTGTTGGTAAGTTCATAAATATATGGCACAGCTATGGGTAGGAAAAATTATCTTAAAATATCACATATATGATATATGGTATTGATTTAAATTTAATTATTTCCACATTATTTATAACATCTTAAGCTTTAGAAGAAAAAAAATGCTATATTTCGATTTTAGCCGACTGTTGTACTCCACATTATTTATAACATCTTAAGCTTTAGGGGAAAAAAAATGCTATATTTCGATTTTAGCTGACTGTTGTACTCTACCGATGAAATTAACAATTAATGGAAGTTAGTTCCGTTCTCTAAACTTCGTAACAGATCATCCATGCCCAGGTTGTAATTAAATAAATGAAAGACGACACCGTTTGGCGTTGTACTCTAAACTAAATTGGCAATTTCGTATACGATTTCTAATAAAAGTAGGTGTGTGAATCACACCCGTTTTATATACATTATTGTTCTCAACACCCATTAATCAATAATTAGTGATAGGTTAGTTACACACGGTGTGCATTAATTATATGTACGATAGTTTTACTATTTTTACAGGTGTAAAACTTTATTGATAGTTTCATGTGAAAATCAATCAAACAATTCGTAAAATTTGAATCCAGTAATTCATTCAATGATTCGAAATTCGTTAGCAATCGGAACAAACTACTTTGAACTTTGTAGTCACCTATGCGAAGAAACCATCAAAATTGAAGACCAACAGCTAAGAACCATCAAAACTAGAGTCTCTTGTGAACTGCTACAGCATAGGAATATCAAAGCAGAAAATGTTCTTTATTGCCCAAATTTGATTTCTTTCGACGGAATACAATCAAAATCTTTTACCACTTAGAATAAGGGTAAAATCTTATCATTCTATGCACCAACAACAAATAGCTTAAAAATGCAGAACGAGTAAAAGATACATTCTCACTTGTAATCCCTTTGCATATGTAAATTTCAACACTAGTTCAAAGTATTCAATCATCAACCATTGTCACTAAAATAACACATGTTTACTAAATAAATAAATTAAAACTAGTAATTCACACTTCATCACCAGTCCAGCTTGGTTTCAATTTGGGCCCAGTGGGCCCTTCTTCTCCCAGAACCTCATTAGGTAGGCCCCCAACAATCTTGGCAAATTCAGACTTGAGCTTCCCGGGCAAGAATTTCTCCACCTTCCTAATCTCCTCATTAATGTCATAATCAATCTTAGGGCCCCATTTCCTGTAATAATTAACCCAGGGTGGCTCCACAATTTCCCCTCCCAAGTACTCAGCTGCAACAATTGAATACCCGGCCCCTGTATCCATCACCATCTTACTCTTAGCCGTGTCGTTCCTAAGCCCAACCCCTCCGCTGCCCTGCAACACTAGTCCCGGCTTGGAATACATCGCATGACCGTGCAACGACGAGTACGTAACGGGTTTATTCCCGTTCGAAAACTCCAATTCCGACGACCGGAACCAGTTCCCCCCGCTGTGCTCCGCAAAATACACGCTCCAGAGCTCGCCGTTGAAATTGCTGATCCGCAGCGTGACATGCTCCCAATCACCAACATGCTCGCCAATCTTTCCCAAAGAGACGTTGACAAATTCCACCTTGGCCCTCGCAGGGCCGTTATAAGGGTAGAAGATCCACGTAGCTATGTCGGTGAACGTCCCACCTAGCATGGGCTTCACATGCAGGTACACTACCGTGTCTTGCAAGTCACCTTTCTTGACCCGATCCTTGTCGGGCTGGGCCGCAGGGAGGTCCAACCAATAGGCCCCATCATTGGACCCACCCTGGGGTAGGTTGGACCCGGATGGGTCAATTGAGACGGGTCTGGACTCGTCGCCTTTTTTATAGAGCAAGGCCCCATTAGAGAAGTACCAAGTCACGGAAGAAGGGAGGTATTCCTCGTCAGGATGGAAGTAGATCCAGGGAGAATAGGCCTGGAATAGGGTCTGGGCTTGGGGTAGATTGGGCATGCAAGGGAAATTGGAATTGGCATTTTTGAGACAGGCCAATTGGGAATTGGAGGCAGAGGAAGTTGAGCACCCAAATGAGCCCACGGAAACTCCCATAGCTTGTATCCCTCTGGTTGTGGGCCTGAGACTAAAGATGTTTAGCCCATTTGGATCGCTTGTTTCGCCTGTAATATTTCAATTTATGCACATCGGAGGTCAATTCCACACAACAATGGCAAAATAAAATCATATCCGACTCAGAAATGTATAAGTGAGATAGTATAATACCATAAAAAGTAGGAGTAAGACCAAGGTGCTTTTATGCCTAAATGCAAGGAGTTGAGTACCTATTCTGATTTGTTTTTTCTGGATTCTAGATTAGGAAGTTAGATTTTATGTTATAGTTAACTACTTTGATATGAGTCTTATCTTATTTTTCATGGGATGTAATTATCTTGGTATAATTATCCTTGGGATTTTTTAAGGATTTTTTAGGAGTAATAGAATTTTTACTTAAAAAAAAAAGACCAAGGTTCAACTGGCACAGTGGTTGATACTAAAATTCTAAAATATTGTGATTCCAGATTCCATGCTATAAATAGAGGAAGAAAATTACATATAATTGTACAATCTGCGCATATTATTTTGTTATAGTTTTTTAGGATGGATTTTATGTTTTTTAGAACATTTGGTTTCGATTATTTCTATGATTTATTATCACCTTATTAGTTAATTAGACGCTGCTTTATTCCGTATCACCCTCAATACCCCACAAGAATACAACTCCAAAAATCTATTTTTATGTATCATGTCAAATAAACCATTCTTCTTTAATGTACCTCATTGTTTCTATCTCTACGTATTTAAATTTATTTATATTTTTGTTCTTATCCTACAAAGTCTTTTTCATCCCACTTCTTCTCTTCCGCAATCATTTTTGAATAACCCACCGAGAACACGTCTCAATTAAGTCAAAAATACTTGAGTCGACTCATTGGATTGATCAATTGAATGAACTAGTTTCTATTGCGCAATATTTGGATTTGGGACAATTACCACGCACCAAGTATTAACTATTAAGTTTTAAGTTGCACGCAAAAATAAAATGTCAAATTCATGTTAATTAAAAAAATTACAGAATATATTTACCTGGGCCCCAGATCCACGTGTCGGCCTGGCATTCGTCAGTAAGGTCGGACCGGACACATCGGATATCTTCCAAGGCAGGCTTACTGGGCGAAGTGGTGACTAAAAAGCCCACGGCCCTGTACCCATCAGGAGGCGTTGGGCTCCAAACGTAACCTATCCCATCTTGCTTCACTTTCACAGACTCGCTGCTCCAAAAAAGACTATAGTCTATTGGCTTCTCGAGTGCCCCTGTCTCACCCTTGCCAACGACCACCCACCCGTGGAGCACCCGGTCGTTCGGCTGGCCGTAGTGACCCAGGACACTGAACCCCGCGGGTACTCCCGAGGGCTCGAAGAAGGTGGCTCCATTGTTGCTCGGCCCTCCTTGCTGGGTCGCCCATATTTTGTTGAAGGTTGATATTTGGCACACTTGGAGTCCCCCTCCCAGGTCAATTGTCCCATTCCCAAATCCGTTACCTGGTTCATAACCGTACATTTATACTCGTGTTAAAATTAACGCATCATTAACGTTTTGAGTTGGATACGAGAGTCGTTAATTACCTGGTGGCCAAGATGGAATAGGAGAGGGAAGCTTGAACCCGGTATCGATAGGCATGGCTCTGCTTTTCTTGGAGACACTGACGAGGGAGATACAGTTCCCCATAATTCCTCCTCGTTTTTTCAATTATCTCTTTTGGTGACGATTGCGTTTCTTCAATTATTATTGATACACATAGGATAATACGACGACGTTACATGTGCAAACAAATATAAGGCCTGCATTTGCGAGGAGGATAATGTATGGGAGCTGCAGGGAATATTCTGTTTGGTCTTTTTTCTGATGAATTAATGTAGAAAAATGTGGAACTTGGTGATAAGTGGTGGCCACTTAAATGGAAAGGAGTAGGTATCGATTAAGTCAAAACTATTTTCCTTTTTCGAATTTGAATTAGTGGACGAATGAATGTTCGAATATTAAATATAAACCAAAAAAGCTAACGTGCAAGGAAGACACTGGGTTTTTAATGCTTGGAGGCCTTGTTCTACCTCTCTTTTACACCAAGCTGCGGTTTTTTTTCTTCTTGATTTGCGTATTAGGTGAATTCCAACTCACTTTTCTGCTCTGCCCATATTGTGGACAAGGTTCTTTTAGAGTTCACACCCGACTGAATTTTACTCGGATTTTGATTTTTTTAGTACACGTCTTGAATGAGCAGAGTTAATTATAAATTAAATATGGTTTTATTAAAATTTGATATTTTTTGAATAGATAAAAAAATTCCAAAATTTGGTGTATTTTCCAAATAAGACGGCACATAATTTACAATCATTTGCACTATCTGACACTTCAGAAAAAAACTCCTTGCACTATAAATTATTTTTACAAATAGAGAGAAAAAAATATCTCTCATAATAATAATAAGTAATTATATTTGCTCGCACATTTCGCCTAAAAATATCTTTGCACTATAAATGGTTTACTAGTTTGCTTTTGCATGTTGATAACTTTCTTTTTAAGGAAAGTTGTTACATTGGGTAACTGGACTTACAAGTTTTGTATCCGGAAAACAGGGGATAAGCTATAAATTTTTTTTTAGGGGTTACTATAAAGTTATTGGGTGATGTTTTAACTAATTAGACAAATGCAAAGCTCCAAGTACTTGGAAACAGGCGTATACATTACCAATAAACCTAGGAGAAAAAATCCAATAAGCTTAGAACCCGACAAATGGATCCACGTCTACCAGCGGAGGAATTGAGAATCGGGTATCTCGTTCTAAGTTATTTATATCCACAGTGCACCCCTTGCACACAAGCCTATACAACGAACCAACCCTTCATCGTGGATCAGCATACCAACTAAAAAATATAATAAATTTTGCAATTCGGTCTAGATAAAAATGGGTGAGCTATCGATCCGATCGATTAGTATCATGGTCCATAGTATTGATCATTGGTTTAACCATTCTCTAAAATTATTTGCATAAAAACAAAAACAAGATATTATTAGATCTGGGCTACGATTCGACCAATTAGATAACTGATCAGATTACGAATTTTAGAACAATGATGTGAACGCTTAAAACCTCGAGGTTGTGTTTAATTATATAAATTTTTTTCGTAAAAATAAATTTTTATACTATGATTATACTTACGGAGAATTAAATCTGAACGTTTATCAATTCGTCGACGCCTTAATCCAATTTCACGGTTATATGAATTAACATGCCTATATAAACGTTTTCGTAATATACTATGCTCGTTGCGGAAAAAAATTGCAGAAAGACAACATTTGTCAAAAATCTTACTTCTATATTTTATCCTACTAATTTTAACAAACTATCATTATCTAATTTATTATTAAAATTAGTCTTCCAAAATGTATAATTCGACAAATGATGCTGATAAAAGTGATGGCCAATCGTAGCATTTAATTTATCGCCTTAATCCCACGCCACACCATTTAAGTACCCGGGTTTCCCCGCCTTAATCCAAACGGATCCCAATACCACAGAATTGAACTTCTTTCTTCTTCTTCTTCTTCAACCTCCAACTCCACCTCAAAAAGAATGACGAGACTTGCAGCTCTCTTGTTGACTTTCCTCGGCTGTTTGGTTGTCCCGACACAAGTCCAGTCCTATCCAGAAGTCAACGTATGGCCTAAACCAAGAACCTTCCAATGGGATCACCCTTACCAAGCCACCTACCTCTCCCCCAACTTCTCCATCACCATGGACTGGGCCCACCACTACCCCTACGCCCCCTTCCTCGTCGCCATCCACCGCTTCACCCTCCGCGTCCTCACAGAGCACTACCGCCCAGTCGTCCCCCCGGAAGTCAACGTGTCCGACTCGTCCCCAACGCTGGAGTCCCTCGGGATCAGCGTGCATGACACGCTGATCCCGCTCCAGCATGGGGTGGACGAGTCCTACACCCTCGTGGTGCCCTCCAACGGCCCCGCGAATCTTTCCGCCGGGACGCTGTGGGGCGCCATGAGAGGGATGGAGACGTTCTCCCAGCTCGTGTGGGGCGCCCCGCAGAGTGCACTCCCCATAGGAGTGTACATATGGGACGCCCCGCTGTTCCCGTACCGCGGGGTGATGCTGGACACGTCAAGGAACTTCTACCCGGTGGAGGACGTCCTGAGGACGATCGCGGCTATGAGTTACAATAAGCTGAACGTGTTCCATTGGCATCTAACGGATTCCCACTCTTTTCCGTTGGTGCTGCCTTCGGAGCCGGAGCTAGCAGCCAAGGGTTCTTATGGGTCCGGCATGGAGTATACGCCGGAGGATGTGGCTCGTGTGGTGATGTTCGGTCTTGAAAATGGTGTCCGTGTCTTGCCGGAAATTGACTCCCCAGGTTGGTTACATTGAAGTGAATTGAATTGTATATTTCTTGTCAAAGTGGTTTGTGGAACTGATTTTGCGTAGGAAATGGAATTTCAATTCTACTTTAACTAGGAGTTCGAAATTCGTCAAATTATAGAACCAAAATGGATGATATCTTACCTTTTTTTTTTGATAAGTTGAAATATTGTATTAATATTGAAAGTATGATTTACAAGATTCAGGGAACCCCAAAACAGGCTAAACAAAGCTGCCTACCCTAGTTCACCTAACAGCAGGTGAAGCAGGTGAATCAATGTACAAAATGATATTACTGGCCGGCCAAATCTTGCACCGAATTCGACCACTTTAAACATTCTTGAATACGGAGTATAATGGTATGAATGAGAAGCTCCTAGTTGCTCTGTTCTTCTTGAAAGATCATTCTTGATATCTTACCATACTTATAAAGGATATACATCAATTCTGAAGTGTTTGGTTCGTTGGTTTTGTCATCTGGTTTTCTTCTGTTTCTGTGTTTTTTGGATTGTTGAAACATACATTGAAGTGAATTGAATTGGACGTGAAGGTTGGTTGGTAGTCCCGAGATTCTTGTTAAAGTGATTTGTTTGGAGTTTGATTTTAGGTAGGAAATGGAAATTCAACTCTAGTCAAATTAGGAGTTCGAAATTCGTCGAATTATAGAACCATAATATATATATATATATATATATCCTTTATAAGTATATCATCCATTTCGGTTCTATAATTCGATTCTATATATATATCAATTCTGAAGTGTTTTAGTTATGTTTCCTAGCATGAAAATAGAAAATGGATCTCATTCTCTATTTCTATGAAAATGGGAATTGCCTTCTTTTGCATTAAGAATTGATTGTGTAGCTTGTTTACCAAATAGATAGGAGGCATTGACCAAAGAGTCCTTGCATCCGTGCTGATGCAAGAAGCTAACCGGTCTCGAGTTCGACTTTGAACATGCTATGGTCTACTTTTGAACTGATGTGTTAGCAGCAATGTGAATTAATTGTATTGGTGATTGCAGCACACACAGGATCATGGGCAGGGGCTTATCCAGACATAGTGACATGTGCAAACATGTTCTGGTGGCCGGCCGGGAGCTCGTGGGATGACCGGCTGGCGTCCGAACCTGGAACTGGCCACCTGAATCCATTGAACCCCAAGACATACCAAGTTCTGAGCAATGTGATCCGCGACGTTGCCTCCCTGTTCCCCGAATCGTTCTACCACGGAGGCGCGGATGAGATCGTTCCCGGCTGCTGGAAGGCTGATCCATCCATCCAATCCTACCTGTCCAAGAATGGGACTTCTCTTAGCCAACTACTTGAGAAATTTATCGGATACACTCACCCCTACATTGTGTCCTTAAACAAGACTGTTGTTTATTGGGAGGATGTTCTATTGGATGCCAATGTACATGTGAATGCATCACTTCTGTCCCCAGAAACTACCATCTTGCAGACATGGAACAATGGTCCAAACAACACGAAGCTGATCGTTTCTGCTGGTTACCGAGTCATCGTCTCGTCATCCGAGTTCTATTATTTGGACTGTGGCCATGGAGATTTTGTAGGGAATGACAGCCAGTATAATCCGCCACCAACCAGCAGCGAAGACTCGGGGACCGGTGGATCATGGTGCGGACCATTCAAGACGTGGCAGAATGTATACAACTATGATATAACATACGGTCTGACCCCTGAGGAGGCTAAGTTGGTTCTGGGAGGGGAAGTTGCATTGTGGTCTGAACAAGCTGATCCAACTGTTCTGGATGCGCGAATCTGGCCTCGGGCTTCAGCTTTGGCCGAGACTTTGTGGTCAGGAAACAAGGATGAGATGGGAAAGAAGCGATACGCAGAGGCGACGAATCGTTTGAACGAGTGGAGGTATAGAATGGTCAGCCGGGGAATTAGTGCAGAACCTATTCAGCCACTGTGGTGCATTAAGAACCCGGGAATGTGTAATACAGTTAATTCGTCGTGATCGAGTTCGTGTGCACTTGTTCATGTTTCCTTTCTTGTTCATATGATTTTCTCTTCATGTTTTAGTCGAAGTACCAAGCCTGCAGTGATTATGTTACTAAGAAATACTTCTTGCTTAGTACTATAAGTTATTTGGTCTAGTACAAGTCAATCCAATGTTGGTAGCAGATTATTAAAATAATTAGTATAAAATAATTATATTTTAAGATGGTTACTCCTTAAGCCAGACAAGTAGCTGCTTACTCCATCTAATAGTTTAGTATAAAATAATTAAGATGGTTGAGATGAGCCTTTCACTGCAAATCATATCTAAACATTATGGAACAGAAGCCAGGAGTGATCTGCACAATTCATCAGGAGTGTCTCGCATTCAGATTTCGGTGCAGAACCGTGCGAGTAATTAAATGTTCGAGTTGATTCTCTAAACAGAGTATATGGTTTAGATGGTTGACAGCTTTGCTTGCTTGTTTAAGACACCATTTCCCATACTACATCACTCCCACCTACCTTGACTTTTGCACTGCTTTATGTCGCTAACAAGTCCTCAGTTTCTTGCACTCCATAAGAATTCCTTCCATTTTATTATTGGTTTCTTGCCTCTGTGAGCTTCCATTCATTGTCCTATAAATTCAGATTCGCGACAGACGGTTCACTCCAACTTAGCAAATCTTACCTTGATCAACTTCACCATGAAGCCAACTAGCATTCTAGTCTCAGCATCTGCTGCTTTTGTCCTACTCCTCTTGCTTGCTCCAGCTTCAGACGCTGCGGTCACCTGCAGCGACGTGATCAAGGACCTGCGGCCGTGCGTTAGCTACCTCCAGAAAGGCTCGGGGATGCCACCTTCCGCGTGCTGTGCAGGAGCCTCGGCTCTAGCATCGGCCGCGCGAAGTACTCCCGATAAGAAGGCTGCCTGTACCTGCATCAAAACATCTGCAAAGTCGTTGAATCTAAACCCGCAACTGACCAAGGCCCTTCCAGCCAACTGTGGGATCAGCTTGTCGTTCCCTATCACTCCAAATGCGGATTGTACCAAGTAGAGCTACCAACTTCGTTATTGCAGCAAATTAATTAATTTCTTCTTATTGTTTATATTAATGAACCAATTTGTTTTTTGGTTTGCAGGATCAATTAAGTCAACCAACATCACTATAATATGCTTGGAAGAGAAATTTACTACATTATGATATGTATTATGTGTTTACTTTGGAATAAAAGGGAATATCTGCTACTACTATTCCTCTGTCATTCTGCTGATTGCATTGTGCACTATATTTACGAGCTCTCAAAGGGAATTTAGCCTAACGACACAAGAAATATACTATTTTTAAGAAGTCCAATGTTCAATTCCTAGCGCGGTGTAAAAATTTGCCTTAAAAAGACTATATTTACGAGCTCAACCCATGTATCAATATTTTTTTCACCACCAATGAGGAATATATTTTCAACCAAGTTGACTTTTTTCTTAATAAAGTTAATTCTACACATTTGTGGATATTTCTACTTACTAATGACTCAAATCGCTCCGCCTATTCGATGGAAGTTGGTCCAAGTGATAAAGAATTTAGATTTAATTAAGTAGATCTTGAATTCAAACCTTACGAATTTGAAAGATGCCATTGAGGGAGCCACCCTTTAAAATATGGTCCAACAATGCTCGACTATACATATGAAATAATGGGAGCTAGTCCAAATATTAAAAGATTTGGATTTTATTTAAAAGGTTTTGAGTTCAAACCTTATAAATGTAAAAGACATATTAGGAGAGCCATCCTAAAATAGTGTACAACAATGTTTGACTTTAAATACAAAATATTCACCCCAAAAATTGCAACATGGAACAATCTTTTTTATAGGTAAATTTTTACACTGTTAGAGATTAAATTTAAATTTCCATCAATTCGTCTACTCTTTTGGCAATATACTACGATTCTTATTTTTAAATTTTCTTTAGATTTATCTTTGTGTGTCTTGTATTTCTATTTTAGTAAAAGAATTCCAAGTCTGTCCTTAAAAATATGTGGACCATTGAATTTAACATGACAAATAAATGGGTGAACCAAGCAAAACGAAGGTTCCCAGCCAACTGTGGGATCAGCTTGCCTTTCCCTGTCACTCCGAATGTGGATTGTACCAAGTAGGGCTACCTAATTCATCATCGCAGAAATTGTTGTTCGTCGGAGGTGGTATACTTGATTAGGATTTGGTATAGTCGAGGCAAGAGTTGGACTCTTTCTCCGTAAGACGAGATTGCCCCGTATTCAGTGCTTACGGACTGTGGCAATCATCCTCAAGATACAACGACTAGGCTGCTTCCGAGTTCGTAGCACAACGACCCTCGAAGCTTCCGACCCTTGGATATTCAGAACTTTCTGAGAGAGGAAGAGATAGCCTACAATTGCTAACGAATGCTTATGAAAGTTGTAGTGGGGTGAGATGCAAATGAGGG
The DNA here is from genome assembly GCA_963995505.1 of Hypericum androsaemum. Taxonomy (NCBI): domain Eukaryota; kingdom Viridiplantae; phylum Streptophyta; class Magnoliopsida; order Malpighiales; family Hypericaceae; genus Hypericum; species Hypericum androsaemum. The sequence goes on from OZ023189.1 coordinate 9,787,975, forward strand.
GGAGAGGCCTATTTATAAGCTGTGGAGGGTGGAATTCGAGGGGCTGCACCTGACATCTCTGAAGGGATTCCATCCCTTTCGAACAGGCATCTCAGGCTTGCCTGTAGGCCGAAGGGGCGCCTGTTGCTAATTCGCATCCCTTCGCCATTCAGTCCAGGTTTTGGTCGTGCCCCGTCGGATCTTTGCCTGGCCGCTGCCTCTGTGACCGTTCGGCGGTCCTTCGCACCTCTTCATTCGTGCTCTGGAGCTTTCTGGAATCCTCCAAAACTTTTAGGCTCCTCGAGCTCCTCGCGACGTAGCGTACGTGCGAAGTGCAAAGTGCACCACAAAGCGCGCATTGCGACCTGCGTCCAATGCGCCATGCGCACGTGCGCGTGCTCGTACTCGAATGATGCTACACACCATCCTCGCAGGCAGCCTCGGTCAGCTCTTCAGGTGGAATATTTAATGTTACACCAGCTTGGAGCTTCTCCTTATAAACAGGGAAAAATAACTTGCGATTTTCGATGTGGTAATGGTTCTCCCATCCTCAGCTTGGACTTTTCAACTTGGGCCTTCCAGCTTGGGCCAAATGTATTAAATATGCATTTATTCCAACAATCCCCCACACGAATGATGATTAATGCATGCTGACACTTTTAAGAAAGATTCTGACGAAAATCATTGCATCGAGATAGGTAGCTTACGGCTTTGAACCTTCTCTAGTAAGATATTATCAGATTTACTTGCTGCTCAGTAAACGCGATGTCTTGAACTGGTCAGCTTTTTTATGTAAACCAAGACAATAACATTTACGCAATGATATCTCTAATATCCTTGGTTCTCACATTGTGTCTGTTTCGGCCATGGACATTATCTTAGATTCAGAAGTGTTTTTCTATTTGAAGCGGTCTCACTTCATACTTATGTAGGTGATCTCCTATCAGGAGTTTCCTGCCATACTCTACCTTATCTGGTATAGGAATTATTAAAAGTATAGATGCTTAGCCTTACCATACCTCAGCAGGTTAGTACTTGGGTAGCTTCTGAGAATGGGATGGGTTCCAAGTAATCATCTGAACCATCCATAACTTAGTTATCTCATTGAACCAAGTTTGTGGAATCTTCACTCATCATGGTTGAGTTACCGCTATGAACGTTCTTTAATGTATAAATTTAAACCCCATTCCCCTTACTACGTTATACATTTGATCTATGTTTATTCCTTTCGTCAAAAGATCAGCTATGTTGTCATTAGACTTCACATAATCAATGGTAATTATACCACCAGAGATCAATTTCTGAACGGTGTTATGTCTCCTACGGATGTGTCGAAACTTGCCATTGTACATTGTACTTTGTGCTCTCCCGATTGCAGACATGCTATCACAATGTATCAATACAGGGGGCACATGGTTGTTCCAACATGGAATATCCTCTAGAAAGTTTCTGAGTCATTCAGCTTCTTCCCCAGCTTTGTCTAGTGCTATAAACTCAGACTCTATGGTGGATTGTGCTATGCACGTTTGTTTAGAGGATTTCCAGGACACAGCTCTTCCACCTATAGAGAACACATAACCACTGGTGGATTTGGAGTCTTTAGTGTCCGATATCCAATTCACATCACTGTATCCTTTTAATACAGTTGGATACCTAGTATAAAGTATGCCATGGTTCATGGTATGTTTTAGATACTTTAGAACCCTTTCCAGAACTAGCCAGTGGTCTGGTCCTGGATTGCTCGTGAATCTACTAAGCTTGCTAACTGAGTATGCAATATCAGGGCGTGTACAATTTGTCAAGTACATCAGGCTCCCAATGATTCTTGCATACTTTAGTTGCGATACTGGGTTCCCTCTATTTTCAGCTAAGTGTAGACTCAGGTCTACCGGAGTCTTAGCCAGAGGTTTGTTAAAAGCATCGAATTTTTTGAGTACATTCTCAACGTAGTGAGATTGTGACAAGACAATTCCTTCAGTCGTCCTAGAGATTTTAATCCCTAGCATGACGTCAGCTAGACCTATATCTTTCATGTTAAAATTATTCTTTAGGATATTTTTAGTTTTCACGATAAGATCATTACTACTTTCCGTGATTAGCATGTCGTTTACATACAGACATACAATCACGTAAGCATCAGGTGTGCCTTTAATTTATACACATTTATCACACTTATTGATCTTAAAGCTATTTGACATCATTGTTCTGTCAAATTTCTCATGCCACTATTTTGACGCCTGTTTCAGCCCGTACAGTGACTTGATCAGCTTGCATACCTTATGTTCTTGTCCGGGGGCAACAAATTCTTCAGGTTGTTTTATATATATATCTCCTCTTCCAGTTCTCCATTCAGGAAAGCTATTTTTACATCCATCTGATGTATCTCGAGGTTATAGAGTGCTGTGATAGCTATGAGCACTCTAATAGATGTGATTCTTGTGACCGGTGAATATGTGTCAAAGAAATCATATCCTTCCTTCTGTTTGAACCCTTTAGCTACCAACCGAGCTTTGTACTTGTCAATTGATCCATCAGCTTTGTATTTCCTTTTAAGGATCCACTTGCAACCTAAAATTTTGCAGCCTGGTAGGAGATCCACGATTTCTCACGTGTAGTTTTGCATGATAAACTCTATCTCATTGTTGATAGCTTCTTTCTAGAGAGGAGCATCTGGACTAGATAATGCCTCTTGGATTGTCCCAGGTACATTTTCTAACGCGTACGTCAAAAAATCTGGACCAAATGACTTGGCTATTCTGGCCCTTTTGCCGCGTCTAGGTTCTTCATTAACTTGATGAGAACCTTGAGTAGTTTCATGAGCTCTTTTATTTGAGCTTGGGTCTTTCCTCTCCTTGTTTGGAAAGATATTCTCAAAGAATGTTACATTCGTTGATTCCATGACCATTCCCTCGTTGATTTCAGAGTTTTTAGACTTGTGCACTAGAAATCGGTAGGCACTACTGTTGTAAGCATATCCGATGAAAATACAGTCAACTGTCTTGGGTCCCATTCTCACCCTTTTAGGCGGAGGTATTTCTACCTTGGCTAGGCACCCCCACACTTTAAGGTAACCGTAGGAATGCTTTCTCCCTTTCCATAATTCATATGGAGTTTTGTCCATTTTCTTGTGTGGTAATTTATTTAGAATGTGATTAGCTGAGAGCACAGCTTCCCCCCACAAGTTCTGGGATAATCCTAAGTTGATCAACATAGCGTTCATCATCTCCTTAAGAGTTTGATTCTTGCGTTTAGCTACGCCATTTGATTGAGATGAGTATGGAGCTATTGTTTGATGAATAATGCCATTTTGTTGGCAGAATTCCTCAAATGGAGCTACATATTCTCCCCCTTTATCACTTCGAATCATTTTGATTTTAGTGCTAAGTTGATTTTCAACCTCATTCATATAACTCTTGAAAGCTTCTAGAGCTTCGTCTTTCCCTTTCAAGAGATGTATATAACAGTACCTTGTGCAATCATCAATAAATGTGATGAAATATTTTTTCCCACCTCTAGTTTGCACGTGTTTCATATCACTGAATAAAAATGTGCTTTGGTCATTTTTGCCTCTACACATACTTCACATTTATTATTTAGATCAAACTCTATTTTAGGCAATAAATTTAATCTTACTAACTTTCTTAGTGAGCTCAAATTTACGTGTCCTAATCTATCATGCCATAAGTTAGAACACTCAGCCAAGTAAGAAGAATTAATAACTTTATTAGGCCCTTCAAATGCGTGTTTCACAGTTATTACATTCATCTTAAAGAGCCCCCTCTCGAGGTAACCCTTTCCTACAAAGGCACCAGCCTTGGTTAGAACAAACCTATCAGCCTCAAATACTAGCTTTATCCCAGCTTTGCTTAACAGTGAGCCGGATACTAAATTCTTATGAATTTCTGGGACATGCAGCATATCCTTGAGGGTCAGCTCTTTTCTGGAGGTCAGCTTCAGCACCACTTGGCCTAGTCCGACTATAGGTCGAGAACATCTCCTTATCTGAGTAGATGTGTCAGGTCGCCCCTGTGTTAACGAACCACTCTCTTGGGTTATCCACCAGATTGGCTTCAAACACCACGGTGGATAAGTCTAGCTCAGACAGGTCTTCGGCCAGATTTGCCTTCTCACGATCGTCCCTCTTTGACAGGCGACAATCCTTTGCCATGTGACCTGGCTTGTCGTAGTTGTAGCAATTGCCCTTGATCTTTTTAGCTTTCTTTTGCTTTGGCTCTTGCTTCTCCTGCTTATTTTTGGGCTTCTTCCTCTTCTTGTCGGTGCCACCTTTGGCGAGGTATACCTTAGCCTCGGAGTTGGTCCTGTTGGTCTTGACTTTGGACTTCCGGTTGTCTTCCTTGATCCTCAGTCTCACGATCAGGTCTTCCAGCCCCATGTCCGTCCTCTTATATTTGAGGTAGTTCTTGAAGTCCTTCCACAGAGGGGGTAGCTTCTCGATTATAGCAGCCACTTGGAAGGATTCGCTGAGTTGTATGCCTTCGGCGTGAATCTCGTGTATAATCAGCTACAGCTCTTGGACTTGGTCTATGATTTTCTTGGAGTCCACCATCTGGAAGTCGAGAAACCTTCCGACGATAAATTTCTTCATCCCGGCATCTTCCGTCTTGTACTTCTTTTCCAGGGAATCCCACAATTCTTTCGCAGTCTTGACACCTGCATAGACATTGTAAAGGGTGTCGTCTAATCTATTCAGGACATAGTTACGACATAGAAAGTCGCTGTGACTCCATGCATCCAGGGCGTTGATCTTTTGTTGATCAGCCTCATTTTCTGCCACCTTCAGAGCCTCTTTCTTCAAGAATTAGACCAAGTTAAGCGTCGTCAGGTAGAACAACATCTTCTGTTGCCACCTCTTGAACTCAGTACTGTTGAACTTGGCCGGCCTTTTGGCGAGGACAGTTCCCGGGACCGCTGGCACTGGTGTTGGAGTAGAGCTTGATGATGCTATCTTCAAGTACACTAATCTCATCTTACGATTATTATTCGTCGGAGGTAGTGTACTTGGTTAGAATCTGGTATAGTCGAGGCAAGAGTTGGACTCTTTCTCTTTAAGACGAGATTGCCCCGTATTCAGTGCTTATGGGCTGCGGCAATTGTCCCCAAGATACAATGACTAGGTTACTTTCGAATTCGTAGTACAACGACCCTCGAAGCTTCGGGCGAACCTTGGATATTCAGAACTTTCTGAGAGTGAGAGAGGGAGAGAGAGAGAGCCTACAATTGCTAAGGAATGCTTATGCAAGTTGTAGTGGGATGAGATACAAATGAGGGAGAGATGTCTATTTATAGGTTGTGGAGGGCTGGAATTCGAGGGGCTCATGCGTGCTCTGGAGCTTTTTAGAATCCTAAAAAACTTTTAGGCTCCTTAAGCTCCTCGCGACGTAGCGTACGTGCGAAGTGCAAAGTACGCCTCAAACCGCCCATTGCGACCTGCGTCCAATGCGCCATGCGCGTGTGCGTGCTCGGATGGTGCTACGCACCATCCTCGCAGGCAGTCTCGGTCAGCTATTCAGGTGGAATATTAAATGTTACACCAGCTTGGAGCTTCTCCTTATAAACGTGGAAAAATCTCTTGCGATTTTCGATGTGGTAATGGTTCTCCCATCCTCAGCTTGGGCCTTCCAGCTTGGGCCAAATGCATTAAATATGCATTTATTGCAACAATTAATTATGTTCTTCTTCTTGTTTATATTAATGAACTAATTTGAATGTTGGAAGTTGGTCCAAGTGATAAATAATTTTGATTTACTTAAGTAAATCTTGAATTCAAACTTTACGAATTTGAATGATGCCATTAGGAGAACCACCCTCTAAAATATGGCCCGACAATGCTCGACTATAAATATGAAATAATGGGAGTTGGTCCAAATACTAAAAGATTTAAATTTCACTTAATATGTTTTGAGTTGAGACTTTACAAATATAAAAGACATTGGGAGAACTCCATGGAATTCATAATTAGTTCAATGTTTGTTTATTTTTTTTTTTGTAAAATTAGATTATTGTCGAGAATATTCAAGGTCTAAGACCATTCTAATGCCCCTTTTCCATGCATAATCTAAACCAAGAATTAGGATACAAACGAAAATGAAAGCTTCTATAAATACAGATGCCCTCAATAGATCAAAATTTAGTGCCCACGGAAAGAAACCCACTTCAACAACAAAAACGAGAGCAAAGATATAATATTTTGATTCTAGCCACATTAAAATAATATCCAATAGTGCTCGACTCTAAATACGAAAAACTCACCCACAAAATCGCAACATGAAACACCCCTTTTATGGGTAAATTTTTACATTGTCAGGGTTGAATCTAGACTTCCGTCAACTATTCTACATTTGGCAATATACTACGATTCTTATTTTTTATTAGATTTATCTTTTGTGCGTCTTGTATTTCTATTTTAATGAAAGACTTTTAAGTCTATCTTTGAAAAAATGGACCATTCAATTTAACATGACAAATAAACTGGTAACCCAAGCAAAACGAAGGTTCCCCGAAACCAGGGTATATGATGTTTACCTTTTGAATATTAACACTACACAATTAATTGTACACGACATAAATGTCATTGACAGGATTCCCAACTCCTCGTTAAATAGCGAATAATCTTAGTCTTGGATGTTTCTAAAAAAAAAAATCTTAGTCGTGGAAGTTGCAAGAGTGGTTCCTAAATTTGTCCATGTAGAAGAGTTAAACATGCGACCAAGTAATGTTTCATGAATAATACACTCGGTCATATTTTAAAATTTTTTAAAATTAATTGCACTACATATTTTCTGAAAGATCAACAAGTGCATGGTGCAATTCGTGGGCTAGTGTATTCTTCTAAAATATACCATTAACTAGTTCTCCGTTCAATAAAATTCATATCCAACTATAATTTTGATTTGTCGATCTATAGTTCAAAGGTGACCCATATCATCATTTTCCTTATCCAATTCCACATCTCACAATATTGAAATTAGTAGACAATTAATGATGATGAGGAAAAGCCCTTCGAGACCCAACTCCTCATGTCTCTTTAGCACTTCATTCCTTCTCTCTTTGTTCATTTGGTCTCTAGTTCCCACAGCCATTATGCCGGTTGAGGCACTTATTGGATCGGCTAATCCACCAGTGGTGAAAATGAACGTGGGTGTAATTCTTGATGAATTTCAGAACTCAACGGCGGGGATGGTGATGATGAGCTACATCAATATGGCACTATCGGACATGTACTCCACTCATGGCCGTAATTACACGACCAGGCTCGTTCTAACCGCAACGTCGTCGCTTCAGCTGCTGTAGGTATGTATAAATATATACAGATACATCCCTCTTTTAGTTTCTTGATGAATGGTTGGCTTTTTTTTGTTTCAGAATCATTTGTGTTTGTGTGTCTTGTATTTCTATATTAATGAAAGATTTCTAAGTCTATACTTAATAATATATGGACCATTGAATTTAACTTGACAAATAAAATGGTAACGCATGCAAAAGGAAGGTTCGTGAAAACCGGAGCCGGATTTGGTGAGAACTGGGATAGTCTCCATCTATGGGGACTAATGCAAACTAATATTATTTCACATGTAAATAATTATCACCTCTAGGTTATTGACCATCAGATTTAAAGACAATAAAATCTGACAGTGCAAATTTAGTCCCCTCTGTATGGACATATTTTATGTAGTCCCCACTGAATCCAAAACCGTAGAAACCGGGTTATGATGTTTACCTTCCGAATATTAACACTGCACAATTAATTGTACACGACATAAATGTCAATGACAGGATTCCCAATTTCTCGTTAAATAGCGACTGATCTTAGTCGTGGAAATTCTACCCCCAAAAAAAAATCTTAGTCGTGGAAATTGCAAGAGTGGTTCCTAAATTTGTCCATATTGAAAAGTTAGACATGCGACCAAGTAATGTTTCATCAATTATACACTCTGTCAAATTCCAAAAAAAAAAATTAATTGCACTATATATTGATTGAAGGATCAACAAGTGCATGGTGCAATCCGTTGGCTAGTGTGTTCTTCTAAAACACACCATTAACTAACTAGTACTCCGTTCAATCAAAATTCATATCCAGCTATAATTTAGATTTGTTTATTGTTGTTACAACGTAGTTCAAAGTTGACCCATATCATCCTTTCCCTTATCCAGTTCCATATCTAACCATATTGAAATTAGTAGGAAAAATTAATGATGATGAGGAAAAGCCCTTCAAGACCCAACTCCTTATGTCTCTTCAGCACTTCATTCCTTCTCTCTTTGTCCATTTGGTCTCTAGTTCCCACACCTATTAGACCCGTTGAGGCACGAACTAATTCGACTAATGCACCGGTGAAAGTGAATGTGGGTGTAATTCTTGATGACTTCCAGAGCTCAACAGCGGGGAAGGTAAAGATGAGCTCCATCAACATGGCACTATCGGACTTGTACTCCACTCACGGTCGTAATTACACGACCAGGCTCGTTCTAACTGCAAAGGACTCCAATAACGACGTCATAGCTTCAGCTGCTGCAGGTACATGTATACACACACAAGGACATCCCTCTTTTAGTTTCTTAGCGGCTTTTTTGTTTAGAAATTATTTTTTTCATTTAATTAGCTTCGTTATTGAGAGAAGAGGAAGAGAATGCACGTTCTCGTCCTTCAATAATCAAACCTGAATACATATTGCATCAACTAATCCAAATTCGAATTATGTACGGCTTTTAAATGATAGTAAGGAACTCTCAACAAATATCTAACATCTTTACTTTCTCAATAACTCAAACTAGGATTAGTCGGTACAATAATTCGAGGTCGCTTAATTAAACTCCAATATCAAGATGTGTTTTCAGTGCAAGCACTTTTTCCTTGGTTCACGTTGTCTTTTTAACATGGAACGTTAATCTTAATCTTAAGTTGCGAAAGGATGGAGAATGCTAAGAAAACAATGTGAAACCTTCCATGTTTTTGTTCGAGAAGATTTGCTAGTCTAGAGGATACATCTCATGTACACCACTAGAATTTGAAGGCGCTTCCCCTTGCAAAGAAAAGGAATTGATTGGTGGAGGGATGACAAAACAAATCATTATTTTATGGATATAGTTTCTAACGATATGGATCGATTTTAAAGTTAAGATTTTGGATAGAGTTTATACTTTATACAAATATAAATTCAAACCAGGCACACAAATTCACAAACGAGCTCATATCATAATATATCTTACTTAAACTCATCTAGATTAATATAGTAATATTATTTTTTTACCTAAATCATAAATTTTTAGGCAGCACTTGTTATGAAATTATGTAAGACCATTTGCTTCTAAACATAAAATTAAATATAAATATTTTATACTATTGAGTGTCAAAATGGAACTATGTGTGAATGTATTTTTAAATACTTTACACTGAAATATAATTTTTTAAGTCAATCAGTTCATGAGTAAAATCTGAATCTCGTATTCTATAAAATATTTGCAGGATTAAACACTGTCTGCTAAGTCTGATTTAAATCATATAAACATTTAATCTGCTAGATTTAAATAGAGTCTGCTGATTGTCACCCTAGGCGTCACGTTACAAGGGTAGGGTTTTACTTGTTGTCTTGTCTGCTCCTCGACGTAATGTGTGTTTTGGATATCGTCGGTAGTTATTCCCGCCCATTTGTTTGTCCCAATAGAAAAGGCGTCATTTTGATTTTTATGAGACAACGAAAGCTTTCTTTCATTCTAAAAAATATACCTTTCTTGCGAAGATAAAAGTACAAAATAGAGGGGAATTGGTAATTACAATTAAGAAGATTACAAAATGAGTTTTAATCCATTTGCACACCATTTGTTGGGAAAAAAATTGGTTTAACGTTGGAAACAAATTTAAGAAGAGTCTAGAATGTTCGTCCCAAGAGCGACTCGAACAAAAGGAAGGAGGAGAAGAAATAGGGAGATAGGTTAGCACGGTAGGAGAGAAAAAAATTGGTAAAAGAGCAAAAATTTTATTGAGAAAATAAGGAGAGTGGTAAGGGATGATCAATGTGAATAGCATGATCGTAAAAGTAGGTTTTGTATATTTATGTGATAGATTTCGTATTTTTTCTCTAACCTAGACCGTGCTCCTCTTTATATAAGGATCGAGAATCTTAAGGCCAGTCAAACCAGGTATTATTAGTCATAAACTTCAACTATCAATCATATTATGACACATATTTCTATTCCCTAACATAGGTTTTCTTCGCCTAGAACTCTTCTTACTTTTCGGATTATTAGTCATAAACTTCAACTATCAATCACATACACACACACATATATGACCAGAAATCTTCAACGGCCAACTTGTTCTATCCATTTTGCCCTATAGGAATAGGATTTCAACAAAGTTTATGGGGATCTTCACATGTTCACTTTGTTTTTTTTGGTGGAACATGTTCACTCTGTTAACTATTACGTTTTTAGTACTAATTAACGGGTCAAACAATAAATTCGTTGACCCTTTAGGCCTTTTAGATGGTTAGAGATAAAGTCATGGACTAGTCAAACCATCATTGGAGGATTATCTGACCAATAAAAGCCATAGAAAGTCGAACTAACTTGAAACAGGATAATTTGGTCTGGTGAGATGTTTTAAAAATCAGCATTTTTATATAAATAATTTTTTTGAAAAAAAGTTATAATGCTTAGATTTGGATAAAGAAAAACAGAAATTCTACTTGCTTCTGGCTACTAAGGTCCTATGAGCATACAATATATGATTAATGTGAACAATTTGCATCTTCCGTAAGTTAAGTGGTTGAAGTTCCAGTAAACGCATGGGGGCCAAGGCAGGGGATTTGCGGTTGGCTGTAAATTTTTTCTTTACCCCTATCCAGACTGGCAGGCATGGAGCTCCAAGCCTCACCAACTTCCGAGGAAGCATGGAAGCCGCCTCGTCCCCGGAGATTATTTATAAAAAAAAAAAAAGCGCAACCCGAACTTGTGCTGTCTTCTTCCTCCAGCACGTGCATCTCAACTAAATGATCATCTACGTTAACACAAAATTTTAATAACCTGCTTAGATTCTCCACAATAGAAGTAGGGATGAGGATTAGTATGTGTTAGGGATTGTTCCAAATTCCTAATTAGAGTAGGGCTCTATTTCCTGATCAGAATAGAGTACTAGTCTCCTATATATATACGGCCTATGCCTAGGTCTTATTTGTACTAGTTGAGAGTTGTGAGGTAGAGAGAACCCTCACGGAGGCCTTGTAACCGATTGGACACATAGTGGACGACTCTCCTTTGCCCGTGGTTTTCTCCCCGTCTTGGGTTTCCACGTAATTCTTGTGTCTCGTATTTTACTCGTTTCGATCTTATTACTCAACAATTGGTATCAGAGCCGGATCTGAGTATACGAGTATTTGACACGAAAAAAAAAAATAAAAATCCGTGAACAGTAAACCGATTTGGGGAAAATCGAGATTTAGGGTTTTTTGAGATCCCTTGGAGCTGCCGCCGTTCAGCCAGCCGACCGCCGCCCGCTCGACCACCGCCCGCTCGTCCGTCCGCTGCTGCCCGAGGAGTCCGGCGTCGTCCCGCCGCTCGCTGTCTTCGGGGAAGTCGGAGAAGAATCGGGGAGAGAGAGGGAGTTCTCGGGGTTCTTTGAGATCGGAACCCGTCGCCCGTGGAGGAGGCCCGCGCCCCGTCACCGCGCCGTCGCCCATCGCCTGGAGGGGACCGACCCGCTCGCTCGTCGCCTTGGAGCTGCTCGTCGCGCCGCCGTTCGCCATTTTTTGGGAAGAGAGAGAGGACCGTCGGGGAGAGAGAAAATCTCGCTCAAACCCGAGCCGCCGCTGCCACCACCGCCCAGCACCGCCATCGTCGTGCCCACTCGCCGGCGCTCGCAAGCTCGCGCCGACCGCCGCCCAGTCGTGGTGGCCCGCCGCCAAGCCGCCGCCCCTTTGGAGTTTTGGGTTAAAAACCCTAATTTCTGAGTTGACTTGGTCAACAGCTTGACTGGTTGACCAAAAGTCAACTGTTTTGGCTGATTTTGGTTTTCTAACCTGTTTTGAGCGGATTTCTTGGTTCGAGTGTTTTCAGGATGACTTCGATGAAGTACGAGATTCCTCAATTGACGAGAAAAACTAATTTTTCCTTGTGGCAGGTCAAGATGCGCGCTATTCTGACACATTTAGAGCTGGATGAGACTCTACTTGATGAGAAGTCGATGCCTTCGAGTTGGGATGATGCGATGAAGGCGTCAAAGAACCGTAAGGCTGTGAGTCAGATCCAGTTGCATCTGTCAGATGATATTTTGCGGGACGTGTTGAAGGAGACAACCGCTTCCTCATTATGGGCAAAGCTTGAAAAGTTGTGCATGCCCAAGAGTTTGACCAACAAACTGTGCTTGAAGCAACGACTGTTTTCTATCCGGATGCAAGAAGATAAGTCTGTTCATGACCACCTTAATGAATTTAAGGATATAGTGGCTGATCTTAGAACTCTGGATGTGAAATATGATGATGAAGATCTTGCTTTATTGTTATTGTACTCGTTGCCTGTTTCTTATCAGCAATTCAGAGATACTCTGTTGTTCAGCCATGATACTCTGAGTTGGGATAATGTTCATGATTCGCTCTTGGAGAAAGAGAGAATTGATAAGCACACTGTGAGTTCCTCTGAAAATAGCCAAGGGACTGGCTTGGTTATGAGAGGGAGGTATGAGGAGAGGAATGCTAAGTCTGGTTCGAGGAAGAAGAGCAGAAGCAAATCAAGGTCAAGGCACAAGGATAAGACTTGTTTCAATTGTCATAAGGTTGGGCATATTAAATGGTTCTGTCCGGAGTTGAAGAACAAGAAGAAGGGCGAAAAGTCCAGTACTCCGAAAGGAGAAAGTTCTGATAGCGGCAGTGCTAGTGTTGCCACCACCACTCAGAAAGAAGAATCTGATGGAGACCTTTTGTCTGTGATTGATGGGAAGTCTAAAGTTGATGCTGCCTGGGTCCTTGATTCTGCTTGTACGTTTCATATGTGTCCTATCCGGGACTGGTTTTCAACATATGAACGTGCTGAGGGTAATGTTCTCATGGGAAATAATTTTGTCTGCAAGGTTGTTGGTATTGGCACAGTGAAGATCAAGATGCATGATGGTGTCATTCGAACCTTGACGAATGTGAGGCATATCCCTGATTTGAAGCGAAACTTGATTTCGTTGAGTACTCTTGATACATTGGGGTACAAGTATACCGGAGAAGGTGGAGTTCTTCGTGTGAGTAAGAACTCATTAGTGCATATGAAAGCCAAAAAGGAGGTTGGAAATCTGTATGTTTTGCAGGGTTCTACAGTTACAGGGACTGCTGCTGCTGCATCTGGCTCGTTGACAGATTCTGAGAATACCTCATTATGGCATATGCGACTTGGTCACATGAGTGAGAAAGGCATGACCGAGCTGAATAGGAGAGGATTATTATGTGGACAGGGTATTGGGAAGCTGGAATTTTGTGAGCACTGTGTGTTTGGCAAGCAGAAGAAAGTCAGTTTTCAGAAAGGTGTGCACACTACAAAGGGAAAACTTGACTATGTTCATTCTGATCTTTGGGGACCGTCTCAAGTTGCAACAAAGAATGGTTCCAAGTATATGCTGACTATCATTGATGATTATTCAAGGAAGGTGTGGGCGTTCTTCTTGAAGAGCAAGGATCATGTCTTTGTCACTTTCAAGCAGTGGAAGACTATGATTGAGAAGCAGACTGGGAGAGATGTCAAGCATCTCCGCACAGACAATGGATTGGAGTTTTGCTCTAGTTGGTTTGATGAGTTCTGCAAGAATGAGGGTATTGTCAGGCATAAGACAATCCCTGGTACACCTCAACAGAATGGAGTCGCTGAAAGAATGAACAGAACTTTGTTGGAGAAAGTTCGTTGTATGCTGTCAAATGCTGGTTTGCCTAAGTCGTTTTGGGCTGAAGCTGCTTCCACTGCCTGTCACCTTGTCAATCGTTCACCTCATGCATCACTTGATGGCAAGGTACCTGAAGAATTGTGGTCTGGAAATCCTCCTAATTATGCTGATTTGAAGATATTTGGGTGCCCTGCCTATGCTCATGTGAATAATGGCAAGTTAGAGCCAAGATCTGTGAAATGTATCTTCCTTGGCTATGCTTCTGGAGTGAAGGGATACAAGTTGTGGTGTCCCGAGCTGTCTAAGGTCTTGTTGAGTAGGAATGTTATTTTCAAAGAGACAGACATGCTGAGTAAGAGGGAGGATATTTCTTCACCTGGTGTTCCGAGTGCTCCAAGTGTGGACTTGCAAAAGTCAAAAGTGCAGGTGGAGTTTGATGATGATCCAGAAGCTAGTTCCTTCCGTGATGTTGATTGCCATGGTCCTACTCATGGTGGGTTGTCTGATGAAGCTGAGAATGTTGGCACAGTTGAGAGGGAGCCACCGTATTCTATTGCTAGAGACAGGCCCAGAAGAATTATCAGGCCTCCACAGAAGTTGGGTGAGGCTGATATTGTTGCTTTTGCCCTGAATGTGGCAGAAGAAGTTGATAGCTGTGAAGAACCGTCTAGTTACTCAGATGCTGTAAAGTCAAAAGACTCTGCTAGATGGTTGGTTGCTATGGAGGAAGAGATGGAATCTCTTCACAAGAACAAGACTTGGGAGATTACTAAGCTGCCTAAGGATAAGAAGGTTGTCAGTTGCAAGTGGGTATTCAAGAAGAAGGATGGTATACCTGGAGTTGAAGAGCCTAGATACAAGGCTAGACTAGTGGCTAGAGGATATAGTCAGATTCCTGGTGTGGACTTTAATGAGGTGTTTTCACCAGTTGTGAAGCATACCTCGATTCGTTCTCTTCTTGGTATTGTTGCTATGCAGGATTTGGAGCTTGAACAGCTTGATGTGAAGACAACTTTCTTGAATGGAGAGCTTGAGGAGCGGATTTATATGGCACAGCCTGAGGGTTTTCATGTTGAAGGCAAAGAAGACCATGTGTGCTTGTTGAAGAAGTCCCTGTATGGCCTTAAGCAGTCTCCGAGGCAGTGGTATAAAAGGTTTGATTCCTTTATGATTTCTCATGGTTATGAGAGGAGCAAGTATGATAGTTGTGTTTACCTGAAAAGGCTACGCGACAGTTCCCAAGTGTATTTGCTCCTGTATGTGGATGACATGTTAATTGCTGTAAGTGACAAAGGAGAGGTGAGGAAGCTCAAAGCTCTGTTGAGTTGCGAGTTTGAGATGAAAGATTTGGGTCCTGCTAAGAAGATTCTTGGTATGGAGATTGCCAGAGATAGAGGAGCAAGGAAATTATTTCTGAGCCAGGAGAGTTACATTGAAAAGGTACTTGACAGGTTTGATGTGACTGGTAATCCTGTGAGTACTCCTCTTGGTACACATTTTCAGCTTTCGTCTGCCTTATCTCCACAGTCAGCTGCTGAGGTCGATTACATGTTTGGTGTTCCATACTCCAATGCTGTTGGTTCTCTGATGTATGCTATGGTTTGCACACGCCCGGATTTGGCCTATGCTGTGAGTGTCGTTAGCAGGTTTATGGCAAATCCTGGAGAAGGTCATTGGAGAGCAGTGGAGTGGATTATGAGGTACTTGAAGGGTACCAAGGGCGTGTGTCTACAGTTTGGACGCACCAGTGATGGAGTTGTTGGTTTCGTAGATTCAGATTATGCTGGAGATCTTGATAAGTTCAGATCCTTATCTGGATATGTCTTCACTCTTGGAGGATGTGCTATCAGTTGGAGAGCTTGTCTACAGGCCACAGTGGCGTTGTCTACCACTGAGGCGGAGTACATGGCTATAACTGAAGGTGTGAAGGAGGCTATCTGGTTGAAAGGTTTCTTCAGTGAAATCTGTGAGATGCTGCAGGTCAGTACAGTGTACTGTGATAGTCAAAGTGCTATCCATCTCACGAGGGATGCTATGTATCATGAGAGGACAAAGCACATTAATGTGAGGTACCACTTCATTCGGGAGCATGTTGCTCAAGGTGACATTGTTGTGAGCAAGGTGGGTACCAAGGACAACCCTGCAGACATGTTGACGAAGCCGCTTTCTGGTACTAAGTTCGAGCATTGCTTGGACTTGGTCGGTGTTCATGCTTGATGCTGATTGCCCTTAGGGGCTGATGGTGAAGGTGGAGAAACGTTGAAGATGGAGTCATAGAATTTGGTCCAAGGTGGAGATTTGTTAGGGATTGTTCCAAATTCCTAATTAGAGTAGGGCTCTATTTCCTGATCAGAATAGAGTACTAGTCTCCTATATATATACGGCCTATGCCTAGGTCTTATTTGTACTAGTTGAGAGTTGTGAGGTAGAGAGAACCCTCACGGAGGCCTTGTAACCGATTGGACTCACATAGTGGACGACTCTCCTTTGCCCGTGGTTTTCTCCCCGTCTTGGGTTTCCACGTAATTCTTGTGTCTCGTATTTTACTCGTTTCGATCTTATTACTCAACAGTATGGAACTCCGTATTTTGCTCCCGAGTACCCACCTTTGTATCCCCCAACAATTGGGCCTCGCTAGGGGCTTGGCTCGAATTGATAGGCCCACTGAAATGGTCATTCTTTTCCAAGCTCAGTAGTAGGCCCTTTATCATCTCTGGACAGGGTAGTTAAATTACCTTTATGCCCTTATCTGTTCTTTATGCTTTTGGGAGACGAAATTTGTATAAGTTGTGTTGAACTTGAACGTACCTCATCTCTTTTGCATCTTTAAGATGAGCAGTTAAGCTCTTGTTTAACTACTCATTGTTCACCTCCTGTCTCGAACCTCATAATCTCCTTTCTCCACAGAATGTGCACAATTAGATTGAAAATATTGCATTTTTTAATAAATAAAATTTTATACTTCTAAAAAAACTCAAAAAAGTAGTAGTTACCAAGATATAATAATCACCTGAGGTTGGAGATAGACACATATCATACACTTATGATAACTGTTATCTACGTACATAAATCCCGAAAAATCCCCAATAGACAAACTACCAAAGTCTAACTAGTAATTGCACCAAAAAGGTAAAGTTCTTCACCAACAGAAACAGAAATGGCGAGATCGCAGCCGCCTTCGATAAAGAACCAAGAGAGATTGAAGAAATTTTGCCGCTTAGGGCTTCTCATTGCATACGTGATGATTAAATACATGAGTGTTTCACAACAACTAGATGACTTGAGCAAATCTATCTTCTCGTCTATCTTGTACAAAATTCAAACTGTATGATAAGGCCTATCACGTTGTCATCGTGACAAACATGTATCAAACTTATCGATGACAAGGTAACGTAGTCATTAAGGAAACTGACTCCAATACTTTCCCTCTGGTTGGAGCGTGGAGATCAACGACGCCCAACTTGCGAACAAGATCCTGGAAACGGTCTTGACCAAGAGCCTTTGTAAATAAATCAGCAGGTTGACATTCCGTAGGAACCTTGGTCGGAGCAATCTCTCGTGAAATGACACGCTCGCGGATGAAATAGTAGTCCATTTCTACGTGCTTAGTGCGTTCGTGATACACCGGGTTCATGGCGATGTGGAGGGCTGCATGGTTGTCGCAGAACATCGAAGTAGAACCCAGAAAACGAACACCTAAATTTTTAAATAACCAACGTAACCATAATACTTCATTGACTGTAACAGCCATAGCACGATACACAATCTCTGCTGATGAACGGGCCATGATTGGCTGCTTTTTGGTGCGCCAAGAGATAGGAGACCTGCCAAATGATATAAAATAGGTGGTCCGCGAAAGTCGGGTCATTGAACACCCCTACAATCAGCATCACAATAGGCAAGTAGGCTCATACTCGGGAAATTGTTGAGTAAAATCCCTTGACCCGGCGTTGTCTTTAGATATCGTAGAATGCGATTTACGACTTGGACATGTGCATCAGTAGGATGATTAACAAACTGACTCAAAATATTTACCACATAAGAAATGTCCGGTAGGGTAACCGTCAAGTACAGTCGATAATGAGCAGAGTCTGAAATTACGTCGCCCTCCTTCCGTAGACGATGGTTCTGTTCCATCAGAAAAGTGAGGCTTAGAATCATCCTTGCCATACTCCTTGAGAATATCCAAGGTGTATTTTTGCTGACTTAAAACCAAGCCGTTCGGCATTGTTGCTGCCTCTATACTAAGGAAGTACTTGATGGTCCCAAAATCTTTAATCCCAAATTGATTATCGAGATGTTGTTTGGTGGACTTGACCATGGCAACGTGATTGCCAACCAAAATTACATCATCGACATAGACAAGCAAAATCAGGACTAGAGACCCTTGTCGATAGAGGAATATGACATGATCTGTACGGGATCTAGAAAAACCCATTGCCAACAATGAGACAGTGAGTTTGCTATACCAAGAGCGAGATGCCTGCTTCAAGCCGTATAGAGATTTTTTAAGTCGACAAATGCGAGAGTCGCCGGGTCTAGCAAAGCCTTGATGGACCTTTATGTGAACTTCTTCAGTTAGATCCCCATGTAGGAACACATTATTGACGTCAAGCTGATGGATAATCCAATTTCATTTGACCGCCAAAGCTAAGAGACATCGTACAGAGACAACCTTGGCCACAGAGGCAAAGGTCTTATGAAAATTGACGCCCTCAATTTGCTTAAAACCACGCGCCACCAATCTCACCTTATAACGTTCAATCGTGCCATCAGGTTTGAATTTGATCTTGTACACCCATTTAGAGTCCACTGCATGCTTTCCGGGGGGCAAAGAAACGAGTGTCCATGTCCCATTGGCCTTTAGTACAACTATCTCCTATTGCATAGCCTTGCGCCAACATGAGAGTTTGATAAATTCATGATAAAACTTAGGCTCTTCTTGAGAACTAATTGCTGCGAGATAAACCTAACGGGGATGAGAAAAATGCTTATAACTGATAAAGTTTGTCAAAGGATATAACACCGAATTACCTGATGGAACGGTAGACGACGGAGATGGCGTTGAAGATTGTGCAGGGGCGAGGGAGGGTGGCAACTGAGTTTGATAATCTGTAAGTCAAGCTGGAGGTTATCGAATACGCTCGCTTCTCCGAGTTGTGTGATATTCAGACCTGGTGACGAGTCCTTCAAAATTGGTAGTGACGGCTCAGGCCCAGTAACAGGTATCTCTATTTCGTGGGAAGTAGATGGATCCGGAGGAGCTACTATGACATCCAAAATAGCCAAATCCAAAGGAGCCGGTATTTGGGCCGAAACCTCATCAGCGGGCCTAGGACCTTGTGATATAGGCTGTGTGATTGGAGTCGGCCCAAAAATGTCATTTGGGTCAAATACAAAATCAGGTTCCATTGCAGGGGCTTTTCCTGGGACGGTCTTGTATGAAAAAATGGTCTCGATAAATGTTACATCACGAGACACAAGAAATCTTTGGTTTTTTGGATCATAAACCCGGTATTCCTTTTGGTTGAAAGGATAACCAATAAAAATACATGAACAGCCTCGCTCATCAAATTATCCACTTTGGTGTGATTATGAATATATACCAGACATCCGAAGACCCGAAAATGGTGGTGCGAAGCAGTTCGTCCAAAAAGAACTTCGTAGGGAGTCTTGTGTTGTATGGCGCGAGAGGGCATCTGATTTATCAAGTAAGTGGCAGCCATAACACACTCCCCCCAAAACCAAATGGGTAGATTTGCTTGAAAACGTAAAGAGCGGGCACCTCAAGGATGTGGCAATGCTTGCGCTCCATGACTCTGTTTTGTTGTAGACTGTAGAGGCAAGTTGTTTGTAATACGACGCCATGATCCATATAATAATCTCGCATTTCTCGAGATGAGAATTCTAATCCGTTATTCGCTCGAATGCTCATGACTCTTGTGCCAAAATGCTTCTCCACCATGTTGCAAAACATGATCAAATAATATGAAACCTAAGACTTGTATTTTATAAAAAAGTCCAGACATCACGATTATTATCATCCACAACTGTTAAAAAATATTGAGACCCTAAGGAAGAAGGAGTCTGATAAGAGCCCCAGATATCATAATAGATTAATTGAAAATATGACATTGTCTTAATAAAACTTGTAGGAAATGGCAAACAAGTATGTTTTGCCCTTAGATAAGAATCACAATATCTAAAATTTGTAGGAAAACCCAAGTCTTGAAAAATCGAAATACGTCTTAATTTCTCACTAGAGATGTGCCCAAGATGTCGGTGCCATATCTGCGTATCTTAAACATTCTTCGCTGATAAGGCCATCCCTCCATCCCTCCCAGCACATCTTCAAAATAGTAGAGGCCATCCTGTTGTCTAGTCACTTCAATCAGGTTCTTCCAAGTTAAGTCATGTATGATACAACCATCAGCATAAACCGTTATTGAACAGTTGAGATCTTTTGTCAATTTGCTCACAGACAATAAGTTGCATTTAAAAAATGGAATATGCTCACACTTGCTACTGGGATTTCATCTCCGTTTGGTATTTTAATCGACGGATGAAAAGTCTAACGAGATTGATTAAACAAACGACCCTCGTCGCAAGTAATAATGTCCGTGACGCCTGAGTCCATCACCCAAGGCTGTGTGCAAATGACCTTATCAGCCATGTTTACGTGATATTCAGATGAAGGAGTCGGTGAAGCCTGTTCCAGATCTCATCTACCCGCCAATTGTCGCAGCAAGATATTCACTTTCTCCTATGTAATTCTGCCAGTAGAGTTGTCCTCTTGAGTGACTTGTGTTACTCGAGGCTGTGATCGGGGATCACGATTTCTTCCATTATACTGACAAAAGGAACCACAATTAGGACGGCAGTTATTTGAGCTACTTCTTGTATCGACGTTTCTCTTCCAGCCGGGTGGACCAACTATCTCGAAGCAAGAAGCTTCAAGATGACTGATTTTTCCACAATAAGTGGGTTGTTAGAACTGCTCCTTTTATCACTGCTGCCTCGCAAGGTGTCTTGACCTCTAGCCTGAAACGCTGCAGATTCAATGGAAGGACGTCGAGCAGCCAAGATGTTTCGCTGCTGTTCGTATTCAGATACGAGGTGATAAGCGATCCCGATGCTAGGAAGTGGCTGACTTGACAAAACCTGTGTCTTGATGGTAGAGAACAAGTCATCTAATCCCATGAGGAAGTCATATAGATGCTCTTTCTCTCGCATCTCAATTACCTGACGAGGCAGATTACATGAACACCTATTGCAGGAACATGTTGGCAAAGAGAGATGTGTTACGCCTCATCCCATAAACTCTTAAGCTTAGTGTAATAAGAAGACACTGAAATCTTTTCTTAACGAAGATTCATGATAGCTCGTTGAAGCTCGTACACACGTGAGGCACTCCCTTTCCCAAATCTCTCAGCAAGGTCAGCCCAAATCTCATGCCCTGTTCGAGCACATTGCATGCTGCTATGAACATTCTTCTCTATGGCTGTCTTTAACCAGCCTCGAACCATGGCATCAGCACGAATCCAGTAAGGCAAGTCGCTGGACGTGGCTGATGGCCTAAGTAGGGATCCATCGATAAAACCAAATTTATTTTTGGCGTATAGGACGGGTACTCATGTCGTTGACTTCGCCGTAATTCCCTTCAATGAGATGGTCCATCGCATGGACCCGACTGGGCGAATCAGATGGATGAATGTAGTATGGAGACATGACGTCCATACTACTGTTGCAAAACCAACGCCGGCTTGACTTCCAATATTGGCTGTACTAGTTTCAGACATTTTAGGTGGGGGTTTAGTGATGCAGCAGGAAGGCTTTTTTATGGTGGGGTTATTCTCAATCCAGGTCTTTTTGCTCGGATACCATAAAGAACCAAGAGAGATTGAATGAACTGTGCCGCTTAGGGCTTCTCATTGCATACACGATGATTAAATACATGAGTACATAAGTGTTTCACAACAACTAGATAACTTGAGCAAGTCTATCTTCTGGTTACAAAATTCAACTGTATGATAAGGCCTATCACGTTGTCATCGCGACAAACATGTATCAAACTTATCGATGACAAGGTAACGTAGTCATCAAGGAAACTGACTCCAATATTCGATGAGGTTCCTTATATAAAGTTCATCATGTTTCAGCATTGCTCCAAGCACGCTATGGTCGAACCAAAGTACAAAACTGCTGGTTTCGGATTTATAAGTCCTCTCCAATCTCTGATCAATTGAAGACCCTTTCTTTGCTCATCTTCTATATAATTTTTCTTGTGATGACTTGCAGGTCTTTCCTAGAGGCTCTACTTTGGTACCCGACATGTCGAGGGCAATTCTAAAATGTGACAGAGGGAGATATGTTGAGAATCTCACATCGATTAAAACACGAGTGGGGGCAAGTTTATAATTGTGAAAAATTCACCAACCCGTAATAGCCTTAAGATTTGGGGTTGGATATAGAGATTTTAACATGGCATTAGGGCAGGTTGATCGCCTGCTCATTGTTGTGCTCGCAATGACTCCCATTTCTAGCATGTTGGTAAAGTCAAAGCCCGTGCAATCTTCGACCCAATCAGTCTCGTTTGAGGGGGCGTGTTGAGAATCCCACATCGGTTAAAGCACAAGTGGGTTAATAAGTGTGAAAAATCTACCAACCCATCGTCTTAAGATTTTGAGTTGGATTTGAAAATTCTAACAATATAAAATGAAGCAAATTGAGGAAACATGGTTAGGAAAGCAAGTGAACTGTCCAGAAACCAGCACCACCATAACTTCGAATAGCCTTGATATGAGTAGCTTCTGGGGGCTGTTCTTAATACCTGGAGAAGCATCAACCTTAGCTCTTTTGATAATTGTTGCATCGTTTCTTTACTAGCATAGGAAAGAGCTGCAGCCCTCTAGAACTATGGATTCAATCTGGAGTAGGATTCGTAACTTGCTGAGAATATACGACGAGAGGAACCAGAGATCTTTCACGTTCAGGAAAAATGACCTGAATTGTTAGGAATTCAGCAACTAGAGAACAAGATCGCACAAAGAACATGGAACAAGAGAATTACGTGGTTCGGCCTAATGCCTACGTCCACGGTGAGAAAGGAGAACTTTTATTGATGAGTTTCGAGTCACAAAGCTATACAAAACCTTAGGGTAACATGTCTTTATATAGAGACAAACCCTTGGTGTACAAGTAACCTATCTAGGTCTAATTAGGAATCCAGAATCTAGTCAGAATAGGAATAGGAATAGGAAATAAGTCTTTCCTATTTCTCGCCATCCCAACAATCTCCACCTTGGCGAGAAATCATCTCGTGGAAGAACCATGAAGCTCCACCCGATCTTCAACAAACTCCACCTTGACAAAACACCGCCCCATGAAGAACCATGAGATCTTGCAAAACCAATCCAACTCCACCGACTCCATCTCGGACCATAAATAACTGCATCAATAAGACCATCTCAACTTTCTCTTCACCTTTTGTTCAATCACTTGGAGCCAGCCCCCAAGCTCGAGATTCTGAGCTTGCTTGGCCTATTCTCTCCAACCTCCATCGAACTCCAACTAGCAAGTCCACCTGCTGAAGCAAACTTGTGACCAATAGATGCGCTCTCTATTTTTTGGTCAACGCCATGCTCTGCAACCTCGAACTGCTTCTCCGCTGGACCTTCTTGCCTCATACCAATGCTACATGCCATAGCATACAAAGGGCAACATTTTGTTCCACCAAGTAGAACCTTCGACATGCCACGAACTCCACCGTTCGGCCTTGAGTGAGATACCTGATTCGCCCGTGGTGCTACCAACGGCTTCGCATTCCCCATGCAAAACCTACCCAACACCTTTGACGTGCACGTCCTTTTAGACAACCATAGCAGGAACTTGCTAACTTTGTCTTTGCGAATCTCAACTCTACTCAAACCATTCATGTCAAGCTTTTGCTCCATCACACAAGAGCTTTTCTCCCCTCTATCAGAACCCAACGAGGTGACTCCACCTACAACCGTGTTCCCCACTAACCTGTAGGTGTTTCTAGCATTCCTTTCACCCTTCATCACCACCACAGCATCCTTCTCCACCTCCATTAGCCCGCCTACAACATTATAGTTGTACCCACTATAATCCAAGGCTCCTAACGAGATCAAATTCCTCTCCAACTTTGGAACATGCCTAACCCCACACAATTTTCTCTCAACACCATCCCACATCTTAATTCGGATATCACCTATGCCAGCAATTCTACAAGTAGAACCATCACCCATAGTCACCATACCTGAATCAATGAACTTGTATGTGTCAAACCACCCTCTCTTGGGCATCATGTGGAAATAGCAAGCGCTATCCAAAATCTAGGAAACAGAATGCTTTGGACTTGACAAAACAGAAAGAAGATCACCATCTGACCCGTCCGAATGTGAGGCCACATTCACGGAACCTGATCCTTTTTTCTCGCGATCCCGAGTTCTTCTTGGACAATCCTTCTTCACGTGCCCTTTTTCTCGGCACTCGAAGCAATTTTCCTTGAACCTCCTTGACCACGACTTGGATCCCTTCCCGTCTTTTGCTCCACTACGATTACCATGGCTACCCCTCACAACCGGCCCTTCCGCTTGTTCATCGCCATTTTTTCTTCTTTGATGAAACCCTAGCAGAGCACTTGTGATATCTTCCAACACAAGGGACTCCTTTCCCCAAGTTAGAGTTGTAACCAAATTTTCGTAGGAGCCAGGTAAAGAATTCAGCAGCAACAATGCCTTGTCTTCTTCCTCGAACTTCACATCAACCTTTCTCAAGTCACTCACAAGTTGACTGAAACTATTAATGTGTTGGCTCAAATCCGAGCCCTCATTCATCTTGAGCCCGTACAATCTTTGCTTAAGATAAAGCTTGTTCGACAAAGACTTAGACATATACCTTGCCTCCAATTTCTTCCATACCTCAGCTGGTGACTCCTCATCCATGACGTGATACATCACATCATCCACCAAGCACAAGCGAATTGTCGCCACCGCCTTGGCCCCCATCTCCTTCCACTCTTGCTCCTCCATCTTCTCGGGCTTCTTCTCCGAGAGCGCGATGACCATCCCTTGTTGTACGAGGAGATCCTTGACACGCCTTTGCCATAACCCAAAATTCGAAGAACCATCGAATTTCACAAGAGCAAACTTCGCGCCGTCCGTCATCCTCCAACCCAAGCTCTTGATACCAATTGTTAGAAATTCAGCAACTAGAGAACAAGATCGCACAAAGAACACGGAACAAGAGAATTCCGTGGTTCGGCCTAATGCCTACGTCCACGGTGAGAAAGGAGAACCTTTATTGATGAGTTTCGAGTCACAAAGCTATACAAAACCTTAGGGTAACATGTCTTTATATAGAGACAAACCCTTGGTGTACAAGTAACCTATCTAGGTCTAATTAGGAGTCCAGAATCTAGTCAGAATAGGAATATGAATAGGAAATAAGTCTTTCCTATTTCTCGCCATCCCAACATGAATAATAATAGCCTTCCTAACACAGGTGCTACTAGTCCATCAACCTATTCAGACAAACAAGATTTCTCTGCAGAAGGGACGCCTTCTCCTGATCATGACTCCGGCAAGTCCAGTTATTGATAATGGCCCGCATGCTATTGCATGCCCAGTTTACGATAACAGCATGTTGAAGATTTCCTGCCCCGCGCGCTGATTATGACACCAATCCAGTCCAGCAACTACCTCAAGAAGCAACAAGTGAACAGGTAGCTCCTCCGGCAATGCTTTTGATTGAGCTTGTCAATTCAAATCATGAAAGAGGCTGTTGCTCAAGTATCTTGACGAAGCAAGCAACAATTAACTGAAAGCAGATGTTGTAAGGTGCGTATTGAACAATTGGATGAATATGGAAAGGTTCTTTGTATGATTCCAGCATAGTGAGGTGCATATTTGCAGCTGTTAGTTAGATATATAGGTCTGCATATTTGCAGAGGTTAGTTAGATATTTAGGTCTGCATAATTGCAGCTGTTAGTTCTCTGATGTTACTCTCCTATGTTTGTAAAAGTTATTGGCAACTCAGCTATATATGGCTGAGATTGAAAAGTTGAAATATGAAATTCTTAACTCCTAAAACTTTTGCAGAGAAGAGAAAAGCATATGGACCAGTGTGAATATTATAGTAGGTGGTGCCATGTAACAATATGTAAATAGCCACATTTTGTATTAGCTGAAGGAACAGAAAAAGGCTGAAGAAATGATATTGTTCTCTATTAGCAAAGTAAGAGGCATGATGAGAGAGAGAGAGAGAGAGGCAGTACATATGTATTAACAACTTGCATTCAGATGCTAAGGACTACCAGAATCTGATTCTTTCGTTACAAATCTTTCCTGGATCTTATTGTACGTACTAAATTTTTCCATGAGAACCAAGGAGCTTTTGTTCTAGGTCGGTTGATTATTGATAATGCCCTAGTTGCTTTTGAGTCTTATCACTATCTGAAAAAGAAGAGAAAGGAGGGGAGAGGGTGGTGTGCTCTTAAGTTAGACATGATGAAAGCTTATGATAAGATAGAGTAGAATTTTTTGGAAAAAATGTTGTTAGCCATGAGTTTTCAGGAGTCCTTTACTACCCTTGTTATGAAGTGTGTTCGTACTGTTAGATATGCAGTGCAGGTAAATGGACAGGTAGGGGAGTCCTTCTTTCCGGAGAGGGGACTGCGCCAAGGTGATCCGCTCTCCCCTTCTCTTTTCCTGATATGTGCAGAAGGTCTTGCAGCTCTTATTCGAGAGGCAGAAAGGATGTGATGCTTGCATGGTTTGAAGGTGGCTAAGGGAGCTCCAGTAGTTACTCACCTCTTTTTTGCAAATGACTCTCTTTTGTTTGCAAGGGCAACAGAGGCAAAGCTACAGAATATTCTTGACCTACTGGAGAAATATTCTCAGGCATCGGGACAGCGGGTGAACTTGCAGAAGAGCTCAATTTTCTTTAGTCGCAATATGTCTGAGGTGCAGAAGGAGAGATTGTGTGCTTTTATAGGGATGCGAAGGGGAGAGGAAGGGGATACATATCTGGGTTTTCTGACTCTGATTGGTCGGTCTAAGAGGTTGATTTTCTCTTATATTGAGGACCGAATCAATTCAAAGATAGGGAGCTGGAAGGAACGGTTTCTTTCAAGAGCTGGGAGGGAAACTCTGATCAAGTCAGTGTTATTGTCTATCCCTACATATATTATGAGTTATTTCAGCTTACCAGTGGATACCTGTGAAAGGATTGAGAAGAAATTGTGTGCTTTCTATTAGGGTAACAAAGAGGGGGAACGTAAAATGCATTGGCGCAGTTGGATTCGAATGTGCAGGTCAAAAGCGGAAGGGGGTTTGGGCTTCAGGAGGCTACTTAGTTCAAATAGGGCAATGCTTGCAAAATAGGCTTGGAGGCTACTTTGTAACCCAGAGTCTTTATCGGTAAAAGTTCTGAAAGTAAGGTATTTTTCACGGAGAGATATAGTTACGGCAGATATTGGGTATAGACCGAGTTTCACATGGAGGAGTATACGAGAGGAAATGAATTTACTTGCACCCAATCTTGAATGGAGGGTGGGTAACGGAACTAAAGTGGGAATTTGGGAGGATAGGTGGCTTCCAGGGACAGAGCTTGGGCATCCGCATTACATCTACCCAGGGGCAGACTCGAATCGGTGGGTCTCTAATTTATTAGTAGAAGGGACAAATGAGTGGGATAGCGATCTGTTGCAACATTTGTTTAGGGAAGAGGATATATAGCAGATAAAAGCAATTCAGGTAAGTGCTAGACTTCCAGAAGACATGGTTCGCTGGCGACATAACAAGGATGGCATTTATACGATAAAGTCGGGTTACTATATTGATCTTCAACATTGGTGGGAGCATTCTGAGCTGGCTTCGATTCCAACTCATGCGAGGGAAGTTTGGAACTGTGTTTGGAGGCTGAAATGCCCTCCTAGGATTCACACCTTCATATGGCGCCTGCTTGACAACAATCTTCCGCTTAGAACTAACATTTTAAGGAGGAGATTGGATGTGGATGTTTGTTGCCCCTTTTGTGCGAGTTGTGCAGAATCAGGCCATCACCTATTCTTTGAGTGTTCTTTTGTAGGTACTTTGTGGAGGAAAATTGGGATCGATACTTGGGAGTTCCAGACATGTTCAGCCCTATTTTTGATGCGGGAGGAGAAGGAACGAGGATGGAGAGTGGCCTGGCTGTGGGGCATTTGGAAAGTGAGGAATGAGGTAGTTTTTTGAGCAGCATCATTCGAAGCAGCACAAGGGGTACTTCAATCGGTCAACCGACTTTGGACCAACTTCATAACTGTACAAAATTTGAGTCCTACCTCAAGTGTTAGGCTGGCTGAGTTGTGGAACCTTCTAGAGACAGGATGGTTCAAAGTTAACACGGATGCAGGGATTAATACTAACGGGGTTGCTCAAGTGGGTGCCCTTGTTCGTGATGAGTTTAGACATTTTGTTGCAGGATTTGTGCATAGATATGGAGGCCCTGTCCACCCAACTGTACTAGAAGCTCGAGGAATGCTAAAAGGCGTGGAGCTCGCACTCACTCTTGGCCACAGGTATGTTTGTTTGGAGTCTGATTGCTTACCTCTTGTGCAGGCTCTGAATAAGCAGGTGTCGGATAGAAGTGATTTGGCCTTGTTAGTTGCGGACTGCTAAGAAACTTGTCGGGGGTTCTTAAACCATCGCTTTATGTTTGTTCGACGAGACGGAAATAAGGTGGCCATGCACTTACAAAAATCCAGATGCAAGGTGACCTTCAATTCCAGTTCTTTTCGACACCTCCAAGGATAATATGTGAACTGTTGGCGGAAGATCTACGTGATGTTGTTGGAGAGGCTAATGGCATTTTGAGGGACGGGTAGGGTTCTATCTGGGGTGGGCAATTGGGGTTTATAGTTTTGTTCTAGGAGATGGATGTAACAGGGGCAACACGAAGATTTCTCACCTAATGCAGTGTATTCGCTAGAGTGGGTCTTTACCACGATGCGCTCTTTTCCTAATTCCAGTTTTTTTCCGGTTGGGGCGAGTTTTCTGGAACAGGTTTTTAACGAGGCTTGCGGCTGCAACCTCTTTTCAAGAGGGGAAATCTACGTGTTGTGAGGGTAGATTTTCATAGATGGGTAGTGTCCGCGTGCTGTTGTGCATTTTTGGACCCTAGGACGGGTAGGTAGAATAAGTTTTGTAGAGACAGGTGGAGGGTGGCAGGACTAGGTAGGTAGTGCTCTTGTTGTGCTGGTGTGCGACTTGAGTGTTATAGGTTTCTTTATCAGTGATTTTATGGTGCTTCATCGATTGTAATAATACTTTCATGAGATTAATGAAATGTGATGGTATACTTACCCCTAAAAAAAAAAGGCATGATGAGAGAGAGAGAGAGAGAGAGAGGCAGTACATATGTATTAACAACTTGCATTCAGATCCTAAGGACTACCAGAATCTGATTCTTTCGTTACAAATCTTTCCTGGATCTTATTGTACGTACTAAATCGCGGGAAATTGGTAAATTAGTATTTTGTAGTTAGGTGACTTGCAACCTTGTGATTTAAAATGTTTGACCCAATTACAAAGTTTTTTTAGTCGACATCTTACTATTTGAAAAAAAATTTAGACAAAAATGCTACCAAGTATAATGAAGAAAAAGGTGAAAATAAATCAGAAGATATACTAGACAAGGAGATGATATCTTTTCATATTTTTTCAAAAAAAGCTAAACTAAAATTTATTCTAATTATAGTTAAGGTTTTTCGTTAAAAAAATTATTCAAATAGTAAAGCGTCAATTAGAAAAATACCTATTACTTAATTCGACATTTTTAAACCATATAATATTGATGTAATCAAACTACATAGTATTAAAGTAAATTTTTACCAAAAATAATTATTCCGTCTTATTACTGTGTGAAACGTATCTAACCATTTTGTACTTCAGGCAAGAATATTCAGTAATTGGACTAACAGGATTCGGCAAAATTTATAGGGTGCTTCAGACGATTTATAGGGTGCTTCAGACGTTCACTTTCTTAACTACTGCGTTTTTACTTTTTAGTACTGCTTAACGGGTCAAACACTGAATTCGTTGACCCTTTAGGTCTTTTAGATGGTTAAGAGATGGAAGTCGAGGACTAGTCAAACTATCTAGTACCCGTACCAATGGAGAATTATTTGACCAATAGAAGTCATCGAAGGAATTCATATTGCGATTATCTTCTATGGGAGGGAGAGTACATTAACGGTTACGACAAAAGCAACATCTCAACTTGAGCTTGAGAATATCATGTTGCAAGAGTGGTGGATTAATTACCAAAATATTATAGGTATGATGGTAATGAATCTTAACTCATTTTTTAAGAGTTGGTAAGTCAATCTGCATAAATGGAAAAAAAATGTCTGGGAGGAGAACAAATTCGAATGCCGTCTAAACACACGGAATTTAAGCCAAATTTCCTTTTTTTTAAAAAAAAAAAGAGTGGTCAACTAGTTTATAAGTGTTAAAAATCACAAACTCATTGTTTCAAGATTTTGAGTTAGATATTGAGATTCTAATATAGTATTCGACCGGATTGTGCTCACACGACCCTATTTCTCCCACGTTGGCGAAGTCAAAATTAGTGCGATGGGTCTCGTTTTATAGGGCGTGTTGAGAATATCACATTGCTTAGTGCAAGAATCGTGGATGAATTTATATGTGTTAAAAATCTACTAATCTATTGCCTAAAGATTTAGGGTTGAATATGAAAATTCTAACATAACGGTCTAGGAATTATTTAAAAATCAAAATTTTAATTAAAAAAAGCAATAATGCGTAGGTCGGGATAAAGAAAAGAGAAATTCGACCTGCAACTAGCTACTAAGATCACTCTGGGAGAATACAATTTATGATTAATGTCATTCAGAACAATTTGCTTCTAGATTAATTCGTTTCAAGATCATACATATATCACATGCTCATTGAGATTCCCCTCTTATGATCATGCTTACTGATAATTGCCTTTGCAGCTCTGGCCTGATAAAAAAGTCAAAGTACAAGCCATCTTAGGACTAAGAAGGTTGATGCAAGCAGATTTCGTGATCAATATTGGAGGAAAAGCTCGAGTACCCATCATCACATTCACAGCAACGAGCCCGTCTTTTACTAAATTGCAAATTCGCTAGGAAAATTTGGTATTACTTTTCCAGGTTGATAGGCATGAGCTGGTGTTACGCGCATTTGTTGGCTGGGGCTCTTGCCTACTAGTGCAGTTTTTTTTTAGGAAAAATGTCGAAAGATATCAATCATGCTCTTTTTGGAGCAATCACTTGAGGTTTATGACATTTCCGAAACAAGGCAATTTTTGAAAAAGAAATTTCATCGGTGGATCAGGTTATCAACTGTGTACTCTTCCATGCGCGAGAGAGGTTTACATGGTCAAGCTCGATCAAGGCACTATATAATCAAGATCTAATCTTGTATTATGATTCGCAATGTACAAATTAGCTAGAATTATGGCGTTGCGATTATTCTAGTTAATTTGTTTTGGCGATTTGTAAATATGTAATTATCTTGGTGATTAATACAAAGAGTCTATTGATCAAAACAAAAAAAGCAACGACCCCGTCTCTAACTTCCTTAAACAGTTCATACTTCTTTCGAGCAACCCAGAACGACTCGACGCAAGCAGCCGCGATCAGTGCACTAATGGCCAACATGTTCCTATCCATTTTGCCCCTGAGAATAGGTCATGTGCTGAACATGTATTATTGGCAATTGGGATTCCTTCCGGGACCACCATAGAAAAGTAGTTGCCCCAGTTTTCATTGCTACCCTTTTGGACAGCATAGCAGCTCGATTCTTCGGTGAAAGTTTCGATCCCGTCACCACTAGGTTACAAAGTCCATCTTTCGGCCCTGACTAATAACGAACAAGTTCGCTTTAATAATTCTAAAAAAAAAAATCCAAAAGAACCAAAGACCCGAAACTTTCAGCCCAGACTACTAGCGAATAAGTTCGCTTTACATCCAAGTGTCAGTTGGTCGTTGTCAGCCTTCATTCATCAAACCCGATATAGGTTTTTTCGGAAACATACGAATAACAACTAAAATCACCCTACTTTCATTAAACATTTGAATTTACATATTTAATTTATAATTTTGATGCAATATATATGTAGTTTTTTCATCCCTTACAAACAAGCTCAATATATTTGCGCGATACATTGCGATGTGGTATAGCAGAACATTTATTAGAGTTAGACGTCAGATGTTCTTGTACCAATTCAAATATTTTCAATTTTGACAAGGCCGAGTTTTCCATAAATTCTCGTAGTGCAAGCACGCTACGTACGTAAGTTTGAAATCTTCCATTCTAATCCACATTAATCTCTTAAGTTCGCGCTGTTTTTTTACATGGAACGTTAATTTTTTTATAAGTAATTTTTATTTATTAATCTTAAGTTGCGAAAGGATGGATGATGTAAAAAAACAGTGTGAAACCTTCCGTGTTTTTGTTCGAGAATTTGGAGGCGCTTCCCCTTAAAAAGAAAAGGAATTGGTTGGCTGAGGGACGACAAAAAAATCCTTATTTTATGGATATAAGGTTGGGTATGGATAAATTTTAAAGTTAGGGATTCACATAGAGTTTTTTTTAAATAAATTGCTGATTTTTATTATAAAAAAACAAAAACAAAATAACTTCCAGCTAGTCTACATCTCGAACAGTTCAGAGGGATCTTCCAACTGTGGGATCAGCTTGCCTTTCCCTGTCACTCCAAATGTGGATTGCACCAAGTAGAGCTACCAACTTCATTATTGCAGAAAATTAATTAAGTTCTTCTTCTTGTTTATATTAATGAACCAATTTGTTTTTGGTTTGCAGGATCAATCGAGTCAACCAACTTTACTATAATATGCTTGGAAGAGAACTTTTCTACACTGTGATATGTATTATGTGTTGTGTGTTTACTTTGGAATAAAAGGGAATATCTGCTACTACTATTCCTCTGTCATTCTGCTGATTGCATTGTGTACTATATTTACGAGCTCAACCCATGTATCAATATGTTTTCAACACCAATGAGGAATAGATTTTCAACCAAGTTGACTTTTTTTTAAGAAAGTTAATTCTACAAACTTGTGGATATTTCTACTTACTAATGACTCAAATCACTCCGCGTATTGAATGGAAGTTGGTTCAAGTGATAAAAAATTTAGATTTACTTAAGTAAATCTTGAATTCAAACATAACAAATTTGAAAGATGTCATTGGGCGAGCCACCCTCTAAAATATGACCCGACAATGCTCGACTATAAATATGAAATAATGGGAGCTGGTCGAAATACTAAATAATTTGAATTTCACTTAAGATATTTTGAGTTCATCCCTTACTAATGTAAAATATATATTAAGAGGACTCCGTGAAATTCATAACTAGCTCAATATTTTTTTTTTACAAAATTAGATTATTTTTGGCAATACTCAAGGTTTAAGACCATTTTAATTCCCCCTTTCACCACGCATAAACTAAACCAAGAATTAGGATAAAAACAAAAATGAAAGTTTTTATAAATACGGATACCTCCAATATATCAAAACTCAGTATCCATGGATAAAGAAAAACTGCTTCAACATCAAAAATGAGAGCAAAGATATAATAACGGATTCTAGCCACATTAAAATAATGTCCAAAAGTGCTCGACTCTAAATACGAAAAATTTACGCACAAAATCGCAACATGGAACACCCCTTTATAGGTAAATTTTTACATTATGAGAAGTTGAATCTAGACTTTCATCAATTATTCTACATTTGGCAATATAGTACAATTCTTATTTTTTTAAATTTCTTAAGATTTATTTTTGTGGGTCTTTTGTTTTTTGAAAGGTAAATTTTATACCATGACAATGCCAAGGTTTGAACCGTGAACCTCTCAGATATTTACAACACCTTATGCCGTTGGGTTACAAACTCTCTGTGTGTCTTGTATTTCTATTTTAATGAAAGACTTCTAAGTCTATACTTAAAAAAAATAGACCATTGAATTTAAGATGACAAATAAACTGGTAACCCAAGCAAAACGAGGGTTCCCCGAAACCAGGGTATGATGTTTACCTTGTTAATATTAACACTGCACAATTAATTGTACACGACATAAATGTCACCGACAGGATTCCCAATTCCTCGTTAAATGGCGACTACTCTTAGTCGTGGAAGTTTCTCAACAACAAAAAAAGAATCTTAGTCGTGGAAGTTGAAGAGTGGTTCCTAAATTTGTCCATGTTGAAGAATTAAACAAGAGGGCTAGTGTGTTCTTCTAAAATATACCATTAACTAGTTCTCCGTTCAATAAAATTCATATCCAACTATAATTTTGATTTGTCGATCTATAGTTCAAAGGTGACCCATATCATCATTTCCCTTATCAAATTCCACATCTCACCATATTGAAATTAGTAGAGAAAATTAATGATGATGAGGAAAAGCCCTTCAAGACCTAACTCTTCATGTCTCTTTAGCACTTCATTCCTTCTCTCTTTGTTCATTTGGTCTCTAGTTCCCATGGTCATTAGGCCGGTTGAGGCACGTACTGCATCGGCTAATCTATCGGTGGTGAAAGTGAACGTGGGTGTAATTCTTGATGAATTCGAGAACTCAACGGCGGGGAAGGTAGAGATGAGCTGCATCAACATGGCACTATCTGACTTGTACTCCACTCATGGCCGTAATTACACGAACAGGCTCGTTCTAACAGCAAGGGACTCCAACAACGATGTCGTCGTTTCAGCTGCTGCAGGTATGTATAAATATATACAGAGACAGCCCTGTTTTAGTTTCTTGATGAATACGGGGTTTTTTTATTGTTTCAGAATCATTTTATTGGCTTTTTTTTGTTGCAGAATCATTTTTTGTTTAATTAGCTTCGTTGTCGGCCTTCAAAAAAATATGTATCTTTTTCTCCAAGCTCAACATATTGGTAAATACCCATGTGATTTTCTGTGGTACCACAGTAAATTTATTAGAATTAAACGTCAAATGTTACCGTATCATCAAATATTTCAATTTTGCTAAGGACAATTTTTCCAAAAATTCTTGTAGTGCAAGCACTTTTTCCTTTTTAACATGGAACGTTAATCTTAATCTTAAGTTGCGGAAGGATGGAGAATGCTAAGAAAACAATGTGAAACCTTCCATGTTTTTGTTCGAGAAGATTTGCTAGTCTAGAGGATACATCTCATGTAGTACACCAGAATTTGGAGGCGCTTCCCCTTAATTTAAGAAAAAGGAATTGGTTGGTGGAGGAATGACAAAAAAACATCATTTTATGGATATAGATTCTAACAATATGGATCGACTTTTAAAGTTAAAATTTTGGATAGAGTTTATATAGAAATAAATTCAAACCAGGCATATAAATAAATTCAAAAACGAGATAATATCATAATACATCTTACTTAACTCAACTAGGTTAATATATATTAATATTATTACTAACAGGCAAGTAGATCAACTGATGAAGGAGTTGTTCTAACTTAACCAGGTCTCGGGTTCGAGTCCTTGAGTATGCAGTAGTGTTAAATACTTGTTGGGAGAGTTTTGCCACCTTTTAAAAGTCCTACCCGGCTCGAAATTAAATTAGTCGGCCCAATGGGCCCAATACCAATTGATTAAACCAAAAAAATTAATATTATTTTTTACCTAAATCCTAAATTTTTAGGCAGCACTTGTTATGAGATTATGTAACGCCACTTTCTTCATGACTTAAAATTGAAAATTAATATTTTATAATATTGAGTGTCAAAATGGAACTAAGTGTAAATATATTTTTAAATGGTTTACATTCAAATATATATATTTTTAAGTCAATTAGTTCATGAGTAAAACTCGAATCTTGTATTCTATAGTGAGAACTCCGAAGATGTGGGTCTGAATATTTACTTAAAATATTTGCAGGATCAAATAGATTCTGCTAAATCTGATATAAATAGATTCTGCTTATTGTCACCCTACGCGTCACGTTACAAGGTAGGGTTTTACTTGTTGTCTTGTCTGCTTCTCGATGTTATGTGTGTTTTGGACATCGTCGATAGTTATTCCTACCCGTTTGTTTGTCCCAATAGAAAAGTCGACATTTTGATTTTTATGTGATAAAGAAAGCTTTCTTTCATTCTAAACAATATCTTTCTTGCTTTCCTAGTGAGTCCACTAATAGAAAATTGTAAGTACAAAATCGAGGGGAATTGGTAATTACAAATAAGAAGATTACAAAATGATGAATAAAGAAGGTAAACATTTTATTACGTTATGATTTAATTGATTTACATACCAATGTATATAATATAAAATTTTCAACCAAATGACTGCTCACCCCACTATTTGAAGTTGAAATTGGATTTCAACAAAATTTATAGGGAGCATCACATGTTTACTTTGTTAACTACTACGCTTATAGTACTACTTAGATGGCTAGAGATAGAGTCATGGACTAGTACTGGTCAAACCATCTAGTACCATGTAATTGCTTCTTCATCTTGCTCACCTCTCGAACACTGGAACCTGCTATCAACATGTCATCAACATAAAGCAGGAGGATGATATAGTTCTTGTCAAAACTCTTGAAATAGCAACAATGATCTGCCTCACAATGTACGAATTCAATCTCGTGAATGGACCCATCAAACTTCTTGTACCACTGTCTTGGAGGTTGCTTCAACCCATACAAACTCTTTCTCAACCTGTACACAAGCTCATTATTACTACCCGACAAGTACCCCTCCAGTTGTACTATGTAGATCTCCTCATCTAGATCACTATAGAGAAAAGCCATCTTCACATCCAATAGCTCCAATATCAGATTTTTTAAAGCCAGCATACTCAACACCATATGAATAGTGGTAAGCTTCACCACGGGAGTGAAGATGTCCGTAAAATCAACATCGTATTTCTGCTGAAATTCCTTCACAACGAGTCTTGCCTTGTAACGTTTGGTGTCATCCGCCTCTTGCTTAATCTTATACACCCATTTATTTTGCAGTGCCTTCTTGCCTTTATGGAGTTGGACTAGTTTCCAAGTCTCATTACTCCTCAATGACTCCATCCCATAATCTATCGCAAGTTTCCACTTGCCTACTTATACGTTCCCCTAGACCTCTACAAAATCCTCGGGTTCTCCTCCATCAGTCAATAGGAGATAGAAATTAGCTGGCGAATATCTATCCGGAGATCCACATTGACTAGTGGACCTCCTCGCCAGAACCACTGGCGGTGGAGAACTTGGTCCCGCTTCCTGCTCGGCCTCCTGGCTATCTCGTACCTTCTTGCTCCCACCCGAGTTTGAGATGTCTAACTCAACTACCTCACTGCCACCTCATCGGACACACTCCCCCTGTCTTTGCATAACACCTTCTCATTGAATATGACATCCCGACTTCTAATAACCTTGCGGTTCTTCTCATCCCAAAATCTGAAGCCAAAATTATCTCCTCCATATCTAAAAAACGTGCACTTCTTGGACTTGGCATCTAGCTTACTCTTATCATCTGTATTCACATGAACATAGAAAATAAAACCAAACACCTAAAGGTAGGTTAGATCAATCTCTTTACCACTCCAAGCCTCTTCCGATATCCCATTCTCCAAAGGGGTTGATGGTCTTCTATTGATAAAAAAAACCACGGTGTTAACCGCATCTGCCCAAAATATCTTTGGTAAGTCACACTTCAACCTCATAGCCCTAGCTCTCTCATTGATTGTCCAGTTCATCCTCTACGCGATGCCATTTTATTGGGGGGTTCCAGCTACTGTCTTCTCCATGCGAATCCCAATCGCCGCACAGTAATCCTTGAACTCTTAAAGCTCATACTCTCCGTCATTGTCGGATCTCAAACACTTCACCTTGAGACTCGTCTCATTCTCCACAAGGGCTATCCACTTCCTGAAGGCATCGAAGGCTTCAGACTTATGTTTCAGGAAGTAGACCCACAACTTTCTCATGGAATCATTGATGAAGGTCATGTAGTACAAAGAACCACCCAAGGATGCCACCGGTGCTAGGCCCCACAAGTCACTGTGGACCAACTCAAGCTTCTCCTCCTTTGGGGGTCTGCCACCTCTCGAAAAGCTCACCCTCTTCTACTTCCCGAGAATACAATCTTTACAAAGACCCACATCCACGGTGTTGAGGCCTGATAGCTTCCCCTTCAAGCATAGCACCCTCATCCCCTTCTCACTCATGTGGCCAAGACGACTATGCCACAAGCCCGTATCATCCAGGGCACCTACAAGATTAATGCTATTGGTATTCCTTATCGTATACAATGTCCCTTCCATCTCTCCTCGATCCACCACCATGGATCCCTTGATAATTTTTTATGTCTTGCAACTAAAGGTCATCGCGTAACCCTCATCATCAAGTTTTCCAATGGATAGCAAATTTCTCTTCAACTCTGAAATGTGCCTCACTCCCTTCAACAACAATAACAACGACCCATTAGGGGTGTGGATTCAAACATCCCCCTTGCCCATAACTTACAATACCTCATCATTCGCTAGATAGACCTTGCCCAAATTGCCTGGGGTATACCTCTCCATCATCCCCGCATCACTACAAGAATGAAATGAAGCTCCAGAATCCAAAACCCATGCCTCCAACGGACTACTCACGCTAAAGACCAACATATCTCCATGGTCTTCTGTCGTTGCATTGGCCGACTTTTCCTCTTTCTTCTTTGCTGTCATGCATTAGTCCCTAAAGTGACATATTTCTTACAATTCTAATATTGAACCGAGCTCCTATCCTTCTTATCCTTTGACTTGGACTTTGATCTCCCTCGTTCCTTCTTCCCCTTTGACTTAGACTCGGACCTCCTATATTACCCGAGCTCAAAGCCGCACTCGAGGCTACGCTAGACTCTTTCCTTCGAATCTTCTCACTCGTGATTAAGTCCCTCATCTCATCTAGCTTGAGTGTCACCTTTCCCGCCGAGGCACTCACCGCCATGACCGTACCATTCCAACTATCGGGTAAGGAACTAAGTAAAATTAGGGCTTGTACCTCATCGTCAAAGTTAATTTTTACCGAACTCAATTGAGAGATCGTCATGTTGAAATCGTTGAGATGCTTGGCCACCATGGTACCCTCCGCCATCCTAAGGTTAAACAACTTCCTCATCAAGTGAACCTTGTTGGCCACTGAGGACTTCTCATACATCTTGGATAACGCTGTTAACATCTCCTCCGTCGTCTTTGACTTCACTATGTGTAGAGCCACGTTCCTAGACAAGGACAAGTGAACCTCATTGCCTTACGGTCTAGGAGCTTCCACTCCTCCTTCATCTCATCGGACTTTTTCTCTCCAAGCGGTAAGTGCAAGTCCTTACCATACAAATAATCTTCTATTTGTATCTTCCAAAAGCCATAATCAATACCGTCGAACTTCTCCACGGGCAACTTCCCTTCACCTATCATGGTTGCTCCTACCACACTCTAAACTTGGGCTCTGATACCAATTATTGGGAAATACGAGGGCCCCAAGAAACACACACAACACACGAGCAAAGTCACAAACACAAGGAGAAGCATGAACTCACAAACACAAAGGAACACATACACAAAGAACACAATATTTGGTTACCCGGTTCGATGATAACTAAGGGCTGAGTTTGAAACAAAAAAAAACCTGACTCACTGCTAACCTGACCAACCCGACTCACTGCCAAAAGCCAACCCGTCGAAATAAATGGTGTCGTGGGTTAGCAGTCGATTTAAATCGACCGTGCGATGTCATTTCAGTGTGAGTTTTTTCCTAACCTGTTGGCTGATGACTAGGGTTAAATCGACCAAAGGATTTGACCGCCCCTGCTCCTCCTCCCATCTCTGGCCACCCCTGCTCCTCCTCTATCTTCCCTTCTCTGAAAACCGCTCCTCCTCCTCACATCTCTGATCATCGCTGCTCCTCCTCTGTGGAAAATGTCCTGAGCTTGAAGATGGATCAAGAATTGATCCAGAGATGAACACCAGAGATTGAAGAACTCAACGGAGAAGACGAGGAAAAACTATTTATACTACGCTATTAGAAGCTTATAGAAGCTCTAAGAAGATGGATGGAAACAAAGACTGGGCCAAGTAGAACTACCCAATTCCAGTAACTCGACCCACTTGAGCACTTTGGGCCCGAATATTAAAACAAAGATTCACCAGTTTCTTATTTTCTTTCTGGTTCTTCTACACCACATCTTCTTCTTCCTTGTGTGTCGATCAACTTCTTCTTCCCAGTGTCGTGCACCTGTTTGTTCATTCGGTGCACTCGTCGGAGCATCTATCAACATCCTCCCTTCCCTTCAGTCTCTTCTGTCTTTTTCCTACCATTGCTTCCGTCGTAACTCCGAGTCTCTCTCTCTTTGGTTCACATCGCCAAACTGATCATCACAAACCATCGGCGTAGGGCAACACTGTGACATCGTCGGTTGGATTTTGAGGAAATTGGCAACGTCATTATCGGCTGGAAAAAGTGACCCAAAACCACCACACCTATGTTTCCTCACCCCTAACGATAACGTCTAAGTCCGCGGGTGTACCAAGCCAGGAGAGGTTTCACTATTTTGTTCTTTGGTATTTCACTCACACTTACAAGCAAAAGCCACACTTTGGCTACCCACTCACTTAGGATTTTCTCTTTTCTCTCAAGCCACTCACTTTGGTCACCACTCTTTTAGGAGGCTACAAATGAGTTACAAGGGGTATTTATAGAGCCAACAACCATAGAAAGCAAATAGAACATGGAGGGGCATCTTTGTCTAACTTCTAGTAAAAATAGCAGGCGAGCTGGCGCCCACCGGGTTCGAGGCTGTTACAAATGGCTTCCCCCTTCACTTGTTCGGCTCTTCGTCTCATCTTTTCGACTCTATTTCTTGACCCGATTGATCCTCTGAGTGTCTCCGAGTACCGAATCACATCTGATCAACTCCCGAACCACTTCTGAGGCTACATACCCAACAACCAACTCTAGTATTTAATATTTATACAAGTTTAGGGGAAGTTACCAGCTAAGCAAGTAAATTACTAAGATGCCTTGAGGCTAACAAGAAAAAAAATATATAAAATGGCCTATAAACATGATAATGGCCCAAAAACATAAAACGGAATAGGCTGGTAGGTTTCCATTGAAGGATCTACATAAATGTCAACTATCATCTACCTTTTTAATTACAATTCTCATCTACTCAATTACCAACTACTACATACTATCTACCTATGAGTATTCTAGAAGGCCCCGCAACATTCCGTAGAACAATTTAGAACACTCACCATTCTTCTCTCGGGGATTATGGAAGGTTCTTTGGTTGTCTGTCATGTTCTTCAGTCTTTCGTAGCCTCGTTGGGCCTCCGTAAAGTTGGCCCGTGACACTTTGGTGCGGAACCATGCTTCCGAAAGCTTGGTTGATGCGATTGAGATGGCTAAGTTTCACGAATTGACCTTGAAAGCGGGTTCCTCAATCCAGCCTCTGAATCCATCATGCAACAAAGGCACCCTTTTTTCTACCCATGCCTTCTTCAAACGAGGCGTGGACACGACGCTACGAGCGTTGTTTCTCCTCTGCTGTTGGCCCCGGCTCGTTTCTTTATGAAGACCGTTCGTACCGCGAGAAAACCACATGCATCTTCTTGTCTCCGTTCGTAAGGTTTGTGCCACTCGTACAAACCCAAAACGAGTTTTCCATGACAGTTTGGAATGAGCGAAAGAGTACTTCACTGAGCAACGTCTCTCAAAGAGATGTCTCAAGATTTCTCTCCCGTCCAATTGAGTGGAAAATTATCATCAAATAACGTTACTTGTTCTCCTTTGATGGTAGCCATCTGTATGATGGATAAGGGCTGGGTGGGACTGGGTAACAAAAACTTGGGAAACGTAGAGATTGAGATTAGAGGTTTAGGGTTTTATTTGTTGGTTTACTTTGTTGTCTGTTGGTTTGGTTAGGTCTTTTGCATTTTGGTTTAGAAGGGTTCCCTATACGAAAAAGGAAAATTGAACATATTGCATTTTATAATTGAGCTGGCCAAAAATGTTATGCCTTATGATTAATTGCCTTTACAGCTCTGGACCTGATAAAAAACGTCAAAGTACAAGCCATCTTAGGACCAAAAACATCGATGCAAGCAGATTTCGTGATCAATCTTGGAGGAAAAGCTCAAGTGCCCATCATCACGTTCACTGCAACGAGCCCGTGTCTAACTTCCCCAGGCAGTTCCTACTTCTTTCGAGCAACCCAGAATGACTCAACGCAAGCAGCCGCGATCAGTGCACTAATGCAAGCCTATGCATGGAGGGAAGCGGTCCTTGTCTACGTCGACAACCAGTACGGCCAATGCGTCCTGCCTTACTTGGTGGACGCCTTGCAAGCCGCCAATGTGCGTGTCCCTTACCGGAGCGCGATATCTCCTGTTGCTACCAACGATCAGATTGTAGAGGAGCTGTATAAGTTGATGACAATGCAGACTAGGGTGTTCGTAGTTCATATGCTTCCAGGTCTTGGCTCCAGGCTCTTCTCCAAGGCCAGTGAAATCGGGATGATGAGTGAAGGATATGTTTGGATTATGACTGATGGGATTACGGATCTATTTAGCGTGTTGGATAGTTTGGTTGTTGATTCGATGCAGGGAATGTTAGGTGTTAGGCCTTATGTCCCGAGGTCTCCCGAGCTGAAGAGTTTCGAGGTGAGATGGAAGAAGAAGTTTCGACAGGACAATCCGGATATAGCTGATGCAGAGTTGAGCGTGTTTGATCTGTGGGGTTATGATGCTGCTACTTCTCTGGCTATGGCAATTGAGCAAGCAGGGAGTACTAATTTGGGCTACCAAGCAACCAAATCGTCAAGAAACTCGTCCACCGATCTTGATTCTTTCGGGGTGTCACTAAATGGACCGGAACTTGTCCAAGAATTGTCCAAAACCAGCTTCCGAGGTCTAACAGGGGACTTCAGGTTTGTTGACGGGCAATTGCCTGCAGCCACTTACCAGATTATCAACGTAAATGGCGAGGGGTCACGAGTAATCGGGTTTTGGACACAGGATCACGGACTCTCCAAGAAGCTACCGGGAAGTTCTAGTGCATACAACACTTCTATGACCAGCCTGGCCACGGTCATTTGGCCTGGTGATGTTCCTTCTGTTCCACGAGGGTGGCAGATTCCGACCAGCGGAAAGAAGCTGAGGATAGGAGTTCCATTCAATAATCATGGCTACAGCCATTGTGAAGGTCACAAATGATACTAAGACTAACACCAGAATCGTCACCGGGTACAGCATTGATGTCTTTAAAGCTGCAGTTCAAGCCTTGCCATATTCCCTGGATTATGACTTCTTCCCTTACTCCGAG
Source organism: Hypericum androsaemum (assembly GCA_963995505.1). Classification (NCBI taxonomy): domain Eukaryota; kingdom Viridiplantae; phylum Streptophyta; class Magnoliopsida; order Malpighiales; family Hypericaceae; genus Hypericum; species Hypericum androsaemum. Next base: position 9,831,198 of record OZ023189.1, read on the forward strand.
AACAATGGATCAACTGAAATTCCTGCCGGAAACTACGATGATCTGGTGTATCAAGTCTACTCGGGGGTAATTTTCTCTTTTTATCGATTTTCGGTTGTCAGAATCTTTACATCCAACTCAAAATTGTAAGAATGTGGATTTGGTGGATTCTCAACACCATTGCAATTCCTTGTTTACCAAATCTCTAACTTCAAGCCTAATTCTTGTTTGAATTTTTAATGTTCTTGTGGCCATCAGAAATTTGATGCTGTGGTTGGTGACGTGACGATCAGAGCCAACAGGTCCTTGTACGTGGACTTCACTTTGCCTTACACAGAATCAGGCGTTTCGATGATCGTCCCTGTAACCGACGGAAGAAGCAACAATGCTTGGGTGTTCTTGAAGCCTCTGACGTGGGACCTGTGGCTGACAAGCTTGTGTTCCTTTGTGTTCATCGGGTTCGTGGTGTGGGTGCTTGAGCACAGAATCAATGAAGATTTCCGCGGACCGCCATCCCATCAACTCGGAACCTTATTCGGGTTCGCGTTCTCCACCTTGGTTTTCGCACAGAGTAAGTACATTTGGGATTTAGCGTTTCCATGTTTATGTTTAGTATGATATCTTTGGTATGCTGGTTTATAGCCATGTTTTGCATCATATGAAAATCCTGCATTGTGATTTTCAGGAGAGAGAGTGGTCAGCAACTTGGCTCGGATGGTAGTGATCGTGTGGTTCTTCGTCGTATTGATCCTCACGCAAAGCTACACGGCATCCCTGACGAGCCTTTTAACCGTTCAGCAGCTGCATCCCACTGTCAAAGATGTGAAGCAACTGATTAGCCAGGGAGAGTATGTAGGATACCTGGAAGGTTCTTTTGTTTATGGAATCTTGAAGAACTTGGGTTTCGACGAGTCCAAGCTCCGCATCTACAAAACTCCGGAAGAGTGCGATGAGCTCTTCACCAAGGGAAGCAGAAATGGCGGAATCGCAGCTGCCTTTGATGAGGTTCCTTATATAAAGTTCATCATGGCTCAGCATTGCTCCAAGTACACCATGGTCGAACCAACGTTCAAAACTGCTGGTTTCGGATTTGTAAGTGCTCCTCTCCCCAATCTCTGATCAATTGAAGACCCTTTCTTTGCACATCTTCTATATACATTTTCTTGTGATGACTTGCAGGCCTTTCCTAGAGGCTCTCCTTTGGTACCCGACATGTCGAGGGCAATTCTAAACGTGACAGAGGGGGATAAAATGAAGCAAATTGAGGAAGCATGGTTAGGAAAGCAAGCAAACTGCCCGGAAACCAGCACCACCATAACTTCGAACAGCCTCGATCTGAATAGCTTCTGGGGGCTGTTCTTAATAGCTGGAGCAGCATCAACCTTAGCTCTTTCGATATTTGTTGCATCGTTTCTTTACGAGCATAGGCAAGAGCTGCAGCCGTCTGGAACCATGGATTCGATCTGGAGTAGGATTCGTAACTTGCTGAGAATCTACGACGAGAGGAACCAGAGATCTTTCCCGTTCAGGAAAAGTGACCTGAATAATAAGAGCCTTCCTAACACAGGTGCCACTAGTCCATCAACCTATTCAGACAGACAAGATTTCTCTGCAGAAGGGACGCCTTCTCCTGATCATGACACCAAACAAGGCCAGCAACTACCTCAAGAAGCAACAAATGAACAGGTCGCTCCTCCGGCAATGCTCCTGAATATCGAGCTCGTCAATTCAAATCATGAATGAGGGCTGTTGCTCGAGTATCTCGACGAAGGAACCAACAGTTAACTGAAAGCAGATTGTTAATTTATGAATTTGGATTTAATTATGTAGATCTTGAATTCAAACCTTACGAATTTGAAAGATGTCATTGGGGGAGCCACCCTTTAAAATATGGTCCGACAATCCTCGACTATAAATATGAAATAATGAGAGCTAGTCCAAATACTAAAAGATTTGGATTTCGTTTAAAAAGTTTTGAGTTGGAGCCTTACGAATGTAAAAGACATATTAAGAGAGCCACTCTAAATACGAAATATTCACCCAAAAAATTTGCAACATGGAACAATCTTTTTTATAGGTAAATTTTTACACCGTCAAAGATTAATTCTAAATTTTCGTCAATTTCTATACTCTTTTGGCAATATATTACGATTCTTATCTTTAAATTTTCTTTAGATTTATCTTTGTGTGTCTTGAATTTCTATTTTAATGATTTCCAAGTCTATCCTTAAAAAATATGGACCGTTGAATTTAACATGACAAATAAACCGGTGACCCAGCAAAACGAAGGTTCCTGGATACTAGGGTATGATGTTTACTCTGTGAATATTAACACTTCACAGTTAATTGTACACGACACAAATGTCATTGACAGGATTCCCAACTCCTCGTTAAATAGCGACTAATCTTAGTCGTGGAAGTTGCAAGAGTGGTTCCTAAATTTGTCCATATTGAAGAGTTAACCATGCGACCAAGTAATGTTTGCACTCGGTTAAATTCCAAAAATATTAATTAATTGCACTATATATTTACTGAAAGATCAACAATTGCATGGTGCAATTCGTGGGCTGGTGTGTTCTTTCAAAACATACCATTAACTAACTAGTTATCCGTTCAATAAAATTCATATTCAACTATAGTTTCGATTTGTCGGTCTAATAATTATTTAGATAAAACTTAGTTCAAAGATGACCCATATCATCCTTTCCCTTATCCAATTCCATATCTCACCATATTGAAATTATAGAGAAAATTAATGATGATGAGGAAAAGGCCTTCAAGACCCAACTCCTCATGTCTCTTTAGCACTTCATTCCTTCTCTCTTTGTTCATTTGGTCTCTAGTTCCCACGGCCATTAGGCCGGTTGAGACACGTACCGGATCGGCTAATCCACCAATGAAAGTGAACGTAGGTGTAATTCTTGATGAATTCCAGAGCTCAACGGCGGGGAAGGTGAAGATGAGCTGCATCAACATGGCACTATCGGACTTATACTCCACTCATCGCCGTAATTACACGACCAGGCTCGTTTTAACCGCAAGGGACTCTAACAACGACGTCGTCGCTTCAGCTGCTGCAGGTATGTATAAATATATATAGATACAGCCCTCTTTAAGTTTCTTGATGAATGATTGTCTTTTTTTGTTTCAGAATCATTTTATTGGCTTTTTTTTGGTTTCAGAATCTTTTTTTTTTGTTTAAATCGTTATTGAGAGAAGAGAAAGAGACTGTACGTTGTCGGCCTTCAATTATCAAACTCAATACAGGTTTTTTTGGAAACATGCAGAGTAACAATGAAAATCAAGCTACCGTGATACAATATTTGAATTAATTTTTTTCTACTTCCCAAAAAAATATGTACATTTTTCTCCAAGCTCACCATATTCGTAAATACCCATGTGTTTCGATGTCGTATCACAGTAAATTTATTAGAATTAAACGTCAAAGTTACTGTATCAATTCAAATATTTCAATTTTGCTAAGGACGATATTTCAAATATTTCACTTTTTCCTTGGTTGACAAGCACGCTACGTACGTAACTTTGAAACTTTTCATTCTAGTCCACATTAATCTTAAATTCACGTTGTGTTTTTTTTAATCATGGAACGTTAATCTTAATCTTAAGTAGCGAAAGGATGGAGAATGCTAAGAAAACAATGTGAAATTATCACCCCCAAAAAAAAGAAAACAATGTGAAACCTTCCATGTTTTTGTTCGAGAAGATTTGCTAGTCTACAGGATACATCTCATGTACACCACAAGAATTTGGAGGCACTTCCCCTACATAGAAAAGGAATTGATTGGTGGAGGGATGACAAAACAAATCATTATTTTATGGATATAGATTCTAACGATATGGATCGATTTTAAAGTGAAGATTTTGGATAGAATTTATACTTTATATAAGTATAAATTCAAACCAGACAAAAAAATTCATAAACGAGCTCATATCATAATATATCTTACTTAAACTCATCTAGATTAATATAGTAATATTTTTTTTTTACCTAAATCATAAATTTTTAGGTAGCACTTGTTATGAAATTATGTAAGACCATTTGCTTCTAAACTTAAAATTAAATATAAATATTTTATACTATTGAGTGTCAAAATGGAACTATGTGTGTGTATTTTTAAATATTTTACACTGAAATTTTTTTTTTAAGTCAATCAGTTCATGAGTAAAATCTGAATCTCGTATTCTATAGTGAGAACTCTGAAGACGTGAGTCTGAATCTTTATATAAAATATTTGCAGGATTAAACAGTCTGCTAAATCTGATTTAAATCATATAAATATTTAATCTGCTAGATTTAAATAGTCTGCTTATTGTCATCCTAAGCGTCACGTTACAAGGGTAGGGTTTTACTACTTGTCTTGTCTTCCTCGACGTAACGTGTGTTTTGGACGTCGTCGATAGTTATTCCCGCCCATTTGTTTGTCCCAATAGAAAAGTCGTCATTTTGATTTTTATGTGACAACGAAAGCTTTGTTTCATTCTAAAAAATATACCTTTCTTGCGAAGATAAAAGTACAAAATCGAGGGGAATTGGTAATTACAATTAAGAAGATTACAAAATGAGATTTAAACGAATTGCACACCATTTGTTGGGAAAAAAATTGGTGCGATTTTAAGAAGAGTCTATAGTGGTCGTTCCAAGAGCGACTCGAACAAAAGGTAAGAGGAGAAGAAATAGGGAGAGTAAGAAGAGAAGAGATAAGATAGGTTAGGACGGTAGGAGAGAAAAAAATTGGTAGAAGAGCAAAAATTTTATTGAGAAAATAAGGAGAGTGGTGAGGGATGATCGATGTGAATAGCATGATCGTAAAGGTAAGTTTTGTATATTTATGTGATAGATTTTGTATTTTTTTTCTCTAACCTAGACCGTGCCCCTCTTTATATAAGGATCGAGAGTCCTAAGGCCGATCAAATTGGGGATTATTAGTCATAAACTTCAACTATCAATCATATTATGACACATATTTGTATTCCCTAACATAGGTTTTCTTTGCCTTGAAGTCTAGTTCTATGTCCTTTTTTGACTCCTCCTTGGACATCGAACGTGCCTAGAACTCTTCTTACTTTTCGAATTAGCTACTAGAATTGTCATCCGCGTTGGTTCTAAAACTGCTGAGACTTCCAACCCAACTTTAACCTTTTTTCGTGCCGAATTTGGATATAACACAAATTACAATATTGTAGACTTCCAACCCAATTCTCCTAGAAAGTACACAAGAGAATAATAAAAATTCGAAATGAAAATCCAAACCTTGAAAAAAAATCCTATAGATATGATCTTAGGGTGCGTTTGGTATGTCTTCTGAACAGGACTAAAGATACATGACATAAAAGTAATGGACATACCTGTTTGTTCCAGCTGTCATGTCATGTGTTTGGTAACTTCAGTACATGATTGAACATTTAGTTTGGTATCTATAACAATTCAGTCTAAATTATTGTTCAAGACATAATTACCTTTCATGATAGTAAAAGAGAATATTAATTAGTTCGAGTAAAATTGATCATCGCAGTTACATTAAAAATTATTGTACTATAAAAATAAAATCCTTGCATAAAAAAATTAACATCAAAACTAAATCATTCAAAAAAAATTTAGAAATTTGGATCATCGCAATTATATTACGAATATTTTTAATATATCATCAGATAATTTGACAAATATGTAAATTTATTTGGTGAAGGTATAAGTATTATTAAGAACCCTTGGAACATTTAGAGTGTACAATCGATTCTTGTGTTGAATTCTCTTTTACGAAGGGACGTCATTAAATGATAAATATGTACGTATTAATAAAATATCTCAATTAAACACAACTCTTACCGCCAACGTTCCCAACCTCAAATGAGCGTCCTCTTTCTCCGATGGAGCGAGCAACAACAGCTCCCTGCCCCACCGGACCATCCTCCTCCCGCCACGTCACCTCCTTTTTCCCGCATTCCCTTGTCAATTCCATCTGCTCAAGGGTCACGGACGGAATCGTGGGTTGGTGTTAGATTGCAGGGTTTTGAATGTTGGCTTGGAATTGGGCTCGGTTGATAATGCAGAGAAGGTATTCGATGAAATGTTTCTGAATACTTTTCCTTCGGAGACTTCCTTTTCTCACGATCCGCCTTTTGGGTCATCTGCTAAAAAAAGCTCCCCTCTATGCAAAAGTTTACTGAGCAGAATTAGATTGAATATATATAACTGAGCTGGCCAAAAATGTTATGCATTCATTCTGCGGTCGCCATGATAATTTGCCTTTACAGCTCTGGACCTGATAAAAAACGTCAAAGTAGAAGCCATCTTGGGACCAAGAACATCGATGCAAGCAGATTTCGTGATCATTCTTGGAGGAAAAGCTCAAGTGCCCATCATCACGTTCACTGCAACGACCCCGTCTCTAACTTCCTTGAACAGTTCCTACTTCTTTCGAGCAACCCAGAATGACTCGACGCAAGCAGCCGCGATCAGTGCACTAGTGCAAGCCTATGGATGGAGGGAAGCTGTCCTTGTCTACGTCGACAACCACTATGGCCAAGGAGTTCTGCCTTGCTTGGCGGACGCCTTGCAAGCTGCCAATTGCCGTGTCCCTTACCGGAGCGCGATATCTCCTGTTGCTACCGATGATCAGATCATCGAGGAGCTGCATAAGTTGATGACAATGCAGACTAGGGTGTTCATAGTTCATATGCTTCCAGGTCTTGGCTCCAGGCTGTTCTCCAAGGCCAGCGAAATTGGGATGATGAGTGAAGGATATGTTTGGATTATGACTGATGGGATTACAGATCTGTTTAGCATGTTGGATAGTTCGGTTGTTGATTCAATGCAGGGAGTGTTAGGTGTTAGGCCTTATGTCCCGAGGTCTCGCGAGTTGAAGAGTTTCGAGGTGAGATGGAAGAGGAAGTTTCAACTGGACAATCCGGATATAGTTGATGCAGAGTTGAACGTATTTGATCTGTGGGGTTATGATGCTGCTACTGCTCTGGCTATGGCAGTTGAGCAAGCAGGCATTACTAATTTGGGCTACCAAGCAACCAAATCGTCAGGAAACACGTCCACCGATCTTGATTCTTTCGGGGTGTCGCTAAATGGACCGAAACTTCTCCAAGCATTGTCCAAAACCAACTTTCGGGGTCTAACAGGGGACTTCAGGTTTGTTGATGGGCAATTGCCTGCAGCCACTTACCAGATTATAAACGTCAATGGCGAGGGGCCACGACAAATCGGGTTTTGGACACAGAATCACGGACTCTCCAAGAACCTACCGGAAAGTTCCAGTGCATACAACACTTCTATGACCAGCCTGGCCAAGGTCATTTGGCCTGGTGATTTTCCTTCTGTTCCAAGAGGGTGGCAGATTCCGACCAGCAGAAAGAAGCTGAGGATAGGAGTTCCATTCAAGGATGGCTTCAGCCAGTTTGTGAAGGTTACAAATGATACTAAGACTAACACAAGAAATGTCACCGGGTACTGCATTGATGTCTTTAAAGCTGCAGTTCAAGCCTTGCCATATTCCCTGGATTATGAGTTAATCCCCTACTCGATGAACAATGGATCAACTGAAATTCCTGCAGGAACCTACGATGATCTGGTGTATCAAGTCTACTCGGGGGTAATTTTCTCTTTTTATCGATTTCAGTTGTCAGAATCTTTACATGCAACTCAAAATTGTAAGAATGTGGATATGGTGGATTCTCAACTCCATTGCAATTCCTTGTTTACCAATCTCTAACTTCAAGCTTAATTCTTGTTCAAATTTTTAATGTTGTTGTGGCCATCAGAAATACGACGCTGTGGTTGGTGACATTACGATCATAGCCAACAGGTCCTTGTACGTGGACTTCACTTTACCTTACACAGAATCAGGCGTTTCGATGATCGTCCCTGTAACCGACGGAAGAAGCAACAATGCTTGGGCGTTCTTGAAGCCTCTGACATGGGACCTGTGGCTGACAAGCTTGTGTTCCTTTGTGTTCATCGGGCTCGTGGTGTGGGTGCTTGAGCACAGAATCAATGAAGATTTCCGTGGACCGCCATCCCATCAACTCGGAACCTTATTCGGGTTCGCGTTCTCCACCTTGGTTTTTGCACAGAGTAAGTACATCTGGGATGTAGCGTTTCCATGTTTATGTTTATTATCATATCTTTTGTATGCTGGTTTATAGCCATGTTTTGCATCATATGAAAATCCTGCATTGTGATTTTCAGGAGAGAGAGTGGTCAGCAACTTGGCTCGGATGGTAGTGATCGTGTGGTTCTTCGTCGTATTGATTCTAACGCAAAGCTACACCGCATCCCTGACGAGCCTTTTAACCGTCCAACAGCTGCAACCCACTGTCAAAGATGTGAACCAACTGATTAGCAAGGGAGAGTATGTAGGATACCTGGAAGATTCTTTTGTTCATGGAATCTTGAAGAACTTGGGTTTCGACGAGTCCAAGCTCCGCATCTACAAAACTCCGGAAGAGTGCGATGAGCTCTTCACCAAGGGAAGCAGAAATGGTGGGATCGCAGCCGCCTTCGATGAGGTTCCTTATATAAAGTTCATCATGGCTCAGCATTGCTCCGATTACACCATGGTCGAACCAACATTCAAAACTGCTGGTTTCGGATTTGTAAGTCTTCGCCAATCTCTGATCAATTGAAGACCCTTTCTTCGCACATCTTCTATATACATTTTCTTGTGATGACTTGCAGGTCTTTCCTAGAGGCTCTCCTTTGGTACCCGACATGTCAAGGGCAATTCTAAACGTGACAGAGGGGGATACATTGAAGCAAAGTGAGGAAACATGGTTAGGAAAGCAAGCGAACTGTCCAGAAACCAGCACCACCATAACTTCGAACAGCCTCGATCTGAATAGCTTCTGGGGGCTGTTCTTAATAGCTGGAGCAGCATCAACCTTAGCTCTTTTGATATTTGTTGCATCGTTTCTTTACGAGCATAGGCAAGAGCTGCAGCCCTCTGGAACCATGGATTCGATCTGGAGTAGGATTCGTAACTTGCTGAGAATCTACGACGAGAGGAACCGGAGATCTTTCACGTTCAGGAAAACTGACCTGAATAATAATAACCTTCCTAACACAGGTGCCACTAGCCCATCAACCTATTCAGACAGACAAGATTTCTCTGCAGAAGGGACGCCTTCTCGAGAGTATGCCACTGATCATGACACCAATCCAGGCCAGCAACTACCTCAAGAAGCAACAAATGAACAAGTCGCTCCTCCGGCAACGCTCCTGAATATCGACCTCTTCAATTCAAGTCATGAATGAGGCTGTTGGTCGAGTATCTCGACGAAGTAAGCAACAGTTAACTGAAAGCAGATTGTTAATTTATGTATTTGTGGATCTTACGCAGTTCATACATGCCGATTGTTGATTTACATATTCGTACCGAGCGCGGCTTGAGAAGGATTTCTCAGTAACAACCTCTAATGCTTAGGGAAAAGCACATCATAAGGGTGATATCAGAAAGAAAAATGCCCATGTCTGGTTCATGCAGGAGAAACTGATCTCTGAAGTACTCGGAAAAAGCAGGACAGGGTAGATTTGTGAAAGGTACAATAAAGTTCATTGATTATAAACTGCAAGGACCCACAAAGACATATATTATATCTACTGGAGAATTTTGAGTGATTGTTTCATTGAGATTGAGAAACTTATCACTCTCTTGGTTGTACAATTTACACTCTTAAGAAATCTTAGGACCTGCTTAAAGAAATTGAAAATGCACTAGCACCAAACTAGCCTAAACCAATGACTAGAAAACCATTCACCTTATAGACAAAAACACAGCAAAGATATATATATATAAAATAGGGTATTCTAGGTCTTTGTCCTAGAAAGTGACCAGGAATCTTCAATGTTGCCAATTTGTTCCTATCCATTTTGCCCCCTGGGAAGAGGTCATGTGCTTAAACATAATACTATTGGCAATTTGGATTCCTTCCAGGACCACCATAGAAAAAGTAGTTGCCCCAGTTCCCATTGCTACCCTTTTGGACAGCATAGCAGCTCGATTCTTCGGTGAAAGTTTCGATCCCGTCGGGAGCCTTGAGGCTGTTCGTCCCGTCGACGATCTGGATGTTCTTGAAGTAGGCGGAATTGCCGTACCCTTCTCCGGGGAAATGGCCACTTCCCATCTGTGTTGTAGTGTGCTGCCCCTCTGATTCTGAGTTCACCACCTCACCTCCCCATTCAATCAAACTAGCACTATCAGTCAAGTAAGAGAACAGGAAGGCTGGCCAATACCCCAACACATAGTCATTGCCAAATTGAAGCCACCAGTTTCCCTCTTTCGGATCCTGAAAACCAAAGTGTTTCGGTCCACGTCAGTGATCACCGGCCGTCGCCTAATGCATCAGCTTTATGCAAACACCAAACATTGACAAAAGGCCAATACCCTTTTGTCACTTCCAGTTGGTAAAATATCATATAAGATAGGACTAGAAGTGTTTTTATATTGGGTAGGACATGCTACTAGCTGGTGCAGCTTGTCTTGTTCATAGATTATGAGAATAAAGAAAGTGAAAGGACCATTTTGTTTGTATTTACCTTCCATATCAGCAGGGTAATCTCATACTGGTTCCCACGGTAGCTCGACACGGGAAAGATGCTTGCTCCTAGTGCTATATCAGAACTTATCTGAATAAAACCAGAGCATAGGAGATTGTAGCAACCCGTGGCTTGGTAGGAATCACTCTGCACAATAATAGACATCAAATCTAGAGGTTCCAGGGACGAACGAAATGGCGTAAATGATCGATCTTTACTACTTACGGTCCAGTAGGTGAAGAGTCTGCTTCTGTTATCTCCATATAATTCAGGACTAACCTGTAAACCAACAAGGGTGTTATATAATGATCAAGTATAGATCAAGAAGGCAAGGCAGAGGAAGAAGGTGGTCGCCGAAAAAAGTACCTGCCAACCCGCTTCAATGCTATTAAGATCTTGATTGAAGGCACCTCCAAGGACCCAGATTTGAGACAAGCTAAACTCATTAGGCTGTTCAATTTTGGGCTCCCAAACATTTATTGCTCCTTTTGCTCCATAATATTGTCCTCCTTCCACATAAACTATTGCATGCTGAAGGCTCCAAATTAACAACCAACAGGCAAAAGATCACAGGAAATCAGTCAGAACAACCCTCTTTTAGCAGCTCTAATTGATATGAGGCCATGTAGTTGCTACCTGATGACCAGATTGTGTGATGGAATTCGGCTCCGGCCGCTCCACGGAACGTGGCTTCGGGATGCTACGGTGCTTCTTCTTGCCAAATCTTTCAACAGAGCTTGCTCTTAGTACATCATCCTCCTTGGTCCTTCTTACAGGAATTGTCCCTTTAGGACACCTCCCATTTAGATGCCACAACTGGGAAGGATTCTTCTTTTTCTTCTCGGAGTTCAAAGAGTCAGAGAAGGACAGCTTGGATTTCTCCCTCTCTGGATGGAAGTTTGGCCTCACCTGGAATTTACAAAAACAACATAGGAGGAAGTAAGGACATAGTGTAATATACTAATAATTAAAAGGAGTAACAAGAAAGAAATAATTAAAAAAGGGACCTGAATTGTGTGGTTCTTTAGAGAAGGATGATCAAAAGCTGGCTGGTGAGCAATGTGGACACAGTCAATTATATCTCCATCTGGGCTCTGATGATTCCTCATTTCACAAAAACACCAGCATTGTCAATACTCCATAGAACTTGCCATTCTTGTTCTTAAAAAAACAGAGGAAAATAGAAAAAGAAAAAGAAACCAACTATAAATAGTTGCAAATTGCAAATGTTTATCGACGAGACAATTTTCCCGGTGCAGTTTTTTCCAATGGATTTCACTGCACCAGAGTTTTGAAAAGGACGGCGACTGCGAGATCGCGAGGTCTGACATATATTACTATTAATAAAACTTAACCTATTCAAAAAACTGCGAGAAAGTTGTTCTTGGTGTTCGAACTCCACCTTTCCGTAGAGTCTTATCTTGATTAGTCGATTCAGTAGTGTCTAGATATACTTTAGTATAGACCAAAAAATATACAATTATAGTTTATTTCCCTCAAAATTGTAAGAAAAACTAAATGAGTAGGGAAAGCTGACCTGAATGGACTTAAGAGGAGGCTTGTTCAAGAGCTTCAAGTGGTCAGAAATGACCAGCTTCTGTTGGGTTCTTCCACCCGAGGGAGGAGCTGCTGCTAAGAGTGCCATGTTCATGGCAAGTACTACTAAGCCTAGCACCAAATTCCAAGACATGGTTGTTCTTCTTGTTGTCACCGAATGAGCTGCCATTTATTTATTACAAGCTCTGATCCCAACAGCCCAGAAGTGAACTGAAACCCAAGAAGGAAGAAAATGAAGAAGAAGAAGAAGAAGACTATGGCTGTCCTGTCTGGTTATGTTCTTCTGCTGTATAATAATATTATATTATATTATATGGAATGGAATCTACTTTGGAATTTGTAGGTAATAATAGGATGGAGGAGGAGAGAGAGAAGACTTGGTGGGTGTGGACCTAATTTTTTTTATTTTTTGTGTGAATGACGTGAGATTGGTTGGTACCTTGGCTTATCCTTCTATATGCATGCGTCCAACAATTAAAATTTAATAAAAATGTTATATTTTTATTTATTATAATCACCAACACCGATCATATTATATGACGATTAATTTAGAATTAGGAGTTAGCAAATTCAGAGAGGGAATGGAGATGGACCGGCGTGGGAAAATGATAAATGACAAGTGGGTTTTTCCACTATCTAACAAAACAAAACTGCCGACGATTCTCGCCTTTTTGTCTCCTCCTCGTCCGTTGGCCTTTTTTTAGACCATTTACTAATTCGAATATCTATTTTAACTATATTCACTAATATAAATTTTATAGTTAATGTTTTGAATGATAATTTAAAAAAAATTAAAATTGTTATGCACTCGAAAATGTTTAGAATTCGGAAAACTATTCGAAAAGTGGAATATGAAATGTTTTTGTTTACTTCGGTTCAGGTACTGTGCAGAACCGGATTAAATAATTGTAGTGGACAATTTAAAAAATATTAAACTCAGAATTTATTTTTAAAATCCGATTCCTTTGACAAAAATAAGAATAAGAAACTCTTCAATTCTTCATGTGTTCCCCCTTTCCGTTCCGCGTCCAATAAATGCTGCGCAATATTCTTGCACGCCAACTGATTAGGGTCACGGGATAAGAGATTTACGATCCATCGTTTTTCAAAAATTAAATTTATATCCTTAGAAAATAAATAATTCAACTCCAAACCCATGTTTTTTTATAATAAGAATACACCCAATAGAGTTCAACAAAAATAAAAATTTTGCTGTTTCTTGAAACTATTTCTATGTACCAAAAAGCGTGTAGTATACTAGTATCCGAATATATTTACTAGGTCGATTAATTCAAATTTGGATCTTTCGTATTTGATTTAAATTAAATTAGAACAGAATTATCACTAATTTGATCTAAATTTTTGTCAGTCTTATTAGTGTGTCACAACTAGTCTTACACAAAGAAACGGAGAATATCAATTTTTTGATAAGTAAATTTTATTAATGTTAATATTATTTACAAAATATAATATAATTTATCCGTACAAGTAAGAAGTCGCAACCACATGGAACAACAGAGAATATCAGTTACGTTGAACACTTGAAGATCTGGTACTAATATCGCACTCAAGTTTTTTAAGTCTATGGTATACGAATGATTACATGGTAAGAAAGTATTAATTGATGATGACCAGTTTCAGATCAAGGAAAGTGAACAAGCTACTTCTTTTCCCATTTAGATATATAAATAAGACGTCTCGCCAAAAATATTAAATAAGGCCTCCTATAAACACATAAAGCAGCAAATAATGTTTTCTGGTAATAATATCAGCAACTAATAAACGTTTCCAAATCGATTCTAAGGGGAAAGCATTCGAAAATTATTATTTTTTATTAATGGAGTGATTTTTTTAGTTTTCTAAAATATGCGTTTTCTATTAAATAAAGATTGGATTATTAGTCTTATTAATTATTCAATTTTTTATTATTAAATTATTCAATGAAGTTTCTCCTATATATTGGAGAGTTTATTTTTTTTTAAGAAGATTTGTCAATCATCTAGTGTTTGAATTCAGATTGTTGATTTTGAGTTAATCGTTTTATCTCTTAACTCACGTCTGAAGTGAATCTAATTTTTTTATTATATTGGGGAATAAATCATTATGCACAAGAGACAGAATTTAAATTTTTTAGCAAAATTTTGATTTCAAATTTTCTTAATAGAGAAAGTTTGTTTCATCTATGAGGATCCACAATATAAACCATTTGAAAGATGGATCACTCGACGGCTAAGGCATTTCTTGAAACTATTTCTATGTACCCAAAAAAAACAGCTTCTTATTTTAGAATAAAAATAACAATAGCTTTTGATAGGAAATAATTGCTCTAATTATTATTATGATTATTTTGATGTCACGGATGTGGCATCCAACTATTTGTTTGAATTCCGCGTATGGTTCTCTATCTCAACCATCACTATTTCTAATTTGTCACTTTCTCAAACATTGATGGACCACTTTGGTTTTTCTAAACTCAACATTGCATCCACTGTCCAAGTTTTTGGTTCCATATAAAGAATTTAATATAGTATCGAAATGAATTGATCTACATCTATTTTATATTACTAGAAAAATGAGATTGGTAAATTTATTTATAAATGTGGAAAATTTATTTACACATTATTTTTTATATTGGATACGAAAAAACAAGTTGTATTGCCTTTATCTACGGTGTAATACCACACATTATGATATCTACTATTGCAGAAGACCAATGCTAGGAATAAAAACACTTCACAACTTTTTATTATAGTAGTTGAACATTGGCCTGTCTAAATCTTTTAATAGAGTCACCTTCAATTTTTTGTGGGTGGGTGCATCAATATAAAGAAAAATATTTAGTTATGTAAAAATATTGTTGTATAAATCTGAAAAATATTAATTGCGGTGAGAGTAACTGCACATACTAAATACTATGTGCTTCTGCCACTGTGCACGACAATGATTTTTTTTTTCTATCACACCCTAATATTTATAGCCATACCATTCGGCTAATTCAAAATTGAGTACATATGAACTCCATAATCGAGGTTAACTCTCTCAATAGCATCGAATCGATTAGAATTCAAAATATTTGTGTAAAAATATTCACACTCCAATCTCTTACCCACTAGGAACAACTCTTATTGGTACACAACATCATATGGATAATAACCAATAAGTACATAATTCAACTAAGAATATAGTTGTACTAGTTTACTTTAAGGAGGTCATGGGTTCAATCTCTGTCATTGTAACTAGATGTAATATTTACCTTTCAAAAAAAATATAGTTGTACTAGTTTAACTAATACGTTTGAATTATTTGAAATACAATATTGTTAAATACTTATTAAAAAAATTTACTATTCAAAAATATTACATGATTCGAACATAAGTTAGTCGAGTCAATAATATGAATCTGGCATGATTCATTTTCCTGTTGAATCACAAGACAAACTATTTATTTGCATTGAATTTTTTTAAAGGGATTTCTTTCTACATGCCATGCATGGACCAGCAATCCGCTTGCGCCTTTCAAAATTTACCAACAAATACAAGCTATGTCATTTGTTTCTTGTCGACAACGTACGTGATTCGATTTAAATGTTGGCCCTACTTCCCAAGGTAGGACATCTATTTTAAAAGTACAAAATACAATGTCTTTTTCTGGGAAAATTAAATTGCCCGACCCATCAAGCACATAGTATTATCGTCGTTTCGTTAAAATACATATCGATTAATCCGGATTAATCCGGGTTCAAGTGACATGACAGAAAGTTTTATTTACCAAACATATTGAGTTGCGGGGACTGGAAAAGTCTCATGAACGTGTGTGGGCCGCAAATTGTCTTTTTCATTTTTATTTCATGCATGTACTAATCAAATTCCGAAATGATTCAAATCATAATGAAGCTCACAAGATTTGAAATTCCGGTTTCCCCTAAAAGTTATTTTTTAGTTTACTGGTCGGTAACATGTAGTTCAGTTCAGAAAGACCCCCTCGAGAGAAGTGTAGAATTTGAATAATTGAATTTTATAGCATAGCCAATTGGTGGGAATCATATGCTTTATAGATCCACCAACCGAAATATGTGAAAAAGTATCTAAAGCTTTATGATCGAAATTAGCGGGGAGCAATTCTTTCTGTGGAATGGGTGAATTCAGAACCTGTCAGAATATTTATTTTTCATAAAACATTTGTCTTGGAAGAACCTTTTTTTAAGAGAAATATATTGTGTTTTTATTATGAAATCACATGATGATGATCATTGAATATCCGATGAACCAACTATTTTGATTAGATCGGATCACACCATAAAACCATAAAAGACAACAAAACTACTTTTACATAAATTCAAATTGTTCACATAATCATGGGCCTAAGCCCATTATGCAAAGGAATTATCCTTTTTTTCTTGAAGGAAAAAAGATAATAATTCAAAAGGAATTATCCTTTTTGTTTGTACCCACTGCGTATCATATTTGGTGGAATCGAACTCGAAATTTTTTTGTTGATTTATAATAACTCCGTCATTATCTAATTGTTTATTGGTTGCAAACTAATTATATAGCAACCACGCCCAAGTTAACACATTGCCTTTCTTTGAGCTCATCCAACAATTCTTTAACTTGCAGGTTGGCGATCTCCTTCCCTTCTGTGTCATCCAGCACCTCGCTCGGAGAAAAATGAGTGGTTCATCCTCCTAAACAGCTTCTTATCATTGGAGTTTCGGCCTTTAAAGTAGTCCCAGATGGTTTCACGAGGAGCCACCAACCTATCAAACAAAACCAACAAATGCCAGCTTTAGTTTGATTAGTCCTCTTCCTTTTGGCGGGTTTGGATTGGGTCCGGAATGGACCATTCTGAACCGTTTGGACTAAAGGACACGCGGGGACTTTTTTTGCAAAAAATTAAAATATAGGGATAAAAAAAATCCCGCGCGGCAGGGGATCACCATGTCATTATCGATAACTGGGCATGTCATTGTCGTAGTACGCAGACCATTATCAATAACTGGGCATGCCAGTGTCGTAACTGGGACATGCCATTGTCAAAACCGGAATATGTTATTGTCGGTCCTTCAGTCCAAACGATCCAGAATGGCCCCTTCACTCCGGACCCAATCCCCTGCCCTTTTGGCCCCACTTGCTCCAACTCTCTCTTCTCTTCATTTCACACTTTGAATTCTTTCTTCCTGCAATCAAAACCTGTAGTCCCCAGGAATTTGCTTGGGACCAACGAGTACTAACTACTTGCATCAATACATCAATGTTCTAGACAGTGAATCAGATTACAAGTTGGAGGTAGAGTTCATCTGGTATTAGTCACTTGCATTTAACAAGCTCTGCTGCTTCTATCTTCTGCAAGTCCCACCCCACATAAGTGTCTTTGCTAAATCTAAGTAGGGTTCAGAGCAAATGGGAAACTCAGTTCATCTTTGCGCCCACAAACACGGGGCACGCTAACTTAACAGCAGTAGGTCCACATAATCGACGAATGGTACGAGGAAGGACAAACGCTGGGGAAGGGATAGATTAACCTAAACGATGTTCGAATATAAATTTACAAGAAAGAAGTCAAAATTGAACATTCGGAGCCATTACAGGTATTCCCTTTCGCTCCTTCCTTCTGTAGTAAAGATATAAAGAGTGTGGTCGTTTTCCATGCTCAAGCAGGAAGAGTAAGAGCACCTCCGCAACTTTTCTGAATGAGGTCCCAAGTGAGCTCTTCGTGTCGAGTCCTAGAGGAGCTACTCTGGTTCTATCTTTGAAAATTTGTATTAGTTTTCCCGTCCTTGAGGCTCTGGAATTAAAACACAAGCGGCAAGCGAATGGTGTCAGCTTAAGACAGCAAAGTACTAATATGAGTATCTAATATACTTACCAGCCGTTTGAAAGATTTACTGCTTGGTGACCTTTTCCTCGGTGATTTCTTCCCCTCCGCGTCTGGTTTGGCTCGATCCAAGGCCTATAAAACAAGAAGTGCAGATTCATAAGGTTATGATTGCAAAAGGATTTCTCTGAGATAAATTAACAAGGAGCATCACATATTATGAGACTCAGAGGGATCACAATGCAAAACGACAAATTCTACAGAAAAAAACGGCAGAGGCTGCAAACAATCAGCAGCATGCAAGATTTCCAGGGACAATGCTACTTGCCCATGTCCGCTTAGCATGGCCTACTATCAGCATTGAGCGTACGATACTGATATCAATGGCAGAACAGATTTGTTGTTTGTTGTCGCTTAATTCATAGCTGACCATATATCAACATCCAGAACAGCGTCTCCGTGCAGCTTCATACGTAACTGACCATATTGACCTAGCAGATCTAAATTTGTTTTAAGGATTCATCATCCCTAAGAAAGAGCTTCATCTATTTGGAATGTTTCAGGAAAGCAGCTTCTGGAAGTGTAAAATTTACCTGAATAAGAGACTCTACGCGTCGTCGCATTCGGGTGTGCATGAAACCCTCTGAACACTGTTGACAAGCGTACAACAAAGTCAGAAATATACTAATTATATCAAACGGGATGAATAAGAGAAAGAGGCATGAGATGAAACAACTTTTAAATAGGAAAACAAATAGCTTTCCAACTGACATGAGTCAATCAAAAGTGAAATGCTTTCACCAAGCCCAATTACATGGTGATTTCAGAAAGAAGTAGTCACCTAAACTCATGTAACTAAAAGATGATCTTACAACTGACTGTTAAGACATGCAAATTCCTATAACATACTGGGATTGTCAGGTGAAAAGAACAACTAGCAGTATTAGAAAGTGAATCACAGGTAGTTAAACTTCGACAACAATGTTTGTACCCATAGAATTAGAGGATATGCTTCGGATAATGAAATTTCCTTACAATTACAATTGAGATTTGCATACGAATCTTTTCTTTAGGAAAGGCAGAAGAACCATTCATCATTTTTTCGTGCTCAACCAATGGAAAGAAAAAGCCAGAAAAGAAATACTGTTAAGGTGACCCTCACCTTTACATGGTAACTAACATAAGCATGAAATGTTGATAGGTTCCACACAGTCCGGTCTAATTTTCTGCCGTCCACGTGTCGAGGAAATATCGCTGCATTTTTTTAGGAAAATAGCATCATAAGATCATTTCTAAAGAAAAAAAGGTAAGCTTACACTATTGACGTCCTTCAACAAAAAAATATAATACATTACCAAATGAAACAAATCCAGCATTTGCAGATAATGCTTCAGCAGGAGCTTCTGATAATTCAGCAGGAGCAGTAGGAGACCACAGGCAAGGAGGAGCATTACTGAGTCCAGCCGTACGCCTTGCTTCAACAAATTCCTGAAATCAACATATTTGTCTTTTTTCAAAATGCTCAAGATTTTGTGATAAGCAGTTATTAAAAGAAAAAATAATAAAAAAGTGATAATTTATTGATCGATGGCACTAGCTGCTTCTTTCCCCTACAGCTTCAGTTGATACAAGAAAGGAAACTATCAGAATAACCAAAATTAGTCGAAGCTGCTCTACCCGTAGAAAAGATGTTGCAAGAGCAATATCAATGGAGTCGTTAAATCTCATGGGAAACACCACAGTGACCTTTTCTACCTGCAATAAGAAAATAATACAGCTATAACTCAGCAAAATCTCAATGCACCTTCAGTTCAATAAAATAGACTAGAAAAATACAAATACCAAAATGACATACTTGCTCTAGGTATTCCAAATAAACATCTTTGGATAAACACAAAGCCAAAGAACTCCATCAAAGATAAGAAGATTACAAAGACAAAGCCACCTCTCTGAACTGATGGCTCATGGCAATCCTTTTTGGCCAAAACAGATTATACCCAAAGCGGTTTACAGTTCGAAAGACTCGTCAACCTATTTTCCAATATAGTTACAACAAGCAGTTTAAGAGAAGATAAGGGGAGAAATCACATTACTAACAACATTTCATAAGGCAACGCTACTAAAGCACGTTGAGATGCACTTACAAGATTTACCGAATAGAAATGCATCGACGAGATACCTGAGGAATGACAAAGTAGGACTCGTTTGGCCGATGCACGAGGGCAAGAAATCTGTCTGCATCAGGAGCAGCCGTCCTCGAAGCAAGATATTTGAGGACAACTCTCAAAGGCGCGCCTAACACAATTTCCCTAATCGATGCGATCTTCATCAAAACAGCATGCCGCTGCTCTGCACCACACAGAAAACGACTAATCCAATCAATTCCAAAGCTCTAAAACCGATTCTTCCGCAATGCTAAACCCTACACAAAGCACAAGAGAGGAACCTTCGTCGGGCGGGAGTTTAGCGAAATTAATCTTCAACGTGAGGTTGTATCCGTCCCGGGGAGGGTCAAGGATCTGGACGCCGGAGCTGTACGCGCCCTTGATCGCCTCGATGGCTCCGAAAGGGAGGCCGCCGATGAACACCGTCTCCGGCGGGGGGGCGGGCAACGACACCGAGATCAGCACCACGTTCGGGTTCTTCGTCGACACCTACAAAAAAATAAGTCCTCAGATGCAAAAGGCTAAAAACCTAAGGGACCGATCAGCAAAAAAGAAAAGCAACGCGTAATCACCAGGACGTGGTAGCGGACGTCGTCGAACTCCACCCAGGAGTAGTCGAGCTCCACGGCCTTGTCGAGGCTGACGTCACGAAATCAAGAGAAAATATCAATTAAAATTAAATCAAATTACAGAGTTAGCTTAAAAGAGGGAGGAGTTACTTTTGGGAGCGGTTGAGTAAGGTCTGGAGGAGGAATCTGGAATGGGATTGCAACAGTATCATCTTGCTGATTCAGCTCTCTCTCTCTCTCTCTCTCTCTCTCTCTCTGAGATGAGGTTTTAAGGGGCAGTTATGGAGGATTTTGTTTTGGAGGAGGAGGAGGAGGAAGAAGAAGATGCTATGCTGAGCTGGCAGCGAGTCCTTTAGGACGGCGTCGTTTTCCAGCTTGAAGTTATCAATTATTGGAGATGATAACAGTTACTTTCTCCTCTAGATTTTCAACACCCTCGAGTAATCTATTCTATATTAAATAAGATGTTTCGAGTTCGAGATATTAACAACGTGCAGTATTTAATATTTGTTAGAACAAACACGATTAACAAGTGAAAGTGTGATTTTAGCTTAACCAAGACGACTCGATTTCAAGCGTTAAAAACGCAGCAGTGTTAAATACTTATCGGTAGATATTTGACTTTCAAAAATTTCACTAGGTCAGACTAGGGTTAATCGACGCAGTAGTCAAACTAAAGTTAATCGACGCACTAGTGCCTGGATTTCGGGTGGTCTGGAAAAAAATCAAGATTTTTATTAGGAAAAATCAAGGTTTTAAAAATGTGATCCGACCAACAGTCGTACCAATCGGATCGCGAATCGGTCTTATGGGCGTGCCGGGTTTTGGGTTGGCATGTCCACCTTGCGAATAGCCCAAAATCTTGTCGTACCGAACGATTCGACCAAATTTTTTTCTCGGGCCGCCCGGTCCTACCGAATTTTGTTAAAAATCAACACAAAATTATATTAAAAATCACATCACAAACTCGATTTTTCTGAATCAACACTAAATAAAACAAACTGAACAAAGAAAAGTGAAGTGGGGATGGAATAAATTGATTGGAATATGTATTTGAAACCTATATTTAAACTATTTAGTTTATATATTATTTTAAAATATGTGAAAATTAAAAATAAAGGTCTGGTATGACCGGTGATCCGACCAGTAGAACTGGTCGACCCGAAAGACTATGTTGTTTGTTTGGTCTTTTTCCAGGTACCAAAAAAATGATTAAATGATCAAACTAATATTTTTTTTCCATTCCAATATTAAGAAAGGGAGTACACAAGTTATAACACCCAAAGTTGGTAAGATATACCAACGCAAGATGGGTAGTATGATAACGGATCTTGTCTCGTTTTTCAAGAGTCGGTGTGTCAATTCTCATCCATCCCTTGTGGAAATGGCAAAATTTTGTTTGGGAGGGAAACAAAATTCAATATTGTCTAAAACCCTGTGATTTAGACCAACGTGCCTAAATTTTATTTAACAAAAAAAAAATTGGGTAACACGTGATTAACCGCTCACTTCACTAGGTGATTCAAAATAGCAATGTTTTAAAACGCGATCCAGGTTTTTTCTCATTTCCAGATTCAATTAACTGGCATAGCCAACAGATTTTGATTTAAGATAAATTTATGAGAAAGTGGGTTCTTTTTAGGATCTATTCCAGCATTTAGAAATTGATTAATTGATGTAGATACATGTATTTGATGCCCGCCCGAGAGATTCAACTGGTATAAAAATATATATTATTAATTATAGTATTAAAATGTGAAATAATTAGAAATATAATCTAATTTTATTGTCAAAATTATAATTTACAAATATTAAAATCATAAATCATTTTAATCTAATAAATTTCAAATAAATACTTTTTATAAAAAAGATTTGTCCTAGGTCCAATTGGTAATCAATGTCATTGAACCACTATCAAAATTTAGACAAAAAGTATTCGGATTTAATCCTCGGTCAGGCCAATAATCGGACCGCTTTTTTAAAAAATTGCAAAATAGGACCGTGGCCTGGCTAGATAGCGCCAAAAGTAGACAAGGTTGGCAGCACCTGAGTTGGAAATAAACCTGCGCCGCGCCATTGTGGGCACTCACTTGGCAGTCCAAGCGCCATTGCCAGGTAGGTAACACCTTGTTTTGCTTCCTCTGGTTTAATCCTTGGTGTTGCGTCTCTCTCTCTCTCGCTCGGTCGCTGCGATGGTGCCCTTTTGTTTCTCTTACAAAGTGTAGAGCCTCAACTCGGAGACCAGCTCGAGCCCAGAAAACTGGGTCGGGGTTAGATTCCGTCTTGTTATTCAGAGTTGAACATTGTCAAGACTATATTATTTTTTCAGCGACGGCTATACTGTTTTGTTGGTTTTGTATTTTGTGGTTGCCTGCTTTAGCTTATTAGTACCAGAAGACGTTGAGGCTAGTGGAGTGCTCGATGTTCGCCGCGGTCACCGACCTCGTCTACTTCCTAAAAAACTCCCTCGCACACTCACGATTTAATTGAAGGGCAATTTAGTCATTTCCATCGTGTCGGACCAAATCGCCAAAAAAAAAATTTACATTAGTAAGATGTGTTCTCTTTGTTCGTTACGTGGGTGGAGCTGCTGTGATGCTGAAACCGGACGTAAAATCGTCGAGATCAACTGTGAGGTCAGCGGTTGCAAGCTTGTGCCAGTAACTGTGAGAAGTCATGATGATTTATTAGGACAATGAAAGTCCCTTCCTGTTAAAAGACAGACAGCAACAGTGTAGTGTTTCTGCTTTGTACAAGGTCTAAAACTATAGCAATATATCCAAAGTCAAGTTCCCATCTACATGAGTGAAAAAAAAAAACAGAACAAAAATCTTCATTGACAAAACACTTCATACCTATCTGTTCTTGGGATGTCCCAGGAAAAAAAAAGGGGGTGCCGAGAAATGATTCAACCCTTGTCTTGTTCTCTGCGGGATCCGACAGCCTTGAGCCAGTCAACAACTTCCTGAATGGTTGGCCTCTTGAAAGGATTCTGGTTCACACACAGACATGCCACATCCAGCACTTGGATCATCTCGTCGTCGTATCCCTTCCCCTTGAGCAGAGGATCAAAGACTTGATCTTGCTTGCCTTCAGACCTCAGCTGTTGCACCCAACCCACCAACTCTCTCGAATGCTTGGGCCTGAACACCTCGACGGGTCTCTTTCCGGTCAGGAGCTCAAGCATGACGACCCCGAAACTGTACACGTCTCCTCTCAATGTGGCTATCCATGCTTGCCCGTACTCAGGCGGGATGTAACCAAGAGTACCAACAAGCTCGGTCGTCACATGAGTCCTGTAGGGGAGAATCAAACGAGCCAGCCCGAAATCTGCTACATGTGCTTCGAATTTGTCGTCAAGGAGGATGTTGCTAGACTTGATATCTCGGTGCACGATGTGAGGCTCGCATATCTGGTGCATATAAGCCAGACCGTAGCTCGCGCCCCTGACGATCTTAAGCCTGATCGGCCAATCTAGCTGTGATGCCCCATCAGCCTTCTCGTGCAACCAGTAGTCCAAGCTTCCATTCTCCATGTAGGAGTATATGAGCATTCGGATCCCGTCGTGGACTACATAACCTTGTAGAGAAACCAGGTGCTCGTGTTGCGCTGTGGACAAGGCTTCGACTTCTGCTTTGAACTCCCGTTCCATCATACCCATATCCCCGGAGAGCTTTTTAACAGCCACCTTTGTTCCATCAGCCAATGTAGCCTTGTAAACCAAACCAAAACCACCGCAGCCGATAATATTCGATTGATCAAAGTTACCAGTGGCTTTCAAGAGTTCTGCTATTGTAAGATCCTTGACTTGATTGGTTTTGCTTGGAAACAACATGACTACACTAGCATCCTTTTCGGGACGGATGCCAGAGTACGAGTTGCTGGACATTGTTTCCATCTCTGTCTTGTCAGTGTCCCCTCCTGGAATGATCCTTCTCTTTGACAGTATCCACAGAGCTACTGCGGTGATTACCAAACCAGTTCCGAAACAGACACCAACGACAACCCCAACAATTAGTTTCGTGTTGGTTCCTCCATCTCGTGCTGAGCTAGAACGATTGGTGCTCGCCTGGTTGGAGCAAGAACGCTGCAGGACAGTGCCACACAACCCGGGATTCCCTTGAAAGCTAGAAGTTGGAAATGTATCAAATTGACCACCAGATGGTATAGCTCCTTGGAGATTGTTATCTGCTACATTGAATGAAGACAAGAAGTGGAGACTCTTGAGTGATGGCGGGATTTCTCCAGACAAGTCATTACTAGAGAGGTCCAGCTTCTCTAAGTTGGTGAGATTTGATAGTTCATCTGGAATGCTGCCAGAGAAGTTGTTGTGACTAAGATCCAGCACATGTAGGTACTTCATCTGGCCAATCTCGGGCGGGATGTTCCCTCTCAGGCTATTGTTCGCAAAGTATAAAGCCCTCGGCATGTTAGCTAGCTGATTGTACAGCTGATTGGTAACATTAGTTGGTGCAGCAAACACAGGCAATTGAAGGTAAGTTCTCGGCGCGCTGTCGATCGCGCCTTTCGTTGTCAATGCTCGCACTTGAGTCAGCTGCACGGGAAATTCTCCGGACAGTTGATTATTAGACAAGTCCAAGTAGAATATCTTTGACAGACTTCCTAGCCATGATGGAACAGGCCCTGTGAGCTGATTAACAGAGAGATCCAACAGCTGAACATTCCGAAGGTAAGCTATCCATTCGGGCACTTGACCAGCCAGATAGGAACCTCCCAGAGCAAAAATCTGGATATTTTCGAATCCATCCGGGTCGATTGTTTCTTTCGCAACTGGTATACTCTCATACTTAAAATTCGTAGATAGGATCAAAGTTGTAAGGTTCTTGAAACGCATCAGAGTCTGAATAGCTCCGGTCACATTGGACAGATTATTCTTGGAAACCGAAAAGAATGACAGCGATTGCAGAGAAAGAATGCCAGGCAAAATCTGCCCATCTAGCTGATTATTGGCAAATCTAACCGCGGTCAATGACTTGCACAAGTAAAGGCTCGAGGGCAGGTTACCTGTGAAGTTGTTGTCTCCCAGATCAATGGTGGTAAGCTGTTGGAACCCGGAGAAGTCGAAATCCGACAGCTTTCCGTCCAACTGGTTGACCCGCAAGTTCAACACGATCAGGTTCGTGCAGTTAGACAGAGATTGAGGCAAGCCATTATACAATAAGTTGATATGCAGGAGAAGGTGCTCCAGGTTGTAGAGCTTTCCAATATCCTGTGGGATTGTTCCTGTCAAATTGTTCGAGTAGAGCTCGAGAATCCGGAGGTTGGACAGGTTGGTGATGGCATCGCTGATCTCGCCAACGAGGTGGTTGATCGGCAAAGAGAGCTCGACAAGAGAGACAATGCTGTAGATATCATCCGGGATCGAACCGGAGAGTGCATTGAACCCGGCCGAAAGGGTCTCCAGATTGGCGCACTCTCCCAATCCGGACGGTATGCTGCCGTTGAACCCGTTGTCGGACAAGTCGAGCAGCCGGATTGCAGGGGACGATATCCCACAGATATCGGTCGGAATCTCCCCGACGAAGCTGTTGTTGCTGACATTAAAAGCAGCCAAATTCCAGCTCGCCCGGAGGAAAACCGACGATGGAACGATCACCCCGCGGAAGGAGTTGCTCGACAAGTTTGCAACTTGCAGGGCAATTCTCTTGGGACCGTCAGCAGGGTAGGATGGCAATTCACCAGAGAGGCCATTGTAGCTGAGGTCAAGCACCAGGAGACTACTCAACGACGAGAAGAACCTCTCCGGAACCGGCCCGAAAAGGCGGTTATACGAAAGATTCAGGTGAGTCAGACCGGTGAGGTTGGCCAGAGACGGGGAGAAGAACCCGGAAAGGCCTCTAGAAGGCAGCCAGAGACGAACAACCCGCCCGTTGACTTCATCACATCCGACCCCTTCCCAACCACAGCAGTCAGTAGATTCAGACCAGTTCAAACCCGACACGGACACGTTGGAGGAGAAGGACAAGAGGGAAGCTTGGTCACCCTGGTTGCAACCAGCCCCACAAGCAACCGGCAACAACAACAACAGGACCAGAGTAAACGGAAGGCCGGACATGATCAGCCTCAGGGGTGGAGAAGAAGGAGGAGAAGAAGAAGGAGATGATGGGTTTTGTCCGAAGGACCAGGTGTCATCAAGTGTGATGATCATGAGGAGGAAGAAGGAGGGAAGGAGGAGGACATGGCTGGAGAAAGTGGGGCATTGAGATTGCAGTGAAACCCCCATTGACCATAAGGAGAGAGTGAATGTGCGTGGATGACGTTGGTTTGGTTTTACCCGATATTATAATATGGGGGGCTCGCCCTCCTCGCCACTATATTAATTATTTATATATATATATCATTGTTTTTTTGTATTAGGACCTGTGAGTCGTGTAATTGTGCGTTTACTTTTTGGGGGCGGCTGGGTGCTGGTGGTGGTGGCATTTTAGAATGGATTGGCGTTGTTGGACTTTCTCTTTGTGTGAATGAATGAATGATCGACGATGGCGATATGATTTTGATTGTTGAATGGACCAAATTTTATTATCGGTCTAGGCGATAAAAAAACTTGATATAATTGGGACAGCCGTTCTTGATAATGTTTGACTGTAAATTTTATTTGTTTATATCATCTGTTATTCGGTTTTCTAAACTGACTAATCGATCGAGTCGAATGAGATTTTTAAAAATGACAAAAATCTTTTAACAACTAACTACAGATTTTAAAACAACTGCTGCTGGTGCTTGCCAACTATAGGCTTATTTTATTTTTATTATTTGGGGGATTTCTTTTCTTGTGATGGAGTGGTGGTGCAACTTGGCATCTTGAGCTTTATATATTGCTGGTACTTCCTGGTCTGGTTGGACTACCACGCCTGGTCCAATGTTTGTTTGGTTGGTTGGGATGATTTTTTTTTTACTGAAAATGGTAACGCTGAAATTTAAACCATAGTCTTGAAATCAAAATTTTTAATTATCATTCTAATCTATGTGACTTGAGAGTCATATTTTATGTGTCTGATGGGAAATTTCATTGTGATATGATGTTGTTATAGTTGATTTCAAATTTTCAACTAAACTGAATGATTTTTGGACACTTTATAGGTCGGCTAAATGGTAAATTATTTAGTTACTCTGATTATCTGTTTTACTTTTAAAAAACTAAGTAAATAATAAATTTGTAATACTACAATTAAGAGATTTATAAGGGACTAAATTGAAAAAAAAAATCGAAGGACCGATGCTAACATGAGGTTTCTCCAAATGTAAGATGGCGACAAGAAGCAGCTACAGTGAAAAGTAGCAATATGTGCCTGAAAAGGAAAATAAATAGAAAAACTACGGGTCGGACGACAACTTGAGGTGACAGTTTGTATCTAAATTATTTGATTTTATTTTTAGAATAAAATATATAAATCAGGGTTACCTGACACGTCGATATGGATGCAGAATTTAGATTCAATGTTCCTAAGATTGACAATTCGTTTTCAAATGTTTCAGGTAATTTCCTGCACATTACTTATAAAAATATTTGGTCAATCTGTAAATAATTCAATTCAACCTCTTTTAATTTGGAGAGTATGGGGTCCCCAACTCTTGAACTGATTTGTTGATTCCGGACAACTCGATTAATTAAGAGATGTTTTAAATAAAATGTATACAAAATTTTGTTAAGACATCGTAAGTGAAATATGAATTGTCGAACATCTATAACAAATAGTAGGACATATCAAAAAGAATAACATGATTTGATCGAATGGCTTATACCCACATGGCTCAGATAAACTACACATGAATACATAAATCATACTCGATGATATATTTTAGAGACAGATCCAATAAACTTTACCATAACAAATAAAATTCCAACACAGATAAGAATCTGGATCAAACACTAACAAATTCTTTATTAATAATTACGAATACATGGCTACACCTTTCGAATCATCTAAATACTTCAATTTGTTTCGAGATGTGTTGGCTCGATGATTATTTTTTTCTACCAGATCCTCCTGATTAATGGTGGAGCTTTATGGGCACCCATTCAATAATTGCTACGGGGAATCGGTAATTTAAGATTTAAGAAAGTCATAGTTGGTGTATAATTATGCTCTAAGCACTAACCTGGTATGATAATCTTCAATATATATGTGCCTGCCACTTTATTCTAAGTGCTTAGTGGGCAATTTTATATGTTTACGTAAAGACAAGGAAAAGCTCTGTTCCAGTTGTCAATTGTCAATTGTTCTAGTCTAGAGATCGTTAAACCTAAAAAAAAGATCAGAATGAATATAATAAAAGAGAGAAGACAAATAGGCTCCTGAGTGGGCATTTTTCTGTTAACGGGAGAAAATTAGCATTTTATTAATTTGGTACGGTAATTTTATGGTATAGGTTTCTCGTGTACGTTTTGAAAAATATGATTATACTATAAAAATATGTCACAAATGTAATACGTCATTTCAAAATATGAGTATTCAATCAGACAATTTAAAGAATATTCATTTAAATATAAATATAATCATCCGAACATCATTAAAATGGTATATTTTTGTGCTTTTAAGTATATATAATATGTGAATTATTATACGTGTATTTTAAGTTTCATGTGCGTTTCAAATTACGCGTATACTTGATTAAGTTCGAAATGGCACATAAAAATTATTACTTTGAAAAAACATACATGTGTTTATAATTTTCATATTATATGCATATTAACTAAGTAACAGAATATAAAAGGAAACATTACACACGTCCGTGAGAATAGATTGAATGGGATTAAAGAAAAATTGTCCACAGGTAGGGACTTAAATATAGACCATTAGATTTAATTTTAAAATAGTTTCTGCAAATCCAAGGATCATTAATCTATCAAGGGTACTTTTGACCTTTTACCCATCTCATACCAACTAAATTTTTCACCCCATCTATTTTAACCTTTTTAAACACAAGCTATCGTCTCCCACGTCTCTTGCTATTCTTCTTCTTCTTCTTCTTCTCTCTCTCTCTCTCTCTCTCTCTCTCTCACACATCCAATCTCCCCCAAATCTGATGGCGTCTCAGCAACACAATGCCGTCTTCGATCTCGACGATGACGACCGATCGTCCCAGTTCCATGACGACCTCGAGAACGATTCCGAGATTATGGACGACGATGATGACGAGGAAGACCTCCGCCCCACCTCCTACGACGCGATCGTCCTCCCCTCTCAGCTGCAGCTCGACCGGAAGCCCCTCCAGCTGGACGAGATGCGGCTACTGTTCCAGCGGCTGTAGACCGACGAGGATGAGATCGAGCTCCTTCAGAGTTTCCTCGAGTACTCGGCTTAGTTTTAGTCTGTATGATATTGGTTTCAGACGCTAATGATATTAGTTTGAGTACATACTGATATTAGTTTTGGTCTATACTGATATTAGTTTTACTCTGTACTGTTATTGATTTCAATTGCTATTAATATTAATTTGAGTATGTATTGATAGTAGTTTGAGTACGTATTGACATTGGTTTTAGTCTGTACTGATATTGATTTTCATATGTAATGATATTGGTTTGAGTCTGTATTGATATTGGTTTTAGTATGTTAGTTTTAGTCTGCATCGATATTGGTTTTCGAATGTATCGATATTAGTTTCTGAATGTATTGACATTGGTTTTTTACTATAGTGATATTGATTTTCGAATGTGGTGATATTGATTTTCGAATGTGGTGATATTAATTTTCGTGACCTCTTTTGTTTGGTTTGAGTATGTAATGATATTGGTTCTAGCCTGTAATGATATTGGTTCGAGTATGTATTGATATTGGTTTAAGTCTGTACTGATATTGATTTTAGTCTGTACTGATATTGGTTTGAGTATGTATTGATATTGGTTTTAGTCTCTAATGATATTGGTTTTAGTCTGTACTGATATTGGTTTTAGTATGTATTGATATTAGTTTTAGTCTTTAATGATATTAGTTTTAGTCTGTAATGATATTGGTTTGAATATGTACTGATATTGGTTTGAGTCTGTAATGATATTGGTTTGAGTAAGTAATGCTATTGGTTCTAGTCTATAATGATATTAGTTTTCGAACGTAGTGATCTTGGTTTTTGAAAGTGGTGATATATTAGTTTTCGAATTTGTTGATATTGATTTTCGAATGTGGTGATATTGGTTTCCAAACATCGTGATATTAGTTTCGGAATGTAGTGATATTGGTTTTCCGAAGGTAGTGATATATTGGTTTCCCGAAGGTAGTGATATATTGATTTCGAACGTAGTGATATTGGTTTCTGAAGGTAGCGATATTGGTTTGCGAATGTGGTGATATTGGTTTTCGAAAGCAGTGATATTGGTTTCCGAAAGCAGTGATATTGGTTTCCAAACGCAGTGATATTGGTTTTCGAACGTAGTAATATTGGTTTTCGAATTTAGTGATATTAATTTTCTATTGAATTTTTATTCTTTGGTTCTTTGAGTTATTTAAAAAAATTTGGTAGTTGGTAAGATTTTTGAAGTTCACAATAATTTAAAGAGAGAGAAAGAGTCCCTTCCTCTTTTCACGTGAAATTAGTTTAAATTTTTTTTTATTTTTTTAGTATTTCTATAAAAAAGTGTGCTAGCTAATTTGCTCTCTCTTCTTTTATTTTTATTAGTTTTTCAATTTTACCCTTAACTATTTTATTAATACCTAAATTGTCACAATCTCTCCTTTAGTCCCCAAATTTAGGGACTACCCTTGTCCCCATAGAATCTCCTCCCGTCCGTGACTATAATTTTCAAAAATGTCAAAGTCATTTACCATCTGTTTGTGTCTGCTTTTTACATAAAGGCAACAACTTGGAATATAGTAATTATTTTAATTTGGTCCATTTGTACAAACACAACCTTAAGCTGAAAGAAAGAATCCAAAGCCGCAATAAATTATGTCAATTTAATGGGAGGGAGCTGGGTCAAGAACATAAAATAAGACAAACTTTTTGGGGAGAGAGATTGCAAAGTCAACATAGCATATGGAGACTCCCCCATATTTATCGTATAAATAAATAATCTGGACCAACCTGGATGTTTGAAATATCCAAATTGATCATCCAAGAGTGTTACATATAAATAGTTTTCAAACTCAAAGGTTAATATTCGGATCTAATATTTGGATATTAAATTATATTTAAAAAATGGCTTCCAATTTTCAACTTCCTTTATTGAGAAGGACGATATGTAAAAATGTTATCAACAACTACTTGGATCAACCGGTGTGAATGCTAGTTTAATTTAACCAAGTTCGACTTCAAGTTAAATATTTGTTGGAAGAATTTGTCATCTTTCAAAAATCTTACTAGACTCAAATCTGGATTAGTCAATACAGTAAGTCAGATAACATATGATAAAAAACAAAAACAAAAAATTGCTTATTGCTTTAGTGTATCTTATCTTTTTAAGCTAAATTACTAATTATACGTAAAGCTACGATTTGAATATTTCTTTACTAAATTTTTAATTCAAATTTTATTAATGAAAATTTTATTTATTTTTGAAAGAGACGTCATTTGTCACCAGTTAAATTATAAATTTAATATAAACAGTCTTTCCAATCTTCTTATTTTCCCTAATCAATTTTGATATTTTCATCCACTGAACTTACAGGCTGAGGTTTTGAGAACCTGGTGATCGCTAGTTGGTGCTGACTGTCGTTTCCTGTTTTGTTCGACTCTTGTTTTGGACTCCTATGACGATCTAGATCGGTTTCTTAGTGGGGACGGATTTGTCTATTATGTAAAGACATGTTACCCTAGTTCATATAAGGCTTGGTGGCTACTCATCAATAAAAGTTCTCTCTCTGTGGACGTAGGCATTAGGCCGAAATATGTAATCTCTTGTGTTATGTTTTTTGTGCGCGTTGTTGTTCTCTAAGTTGCTGATTTCCTAGCAACTGGTATCAGAGCTAAGGTTAAATATGGACCATGGTGCGAAGTTTGCTTATGTGAAGTTCGATGAATCATCGAATTTTGAGTTATTGCAAAGGCGTGTCAAGGATCTCCTGGTGCAATAAGGGATGGTCAATGGGTCTCGAAGAAGAAGTCCGAGAAGATGGAGGAGCAAGAGTGGAAGTAGATGGAGTCCAAGGCGGTGGCGACAATTCGCTAGTGCTTGGAGCATAGATATATGTCAAAGTCTATGTCGAACAAGCTTTATCTTAAGCAAAGTTGTACGAGCTTAAGATGATGGAGAGCTCAAATTTGAGCGAACATATCAATATTTTCAATCAATTGTTGAGTGATTTGAATAGGGCCAATGTGAAGTTCGAGGATGAAGACAAAGCATTGTGCTACTGAATTCCTTATCAAGTTTCTACGAGAGTTTGGTTACAACTCTAACTTGGGGGAAGAAATCCCTGGTGTTGCAGGATATCACGAGTGTTATACTAGGATTTCATCAAAGGAGGATAACTGGCGATGAACAAATAGAAGGGTTGGTTGTGAAGAGTATCTATGATCGTAGAGAAGATGGAAAAGGATCCAAGTCGGGGTCAAAGAGGTTCAAATAAAATTGATTCAAGTGCGGAGAAAAAGGGCACATGAAGAAGGATTACCCAAGAAGAACTCGGGACCACAAGAAAAAAGGATCGGCATCCATGAATATGGCCTCATACTCAGATGGTGACTGTCTTTCTGTCTTATTAGGTCCAAAGCATTCTAAATCCTGAATTTTGGATAACGCTTGCTCTTTCCATATGGCGCCTAAGAGCGGTTCGATATCTACAAGTTCGTTGATTCAGGTATGGGGACTGTGGGTGATGGTTCTACTTGTAGAATTGTTGGCATAGGTAATATCTGAATCAAGATGTGGGATGATGTTGAGAGAAAGTTGTGTGGGGTCAGGCATATTCCAAAGTTGGAGAGAAATTTGATCTCATTAGGAGTCTTGAATTATATTGAGTATACCTATAAGGTTGTAATAGTGGTGATGAAGGGTGAAAAGGATATTAAAAATACCTACAGGTTAGTGGAGGGTACGGTTGTAGGTGAAGTCACATCATTGGATTCTGATGGAGAGGGTGAAGGCTTTTGACATATGAGGCTAGATCGTATAAAGGAACAAGGGCTTGACATACATGGTTTGAGTACAGTTGAGATTTGCTGAGACAAGGTTAGCAAGTTCCGGCTATGGTTGTCTAAAGGCGAGTGCAAAAAGATGTTGGGTAGGTTTGGCATTGGAAAATGCAAAGCCGTTGGTGACACCACGGGCTAATCAGGTATCTCACTCAAGGCCAAACGGTAGAGTTCGTAATATGTAGAGGGTTCTACTTGGTGGAACAAAAGGTTGACCAATGTATGCTATAGCTAGTAGCAGTGGTTCGAGATAAATGGGTCCAGCGGAGATGCAGTTTGAGATTGCGGAGCATGGACATGATCGGAAAAATAGAAGAGTATCTATTGGTCACAAGGTTGCTTAAACATGTGAACTTGCATGTTGGGGTTCGATGGAGGTTGGAGGAAATACGTCAAGCAAGCTCGGGGGTTGCTCGAGTTTGGGGGTTATCTCTAAATGATTGAATAAAGTTTGAAAGAAAGTGTATATGGTCTTATTAATGGAGTGTATCTATAGTTCGAGCTTGAGTCGGTAGAGTTATTTTAATTTTGCAAGATCTCATGTTTCTTCAAGAGGTAATATTTCATCAAGGTGGAGTTTGTTAAAGTTCGGATTGATCTTCACGGTTATTCGCAAGGGATGATTTCTCGCTAAGGTGGAGATTGTTGGGAATGGCTCGAAATCTGAAGACCTAGCAATCGCTAGCTGGGTAGCAAACGCTAGTCCCCTGGCGAACGCTGGGGGGGTAACAAAATGCTGAGATTTTGGGGACCTAGCAATCGTTATGTGGTACTAACAGCCATTTCTTGTTTTGCTCGGACTCTTGTTTTGGACTCCTAAGATGACCTAAATAGGTTTCTTGGTGTACAATGATTTGTCTATTATATAAAGACATGTTACCCTAATTCATGTAAGGCTTGGTGTAGGGATGGCAATGGGCAGGATCCGGGTAGAATCCATAGGACCCAGATCTTTACTCTCTTTTTGAATGCTGGATCTAGATCCTTACCCTTATCCTCTTTATAAAAATAAGGATTCAGGTAGGATCTGGGTCCTAAAAAATTGGACAGGATTATGGTGACCCGCATGTCCGTGTTTTTCAAAAAATATTTTATTTTTAAATTTTAAATTATTATTTTATAGTTTTCAAATAGCAATGAAACATTTTCATTCATTAAACAAATCAATACAAAGAAATTAAACAAGCAAATCCAAAAGAAAAATTGGGTATGTTAAAATTGAGAATTTTTTATTATATTAATTAAAAAAATTTGGGCTGGATCAAGACAGAATTCTATAGATTCATATCCATGTCTTTATCCTTTTAAAATAGCTAGGGCAGGATCAGTGTCTAGACTCGGTCAAAATCAACGGATCATAGATTTTTCAGATCTAGATCAGGGTAGACCCTCAGGGTAATAGTCTAATTGTCATCCCTAATTTGGTGGCTACTCATCAATAAAACGTTCTTCTTTCTCTTCGTAGACGTAAACATTAGGTCAAACTACGTAATCTTTTGTGGTGTTGTTTGTGCGTTGTTGTTCTCCGCTGATTTCCTATGAGAAACGTCTCGGTTCATGTAGACTGATTGTGAAAAGACAATAATTTATTGAAGAATTGAAATCTCACTTGGAAAAGAGTGAAGTCAAATTTCTACCATTTAATGCTCAATTGACGATCAAAAAATGTAAGATTCCCCCTCAAAGAAAATGTAAAAATTGGATAAACCAAAATCCAAACTGAACCTATGTGGATACACAAAATTGAGGCATAACGGATTCACATTATTTCAGCATCAATGAACCTTCCCAGGAACCCACCGGTTGGATTTCTCACATTGGAGACACAAACAGTAATAAACAATGAGAACTAAAGTCAATTCGAGAAATGTTCAAGTCGTTTAACAAAGTTTTGAATTTAATAAGTACAAATAGAAAAACGACAAGACTCGATTTTTAATATCCAAATTTAAAAAGTCAATTGCACACATTAATTGTTAATTGCGTAGAATTAACTCCCGGAAAAGCCAGGAGACCCAGAGTTAAATCACCCACATATACTTATATAAAATAAGTATAAAAGATTTTGCAGATCTCATAAAGAGCTACAACCCATTCATGTAAGTGGAACCTTGTGTATATATATAATTCTGTTGAACTTGTTCCTTAAAATTTAAAAAAATTCTTTGTATGTTAACAATAATGTGTTGGGCAAAGCAACTTAATTTTTTTTGGCTGGGGAAAAAGAAAACAACTTGTCAACT
This sequence comes from Hypericum androsaemum, assembly GCA_963995505.1. Classification (NCBI taxonomy): domain Eukaryota; kingdom Viridiplantae; phylum Streptophyta; class Magnoliopsida; order Malpighiales; family Hypericaceae; genus Hypericum; species Hypericum androsaemum. The sequence continues at coordinate 9,867,181 of OZ023189.1, forward strand.
TGTGCAATATTGTAGACTTTTGCTTATTTTTATCGTACATAGGACCTTAAATTTTACTTCAAAAGTTGATCTTGTCACACCTTTTATTGTGCAACTAACACAGTTTAAAAATAATTTTACCAACCAGTAGAATAATTAGTGCAATATTATGTGTGTCAAGTCAGTTAATTTTTGTTCCCGTCTACCTCATATCTGGACACTACTGTGCCGAATAACCGAGGTTCGAGCCGAGTAGAACTTTTAAAATGTGGCAAACTATCAAGTATTTAACTTCACAATTAGTTTATTATGATTGTGAAGGGTATTAAACTGCATTAGATCAACCATGCTCGATGACAAATATTTATGAAAATCATGGTGATCTTCTTCAATCATTTAAATCTCCCACCTTACAACTATTATAGAAGCACCTTACAACTGGTATAATTAATTAAGAAATAATATTTGTTTACAATTAGGATGTTGTCGGGACCGACAACAAAAATCAAGAAATAAGAGTAATTAAAACCCAATTAATCCAACTTGAGATAGTATAAATTAGTGAGTCATTTTACTAAATCAAAACCACCAGTGTTGGCCAACTCTGATAATATAAATTAGAGCCGTTAAAAACTCGACTAATTAAATTGATGAACATTTGTTTTGAATTTCAAAAGTCTGAATGGGTTATTAGTTTATTAACTCCAAGCAATAATGTGATTTTCTTATGAAAAAAAAAACAATATTGTGATCTGTCGAAGTAACTAAAGAAAATAAACTTTAGGGAGAGCTTCGGACCTCAAATTTAGATTAGTTATTCAAATATAAGGTAATTTTCAAAAAAAAATCAAAGTATATAATATATACAGCAGGAAATCTAAATTATCAATAATAATATCAAATTCATAATAAAATAGCTGTTGTGATCTCTCAGAGTCTCAATATTAAGATATTTTCGTGTAATCTGTAAATTTTCTTGGAATAATATTTAGATATAATTCACAAAAAATATTGAATTTATAAATAATAATAAAAAGGCGAGGGAGGTACATTCTACTCGAGCAGTGAAGTGATTAGCAACTTGATGATTCCTTATTACACGGGGCCATTCTAGTTAATGGGCCTCTAAGGAAAGGAACAGAAGGCCTTTTTTTCGCTAAAACCGTTGTTTATTTCTTCAGTTTTTTTTTTGTCTTTGATCAAAATTATCGGATATTTAAGAAAATGACTATTTGCAAATATTTCATATAACTCGAGTTCGAAATTTATAATAATTCTGTGCAAAGTGACAATAAAAGTAAGGACTTAACGACCAACAAGCAATTAAATCAATTGGCGAGAAAGTTGTTATAGCTTAACCACTCTCGAACTTGAGTTATTGGGAATGAAGCAACGTTAAATACTCGTTGTAAGAGCTTTGTCACCTTTCAAAGGTTCTACCAACTCGAACTTGGATTAGTCAACCCAATAACACGGATAACAGGCGGTATAGCAAAAAATAAGAAAGGACAATTATTCTTAGATCTCTCGTGTATAACCAAATGTCAAATACGGTTGTTGTTCACAGTATATCTTGCCATCCCCACGATTGCAAATATTGAACTCTTAAGTAGTTTTTTTATGACCTTTATTCCCTTTAAAAAACTTAACAAAAAAAATTAAAAAATACTCGAAGGTCATCTTTTTCCCTGGGCATTTTCGCACGCCCATACTCAAGTCACCTCCTCCGCCTCTCTGTCTGCAAGCCTCATGTTAAATCAAAATTGAATTAAAATCAACGACAATTCAACTATCAAGCTTTGAGAACGAGGTCACCCCAATCAATTAAAATCAATAACCCCCAATTTCCTTCAAAAAATAACCCCTGAATCAATTAATTAGGACATGATGGAAATTATTACCGGGTCAAAACTGGTTCCCTGGTCCACGGGCTGTCCTAGTTAATGGGCCTGTCGTGGAAGGAAAAAAAAGGCCTTGTTAATGGAATCATATTGCACCCTTTATAGAGTAGAATGTGCTAAATTAAATTATCCAATAATTTGACATGTGGTCGTTCACCGAAAATTTGATTAAAGTGCTAGTTGATACACTTTATAGAGTAGAATGTGATAAATTATCCAATTTATAGTATCTGGTGCTATTTAGATTTTTTTTTTTGAGGGTTAGTGCTATTTAGAATTTGCACAAGTAGATGGTGCAATATGGTTTTTTTTATAAGTTAATTCTAAAAAAAGTTTTATAAGTTAATACAATTGTAAATTTTTTTAACCAATTGGTTGTTCTAGTTTAATGAATATGTCTAATATATCCAATAGTTCAATTAATATTTAATATTTATTGAAAAATTTGTATCTTTAAAAGATCGTATTAGACTCAAACAGAAGATTAGATGATTGTGTTGATATTGGACGTTTATATGCTTTCCTCCTTCCCGATGAAGGAAACAGCGTCCCGTTTTGGTGTACTGTCTTATACATCAACAGTCCGTTGCATCAATCCAGGCAGGACGATGGAATAGTCGACATGGAGTATGGTTTATGGGGCAGATTTGGTGGAGAATAGGTGAATATTACATGAGATTAAAGTAAATTAATATTACAGCTATAAGTTATACATGCAAATTAATATTATTTCACATACAAACTAATTAATATCGTACCAATATTACTATACGTGTAAACTAATATTACCTTATATGCAAATCCTTATCACCTGATAAATTATTGACCATCAGATTTTAAGATATTTTTTTACAATCAAATTTGACGGACCAAAATTTATTCATCACTTGGAAATAAATTTTATTTAGTCCCCACTGAATCCGGTCTGATACTTTCGTACAACCTATAAATTTAAGTCATGTGCTATAACTAACTATATCATGTACTAGAACTAATTCTTATGGAACCGAGTAATTTTTTAAGGCGGAACGAATTATACGAAATTTCTCACTCATTTTATTCTACCCCATGCACTTTCTCAAACATAGTGAAATTAGACTAAATTAATGAATCAAATTGGTTCACCAACTGATTTTATTTTTTAAAGTTTCACCAACTTTTTTTTCAACCCACATGGATACTAACTCAGCCGGACAAATACAAATTTAAGTCACGAAGAAAACAGTGGCAAAACTCTTCATTTTAATAATATTGTCTTTGTGTAGCTCGAACTTGAAACATATCTAGTTAGAACAATTTAGTAGTTGAATACTTGTCAGGTGGTCGAAGGTTTAAGTTGATGAAGCTTTTTAATCACTCCTAAATCTTGATATTAAATAATGCTATTATGCCATGAATGATAAATAAATCCTCTAACAGTTTATAATATAAAATAAGACAACACATGATTATGGGAAAAGAAATGGATCCATACTAGTCGCTGCGTTCAACTTTTGGGATTTAAATTACTCCACGGCACGATGATCTCACCTCCGTCTCCGGCAGGACCAACAAACGGCAGACATGACCCTTTAAGGGGTCATCTCATTATTTTTTTAATTATGTTATTCATTAATTTTTTTAATTATGTTATTTAGAGTTGGCAGATTTTAATAGTCTGATCCTATGTTAAGAGATGATTCTCCTTGTAATATCTTTTGCATTTAAAAGATATAAACTCAAAAAAAAATTAAGTGAATCTAAGTTGATTCTCCTATGTTAAGAGATGTCTCATTATTACATAGAACGGAAAAGAAAGGGTATTTGGAAAAGAACATTAGATAAAATAATTAAATAAGTTGGAAGATGCGCACCATCAGTAACCTTATTATTGTTTTTCCAAGGAATATATATCTCCTCCTTTGCCACTAATTTTTGCTTCGTAACCATCACTAAATGATTAAAAAGGTCTACACTCTGGAGAGATATAAAGGGGAAAATATATAAATAAAGGCAATTGGAATTGGAATACTACTCTCCCGGTGGCTATAAATGCTCGAAACTTTGTAGATCCCTCGTTACTTTTCTCACTTTTTTTCGAAGAGGTAAAAAAAAGATGAGAAAAGTTACGAGGGTAGCGTAGTACTAGTAGAAAATTAGACTGTACTATCAAATCTATTACATATATACGTATGTGTTTGTATAACTAATAGGAATAATATTACAAAGGAAAAAAGTATTACTAGCCCATAAAGTGCTGGAGTATATGAAATGTTACATTGACAAAAATGTTCAAAGTTTTTGCCGACTTCATTCTTAAATATGTGTTAAGATTACTAAATTATTAGTTACAAGAATAATAAATTTATTTTAAGTGTAAAAAATTCAGATATTTATTGTTTTATAATTTTGGATTGTATTACGCAAAAATTCCAACATCACACATGGGTGGGTTGGGTGGGGGAGAGAGAAGGAAGGAGAGATGATGGGTTTTTTTTTCCTTTCTTGTTATTTTATTTTTATGTATTAAATTTAGTATAAAGTTAGAAATTGTATTATATTTTGGGTCTAACAGAATTTTGGTTCCCGTATTTTGTAAGACTGACGCAAATTTGGATAAATATTTTTGACAACTATAAAAAATGAGCGTGCAACATTGTAGACTTCCTGTTACATTATATTTTGATTCTCCTAACAAATATTGAAAATTGCTATATTGATTGTTAGTTCCGTGTACATTACTTTCGATTATATGGATCGAGCTGTATTTTAAAATAAAGTTTGGGCTAATGCACGATCAGCTCCATCCATTATACTTTAGCACCTAAAAATTGCAAAATTATACAAATAAACTCTTGATAGAGTAGCTATATGTTAACATAATTTTTAGGGATATGTTCACTTAAGTATTATGTGGTTTCATCCATTTTTACTTAAGTATCCTGTGGTTTCACTTTTTCACTTTGGTGACGGTGGTTTCCGAATTTGACACTTTTAGTGACAAACACCTAACCATAGTTAGTTTTTTCCTTGTTGTCATTTCTATGCTTATTCACATCAGTGCTCATATTTTCCATCCCATGTGGCACTGACGTGAAAATTTTAAAAAAATTTCCACTTAAGACTCCATATTTTACGTTATACTTTTTTCTGTTTTGGCTGATTTGGGAGATAAGGGATTTAAGATGAATTTTTTTCAACCTTTCCATGTCAATATCCTAGAGAAATATGATACGGTGCTTACGTGAATAACCATGAAAATATCAATTAGAAAATAACTAACTTTGGTTAAAAATTTGTCATAAAAAATATATAATTTGAAAATCTCAATCACCAAAAATATCAAATTTAGAAACATTCATCACCAAGGTAAAAAAAAAGTAAAATCACATGGTACTTAAGTAAAAATATGTGAAATGGTACTTAACATATCCTTAATTTTTACAACGACAAATTGTATTAGGATGAAATATCTACACATTAATAATTAGTACAAATTTCAGAAATACATGATATTCCCGATTATAAATCAATACATACCAATCAGTGTCTCTTCCCTAAAGAACAAACCAACCCAAGAGGTTACGTATAAATCAGATGGAATTGAAAGATAAGAGAGTAAGAAAGACGGATGGTGATGGATGTTGATAGGTGGGTTATAACATGTACAATGACATTTACTATCTTAATTAAATATCTCGAGTTCAAACAATTGAGGTCATAACTATATTAATTAGTAGTCAAAATTTTTTTGCAACTTTTTTTTGAACACTCAAATTTTTTTTGCAACCATATCTCGAGTGCAACCTTTTTTTTTTTTGCAACTTTTTATAGATACTCAAATTTTGTTAGTGAGTCTTCGAATAGATCGGAAAAGAGAAAAAAAATTTTTGTCATGGCAATCGTGGACCAACCCCAAACGGGCTATAGGGGTGTAGCTATGAACATATAGGGTTATTAGCTTCATCAGAATTTTTCTGATCCCACACGCAAAGGTTATAGGAGAAATGCTACTTTTGTGGCAATTGTGACGTGCTCTTCCTTTTTGCTCTATGGGTATCAACATTAATTCCTGCTCTCATCTTCCTCACTTGCCTCGTCGCTTGTTTACTATCTTTTCAGTGTCAGCTTCCCAAGCGGAGTGGACCCTTTTGGAACTTTACTCTCTCTCCATCTACCTTTTTTTAGGGCAATCTCTCCATCTATCTACTTCTATCCCTAGGAAAAAAAAATTCTCAAGTAGTGTTAAAAAAAACTCTTTTTCCAAATGGGATCGTCAGAAATTTTTTTTCTCATTCTGGTGTTTCTGGAAAACGTTCATTTTTTGGCACCAAAAATGGTGAAAAGCAACCGTTTTTCAGAAACTTTTTCACAAAATGCCAAAAAATTGTCGTTATCTGAACACCAGAATGGGAAAACTTTTTCCGATGACCCAATTTGAAAAAAAGAGTTTTTAACACTAGTATGAAATTTTAGCCCTTTGCGTATTCCCAATTTTCATGTATCTAGTAGTCCGGCTCTATGGAGATACTTTTATTTCTTTGCAAAGTGTCTATTTCATATAACATATGGTATTAAAGTGTCTTTATTTCAATATTTTTTGCCGAAATCACATGACATACTACGCTCTCTGAATTCACTAATCCAAATTTAACATGGGTCGGATATAAAGAGCAACAAAACTCTTGCGAAGTGATTAGTGACCTGATAAAGCTGATTTGGTGGTCCTGCTCGCTGGATACCCCAGGAACATATATCTGCATTGATGAAGGTGGAGATCCCTTTCAAGCAACTAGGAGCATTAAATATTTTGCAGATGCTTGGGGTAACAAAAAGGAGGGAGAAAGATCTGCAAAAAAAGGAGGGGGAAAGATGCAGGGACACGAAAAGGGTTGTGGTTTCAGAAGTTCGATGGTATTGTTGTTGAGGGGACAAAGAGCATGAAATTAAGGGTAATTAAATGGTGCCATTTATTTATCTGAAAGACAGGAATAGGTATATACGGTACTTAGCCCAGAAAACAAGAAGAGACCCTCCACTCTAGAGGAGCATCAACCCCTCTTTGGGATGCCCACCCTCATAAATTAATGGGGACCGATGGGAATTTTGGGGAACATGGCTCGTAATTTGCTAAGAAATTGGGAAAAGGGTACCATTAACCATTCATATTAGACTCCGAATAATGTCTACCCGAATTCAAATCCAAAAAATATAATATTCATTAATTTTGACCAGTCTAAACTTAGATTTTCATGTCTTTATTTTTTAAAAGACAAGGACATGGATATAAGCCTGATCATATCTGAATTTTTTAGACAATACTAAAATAATATACACACTAATTACTAAACATAATATCAAATACTAAATAATCTCACCTCACTCAACTTCGACTTCGATTTTTTTTTGAAGTGTTTGTTTGGTTTATTTATGTTCGTTTGTTTTAGTGGATGAATCATTTTCATTCACATGTTCGAGTGGCTCTTTGCTATCGCTGACAGTAAAATTACAGTTTATTTTTTTTAAAATTAAAAGAATTTTGAATAATACTGACATGCAGCTGCATTGATGTGCTCAGTATTTTAGGACAAGATCCCACCCAAAATTTTAAAAACTAAAATTTTATTTTTAAAGAGATCAAGTATAAGGTTTTGACCCTTAAAAAAATGTAAGGATCATGATCTAATAAATCATGCTCGATTCTGCTTATTGTCATCCCTTTCATTGGAAAAAAAATAATAACATATGTTTCTCTTCGAGCACCATTTATTTTATTTGGTAAATAAGATACTAGTAGTTTAATATTTGAGAGATAGGACAACATTTTTCTCTCCAATGAAGAAAGGGTAGCATGATAAAGAGAAGAAGAGTATTAAAATCTTGCAAGTGAAGCATTATGAACATAGAAAAATGAAAAAGAAATCAAGCACATTTATATACGGACAAAAAGTTAAAACACTTTGACTTGGTATGGTCGAGAGGTGATGCTCTAGACTTTAAACCTAACAATAATCTGCACAAAATAACCTCCCGTACCATAATTTTCATATTCAAAATTTTGATACAATGAACTCGTAAATTTTTAATATTTATAATAAATATAACACACTCGCAATTAGAACATCTTTGGTTTTAGGTTCGATAATTCTTTTCTATTTATCTTCGTTTTTTAGAATTTTTTAGGTTTGGACTTTGGACCATTGGTTAAGTTAATAGATTCCTCGCACCCACAGACAAGTTGACCTAGTGAAAAACATGTACACGATCTCAGGTACAAGACTAGGGTTTGTCAAGGAAACAACGAGAAACACAATGCACGATAACTATAGAACAGACAAAAAATATTCATGGAGTTCTATTAGAGAAACCAAATATTCTGGGATCTATACGGCGCTAAGATTCTTCTCCGAGAACTGATTAGGGCTATTAAACAATTTAATAATTGAAAATAATTAGTCTGAAGTTGGACATCCTGTTCTTGCATGAGGAAATTGGAATGTGGAATAATATCATATGGTCGGATTACAATAAAAAATTACCAGATTAGCCAATTGTGTACAATAGTCAAGGATTAGCTTATACTTAGTTGATTATTGTGTGCGTTTTTTCTATAAGCATTAAAATATTATTGGATTATATTTCAACCTGGAATTACTTCAACAGGTTTGTTCGAATAAACTTTATAGGGCTGATATATGCACAGTTCTACTCTTATCTTATGCAAATCATTGACTCAAACGAACAAGGAATCAACCAACCATACTAAAATTTTTAGTATCTAACTCAAAATAATAATCTAACTTATATGTTGCGGTTAAATTATATAGGTTGCAGATTAGATCCAAATTCACCACAATATTGGTTCAATTCCACGAACCGTAATGTTGCTTTAAGTGATATTGAGATAAATTTTGAGCATAAGTACCAGAATTTGGGGCACATATTCAAAGAATATTGCAAAACTTCGCTTCTTGTAGTCTACTGAATTAGGGTTCAACACCGTACCAGCTATTTTCAGGCCAAAAACACCTCCAGTGAAAAAAAGATCTTGCTCAGTTTTTGATTTCCCATATAATAGCTATAATTTTTTAGGAAAAATTATGCTCAGGTCCCTGTAGTTTGGCGTCCCTCCCTCTAGGGTCCCTGCATTTCTGAAATCGTTCCTGACGTCCCCGAAGTTTGGTTTTATCAACTCTCGGGTCCCTGACGGCTCTTTTTTTTATTTTTGGTCATAAAAATGACCAAAATACCCTTAAAAAATTTAAAAATTATCTTCTTCAACCTTTGAACAAAAATTCCAACCACCAAACCAAAATCAAGATCAAACTAACTAAACAAAAACAGGACCAAGAACATCAAGAACAACCAAAACTTGTTCCAACACCAAACCCTAACCGTAACCGGCACCTCCCTCCCTTCCCTATCTTCCTTCACCCCTGCCCTCGACGACAACGAAGACTCCTCCCTCGCCATGGACCCACATCTTCAACTTCAGATCTATCCCTGGACCTCCACCGGCGACCACCAAAATCAGCCAAACACCAAAAAAGACTCCTCCCCTCTGTTTTTTTTCTTTTATCTTCTCCTTCCCTCCATCGAGGAGCCCAAATCGATTACGGTCAAGGAGATGAAGGCAAACCCATGGGTAAAGAGAACCAGACCGTCGTTGGTGGCGGCTGGTCCTGGGTTGCTTTACGAACGAAATTCCGATCAAATATGTTCCCCCTACCGTCGAAGGCGGCTTGTCTCAGGCCATCGTCGGAGGCAGCTTGTGGGTTCTCTCTATTTTCTTATTTCGAGATATCTAAGAAATAGTGGATTTTGGGGTTGTCGTCGGAAGCCTTATCAAATCTGTTCCCTACCGTCTGACTTATATTTTAATTTTTAAATTTTGGAAGCTTTTTCTGGAAGCTTGTAGGGTTGTTTGGAATCAAAAGCTTTCGTCATAAGCTTGTAAGGTTGTTCGAAATCGGAAGCAGTGGGACGAATCAGTTAGTTTTGGTTTTGGTGTTTGCCTGATTTTAGTGGTCGCTGAAAAAATACCGATGGTGACCGGAGAAATGATCGGAAAAGGAGAGGGAGGAGTCTTCGTCGTCGTCGAGGGAGGGGGTGAAGGAAGATGGGACGGGAGGGAGGTACCGATTACGGTTAGGGTTTGGTGTTGGAGCTAGTTTTGGTTGTTCTTGATGTTCTTGGTCATGTTCTTGATTTTAGTTAGTTTGATCTTAGTTTTGAGTTGGTTTTTGGTGGTTGGTATTTTTTTCAAAGGTTGAAGAAAGTAATTTTTTTATTTTTTGTTTAAAGGTATTTTGGTCATTTCCATGACCAAAAATGAAAAAAAGAGCCGTCAGGGATCCGAGAGTTGATAAAACCAAACTTCGGGAATGATTTCGGAAATGCAGGGACCCCAGAGGGAGAGACGCCAAACTACAGGGACCTGAGCATAATTTTTCTTTTTTTATCTATGCTCCAAATAAAATGCTGCAATAGTGCGGCTTATTTGCTTTTATTATCTGTAATAAATAAATTATGTACAATAAAATACCTATAAAAAATAATGTACAATAAACAAACAAAAATAGAGTTCCACCAATTGTTCCAAGAATGAGCTATTCGATCAATAATTGACAAGAGCCGAAGGATAAAGTGAACTTGTGTATATATAATATAATATAATATATATGTCAACGCATTAGCCCCACTAAACACTTAAATAATGACCCAAACCTATCTGGATGGATAAAATGCAATAGACCTTATCTCATTCCTACGAAATTATAAGAATCAACCCAAGGCCTATATTTAGGCTGGCATTTACATTGTTCCAAGTGCTAAGATCATTGCAAATCGTAAAATTGTAATAGGCAGACTATTGATTTTTAGTTAAATTTTGGAAGAGATAACGTGAACTCGGTAAGGGGCTCACCGAAAATTTAAAAAACTTGATAAATTTTAACTATTTTGATATACAAAGTCATTCTTGCCGAGTCACCATTCTAAGATTTTCCACTATATTAATATCACAATTGCATGGCAATAATCACTTGGTAAATCTTCCATTAAACGAATCAACGTACTATAATTTCTACATAGTCATTGCTTGGGGAGTAACCACGCAAAGATCAATTACATAAGCTGAAATGTAGAAATTAAAAGAAATATATAAGCGCTGAATCAATTAATTCCAATTCATGATCAAGAAAAGAAATAAAATAAATTTTAAGTCCATAAAGATTGTATCATGTAATAAGAATATTTCCCATTAATAATTAAGTGATCATCACCTAAATCAATAATATATATGTTCCCCCTGGAAGAATCTTGTTGACATCAACTAGTTCAGAATCTTCTTGTTGGGTAGGGGAGAACCCATCTACATCCACTAGCATAGAACAAAATGATTTAAGTATATAAAGCAATAGATTAGAGACATCATCTAGCTAGCTTGACATTTTCTACTCACTCAAATCGGAACTAGTCAGCAGACTGCAGACGTTATAAACCAAAATCTCGCTAACGTAAATTGAAGCACTAATGGTCATCAAAATGATACCTAAAGATCATCATCTAGCGCCAGGAGGAGACAGAGAAGAGGGCACGATTATGCCAACCTAGGAAGAAAGAGTCATTAAGAACCTGAAGATGGTAACCCTCGGAAGGGTAATGAAGCCTTAGGAGGAGCTTAGCCTGAGACAAAGCGAAAGAGCTCAAAGCCACATTGCTAAACCCTGCACTCCTCATTAAACCCTCCCAATACTCAAACCTCTGGTGCCTCTCCTTCCTCCTCCTCCTCCTATTGATCTCCTTGTTCCTCCTCAAGAAACCAATCCCACCCGATCCGATGCTACTGCTAGTACTCTTGTGATTGCTTCCTAAGATGTCTGTTATCTCCTTCCCAAGCCAGACCCTCTCCACCTCCAGCCTCTCCTTGCTGTTACCGGGAAGCGTGGCTTCCAACGAGTCAAAAATCGCGGAGAAATGGTCTAATGCCTCCATGAACCTATGCATAAACACGGGGTGGCTGTGGTTGGCTTCCCTCTCGGCTATTGTCACCACCTTAGGACTCAATGACTTGACCCTTTGGAGGAACAGCTTCAAGTCATCTCCTCCTCCTCCTCCGTCGTCCTCCTCGTCGTCCTTTATTAACCTGTGGAGGTAGAGGACGCAGTTCACGGCTAGGGACTCGTCGGGGAAGACCCGAATAGCCGAAGGAAGGAATAGGGCTAAGGATGTAGGGTCGTCGAGCAAGAGTAGGGGGTTGAATTGGAACCTCAGACCTAGCGACTGAGCGAACTTGGACAACCGGTCACCCGTCCTTTGAAGGGTAGTTTGGTCGTTCCCTGTGGCTGTTATCCTTAGCAAGGGAGAGGAGGAGCCGTACCGGTCGGCTAAGGCTTGCATGAAGGGCGGCCATTGCACCCCATGCATGATATTGAAGTCTATTATATGGATAGGTAAGGGTTGAACCTGACCCGGACCCTGTGTTTGACCTTGTTCTATAGCTTCGAGGATGGCTTGATTGGCTGTTAGGTGGCTGAAACGGATAAATGGGGTCACCTGGTTCAAGGAGAGGTAGCAAGATTGGAGGGCTTCGTTATTATTATTCTCTCCACGTTCTTGCTCATCTTGGAAGTGATCAGGGTTAAGGTGGAGAGATAGGGCTCTAGTGAAGTAGTGGGTTAGCCTCTCGCTCGAGTCTCCACGAGGAGAAGAGTTGGATGACAAGAGGGAGAGGATTTGGTGGGCGGTGGAGAAGTCCGATTGGGACAACAACTCCGCGCACCGGATCAGTAGCTGCCTGAGGTGGATTGATGAGGGCAAGGAGGACGACGAGGTGGCCGAGGAGATGAAGCTGCTGCTGCTGCCTCTCAATAGTGGGAATAGTCCGGTGGCCTGATGTGATGGTGGTGGTAATGGGACAATCTTTTGGTGGTGGTGGTGGTAGGGGAGGAAATGGAGGTTTAATGGTATTTCTTGGTGGATTTGGTGGTGGTGATGATCTGGCTCCTCTTCTTCTTCTTGGTCATGGGAGGATGAGGAGTTTAGTGAGTGAAGCATATTGGATTATTTATTAGTAATCTTGTGGGTTTGAGGAGGGTACAGGGAAGCAAGCACTACCTAGCCTATTAGCCAAGTAGAGAGAGAGAGAGAGAGAGATTGGGCCAGCCAAAGAGTTTTAAGCCAAAATAAGCTAGCCAACTAGCTTCTATATCTAAGCCAAAAATGAGAGACAATACCAAGTGGGTATGAATGAAAGTGAATATAATGTTGGGAAAAAACTAAAAAGGACAAGAAAGAAAACACTGTTGTGGAAGATCAATACAAGTCATCAAGTCAAGTGTTGTTGAGAAGTAGCTAACTTCCTTTCTTCCTTTTGGTTTGCAATTCCCTTGGGATTGATACTTCAATTTTGAGGTGATTGAAGCTAGAAAGAGGAGGAGAAAAGATGGATGGATGGATTCATGGAAAGGTATTAGCCCTTCTTTCCCTTTTGTTGCCTCAACCTAAATTACCTAATGTAAAATTTACACATGCATTATGAGGGAAAGATACCCTTTTATTCCCTTGGCCTCCTCTCTTCACCAATCCATGAACTATGACAAACATATTGCCTCTTTGAGTAGCTAGCTAGGCTTCTCAAAAAAAAAAAGTGGCTAGCTAGGCTCTCTCTAGCTTCCCTTCCTAATGAGAAGAGGAATAATGATTGAGCAAGATATTAAGATGTACTTGAGGTGCAAGGGAATTTGATGAAGATAATTAAATTATGTAAGACAAGGTATTAATGTATCTACTATGTTTAGGGAGTTTTAGATTGAGTGGGGACAACATAAAAGTCATCTTTACAGAGGAAATTTTGTTTAGACCATCAAATTTTATTAAAAACTGTGTCTATAGATCTGACAGTCATTAAAAACCGTGTCTATAAGTATAATAACTTGATCTTTTTCAGTGGAGACTACTCTTGTACTCACTGAATCTGAACCTGTTGAGGGACAAGAAACTTTTCTTACCAGCCGACATAATGGCTTACTTTTTTGGAAGAGAATGTAGAGAAGGTATAGTGTCTGGTGCATAATTACCACATGTGGTTTTGCCTGAATCATTTTATTCCTAATGGTAGGATTAAAATGTTTGCTTTTCTGTAGCTAGCTTGGAGATGATGAATATAATGATTAAACTTTTTTTTAACGTGCGATATTAAAATATTTGTTAAATCTTATTTAGGAGACAGTTTTCTGAGTTTTTATTCGTAAAATTTTAATACAATATTTCCTAAATTCGAGAATTCAAGTGGGTAAACTTGGTTTCTCTCTTCTGAGGAAACCTACCTGCATATCAATAAGTTGTTGGCCTTGCATTTATGAGAGTGGACGACTTTTTAATGTTGACATGAGAGTATAAGACTATAAGGGTGCTCTCAATAAATGCGGTATCTTTTATGTTTAAAGGAAAAGCCGGTTATTTCGTAGAATTATGCACCGAATTTTGTTTTCCTGAAAAAATATATAAGTGTTTGGTTTGGTTTGGTAAAAACTTATGCGCTGATAATTATTTTGGTATTAAATTATACGTAGAGAAGACGTCTTTTGTAAAAATATAAAAAAATTTACTGAGGTTAATATGCGAGTATGTAACTTAAATAATAAAAAAATAATTAAAGCATAAAATCATAATTACAATTATGTAAAGATTTGAATGAATCTATATTTCTACACTAATTTGAAATTTTTATAACATTCAAAAAAAGAAGATTATAATAAAACTAAAGCATTTATGAACAATATTAAACAAATTCAGAAAAAATATTTTTAAAAAGTAGAATGTCAAATCATACATATGCATAACTATATTTTAATTATAATATGGAAAATAAGCATTAAATGATTGGAAAAACTCCATTCTAGAATGTTTCAATCACGATGAGCTTATCTCATCCAATCACCTCCCGGGAGCCAATCGTGTTCTTTACCAAACACCTTAGCATTGTTGATTAAGGTCCAGACGTCCAGTTAGTAGTCAACTCAATCAAATATAGCCATACTATATTGATACTTATTAGATCTACTAATTAAAATTTGAGCTTATAAAATTAACAATGATGATATTTTTTTCTATTAAGTTTATTAATACAAATATTGTCACGCACCAAAAATTGAAATGGTGTAGAAAGCGTCGCAAGATAATTTATTTCACTAGGTGTAATTTATAAGAGAAATGTTCAAAATACTTAAGAAAAAATAAAGGGCAAATTACCTTCACATCCTGTACTTTGGTCAGCCTCCCCCTAGGGTCCCTGGATTTTGGAAAATGATTGTCCCGTCCCTAAGTTTTGATGATAATAGACTCTCGGGTCCCTGGAGCCGGAATATTCCATATTCTTCGGCGAAACCCTACTTGAAATGACCAAAATGCCCCTTGCACTTAAACCAAAATCAAAACCAAAATTTCTCTCCCCTCTTCCCACTCTCTCCCTCCTCACACTTGCTTGTCCGCCTATCTTCTCCCCATTCTCTCCTCTCTCCTCCATCTTCTTCACCTTCTTCAACCCAATCCCAGAAACTAACATTTCTATTCTTAAACACAAATCAAGGAAACTCAATTTTAATTCCTGATTTATTCTTAAACCCAAAACCAGAAAACATAAATTTTAATTCTAAGTTTATTCTTAAACCCAAATCCAGAGAAAACCAAGTTAGAAAAAAAAATCAACAAAACAAACAAGAAAACTCGAGAAAGAAAAGGGACGAACTTGATCTGCTCGTTGACGGTGGCCTCGCTCTCATCGGCGTACTTCTGTCTGGCGAGGGACGCCTGGGGGACGGTCGGGACGAGGTCGAGTTCCTTCTTCACCTCCTCGAACGGCTCGAATAGGATGCCGGTCAGCGGGCCGCTGTTCGCCCCTTCACCCCCGGCGCCGGCGACCACCATCCGCCCGCCAGCGGCTGTCACCGCCCTCCCCTTCACCGGAATGCACGCGGGGCCCGCCCCGACCGGGCTGTTCACGTGGGGAAGAGGCACGGCCAGGGGCAAAAATCCATGCGAGGCCTTGAGCATCATTTTCTTTTTTTTTCCTTGTTTGCTTTGGTGTGAGGATGGATGAGAGATGAGGGCGGATTTCGTGGCAGGGAATGGAGGAGAATCGGATAATTAGGGTTCTAATTAAGATAATTTAGAATTTTCTTAAAAGGAGAATTAGGGTTCTAATTTAGTATGGTTTGAAAGCCTCGTGCGGAATTTTTTATCGGTTCATCAGAATTTTCATTTATAATTAGTTTTGATTCTCTCTAAAAAAAATTTGGTTGAAGGTGGGAGGAAGAAGATGAAATGGGAGGAAGAAGGGGAAGGAAAGAGAATTATTTTTATTTTTTAGTGGGAGGGTAGTTTGGTCATTTCAAGTGGGGTTTCGCCGGAGAATATAGAATATTCCGGCTCCAGGGACCCGAGAGTCTATTATCATCAAAACTTAGGGACGGGACAATCATTTTCCAAAATCCAAGGACCCTAGGGGGAGGCTGACCAAAGTACATGGATGTGAGAGTAATTTGTCCAAAAATAAATACTTGGATACTCATCGTCAATATATCATTGAACTTGATGAATCTAATTAACGCACTTTTTACATTAGGAAGGAAATCTAAATACTAAAACTTTTTCAAATCTCATGAAGTATATCATTGTATGTCCAATCATGCTTTGACTAATCTTCTCGGTTATTTGAAATCAGCATATGCTGATGAGTTATTTGACTCACTAAGCTGTCTAATTCATTTTTATCTCTGCACGTAGACGAAATCTTATTACATTAACGTCATCATACTAAACATTCGTGAGTCTCAACTCAATGACTTCTAACATAATATAAGAGCGATATTCTAAATAAGATAATTGACTAAAATACCAAATAAGACATCGACCAAAATTTTGAAGTTCCGTCTAATGTATTGTGAGTTCCACTGGGAACAAAATAAGTATATCTCGCTCCCATAAAATACATAATCTTTATATATACGCACAATGTAACAAGAAATAAGCATAAAGAGATAATATCGCACACAGAAAAAGTTCTTACGCTCCCATAAAACATAAAATGTGTATGCTCCACGAGGCACTAAATAAGCGTCAAGAACCTCCCGCCACACACATCAACCATACCACATCAAATACATCTCAAAATCATATCCAGATCTCTCAACCAAACGGAACCAATCAAAAAGCACACAAAATCATACAAAACCAAATTAAAACAAACGGATCCAAATGAAAACAAACTAAACCAACATAAAGCAAAATGAAACCAAAACAAGACCAACGAAATCCAACCATAAACATATAAACCAACTCAGAATAAAAAATGTTTGTTAATAACAAATAAGACAGAATAATAATAAGACATGGCTTACTCTCTGGACTTGCTAGTTACTCTTTCTACACAAATTCATAATGCCCAAAAGTGTCTTCATAGACAATCTCAGTCACCCCTAAATTATATCTCTACCGTTCAAAATTATATTTATGATGTTAGGAACACAATCTCAAAGTTTCACTTCAAGGGACACGATGTCGTTATTGAATTTTCCTGAGTGCGATGGATGCTCCTTTAAATCCGCAAAAAAAAAAAAAAGTTGTCCTACAACTTAGGATTTAGGTAATGAAAAAAGTCAAATTGTTTCCTCTATAGAAATAATCTAACCCTAGCTTTATTCTATATACTCTCAATTGTTCCCCCCTTATAACTTTGGCTGGAACAATTGTACTCTTGGACCATTCAAATAATAATAACGGGGAACTTAGTGACCGTTAGTTACACATGCAATAGATTGAACTTTATACTTTCATCAATTCATAACACGTTTTGTGACATTAGATCAAATATATTTTGATAAGTTTACATTTACTTAATAACAATCATTATTACCTAGCTTTATCTTTAGTAGAGCTCAACCACATGTATATATACAATGGGGGACGGACTGCCACTGCTAGTACTTTTGGTGTCGTTTCATGTGTGGTTTAGGTGAATAAGGCACGTAAAGAGACTGTCTCCGTATGAAGAATATAATGGCTTCTTCTCCTCTCCCTGCAAAAGAATTGAATTCTTCAATTAAGTAATTCATCAAGTGTACGGGCGTTGAGACGATATATATTTCCATTTCACCAAGCAAGATTAGATATATAGTCACGACCCAAATTTGTGGTCAGTGACCGGCGTTAAATCGTGTCAAACTTAATAATAAACTATAACCTAGCAAGCCTCAAACATAATACATCATTCCCATATAATCAAAATGTTTCAACAACATTGTCTTTTTAAACATACATATTTATCGTGTCCAAAACCTGGTAGGCATAATTTAAAAGTTGGAGTACACATCTTCAACATCGTATCATCAAACTCATCCTTTTAAAACATAAATATAAATTTATGGAAAAATTACTCTCAAGTCCCTCGGGTTTGATTAAATAAACTCAAAAGTCCTCCGTGTTTGAAAAATGATTATGTTGTCCCTCTAGTTTGATTTTATTATACTTTCGGTTCCCTCAATGGATTTTTTTCTTTTTTTTGTCATTGAAATGACAAAAATATCCCTTAAAAAAATTGACCTCCTGTTAGTGACGTCATCATCTTCTTTTATCTCCTACCCACGTTCATCACAAATCGACCTCGATTTTATCTCCTACCAACACGACGACGGCGATGGGAATTTTGGGCTTGGTGTCGGTGGGGGGCAATGACGGCGATGGCGATACTGCGAGGCCACGAGCGTAGGCCAACAGCGTTGACGGCGACGAGAATTTTGGGCTTGACGTCAAACTCCACCGCCACGAACCCCCCACCGTCGTCGATCCTGAACTGGCGCCCGAACCAGAGCCATTTCCCGCACTGGATCCCGAGGAGGTAAGCTCCTCGATGGCGGTCCCCCAGCCGCTTCCTCATCGTACACGCCAAAATTTGACTCCTTGGATTCCCGATCGGCCCGTCATCATCGTACTCCCCATCATCATCCTGTTCCACCTCTGCCGCCATCGTGTCCTCGTACTTTGGCACTTCCACCCTCCCCGCGTCGATGTCAGCCACTCTTGCAGCAATGCCTCATAGTGTGCGAGCACCTCCGTCGACTGGTCCAGTTGCCAATTGGCGGCGGCGGCAGACGACGGGTCATCTGAATGGCAGACGACGGTGCTCCGCCTCCTTGGCTTCTTTGCTTTGGGGTTCGTCCGTTGACGGGTTGTTACTTGAATAGTTTGAGATTTTAGTTTCCATTTGAGTTTCTATTCGTTTCCATTTTAGCTGAAGACAGACAAGGAGAAAGGAGGAGAAGAAGAGATGATGTCAGCATTTTTAATTTTTTGTTCTAAAAAGATATTTTAGTCATTTCATTAACAAAAATGAAAAAAGAGCTGCTAACATGCGCCAGGGACCTGAAAGTATAATAAAAGTAAATTAGAGGGACTTCAAAATGTATTTTGTGAACATGAGAGACTTTGGAGTATATTTAAGCAAACTCGAGAGACTTGAGAGTAATTTTCCCTAAATTTACACATATTTTACATATTAACATTAATCTAAGGTCATATGTCAAAAGACCAACTAATATGTCCAATGGAGTGACCTAGATTATTAAAAAAAAAGACCATCTGGAGACCTTCAAATGTAGCCCGAGATGGAAGACAACGGGCTGAATTCGGATGGAAAAGTTTCTCCAGATGCAAACACCACTCAAAACTCTTCACCTGTTGATTGAAGTAAGGGATAAGTATTTTGAAATACTTAGTAAGTAAATATTATAAATAATATGTATTTAACCAACCAGTCATCCCCGTCAAACTCAAATACAAACACAAGGCTACGATGACAAAAGACCACTTCACAAATAAGTTCATCAAAGTAATCACATATCAAATATAACCACAATTTAGATAGACCTTCACAAGCACAGAACACAAATCGGATGAACTTCAGATAGGTCTAGATAGTGTCACTCCCACACTGACACGAGGATACTATATCTTAAAGGCGCCATCAGAAATCAACCCCACCAGCAAAATATCATATCATATACATATCCAATGTATCCTCAGTATATGTGCACATATGAAAACATTCTCGGTTGGTCATGGGTAGACCTCATCATCCGCCATCTCACAAATGACATACCAAACATTCCAAACACACATAATACATATTGGCCACATATCCAAATTCATACCAAAACAGCCCCATATTACGAATTGGGCAAAAAAGTCTCAAATAGACAAACACATCCACAACAACATCAAAGATCGTATAAGCGATAACCAGACCTAAAAGCACGTTTCAAACCAAACAAAAGAACACCAAGTCAAACATATATCCTGCGTCTAGTTAACTAAATACATGTTACAAAGAATATCCACTTACTAGACAATGGTTGCTCAAACTAGTCAAAGAGAAGCTCCGTACTTTATTTTATAACTGGTAGCACTCGGATTCAAAATGTCAGTTAACTAGTCAAAATAACATAAACTATTATCATTACCAGCCTCTTAAGCATATAAATAGATCCTAAGAAACATAAAAATTCATTTCTTAAATTCCTAGTTTCGGATTTACACAAGGCAGCCCCAAAAACCTAAGCTAGAGTTCACAAAACTACACCCGATGATCAATTTCTCTTCCAACTTCTATACATACGAATCCTAGCTAAAACTTACCTCAACTTCCTTCATCTAGGTCTATATTAATCTGTTCTAATCTTCACCTACTAGCTTCTTCAAGATGTAAAATAATTTCTACTCAAATTAAGCAAAATCCTACAAAACTACTTACCTATTCTTCCAAGTTCTTGAAATCTGGCCCCTTTTCTTTTCTCGTCTTTTTCCTTCTTTTTCCCCCTTTCTCCAAGTCCTTTCTCCTCTGTTTTCTCTTCTAATGTTCAAGTGTTTCGTGCCTAAAGCCTGATCCAAAAGATTTTTCCTTTTATATGCATGCTAAGTAGCTTAGTCATCCTACTTTTCATTTGCCACCTAGCCAACTTGCAACCGGATTTTCCTTTTGATCCTAGACTTTTCCAGCCATTCAAAATTATTTCTAAACTTCTTAATATGTTCTAATAAGTCCCTAAAATGAGCCTTATTCAAATAAAGTCACATAACAAATTATTTTTACATAACTTCCCAATACCGACGAAATTAGACCAATTTTCGAGCACTTTGATTTATTACTCTGTTACAACTAGATTATTTCACAAATCACAAAACTCAAAAAACAAAAGTATAGATCTAGGTGTTATTAATCCACACGAATTGGAATCACCTAATTTGGAGTCCGGATGAAGAAGCTACACCTATTTTACCATACGACGACAGACTAAGCCTACACCCTTCCAAAACTAACCTTATTTTGTTGTAACAAATTTGGTTGAAGGGTGAGGATATCACATATATGCGTATTACGATAATTAGTCCAAATGGTAAAATATTTTAATTTTCTTAATGAGATCTTCGATTGGAATCTTGCGAATGTAAAAAAAATTAATTAATCATTTTCTAAAATAAGATCAGCTCGATTTTATATACCAAAAATTTAAAAACATATGACAAAGTTATATTGGAGTTGTCTGTGCGCGTTATGATATATTAGAGTTGACTTTTGTATTTTGAACCGCGAAACCGATAGTTGAATTAACTATTATGGTAATGGATTGAGATGTGTAAAAGTAATGAACCGGATGTTAAGACTAAATTGATAGTTAACTGTCGGTTTTAATCGGTTGTACAAAATTATTTCTATCCTTTTTAAAACTTTTAACTTTCGAAAATAATAGTAATCCGACTGTAAACATTAAATGTAAAATATATTTTGAAATTTACAATGATATTTTAGAAAGTTCAACTTTATAATTTTTAAAAAGTAATTGAAAATTCTGTAAAATAATAAAATTCTGACTTTGAATTAATTATTACTTAAACTAACACTTAATATTGTTTTAGTTAATGGTAATGATTTAGCTTGTTCATGGTCTATAATTTTTAGGAAAAAACCCATTTTAGTATCTTGTGGTATCATAGTTTTACACTTGAGTATCCTATTGTTTAAAATGCATCAAAAGGATACAAGTTTTTTCAATTTTCATCAGTGAGACGTCCCGGGCAGTCCTAGGTAGCTGCTCGGCAATCTAATAAGACATGTCATCTTTTCACTGATGATGTGTCCTGCCATCACAACCTTTTGTATTTTCGTGAAAGATGATGTGACAAGTGGTAAATTACCAAAATAATTACAAATTTATTTATAATTTTTCAAAAAAATCATCTCCCCTCCTGGGATATTTGGTGGGTTGAGAAAATTGGTGTTTCAACGGGAGGGGGAGAGGTTAGGAAGAAATTGAGACTCTTTTGATAATTTACCACTAGTCATGTTATCTTCCATGAGAATACAAAAGTTTGTAATGAAAGGACACGTTGGCAATGAAAAGATGACATGTCTTACTAGATGGTCAGACATCTGTTCCAAACCTCTCACTGATAAAAATTAGAAAAATTTGGATCCGTTCTATTTTAAAAAAAATACAGAATACTCAAGTATAAAATCGTGATACCACAGCATATTAAAATAGCTTTTTTTCTAATTTTTATGAATTGTAACCGGTGGTTTACAAACCCTCTGATATACAAAAAGTACTTTATTTAAACTGTGGTCTAGCAAATAATGTTGTACAACTTTTTCCGGGCTTGATACACGTACACCCACTTCGCATCTCTCCGCCTGGTGTATTTTTTTAGCCTATGTAGCATAGTTGAACCCAAAAATTTTCCGGGCTTAATAATTTTTTAATATTATATTTTACTTTCGTAAAGATTGAACCCAAAATATTCTTAAATAAATATAAGTCTTTTATTATTTGGACTTTGAATTTTTTAGTCTGATGACTGTACACTAACTCAGTAATATCGGTGATCCAACTAGATTATTTGTTGGGCCTAAATTGATGTACAAATTCTTTAGAATTTGGCAACTGCATTATAAATATCCGCTGATATCGTGTCGCAATATGCGCTTGCGTGTCTCATAGTGAATTATGTTTCTTTGATTGACTGCCTTATGCAATCACTTGTTGAAGGAGATAGTGATTTTCTTTTGATATGTAATAACATTTTTAAAGTCTAGAAAACAATTGGCATAACACTTGTGTATATTCATGGGTGTCTTGTGATGGCTAAGCATATCATGATTAGTTACAGCTAGCGACCAGGAAGTCGGCAAGTGAAATCAAAATCTAAGTCGTCGCATCGGCAGTACTATTTTTCTAGTATAATATTTTAAATTTTTATTCGACTCCGACTTGAATTATATAATCTAAGCTTCATACGAAATGACAGATGGAAGCGAAGCATGAAAGAGCTTAAACGACGAATTCCATGCTAGATGCTACGGCCAACTCAGCAGTTACCCTAAGTTTGGCTCAACGATGTATACAAAATGCTTTCACCTTTGCTTGTCTTCTTAGGATTCGCCAGGCGATTAATTTATGGGGCCCATGTGCTCTCTCTATCTGTCTCTGATGATTTTTCATTTCAACGATAGGATGGCTTCGACACAACAGCCGGAAATAATGGGACTTCCCTTATTCCCCCTAGCCCAACTCACGAGGCCTTTCTCTATTTCTTTTTTTTGAGGATTTTTTTTTAGGAAAAGCCTTTCTCTATTTCTATTTCCTCTTTTTTTTTTCTAGGGATGGCAATTTGATCCTTATCTTGAGGGTCTACCCGGATCCAGACCCGAAAAATCTAGGACCCGTTAATTTTGACCGGGTCTAGACTCGGATCCTTATTTTTTAAAAGGATAAGGGCATGGATATGGACACATAAGATCCTACTAGGATCCTATCCGATTTTAAAAAAATATTAAAAAAATATGTATAAATATATTAATTACTAAAATTAGTACTAAATTCTCATCACAACCTACCCAATTTAGATTTTTTATAAGTAAATTTATTCATCTAAGTTAGTATAAATACCACAGTAACAAAATATCAAAGTACCAAAGTTATATCTTAATTGGTAACGATATCGATTATCAAATATAAGATATTACAACTGGTAAAGAACGTGAACACCTATTCAACAAAAAAAATACTTGTTAAGTAGGTTCCAATTGATGCCCTTGATGCTTTAGATATCTGAGAGAAACTAACAAATTGCCAAAGGAGGAATGATGAAGAACGTTTAACCTACATAATGTTAATTCAACCTTCTAATATATTCTACCCTTCAATTGTCATATTAATTTATAGTTTTTATTAATTTATTAATTTTATTTTTTATATTGACTTATTTTAGCAAAAAAATAAATTGCATTCACATTTTTCAAGTGCCTCGCTATTGCGAACAAGTATGGTTTAATTTTCAAAAAATTATTTAACTTTTAAATAATACAGACCCGTGGGTCGCCCTGATCCTGCCCGATTTTTTAGGACTCGAATCTTACCCAAATTCTTGTTTTTAAAGAGGATAAAGATAATGATCTGGGTCGACCTTCACAAAAGAGGGCAAGGATCCGGGTCCTATAGATCCTACCTGGATCATGCCCATTGACATTCCTTTCTTCACTTCTCAATTTATTATTTATTAACATATTAATTAGTTTCAGGGACTTGTCGTTTTTTCACATTTGTAATTAATTGTAACGTATGGTTCGGGTTAGGCTCCAAAGTGGAATATATAATCCTCTCTTTTTATAAGTATTCCATTATTAATTTAACTAATTAATACAAATTTGATTCGAGTAAAATATTTGAATAATAATAAGTATTTTCAGTTTTTAATTTAACCTTGTTGTCTTCTAAAATAAAATTTGTTCACTATCTTTAATAGTACGGTTGACTAATAAGTTGAAACTACTTCTATCATAATATAGTGTACTTTGAAGTGCAAAGCTGAGTACCAAACCGAAAAGATCTTGGTCCAATTTCTCTTACAATGATTTATATATTTAATATCAACAAAATTAGGGATAAAGACAGTTTAATATCCTGTATTATATAAAATTGATACTTTCCATCCTCTATTATAGAAATACTCACTTTAGTATTTTATATTATTGTTGAAAGACACTTTAATACCCCAACTTTAACTTTTGTTAAGGTGACAATGGCTTCGATTTGTCTACATGGTACACATATATGATATATCATGTAATATTCAAAAAATCTAATAAAAAATTATTATGTAAAAAACTAATATACCCTCACCTTCAACATATTAGGATGCTTGTTGCCACATAAAACACACGGACGATGCGCATCTTGAAGGAGTAGGACCGAATTTTAGGACAATAAGATGGTTTGGATTTTGTTATTATGAATCTAAATGTCTATTGCATATGTAAATTGAAGTCAGTTTGTAGTTGGTGCTAGTGTTAGTACTGATAACTCTTATGATTAACGATTGAAAATTAGTGTTTGCTTAAACATATGTAATGATAATTATTTTTATAGACCCTACCCTAGTATACCTATTTTTATCCATGAATCTTTAGGGTTTTATAAGTTTTTTGTATGTTAGCGAAAATTTTGTTTACGGGTTCACTTCTGTGTAACTTTTTATTTTTTCTTCTTTGATGTTTATAAACGTGGACTTAATTTAAAAAATTTAGACCCATGTATATTAAAATATAAATATTATTTATGTCTGACACTAAAATTTTTACATGGTACTTAAGATCACTAATTTTTTAACTTAAAATTAAATGTTAATATTTTATACCAATGTCAAAGTGGAGTTAAGTGGGTATTTTTTAAGTCGAAATATCAAAAATTATTTTGCACTTCAATGAGTGATCCTAGATTTGATCATGAAGACTTTGAGAGTCTGGTCTAGATCCTTACATAAAAAATTCGTAAGATCTAGTACACGGTTTGAGTCCTTTTTCTAAATTTAGAATGTTTTTGCATTCTATCAACCATTAACCACACTACCTATTATCACGTATACATCGAAAAGAAAATTAAAGAAAGATAGAAATATGTATATAATCAATTGTAATACCCCGTATATTTTAGACCACCCGCAGCAGCGAGCAAACGCTCGCGCGGGTGGTTATTTTATTAATAAAAAAATAATTAGCTGTAAAAAGGGGAAGAGCGGCCGCGCGATGGAGCTGACACGCTCCGAGCGGCCGCGCGATGGAGCTGACACGCTCCAAGCTCGCGCGCGGCCATTGCTGCCATGTTACCTTTTTTTCTCTTCTTATTTATCTATTTAATTATACTTGGCATAATGTTATTTGTAAAAAATAAATTTTTTCGGATAATATTTTAGTGGTTATATAAACTGACATTATCTTTAGCAAAACTAAAAAAAATATGAAAATTATTATTTTTCAAATCTCTATAAATAGAGTCCAGTTAACATATTTTCATACACCATCCAAAATTCTCTCTTCTTTCACTACATAATCTCTTCTTTTAAATTTTCTCTGTTATATTATTTCTACTATGGTTCCAAATGATCATAATTTTCCAAATTATCAATCATTCGGATCTTATAATCATTCAGGCTATCTAAATTCTGGAGATTATCCGAACTCTCAACCTTTTTATACCTCTCAATTGTCGCCAAATCTTTTTCAAATTCTATTTTTCCAACATCAACCCCCACAAAATATGCCACGGCATTTGTCCTTCGATGGGGCTAGGTTGAAAAAACTAAAAAGTCTGCACCAAGTAGTTGGGGTGTCAAAGAAAATATTGCCCTAATGTCAGCTTTCGTCTACTGTAGCCAAGACATCGTTATTGGGAAAAATCAGAAGGGTGCATCGCTATGGTCCCGAGTGAGTGCTTTGTACCATGATGCTCAAGCAAAAAATCTGGGAGATATCCATGAAAGAAACGTGCCTTCAATTAAAGGTCGTTATAAACGACATAGTACCAATAGAGCAAAGTGGGTTGCTGCATACTGAGAAGCACTGAAACAGAAACGGAGCGGCATGAGCGAGGCCGATGTTGAGACCGAAGCTCAAGCACTTAATGAAGGAAATGGTGGCAAAAAAATTGTTGAACTTATTATTTTTCATGAAGTTAAGTATAAATGTCTCAAGTGGCAAATTGAAGAAGGAGATCACAGTTCAACATATTTTTCTCCCCAGAACGAGGAGGAGGATATAGAAAGTGGTGGTAGCTCGAAGAGATCAAAGACTACCGAAGAAGAGGATTATTCAATCTCATCTAACTCAGAAGATCCAATCACCATATCTTTAATAATTTTTCGTCATATGGGTAGAGATGCTGCCAAAAAAAAGAAAGAAAAAGGTAAGGTCTCTGATGATGTTGTAGCAGAAATTCGTGCGTTGAGAATAACCAGAGATAATGAAAATGAAATTTTGAAGAAGAGAATGGAGCTGGAGCAATAAAGGGAGCAACAAAGAATCCAGCGAGATAAAAAAAGGGAGGCCGTGAAGAATATGGAGTTGGATAAAATCATGTTGACTGCTTTGATTTCGAAACAACACTTATCCCCAAAAGATGAAGAGATGAAGCTTTATCTAATGTCTCGAGTGTTTGGAAACTAATTAGTAATTTATCATTTCATATAATTTGTTCTTCATTTCATGTAATTTATTCTTCATTTTATGTAATTTATTCTTTATTTAATGTAATTTGTCTCGTACCTATTATATTGTCACTTCACCTTTGTCATCCAACCCATACCCATAATTATGGTAATTTTTCTCGTACCTATTGTATTGTCACTTCACCTTTGTCACCAACCCATACATGTAATTATTGTAATTTATCTTGTACTTATTGTATTGCCACTTCACCTTTGTTATCCAACTCTTACCTGTAATTATGGTAATTTGTCTCGTACCTATTGTATTGTCACTTCACCTTTGTCATCCAACACATACCCATAATTCTATATATATAGGTGACCATAACAAACTTAAATAAAAGCCTTCTAATATTCTTCATTAGAATTAAATCTCATCACAAATGTCTCTCAGTAAAAATACATCAGATTCAGATTCAAGTTCTAGTGCTTCATTCACCAGAGAATTTGATGAATGTGAAGCACGAAGAAGTGAACAAAATTGACAAATTGATCACTTACTCGAGGATGCATTCATAGTCAATCCTAGTCTAATCTAGGGAGTTCCACCACCTCCAAGGCGAAGGCGATATGTTAATAGAGAACGAAGAGTTGGTAAGGAGCGCTTGATGAATGACTATTTTATCAACATGCCAACTTATTCACTTGAGGTCTTCCGGAGAAGGTTTCGCATGTAAAGATCGTTATTTCTTCGCATTGTGGAGGCGATTAATTCCAATGACCAATATTTTTAACAAAGAACAAATGCTGCAGGTACAATTGGTCTGACAGCCATGCAGAAATGTACTGGAACTATAAGGGTGTTAGCTTATGGGACATGAACTAATGTCGTTGATGAATACCTGAGAATGGGTGCATCTATAACACGGGAAGCTCTCATGAAGTTCGTAAAAGGTGTAATTTTCTGCTTTAGGAACGGGTACCTGAGAAGGCCCAATGCATAGGATTTGGCAAGACTTCTCTACGTCGGAGAACAACGTAAATTTCTGGGCATGATAGGTAATATTGACTGTATGCACTGGAAATGGAAATAGAAAAATTGTCCTAATGCATGGGCTGGGCAATATGCAGGAAGGAGCAGAAAGCCTACAATTATTCTGGAAGCAGTTGCATCATATGATTTATGGATATGGCATACTTTCTTCGGAATACCAGGTACTCTAAATGATATTAATGTATTACACCGATCTCCTATTTTTAATGATGTCTTGGAAGGCAGAGCACCAAAAGTGAGTTACGTCATCAACGGTCGACAAAATGATATGGCATATTATCTCATTGATAGGTTATATCCTACATGAGCTACATTTTTCAAGTCAATTACATATCCGTCAATCCTAAAATACAAGTTATTCGCTCAACATCAAGAGGCTGCTAGAAAAGATGTAGAGCGAGTATTTAGAGTTCTACAAACTCGTTTTGTATTCATTCAACGTCCATGTCTTCTTTGGGACAATGACTTAATGGGAAGAATTATGAAGGCTTGCATCATATTGCACTATATGATAGTGGAGAACGAACGAGACACATATCTCCGTTATCATGATCTGGCCGAATTCCGTAATGAAGAGGACAATGAAAAACCTTTTCAGACCTCTACTGAACGCATCAGAAACCTATCCACCTACATGACTGCTAGAGAACAACTTCGCAATAGAGAAACTCATAACGCTCTGAAAAGTAATTTAATTGAGCATATTTGGCAAAAGTTCGGAAACGATTATTAATTATGTAGTTTGAAATTTCTGTATTTATAATTTGAAATATTCGTATTCGTAATTTATCATTTTTGACTTCCATTTGTACCTCGAATATTTTTATCTAATTTAGTATTCCAAAAAATGATAGTAGATAATATGTGGATGAGAGTGAAATTAATTGTTTATTCTGTGAACTGAATTGCTGCTGTGGGTAGGAAAATATGTAATTGGGTTGGATTGAGTATGGATGAAATAAAAATTATTTATTTATTCTGTGAACTGGGTTAAGTAAATTGCTGCTGTGGATAATCTTAAAAAAAACTTAAGTGATTTGATTGTATCATCATATAAAAAACAAACGTGTACCTTCTTTTTCAATCAAGATAATCATTATTATGAAATCGCTTAAAATTTTTTGAACGAAGTATTACACCAACAAAATCAAGCATTTTCCTTCTTGCCAGACATGCTAAGATGATACGATGTGGCAGAGGTAAAGGATAAAAGTGGTTATTTAATATTAATAAATCAGAGTGGCATTTTCCCCAAATTTACAAATACCAATGCAAAAGCAATCAGTGAGGTCTCATCCCAACTTTACTTGCAGGAAAACCACAACAATACCCATCACTCTTATTATTATTTTTTTTTCGTGGGAATCACTCTTATTATTATTATGAGCTCCAGAAAAGTATTTTCTGTCCGAAAAAAGGA
The DNA here is from genome assembly GCA_963995505.1 of Hypericum androsaemum. Classification (NCBI taxonomy): domain Eukaryota; kingdom Viridiplantae; phylum Streptophyta; class Magnoliopsida; order Malpighiales; family Hypericaceae; genus Hypericum; species Hypericum androsaemum. Next base: position 9,897,047 of record OZ023189.1, read on the forward strand.
GTGGGCCCATTGGGCGAGGATTCCGCTTCAGCACATTTTGTCCCCGTGGCCCGGCCCGCACGTGCGTACATACATACATTCCCACTACTCTTTCTTTCCACACCTCCCTAAAATCCAACACCAATTAATTACCACATTGTCATAGTCAGCTCAACTCCAACTTGTTAATAAGAGATCCATGTGAATGATTTAGGTAAAAAAAAGTCCTGTGGTTACTCATATTAATAATGTCATATAATTTTAAAATGTTCGATCAAGTGATAGATGTATCTCAAACTGACACTATCTTTTTGAATACTTTTTAAGACAAAAAAGTAAAAAAAACCTATAAGTATTATAAATAAAAATTTAAAAATAAAAAAGAGAAAAAAATGAGATTTTTCATATATTTTTACTGATTTATTTCAAAAAATAATTGAAAACTATTTTTTTCCTAATAATACTTCAGGGTATTTATGTCCAAAAAATTTATTCAAACAGTAGACCATCAATTTTAGAAATATCTGTCATTTGGTCCAACATTTTGAAACCAAAGAATAACGGTGTGCAAATAGGCAAAATTACGTGGTAATAATAAAGTGAACTTTTATCATGATTTTATATTATTTTTTACATTTTAACAAATAAGTAATTCGTATATTTAATCCTACAAAATTCGACTCTTCTTAACGCTGACATCGGCAGAGAATCCAACATTGTAAGCGGAGAAGAATTATATTCAATTTACAAATTGTTGAAAATCAAGCAACTAATTATTTAAAAGTTTTGTATCAATCGATTGTTATTATGTTTTACGTTGTATTTGGTACAAAGTTTGGTATCATATTGTACATTGAGTAAGGGGCATACTTGTCCTGTATGTCAAAAATCAAAAAAGTCGAAGTCAAGAGACTTTATATGTACGTTTATGTCAACCCATAGATGAAAGTGCAATTTCATGTTACCACCAAATATATTACATAAAACTACAAAGCCCACATGTAATTTAGTTGTAACAGCTTATATTTAGTTATTATCTATAAAAATTACCGCATAAATAAGACAATCACACTAAATAATAATAATAATAAATACATGATATGTCATAGCTGCTATTTTTTTGTGGTCCGTCGAGGGCGCAGTCGCCAATTTATGCCCCCATCGCTACTAAATTATTATTTTGATAAACCAATAACTTCGCAATTTTAATCTTCAAACAAAAACAAAAACATATAGATTTAGAAGGTTTTGAGTTCAAATATTACGAATATAAGAAAATCGTTCTTAAATAGGATTCGACGGTGCTCGACTCTAATACACATTTATAATTTATGATTATCTTGTTCTTAATCGGACAAGGTGGTAAGGTAGACATGGACGAGGAGAGTTGTGGGAAAACATTATATTCCCTGCCTTGGCTGGGACCGCCCAGAAAGTAAAAAGTTGATGCTAACCTGAGATTAAAGTCGCAGGTTCTCAACAAATCCAAGTAAAAGATTTCATAGAGCTGCACTTTTTTTTCGGGAAACTAAGAACGACATCCTCTGTTCAGAGAATGGATGCTTCGTCCCTTACGGGTCCCAATGTTATACATCCAAATTGTAAAAAACTCGAATTCACTTAAAATTATTTAGAATTTAAATCTCACTGGTATAAAAATAATATTATTAAAAAAATTATCCCTAAAATAGGATTCTATTTAGCTAAACAAGGTCCATTGGTGATCGGTGAAAACTTTTTCCAAAAGGATGCGATGTTCAACTCCGCGATTCGCTATTAGGTACGTTTTGTGTCCCGTGGTGAAGAAATTCCTTCGACAAAACTAACATCTATCAATTCTCGGACAAACCAAAAAACATTCTATTTAATTGCATGCATCCTATTTAAGGTTTAAAACACTTTTAGGTAGTGAGTAGCAATTTTCCACTCTCAATTGTTAGCTGGCCTTAAACAGCATGGATTATGTAAAGTTATAACAACTTTCACTAGCTTAAATGTCACGACATCTACACCTTATACAATGTATGGAGACATTGAGGATGGACCAAGATTTGTTTTAATTATTTGGAGTGTGTCTAGGCTTATGTTAATAAAATTCAGCCAAAGCAGGAAGAGGAATTAATGATACCAACCCCGGAAACAATGCGACAAGACCCGGTCACGAAACGTTGAAATTCCAGATCGTTCTAGATCACCCGTTCTACGATTCACATCATCTAGCATCAACCTAAAACACTCGACAACAATGGTTCCTTCCCTCTCTCTTTAAACCAAAACATAGTTACTTCCCAACTGTCATTTGGGGATAGGGAGGAAGAATGTCCTTTAAAGAGTGAAGCAGCCGCAACTTTAGAACCACATTATGCAGGTTGCTTTTGTTTCTTTTGCACCAAAGCCGAAAAGAAGAGAGAATGTATTTATTTGACAGACTGCTGCAACAAGCTTCTAAAGTTTGCAACCAAAGCAATCTCCCTTTTTTCATAGTTCGGGACAAACATGGACTTGGAATGGTCCGTGACGGGTTACTCTACTGGTGTGCTTTCGGGAAACGGTATAGATGTGCAGCAGTGGTAGTACCCGTTATTGTCATATACGAACCGTTGTGAGAGATGAGCTTCGCGGATCAGATACTCCCCCCAGTCGTGGGATCCAAACTGCTCAAAGACGCCGCGTGCGTCGAAGGAGTCGTGCGCCCGCCTGAAAACTTGCACAAGTTACGTTGGCACCAGATGGAGAATAAAGATCATACAGTAGAAAGAGAGAACAGCAGAAAGTGGCGAGTCGTAAAGGGAGACATGGAGATGCATCCTTACCCTTTCCTGTGTGAGACGTTCATCAACGTGGCATGCAACTGCAATTCGAGAAGACGATGTTTAATCAATGCTAGAGCTTGTGAGAGTTGATGCACAAGAAAGAAGATGAAACTTCCGCACGTGCCATGTACGCACTAAACGTGTGAACAACTAAACGTGTAGTTCTCCATAAAAATACAGCAACTTGTCATATACGCACTGCAGGCGGTATATACTCCCGAATAAGACGACGGATATCAAGTAGTAGCTCAGAACAACAAGTATAGCTCATAAGATAAGTATGCCTTCGTACCTTCAATTTATGTGTAGCATCATTCTCCAAAACGAGTCCAGCTTGTCTAAATGCATTGATAATAACATCTATATGTGCAAGAAGTGAAAAAAAAGGCAGGTTAGGTGATCAAAATTATCAAAATTTTAATTTACATACGAAGGAAGCTCTTGTTCAATATTTTGCTTTCATTAACTTTTTTCCAAAATGCAATGATCCATGCCATAAGAACAAGGGCTTACCACAGGCACGGACAAGACGGTCCTTGCCTGTAATTTCTTCCACGGTGGCGTAGACCACACGAGCTTTGGATAAAGAACCTTTCATGCAATCCTGCTCGGAATTAAACAAGTCATTTGCAGAAAGATATTCTCATGAAATGGTAGATACAATTACTTCTTTCATTTTAGGTTAAGATAATATTGTGCTTACCAGCCCCTTCAATCTGATAAAAACTGGTTGGTTATCCAACACGCTCATCACTTCCGGGTAGACACTCTAAAGACGGATAAAAACAAACCGTTTACACTAGCTCTACCATCAGCATACTGAATGTAACAGCTGTTTATATACCTTCAACACCTCAACTGCTGCATTGACTTGCTCCTTCTTCCACAACTTCAGCATCAACACGGTAAGGTGGAATGTCTTGGGTTTAATGAATATGGATCTGTCGATTCTTAAATCTGCCGAATCCGACATCAGTCAGAGATGAGCACAGAGAAAGACCAAAACTGCATATTTTTCATCCTTGGAAATGGTTAAAGGACGGAATCAAGGACTCAACCATGAACAACTTCTCCATTTCGAGAAAGCCACGAGAATTCTTAAGGTTGTGAAGGGCATAAATCAAGCCAATAAGGACGATTCTTATGGTTATCAAGACAAACGAGACTGAAAGGTGTTGCTAGAATAAACTAATCGAATGTCTTGTGCAAGAATCTGATTTCTGACCTAATATCCAGGACTACTCATAGCCTGTGATTCTGTCATAGTTTCTGAGAAAAGGTTGAACAGTTTGCACTTCAAAGTTAAAATTCCGCTGAACCAACCTGGCAAAGTCTTCGTTTTGGGCGCATAACTAACAAGAGGTATGTCCCTTGGATTCACTTCAGCATGCTTGCTATCCTCATTTATGACCTCAACAGAAACATTGCATGTTTTCTTTAGACGTCGCTCTTTATCTTCACCGTCAGAGTTACCTTCTGGCGAATCACTTCCTGAGTTCTCATCCAGAGACAACTCAGCAGTTCCCATTATGGTATTCTCAAAATTGACCAGCTTGTTGACCAATTCAGGGTGTATAGCTAGCGGCAGCGATACAAAGTGCGAATAAGGGAAGCCACGACTGTTAACTGCCTGCGGAAAAGATTTTAGAGCAATGTGTCAAAGCAAATATGAACGCGATGAAAAGATATGAAACCATACATTTGTGATCATTGTGAAAACAGCCGACGCACTTCCTAAAATTTCAGGCAACTCTCAACAGAATATACAAAAAACCGAGATTATATTAAATGAAAAATGGACTAACAATGACAGTAAAGTCTGGCGCCCCAAATGAATTTCATTAGCAGCTAAAAGTTACTGGTCCGGAGAGTTAGGTTGAGGTGCCAATAGAGCTACTTATTCCTGCTTTTCTAGCGCAAAAGTTGGCCCATCGTAAGGACTACAGTACTAACAGAACAATCACTTTAGACTTGTGCATGAAATACATGTATCTATTCATAAATCCAACTTGAGGAATGAAAGAAAGAAAAACAGAATCCCATTTGTTCATCAGTACAATAAATGTTTGGGCTATAACAAACAGTAAATGAACCTCTTCTATTATTGCTTGAACAGATTCTGAAGCTCTGGTCACACAATCAAGCGAGATTCCCTTAATGACTGCAAAAAGAACAAAGCAAAGTAATTCAAAACACAGCAGCTTATAAACTGTTGATATCGAATTCACATTTAACATAAAATGTAAGAAAAAATTTCAACTATCTTCCAATTCATCAAAGAATTAAAAAGATTTCCATCTATTTTCCAACTCATCCGAGAAGCCATTAAACATAGTAGACAGATTGTTGAACAATCCTAAAGCTTCATAGAAAGAATCCAGAATACCATCCGCGTGCTTGATCTGTCATAAAAAGAAGAAAAAGAAAGAACCGTGAAGAATCTCCCTTGAAGACTATCCAGAAGCCGTACCAATGAAATCATCCTTCTTCGATGAAGGGAAGATGATTTTGACATCCGTCTCCTCTTCAATCTTTTTCTGTGTAGCTCCCCTACAGGGAAATCCATATGTTAGGGAAAGCAATAAGACCGTATATAGAAAGGTTGACAAAGCACAACTCATACTCTTTGCCTTTGATGAACCTCATTAGAGAAGAACCCACCTACAAAAGGGTTTAAAAAAGAAAACATTTAAAGGTAAACCAAGATTACCCCAGCAAAACACATGCTCACACATATGCACTTGCAGAAACACACTGAACACGTGCAGAAGAGCAGCTAAAAGGGGGTGGAACATCGAAATGACAGATTGGTGAAAACTATCACTGCAACGTTATTATACCGGAATCTTGTGATTTGGCTAAATTTAGGTATAATCACCAGTGAGACCAACCATGGCTAGGAGGGAGTTTGATGCTTGTGGCTTTTGAAGAACACATAGATCATCATAACTTTTTGACCATAACACTTTTTTTAACTCAGTGTTCACTATCCAGAATTCGCAGCGTAACTCAATCAGTCACAAACAGTGAAACTCTCTAACATGCTCTATATTCCTTAAATTCTTAATATTTTAAAGTAAGGTTGCTGAATAATAGGAAGAACAGCAAATTTCAGGGTTACAAATTATTGATATTCTATTTTTTAAGAATAAATTATTGACATTAATGTCACAAAAATTGACAGACAATTTCTTCTATCTACGTCATTCCGGTTTTATCCTGAATAAGGGGTTTGCCCAGCATATGATGGATGAGAATCATAGATATCCAAGATGCAATTATACTACCTCAACTCTAAGGGAATGCTTTTCAACATGCGGCGAAGACTTCCCTTCAAGTGCTCCAGCTTGGATATTCTCCTCAGTTAAATTGGTTGAGCTGGTCAAGTCAGTTTCTTCGCTTACCATTTCGGTGGACATTAAAACTTCTTCACCAGAAGCTTCTTCGAGTTGATTTTGAAGCGAAGAAGACTGTTCTATCCTCAGCAAGGACAAAGGAGGAAATGAAATGTATGGTAAACTGCAAAATGTCTGCAAAATCATACTGTAGAATGTTTCCCCCAAAGGCGAAGGGTAAACAGAAGCAGTTGCCACTACGCACTAATCGTCCCGTAAACTAGAAAGGGTAATCAAGAGCCAAAGAAAGAACAAGGGAACAAACCTTCTCCTGATGTAGCTTGGGTAGAGACCGGTCTCCACGTACGAGTAACCATTTTTTGCTTCTTCCTATTAACCGCGCCAACTGTATGGTTTGCCGCACTCATCCTCTCACTAGAGTTCAAGCTATGATGAAACAACAACGATCTCTGTCATTGTTTTCAAGGGAGAAACATCAGGACTGCCTGATATACAAATGAATCGCACATCCTCTCGATACATCCCAAACAGCAATGTGATCTCTCTGTCTAATTTCAGGAGGGGAAATCATAAAATACAAGAGAAACAAATTCATAGCGTTCTCGTTAATGCCCAATACAGTTCTATAATCATATGATCGCTGACCGAATCGATCGAAGAAAAGAGATATCTTATATGATCCCCACCTCCAAATCCCACTGTGTAGGTTAATGGCTACTCCTAATCCTAAAAGCTTAAAAATTTCCAAGTACCAACAAACCAAATCTAAGAAAACTCCCAACTCATCCCTGGAACCAAAGAGGGTATCCCATAAACCCTAAACCAGCATATTTAGCACAAAGCTTAAAACTTTCACAAATGGGTACGATGCACAAACTCAAAAGGACCTGAAAGTGGATGGCTGGCTTCCGTTGGACACAAAAACTCGCAAACCTCAGCACCCGGTCGACTCTGCATCAAAACCAACAAAAAAAAGTTGACTTTAGACACAACACAGCAGCTCAAAAAACAAAAGCACACACCAGATAGAGAGAGAGAGAGAGAGAATAGACACGCCATGGAAGGAGAGCTTAGGAGTGTGAGTTGGGTTCTTGGAAGAGAGACAGGAAGTAGGAAACTAACCTGAGAAGAGGCGCGCGGGTTATCATTCGCTAGAGCGATGCTCTGTTTTTTGTTCTGTGTTTGTTCCTCCCCTGTTCTGTCCTGTCCTGTCCTGTCCTGTCTGGAACGGAGAGTTTTGGATAACTATCTCCAGCCTTTGGGCCTGTGAAATTATAGGTTATCTTTTTTATTTTATTTTTGGTAAATAAATTCAATTATTTTTAAGATAATTCATTTTTTTATTATTTGAATTAAATTTTGTTGCTGGCTTTTTTTGGGGGTTAAGCATAGCTTAGATTCTCGATGTTCGCTGATAATAGAATTCAACTACCGATCGAGGGATATACAAAATTTAGTACTTTCTTTAAACTGTGGTCTACTAAATAATGTTGTATATGCATTGCGCCTGTATTCTTTTTAATATATGTTGCATAGTTGAACACGGTTGTTTCTAATATAATTTTTTACATTCGTCAGTTTATATTCAAAATTTTGTTAAGTAAATCTAATTTTTTTATTATTTGAATTTGTTAGATTTTGTAGTCTAATAGACTGTACACTAACTCACTAATATTACTGATCCAACTTGGGTCTAATTTGATTTAAAAATTCTTTAGAATTTGACAACTGCGTTATAAATATTCGCTGATATTGCAATATGCGCTTCCGTTCCTCGTAGTGAATTATGTTCCTTGCCTTATGCAATCACTTGTCGGAGGAGTAAGTGATTCTCTTTTGATACATAATAAATTTTTGGGTAAATTATGGTCAGGTCCCAGGATTATAGTTTTATCACTCGCATGTCCTTATATTTTGAAAATAGTGTATGAGGTCCCTACTTTTTGTAAAAATGTTGGTCTGAGGTCCTTGGCTGACGTCAGTACTCGATTTTTTTTGTCATGTGAAATGACATTTATGCCCTTGGACAAAAAAATAAAAACATGGGACCTGAGAGTGTTTTGGTCATTTCACATGAAAAAAAATAATAAAATAGGTACTGACGTCAGTCAGGGACCCGAGACTAACATTTCTCTAAAAAGCAGGGACCTCATACACTATTTTCGAAACACAGAAACCTGCTAATGATAAAACTATAATCCAAGAACCTGAGGATAATTTGCCCTAAATTTTTTAAAAGTTTAGAAAACAATTGGCATACACTTGTGTATCATTATATTCATGGGTGTCTAGTGATGGCTAAGCATATATATCATGGTTTAGTTACATATATCACATCTACGAGTTACATATATTTAGTAGGTGTCAAATTTTAACATCGTGCTTTGCGACTTTACTAACGCAATTTATTATCTTAAAATTTTGTGACTTCTCGACATTTTTTTTTGTGAACGTGGAGGGACAAGTGTCACAGGCTAACTTTACGGAGGTCCAACGAGGCTACAGAAGATCGAAGAACGTTGCGGAGAATGAAAGGACCTTCCTGAATCTCCAATGAAAGAGCAGAGAGTGTTATAATTTGCTCTACAGAATGTTGCGATGCATTCCAAAATACTCCATGGTAGATAGTAAATAGTAGTTGGTAGTTGGGCAGATGAGAGTTGTAATTAAATATGTATATGGTAGTTGGCATTGATGTGGATCCTTCCATCGATGTGTATATAAGGGATTTGCTACTCTCATTTGTAATCATCCCTCAAAATTTCATAATTGAATAGTAATACACTAGGATCCTCACAAAGAGTCTCATACTTGTGTGTTCTTTCTTTCCTCTTGTGAATTTAGAGTAAAGAGAAAATGAGGGTAGACTGAATTTGGCTAGGGAGAGTCAAAATACCACATGGATAGATTGTGTGGGAAAGGTTGCCCGCGACACATGCCCCTGGACATTTATTGAATTAAAAACCTTAACTATTACAATCAAGCGCGGAAACAACATATCGGTAGTATCCCAAAACATAGCTTCCCTTACAATAGGGGGCGGTTCATCAAGAACAAAAAAACTAGTAAAGCCTAGGTTGGCTAAGTAATCGGGACATCGATTGGCTTCTCGACAATTGGCATCAAATAGTCATGCTTGGTCTTTCATTTGGCCATCCTTCCAACTAATGTAGCGAAGAATTTAGTAACATATTTTGGTTCTAATAATAATAATAACCCCTTGCAGATTCCACCTGGCCCGAATACAAAAATAAAACTCCAAAGTCGTGACCGAATAATCTCTGGCACCAAGTAACGTCCTCTCAAAAAATCATATACGAAGGACGGGGGGTTTTCAAAGTGATATTTATTAAAGCCCGAAGCCTCACCGTGGAAAGTGGTGTCTTTTTTTAAGGGAAGAAAATGGTGTCCTTTTGATACCCTTTCTTTAATCAATCAAAATACCAAACTTGTGACACAAGTTGCAAAACATTTTAACCAACAAAGTCTATCAAATAGGTCTCGAGCTCAAGTCATTTAAAACACATTACTCTTAAATATTCGTTGACAAAGTTTTACTATCATTTAAAGGTCCTACCCGTTCCAACCTGAATTAGTCGATGTAGTAGATATCCGAATAGGTAATTTGAACCAAAAAAGTTATCGAACATTTCAACTCAATAGGGCAAAGAATATTAAACAAGTTCTTGTTTGTGACTATATACCTCAAACAAGAATAGCCCAAATTAAGTTGAACACTAAGCAACTCCAAGATCCACGTCCCATTTCCTCCACATGTTTATGAATAAGCTGGCCTAGGCCTAGCCATGGTGTGTGTTGGAGTATTTGCAATGTGCAAGAGCTCCCGTTCAATTGGAGACTACATTGTGACTACTCTGGTGATTGTCGCAATCCTTACTTGTCTCAGGATAATTTGCTTCTCCATCTGCAGACTGCTGAGGAAGGATGATCATCCCCGACGTGGCGGCGGGGACCCGGCCGCCGGCGGTACAGAAATCCAGCCGGTGACTATTACCCATGTGGCTGATTAACGTTCTATGGGTTCGGTGCAGCTCATCAACTTCAGCTGGTAGCAGAAAACCATCAGCTCAATTTGGTGGGGTGAGCTGATCCTTAATGCTCATCCCAAGTTTTTTAAGGCAAATTACACGTCAGATATTCAACATTAGACTTCCGTCAATTCATTTTTGTGACATTAGGTCAAATATTTTTGATAAATCTCATATATTAAAGGGGTGCTGGTTGTCTACCTTTGCAAACTAAAGAGAGATTAATCTTTTTTTTTCTTAGTAAAACCTTTGTCTTTCCCATTAGATTAGATCTTGGTCATCCCTTTTTTGTTGTTGAAATGGACGCTTGCTGATCATCCAATCCAAATGGAGAGACATTGATTATCTCTTATTATGATTGCAACAAAAAAGAAAATTTCCACGTATTAATTATCCATGATCTCTATTCTTTATGGAGTTTGAATTACATGTCTAATAAGCGAAATTGTTTATCGCGACAACTTCCCAAATTTTCAATTCTAGTTTTCCAACACCCAGCAACCTCATATCGGGGCCGTGATGCGTCAATTAAAATTATTTTTACGTTCAAATATTTATTTTATCAACTTTTGATATTCATATAATCAAATATTGTTCGATCCTATTTAAATATAATTCTCTTCCAATAATATTTCTAAGAAGGCCCCATATCTCGTACATCGCGGAGCGTGGCATTTCCTTTTTATAAAGTCTGTTGATATTTGCCAGAACTGCTTTAATTGTGCGCAAACCTGACATAACAGGGTTTTGTTTGTAAAATTTGAAAGAAGGTACATTTTAGTAACATATAGTTTTATCAAATTTTACTATATTACATTCAGTTTAAAATATATGAATGAGCCCAATTCTTTTTAAAATCTATCACATATGGATCCGAGTAGCTCTACCCTCGACTGGTCGGCCATTTAAATTGCCATATTATAGATTTTGTCCTAGTGTCACGCCAATCATAATGTGATTCATCCCCGTGGGTGATTTCATGGACAATTATCAAAACGATCTTTTTATATATATATATTTCAAAAAAGTCCAATTTTAAATATTACTTTAAACCTAACCACTCCCTCGAATCGTCTCCATCGCTCCTCCACTCTCATCTCACAGTCGGTGACTTGATGAGACTTTTTAAAAGTGATAAAAAAAATTTCACAAATATTTATATATTTTTAAGAGTTCGAATTCGATACTTCTAAATTAAACTAGAACAATGTTATTGTTTTTATGGTTGATTCTCACTTTCACATGTTTAATCGAGAGAAATACAAATAAGCTTGCTAGAAAATAGCCAAAAATAAATATCAGTAAATGCAGATATGAAAAAGATCCAAATCACATAAATGAAGTCTATATAATATGAGCAGTTAAATAGGAAAGTAACATTATTATAAAGGCAAGGCAGACTAAATTAGTATTTAACACAGTTAAAATATATTAATGATTGTGTCCTAATCAGCCCCCAAAGCAGCCAATTTCTACTCTCTTCGACATAATCCCAACCCACTTCTTCTTCTACACTCATAAGCCTCAAAATAAAATAAAATAAAATAATGCACACAATAAAGCACCACGGCGGCGGCAACCCACTGAGCCCGAGCGCCACCGCGACCCCGACCACGATGCTGGAGCGCGCCGTCTCCGTCTCGTCGCGGCGGTCCGCGGCGGCGCACTCTGACGACGACGACTCCTCGTCCAAAAAGACCAAGCGCCCCAACCGCGCCCTCCTCGCCTCCAACTACCTCTCCCGCCTCGTCACCTGCCCGACCCCCTCCTGCCTCGTCCTCTGCCTCGTCCTCGTCGTCGTCTCGGTGCTCTCCCTCGTCTTCCACTCCCGGAGCATCGTCTGCGTCGCCCAGTTCGATCCCAGGTCGCGGGTCGCCTTCTTCGGCCTCGACGGGCTGGAGTCCGACTTCGGCACGCTCGGTGTCCCTTGGTGTAAGTTTCCTGGATCTGGGTCGGATCTGCTTTGGGGAAAGATTGGACCTTTATTGGGTTTCTGCGATTTAGGGTTATTGGAATAATGTGATGGTTATCTGCCATTGGGTGTGTTTGGGGTAGGGAGGTTCCGGACATTTTAGGCCAATGTGATGTATACTCGTTTGGCAGCTCGAACTTGGTTCGATTATGAATCGTGTTTCGATTGCAAATCGTGCATTGTACCAATTTGTTGTCTGCTTTCTGTTCTGCAATCTGCTATACCGAAAATTGATTTGTGTAGCTAGGAATTGGGGTTGTCGTGGCTGGTTCGATTGTTGGAGGTTGGGAACCTATGCTTAGTGGGTGGTGGGTTAACGTTTTCCGACTGTTCATCGTGGTTGCTATTTGGAGATCTCTTGTTTGCTGCATTGTGTTGTGATGCATTGCATAATTTACTGGCTTCAGTGAACTTTTCTGTTGCCTTGTCTGGTTGCGGTACTCGATTTTCACGGCTTTTTGTCCTGCCTCTAGCTTCACCTATGATCGCGCTGGTGTCCTATGCTCGAACAGTATTGGGTTAAATTCATATTCACCTTGATTTATGTCATTGTGGAATTTTACTGATGGTCCACGTGTGGTGGTTTTTTCCTACTGCTTCTGATCACTTTGATTTAGATGTCTGAATTCTTAATATCAACTCCGTTTTAATTTTTGTCCTTGCAAAAGGCAGATCGAAACATGGAAATACAGTAGAATGGACTGATAAGGACTTGCTCAAGGGCCTGGAAGAGTTTGTACCTATATATGATACCCGGCCTATCAAAAACAACATGTATGGGATGGGTTTCGACCACAGCTATGGACTATGGTTCCTGGCTCGAAGGCTGAAACCAGTATTGATGATTGAGAGTGGGGCTTTTAAGGGCCACTCCACTTGGGTTCTGCGACAAGCTATGCCCGATACACCAATAATTTCAGTCTCTCCAAGGCACCCTGAGAAGTACTTGAGGAAGGGGCCAGCTTATGTTGATAGAAATTGCACATACTATGCTGGAAAAGATTTTGTGGATTTTGGAAGCGTTGATTGGAAAACGGTGATGAAGAAACGTGGAGTAACGGATCTTGACCGGGTTCTTGTCTTTTTTGATGATCATCAGAATCAGTTAAAGAGGTATTTGCATCTGGACTTCTGTTCGCAGTGCTCACTTTGTATTCCATTAATATTTTCTGCAAATCCTTGGTGCTTACATTTTCCAATTAATCATTCCGTGGGCAGAGTGAAGCAGGCGCTGAAGGCCGGCTTTAGGCACCTTATATTCGAGGACAATTACGATACGGGAACTGGTGATCACTATTCATTGAGGCAAATATGTGATCAATCTTACATTAAAGGTGAGTATTAAGGTCCTTGATCCATCTTATGTGATAGAATTGGGTCTATTAGCGATAAGCTATTGGAGGAACATGGCATTCTTTGCTAGAGTTATGTTTTATATAACTCCCTCTATCACTGTTTTTATTGTCTAGGTGGTGGCCATAGCTGTTTTAGAGATAGTGATGAAGCAAGGATGAGAGAGAGAAGGAAGAAGTTCTGGGAGAAGGCTGTTGATGTAGATGAACTTTGCGGACCGAACGAAGAATGGTGGGGCGTAAGAGGTTACATGCGCGACAACTTCAATCACACTAGCGAGCGAATTCCCTACAAGGAGCATTTTCAGAACAGTCGTTTCATCGAATCAATTCTTGATGTCTACTGGGAGCTCCCTCCTGTGGCAGGCCCTTCCCTCACTCATCAAACACGATATGATCCTGCCCGCGCCGCCCAACCCGTTATAGAAGACGGTCGATTTGGCACTTTTAAACGTCTTGGCCTTAGTAGATACGATAATTCTGTATTTAATGGATATACACAGATGGTCTATATACAAATCTCCAAACAGGGATCTTGAAGAAGCTCAAAAGGATAGTGTGTGTTAGGTTTTTTTCTCAATCTAGGTTGTTTCCTCCTGTCCATTGTGATCTAACGTTGCAGTTAATTATTCTTCTATATTAGTTCCACTTCCCCTTGGATTTCTTACAAATTATTTGTCAACTTAGGTTCTCGTGTACAGATCTTTCTGCTGATGAGTTTTCATGGAACCCACTTGCATTAATTGTCGTCAATTTGCAGTTGCACTGGACTAAGCTCAAGCTACTATTTATTTAGGCTATAATATCCAGATTCGAGCACGTTCTCTTAATAGTTTTTTTTACATCCGCGAGACTTGAACCAGACCAACTCTCATCGGTGAGCTACTATTATAGTGACGTGTCTTATTAACTCTTCCCAGATCTGGCATAGGTCAAGCTAGTGACAGAGTGCGGCTGGCTTTGAGGACCATTAGGTCTTTAAATAATGGGACCAGCAATTCATATTGACCCAATTGACTTCGACTGAAAAGTACAGCAATGGACCATTCTATCATGAAGATTCCAACTCAACCACCACTTCATCTTGCTGGCACACCTTTGTTAGTTGGAGTAATGGAGCTCAGTGTTCTCGGGGATTTTTTTAAGTGTCTACACGCCTTATAGACCAAATAATCTGCGTTCGAGTTAGATCAGACCATTAAAAAAAAATCAAACTCTACGTCTTGATTATCTAATCTAGATCCGAATAAGGCCAATCCAGAAAAGGAGAGACTCTTCTAACAAAGTTTTAACATGGTTGTGTTACTAGGACTCGAATCGAATTCTAATCATCTACCAGATCAAACCATAGTTGCAAATTTAGCATGCATCTAACCATGTTTTTGGGCCATCAAAGTTTAGATAGAACACAGTTTCTGAAATGAGCGAAAACATCAGCCAAGCAACACATCCATTACACAAGTATAAAAGGATCAAATAAATAAGAAATCAGTAAATACAAACTCAACTATTCTAGACACTCCTTTAGTGGCATCAAGTCCACGTGAAGGCTTACCAAATCAATAGCTTGGCTTAATCAAACTAAAATGCAAAACATGCAAGGTAAAGCAAAATGCTTAATACAGCTTTAGGCTTCTTGGTATTCAAGTAAACACGATTTCTCTCAGGAGCTTAACTCGTTGCGCGGTAAGAGCGCCTTGTCAGTCGCAGTTCTTGCATTTCTCCATGGCCCTTGGAGCTGCAGAAAGGTAAATGGACAGAAGAGTCAGGTTTTATGAGCTTCAAGGAGCAGAAGTCTTTTGATCACTGCAAAGTGCACGAGACCTACCGAGCCCAATGGCCTCCGAGCCTTTCATGATTCTCAGCTTCTTGCATGATTCAGTGAACATCCTGACAACAAGGTCACTGGCAGTTAGAGAGTTCCTTGTTCAACACGCGAACAACATTGTTTTATCATGTTCATTTTACGTTTTCGTGATCTCTAGTCCGAGAAATCGAACAGGATTTCCACTTACTCCCAGGGTACATCACCAACAAGCATCCAGTCACCATCCTTGTCCTCGTACGTGAGAACGTTTTCTGAATCACGAAGAAGATTCTTCAAGCTAGTCTCGTTCCCATTAAGGCCCTGCGAGCTGCACTTGCCTGAAAAATGTCATTGGAATGTTTGTTTTGAGACTCTGAGACCAACTTCCAAACTCAAAACTCCAATCAAATGTCCTATAATTGTCTAATCTTTGGCGATCATACGCACGTTATGGTTCTTATAACAAGTTCGAGATAATACCGATAGTGAAGCAGATGAACATCTTCTCAAGAGCAGAGGAGAGTTCCATATAGTTGCTGTAGGTTTTAAGATCAACCTTCCTCAGGTAGGGAGCACCCTCCATGCTAACCTTCACATAAAGGCATCCAAACCCGGTCGTCTTCCCTTCGGCCTCTTCGTCGTTCTTCGCCAAATTAGACGCCATTGTGTTCTTGCGAAAAGAACGAATCGGTGGCCATCCCACCACCTGTGCCCTGGTAAAGCAACTTGCTGATCAGGGAATTCGCTAAACTCATCCTCACATTACGATCAGATGAACCAAGTCCAGAAGAAGTCATGTGCAACAATCTTTAAAGAAGTACAATCTTAAAGGTTCTTAAAATTGCCACCTTCCTTGAAACACAATGAAGACTGAAGACGCAGCCAAGTAGAAAAAAAGACACAAAACCATAGATAAAAGAAGAATTGAAGGAGGAACATCATATATAAAATATGTATATATATATATATAACAAACTATATATGATGTTGGCCCAAAAAAAATATATCACGGCGAACGAAAAATCAACAAGGAGCTTGGCCTCCTAGGAAAATTCTCCTCGATAGAATTAGAAAGACGTCTCGCGATTAAACGGAATACTATCACGGATGATTGTCAGGGATTAGAAAGACGTCTTTTATCTTTCGATTGATTATATAGTCGACATGTGCTAACAAACACAAATAGTGTAACAAATAGCGGGTTAATTACTGGCCATTTTTTTCTCAATAAATAAAATTCTACTTGTTAAAAAAACTATATAAAAAAACCTCACTTGGAAGCAGGAGAAGAATTGGTGTCATTAGCACCAGAAAGCTGTTTCCCCTTCTCCTCCTCAGCTGTACCAACAACCTCCTCCACGTCATCAGAGAAGCCTCTCTTAGACCCTGACACGAAGCTCTTAACCAACGAGCCAAAAAGGGTGGCAGCAGGGGAAGGACAAGGAGGAGAGTGGGACCCAGGTAGGCCAAGCCTCAGCTCAGTTTCCCTGAGGATAAGAGAGGCATCTCCACCACCACCACCACCACCATTAGAGCTCTTCTTGTCAGACGCTGGTGCTGCTAGTTTCTCCATGGGAGGAGCTTCTGATAGCAAGCATGTTATGTAATCATGCTCTTGTGGAACAGACATCAAAGTTAGAGAGAGAGAGAGAGCAAAGATTGAGTCTTTGTCTTGGGAAGAAAGGGTAGTTAAGCTTTTGTTGGAAGGAGGAGGAGAGGAAGAGAATGGAAGGAGTGTGGTTTTAACCTATAAGTATTTAGATTAATTGATGAAAGAGTTGTTCTAATTTAACTAAAATTTTGGGTTCGATTTCTTGAGAATGTAGTAGTGTTAAATACTTGTTAGGAGAACTTTGCTACTTTTCAAAGGTATTATCCGACTCGAACTAAGATTAGTCGGCCCAGTAGATCGGATATCAATTGGTTCTATAAAAAAAAGGAGTGTGGTTTTAGGCTGTTTTTTTTTAAATTTTAAGTTTTTGGTGGCAGAAGGGAAGAAGCTTCTTTTGGCCTGCATTTTCCTTTTTGTTTTCTCTGTTCTTTCTGTAGTGTAGCTATTTTTGGATATTTGATTCATTCCTCTCTCTCTCTCTCTATGTTTTGAGAGAGGAAAAAATGATTAACAAATGCATGGCCTTTTTGTGTTATTTACTTTGTTCATTTGTTTTTCTTAGACGAATTTTGTTCATTTGTTGGTGTATATGTTTTGCAGCATTACCGCATAACAAAAAGGCAAAGTAACTTTGAAAGATAAAACTTGGGATTCGCACTATAAAAATAAAATTAGTGACACACAAGATAGATAACTCAAGTAAAACAAACTATAACATTTGTTAAAATCACAATTTATAAAAACCTTCTTCCATCGTCAACCAGAGTTCTCCAAGCAATAAGGGCTTAAAAAGGTAAATTATCCTCTAGTCTCTGGTGTTTGGTCATCTTTCTCTTAGGGTCCCTGCATTTCTAAAATTCATGCCGACATCTCCCGTCTTTGGTTTTAGAAACTCTCGGGTCCCTGGCAGACGTCATCGGCTCTTTTTTTCATTTTTGGTAATAGAAATGACCAAACTACCCTTAAACAGAAAATAAAAAAATTCACATTCTTCAACCTTTGACCAAGAACACCAACAACCAAAAACCAACACAAAAATAAGATCAAACTAACCAAAATTAAAAACACAACCAAGAACGACAAAAAAATACTCAATTAACTAATGACCAAATTAAATTTAGAATGAACCATAATCTTGTTTGAGTAGCACACCGAGTACCGCTCCCAGGGACGTCACACGTCTGAATCTCGTGAACCACACGGCCAATGTGAACCTCAGATCAGAACCTGAGCAGAACAGATCTTTCACCTGCTTAGAATCTCCCAAGAGGGTCCCATGTCAAAAACGTGAATAAAAATCATCCCCTAGATTTAACTGGCAACTAACCGCTAACCTAACGCCTCTGATTTCCTTGCCGGCAGGGGTGGACAGGAACTGCCTGGACCAGCCGAGAGAGGTCGGAGATGAGCTGGGAGTGGGTCCAATAGACCCGGTGGGCGACAGGGACGAGACCGGGGACCATGAGCCCGTTATCTGAAGCGCGGGGAAGCATTCGAACGGGCTGCACCTTATGGGCCTCCCTCTCGAGCTGGGCTCGCAGGACAAGCAGCCTCATCGGGGCGGGTAGGGTTTCCGCTCTGACTTATCCCTCCGGGGATTAAGGTTCATCCTAAATTTAATTTGGTCATTAGTTAATTAAGTATTTTTTTGTTGTTCTTGATGTTCTTAGTTATGTTCTTGATTTGGTTAGTTTGATCTTATTTTTTGGTTGTTGGTGTACTTGGTCAAAAGTTGAATAAGGTAATTTTTTAAGGATATTTTGGTCATTTCCATGGCCAAAAATGAAAAAAGAGCCGTTGACGTCAGCCAGGGACCCGAGAGTATCTAAAACTAAAGACGGGAGATGTCAACATAGATTTTAGAAATGCAGGGACCCTAGGGGGAGGATGACCAAACACCATGGACTACGTACCCTAAAATTTTCTAAGAAGATAATTGAATCAAATTCCTTGAATGAAAAATATGTCATTCAGAGATGCGATAATGGATCTTAAGTAGGAGTTTTGAATATAAGAAGTTGTCAAAAAAAATTATTAATATTTTTTAAAAGGTTTTTCCATGGTTTTAAAAAAATATGGTCTGACCGGTTAGACCACAAAATGGGCACAAGACCGGGTCATTTTTAGGCTTTTGACCGGGGTCTGTACTAATCGGACCAAATCTGGTCGGACCGACAAATTTTGAGGTCCACCCTGACTAGTCGAACCCGGTCAGTACAAAAATGGACGAAATTGACTTTTTTGGTAGTTTT
The DNA here is from genome assembly GCA_963995505.1 of Hypericum androsaemum. Lineage (NCBI taxonomy): Eukaryota > Viridiplantae > Streptophyta > Magnoliopsida > Malpighiales > Hypericaceae > Hypericum > Hypericum androsaemum. The sequence continues at coordinate 9,916,239 of OZ023189.1, forward strand.
CGAGAAAAAAAATTGATTTGACAAATTTATAAAGTAATAAATAAATAAATAAAAAGTAGGTTTATAGAGTGAAAAGATAAAAAATTAAGTCTTCTTTTTTTGTATGGAAAATAAATATATTTTAACCTACATATATATATTATTTAAAATATTTAAAAATAAAAATATTTTTGGTTCGACCGGTGATCCGATCAGTCCGACCGACCGACTCGAAAAAGGGTAGGAATTTCGGGTCGTAGCTCCGGGCCGGGTTTTAAAACCATGGGTTTTTCAGCTGAATATTGGGAACAATAAATAGTTCACATATTCCAGAACTCGCCAGGGAATTGTCAGGTAAATTCTTTTTGTTTTATTATAATTCTCCAAAATAAATAAATTAATTAATTAAGAAGTAAAACAGGGATGGGAGTTGAAGGTGAATCTTGTCCTTACCACGCCCGTATCTGGTGCAATGATATCTCTGTATCTTCCAAAAGCGATCAGGAATCACGCGGGGGGACAGATCGGACGGTTGAGGTGAGACGGTACAAGCAATTGACGGCTGAGATTTCCCCAGGTTTGATGATCAGAGGGGGTTCCAGTTTCGTTGAACCCGTGATGATTTCCTGGTCAGCCACTCATTGACTGCTTTCCAGGTAAACGGTTCGAAGTAAGTCGTCCATTAATTAATCCAATTAATTTTTTTACATCGATTCTAGCTATATATTTACATTTTTAAGAGTTTAAATTTGAGAGATGCGACTTTTTTCTGGCTGCTGGTAACTTTTCTTTGGTCCCCTAAAGGTGAAACCTCCAATGTAAAGTCCTAAAATTGAGACTACTTTGTGGAAAAAGTCCTCAATTTATATAATAATTAATCTTCTGTACAATGGCAAAATTATGTGGTTCTTTATTATGACCAAGATTTTGGGTTCTTGAATTAATAATTATTTTAAAATAAAAAAACCACCCATGCGAGTTTTTTTTTATACAACATACATACATAGTTTTCAAAAGATTTTTTTGGTCGGAATATTTTTCAAAGGATTAAACCTTCGTTCTCCAATATAAATCTGTACTCGTATTTACCTTTTTTACCACTCGATTCAATTATGAGTTTGTTTTTGATATATATAGTTGAGGCAAATGTATATGGAATAAGATTATCCGATGGGCTGTGAAATACAAGAAAATGTCTAGTTGAACTAATTTGTTAACATTTAGAAAACATTGCAAGTAAGGCTTTGTTTATTTTGTTGCGAAAATATTTTCAGGAAATGTGTTCACATATTTTTCAACGGGAAATTGCTGTCTATCCTAATTAATATTTTTCAATACAGAAAACTTTTTTATGACATTTCTGTATTTGTTTGAATCTCAAGAATATTTTTCGGCAAAACAAAAAGGCCTAAAGAGAACATTCACCCATGTATGCTAATTAATGAGTCTTTTATTAAAAACATGCATAATTATTTCCCAACCTAATTATGTATTATAATAATTGTGACTTATATTGTTTTAAAAAATACGGTCAGGTTCGTTGAACTGCGACCGTACACCTAGAATAAGTCAGGTTAACCCAAAAATTGGAGGGCTCAAATTCAGTGGGGACATTGGTAATTCCCAATGAAAGAGATCATATGAAGATAAAAGGGTACTCTAAATATTATAAAGATAATTAGAGTAATATCGGACAACTCTATTATAGAAGAAAATTTAGTACAATTTAAAAAATAAGTAAAAGGGGAAACAAAATCAACTAATTGCCATAAAATTATGTTTGAATACAATTAGAAGATGTGACAAAAAAAATGCCACCAACTCTAATCAAAATTCTCTCAGCCTTCGTGCCAACAAAACAAGCGAAGAACCTTAACAAAAAATTTCTTTAAACATTTTTTGTGTTTTTTTTCGTGGGACTATGATGAAAATTTTAGCATACCAATAGGTGTATGATATTTGTTTTCGATTTTGGTTTCATGCTACTATGATATTAATTTTCTTCTACTCTAATATTGGTTTCCATCTTCTGTGATATTGGTTACCTTGTTCTATGATATTTGTTTATTTTTACTATGATATTGGTTACCTTGTTCTATGATATTGGTTTATTGCTTCTATAAAATTAGTTTTCTTCTTCTATGATATTGATTTTCTTCTACTCTAATATTGGTTTCTATCTTCTGCGATATTGGTTACCTTGTTCTATGATATTGGTTTATTACACTTCTATAAAATTTATTTTATTCTTTTATGATATTGATTTATTGCTTCTATAAAATCGGTTTCCTTCTTGTATGATATTTATTTTCTTCTACTCTAATATTTATTTTATTCTTCTGTGATATTGATTTCCTTCCACTATGATATTGATTTCATTCTTCTATGATATTGTTTTCTTCTTCTATGCCATTGGTTTATTGCTTCTACATAATTGGATTCCTTCTTCTATGATATTGGTTTCTTTCTTCTATGATATTGATTTATTGCTTCTACATAATTGGATTCCTTCTTCTATGATATTGGTTTCCTTCTTCTATGATATTGGTTTCCTTCCACTATGATATTGGATTCCTTCAATTTTGATATTGATTTTCTTCTTTTCCGCTATTGGTATTCTTCTATTCCGATATTGTTATCTTTCTTCTCGAATATTGGTGTCCTTCTACTATGATATTGGTTTCTTTCTTCTCTATTATTGGTATCATTCTACTCCGATATTCTGAAAAAATACACAATGCATATCAATATTATTACATATATATACACACAAAATAAAAGAGAGAAACACCCGAGGCACAATTAAATTAAGTGCAGTAATTATTACCAACATATCAGGCATCAATTCTCGTATGGTTGACTCTCGCTGGCTTCCTTCTTGCAAAAACAAACCAGCAAAGATTAATACCTAGCTTAAGGTACAAAGAACTAAGATGAAGGCTTAAGATTGTCAATAGTCTCAATAGTCACAATCAGATCCTGTTTCTAAATCAAAGGACTTCCTTTTGACGAATATTTTGACACACCCGGAAGAAATGGATCTCACAAAATGCCAATAGTATATAAGAGAAGAACACCCTCTCCTCACCTCGACAACCCAAATCCTGCTCCAACCAAAGAAAATTGAAGCGTATGTGGTGGGGTGTTAGGTTGGTATGTTGGTAAGCTTTAAATGGGAGCAGATGGCGGGAGGAGGATTTTTTTTTAGGGTTTGGATCTTGTGTCAAATACCGGGTTTGTCCCTTGAGCAAGTTTATTAAATCTTATTGTTGGATCTGTAGGATACTTTTTTAAATCACATCTAACGACTCAAATTTAATCCATACCATGGGGACATATTTTATGAAGTCCCCACTGAATCCAAATCCAAAATTGGAGGGTAGTTGGGCTAGTTCGGTCCATATCCAACTAACCATTTTTTATTTTTTATAATTTATGTTAAAATAATTAAATTAAGATTTTGATACTTGTAAATCATAGAATTTGCAACAAAATCAGAGAAAACAATATAATTTTTTTTTCAATCTCTAGTTCGACCTTCCATTAGATCAACTAGACCGGCCAGACTAGCATTCGAAGAGCAGAAGGTTCGCTCTTCAAATATATTTTAAAACATTAGTAATTTATGCAAAAAAAAATAGTTGTAAGATACTCATGATATTCATGAAAGTCGTCTGCAATAAACAAATTGACATAATGAAATGAGTGCCCGGTTGAAAACATGAAATAATTAAATACCAATAGATGTATTATATTCCTCTTATTTGTACATCTTTTCCCATGTTGTCACACTTTACAAACTTTCACAAACTGTAATCATGAAAGGTATCGGAGCTCTTTATTTTCATTAATCTAGCTTTAATTTTGCAATTCTAAATATTGAAATACGCAAAGATAATAATATTTGGTCACTGTTGTTCATTGTGTCCATTGGGAAGCCGCCAGCCATTCCCACTTTAATTAATTGGAACTGCGCAGCTGGTAGGTTCACATCATTTATTAATGCTCGTTAAGACCATTGTCGCATAGTTTCAAATTAAATAACATCACAAAGAAATGAAGTGCCGAAGTGGGCTTTGCATTGAATAAGAATTTTTCGTGATATTTAGATCAATTAATGATAAAATCGTTGTAAAAAATGTATAAAAGTTTTATTTTTTTGGGAAAAAATTTGTCATCTAATAGTTTGTGGGAAAGAAAAATATACCAACTTGAATTTAGGTTATCCACAAATGAATGTTACAAACCAATAAGTAAGAATCTAATGGGTGTGGGGAAGAAACTCGAGGCAATATCTTCTTGCAGGAGATGCTTTTTGTCTCGCCACAAAGAAGAGTGCCATCTGAATCACCAAAATCCATATCCCATGTTAAGCATGCCTATGGAATAATGGAATACTTTATTTTGTATGTTTTCCTGAGAAAAAAAGGAGAGAAACAATTATAAATGTATAAAGCCAACTCCAATATTGGGTCAATAAATTATAGAAGCAGAGAGAGAAGGGGTTTTTCTCATTTTTTAATTATTTAATGGTCATAAACTTTTTTTCACCAAAAAAAATGGTCATAAACTTTTTTTCTTAGCTCATGTGAGTCAGGGTTTTGTCCGAGGTGGTCACAGTTCCGGGTAATATTTCGCAAAGGGATCGGGAAAATTATCTTTTTTCAGAATGGTGTACTCGAAAAATATTTTACTAATTTGGGGTTTATAAAAAAGCCAAATATGCCCGTTTCTAATTACCCGAAAATGACTAGTTTCTATCGTTTTCTGTCGGAAACGACCCTTTTGCCATTTTTTTGGCAAAAGCCGAGCTGTCACGAAGGAGATTCTTCGTGACAGCTTGTGCCAAAAATTCACTAGATTTTGCCAAAAAGGGCTATTTCTGGTAAAAAATTATGATTTTGTACCGTTTTCTGATACTTATGACGAACCATGTCCCAAGGATTCCATTATAGGAAAAGAATCTTCTACCAACCCCTTTGCGGAAAAAGACCCCACGGTTCATAAGTCGACAGTTACAATTCACGAACCATCGGTTCAAAATTTCCAAAAAAGTGAACCTTAACCATAAACTTCGTGAGGGATTTGGATTCAGGGGGACTACATAAAAATTATCCCCATGGTATGGACTAAATACGGGCCTTTAGATTTGATCAAATTCTTTTTTTACAGATCTGATGGCCAGAATTTGTTGAGGGTATTTTCAAGTTTTCATCCAAACATACTCATTAGGGTTCCACCAGTTTCCTATATAATCTATAAAAAAATCCCCCTCCCCCCCCCCCCCCCCCCCCCCCCCTTTTTTTTCTGGAAGCCAAGGTCATCCCTTGAATCGTTGATTATTTGGGTTTTTTCTTGAAGTCTAATTCCCTCTTTTATTTAGTCTTTTTTTAGGTTTTTTTTACCACTTTTTCGTTGATTATTTGGTCCGAAAAAAATGACCCATATGCTATTTCGACTTTGATTATTGCTGAAATTATCGATTTCATGTGGTTCTGATGATTTTGTATTTAAAGATTGGAACTTTATGTTGGTGTTTGGTTGTTTGTTTGAACTTAGTGCTTAAAATTATAGCAAAAATTCATAGATGAATGATACCAATATTAAAGTAGAATGATACTAATATCCTAGAACGATGATGCCAATATTCGAGAAGAATGAAACCAATACATTCAAATGGTATACATTTTCACTTATAATGGGATACCAATATTGGAGAAGATGAAAACTAATATCACAGTGGAATGAAACCAATATCATAGTAGAATGATATGTTGGTGTTTGGTTGTTTGTTTGAACTTAGTGCTTAAAATTCTAGCAAAAATTTATAGATGAATGATACCAATATTAAAGTAGAATGATACTAATATCCTAGAACGATGATACCAATATTCGAGAAGAATGAAACCAATACATTCAAATGGTATACATTTTCACTTATAATGGGATACCAATATTGAAGAAGATGAAAACCAATATCACAGTGGAATGAAACCAATATCATAGTAGAATGAAACCAATGTCATAGTAGAATGAAACCAATAACATAGAAGATGAAAACCAATATCATAGTAGAATGAAACCAATATCATAGCAGAATGAAACCAATAGCATAGAAGATGGAAACTAATATCCTAGAAAATATAAACCAATATTCCCATACTCGTATTTCCATAAATTGTATTATTTTGCTGATATTTTTTTTTAATTATTTTAATTATTGTATTTCCAATATTGCCCATATCCCTTTCAGTGGGGATTACCCATGTCCCCACTGAATTTGAACCCCTTGGTGAGACGTTAAAACTGTTTTTGATTTGTCGGTTGGCGGTTAAACCAGCAATTTGTGCGAAGCATAATATTTTTTAATACAAAAATTATTTGAACTTATTCAAATAAGAATTATAAACCACCGAATTTGAATTAAATTTGTTTAAATCTGAATTTATTTATTTTAGAATTTGATTAGATAATTGAGATTGAATTGTTTAAATTTTAAAGAATGGAAAAGAATATTTACAATATTTTTAAGTAATTTTAAATTTATAAAAAAAAATATGTTTGGTGTCCACCGTAGAGCCTACATCTAAGCCGCTGACAGGTCTTTGGACGCTTGACGCGACTATCCGTTAACGGGATTCGGCTATGAGTCAGGGCGCTTGACGCCTCAGGTGGGAATGGACATGAGGGTAGGAAGGACGGGACGGGAAATTGAAATTTCATTTTTCCCCTCTTTTAAAATTTAGTCATATTTATTTTTTTGTACATAATTTTTTGAATCAACCCGCGAATCGATTTTGGAATACGGACTCAGATATCTCAAATTCATCAATTTATTAAATTAGCTGGTGAATCGAATTGAAAAATTGATTCTCCAGTTGATTCAATTAATTTGCAAATTTGAGATATCTGGGTTCGTATTCCAAATTCGAATTCAGATTTGTATGAACTTATTTGAATCTAAAGTAAAATTTTTAAAAACTGGATCAAATCAAATTTGAACCTAACTCAATCCATAATCACCCTACCTATATCTTTATTTTCAATTTTTGGGGGTCTACCTATATCTTTATGAGCAATTTTATAATTGTAAAAAAATCATTTCATAGATTTCTTTTTCTTATATGTAAAACTATTTATTAACAACATAAAATCGTACACCCAACTACTTCAAGCATGTCTTATTAGAATAATTTTATCGTGATCACAGTATATTCTGTTCACAATAATAAAATATTTAATAAAATTTAAAAAAGAGAAAATGAAATCCATATAGCTCATTGTAAATCTAAGTAATGTTGAAATATTGACCGTAAAATGTACCAAGTGATATGTATTTATGTTATAATTGATCTTTCTCAAGTAAATGAACATTTTGGTATTAGAATTTAATTGGTGTTAATAAAATTTTCACTTCTAATATATATGTTGCCAACCGCACTAAAAAGTATAATTTATTTAGTACGTTATAGTTTGACCGACTTGCACATTACTATCCTGTAGTTTTAAAATGTATGTTTGAGTGACCGAGATTTTTCTAGTTGGTACCCAGTATTTGAAAATAATTGGACAAAAATACCCCTAACAGATTCAATACTCCCATCACTGAGTGTTTATATAGTTTTTTTCCTTCTATACAAAAGTTGGTTTGGTTACTAATACATTCAATTTAATATAAACAAGTCCTTTCCTTCATGCCTTTTGTTGCGGAATCTATCGTTCAAATCACATAAACCAAGATGATAGCCTTGCCTCCCATACAGGGAAAAACCAATTCCATAAAGCAATTGTGACGCTAGGGTTAGTGGGCTTCAGCTATTATCAGAATCTTTCTATTTGCCGAAAAGTTCAAAAGATGAGATGATGTCCCAAGCCTAGGCACGCCCTGAACATCAAAATCTGTCACAAAATTATTGAATGAAATTGAAGTTGGTTGGAATTTGAGTTGCACAAGTCACATGTGAATTTTGTTGGTTCCTAATGGGAATGCAACTATTGGGAAAACACGTGGTGTGTAACCCATGGATTAATGTAACTGAGGTGTATTTGATGTAAAAAGAAGTTAAAAGGAATAAAACTTTTATACTTCTAAAAAAACTATTAGGAATTACATAAACATGGTAAGGATATAAACCCCAAACTCACAAATTCGCAGGATCTACATCAAAATTCATGTTCTACCCGTTGATCCATTGACTTACTAAATAATTATAACTTAATGTAAACCAATTGAAAAATACTCTCACATTTACCCTCTATTTCGACAATCAAAACTATAACTAATGTTTAATTTTAAATTGAGAAATGAATGATCTTATTTTTTTTATTACGAGTGTCGTAGTTTTTTTTAGAATTACAGAAAATTATTATTTATGTATTAATGTATATGGGCCTAAGTATTAATTTACTAGAGTAGGAAATAATTTATGAGTCTATGGATAGGGCCAAGTCTCGATCTATATAGATTCTATCCATATTTATACCCTAAATTTTAACGTTGGCTTATACCCTAGATCGAATATACCCTAAACCCGTAGGATAGAACTAGGCATGACTCGCGTATCTTGATTTGTCATCCATACAAAAAAATACAAAGAGAAACCACGAAATACTTGACAAAAAAATGTTAAACCACAAAATAATAAAATAATTTTACCCATTTTAAGTGCAACATTATTAGCTATTTCAGCATCTTATATTTAGAAGTAATAATGTTTATAAACTCCAGACATTTAAATACACCAGTGTGTTCAATTGCTTGAGAAGAACAACTGAAACATTGTCACACACACCACGGAACTTTGGCGACATATTAACTATCCAAGTATAATGAAATGGACATTTAAGCATGAGCGTCGATATGTCCGAGTGGTTAAGGAGACAGACTCGAAATCTGTTGGGCTTTGCCTGCGCAGGTTCGAATCCTGCTGTCGACGTTTTTTCGTAACGCTTTTTTTTTAATTTCCCCCATTCCCAAGGGTAAAAACGTCTTTTCTGAACAAAACTCACTCTATCCTCCCCCAACCCACAAGCACATCCCTAAAAAAGTTAACGAACCCCAATCTCTAATGGCCGCCCTCCACTTCCCCGCCACGGCCATCACCCTCTCCCCTCCCCCATCCAAGCCCCCTCCACGCGCCCTCATCGTCCTGTGCGGCCCACGCTCCAACCGCACCCCCGTCTCCAGTGGCCGAACCCTAAGCTCGGAGGCCATCCTCGCCGTCCAGTCCCTGAAACGCGCCCACGCTCCCAACTCCCGCTCTCCCCCGCCGGACCTCACGCGCCTCCTCAAGCCGGACCTCGTCGCCGCCCTCAAGGAGCTCCTCCGGCAGGACCTCTGCGGCCCCGCGCTCCTCGTCCTCTCCGTCCTCCGCACCGAGTACCCCGGCAGTCACCCCCCGGGGCCCGACCTCCCGGAGATCTACGCCGACGTCATCTTCGCCCTCTCCCGGAGCGGCGACCGCGGCGAGGACATCGACCGGCTGGCCGTGGAGCTGGAGGAGGCCGGGGTCCGGTGGGAGGCGGCCAGGAAGGCGCTGGCGCGTGTGGTGAGGGGGCTGGTGGAGGCCAGGAGGAGGGACGCGACGGTTAGGGTTGTTGAGATGATGAGGAGGAGCGGGTGCGGGGACACGTGGACGGCGGATTCGTACCTGACCAGGACCCTGGCCCGCGGGCTCAGGGGGATGGGCGAGGCCGAGCTGGCCGCCCGGGTTGAGGCCGATTTCGGGCGGGTTCTTGACCCGAAGGGCAGTTTGGAGAATTCGCCGGTGGCGTAGTAGTTGGGATTTTGATAATTACTCGAAAGGCAAAGGCCCCTTCTTATTAGAGAATAGGGACTTTTTTGTAACTACAAATTGAAATAATAATACCTCCAATTTGTTCTAGGTATCTTGATATAGACCTAATTTTTAGCTTTTGAGTTATTTCTAAACCTCAGCTTATACTATCGGGGTATGAGAATTTTATTATTGCATTAACGTTCAAATGTATTTTTGTCTAATTTTTGAGAAATATATATATATTTTTGGTATCAATCTTGAAAAACAAAGGAACCTCAGCTAGCACTATCGGGTACTAAGTCACATGAGTAAAATAGTCATAAATTTTTTATGTTTTAAGAAATTAATTAATCAGTTATAAAATTGATGGTCTCTGATTTTTCGGTTTAGTTTAAGAGTATTTTTGAAGTTTAAAAAATGAAGTGGCCGGAATATTAATTAAAGAACTAATCAATATTAACTATTCTGATTAATCAATTTGCAGGGAGACTTTTATTTTGCCGTTTTCCTTGACGTTTATGGTTTACCGACTTCCACGATTCACTTCCTAGAAATGAACTTAGAGTTTTTTTTCCTAAAAAAATTTAAACGGATTCGCCTAAACCGCAGAACTCGTTAGAGCATTGAATCTAGAGCATCTTTGGAAATGTTGACTCAGGTGAAGACCAGCCCACGACCACACCACGAAAGTAATCAAAGAAAAGCCCAAATCAGTTGTGCTCTTCCCGAGGGTACACTATTTCGCTTCTCTCTCTCCTCCAAGCCAAACGAAACAGCTCATACTCTACAGGCAGCCCCAATTTGAAGCTCAAAGTTTTTTTTAATTTTTTTTTTGGTTTTAGCATTAACCCCAATTAAATTGGGGCTCAAAAAAGAAAGTTGCAATTTTTTAGGGTTATAATTATGAGTAGCAACAGTATCTCTCAACCCCCACCTGAGGATGCATGGATGGAGTCTTACAAGAGTCTAATTCCCCACTGGGAATCCCCACCCCAACAGGTACCTTCTTTTCCCCCGTTCGAGTCGAGCCGAGTGAGAACTTTGAAATGTTGTGTTAAATTTTCGGATAAGTATTTGATACTGCTGCGGTCTCACGACTCGAACTCGAACTCGAGATTTCTTGGATTGCTGTGGCCCTGTTTTAGCATAAAGATTGAGGCTTTTCCCCTTGTTGTTGTTGAATTGGATCCTATCAGCTTAGCCACCGTGTTCTATGCTCGTTTTTGCTGTGTTTTGCATAAAGATGGAGTCTTTAAGGTCCATTGTCTTATGGCTTCTCGAATTTAGTGAGTTGCCTGTTGATCAGCTGAGACCCCGTTTCTGGGTTCGTTCCTACATAGGAAATAGTTCGTATTGTTAGTATCAAAGATCAAGTTATCGAAGTTCTACTCGGGTTGGTGGCGCCCATCATGCGGATTTTCGGATTCATAGTCGGGTAGGTCCTTGTTTATTGTGTACTGATCGGTTGGCGTTTGTGGCAGGTGTTGTTACCGATTGCTATATCGAAGGTTAACCAATTCGACGCTGCTAGGTTGGACATTGAAATGACAACCATGTTGAAAGAGCAGTTAGTTAAAGTTTTCTCTCTAATGAAGGTATCCCATTTGTTTGAGCATTTTTGGAAGTTCTTGGTTTTTTTTATTCGTAATGTTTATGGTTTCAGTTGCTTGTGTTTATACCTTGTCGTCCATTTCATTTGGATTAGCCAGGAATGTTATTTCAATATGAGCCAGAACTTGATGCCTTCCTCGAGTTTCTTATTTGGAGGTTCTCTATCTGGGTAGATAAGCCCACTCCCGGAAATGCTCTCATGAACCTGAGGTACAGAGATGAACGAGCAGTAGTACCCAGAGAGAACAGTAAGTAGGCAGCCCTTGGCTTGTTCATGTTGTTATTATGTGAAACTAGTTTTTGATTTTGTTCACCTCCGTGGCTGGTGACTCCTTTCGTTATTCAAATTTTCTGCCCGTTTAATATGAATAATCGTGCTTCTTAATACTCATTTTCTACTTTCATTACCATCCAACAAATTGTGTTTCTAATGGAACGGATTTTGTTCTCGTTTGACAACATCGCCTGGATATGGTCTCTGGTACCAATTGATAATATCAGCTTAACATCTTATAAGCAAACTTTATTTTGTGGGTGTTCTTGTAGGTTGAAACCAAATTTGTCTTATCAATAGATATGACCTCTCACTTTGAAAATGTTAGTGCTGTAGAAATTGGTACTTCTGATAAACGGAATGACTTGTAACCGATTGTGTTTCTACTGCTAAAGTAGTTGGTGTGGAATTGCTTGTTATTTATTTCATAATCATAGTGTACGATTCATCCTTATGATATCTTTTTGTCTGATTTTGGGCGCACATTGTAAACTGCACACGCTTTTTTACATAGAGACTGTTCAATAAATTAGACGAGAAGATCGTTAAAGAAGAAGATATCTCTAACAAGCTCCATAAGATGTTTGCTAATATTTAATAATCTTTTCTCAGATGAAATCTTGCTGTTTTTTTTACCAAAATGTCCGCTGTCTGCTATATTTTATTTGCAAAAGCTCTCTGCTATTTTAGTTTTGTTTTGGTAGTGAAATGTATTCCACTTCTTGGATGCTCGATCATGTGAATGAGTATGCGACTCTAGTCTTCTCTCTTTATTTTTATAATATTTCTGCTTGTGTTATTTATTGGCAACAGTCAGAACAGGTCTAGAAGGACCTGGGCTCACCACGGGACAAAAAACTTGGTATTGTATTGCTACTGTTGGTGGCCAATACCTCTGGCAACGGTTGCATTCATTCTCTGCTTTCCGCCGATGGGGAGACTCTGAGCAGGTGCCACTTTAACTTATAGATCGGTCATGTTTTTCCATCATACTCTTTATCTGTCCCAATGAATGATTACTTGTCCTTCAGAGGCCATTATCGCGACGAGCATGGACGTTGATGCAATTGATTGAGGGACTTTATAAAGCTGCTTCATTTGGAAACTTGCTGCTGTTTCTTTTCACGGGAAGGTAATTCTCTAAGATGGTTAGTTGATAATAGTTTCCCTGGAGCTAAGATTTTAAATAGCTAAGCTAATTAATGTTTCATATTCTCAGCAAATTTAGGAACCTCATTGAAAGAGCTTTAAGAGCAAGGCTTGTGTATGAAAGCCCACACATGAACAGATCTGTCAGCTTCGAGTACATGAATCGCCAACTAGTGTGGAATGAATTTTCGGTAATCATGCTTCCTTTTCAAATTAGCATCTTAATATTGTGAATGATTATTGCTTCCGTACTTTGGTTGTCATTGTTGCATAACTTCCTGGAACATCCTAATCCCTTGATTATGTTTCTCTTTTCGAAATTCCTTTTGAAGACCATTCTTTCTTATGCATGTGTTTATCTTTAATCTTGAAATCTTGCTGCGATTATTGATTTTATCTGTTTGCCCATCTTGTCGGATATATCTTCTTTTAAATGCTTAATCAAAGTAGTGGTCAAACTTATGCTGCTGCTTGGCATCTGTTCGTCCCAAAGCTATTTTTAAATCAATGACAAGTTCGATATCTGTTCTCGTAACTTGATGGGAACCCTAAAATGATGTTTGATGTGGGAGTGTTCTTGCAACCACCTTAAGATAATATGTTGTCCACCTGCATTCTCACAAGAATAAATGCGTGTTTCCCTCTGTGTCATTTATTTAGTGCTAAATTAATTGATTAATCTGCAGGAGATGCTGCTGTTACTACTTCCCCTCCTTAACTCAGCAATCTTCAAGAGCTTTCTTCATCCACTTTCAAAAGATAACTCATCGAATTCAAAGTCAGATGATGCTATTTGTCCTGTTTGCCAGGCAACACCAACTACTCCATTTCTTGCTCTCCCTTGTCAGCACAGGTTGGTAATTTTTTCGAGCTAGATATCAAGCTATATATATCGAGCTATAATTTAAGGACACCCATCTTGTCGCATATATAGAGCTAGATATCGTTGTTGATCTTGCCTGTGCTACTACAAATTCCCGAGCCTATGCACGCCCGCTGAATGACATTTCAAAATCTTGGAACCATGATAAAAAAAATTTGCATCATATGTCCGATTCTGTCTTGCATAAACATGAAATGCTGTTTTCGAGCTGGAATTGTTTAGCATGCATCAAATACGTTGATGCTTCTTTTGTGGTTTATTCTCTCGGTTATATTTGCAGGTACTGCTACTATTGTCTCCGAACACGGTGCGCGGCAGCTCAATCTTTTCGCTGCACAAGATGTAGCGAGCCAGTTGTTGCGATGCAGCGACACATGGGAACTACTGCAAATCCGAATCCGAATCAATGATTTGTTTTAGGGTGTTAGGAAGAAAATCAATGTATAAGAAGAGTTTTGTATAAAAGAAATGCCTTTGTTCTTGGCTCTCATATGAATCAGGAAATTCAGATATTTCCATTGATGAACACATTCCCCCATAATTGAGTTGGGGAATCACTATTTTCTCCTTTCCTTCCCTTGAAACATTCTTTGGCCAGGTATTCCAATTCTACCTGAATTCATTTTCTTTCACTGTAGAAATCATGCATACGTTTTTTTATTTGGTAATTGGATGATCGAGTGGGTGTACGGTAATAGATTAATCGAACAAATAAATTTTACGTTTCGAACAACATATGGTCTACGAATAGTAGGCAAACCTTTCTCTGGCCCAATTTTACTTTGGTGCTGTATTTGAGAATCACCACTAAGTTTTAGTTTTTAAAAATTTTACTCGAATTGAATATTCACTGAATATAATTATTTGATTTAGTGAATATCCGAAGATACAAAGTTGTATGAAAACAAATTCTCTATCTATTATCGGATATGTTTAAGAGTTCATACCTAGGAATGTGAAAAAACGACTATAATTAGAGTCATCATTAATATAGGCCTTCTTTTACTTTTAATTATTGTTTATAACTTTATACTAGCAACGAACGTGGGACTCGAAGCTATTTATTCCATGAACGGGTGGCTCTACGTTCTCCAAGAAAATATCTCTAATTTTGTCTATTGTTTCCGCAACTTATTAAGTAGGTTCTCTTATCTTTTTACAAAAAAAAGTATGTTCTTATCTCAGGCAGTTGCGTTATGTATCAATATGTTGGATATTATACGTGAGATTTTTGGGTAATAATTTTGTATTTAAATCACATCTTATTCTAGGTTCAAATTGATTAAAATTTTTATACCGTGATAAAATTATGTCAACAAATATTTAACAGTATAATCTAGAATAATATTATTACCAATTTATGTAAGTAGTCGTAATAATTCTGAACCGCAGGTAGATGTGTCTAAACATTTGTTAACTAAGACTGTCGCCTGGACGGTAACAAAATATCTTATAAACAGTGACTAAAAAAAGACCACCACTTACAAAACACTTAATATAGTTTTATTGGTGATTATGCACTTTAATTCTAGTTGATAAACCATGGTCAAGTTTTATTGTTCACTAATTTTTTGTACGATATATTTTTATCAAGAATCGAGATTATTGTATTGCTAGTTGTCAGAGTGATGAACTTGTTTTTAAGTGTGAAAACTATATCTATCAATTACTTTAAAATTTTGAGTTGAATATAAAAATTTTAACATAATATTAAACAAGTTGATACCATATTAATTATTGACGTGGCATATTTTGGATACGGAAATTCATACATATATATGTGCTACGAGTTAAGCGATTAGAATGTTCGGTTCTCATATCAATTATAGTTTATAAAATTAAAGATGGCCTTGGAAGTTTAGTAATTGTCTCTATTATATGCTACTGGCTACTTCATAAATCATTATCAATAGATCACTAATAAAAGGAATAAAGCTTCTAAATTGCATAAAATGGTAAGTAACCTTCCGTGCAACCATAAATGACAACCTCAATTGCGGAAAAAGTCCAATATCCGTGGAGTTGTACTAATGCCTAAATTACAGCATTAGAAGAGTTTGGAAACTTTCAAAAATCTTATTTGTTTTGAACATTTTCTGTCCGGTGAATATCCGGAGAAATAGCAATTCAATAGAATTTATTCTAATTGATGCATAATTAATGATAAGTTGCCGAACCAAAATCCAGCATTTATTTTTTCAAATGATTTATCTTATACTTCTATGGATTATACAATACGTCTGTCTCATATTGGATACAAAATTTGACATAGTTTCAGTTGTCCGGTGGTCTATTTTTTGTTCGCATAACCCACAATCCACATGCCATGAGATGGTAAAAAGTACAAAGTTTATCTCGATAAATTTTGTTTGACGGAGCATTTTGAGATTACTATTATGAGTGTAGTGAAATTGTTTGTAAATATAAAAAATTCAATTATCCATTATCTTAAAATTGAGTTGGATATAAATACGGTAACATATTTCCAAAATTTCCAATTGAACCATGAATAATTCCGATCTATCACGGATTATATCGAAACGAACGTATTGTTTCAACCTGTTGGAGGTATCAATGTAACGCGATTCTCATGAGTACTCATGATTGCGGTCATTGGTTATGTTGCTTTCGGAACAGGAATATCCTATATCACCACTCCACGATGCACTTAATTAAAACCCAAATAGCTACAAACAAAATACATCATAACAAAGGCAATTGAAGCTAGCAGCCTTCCAAGCACCAAAGAGATGATGAGCCTTCAAAGGCAAATCTAAGCTAAGTCTAGCACCAAATGGGTTCGAGTAATTTCAAGCGGTAAGATATTTGTATTCACACAAGTGTGTCATTAATTTCGAATCATATGTACAGAACAGAGATGACAATGCTATTCCACGTACTCTTTTCCTTGTTGTGATTTTTTCTCCTTACATTTTACCGTAGCAGTGTTTGATAAGGTCCATAACTACAATTCTGCAATTTCATACTTGTACGAGGAATTTCTACACTAGTACTATATAAATATTTCAATAAAATTACATATACTTACCATAAAAAAGAACATATATTTTTTAGAGTCGCTTTTTGTTATAAGATCTAATAATCTAAGATTCTGAATTTAGTGGCTACACACAAATTTAACAGCAGATACGAGAAATTCAAAAACTAGAAAACAAGTATGGACTAATGGGAGAGGGCAAAAGGTTCTAGCCAACAGAGACTTTTCTAGCAGTGTTGGGACAACTACTTGGATCACTTTATTGTTTGTTTACTCATCAGTTGAATAATTGCACGCATAAAGAGAAAGCATGGCAAATATAACAAATTATCAAGTACTATTATAACCTAATCCCACCCCCTACAACCCTTTAGTTGAAACCAATCCCAATGTACAAACCCCAAATCATGGAAGCGCTAATAGCTATTTGCAAAAATAACAATATAATACACCCGGAGGACTGAAATTCGTTAATGGGTTGCCAATTAATTAATCTTTTTTTGTTGATACTGTGTACTTTCAGAATGCTCACTGAGTCGACTAATCTAGATTCAAGTATTATAGAATTTTTGAATGGTGAAAAAATTCTGCCAACAAATAATGCTGACGTGTTCCTAAGGTTCGACCTCGAGATATTTTAATTAAGGTAGAATAACTTTCTCGCTAATCGATGTGTATTTGTTATTACTCATTAATTAATTAATTGATTAAGAACACTATATGGCCACCCCGGCTTTTCTTGCCTCCACTTTACAATAAAGCAAAAGTAAAAAAAAATGAAGAATAGAAACAAAAGGGGATTATTAAACAAATTAAATAAAAGGAGACCTAGAAAGGTCACGCTCCCAGACATATATTTATTTCTTTTCAGGACATTGGAATCAAACATTTTTTTCTGAGAAAAAAAAGAAGAGGAGGAGGAGGACACCCTAAAGCTCTGGGGAAAGGGTTTTGTTTGGGTGCACAAAAGAAGGAAATATGACAAAGTGAATTAGGACAGAAAGTGGTGAGAGGGAAAGAGAAAAGGAAAATATTTTCTTGTTGCTATATGTTAGATTAGATACTGTATTGTGTCAAAATTAGTTCAAGTGTTACGAATGTAAAAGATAAAAATAAAAAAAATATCTATAAAATAGGATCCGATAATATTCGACTCTTAATATTAGATATTCACATAAAAAATAAGAGGTTGTTGCTAGGTGCTTGTCAGAGTGGAAGAGAGATACATAGAAGAAGGATACTCTTAGTTGGTTAGCTCACACACACACACACTCATATATATAGTCATTATATATAGTACATAGTAGTGGGGAAATGTATAGATAAATGATGGCAGGAAACCCTAGCAGCTGGTGGAGTATGGTTCCACTTCCACAACCTCATCACCAGCAGCAACCCTCTACTTGGATTGGTTCACCATCTTCTTCATCCATTTTCCCTTCCCTTTATGTCCTTCCATCTTCTTCTCCTTCTTCTTCTTCTTCACTTCCTCCCGAAAACCATGAGCTTCCTCAATCTTGGAGCCAGCTGCTTTTGTTAGTTCCCTCTCTCTCTCTGGGAAGTATTCATTTTCTAGCTAGAGCTTGATTAATTGTGATAAGCCAACTTGTTTGTTTTTATATATATAGATCTAAAATTCATTTCTCCTAAGTAGGTGCCTTAGCTACCCTTTCATGAGCCTTGCATAAGTTCTCTCTAGTTAGGAGCAAACTATACAGTTTTTGTTGGAACTCCTCAATTTCAATTGTGCCATGCACATGATATATAAATTGAGTTTTGCTTATAATAATGTTTATTTTCCCAATTTCAGTGGTGGCATGCCAGGGGATGAAAATAGGTATGGTCCTCCAAGTCATTACCAATCCAAAAGGCTGGAGAATTGGGAGGACCAAACTTTGCATCCATCTCTAAGGCTTCCTCCTGTATCTTCTGCTGATCATGTGAAGCAAGAAAATGGCAACTTTTATGGCCATCATGTGGATGAAGACAACAATTTCCAGGCTCCTAGGCCTCCTTGGTCTCACCAGGTCCTTCCGGTCTCTTCACCAAGGTCATGTGTTACCAGCACAAGTAGCAACATGCTGGATTTCTCTTACACCAAGGCAGATGGGAAAGCTCAACAGCCAGATCAATCATCTGAGGTAATTGAAGTAGTATTGAGGGAGATAAGCTAATTAATAGAATTGGGTATCTCTCATATATAATCTTTTTGAGAGGTAAAATTTATTGATCATAATGGTATTTACATGTTATATTAAGTGTCACTGTAACGTACAAGGTTGCAGCCACAGACGTCTCTCTCGTATGTCATTTTTATTTCCTCTCAAGGTACTTTTTTTCCTTCTTTCACTAGTGCAATAGCACAGCCACAGGTGGAATGTGCAAGAAGGCAAGGTTGCAGCCCTCATTAAACCAACCACCTCTAAAGGTCTTCTTCCTATCTCCCTATGTTTTACACTATTATGTTTTTTTTTCCTTCTATATATTTTTGTAGCACTTGAATGTGAGGAAATATTTAATTTGGGTTTAATTTTGTTAACAACTTGTGATGTAACTCAGGTGAGGAAGGAGAAGCTAGGTGATAGAATCACAGCCCTTCACCAGCTAGTTTCCCCTTTTGGAAAGGTAACCACCTTAGATAAATTATTAGACTCTTGTGTTACATATATCAAGCAAACAAGGAACTAAAGTAATTAGTCCCTTGAAATTAAAGCAAGAAGCTAGGAAAATTTGAAAGAAAAAGGTATGGTGGTGTGATGATGCTTTTGTTCCTCTCCTTTTACAGACTGACACAGCTTCTGTCTTGTTAGAAGCCATTGGGTACATCAGATTCCTTGAGGGTCAAATTGAGGTGATGTTTCTTAACTCCCACAATTTTTATTCTCTCTGAGAGAAGCATGCAGCTTGTCTGTTTTTTAATTTCCAAGCCATTCTTTTTTGGGTCATGAAAATTATGTAACATTTTTATTCTCCTCTCTCTCTACAGGCTCTCAGTACTCCTTACTTGGGCTCTACACCATCCAACATGAGGAGCCAACAATCTGTCAGTGCCTATGTATATATATTCATACATCAATTTATCTTTTCCCAATGCATCTTTAATTCTTTGATTCAGTGTTAGTAGGGTAGCCACATGCATCTAAGAGTAGCTATATGTATATGGTACAATATGAAGTCTAAGAGTAGAGCTGGTTAAAATGTATTATTTTTTTGCATATATGGTGTAGTTTTAAGTTGGGAGTTCAATTTTCAGAAACATTTTTTTGGTGGGGTTTTTTTAAGGTATGAAATTTTGTTATTTACAATTTCAGAATTGAAAAAGAAATTGCCCTTTTGATCTCCCTTTTGTTTTTGTTCTGTTTTATCTTTCTGAAAGATTTTTTTACTCTTTTTTCTTGCATTTTTTTTTGCATAGATCTAAATTTTCTTTTTTTGTCTATTATATCAATTATATTGAAAAATCTAGCCTGTTTCAGTGAGATCTACGCTAAAAATGGATATTTGTATAGATCTATGGCTAAATTGATAAGGATCACTGCGAAGAGTTGTACCTAATTTGTAGGAAATTATTTTTCATAACTATTTATGCAAACGTCATATGATTATTAATTTGACTGACATGCATTATTTCTTCTTATAAAAATAAGCGTATGTTAACTGAAATTTGAGTTATAAATATAGATAGTAAACAATAGCATAAAAATATATTTAAATAAATATTATAAATTAATAAAACATAAATCCTCTTTTTCATGGTTTTTAAAAAAAGGACGAGGTAAAAAAATGAGTTTTCCAGTAAATATAATTGGCGATAATTTCTTTCTTTTTTTTTATTTCAGGTCCAAGTGGAAAGGAATTGTGTATTTCCTGAGGACCCAGGTCAGGTAAATACTTTATATTCTATTTGGATTCACCATATTTAAAAGCAATCAATTAAGCTAATAGGAAGATCATCTTTCTACATAGGAAAGCATCTCTAAATAGTTTTATAACCCACAAAGAATAGCAAGGCAAAGAACAAGGTTCTCAAGCTTTTATCCAACTTTATGTGTAATGAAGTTATTTTATAAGTAAAAAAGCAGAATTAGGTCTGCATAATTTTGGTTGGGAATCAATAAAGGTGTTGATGAGAAAGATGGAAAAAACACTAATACTTTTTCCCTCCTCCATCTTTTGTCTTTGTTTAATTTTATTAGCTGTTGAATGACATCTGCCTCAAAAGAAAAGGAGCTCCTATCCAGGTATCCCCTCAGTACCTTAAATTTAATTCCTCAAACATTTTGACTCGTGGATAATTATTATATTGCTTGTTTATGTTACTTTACTCGATCATCATTATATCCTTACACTCATTATTTGCTGTTTTAGAATATTATCTCTCTCTCCTAAAAAATAAATCATTTACACAAACTTCTTTTGACAAGTAAGATTTTCAATTCTCTATATTTAAACCCGATCTCACACTTTAGGTCAAATCCTCATCCGTATTTTTTGTAATTTGCAGGATGGCCAAGATAACCCAAATGACTTGAGGAGCAGAGGGCTATGCCTGGTTCCCGTGTCTTGTACGCAGCATGTTGGGAATGACATCAACGGTGCCGATTATTGGGCTGCGGCGATCGGCGGAGGTTTCTAACCGATCATCGGACGAATAATTATCTCCGGCAATGGCACAATCAGAACTTTCTTTTAATGATATAACATCATGAGCAGTCAATCTACTGAAATCCAAAGGCTGATTGCTCATGATGCTATGCATCGTGGAGATTGGAAGCTGCCTAGCCAAATTAATCTGGCTGATGCCATGTTAATCTTATCCTCATTCTACCTCTCCTTTCTAGTTAGATTAAGACCAACTTGTCTATGGAAATATAATTCTCTCTCCATCTTAACTAGCTAGCTACATATGTAATGGTCGAGCTTCATGTACATTAGTTCACGAGGATCATAAGCCGTGTTCCACCCAAGATCGTCACGGGTCGGTGTTTAATTTATCTCAATTAAATTCTTCGTACAAGGTTTTTCAATGTTTTAATTGGTTCCATGTTCTAGTTTAATGTTACTTTTGGTGGATTAGACATGAATCGTAGATGTTTAAAGGACGGCTTATAATCTGGTCTCACTAGTTATCATCAAGGAACAGAGGGAATAGCGTACACCAAGGAATAATATATTTTTTTCAATGTTTTAAATTTCTAAATCATTTATTTTAAAACCAATTCTTAAATTGATTAATCAATTTTTAGGGACGAAAAAATCAGATCTTGTGCATCAGACACGACTAGGCCCTGAGAATCCAGTATGAAAGGTATATTAATTAACTTTGACATGGTATAAAGTAGAATTTAATTTGGACCCATGTAAGGATTAAGGGTCACGTATGAATCCAAACTCGACTTTAGTTGGATCTAGTTACACAAATCTAAGTTCACACATATATTAAGTTGTAGTTTTCTTTATCCTATTTTTTTCGCATGCAAAGTGATACAACTAAAACATCATCCCACAACTGTAAAAAAAATTAAAAGTAAAAAATGTAAAGTCCTCAACATTTTTCCATTGTTTTTGATATTTTGGATTAAGGGTATTAAATTTAAAATAAAATAAATACATTAAAAGTAAAAAAATAGCTTTCAGCATAGGGTTTTAATGATTTTTTCTTTTAAATATATTTTTAAATTATTTTTTATATTTTGGGTCTAGGATATTTTATTCATAAAATGTAAGCTCCTCAAGTAATTTTTTGATCATGGATGAATGTTTGATGTGCTATTCTTAGATTTCAAAATTAAACAATGTTGTTGTGCTGCCCAATAACGTAGTGGACTAAAATTTTCTTAATAAACCCAAAATTAGTTTTCTCGGTAATTGATTTAATCCCTTTTTAATTCCAAGCTAAGTGGTAATTGGCCTAGTCCCTGTTGGTTTTTTTGTTGGCATGTTAGTTCCAAGCTAAGTTTCCCAACATCTTAAGCAATGTGAGTCTGCATGATTAATAAGCAATATTTCTAAAATTTCGTAATTAGGAAATCTCTGACTAGGAATCGCAACAGAATTCTGATCTTCAGCTTCGGTCGTGCCCTAACCTAGGGTAAGTTTATAATATAATATATTTTATCCAGGTGTACCTGAATATTTAGATAAGTTATATATATATACTTTTAGAACCGTAAGACAAAATAAGTGTTAATCTAGATGATAAGAAACTTGAACGAATTTTTTCTAAACCAAATTATACCATCTGCAAATGGTTTCACCTTCCCTAACACAAAATAAAAAAACACCAAATTTAGAATTGAGCTTTGGACCAACCGAGGCGGCAATCTTAGAGAAGACAAATCAAACCCAAATCGAATTTTTTCATGTCCCAGCAATTGGATTGAACCTGGCCTTGTTCCATGGTTCAAAACAAATAAAGTGGTAATCATATCAATAAAAAAAAATGTTCCCTGATCATACAAAACTTGGCTGGAAAGCTTCAAAAAACACAAAATCATGGCAGGTTGCCCATGTGAGAAGGCTGCCCTGACCCTCAAATGGAGCCCATTTGCACTCAATTGGACGATGGGTCCAGTTACATTTGGTTAGACTTAGGCTCCTCGTCCTCAGCTACTAATACTAGGACACGTGTATGACTTGACACTTTCGTCATCCTGACGGTACATATTACATCATCCCCACCAATTGGTGGTCTCTTTTAAATTTTGATTTCAAGTGAATATTGATGATTTTTCTATTAAAAAGAAGAAGAAGTGAATTGATGATGAGGTACGGGTGACTATGGGGTATGGGTAGGTCCGACCAACATAGTATGAGTATATATAACATTCCTAATATAATCTTCATTATGTATTTGAAATTTGAAAGAAAGAATTTTTACTATTTAACTTTAATTATAAAATTTTATTGTTTCTTAAAGTTTTTGTTGATGTTGATGTGTAACGTATAAAATATATTATATTTATTATTTACTTAGATTATATATATATAATTAAATTTTATGTTTACATATTATCGTAAATGTCTTTTATTTAAATCAAAGATGGACCCTTGCGAATTTTAAAGATAAAGGTGTGGGTCTAATAATAATTTTTGTTTATCAAAGATATCTTCAAATTAGGATATGAGTAGGGTCATATTTATATTAGGTACTTAAGAGCAGTCGATAGTTAGTATATGAGTTTTTTTCATAGAGACTTTTAGGTTAAGTTTTACGGATTATTGTTAATAAATTATCTCTTTAAATAGTGTCCAAGGTGCTGGACCCTCAAAAGAGAGTTTACCAAAAAAAAAATTAGAGCCGTCAAAGCCCTCTTGAAAAGAACCACAAATAATTAAAGTTCACTTTAAATAGTGCGCTTCTGATTTTGTATTTTGACACATTGTTATTTCGTATTCTTAAATCTATGACCAGGTAACAAATATTTTACCTCATTGATAATTAAGCGATACTCGTTAACTCAATTACTATTTGAACTATCTGACTCATCATATCACGTCATTAATTTTATCCACGTTAGTTTTATCCACGTTACTTATACATATAGTTATTTAACCTTATCTTTTGGAAAGTGCATTTTAGTACCAGTGATATGACCGGTTTTCATTTTAGTACCCTATAGTTATAACGCATAACGAGTTCAACTTTTTCAATTATTTCACTTAAGAGAACCAGGGCAGCTCTCTGGGCATATTTTTCGTAACGACGTCGTTTCGATGCTTGCGTGACGAGCCGGCTGCAACTGACTGGGATAAGTCGACATTGACCAGGATCTTGGACTACCAAAATATAATACTAAATTGCACTTTTTTTCGTTTCGCTTTATAGAGGGGTTATACTATAAGTCACTATTAAGCCCATTAAAAAGCCCGCCATTTCTCTCCCACCTTTCTGGGGGCTTAAATTGGGCCTCATACGTATTCCGAAACCCATAAAAGAAATCCCACATCGGACCCATCTCCTAGTTCCTAACGAACTTATCCTTTCTCGTAACCGAAAGTCAAAAAGTCTCCGCTCCTACACTATTAGACCCATTTCCTACGACCATGGCAGAAAGTGGCCGGTGGAAGAACACAGCCCTATTGGTCATTGACATGCAGGTAGCTAGCTACCCATCTCTCTCTCTCGCTCTCTGTTCCAATCTTTGAAGTGTTTTTATTTCTGGGTTTTGACCTGAGACTTGGTTGCTGGCTGGTTTTTTGTTGTTGTTGTTTTAGAATGATTTTATAGTTGAGGATGGGTTATTGAGAGTGGATGGAGGCAGAGCTATTGTCCCTAATGTGATCAAGTCGGTGGAGGTCGCTAGGCAGCGTGGCATCCTTGTTGTTTGGGTAAATATCATCACTAACCCGACCATTTTTATCCTTGTCCTATGTTTAGCTGGTCTCTTAATTTGATTAGGGTTTCTCTACCAACGGGGTGCGCAAGCGCGCTAGTCGATTGTCGGGTTGGAGTACAGGGAGAATGGATGGATTTGTATCGGCTGTTAACCCGTGTTGGTATTGACTGGCTTTCCCAGATGATTGATCCATTTTTCCTGTTTTCCAAAGGATAGGAACTCGTAGGTCGATGTGTCTTTTGAATGGCAGAAAGTTATAGATGCGATTTATGAAGTTTGACATCGATTTGGCAGCTTAAATTTTGCTGGGAAATGAGTGATGAACGAAATGCACAATTCCGAGTTGAGTCTTGTTGGATGTAAATGTGTCTTTTGGGAGAAATAGATGGTTTTCTGTAACCGAAAAAAGGGACCGGAAGCAGTCTTCCGTCATTCATACGTGTGTGGTCGTCTGTGTTAGTAGCAATTCATCATTTTGTTTGGATTACCAAACCGCAAATCTTCCCATGTTCTGGTTTTGGAACTAGTTGAGATTATTGGTTTGTGTGTAGCAATTAGCAGAAGATGGGGGATATATATATATATATATATATATATATATATATATATATATATATATATATAAGTTTACTGAACATTGTGGATTCAGGTTGTTCGTGAACACGACCCATCGGGAAGAGATGTTGAGCTATTTCGCCGGCATTTGTACTCCGATGGAAAGCTTGGTCCGACCACCAAGGGATTGTTAGGTGCAGAACTTGTTGACGGCTTGTCAATTAAAGAAGGAGAATATAAAGTGGTCAAGACCCGCTTCAGTGCATTCCTTGCGACCCATCTCCACTCATTTCTGCTGACCGAAGGAATCGGAGATTTGGTCGTTGTTGGTATGATTAATCCCAGAACTAGCTATGTCTACAATGCTATTTAGTTGTTGATATGAATTCAAAATTTGTTTTGAACATCATGCCTACTGTCTTCTCATCGCCCAACTCGTGTCTCTAGGTGTGCAAACCCCAAATTGCATCAGGCAGAGTGTCTTTGATGCGGTGGCGCTCGATTACAGATCTGTTACTGTCATCTATGACGCCACTGCTGCAGCAACACCCAAAATACACGAGGGTATGTCTGTTCTGTTTTTCTCTCAAAAGAAACGTCTTAACACCTGTCATGATATATAATTGTCTTCTAATTTACTTCAATGAGCCTTCACGTTCTCGATGAAACGTTTGTAGAAGCAAGGGTGCCTCGTCATTAATCATACAACTCACATTGATAGTTGGGTTACTAAAGTTAATTCTAAATGAAGCAGCCTAAATTTTGTAATCGTTATAATTGAACCAACTCTGATTCTTCCCAGTTACTCCAAAATGTCATTTACACTGCAAATTCAAGCTCTGCAGAGCTACTAATCTGAAAACATGTAATTGATGAACGGACACGGAAATTCTTTGCTATGGAACTCGCTCGTCTGGTTAGAGATATGACATTTTCTGGCGTCAGAATGAACCTGTTGGCTAACATGAATCTTCCATCTTGTAACAGCCAACATCTATGATATGAGAAACATTGGAGTTACAACCCCAACCTTGAAGGAATGGAGCAATTCGGATGCCTGATGTATACCGTCGTCTTCTTTGAATTCTGTCGTCTTTGAACTCTAGGACTTAAGCAGGTCTGGTGTAATTGTTGGCCAATATTGGAATCTTGCTGGGCTCTATTTACATGTTTTATGCTTCTACCTAGTTGACTTAGAGTTTAGAATTTGGATATAGAATCTCGAAGATGATATTAGAGCGAGTTCGATCTGTTAGTCATCATCTTACACAGAAGTGATAAGCTGTGTTTATAAACCATGATCTTGCGCCTCCCGTTATAAGTTTTGGATTTTTCCTGGTCGAAATGAAAGGTAAAAGAGGTCCTAGACTCGAAACCTTTAATGAAAATCTAGAAGGAAAATTAATCCATATTATTATACCTTTTATCCAATTTCTATAAGTGTTCCAAAAGTCTTAGATCTCCATTACATCTTCCTTTTCATTCATCCGTATGGTCAATGAAATTAATTAGTTTTGTCCTTGACCTCGAAGTAAGTACGTAGCTGATTGAGGATTTCTCTGTGTGTACGGTGCAGCCAATATGCTTGACATGAAGAATATTGAAGTTTTTTTAAAACTATATATTTTTTGTCAATTCATGTTTATACTTTGTGATATTGGAACAAGGTGTGAATTCATGAAGAAAATCGAAATTGCAACCCTGACGTTGCGAGAACGGGTAGGATCTGATTGGAAAAGATTTTACCGAGTGATAATTGTATAGTAAATTATACATAATTAACTTTCTCTCTCATATGTTTTAGAAAAAGATCAATGGTCCACAGAAGAAGTCAAATAGTATCCGCTGCGTCATCTGTCTGAGGTGTTATTTGTGGTCTCATGCAATTGGATTATGGTTAATAAGAGACCAAGCGATGTCACTTTCCCTGGTCTCATGCAGTTGGAAGAGTCTTAATCTGTAGTTAATAAGAGATCTAGCTGGTGATGTCACTAGATATCCTGGTCTTGTACAATTGGAACTTGGAAGTGTCTTAGTAAGAGATCTAACTAGTGGTGTCACTATCTGTGGTCTGAATAACGCAATTGGAAAGTGTATTAGTTTATGGTTAATGATAATCTAGTGATGTCACTGTTTTTTTATAGGTTTTTTTTACTTTTATATCACCCTCCGAGAAATTGAACCCTGAATTTTCGTCAATACATCAACACAAATATTTGGATTTGTTCAAATGTCTATGTCACTATCCCTGACATAGGGATCAATTTGATATCTCCGTGTATTAATTGAATTCTTCTCCTCTTCTTCTGTCCCGACCAACTCACTAGTCATAGTTGGTATTATTTGCATTATCTTGTCTTTAATTCTTTGAATGGGTATCAAAAACAGGATTTGATATCTCAAATTCGACAAACTAGGTTTCCGCCGATCCATATACCAGAGACTCAATTCAAGGATCCAAACCAATCAAGTATACATTCTTAAAAAAAAAAATCAATCATAGCTTTCGATAAACAGAGACAAGTTTTTTATTGTGTTCAATCGTTAATGTATCAAATTTTATCAGAACTACGAAATGTAACTTAGGTAAAATTAGTCTTAACATAGGTGACCTCCTGAAAAATTCTCTTTGTAGACGTGCTAGAACAATAATAAGATAGATGACCTGAAAAATTCTGGTATTAAATCCTTCCTTTTAAACTTCAAAAAGATACACAAATACAAGTTTCTCTACTACCAATTGCTATACGCTTGCCATGCCTATGAAAATTGAGATATACTTTTGTTTGAAATTGTGAAACATATATTTTCTGAAACAAATTGCTCTCGAACACCTACTGAGCTGATTAATCCAAATTTGAACTGAATATAATTTTTGAACGGTGACAAAATTTTCTGAAAAAATATCTATCGATGTTGCATTTTCAATGGCTCAAATACGAAAACTCTAGGTTAAACTAGAATAACTCGATCATATCAACACAAATCAACAAACAGGGCCACAATTTTCAGTGCGGTAGGTGTAATCCATATGTCTCAATAAGTCTAATCCATATGCAATTCATTTTCCTCCTTTTCTTCCCCCCTCGTTTAGAGGGGCCATAAAATTTGGCCCATTGATTAAAAGGAGAATCGAAACTTGATTTCCTTGTTCTGCGTTGCCGCTCTAGTGAATAAACCTTCCATGTTCTTCTTCCATGTATAAATAGGCTTTTCGAGAACCACTTTCTTGCGCCCAGTCCCAGTTTTGTAACCACAACGAAACCAAATTATGAGGATCGATCACTCTAAGCTTTAGTGGTCGTGTGTCCCCCCCCCCCCCCCGGAAAGGTGGTTCCGATCAGAAACACAAAAGCGTTTTCATCTAAGAATTCGTCGATGGATATAGGAAATAATGACTAGATAAGTATGTTAATTAAACTCATTGGTTTTAGCATCGATCACTGTTAGGGATTGTTCCAAATTCGTAATTAGAGTAGGGCTCTATTTCCTGATCAGAATAGAGTACTAGTCTCCTATATTATACGGCCTATGCCTAGGTCTTATTTGTACTAGTTAAGAGTTGTGAGCTAGAGAGAACCCTCACGGAGGCTTTGTAACCGATTGGACTCACATAGTGGACGACTCTCCTTTGCCCGTAGTTTTCTCCCCGTCTTGGAGTTTCCACGTAATTCTTGTGTCTCGTGTTTTACTCGTTTCGATCTTATTTCTCAACAATTGGTATCAGAGCTTTGGTGTGTATTTGGGTAAAAAAAAATTTGGTGCAAGGTCTCTTTTGAACTTGGTGAAAAATTCAGAATTGAGACAGAGGGGCCGACTCAAAATTCCAGGAAATGTTGTGGGGCAGATTCAGAATTTGCCAAAGAGCTGAATTGAGCAGGGGTAGTTTGGGGATTTTTGGAAAGTTGGTGAATAGGTTTTGTTACCCTTGAGTCTTACCACCGCTCGCCTGCCCCGGAGAAGCTATCGCTATGTCACCAGAGAGACGTGCTCCAGAGGAGAGCTGCCGTGCGCAGCCGTCTGGAGTTTGCAGTCGGAGTTGCCAACAACCGCGCCGTCGCCTCGAGAGAGAGAGAGGCAGAAACCCGTCGTAGAGAGAAGAGGGTGAAGTGCCGAGGAGGAAGAGAGAGGAGCCTCTGCGCCTCACCCGACTGCCGGAGGAGGAGAACCTGATGCCGTAGAGCGAAGAGAGCCGCTCCATCATCGCCGCTCCGAGAGAAGGAGCAGTCTCGGACATCGCCCGTCGTCGAAAGAGAAGAGAGCCCGAGGAGAGAGAGAGTTACGGGGAGAGAGAAAGAATGACCCGTGACTCGCCTTCCGCCGTACCGCGCCCGAGTTTGCCCCCACCGGCGCTCGCCAGCTCGCGCCGACCTAGCCGAGTTCCTGGCCTCGCCGCCCCGTGGTGGTTCAGCAGTTAGCCTTGGTGCCATGGAGGTGCAAAACCCTAATTTGGAGCTTTGATTGGGAATTTTGGGTCAACAAGTTGACTGACCGGTTTGGTTTTCTGGTTCGATCAGAAGATAATTTTTTGGACTGGTTGGTTATGTTTTGACCAGTTTTGAGGCTGACCATATTCGGTTATGGAGGCTAGGTGGATGTGATTAGTCATGGTTTGGAAGTTGACCAGACTTAGTTTTTGGGCGAGATTATTGGTGATCCTTAAAGATTAGACCAATTTTGAGGAGAAAATTTGGGGTTTTAGTTTGGATCATAAAGTTTGAGCCGGGTTGATGGGCATGTTATTTTGTTTGTCCGAGTTGAAGAATTTGACCAAGGAAGGGTCAGATTAAGGTCCTATTGAATTGAAGATTAGTTCAGGTCATGGAGATTCACGGTTGCAGATCGGTCATGTGATTTGGTTCAAGGTGGAGACTTGTTGGGTGTTTGACCCAAATCTTATTGGACTTTGAGCTCGGGTCCAATGGTATCTCCTATACATGTATGTGGTATTATATGTGTAGTCGAGAGTGGTGTGAGAAAGTTAGAGGAGCTTGAGGCGACTTCTTTCTCCGGAAGACTCCCTTGTTTCCATAGAATTGATCGGGTCTAATTTGGGTTCATGGTTGATCGATCATAGAGTGGTCGTATCATGTTGGACCAAGAGGTGGATCGTATGAAGACTTTGAACATTGTTTGGACCAATTACTCATTGACGATGAAGGCAAAGATTTGGTACAAGTATTAGTTTTGTTTTGACTCACAGGTTATGCAGTGTATCTCCTGGTTGCCCACGAGGATGGAGGAGTGAGGTGTAATAGCAACAGCAAGTTTGGTGTCCAGAAGGTATTCACATGAAGGTGATGTAAAGTTCTGTAGCTGGTGGAGAATTCCAAGATTGATGTCCAGAAGGTGTTCACGCGAAGGTGATGTAAAGGCCTGTAGCTGGTGTCCTCATCTCTTCTTTGGACTGAGATTGGTGTTCGCTCGGTGATGTAACCCCAACAGTCGGTGTCCACATGAAGGTGGAGGTTTCTCGTGGAGGTGGAGTCTGCTATGTCGGTAGAGAAATATTTTGAGAGTGCTCCATGAGAGTACACCATACTGGGATGAGTATTGGTTATGCTGGAGCTTCTGGGATTGAAGCTGGCTTATGAGATTTAGGCATTGTTGTGGGCGTTGGAGTGGTTTTCTCCAATGTGAAAAACTCTCGTATTGCGCGCATGGTAATTTTCTCTTGTCATATTGGTTCTTCAGAGTGGAAGACCCGAGGTGAGTTTATGTTGTTGAGATACTTGTGGAAGATTCCATTCGAGATAGAGTTTTCAAGATTGAGGCGGATGATTGAACTTACAAGAAGAGACACACAGTGAAGATGGTCTGATGTGGAAGATGAGCTTGAAGCTGGAGAAGACGATTATTTTTGGAATTTGGTCCAAGGTGGAGATTGTTAGGATTTGTCCCATATTCCTAAATAGAATAGAACTCTATTTCCTAATGTAAAGCATATTATGCTTGACCTCTATATATAGAGGGCTAGGGGTTAGGAGTTCTTTGGTCTTTGCATAACGCAATGGTAGTATAGGTACGAGAGAGTTAGGCTTGAGGCACCGCCTCGCCTATGGCTTATGTACCATGTATCTCCACATAATATAGTGATGATCGTCTCGGCCCCGTGGAGTAGGTCAATTGACCAAACCACGTAATATCGTGTGTCCTCGATTCTTCCTATCTCTCGTACTACTTGTTATGGGTGTTCTACACATCCGTGTTTACGAATCAATCGATGATCGGTTGTTATAGTTTAAACAAAAATCTTAAGTTCGTATTCTGGAAAGCAACTGTATTAATTTTCGGAAGGGGGAGTTTTGCTCTCTTTTTGTCCGACATGGTATAAGTTTGAATCCAATGAGTGTTAAAAGACAATAATCTAAAACATATGCAGTGGAAGATAAAACAAGGTTGAAGAGATACGATTTAGAAATTATACATCGGAATAACAACAAGCAAATAGTAAACATTATTTTGGTAAAAGTTACATAGTGGTTTTGTGACTTAACATACCACTATTTTAACCCTAAAAAAATATACCACTATTTTGGAAACACTCACTTTCCCGTAGACCCAAGCAACGCAACGAACACACAAGCACGGGCAAACACGAACATACACTAAGCACGAACCACAAGCACAAGGAGGGACACAAAAAATTTATTCATCAGGAGAGGTTCCACTATATTACACACACACACTTAGAACTTCACTTGCTCACTACAATGGATACCACATTTTGGCTCACTCTCCTGTCTCTCTTTTTCTCTCTTTTCTCTCTTCTCCTTCACTTGGAGTTCTTGGCAAATGGCAACCACACAATTACAAGATGTGACAAATGGGTATTTATAGTGCCCACTACCAAGGAACTATTTGGGGGTCTTGAGGGATATTTTGGTCCAAGTTCAGTAGTTTTTCAGACCCGACTGGCGATCGCCAGGCCTCGCTCAGAAGCTACTTCCTCACCACACTAGCGCCTGCCAGTGCCACTAGCACCTGCTAGTTGGCTGGTGCATGCCAGGCAGCTTAGGCACGTCTTCACTTGACACTTCGTCTCGCTTCGTCTTCACTCGACTCTTGACCCGATCTTCTCCCTGATCACCCACAAGGCTCTTCACTTGAGCCACACGACCCTCGGATGTCCTGAATGTCTTCACTCGACTCTTGACTGGATTGATTCTTCAAGTGTCCCGAACTCCAAACCTAATCGATCAACTTTGGACCATCCTTATAGTTCTTCACTCAAACTAACTGAATGCTCCACTCGCACTCAGGCTCCATATCCAACAATCTCCCACCTGAAGACTGACCTCCAGATGAACTACCTCTCACTAGGCGATCCTCATCTTCACTTGGTAATCTCCCACCCGGAGACTAACTATATCACCAATCACCCATCACTATGCGATCATCACTTGTCAATCTCCCACCTGGAGACTAACTACATCACAAACCACCAGTCACCAGGCGATCCTCATCACTTGTCAATCTCCCACTCAAAGACTAACCTCATTATCACCTGTCACTAGGTGATCTTCTTCACAACTTATCATCATTCATTTAATAACCTTCTTCACCTTGTTGCTTGTCACCCATCACTAGGTGACCATCTTCACTAATTGGCACTTGTCATCCGTCACTAGATGACCTTCTCCTCCAATTAGCGCATCAGCCTCTTCTAATCATTTCACAAGGCTAGTTGAAGCCAAGTATAGCTCCAACTTCTCCAAGGCACCCTCCTTGGGCTTCACATTTACAAGACCGCCTCTTCTCTCAAGGTAGCTTAATGCCACATCCGCATAAGCACATCTTACCACTTTAGCCTTTTTGTCCCTATCACTTGTGCCCTTCTCTACAAAGTTTTGTCAAGTGAATGGGCATCCACTTTATTGCCTTCTCACGTTACTTTCTAGGACTTCTCATGAGCCTCCTCTCTACTCCCACCATATCCGCACTCACCAGTCTTGTACACCCCTTGGCATACCTCACACGACTATATACAGAGCCACTTGGAGTCTTCTTCTTCTTGGCTCTTTTCTTGCAACACTTGTTCTCATTTGCCACACCACTTCTTCTAGCCTCCCGATTATGCCATGCCTTGCCACTATAGAATTTGACTAGTTTCCAAGTCTCGTTAGCACTCAACGACTCCATCTTCTCACTCTTTGCAAGCATCTTCTTGTGCACAAGCTCACTCTGCTGTGCCTCTGCATAATCTCTTAGCTCACCACTATCTATCGATAAGAAATAGTAGTTGGCGAACGAGAACCCCTGCGATGAACCACCTTTACTTGTGGAACTCTGCTGTGAAACTACTGGTGGTGGAGAACTTAGTTTCACCTTCTCCTCACTGGTCTCCTGGCCATTCAGTACCTGATTACTCCCACCCGAGTTCAAGATGTCTAGCTTGACCATCTCAATGCTAGAACTCCCATCACCGGACATACTTTCCTTGTCCTCGAACCCTTGGAGCTTGTACTCTCCACCATTTCTTGATCTCAAGCACACCTTAAGACCTTTCTCATCAATGGAGATCTTGTAGGATGAACCACCCAAGGATGCCACCGGTGCTGGTCCCATCTCATCACTTTAGACCAATTCAAGCTTCTCATCCTTCCGAGAAATGACACCTCTCAAAAAGCTCACTCTCTTTCGCTCTCTAAGACCACAATGCTCACAAAGACCTACCTCCATGGTCTTCAAGCTTGGTGGCTTCCCTCTTGAACAAAGCACCTTCATCCTCTTCTCACCCATATAGCCACTATGCCACTCACGAATGATCCTCATTGCATACAAAGTTCCCTCCTTCACTCCTCGAGCTACCACCATAGCTTCCTTTGTGACTTTCCATGACCCACGGTCAAAGGCCACACCATAGCCTTCCTCATCCAATTACCCCATGGATAGCAAGTTCCTCCTCAATCCGGGAATATGCTTCACACCCTTCATTTGCAACAACGATCTGTTAGGGGTCTTGATTTACACCTCTCCCATGCCCACAACTTGCAAGGTCTCATTATTCGCTTGACGAGCCTTGCCAAAGTCACCTCGGACATACTTCTCCATCACTCTCGCATCACTACAAGAGTGGAATGAGGCTCCTGAATTCACTACCCACTCCTCTAACAGACTCCACTCACTAAAGACCAACACATCTTCATGGTCTTCTGTCATTGTATTGGCCTACTCGTCCTCCCTCCTTGGTGCCGATCACTGATCTTGAAAGTGCCCATACTTATCATAATTTCAATAGTACACCGAGCTCAAATTCTTCTTCGATCTATCCCTCGGTTTAGATCTTGACCTACCCTGGTCCTTCCTCCCCTTTGACTCGTACCTCTCCCTATTGCCCACACTTAAAGTCGATGTCGAGGCTACTCTGGATTCTCTTCTTTGGATCTCTTCACTCAAGATCAAATCTCTCACCTCATCTAGCTTAAGTACCACCTTCCCCGCCAAGGCACTCACTGCTGTTACCGTTCCACTCTAACTATCGAGTAAGGAACTTAGCAAAATTAGGGCTTGTACCTCATCGTCAATCTTTACCGAGCTCAATTGGGCAATCATCGCATTGAACTCATGTAGGTGATTGGCCACCATATCACTCTCCACCATCTTGAGGTTGAACAACTTCCTCATCAAATGTACTTTGTTGATGGCCGAGGGCTTCTCGTACATCTCGGACAAAGTCTCCAACATCTCCTTGGTGGACTTCGACTTCACCGTGTGCAATGTCACATCTCTAAACAATGACAATCGCACCACGCTCATTCTTTCTGGTCTAGCAACTTTCACTTCTCTTCTTTCATATCGTCCAGCTTCTTCTCACCAAGAGGTAGGTGCAAATCATTGCCATACAAATAGTTCTCTATTTGCATCTTTCAAAAGCCATAATCTACACCATCTAACTTCTCCACGAGCGACTTTCCTTCACCCATCATGCTTGCTCCCACCACGCCCTAACTCGATCTCGGATACCAGTTGTTGGGGAAATACCCACTTTTCCGTGGACCCAAGCAAAGCAACGAATACACAAGCACGAGCAAGCACGAACACACACTAAGTACGAACCACAAGCACAAAGGAAAGCACAAGGAGGGACAAAAAATATTTATTCACCTCGTTCGATCCTCAACGATCTACATTCGGGGGAGTGCCAAGCTAGGAGAGGTTCCACTATATCACACACACACATTTGGAGCTTCACTTACTCACTAAAATAGATGCCACATTTTGGCTCACTCTCCTCTTCTCTCTTTTTCTCTCTTCTCTCTCGTCTCCTTCACTTGAAGTTCTTGGCAAATGGCAATCACACTATTACAAGATGGGGCAAATGGGTATTTATAGTGTCCACAACCTAGGGAACTATTTGGGGGTCTTGAAGGGCATTTTGGTCCAAGTCAGCAATTTTTTGGACCTGACTGGCCACCGCCCATCAACTGGCGACCGCCAGTAGCTTCGCCCAGAAGCTACTGCCTCGCCACACTAGCGATCACTAGTGCACTAGCGCCCGCCAGTGCCACTAGTGCCTGCTAGTTGGCTGGCGCCAGTCAGGCACGTTTTAATTCGACGCTTCGTCTTCACTCGACTCAGAGCCTTGATTAGGTAAATATTTTTTGACATCCACGACATGCCACATCATTTTTTCTACTAGCACGCCCATGTTTCCTCGTCATCCACTTTTGCTACAAAATATGAGAACTTGAATTTGCAAATATAATTTACAAAGAAAATGAAGTATTTGAGAAACAACATAGCGTAATTACGAGCTGGACCAAGATTTGCATGATGTCAAGGAGATAAAGGATGAGAAATTCCACATGGAGGTTAAGAGTATAGCAAAACATTATTTGTAATATAGGATGATGAAGTCTTGGAATTTCTAAAAAGGATCAAAGAAGTTGCTAGTAGCATAAGGTAATAACCGTGGATATCTTCGAAGCTTAGATGAAAGAGTAACGATCATTCCACACTCGATTAGCAATGGTTGTATGAGCTCGTGTTTCTTTCTTTAGGCGACATGTGCTTACGAGTACTAACTGTTGTAATAAATATCAAGTGTAATTGTTTATTATTATGATATTTTTTTCTTGGTAAATATACCACTGAGGATTTGACTTGGAATGACCACCGTTCAATTTATCATGACAAGATTCTACTTTAAAAAAACTAGCGTAAAGGGCGATAGATTTCCCCAAGAGCAGCAAGCATTAATTGAGTTTCTTTCGAGGGTTTGCATTTAATGGAGTTCGTACGATGTAAATTTGACCAAAGCATTAGCCATGTTGATTCGGTCACATGGATGGTGGTCCTATTGGGCCTTCACTCTCGTGCTCCACAAGTCAATTAAGTCGGTGTCCTGGCCATATTTTTCATGTTGATAATACGGTTTTGGATTGAGTGAGGACTATTAAAAAATCATTCTTATGGAGGGGACGATTTTTGATTAGTCAAATTTACTTTTTAATCTAGATTTTTCTTAGTAAATTAAAAAAAATCTAAATTAAAAAGTTAACTTTTTTTGATCCATTTCACTCAACCCGACCCCTGATAATACTCCAAACACATCAAATTCTGTTTTCAAATTCTACAACAAGCGTCTTGAGAGTGCTTGGTTTGTATTTCCAACAACTCAATATTAATTAGGAAAAGTTCTGTGATCTGACATTTTATAAAAAATATTGCGTAGTTTCTGTTTGTATTTCTATATAAATTTTTTTTCCAAAAATAGGTCTAACGGCGTTGTACTGAAATGAATTTGTCCTATTAATTAAGTTAAAATAACATTAAGATATATAAATCGGCTGAATTTGAAGGTAAAATAGTATCTGTAAAAAAAATTATGCTACAAAAAGTTTGAATCGCTATATATAGTGCTACAATGTGGTGCATCTGGACACACATAAATTGTGTAGTATTCGAAGATACAAGATAAGACCGGAACTTCTTAGCATTCTATTTTCTTACGTGTTAGAGAGTGCTAATTTGGTCCCAATCGCTTGTGGATTTGGGGGGCAAGACCTAGAATTGTACCTAGCCACCCTTAGTTCGAACTAGGAGTCCAATAGTTGCTGGAATTACACGGAGTTGATAGCAATTGTAATTGCTTTTGGAGAAATAAAATTAGTATTCATAAAAAGAAGAATAAACTAACTTAGTAACTTCTCCTTTCT
Source organism: Hypericum androsaemum (assembly GCA_963995505.1). NCBI lineage: Eukaryota > Viridiplantae > Streptophyta > Magnoliopsida > Malpighiales > Hypericaceae > Hypericum > Hypericum androsaemum. The sequence continues at coordinate 9,953,967 of OZ023189.1, forward strand.
GGACGCCGGTAGATCCCTTCCCCGACGGATTTTAGGGAAAATATTGCATCGGCCGTCGGTGAAACCTTTACCATTGGCACATTTACATTTCTCGGACATTTGGCTGCGGTCAAAACATCACAAATAGGGTCCGACAATATTTAACTCTGAATATCGGAACTTTCTAGAAAAAATATTTTTGTTGCGGTGCCCACAAAAAAGGAAAAGGCTTCTAAAAGCTAACAATTGAAAATAAATCTTATCGATTTCCCTATCCTAGATGCTTGATATAATCATATAAATATATGATTATGTATTTATATGCTTCCGGGCACCATCTTGTCCTAGTCTTTGCTTTCAGAATGCAATTATAGAGGAGAAGATGGTGATTTGTAGGCCTAATGTATCTTCTTCATCACATGTTTTCCAACTTTATCACTTTTGCTTGTCTCCATCCGGAATGGGCACAATATCATTACAAGCCTTTTGGATACAGACTGTGAGCAATATTTTTTTACAAATATTCTTAGATTCTAAAAGAAAATTATTCTATTATTTTGTGTACCATGTAGTTTATATGGGTTGACTTGCGGGTAATTTCGTTGGCTTGCCAAATAGTGACGGAAGAGATGATCGGGGAGAAAATCTTAGGGACAGTTAAATACGTTTTTTTCTCAAACTATAAGCACATATCAATATACAGTATTTTTTTGAATAAGTAATAGTGATAATTATAATCTAAATAGTGTAAAATACTTTCTTCTTTCAAAATTACGACCACTGGTATCGTCATAATCTTTTACCACGATAAAAACAATGGTAAAAAAAGAATACCCAATAAAAAAATATATCTTAACGTTAACATTGCTAGAGATAAATTTACACTATGACACTCCAAGCTAATTACACAAGGCCACCCCAATATAACCCTATATAACCCACCCTTACAAAAGACATCTTGGCCATCAACTCTCCAATATACCCTATTTCAATAAATTAGGATGACGAAACTGTATGTTATGTATGGAGAACAAGTAGGAATACCGTTAAAAAATGACTCAAAATCTTAGAATTTGTATTCTAGTTAGATTCTATGTTAGACTCTTAGTTAGATTTTGTTTAGATCCGTAGGTGACTTTGATAGGCTCTATAGTTGTTTCGTAGAGACATGGTTAGCAAGAAGCTATTTTTATCTCGTAGAGGTATGCTTAACAAGAAGCTATGGTTATCTCAAGGTAAGTAAAAAACAAAGGTGTTCTGTAGGTTTGGCATTAGGAAAGCAGAACCATGTATTATACCAATGGCGAATCAGGTTCAATCCCACTCAAAGATGAATAGTGAAGTTCCTAATATGTCAAAAGTTCTAATAGCATTGGTTTCGAACAACATAAACAAGGTCCAATGAGAAAGCGGTTTGAGGTTGCAAAGTACATGGATGACCGAAAAAATAGAGAGACGTCTATTGATCATAAGTTTACTTATGCAGGAGAACTCGTGTGTTGGGGTTCCATCTAATTTGGACAAAGATGGAGAGAGGAGGAGGGTTTTTATTGAGGATGGAGTGTAAAGATTGAATGTGGAGTCGGTATGATTTTGGGTAGAACTTCATATTTTTTCTAATGAGTAATTTTTCATCAAGGTGGAGATTGTTAAAGAATGGCTCAAAATATAAGAATTTGTACTCCAGTTGGATTCTACGTTAGACTGCTTGTTGGATTCTATGTTAGCCTCCAAGGTGAATTATGTTTTAAACTCTTAGGTGACTTAGATAGACTCCGTGGTTGTATTAGGGTGAGCCTATAAATAGATAGGGTGACTCTAACCCTAATTGAATAGAGTTAGAGCTTGAGTTGGTGTTGGGACAGTGGGCAACTCATCAATAAGATTTCTCCCCTCTCCCATGGACATAGATAATTTGTCGAACTACGTAATTCTCTTATTTTTGTTTCATGTTCTTGTTTTCTTGAGTTAGAACAAAGGTAATTTTGATGTGCATCCATACTTTTAGTATGTTGATTTTCTGACAAGTGTTAATTAAACTCGAACCACGTAATTATCTTATGTCTGGTTGATATTTTATTTTCTTGTGTTAGAAAATAGATAATTCTGCAGCTCATCCAGACCTTTAGTAGGTTGATTTCCTAACATATACCAATTAGACCCAAATTTGATGACTTATCTGAATCAAGACCTTTAGTATCTGAATCCGCATGAATATTAAAATCTTGATTTTAATAATAAAATTATATATATATACACTAATTAATAAAATTAAAATAAAATACAAAATTCCAACTGACCTTAGAGAATCTCTTAATCATGATATGGACTAATGACGCGGAAGAGGTTATATGATCAATCCGGTGTAGAAGTCGGCTAGTATTTCTATTAGAAATTACGAGATTTCCAAGTCCATGCCTTAGTAGTTATGGGTGTCTTTGGTTGTAATTCTGGGTATGGATTGGGTACGGAATACCACTATTCCGAACCGTTTGGAATAAAGACACGCGAAATTTTTTTTACAAACGTGCTAAAATATGGGGACCAAAATAAAAAAAGTCACACACAAACACAGGCCGGATACAAATGTCATTATCACATAACTGCGCATGCCAGTATCACATAACTGCACATACCATTGTGACCTTTTTGTAAAAATGCTAAAATATGGGGACCAAAATAAAAAAATCATGCGTGCCATTATCATCAACGGGGACTTACCGTTTTCACAAAAACAAATGCCATTATCACGTAACTGTACTTACCATTATTACATAACTACGCTTGCCATTATCACATACTTGTGCTTGCCGCTGCGGTCTTCCTTCACTCCAAACCGTTCGGAATCAATTCCTTCACTTCGTACCCAATCCAAAGCCGTACTTTTGAACATGCCTAGAGAAGCAGAACACAATAATACTCGGCATAACTATTTATTTTAGTTGTCATATTTAGTATTAGGTAACTCAATACATGATTGTACATTCAATACTATTTAAAGAAACAAAAGATAAAATGCATTAATTTGATAAAATCATTCGTCTCAATTTATTTTCAAGAATAAGGAAAGTCACAGGAGTAAAACCTACCAAATCACTTATACTAAACCAAATCCAAAATAATTTAATCAAATACTAAAATTGGCTACGCATCAGAAATAAGCTTATGTTAAGAGAAAATGAGAGGTGAGAGTGTGATTGGTTTTAGGGGTGAGTACGCAAATAATTCAAATATTCATACTAAAATTGCATCTATTCGAAAATTGAACAAGAATTTATGTGTCCGTATACGCACAAGGAACTATAAGGTATACAAAAAATTGGATACGTATAATCTAAATTTTCTAATTTATTAAACAACATATCGTGTACGATTTTATTAAAATGAAATGTCATCCAAAATTATTATAGCAAAAGAAATATCACCCGGATATTTTGTCACGTAGACAAATATGTATATTTTTAAATCAAATATTTGAATTAAATTTTTTTTAACTGAAATCGTAGTCGTATTCAAAAATATAAATTTTCAATAAACTGAATCTGTGTCATAATATTAAAATATATGAATTTGAATCCGAAAAAAATTACACACGGATATCAAATAGTAGATAAATGATCACAATTAATTGGTCTAAACATGGTGAAGAAAATGAAAAAAAAAGTTTAGGATAATATAATAAAACAATATCATAAGAAAGAGTTTAGTATCTAGATCCTTCTTATTGTCTCTTAGGTTACTAGAGACTTTGTACATAAAATGATCACTACATATTGCCTCATTTGTGACCATTCCCTCGTTGCTTTGTAATCTAATACATTAGTCTAATATACAAGTAGTCCCATATTAAACTTGCATACTTGTGTTATATCTTCCCTCTTTATGGATTAAGTAGTGAAAGTTAGTGATGGTAGACTTACTTAGATTAGCGAGAGCACGAGTGCCACACAAATAACTTGCCTTGAAAATTTTTTCCGCGACAGTAAGCTCTGAAGTGTGAACCAAAGGAGGATGCTTATTTGAGACATGTGAAACTAAATCCGAGCAATAATAACCTTATTAACTTGGTTGTTACTAGAACCACGAGTACTCCATATTTACTTAGTTGTTATTAGATTCTTAATTCAAAATGAAGTTTTCAAAATTAAAAATTATCAAATTTTGATTCTCTCTAATTATTTTTTATTCTTACTATAAATGTTTAGATTTATTTTTGAGTTTTATTTTTAGATTTGATTTTGGTTGAACTTGGGAGGAAGAAGATGAAGTCGGAGAAAGAAGAGGGGGAAGGAGAGAGATTTTTTTTAAGTAGGAGGGGCATTTCAATCTTTTCAAGTGGGAGTTCGCCGAAGAAAATAACATATTCTGGCAACATGGACTCGAAAGTTTTTAAAACCAAACACGATAAACAACATGTATTTTGAAAACATAGGAACCTGAGAATGAGGAAAACCGAACCACAGAGACGTGTAATAAAAAATGATGAATAACCACAATAGATTATTAGCGGTATAATAACCACATTAACAACTACTTTTTTTTAGAATGACAACTACTGGAAAGGGAAAACAACAAATAGAAGTTAAAGAACCATGCTCTCTATAAAAAAAAAGAACCATGCAACAAATAATTAGTTAATTACAAGACTCCACTAATTTGATCCAACTACGTTATTGCCAAACAAGATCCTCGAACTGGACCGATCATCTTACGGGAGTGAAAGACAGATCGAGGAAGAACAAAAAAAACCCAAAATCTGGAAAAGAAGTCCATAAATTAACAAAGTCTCTGAATTGGTCAGGGTCACATAAACTAATTTCTTTTATAAATCTTGAAATTAAAAAACTATCAAATTTTATTTACGGACAATTTTCTCAATAATATTTTGTAAGGAACACTTCTAATCGCACTAACCATTGCATTGTATCCAGGAGGTGGTGATGGCTTGATGGAATTCCCCAACTGCCCCGTTCCGGTGATACTGACTATTGATTGACAAAAGCTAAAGTAGCGAAAGTGGACAATCTTTATTACTTGGGAGATTCTTACGCTGTATTATCCACCATACTGTTGATCGATTGTTCCTTTTTATGGGGAATGAAATTTGTTTCTTTTTTTGCGATACAGTTTCACAGTTCTTCATGTTCATTTTTAAAAAGAGCAATTCTTCATATTAAAAAAAACCCATTGATTCTTAGCAGGGGATTCAGTAACTAATAACCATTTTGTCTTTCAAAAAGAAAATTTTTAATCATTCTCATTGAATTTATTGCTGTAGCGTGAGGATAAAAAAGAACCATCTTAACCAATATGAAAATTAAAATTGGAAGAAATTTTGAAAAAATGATTCTAGACATAATTTAATCACTATTCTTAAAATATGCTTATTCAAGAATATTATAAGATCAAACGACCAACAAAATTCATTATTTAAACCTAAAAACTAAAATCTAAAAGCAAATTGTTTTAATGATTATGGAGATAAAGTGAGATAATTCACAAATGAATTGAGATGAAACGAATGATTAAAAAAATTAACAGCTACAAGCTACAAGCTACAAGCTACAAGCAACATCAACAATTATTAGTTTATGTTATTTAATTTGTCAAAATTCTGGTATCCATACTCCTACTCCGCTGCTTAAATATAGGTTTCAATTAGTTGCCAAAGATCATTTGGTCTAAGTTCTAAGGGTACAAAACGTACATGAATTGACGGAGATTTATGACTCGATTAATAACAGATATACTTTAGTATAAATATTTATCTTTTAAAAACATTTCAATTGGCCAAGCTTGATATGAGTGCTTGATATTTTCAACCAAAAAAAAGTGCTTGATAAAAATCGACGTTAATTTTCACTTCAAGATTCATGCATTTTGTTTATGGCCATTCAGTTCTTCCCTCAAACTTATCAGCTAAACATCCCCCATATTTAATATTTGCAATCCCATACATAGACAAAAGAAATTAATTTTGTCAATTGCCTGAGACAGAAACTTGGGACGCATCAAACAAATTTGTTATACTTCAAAAAAAAAGAAAATGTTTATATACAAAAGGCATGGTCGACCATTACATGCCAATAATTAAATGAGCTGCATCTGCATTTGGTCTTTCTCTTTTAAAATTATTTGACCACACCATATTTATATTTATTTGAATATTAATATTTAGCGTATGGGCCCAATTTCCTAGTCCATCGTTACACATTTTCAGCTGTCAGTCACATGAGTTACTTCTCTCACGCAAAAGCAACCTTTTCTTTTCTTCCTTCCATTTGTACAGATTTAATTTCCCCATTAAAATAATATCGTACCATTTAATCCCCCGAGGACATAGATATATAAATAATTCCTCGTAGGACATTAGCTCCCCAAAACTCACACTCCCTCTCTTCTTCTTCTTCTTCTTCCTCCCCCCTCCTCTTCTCTGCCTCAGAGAAAGCACATAAATATATTCTCTTCCTCACTCTGATCAATGGAGGAGGAGAAAATGATGGATCACTGTTCAGAAAATTTGGAAATAACCCACCAACAGAATTCTCCCAAAAGAGCCAAGGGTGGCCTCGTTACCTTGCCCTTCATCATAGGTACGTAGTTGTGTTAAATGCTTGACGGGTTTTTTTATGATACGAAATTGAATTAGTCGGTTAAGTTACGTGTTTAATTATGTGTGGATGTTGCAATGATGATAGCAAACGAGGCATTTGAGAAGGTGGCAAGCTATGGACTGATACAGAACATGATCCTCTACTTGATAAAGGACTACCACATTGGAGTAGCCAAAGGGACCAATATACTCTTCTTCTGGTCGGCCGCCACCAACTTCACGCCGGTGGTCGGAGCTTTCGTCTCCGATTCCTTTCTGGGTCGCTTCCTCACAATTGGCCTCGGCTCTCTCTCCAGTCTCCTGGTAATAAATAAATAACCAGCTATAACGCATTATTTCATTTTAACTATTTCATTAAATTTGCCTTTTGATTTTCTCATCGGTCAATCGATCAGTACGTTGTTTTAATTTATTCGAGATTTATCAAATTTGAGTTGCTAAAAATACAACAACGGTATTTGTTCAGAGAATTTTGTATCATTTAAAGTTCTACCCGATTCGAACATAAATTAATTAATTTAGTAGGTGTCCGAGTACTTGATGATATATACTTAAAATATAAAAACTATATAATTATAAAAAATATTCTTGGGGATATATATTTTTAGAACTTTTTAATAAGGGAGCTGCTCTGCTCCACCAATAAATCAATTCTCGATTTAAATCTGACATTGGCGTATGAAAGCTTCCATATACATGTGTTGCTTAGGTGGGTCCCACTAGGGCTTCAAAGTTGGGCCTGTATTGGTCGGTAGTCAGGTCCTGTTCCTAAGAAAAATAATTAATGAATTGGAACTTGGCGTTACCCATCTGGCCCTATACTATACTGGCCTAGATATTATTTATTTTTTCACCATACGGTTTCCCATTTGACTGCGTATGGACTTTTGGGTTGGTGTTGCACTAACAGTCAACATATAGTATCCTTTTGATTGTTACCTAGATTATGTGATTTTTGGTTATATTTTTTTTTTGAGGGACTGATTATATATATTAGATACAATAGCTTTTGATAAAAATGTGGGACCACTAGAATAGGATAATTTTATATTGTTCGGTGATAATTTTGTGGTGGATGATACATAATCCATTTTGCACCCTCTTGACTTTATTAAAAAATCAATAATTTAGATATTATCAACTGGTAAAAAAAAATCATCATAAAATTATTCGATTATAAAGCAACCGTCTTTTCTTTACAAGTTGTAAATGCATTCTTACTCTCTGGCCAAATGGAGGGTCTTCGCTTGGCAGACTCTTATTCACACTCATTTATTACGTTCTTATTTAAACTGAGTGTTGAACTACGTTCTTTAGAAGAAAAAAAAAAATAAAAACTTCAACAAACGCATGGAAGTATTTTTGGGAATACTTCTCACCATAAGTTTTTAGAGCTCAAATCAATTATAGAGCTAGTAGAAAGAGATGAAAAATAAAATTATTGATGAATTATGGATTTTTTATATTGGAAGGTAGATGAATTATTGAATTATTGTTTGGCTAACCATCTATTCATAATTGACAATTTTTGAACCGTGAGAATAATGGACTCATGATCATACCCTATCTTTTACATTCGTAAAATTTAAATTCAGATATCTTAGTTAAACCCAAGTCCATATTTCGATTAACATACGTCAGAGATTCTTAATTGGTTAGATAATAACTGATAGGAGCTAAGGCACTTCCCATCTGATGTGAAAAGGGGAATTTTGAATTTCCGTATAGAAACAGAAGAGGTAGTGTAGATAGTGGACGTTGGGCTGGATGGGCCACCGAAAGCTGCAATACTCGACAAAATCAGTTTAGGTAACGCTCACCTAATTGTCCGCTATATGGGGCCCAAATTAAAAAAAACATGACTTGGGCTAATATTTTAGCGAAAATAAAATGGATACTTTCCAATTTCTTAGGGTTCAGGATAAGGTTAAGATTTACTTGGGCTTCAATGAAAGTGTTTCCTGTTTAGTTACACTAAATTTTATTTTTTGGGTCAGGCGTTACACTAAATATTGAAACAAACATTTCCTCCATCTGGGTATTTCTTTTTCTTGTCAACCTGTTGAGATAATCACATTTATGGTTAGTTCGTTTACAAGTGAGATAAATTCACATAGTTATTATTTTAAGATATTAGATTGGATATAGAAATTCAGACACATCTGTCATGAACTTAATAGTTGGAGAGTTAGCATAGCTTACCTCTGAGAAAAAAGAAATCATTTTGCAGAAACAAGTTTGAATGTAATCCAAATTATGCAAAGAAGATTACCTAATCATTGTGCATGTGCTAATTCTTTCAGATATATAGTTAGATGAAACTGTCAAATTAACAAAAGAGCCATCAAAAAATTAATATTTGGTTCTTCATGATGATCAAGAAGTGAATGATCATAAAGAAATTGAGCTTGACTGTTGTTTCTTGTGATTGCTCGAACGTTTACATTATTGAGCTGCATCAGATCCTGTTATTTTCAGGGGACGATCCTTTTATGGTTAACTGCCATGATCCCGGAAGCGAGGCCTCCGCCGTGCGATATAATGACCGGACAGACCTGCACAAGTGCAACAGCAGGCCAAAGGGCTATGTTGTTAGGATCATTTGCCTTGATCTCTGCTGGAGCTGGCGGAGTTAGGCCGTGCTCAATTGCATTTGGTGCTGATCAACTGTATGACAAGGCGGATCCGAAGAATAAAAGGGTTATGGAGAGCTTCTTTGGTTGGTACTATGCGTCGGCTGCCATTTCGGTTCTGGTTGCTTTCACAGGGATCGTTTACATTCAAGACCGTCTTGGATGGAAAGTTGGTTTTGGGGTTCCTGCAATCTTTATGTTCTTTTCGGCTATGCTTTTCTTTGTTGCTTCTCCGTTGTATCTCAAGTATAAATCGAGCAAAAGCTTGTTCACCGGCTTTGCACAAGTTATTGTGGCTGCATATAGGAACAGGAAAATACCATTCCCTTCTGGAGATAATTTATACCATACAAGAAAGGATTCGGATCTTACTAGGCCAACTTACACATTGAGGTACATCCTTATATACAACATTTTCTGTTCCGTGGATGAGCTCAGTTTTTGCTTTAACTTGTAAACTTAATGATGGCAGGTTTCTGAACAAGGCCTGTATCGTTAGAGATCGAGAACAGGATATTGCGCCAGACGGATCATCAGCTTCAAACCCGTGGCGCCTTTGCACGGTGGATCAAGTAGAGGAGTTGAAAGCTCTCATCAAAGTCATTCCTATATGGTCTACAGGAATAATGCTGTCAATAAATACCAGCCAGAACACATTTCCAGTACTCCAAGCTGGTTCGATGGATCGGCATGTTAGTTCAAGCTTCCAAATCCCGGCAGCCTCATACTCTATGTTCACCGTCATTGCACTCGCCTTATGGGTTATTCTCTATGACCGCGCCGTCCTTCCCCTAGCATCAAAGGTCAGAGGGAGGCCAGTTCGGTTGGGTGTTAAACTGAGGATGGGGATAGGCCTGTTCCTTTCATTTCTCGCAATGGTGGTTTCAGCGTCCGTAGAGAGTACCCGTCGAAGAAGAGCCATATCAGAAGGATTATCAGACAATCCACTTGCTGTGGTCAACATGTCTGCCATGTGGCTTGTGCCTCAGTATTGCCTGCACGGTTTCGCAGAGGCGTTTTTTGCGATAGGCCAGACGGAGTTTTACTACGCTGAGTTCCCAAAGAGCATGTCCAGCATTGCTGCCTCCATGTTCGGCCTAGGGATGGCGGTCGCAAGCTTACTGGCGAGCCTTATATTGAGCACGGTGGATAAGACGACTTCGAGAGGAGGCGAAGGAAGTTGGGTCTCTAATAACATAAACAAAGGGCATTACGACAGCTACTATTGGCTTCTTGCAATTATGAGTGCCATAAACTTGCCATACTTCTTGATATGTATTTGGGCTTATGGCCCTTGCAAGCAACAGGTAGAAAGTTTTAGGCATGAAGAGGAAGAACTTAAGCAGGATGGGCTGCCAATGAAAATCCAAATCAGGAGTTTGATTCAGAATGGAGGATGCAGAGATGAGGCAGAATGAGTCATGTTGGTGTGGTTTTTGTGGCTTGAACTTCCTTTTGTCTTTGGATTTTCTAAATTTTAGTACAAAAAGAAATTGATGAAACAGCCATTAATTATATCAACTAGCTAGTACAAATTATTGTTAGCTTTTGTCATGTTTGCAGTGTGATGAGCTTATTAAGACATGTGATTGCTGTAATTAATGTACGTACAGTGCACACCTACTTGGAAATTTAGTACTGTTTTGGCCTAAAAAAAAGAGTCAAGGTGGATTATGTGTGCGCTCTTCAGGTGTGTCACTTCAAGTCAAATCTCCGATTCTGACTCTCCCTTGTATCGTTAGAGCAAATGTTTATTGATGATTCTTATAGTAACGGCTCTAACATAATCCCGACCAATGAAGTACACGTTCAAACAACGAGCTACCATCAATTACAGGTGATGCGTTGGTGTAAGTTTTGAATGATCAAAGCTTGCTTGGTCGAGTTGGGATGTTGTTTTGGGCCATCCATTGTTTGCCAAGAGCAACTAATTCTCCGCTCTCTTTCTTCCTTACCTCTATTACCACCGAAGATAGCCTGTCCTTGTTGCCATAAACCTTGGCCTCTATCTCCACCACTTCCTGCACATAAAATTCCCATCCCAATGGAACAGCAAGTGTGTAAAAAAAAATTAATGATTGTTGGTCCATAAGCAACATGAATTTTTTTAATGAGATTCAAATCTTGCAAATAAAAAACACGCTATTGAAATAGCCAAACCCGACGATGCTAGAGTTCAGTTTTTTAACCACTTGCACCCATGGTTTAGGAAAAGATCTAATTTTAAGAAGACTTTAAATTGGAAAAAGGGAAGATAAAGATTTTAACTCAACTACGAAAAGCATTTCTGTTCTACCCAAAAAAAAAGCATTTTGAGAAATCATTTTCAATACTGGATTCTAAATATCTTTTTGGTAAAGATAAATTTTTATAAATTGTTAGGGTTTAAACTTGGACCGTCTTCAAATCATACAACATTTTGTACCATTATACTAAATAGTATTTGGCGATCGATCGATATTTAATATCAAGCCTTAAAAATATTATTTTATTTGATTAATCGCAATTTTTCAAAGATACCAACTTCCTAGATAATTTGGGAACCCTAACTAACCCCTCTCATTAAACAGCAGCAATCCAATTAAGGCTAATTAAAATAATCAGAGCAAAAAATTGAATAGAACAATTGAAGAAGAGTACGTGGTAGGTAGAGAGTAGTACATCGACGAAGACCGGGGAATAATAGGAGATGGAGAAATCAAGGGAGGCTCTGACGTGGCCGACGAGGGAGAGAATCGCCGCCGCACCGACGTCGTCGATCAGCGTCGCCATCGCTCCGGCGTTCCAACTCCCATCTCTGTTCTGTAGGGTAAGATTGATCACCACCTCTTTCGCTGTCTTCTTGGGGAAAATCAGTTAATAAAGTAGTTGAGTAAAGGTTATTTTTTTCTGACCGTGATACGGTCGGAAACGACGAAACGACATCGGATGTAGCCGCCGTGGGATTCTAGGATCCGGAGGCCCGACAAGGTTAGGGCTTCCAGTTGCTGGGACCCGCCCCTTGATAGCGATTCCAGCCACTTGTTGGATTCCTCTACTCGTTTCTTCTCTTCCATTTTGGCTCCTCTCTTCTCTTGTCTTCTTCCGAAGAGAGACAGACAGAGAGAGATGTTGTTTTCGGTTATGTAGGACTTTGCCTATTATTTTTAGGGAAAACTCAATTTTAGTACCACGTGTTGTGGCAAAAATTATTTAAATACTCTATAGTTTAAAACCCATCAATTGAGTCAAACACGCTAAAATATAAGTAAGTGATACGTTGTTGAGGCTGTGATACAATGTAAAGAGTTCTTATATCCCCCTTATTGTTTCTTACAGATGACTAATGAAGCCCACTCGTTCAAACAACGGGCTACCATCAATTACAGGGAATGCCATACACTTAGACATGCTAATACGTTGGAATGAGTTTTGTCGGATCAAAGTTTGCTTGTTCGAGTCTGGATTTGGTGTTGGGCCATCCATTGTTTGCCAAGAGCAACTAATTCTCCGCTCTCTTTCTTCCTTACCTCTATTACTACCGACGATAGCCTGTCCTTGTGGCCATTTACCTTGGCCTCTATCTCCACCTCTATTTCCTGCAGATAAAAATTCCCGTCCCAATGGAACAGTAAAATTGTGAAAAAGAAGAAAGTAACCAAATTTTAAGTCACAAAGTACAGTAGTACATCATTAATTCTAAAAAAAAAAAAGTAGAGTACATTTTCGGTGGGTGCTGAGTTTATCGCGCAGCCAGCTGTCACTTGTCACAAATGTAGTTTATTTGATCAATCATAATTTTTTATCAACCAGAAACAAAATTGTTCTTGGAAAATGAAAAATTGTCGAGTTCGTATTATAAATACTTTATGTGAACCAAAGAGTACTTGAAGAGAATGATGGGATTGAGAATGACCAACGTTCGAATAATAATCACAATAAAGATCTACTTACTGTAAATATTTTATGTGAATCAAAGAGCATTTTCTTTAATGATATAAGAAAAGGATGAAATTGAAAATGACCAGTTCAAATCCTTATCACAACAAAAATTTACTTATTATCATAAAAAATAAAAGAAAAAATTTAGAGGGCCCAAAGTTTTAATATAATATACTAGGAGGTTCATTGGTTAGTAAGTTAGTCTCTGAATTTTAAGAAATTGTACACGTTAGTCTATCTGATTATTTTTTGTCTCAGATTACAACACGAGATTACTAAAATAACTCTTACCAAAAAAATTGGATGCATAATTAAATCTCTAGTGTTGCTACAAGCTACAGCTGCTATAAGTTCACGTCCTATAGTATTACTATGTCCTGTAGCATTAGACTAATACACCGTAGATTTTTTTAGTACAAGTTGGATGGATAATTAAATCTCTAGTACAAACCACAAATTTAGCTATAAATGTTATTTCGTAACCAATTGCTATCGTGTCCTGAACATGGAAAATCATGTTGATCACTATCACTTAACAATCGCATGCGAGTACTACAAGTTGGAAACATAATTAAATCTGCTACAACTGCTACAAGTTGGACGCATGCAAGTACTGCTTCTCCTACGACATGAAATTTAATAAGTAAATAAATCAAAAACCATTCATATGACATTAAATTGGTATCTCTTAGTGTTGAATTTCTATCCTTGTTTGACTTGATCATTGACCACCTCTTCAATTTGTCTCATCATTTATAGCTATTACTAGTTACAATAACTTAAAGTTCTCGTCTTAAAGAGGACGGTGTTCTATTTGAGGTTTATGGTTCATTGAATTTTTTTTATAACAGCGGCTTAAGTTTTAAGTTTTTGTTCTATCTTAAGATGATGTACCATGGTATAAGCAGTGTAACTTCTCATTTTGGGATTTTGGGGTTTTGGAGGAATACTAAAATTCTACTTATAAAAAAGAGTTTTTGTTCTTTTGATGGCTTGGAACTTTTTTTACTTTTGGTGAAGTTTTTTATGATTTTTGTGTTTTAATATGAAATAATCTCATATTGTAATCTGAGAAATAAATTGGAAGTACTAATAAATTTAATTTCTTAAAATTTAGTGACTAATTTTTCTCATACCAACATCTCTCTTATTAAACATCAGCAATCCAATTACGGCTTATTAAAATCATCAGATGAAAAATTGAATAGAACAAACGAAGAAGTGCACTCTACATCGACGACGACCGGGGAATAATAGGAGATGGAGAAATCGAGGGAGGCTCTGACGTGGCCGACGAGGGAGTAAATCGCCGCCGCCCCAACGTTGTCGATCAGCGTCGCCATCGCTCCGGCGTTCCAACTCCCATCTCCGTTCTGTTATTTATTACCATCAGACACAGTTAATTGACAAGTAATTAATTACAGCAGTTGAGTTGAAAATTCTTTCTAACCGTGATACGGTCGGAGACGACGAAACGACATCGCATGTAGCCCCCGCGGGCTTCCAGGATCCGGAGCCCCGACAAGGTTAGGGTTTCCAGTTCCTGGGACCCGCCGCGGGATAGCCATTCCAACCACTTGTTGGATTGCTCTACTCGTTTCTTCTCTTCCATTTTGCTCATCTCTTCTCGGAGAGAGAGAGAGAGAGAGAGAGAGAGAGAGAGGTTGTTTTCTTGTCAACGGAAGAGAGATGTTGGTTTCGGCTACGTGGGAGTTGCCTAATATGTTTTAAGGGAGGGAGTTGGTTAATTTTCCAAAAAGGGGTTAATTTTCCCGACAATTCCCTGAATGGGGTTGTCAGGGGATGAATTCCCTGTCTGGGGTTGAGCCGGAAACCGCTCCCGTCGGAGTATTTTGTGGTTACCTAAAACCGCTCCCCACGGGGCGTTATGTTGTATACCACAAACTGCTCCCCCGGGAGCGTTTCCCTTTTAACCAAAAACCGCTCCCGGGGGAGCGTTTTCTTTTTTAAATTTTTTTTTGCCACAAACCGCTCCCCCAGGAGCATTTTATTTTTTACCATAAATTTTATTTTTATACCAAAACCACTCCCGCGAGAGCGTTTTGTTAGCATTTTTTAATACCACAACCGGTCCTCCGGGAGCCAATTTTTTACCAAAAATCCCACCAATTTAATTCCAATTGTCCCATTTAAACCAGACCCCGGATTATACATGTAAGTTTGTAATAAATCTCTTAAATTTTTGTCTTAATAAATCTCAGATTCCATTATTTTTTTAACTTTTACCTGTATAATATATATGGTAGTATAAGTTATTGGGCAATTAACATCTGTAATAACGAGTACACCCTGGCAAAACATCCACAATATACGATAGAAATTTTTAATTTATTTTGTTAATTATCTAAAAACTAGAAAATTAAATTTGGAGGCAACCGATGGCTTAAATAAAGCAATGAAAATTTATTTAAAAAATGCTACCACAAACCGCTGCCCCGGGAGCGTTTTATTTTTAACCAAAAATCGCTCCCGGGGGAGCGTTTCCCTTTTAACCAAAAAACGCTCCCGGGGGAGCGTTTTCTTTTTTAAAAAAAAATTTTGCATGTGGAAATATATAATATACATAAATAATAATATATTACATAAATAATAATATATTACATACATAAATACGTATTTATGTAATAAATATTATTTTATATAAATATGTATTTATGTAATATATTACATATTTCATAGAAATCGTATATATGTAATATATTATTTATTACAAAGTTATAAGTCAATAGACTCTTGTAGATTGGTTGGTTAGAGTGGTTATTTAAAATTGTGGAAGTCTTCGGTTTTGTGTATTTTTATTTGGATTTTCTCCCCCTTGCTCATTGCAGCTAATTTTTTTTCCGGTGATAACACAAACGGGAGCAGTTTTTTTGGCAAACCAAAAAACGCTCCCCGGGGAGCGGTTTTTGGCAAAACTAAAAACGCTCCCGGTGGAGCGGTTTTTGGCAAAACAAAAAATGCTCCCCACTGAGCGATTTCTGGCTCGACCCCAGACAAGGAAAACATCTCCTGACAACCCCATTCAGGGAATTGTCGGGGGAATTAACCCCTTTTGGAAAATTACCCGAGGGAGTTGCCAATTTGGGATGCTTCAGTTCAGTACACATGTCTTTCGTCTTTTGGTTGACCGACAATCACTTATATTCTAGCTATAGTTGACGGTTCTAGGTGTCCACTTCGAGAAATTGAAAAATGCACCGGTATTAAATATTTATTGGAAGAAATAAAAAAATTTATCTGGTTTAAATTTGGATACAGTAGTATCCGAATACCGGATGGTCTAAGAAAAAAAATTATATTTTGGTTGAGGGAAACTTATTTTTCTTACCATATTTCTTTGGCCGAAATTTTTTTGTAAGTAGGAACAACAATGGACAGGATCCATGTAGAATTTATAGGACTCATATTCTTACTCTGATACTCTATAAAAATCAGGATTCAAGCTAAATCCGAGTCCTAAAAAATTGACAGCATCAGGGCGGCCTGCAAGTCTGTGTTATTTAAAAATTATTTTATTTTTAAAAAATTAATATGTTCTTTGATTGTTCTCAAATTGTGAGGAGTACTAAAAATATGAATGCAATTGATTTGTTCATTAAAATAAATCAATATAAAGAAATCAAATAAGAAAATAAAATAATGGAAGTTGGTTAGGTTGAGATAGAGAATTTGTTATTATGTTTAGTAATTAATAAACATATATATTATTTTAAAAAATTGGGGTAGGATGAGGGTACAGTCTTGTAGATCCATATCCTTGCCCTTATCCTTTCAAAATATAAGAATTTGAGCAAGATTCAGTTTAGACACGGTCAAAGTCAACGCGTATTGGACCCTTAGAATCTGGATTCGGATAAACCCTCATGGTAATGGTTTAATTACCTTCCCTGTCCTTTCAAAAAAAATTCAAAATAATCTTTCATCAAAAAAATTTACTGTGTGGACTATTCAAATGCATTGTCAATTCAGGTTCTAGTATCAGAACTACGAGAGGTAATAAATCTATCACCTACTAACTTTTGACGTGTTCCTATAGCTCGAATTCAACTGTATTGGATAGTTCGTGTCCTCTTAATATGAAACTTTGTAATTGGGTTATTAGTATTTTGGCATTTTTCACCTAAACTGCCCTTGGACAGTCATCTGTAACCACTGCAACTACTCATCTATTGCCTCTACATTATGATCCTTCCGAAGTCGAGTACTACTAAAGCGATTGGCATCTACCTCGAAGCGGTTAATGATTTCGTATATTTGAACACGAATTGATTACAGTAATTAGAACTGCAATAACGACAGATGATATCTAACATCTCTCTCTCTTTCTTGATTTTGTGTTAAGAGTGCAATGCACTCTTAACATAAACTCAATTTCTGGTTCAACTAGAACAATCATTCACCAGCTTTCGGTGATTCCTACAAGATTATATTGGATACAAAGTTCACTATAATTGGTAAGTTAAGATAAGATTATATTATCTTAGGCATGTTCTTTGACTAATTAGTGGTTTCATGTGCTTCGCTAATGTTTTGGTAAGAAGTTCCATTCTGCTTCACAATGACTGGCTGACTGACAACAGAATCAAATGACAAGAGCAAAGGGTTTGGATGCAATTACATAGCACATAACAATTTTGGTCTGTACTTCTGCCAAAACTACAAAGCAATCTCCCTTTTCGTGTAAGATTTCGGGCGTGAAAGAAACATCTTCTGTAATCCCAGATGAAAAAAAACAGATTTTAACCAAGAGAAACCGCACCAATCGCAACACAACTTTGCAACTACAGTTTGAATTCTTAGCTGCAACAAGCTAGCATCCAAATCCTAGCAGGCACATTAACTGATCTCCTCACCTTCAGTCTCACGGTAATGTTTATTGCAGACAGTGACAATGCCGGCTTATTCAGAGAAAAGCATCTATTTCCCGAGCCACCTTTTCCACCAAGAGGATAGAGTAGTCCCTTGCTTGGGAGGAGGGGTAAGGAGGTCAAGCATAATCTCCCTCTCCTTCAGGGTCAATGGAACCCCTCTGATATGATCCAAAGCCATGATGTGTACATTAGTCCTTTGCTTGTGCTTGTTGAACGCCCAAATTCCCCCACCAACAGCGGCAATCAAAAGCTGTTCCAAAAATGCAACATGTTAAGAATCGTTCCCCGTAGAACTACAAACAAACGAGGCTCGATTTTGTTACGTAAACACTGACCGGAGACAGCCACAGCCCAGCAGTCTGCAGATCAAACTTTGGGGCGTAAAGTACAGTTTCCCCGAAGTCATCCTCCAACTTCTTAAAAATCTCTTTGTCTGTCTTCCCTGCCTTAATCTCATCGCGTATCAACTGCACCACACAAATTTCCCGCTTATTCAAACTCAATAAAATCATTGGAAACAGAGCAACAACAGACACTCTGCTCTCTTAAGTTCCCCGAGGATGATCGTGTTTTAGTAACAGCAACCGAGAACCATACTTCAGCAAGACTTTGAACGAAATCTGCCTTCTTGAGAGTAACTAGATATGCAAGTGCTGCGATAACATTTAATTCCCGACGCGAGGATCAAGATTCAAACCCTGATCACCCCAATCCCATATTCCCGCCCTTCCCTAGTACCATAACTAGCATCTGAGCAAAGTGTTAGGGCTTGATTACTCTCGTTACGCAACTCGGTGTTCGTCCATTTTCAAATGAATCAGATGCAACGAGTGACAGAACGGATACCTTTCGAAGGAGAACGGCAATGTCAGCTTGGGAGTCTTCGATAGACTGGCTACCGCACTCGGTGCAGCGAACTTTGTGGCTGATGTTCCGGGCTCGGGCGTCTGCAATCTGTGCATTCCTCAAATCCTCCTCGCTGCTTCCCATCCCCGGTCCCTAGCACAATTCTTGTAAAGGTAGGTATTCGATACTCTGGTTGAGGTAATTCGTCGAGCACCTTGTGTGCAATTGGAGGAAATTATCAGCTAGTGTACCAGAGCTGTGTGGGCGGCGTTTCTACTTTGGTCCTTTTAATTTGGGCGGGCTGGAAATTTTACGTCCGCGTACTTTTACCAACAGACGACATGTCGTTTGTCAAGAGTTCGGAATGGAATTGGTGAGAGCGGAGAAAATTTTAAAACGACGTACTATGTATGATTTGATATATTTAGTTGATAAAATTGTTATGATTTTTATTTATTTATGGACTGTCGTACATAATTTAATTTCTATATATTTTTCTTGTTTTGGTTAACTACTCCGATTTCTTCATTAAATTTTCCTTTTGATTTATTGCTCCCTTTAATCGTGTAATTAGCGAACTGGGATTTTTTTATTTTATTTTATGTGGACTTAGATATACTGATTAATATTGGAAGAAGGAAAGCATCGTTGTTAATGGACCTTAAACTTTGGATCGGAAAACTAGGCAAGGACTTGGACCCAAACAAGCGGAGGTCCACGTTGCGAAGCTATCGTATTGTGGGGGAGAGCGGTTTGAATTTGTTGGATTAGGTCGGTCTCTCGTTCTAATTGAGAATTTTTCGGGCTTGGTGAGTGGTGATTGATAATTTTTGTAAATTAATGTTAGGTTTAGTAAGTAGTACATATTTAATCAAAAGACACACTTCTTCTAATGATACAAGGATGGGTGGGGTGAAGAATGACCACATGGTATGGTTTGGTTTAGTGACATCAAAAATCTACTTATTAAAGAAATAGTACATATTTATAAAATATGGTAATAATATCTTAAAAAATAAGGGTAGGTTCTAGACAAGGTAATATGGGAGATCTACATCCAAGGTTGTCAAAATCGGGATTCCACTAAAGATCGTTCGGGCATAGAAAAAGGGTAGATCGTAGAATCGTAACACGGATCGTAAGATCCACCAAATAGACAAAATTATAGAAATAACTTAGATTAATAATATAGTTATCCGAATAACATATATTATTAAAATGTTAAACGAAGGATAACCTCTTATTCTTCTCTCTCCCCTGGAAGCGTTGAGAAACATCTATCGTTCCACCTCGGATCTCAAGATCTTAGGAGTTAACTCATAGATCTCAGGATCTTAGGAGTTATCACTCAAATCCCACAGATCCTGTTCGACTCCAGATCTTGCATAGGCTCTGACTTGTTTTGCCCATGGCGAATCGTAAAATCTTAAGATCCCAGGAGTTAACTCTAGATCCTAACAACTTTGTCCACATCCATGCTATTATCATTTAAAAAAAAAATAAGGATCACTATTATTTACTAAACATAATACTAAATTTTCAATTTGTTTTGTAACTGCGTCGATCAAAACTTGTATTCACCTACACGCACTAAACAAAAATCCAGGTCAACTTTATCACAGCAGCATCTTAAGAAGTTGTTCTTATTATATATGAAAGGGTGTTATTTACTGAGGCACAAAAAGCTATAACATGAACTTCACAATTACCAGCACATACCACTATATATGTCCTGTGGGGGGGTTTTATGTACTATCCCGTGATGAACAACTCATTATCTGTATCTGTTAGCAATAAAGAAAACGACTGTCAATAGACACGAAAAAACTACCGAAAGGGCTTGTAAACTCGTAAATTGACACAATAATTATTGGGGGAAAATAAATGAGGGCTTGTTGTAAAAAAAACCAACCAAAAGAGATGAGTACCTTGTTGACAAGCAAGTTGACTTGCTCTCTGTACATTTCTTTCAAGTCCACGATATCCGCACGAAGTTCCTCCAGCTAGAAAAATATGAATCATACTCTTAAGAACCGCAAATATGAACATGAAACATGCTTCGAATATCTATCAAGTTGAGCAGAAGCCAAACTCCATGCTACACAAACTCCTCGCTTAGGAAAAAAGGACATAACATCAGGGTCCTCTTCAAAACATGGATTGTGATGCGTGTGATATGTACTACTACAATGCAACGCAAGCCAGCAAAAGGAATGTGCGAAAAGATACAGAGGCTTATCGGGGTTGCTTTTCTTCAGTCATTTGGAGCATACACTTGATAAAATTATCACATTCATTTGCTGTTTCTCCTAGTATTATAGGATTGTTCAAGGTTACTCCAGCAGCCAGTTTCTCTAGGGCCAGGGCCAGGGCCAGGGCCAGGGCTAGTGCTTCTCTTAGGGCTCAAGGGTTGAAGTGCTAATGCAGTTGCGTGAACCAAATCTATTCCCCAGTGCAGCTCCTAGGGAGTCTTAAGTAGCGATAGCTATGGCATCATCTTAGCCTCTTAACTTTTGTCATTCTCAAATGGACAACAAAATCACTCTTCCCCTAAACATAAAACTGCAGATAGCTGTTGACATCAACTTGGCTATCTGAAATCCATAATATCTCATATCTTATTCTCTATGAATAACTCAGCAACATATAGATGGCTTACCTCCTCATCACGTTCACCCATCAGCTCAAGTGCAGCAGAGTGCCTCCGCCTAAGTGCTTCCAGCTCTGCTCGTATTCCAGGCAACAAGGCAGACTCTGCTCGAAGCGTTTCACACTGCCAAGGAGCAGTTAATACAGTCAAACACAGAAGCAAAATTTGAACAGTAGAGACCATCCCAACTAACAATGTTAATCAAATGCGAATAGAACTTACCTGCTCTGTCATTTTAACCAACTCATCTGCGAGCGAATCACGAATGGATTCCAAGGATGCCTGAAAAAAGACGACAACTAATTAGCCACTAATCAGACTTCTGACAGAGAGTGGATACATTGACATGTGGATGGAAACCAAATAGTAAGCTTGGCCACACAAACTAGTGGACATTCAAAGTGCAAGGAAAGGAAACATGTCCTGGAAAATAATCGACTTAAGAACACTAAATACCAGGCGGGACATGTATGAAGCAAGTTCGCCCTCTTTTTGACGAAGAGCAGACTCAAAAGTGCTATGTGTCATGCTCTTTATGTAGTACGGGCTCATGGTTGCCTCTCCAGCATTTCTCCTTTCCGAGTAATTGTCGGAAGTGTCCAGAGAAGCTTGCAAGAAGTAGCTCTCCTCCATACTTCCTAGGCTACTAGCACTAGATAGATTTCTGGTCAAGTGTCCTGCATAGAGTTCAAATCATCAGCACATTAAAGTAGAGATAAAGCAGGCAAAATAAAAATGGTTAAAGAATCAGAAGTCAAGCATAGCACGACCATCAAGAGCCGAATTGCTCCTTGCTATAGTTGTATGACCGGTTGCAGCAGAATGGGCACGAGATGTCCTTTCCAAATCCAATCGAGCAGCTTTTTCCTTTTCAACTTCCTGTAGAAGCGACCATTAGTAAAACAAGGGGAGAACAAGGTTCAAGAAAAACTAGCAAAATAATCTAGCCTTCCCAAATACTTTAGTGAAGGTAAATCCGATGAATGAGGAAATAATCTTTGGAACCTAATTCAAATTTTTTTTTTGAAAAGAATAATATGATCCTAATTCAAATATGATCCTCCATGCTTATTTGCCAGAATGCTACCAATGAATTCCTACAACTGAAAAGGATGTATATCAACTAATAATGCAACCATATAGACAATAACTTGCCACATACACTTAATTTAAGGTTTAACAGTAGAAAACTTGACCAATCTAACTCTAGACAATTCTCTAAATTTTTCAGAAGAGCACTAAAAAACAAGTAAACTAGATAGCAGGATACTTCTTAAATACGAAGGTAAGCTTACTTTAACAGTAGTAATGCAACGCCAAAATCTTTAAAACAGCATAATCATATAATGAGCTAAACGATTCAATTAGAATATTGCAACCTCTAAGTGCAGAGGACAATCGGGAAATGAAAAGAGAGACAAAAGCACAACCTGCTGTAGTAATTCCCAGTGTACTTGAGCATCCTGTAGCTCCTGCTTATTCTTCAGTCTTAAATCCTCAAGTTCCTCCTTGAGTTGGGTTGCACGGCCTGACTGAGTTTCAGCTTCCTCCTTGGCCAAAAGATATTCCTGGCGCATTTCAGATGCTCTTTGCCTCTCTTTCTCAAGAGACCTACTTAATTGTGTCTGTTCTGCTCGAAGGCAAGAAATCTGAAACAAAAGACAGGTACGAGACGAAGAAAATTTATGACTTGTAACATATTAAAAACAAAAAAACAAACTGACAAATGGCAACAAGACAAGACCTGAGCTTCCAGAACATTAACTCTTGACAATGTTTGAGTAAGCCGTTCATTCACAGATCGTTCTCTCTCCTCATAAGCATCAGCTTTAGCCTCTGCTTCCTGCAAAAAAGACGACACCGGTACATTTAAATCAAAATACTAACAGCAATTTTCATGCATGAGAAATTTAGAGGACAAAGCATAATTAACAGCAGGCACCTGGAGGCGAGAGTTAAGAGATCTTTCCACTGCGGCCCATGCTTCAGCTCTTCTGGCTGATGTCTCCTGTTACAATAGCGTGGAAGTTGTATGGTTAAACTTCCACAAATTCAATACTATCATGGAAACTCTAGCCAACTTGGAATAGTCAATTCTACCTGCATTGCTTCTATCTGCCTCAGCAAAGGCCTTGTAGATTCAGGGACTTGAGTGACCAACTCCTCACACCGACGTTCACTTGCCTAAAAGAGAACCAGAATTCACAGCTGAAACAAGGAGTCTATAGGGAAATGTAAGGGTAAACAATAGCCAGCATCTGCATAGCGTACTTGATAACGTTTCTGGATATCCTCAACATCCCTCCGCAGCATATCCTCTCTGAAAACAGCCTACAAGAAGAAAACTCATGAGAAATGCTATATAAGCAAGATTACTATTTATGGATGAAATAAGATAATTTCACAATCAAGTAACAACCTGCTGCTCCTTTCTGCTCAGAGTTTGTCTCAACTCTTCAAGTGTCTGTACAAGCATGGACTCACGTTCCTCGGCCTCTCTTAAACGACTCTCCAATTCTGATCTGGCCTCATTATCAGCACGCTGTTCCGCCAATGCTACAGCTTCCTTTGCTTCTGTCAGAGCATTAGTGTAATACTCTTTTTGCGCAGCAATTTCACTTTGGTGCTTTTCAATTGCTTCTTGAAGCAACTTCTCTGTAGCTTCTTTGTCCTTCCTGATACTCTCTACTTTATTCTCCTCAACCTAAAAATAAACAAAATCAGTTCATCTTTCCAGGAAGTAATAAAAACAATAAAAGTCCCTAGAGTAGAGAGAGATAGAAGTGTTCCAGTGGTTTCTGCATATAAGAATAGTTAAATCCAAACTTCATAGGTGAATCTTCAATGAACCAATACTAGATGGTGTGTGAGTACGTGTCATTGCATATCCAACAAAGCCAAGCTTATAATTGTACACAGCTACTGGTCAACAGATGATGAACTAAATTCCATATGGAAGCATACCTGCTAGTTGATAGTTCATAGAAGTTTAAAAAAAAAGTGGCCATTTCAATACTAAAACTCCATGATTTGATTGTTAAAACAAATAAAGGAACTTCTTCAGTACCACCAGATAAGTACTGGGTTCCATGCAAATTACCTGAAGTTTAGTAGCTAAACCTTTCTTCTCTTCTTCAAGCTCTCTAATCTATGTAATCATGAACAACCAGTTAAAAGGGAAAAACATTCTGGGTCAAAAGAAGGATATAACATTTAACATCAAAGAAATCAGCAGCACTACAAATGCACCTGTGCTCTCAGTTTCCTGATTGTAGATTCTTGAGCAGCTTGCTTTTTTGACAGCTCTTCACCTGAAGTCGCAGTAATCTTTTTTGATTGTGAAAGGCATAGAAAACAACTAAGTTTTAAAAGACTGAAAATTATAAAAACTAGAACCATTCATCTAAACGCTTTCTACAGGGTGAACTATGACTAGACAAGTTCCCTTTAGTTCAGGGTTGGCATGAACAACTTTTTATGGAGGAGAAATGTTCGTGAAAACTTGAAGGAGATTTCCATGGCCGCCTTACCTTCAGCCATAACCTGAGTAATGATCTCGTCTTTTTCCTTCAAAAGAGTGGCTGCATCACTTTTCCTACTCTGTTCCCTTCGGAGTGTATCCCTCTCTTTCGTAAGAGCATAAACCTATTTTTAAGGATATACCAATGCCAAAGAATTACCAAACCAAGAAAATAAATGATATTTCTCCAGTAGAATAATTAAGCAGAAGGTCAATTAAACCAGGAACAGGAGGTCAAGGCACAAGAAGTGACAACTGAAACTTTGGTCCAAAGTTGGATTACTGAAACTAAACCAAGAGCATCTTACCTTCCTCTCCAGAGTTGCCACTCTTTGATGGTACTCTTCTCTCAAAGACTCAATTTCTGCATCATGATTGGACTTCCTCTGTTGGAAAATTCGTAACAACATAATTTAATCCCAAGCATGCAATTTTTCCAAACCAACCAAGTTCAAATAGGCATGGAGGAGAAGAAACAATGCAGAAATTGATAAATGGTTCTAAAAAAATCTAAAGAAAAAACAAGTTTCAAGTAGAACAAGGATTAGGGAAGTTAAAACCCCTCTGCCATCAAACTAATAACCGAGATAGCATAGAAAGATACACCTAACACAAAATTCATAAGCAATGTCATTTTATTTCTATGAAGCAATAAACAAAGACAAGAGAGAGTTAAAGCTCCAAACCTTTAAATCATCATTTACTGCTTTGAGATGCTCATTCTCGTTCATCAGCTTTGCAATCTCATCTGCTTTTGACTGTCAAAAATGCAAAAACATGTAAAGATACTAATTCTGAATTTGGGAACCAAAGTTACATGTCTACAGATTGCATTCATGAAATAGCCAAGACTGATCCTCTGAATCATTAAACAGCTCCATAATTGGATAGCACAAAAATAATCGAAGACATCAAGAGATGTAATGCAGTAAGAATTTCTTTTATGCGTTTCACAATTTGATATTGGTGGGAAGACTGAACCTGAAAGAGTTTGAGCAGCAGGCAAGGAAGTGAGCTCAAAAGTTTGATATTCATCTAACGAAATATTGCATTTTGTAACTGAATCTCCAGTGTAATTAAGAGAATAACAAGGTAGGATGCACGAAACAAGAACAGCCAATAGCTTCTAACACAAACCCGAACATCCACATCCCACCACCGAGAACTTAGATATAATCAAGAAACTTCAATCACATTTAACCACAAACAACTGCACTTAAATACCACTTCACAATTCCATATGATATCTAGTGAAAATTCCCAATTTCGTGTGAAACTAGCAAACTCATTGCAGTGGCCAGAATTAGGACAAGAATGAAAGCTTTAAGTCTAGAACATACTCTTCTATTCAAGACAAACCTGTGATTGTCTTGCAGCACCTTGCAAGGCGGCTTCCATTGTTTTAAGTTCGGTCTTCAATTTTGCAATTTCGAGCATATTGTACCCAGAATCAGATATATTTGGCCTTGATCTCAGTTGTTGCACAATGGTATCAATTGTATCAACATTGGCTGACTTATCCTCTTCAAGTGAAACTGATTCTGGCACCGCCTCTGAAGCCTCATGTGAGGGCACTGCTCCAGGAGATGAAGACTCCCTAGCTTCGTTATCAACCTCTTCGGCATTCTTGGGCTTCGATGAAGATGTATTCTCTTCAGGCTGGATATCAGCAGATCCCTCAGCTTTGTCATCTCTTGATACCTCATATTGAACATGAGAGCTTTTGCCTGCAGTCTCCTCCATTATCATCCTCTCTTCACTAACGCACTCAGACATATCAGCTGCATCACCTGACCCATTGCGTGAAATGAAGACGTCAGCAGATTGACGCTCCTCGTTGTCCTCAAGGTTAGCCGCAACAGCCTCCGGCATCTCCTTTTCTGGTGAAAGATCAACAAAATCCGGTTGTTCAGACTCAGCTTCAACTTTGGCAGGTTCTTGAGGCTCATCTTTTTTGTCCGACGCCTCTGATTGCTCATCAAGGTCGTCTTTCTTTGCCTCATCTTTATTTTCTTCTTGTTCTTCTTCTTTTTCCTCTTCAGACGTCTTCTTAGGAGTAGAGCTTGGGTGCTCTTCTTCCTCAACCTCAGACGACTTCTGAGGAGATCCGCCTCTAGACACCGATTCCGCATTCATCTCACCCTTCTGTCCTATGAAGGACATAACTGGCCATAATCCCGAAGCTGACACACAAGCACAAGAATTGGAAAATGCACATCAAGTCTCAGTCCCTAAACCCTACCAAATCCCTCTAATAATCTACACCTCGAACGAAAATGACTAACCGCAATAAGCTAAATCGGTTCGTCCTAGGCGATCAACTCGAATCCGAACCAACACTCAACAACAGCGACGACAGTTACTGAGAAAGAACAGTACACAGTAGTACCTTCGGAGCTGGAGGTTTCGGGATCGGACTTCTCCTCCAATCCGAGAGCAGTGTCGAAGTTCTTCTCGATGTTCTTAACGCTCTCTTGAAGCTTGTTAACCGCTCCAGCCAAATCCGGGAAGTTCCCCAGCGACACCTTCGAGCTAAACCACGCCATTTCTCTTCCTTCTTCCTACTCCCCCCTATCCCCGCTCGCGGAACAAGTCTAGTGACCGGTCATCGATGAATCAATCCCCTCCCCCGACCCTGCATTTGACGGATGACCGGCCGTGGGCGCCGGAATCCTCGGAATCGCGGATCTGAAACGGAACGAGGGAATCGGCACTTTAGATCAGTTTTTTCTTGTTCTCGTGGCAAGAAAAAGAGAAGATGAGCAGAGACGGAGAGGAGGACGACGGAGGTGAGTTATCGGTGAGATTCCGATGAACGGTTCGGTGCGGGAAACTGCCGTTTTACTAATTATATCCTTTTTTAAAATGTCGTTTCACAAATTATTTATTTCCCTATTTTACAGTCCACCACTGCTATGGAGCTCTCCGTTTAGAGTTTAAAATTAAAAGTTAAAACCCGAAGGAATAAATTTACCGGATGCATATAGTAAAATACAAGATTTTCAAATAGGACCCGGAGAGCAACCCGCTTTTGTCGGGTCGCATTTTAACCAGTCCGATTGATTGGACTACCGATTGGATCGGTACTTTTTATATTAACAAATATATTTTTATTAAAATTTTAATTACCCCTACCCCAGTCAAAATATCCGACCAATCCTATTTTTTGCTTCAACTTTACGAAAATATCCTAAAAAAAAGAAAATATCCGACCAAACTTGAATTTTCTCTTTTTATTAGGATTTGGTTGATTTTTTTTGTCTTTTTTGGGTCAACATATCCAACCAATTCCGATTCTTTGGTTCAACCTTACGAACCGAAAAATATGGGGTAAAAAATTTGGTCAAACTACCCAGTCCGACCATTTTATGGGCGGTTGGTAAGGTTGGAGGTTTTTTGTCTAAACCCGGTACACTTTTCAGACCGAATTATGGTCCGACGGGTTAGACTATCGATCAGACCACATATTTAAAAACCTCGGTAAAATATGTAAATCTAAGGTGAATAGTGACAAAATGTTAAGGATAAATTACCTTCTTGTCCCAGGTGTTTGGTTACTCTTCTCCTCGGGTCCCTGTATCTCCAAAAATGATTTTACAATCCTCTGCGTTTGGTTTTAAAAATTCTTGAGTCCATGTCGCTGGAATATGCCATTTTCTCCGGCGAACTCCCACCTGAAATGACTAAAATACCTCTCTTACTAAAAAAAAATCTCTCTTCTTTCCCACTTCATCTTCATCCTGTTACTTCATCCTCGTCATCCAACTTTCAACCAAAAACCACATTCAAATCTTCTTTGAAAATCAAAATCAATTGGAGACAAAATCAAAGAAAATTTCTTAAAAAAATTAATTAGAGAATCAACTTAAAAAACTCTAATTCTAACTAAGTCCTAATTCTTTCCTAAATCAGCGGACAACATCCTAATTCTCAGTAGCTACACTAAACCCATTTAATTGAATTACATCAGTTAAAAAAGAAAAATTGAACAGCAAAAATTAGAACCGGCAAAGATTTCGATTTGAAGCAAAAATAAACGCAGAATCGATGAGGTCTTGAAGGTTGTTTTGGGGGTAGGGATGGCAATGGGCAGGATCCGGGTAGGATCTATAGGACCCAGATTCTTACCTTCTTTTTAAATGGTGGACCCAGATCTTTACCTTTATCCTCTTTAAAAATAAGAATTCGGGCAGGATCTGGGTACTAAAAAATCGGGCAGGATCAGGGCGACCCGCGGGTCCGTATTTTTTAAAATATATTTAATTTTTAAAAATTAAATTATCTTTTGATAGTTTTCAAATATATTTAATTTTTAAAAATTAAATTATCTTTTGATAGTTTTCAAATAGCAATGAGACATTTTCATTCATTAAACATATCAATACAAAGAAACCAAAAAAACAAATAAACAAATAAAAAAAGGTTGAAGTTGGGTAAGTTAAAATTGAGAATTTGGTTTGTAATTTTTGCTGCTATTACTTGGGGCATGTGGCTGCTTCGTAATGGTATTATCTTCAATGAGGCGAGGTACGATAATGAGTTTCTCCTGTATTTTGTATTCTTTCATGTCCAAGAGTGGATCCTTTGGACGGATGCCTTGATCATTCACAATCAATCGCTGCTCACTTTCTTGATTGCCTACAAGAATTTATAGGTCCCTCTTCTTTACCTCTTGAGGTTGAGGGAACGTTTTGGTCGGGGTGAGGTTATAACTGATGTAATATCAGGCCCCTTTATCTTGTCTTTCCTTTTGCGCTTCCTCTGTTTTGAACTTTTATTTTAATAAAAAATATTTACCTACCAACAAAATTGAGAATTTGTATTATGTCTAATAATTAATATACATGTATATTATTTTAATATTAATTTAAAAAATTCGGGTAGGATCAGGGCAGGATCCTATAGATCCATACCCATGCCCTTATCCTTTTAAAATATCAGGATCCGGGTAGGATCAGGGTCTAGACCCGGTCAAAGTCAACGGGTCTTGTACCCTTCGGGTCTGGATCAGGGTAGACCCTCAGGGTAAGGGTCTAATTGCCATCCTTGGGGGGGGGGGGGGGGGGGGGGGGGTGGTTTGAATCAGGTTTAGACAAGGAGAAGCGAACTTTGGTGAATAGAGAAGACTACATCGAAGGGTGCGAAACTGGTACCTCCTCGGCTCCTTCTCCTTCTCCTTCTCCGCTTCTCCCTCTCTCTCCATTCAAGTAGGACCTACCTCCATACGCTGCCTCATCGAGACATGCCCGTCCACGTGTCACCTCCTTCAGGTCTACTCCCGCCTCATCGTCCTCGCCCCTCTTCCCCTCCTGGTGCCCTAAGCTCCTACCCAGCTGACGAAATGGCGCCGTTGGTCGCTGGCC
The DNA here is from genome assembly GCA_963995505.1 of Hypericum androsaemum. Classification (NCBI taxonomy): domain Eukaryota; kingdom Viridiplantae; phylum Streptophyta; class Magnoliopsida; order Malpighiales; family Hypericaceae; genus Hypericum; species Hypericum androsaemum. The sequence continues at coordinate 9,984,384 of OZ023189.1, forward strand.
CACTAGTTGGTGGTGAGTGGAGGCGATAGGGGCGAGGCCGGAGGAGACCGTCGTACCCGTAAAAATTAATTTGGAAATCTATGTCGAATTGAACTTTTAAAAATTTGGGTTCTTTTGAGCTTTGATTCTCTAATTTGTTTTAATTCTCGCTAACAAAGTTTAGGTTTAAATTTTAATTTTAATTTTAGTTTTGGTTTAAGATTGGAAGAAGAAGACGAAGGAGAGAAGTTATTTTATTTTATTTTTTAAGTGAGAGGGACATTTTTATCTTTTCAAGTAGGACTTCGCCAGAGAAAATGACATATTTCGGCAAGAAAATAAAATATTTTAGCATCAGAGACCTGATAATTTCTAAAATCAAACATGAGAATGGTAAAAAAAATTTTGGAAATTCAAGGATCTGAGGAGAAGAGTGACGAAATACTAAAGACAAGAGGATAATTTAGCTAATTTTTAATCATGTATTAAGTTTTTACCAACTGATGATCGGACCAAGTCTACGATACGTCATTTTTCTTTCCTCATTTTTATGGCAAGTGACAAACCTAAACTAACACAATTTCAGCTCAAAAGATACTTGAGGGACGTGTTAACAAGATATTTTTGGTTTACTATAACTACTAATTTTTTTAATTTTCTCATACATTTGATTCTCACTAAAAATATTGGTCCATGTCCTCCTTATTTTGGCCCAATTCGATTATCCATTTCTTCTCTCATTTGATTTTCACTTCCGAGGCGATTCAGTTCGGTTCCATCCCGGGTCTGGATTGGGCACGGAATGCTCAGATTCCGAACCGTTCGGAATGAAGACACGCGGGGACTTTTTTGCAAACGCGCTAAAATTTCGGGACCAAAATGAAAAAAGCCACGCACAAACGCAGGCCGGATACAAATGCCATTATCACGTGACTGCGCATGCCAGTATCACATAACTGCGCATGCCACTATCACATAACTACGCATGCCAGTGTGACCTTTTTGCAAAAATGCTAAAATATGGGGGACCAAAATGAAAAAAACTACGCGCGCCATTATCATCAACGGGACTTGCCACTGTCACAAAATACACATGCCATTATCACATAACTGCGCTTGCCATTATCACGTAACTGCACTTGCCATTATCACGTAACTGCACTTGCCATTATCACGTAACTGCGCTTGCCACTGCGGTCCCCCCTTCACTCCAAACCGTACGGAATCGATTCCTTCACTCCGTGCTCAATCCAGACCCTTCGATCCCTATACTCACTCTGAAACTCCCGAATATACAAAGTCATAAACATGCAACATAGTAAAATTTCCAATTTAATCCTCATCAGAAATATTTAATACTATCAACAGATTATTGAATTGCATTAAACCCTAGAAAGTTTTACGAACTTTTCAGGCCAGCACGAAACAACGTCTCGAACACGTCCATCTCCTCTTTCGTCAAGACCAGCCCAATTTCGACTCCACCGAGCCCATCCTTCCTATCAGCCATAGAAATAGCTCCGGTCCTATCTATGGAGGTGACCTCCACCTTGACGGGTCTTCCCCACCCGAAATCCATCTTGTAAACCTCGAACCGGGGCGACCCGGCAACCCCAATCGCCTTCGCCTCCGTGTCATGAACCATCCCATTCTCGCCGAGGATCCCCTTCAGCCCTTCATAGATAGAGTCCTTCTTGTCGCCCAACTCTTTGATCTCCTTGCTCGCCCTCTTGGCAATTGCCACCAAGACGTCCTCTCTCTCTCCATTAATGGCTTCCTCACTGTCCAGAACCGCCTGGAGGAAGCCGACACAGTTGCCCAAGTAGGTCGGCGGTAAGGGTGGCTCCAAGCGAGCCCTACTTTCCACGGGAAAGCCGAGACGGATTCTTTTCGGACTTCCCAGGCTCTTGGCTTTGACCAGGCAGGCCATAGAATAGGAAAAGACAAGCACAAAGGTTGACAAATGTAGGGTCTGACTGTCCTTGGCGTTTTTAATATCAATACCCAGTTTGGATAGGACCAGTTCCCTTAGTTTCGACACGTCTTCGGGGGAGACCTCGAAGGTTTCTCGAACTAGGGCTGGATCCAAGTCAACCGCAGGAAGTAGCTCTAAGCTCCTAGGGTTATCCGGGGATTTAGAAGGAATTAACTGATCCCAATAAGCCAAGAAATCAACTGCAATCCCCTCCGGGTCCCGGATCGCTGACCGGTCTAGAAACGGGGTGAGTTCGGGTGGCAGCGACGGTTGAGATTCAAAGTTGGGGTCCGCCTGGAGCTGCTTGTTCATGTGGGCCCACGCTTTGAGAAATAAGGTGGTGCTCTTCCCGTCGAGGATGGCGTGGTGGTTGGAGATCCCGATGGCAACGCCGTGGTTGGGGAATAACGCCACCTGGAGGGATATAACGTCCGCTTCAGAGTCGCTCACGTGCAACTCGGGCACGTAGAGTCGCGACTCACTGGCCTTGTACGGCTTGTTTCCAGTGAGGTGGATAAAGGACTCCGGGTTTGTGGATTCCGCGACTATGAGCGAAACGGAGTCGTTTGGTTTGTAAAGGATGGAGGGTAATGGGTCGAGTGGGGGCCACCTGAGGCGACCGGCTAGAGGGGAGAAGTGAGTGAGGGTGAGTGAGAGGGAGCGCTTGAGCCTTGGGACGATGACCGAGTTGAAGTGAGTCGGGGTTGAGTCGGGGAGTTGGTAGAAGAAGATGCGCTCTACTGGGTAGAACTTGATCCACATGGTGTCGAGGTAAGTGAGCGGAAGGGATAACTCGGGCGAGTTGGGAGCTGGGCTGACCCGGCAGATCTCGAGGATAGCCGCTGCTTCTTGGTTTAGTGATCCCATTAGTATTCTCTGGTTTGGTTTTAGTACGATGATGAACTAGGAAGAGAATTATGATACTAATGATGGTTTGTCAATTGCAATATAAGGTTATTATTTATAAATGAGAAATTTTATTATGATTAATTTCAATTGGTAATCTATTAATTGCAATTAAGGCTATTAATTGTGATTATTTTAGTTCCATAATCAGTCATTGTACACATTAATCTACTTGTCATTTCAATATTACAGAAAATATAGCAAGTCGTTTGCTACTTGCTATGTTAGGGCCATAATGAAATTTCTTAAAAAAGAAAAGCAAATTAATTTTTGGGCTATCGTGTTTGACTAAATCGACAAGGGATGTGAAAATATTTTTTGAAATAGGAGGGACTAAATCGTCAATTTAATCAAATACGAAAGATACTACGATAATTTCCCTTAATTTTTTCCACGAGACTAAATTGCTTTTCACTAAATAACATCCGGGTAATGGGTACAGGATATACAATGTAAATATCATACTTCGTCAAATGAATAAGAAAAAAATAAAGTACTTTCCTTCAATTTGGAGGGAAAAAACTTGGAGAGAAAATATATGAAATATGGAAACAGATTTGTTGCTGGTAACATAAATTGTGCAGCACGAAATTGCTCAAATTTGGAGCGTTGATTTGAAGATCTGGATGGCTGAAACTCACGTCCATAATCCCCATTTTTCACATAGTTTTTGATTTTTCCTTTCCCTCTTCATCCGTTCTTATCTTCTTCTTCCTCTTATGAAACTTAATAACCAAGAAAGCTAAAATACATTTTATATATTCTTCTTCCAATTTTACTAAGAAAACAACCCAATTAAACACCTAATTTTACCTAGTAATTTTTACGCAAATAAAACCTAGATTTACCTCGTGATTTTTGCTAAGGGGTTCAAATGTGATGAGAGGCTTATGGACATTTTTACACAAGAAAGATCAACTAGGAAGTCTACATCACCTCCTTCTACATAGACGCAAAGAAGATCATCTAGCTCAAGCTAGCACCTGCTTCATTTTTTGTTTTCAATGACAAAAACTGCAATGACACATCTAAAGGCACATCACATTATTTTTATTTTATTTTTAAAGGCAAAAATTGCAATGACACATTAGGCAAGATCAACATATTAGGTAAGATTAAAGGTACATCACATTTTCATATGTCTTTGTAATTTTCAAAGGCAAAAATTACAACGGCATATCATACAAGATTAACGACACATCACAGAAGATTAACAACACTTCAGATTTTTTCCTTTGGGACTGATGAGTCTTTGCATTTTTTCAAGTTGAAACTGATGTGACATTATATTTTTGTTTTTGAAACTGACGTGCCTTGGTATTTTTGTCTTTGAAGCTCATGTGTCATTGTGTTTTTGCATTTGAAAATCTTTAAAGGAAATATCTTGGTGCTCGGGTGTCTGAATCGCGATTTTTTTTTATTTCGCATAATTTTTCGAGCTTTACACGGTGGCAAACAACCAAAGACAGTTTGTCCACTTTTGGACCCAAAAAATGATATATTTAGGGAGAAAATTAACTTTTTAGTAATGAGTGAAGAAATGATAATGAACCCAATGTTCGGATGTCATTTTTTGGCTTATTTCCAAAATTACCCTTTTATATTTATCTGATACTAAAAGTTTGTCATATACTCTTTGTCCCCTTGGTGTTGCTGAGAGCCTAATAGTATCCAATCCGTCCCCAGGAAAGAGAGGTTGAAATCCTATTACTTCTCTTCCTCTTATCAATTGTATTCTAAAAGAACTATGGTTACCCTAGGCAATTTTTGTTCAATTTGATTAGCCATGATTCTTAGTTTCAAGGCGATTTATTTTGGTTCGAGCAAATGCTCACCCCTAAAACTCTCGAATATACAAAATCATAAATGTGGACCATATTAAAATTTTGGAAAAAGTACAATTATAGTACCTGTAATTTTAGAAATTTTACTTTATGATCCTAAACTTCGTAAAGTCAAATGGTGATCTTGTGGTTGACACTTTTTTTTGCTATAGAGACTCGGAAAAGGCTAGGGGCAAATTATCGCTGCGAGCCTAGAAACGATGTCGTTTCTGAGCTGATTTGTCACGCTACATAGGACAAGTTCGCCCAGTTGGTTAACTTAAGTGGCTAAAAAAATATCTATTTCAGTCACTTATTTATATATATATTTTCAAAAACCCCTCTTCTCGCCAATTCCGCCCCTTCTAAAAAACCCAAGAATCCAGTTAAAAATCAAAGACATATACATGAATCAAAAGGAAAACACAACAGAGTTTGCTAACCATTGCACTTCATCCTAATCCTACCAACAATCTTCCACCCCAATCTAATTTATTAAATAAGAAAAATAAACAGATCTCTGGAAACCTAAAATTAAAAATGAAGGGAAAAATTGGGTGGAAAGAAAATGATTTCAGAGGGGGAAATAGGGGAGACGTATTGCTCGATCTCCCTCCTCCCGACGCCGCCGCCATAATGGCGGTGCTCTCTGCTGCCATGCTCGGTGGAGATGGAACCCTCTTCCTCCTCCGGAGTTTTCATCCTCTCCGGCCATCGCCAGCTTCAAACTCCTACACATACTCTCCTCCAGCATTAAGAGCGCCGTCGCCGCTCCATCGAAGCGGAGAGACATCCGAATCAGGAAGCGGAAGCTCCCTCACATACTCCCCGACCACGTTCCAGGTGGAGTCCACCTACACCTCGACGTTGTCCCGACTCCGGCTTCTTCGACCGCAAGGCACAAGCCGAAACTCAGGCCCACCATCTTGATTCCGTTTCTGACACGGAGAATATGTCCAAGACCGACGTGAGTTAGTTGGGCTACTTGGGGCGACCAAAGTTAAGGTCTTTAGTGACTAATTTGGGGGTCTTGTAATGAAATAAAGGTTGGAACTTTTGGGTATTAAAGGGTAAGTAAGGCCCTTGCTTGGGTTGCGAGCTTTCGTTCGAAAATGGCTTTGGTTTCGGTGGTTATGGTTTATTAGAAGAGGAGAGAATTGTAGGGTTTTAGCAGATAAATAACGGCAATGTCTTATCCACAGGGTGAAGGAAGGTATGATTAGATCTCTGGTTCTAAAATTTGGTGAGAAGGTTGGAGGAGGGGGTGGGATGGGTGGTACAGGGGAGAGATAGAGGGGGGAGGAGGGGAAGAGGAGAAGGAGAGGGTGTATTTGAAAAGTTATAAAAAAAGGGGATTAAAAATGATATTTAAGTCGTGCCACCTCATGTAGTCAACCGGTAAAAAAAAACTGACGTGGCGTGCCACCTCATATTACCAACTAGGTTCGGAGCGATAATTTGCCCTTGGTCCTTCCCCAATCTTTATAACAAAAAAAGTGTCAGCCACATGATTACTATTTGAGTTTACGAAGTTCAATATCATGAAGCAAAAATTTTGAAACCAAAAGTACTATAATTGTACTTTTCCCTAAAATTTTCCAACTTGTAAAGGATTGGGAACAGATAGTTTATGAGCAAGTTTAGACAATTTCTTTATGTTATATTCTTTTAGGCCAAGATGTTTCTAAAATTTCAATTTAACCCTCATTGGAAACATTTCGTACTAGAAAAACATTGTGCCAAAGTGACTAATGTGTCATATCCATAATAACAGATAATTGAATCGCATTTAACCTACAAAGTTTTACAAACTTTTCAGGCCACCATCAAACAACGTCACAAACACGTCCATCTCCTCTTTGGTCAAGACCAGCCCAATCTCGACTCCACCGAGCCCATCCTTCATATCAGCAAAGGAAATAGCTCCGGTCCTATCTATGGAGGTGACCTCCACCTTGACTGGTCTTCCCCACCCGAAATCCATCTTGTAAACCTCGAACCAGGGCGACCAGGCAACCCCAAATACCTTCACCTCTGTGTACGGACCCCCGCGGAGTAATCGCTTTAGCGTGTTAGAATCTCCATATCCAACCCAAAACCTTAAGGCGATGGGTTGGTGGATTTTCCACACTTATAAACTTGCCCCCCACTCGTGTTTTAATCGATGTGGGATTCTCAACACGCCCCCTCAAACAAGACCCACCACGGGTCGAAGATTGCACTGGCTTTGACTTCACCAAAGTGCGGCACGGGCTTTGAATTCACCAACGTGCGAGAAATGGGGGTCGTGTGAGTTCAACAATAGGCACGGGATCAACCCGCTCTGACACCATGTTAGAATCTCCATATCCAACCCAAAACCTTAAGGCGATGGGTTGGTGGATTTTCCACACTTATAAACTTGCCCCCCACTCGTGTTTTAATCGATGTGGGATTCTCAACATAGCGCTTCATAGATGGAGTCCTTGTCGTCTAACTCTTTGATCCCCTCGCTGGCCCGCTTGGCAATAGCCACCAAAACGTCCTCTCTCTCCCCGTTAATGGCTTCCTCACCGTCTAGAACCACTTCGCGAAAACCGATACAGTTGCCCAAGTAGGTCGACGGTATGGGAGGCTCCAAGCGTGCCCTACTATCCACTGGAAAAACGAAACAGATTGTTTTTGGACTTCCCAGATTCTTGGTTTTGACCAGGCAGGTCATAGAATGAGAAAAGGCAAGCACAAAGGTTGATAAATGTAGGGTTTTACTGTCCTTGGCGTTATTAATATCAATACCCAGTTTGGACAGGACAAGTTCTCTTAGTTTTGACACGTCTTCGGGGGAGACCTCGAAGGTTGCTCGAACTAGGGCTTGACCCAAGTCATTCGCAGGAATTAGCTCTAAGCTCCTAGGTTTATCCGGGGATTTAGCCAAGATATCAAATGCAATCCCCTCCGGGTCCCGGATCACCGACCGGTCGAGAAATGGGGAAAGTTCTGGTGGCAGCGACGGTTGGGCTTCAAAGTTGGGGTCCAAATAGAGCTGCCTGTTCATGTGAGCCCACGCTTTGAGAAACAAGACGGTGCTCTTCCCGTCGAGGATGGCGTGGTGGTTGGAGATCCCGATAGCAATGTCGTGGTTGGGGAATAACGTCACCTGGAGGGATAGAACAGCCGCCTCTGAGTCAGTCACGTGCAACTCGGGCACGTAAGGTCGTGACTCGCTGGCCTTCTGCAGTTTATTTCTAGTGAGGTTGATAAAGGACTCCGGGTTTGTTGATTCCGCGACTATGAGCGAAACAGAGTCGTTTGGTTTGTAGAAGATAGAGGGTAATGGGTCGTGTGGGGTCCACGTGAGGCGGCCGGCTAGAGGGGAGAAGTGGGTGAGGGTGAGTGAGAGGGAGCGCTTGAGTGTTGGGACGATGACCGAGGTGAAGTGAGTCCGGGTCGACTCGGGGAGTTGGTAGAAGAAGATGTTCTCCACGGGGAAGGACTTGAGCCACAATATGTCGAAGTAAGTGAGCGGAAGGGATAACTCGGGCGAGTTGGGAGCTGGGCTGACCCGGGAGACCTCGAGGACAGCCACTGCTTCTTGGTTTAGTGATCCCATTAGTATTCTCTGGTTTGATTTCAGTAATTGCAATGTAAGGCTATTTTTTATAGATGAAATTTTTTATTATGATTAATTTAATTGGTAATTTATTAATTGCATTTAAGGCTATTAATTGTGATTATTTTAGTTCCATACTCAGTCATTGTACACATTAATCTACTTGTCATTTCAATATTAGAGAAAATATAGCAAGTCGTTTGCTACTCGCTATGTTAGGGCCATAATGAAATTTCTTAAAAAGGAAAAGTAAATTAATTTTTTCCACAAGACTAAATTGCTTTTCACTAAATAACATCCAGGTAATGGGTAAGGATATACATGTAAAGATCATACTTCGTCAAATGAATAAGAAAAAAATAAAGTACTTTCCTTCAATTTGGAGGGAAAAAACTTGGAGAGAAAATATAGGAAATATGGACACAGATTTGATATTGGTAACATAAGTAATGCAACATCAAGTTGCTCAAATTTGGAGCGTTGATTTGCAAATCTGGATGGCTGAAAATACACGTATGTAATCCCCATTTTTTCACATAATTTTCGATTTTGCCAAAATATACTTTATATATTCTTCTTTAAATTTTATTAGGAAAACAACCCAATTAAACAATACCTAGTTTTACTTAGTGAAGCAAACAAAATCTAGATTTACCCCGTAATTTTTGCTAAGAAGTTCAAAAGTGATGAGAAACTTATGGACATTTTTACACAAGCGAGATCAACTAGGAAGTCTACATCACCTCCTTCCACATAGACGCAAAGAAGATCATCTAATTGAGGCTTGCACCTGCTTCATTATTTTATTTTCAAAGGCAAAAATTGAACAGCAAATCTAGCAAGAGTAACAGCACATTACATTTTTTAAAAGGTAAAAATTGGAATGGCACATCAGGCAAGAATGTCACATCAGGCAAGATTAAAGACACATCAAATTTTAATATTTTTTTGTAGTTTTTAAATACAAAAATTGCAATGGCACATGAAACAAGATTAATTGCACATCGTGCAAGATCAGGAACACATTAGATTTTTTTCTTTGAGGCGGATGTGTAAATTGCATTTTTTGACGTTGAAACTGATATGACCTTGTATTTTTGCCTATAAAATTGATGTGTCCTTGGGGTTTTGGCTTTGAAACTGATGTGTCATTGTATTTTTATATTTTAAAATCTTTAAAGAGAAATATCTTGGTGCTCAGGTGTTTAAATTGAGATTTTTTTTGATTTTACATAATTTTTCGAGCTTTACACAGTAACAATAGTCGAATGTCCACTTTTGGACACAAAAAATAATTTATTTAGGGAGAAAGTCAACTTTTTAGGAACGAGTGAAGCAATGATAATGAACCCAAATGTTCGCGTGTCATTTTTTAACTTATTTCCAAAATTTCTTTTTTATGTTTATCTGATACTAAAAGTTTGTCATATACCCTTTGTCCCTTTGGTGGCCTAGTACCATCCAATCCATCACTCGAAAGTAGACGTCAAAATCCTATTACTTCTCTTCCTCTTATCAATTTTTATTTCTCCGTACTTCCCTTTTTTCTCCCCACATAATTTTCTTTCAATCAAACAATTAATTTTTTTGACGGATACCAATTTTTTAATCAGCTTAAAACTCCATTCAATAAAGAATTAGAAATTTCAGAGTACATGTACCACCTAGACTCCGCCTCCAGCCAACCTACACGTGGGTGGTAAAGTGGAACACAGCCTAGACATAGTTTCAAGCTGACCTACAAGCCGTGTAGTTAAGAGGAGCGTTCTTCAGCAAATAGGTCAGAGGTACACACGTATCACTTAACACTAACCTCCAACAAACTCACAATCCTTGTAGTCAAGAGAGCCATCTACAAGCCAATAGGTTAGAGAAATGCTAGTCTAATCCCTAACCTCAAGCTGGCCCACACCTCAGCAGTCAAAAGAAAACACACCTACTAACCCACATACCAATAAGAGATCGCAACTACAACTTCTGTAAAACATCTTGCCGCCAAAAATGGGAAAAAGAGCGCCTAACGTTAAAGATACTTAGTATATTTATCATGTTTGAAAGTTAGTAAACAGAAAGCAGCAAGGAGCCTAGTTCCGGGGGTGCAATACTCCCAATCCAAAGGAAGAGCCTAGGTTTTATTTGCTTACAAAACCAATCAGAAACTACATTGCTTGATCTTGGAATATGGCTAAGAGTATAAGAGCTGGTTTAAAGGACCGGAGGTATAGTAGGTCAAGTATGTACTCGGACCTAAAAAAGAACGTGTACTCAGGCTCCCTCGTCCTTTTCCCTGCCACTAGAACAATAGAGGGACAAGGCAAGAAAGAAAACCTAGATTACACATCTGTTTGAAATGGTAGATTTTATTGAACATTCATATCATAGATATATAAAAAGCTCGGGAAGCGACTTGTTGCACAAATGGAGCAACTAAGGCCCAATAACAGATAAAATTCTTAAGCTAAATCCAGAGAACCCATGTTAAACAGAAACAAACTGTATAAGAAAAAATAACTAACAAAATTTCAGCTCAAAAAGATACTATAGGGGTATATTTAAATACTACATGATTAGATATTCTATATTATATCCTATTCATAATATATTTCTATTGAAAAATGGATTAAAATATGGAATTCAGACAAAAGGAACCTTACGCGTGCTAGTGTCCGCAAGGTCGATGGCATTTGTATTCTAAAAGAACTATGGTTATCCTAGGCAATTTCGGTTCACTTCGATTAGCCATGATTCTTAGTTTCAAAGCGATTTATTTTGGTTCGAGCAAATGCTCACCCCTAAAACTCTTGAGTATACAAAATAATAAATGTGCACCATATTAAAATTTTCTAACTTGTAAAGGATTGGGAAGAGATAGGTTATGATCAAGTTTAGGCAATTTCTTTATGTTATTTTCTTTCAGGCCAAGATTTCTCTAAAATTTCAATTTAACCCTCATTGGAAACATTTAGTACTAGAAAAATATTGTGTCAAAGTGACTAATGTTTCATATCCATAACAACAGATAATTGAATCGCGTTTAACCCTATAGAATTTTACAAGCTTTTCAGACCACCATCAAACAACGTCACAAACACGTCCATCTCCTCTTTCGTCAAGACCAGCCCAATCTCGACTCCACCGAGCCCATCCTTCCTATCAGCAAAGGAAATAGCTCCGGTCCTATCTATGGAGGTGACCTCAACCTTGACGGGTCTTCCCCACCCGAAATCCATCTTGTAAACCTCGAACCGGGGCGACCAGGCAACACCAAACTCCTTCGCCTCTATGTCCGGACCCTCGCGGAGGGTTCGCTTCAGCGCTTCATAGATGGAGTCCTTCTTGTCGCTTAACTCTTTGATCCCCACGCTGGCCTGCTTGGCAATAGCCACCAAAACGTCCTCTCTCTCCCCGTTAATGGCTACCTCACTGTCCAGAACTGCTTCGCGGAAACCGATACAGTTGCCCAAGTATGTCGACGGTATGGGAGGCTCCAAGCGTGCCCTACTATCCACTGGAAAGCCGAAACAGATTCTTTTCGGACTTCCCAAGTTCTTGGCTTTGACCAGGCAGGCCATAGAATGAGAAAACACAAGTACAAAAGTTGATAAATGTAGGGTTTCACTGTCCTTGGCGTTATTAATATCAATACCCAGTTTGGAGAGGACCAGTTCCCTTAGTTTCGATACGTCCTCGGGGGAGACCTCGAAGGTTGCTCGAATTAGGGCTGGACCCAAGTCATTCGCAGGAAGTAGCTCTAAGCTCCTAGGTTTATCCGGGGATTTAGGGAGAATTACCTGATCCCAATGAGCCAGGATATCAAATGCAATCCCTTCCGGGTCCCGGATCGCTGATCGGTCGAGAAACGGGGTGAGTTCCGGTGGCAGCGACGGTTGTGCTTCAAACTTGGGGTCGGCATGGAGCTGCTTGTTCATGTGGGCCCACGCATTGAAAAACAAGGCGGTGCCCTTCCCGTCGAGGATGGCGTGGTGGTTGGAGATCCCGATAGCAACACCGTGGTTGGGGAATAACGTCACCTGGAGGGATAGAACAGCCGCCTCTGAGTCGGTCACGTGCAACTCGGGGACGTAGGGTCGTGACTCGCTGGCCTTGTGCAGTTTATTTCCAGTGAGGTGGATAAAGGACTCCGGGTTTGTTGATTCCGCGACTATGAGTGAAACGGAGTCGTTTGGTTTCTAGAAGATGGAGGGTAATGGGTCGTGGGGGGGCCACGTGAGGCGGCCGGCTAGAGGGGAGAAGTGGGTGAGGGTGAGTGAGAGGGAGCGCTTGAGTGTTGGGACGACGACCGAGTTGAAGTGAGTCGGGGTCGACTCGGGGAGTTGGTAGAAGAAGATGTTCTCCACCGGAAAGAACTTGATCCATACGAGGTCGAAGTAAGTGAGCGGAAGGGACAACTCGGGCGAGTTGGGAGCTGGGCTGACCCGGCAGACCTCAAGGATAGCCACTGCATCTTGGTTTAGTGATTCCATTAGTGCAACTATTGCCCACGGAAAAGCAAAGAAGACGATAGTACACTGTAGTCTCCGGTTTGGTTTTAGTTTTATGGTGATCTTAGAAGAGAATTATGATACGTCACTAAGGATGGTTTATCAATTGCAACGTAAGGCCATTATTGATAGATGAGAGATTTTATTATGGTTAATTTTTATAAATTTTCTTTATCGAAGTACTCTTTTCTAGATGTGATTTTTTGTTGCGGTTGAGTTTTGATGAGGTCTGCATTTGTAACCTCTTTTGAGAAGATATCACACTAAATAGGATATAAATACCGGGGTGAATAAGATATACCTTTCAAAAAAGTTATGGTTAATTTTAATTGGTAACCTATTAATTGCAATGTAAGGCTAACATTTATAGATAAGAAATTATATTATTGTTAACTTTGATTGATAATCTATGATTTGCAATGTAAGGCTATCAATTAATATATGAGAAATTTTATTATGGTTAATTCAGATAATCTATTAATTGCTACAAAAGGCTATTAATTAATAGAAGAAAAATATTTATTATGGTTAATTTTATTATAAATCTATTAATAGCAATGTAAGGCAATTATTAATGTATGAGAAATCTATCATAGTAAAATTGATTGGTAATCTAATAATTGCAATGTAACGCATTTGTTGCTTCGAAAAAAATCCAAAAGACAAACAATGTTCAGTTTTATTAGGATTTCACGCCGGGAAGATATTGATGCCATAGTTCTCAAGTCTAACAGGGTCAAGGTGGAGCAAAATAAGTTATTTCTCTACAAGGGAAAGTTCCTGAGGTGGGGAGACCTTGCCCGAATGTTACAGTTGTCGCTAGACAAATAGTTGTTGAGGTTCGCAGACCTCAATGGGTTCGTCGAGATATTTCATTTGTTGATGCCACCCGAATTGGGCCATCTTAGCAGGTGGATATGGTGGAGATGATTGAGTACCTCCCTTCAGAGGTGTTGGATGAAGGCTGGCTTAAAAGAAGCCTAGTGGCGACACTTTTCGATGCCAAGCAATCCAGGTATATTCACCAGAATGTGATCAACTTTGGTATTTGTGATTTTCAGACAAGAGCTCTAGGTAAAGAGGAGGTTCTGATTACCATCTCAAGGATTAAGGATATGCGTTCTCGAAGCTACAAATTGGGATACTATTTCAAAGAAATTCAGCCGTGGAGTTCAAGATTCAGAGCGAGAACGAGAGGCCTTTGGCTTCAGATTAGAGGTGTGCCGCTTTAGGTTTGGAACAACTAATTCCTTGAATGGTTGGTTGAGGCTTTAGGTAGTTTTAAAGTGATGCACAAACTCACCACTAGTAAGAGAAGAATTGATGTTGCCTTTATTCTCATTTCTACACAATATATGGAGCGCTTGAGTAGGAAGTTCAACCTCAAAATTGGGGAGGAGATTTTTGATATCCGGATCGATGAGTTTGTTTCAAACAAAATGCAAGATCCTCCTGATTCTAAATTGGCCTTCCGTTGTTGGGAAACTATGCATTTTGGTTTTGCTAAAGATTTGGAGGAAGCACTCCCTTTGTGGGAAGTGGAAGATTTTGAGAATCTTGTGAGTTTGGTGGAATGTTGGCCTTTTGGTCTACTTGGGAAGGAAATACTTTCCACTGCTGTGGAGGTTGGCCTATCGAATCCTGGTGAAGCTAAGGTTGTTTAGCAGCTCTTGGATGTTGATGTTGATGTTGAGTCTCATTTTTTCCCTGTGCTATGTGCGTTGGGGCTCCTCATCCCCTGGGCAATGGAGTCACAGCTGAATTTGCGTCTGCTACTGATGTGGAAGGGTTTGATTTTCAAGCCCCGGTTGCTAATATTTGGGGGTCAGCCATGTACTCTGTGATTGATGCATCCTAGGTTTGGGTTGCTGAGGAAGATGTGCTTGATTCAGTTGATATTTTGTAGGTCCCTGTTGCAGTAGTTTACCCTATTGATAAAAATGATGAGTATGTAGTGGCTGCTACTATTGTGGATAAAGTGTTGCTGTCTACTCTAAATGTTGAGTATGTAGTTTACTCTAAATGTTGCTGTCTCCTTTACTAATTCCATGGCTGTTGTAGTTGTGGATGGTACGCAGTCTCTCGCTACTACTGCATCGAAGGTCTCTTTGGTACTGAATGAAGAACTTTGGGTGGATAGGCTGAAACAACAAATCGTGGAGGTAACTATACAGCAAATAGAAAAAGAGAATTCTTCGTTGAAAAAGAAAGGAAACACGTTCAGCTGTCAAAAAAGACTTGGGAATTAATACCCCGAGCAGGTCTAGCAAGAGAATGAGGAGCCTAACGAGCAAGGTGGCACCGCTTGTCAAGATTCCACCGAAAAAGTCACGATAAAAGCACCAACCAAACCCCCGGACTACATCGGCCTGGATTCACTGATGGCTGGAATTGAGAAGCAATCGAATTTAGATCTTCGGCAAGCGGAACTGGCAAAAAAGAGGTGGATTATCTCTAATAAGCTCGGCTTGAATTGGAATGCTCAAGCTCCACAAATTCTAGATGGTCTCCGAAGTACGGATGCTCGCAATGTCCAATCAAGGGGTGACCCTCCCTGACTTCGTTAAGTTTGTGTGGTTGGGCTTTTGGTGGGTCCTCATGTTAGTATTTGTTGGTTGCGTAGGGTGATTTTGATCCTTGCGTCTTGATTTGAGGACCTTTCTCGTAGGTTTTTTTACAAAGGGTGTTAGATATCGTTTATCAAGTAGGTACCATTTGATAGGTTTGTATCTCGTACTCTTAGTTTTATAACTATCTGAATGTAACAAATTTTGGGATATTTTTTATAGGAGTAATGCAATTTTAATTATAAAAATTAACTTCACCCTGGAACTAATATACATGAGAATATCTTGAGAACTGGGAAATGCAACTACTTTTGACTACTATCTTTCAAACACTTTTGAAGTGGTTAAATTGGTGAAGACTTTTTTTCTTGAAAAGTAGAGTTTATTAAAAATAATATTCACAAACTAAGTAGTGAGTGTTAAATTTTTTCTTTTGAGATTGTGATAGTCAACTTCTCTAAAACTCTACGATGGTAAAATCTATTAGAAAAATTGGTCTAAGAATTAGAACCACTTATTTATGGGTTCAAATTCAGTGGGGACATGGGTAATCCCCACTGAAAGGGACATGGGCAATATTGGAAATACAATAATTAAAATAATTAAAAAAAATATCAGTAAAATAATACAATTTATGGAAATACAAGTATGGGAATATTGGTTTCTATTTTATCGGATATTGGTTTTCATCTTCTATGCTATTTGTTTCATTCTACTATGATATTGGTTTCATTCTACTATGTTTTTTGTTTCCATTCTACTATGACATTGGTTTCATTCTACTATGATATTGGTTTCATTCTACCGTGATATTGGTTTCATTCTACTATGATATTGGTTTTCATCTTCTATGTTATTGGTTTCGTTCTACTATGATATTGGTTTCATTCTAATTTTTTTTTGTGAGATTATATAGGAAAATGGTGGAACCCTAATAAGTATGTTTGGGTAAAAACTCAAAAATACCCTCAACAGATTCTGGCCATCAGATCTATAAAAAAAGAATTTGATCAAATCTAAGGGTCCATATTTAGTCCATACCATAGGAATGGCTTTTATGTAGTCCCCCTGAATCCAAATCCCTTATTTATAGGCACGATATGATTATGGCACTACAAGCTCTAATATTGTCTCCAGAATAGACTATGAGCATGTTGGCTTAAATGGACAACCGCAAGCTAACAGGTTAGTGAATGCCAATATGGCAATCCGGAAGGTAACAACATTTGCAAAATAATCAATGTATTTTGACAACATTAAATGAGATTTAACCCGCGCCTAATTCAACCGCTCCATAACTTTTTGAAATATTTTTGGAAGAAGACGTTGCACCGTCCCCATTATATCCCTCCAGATGATTTTACTCCCCAACCACAATACCAAGATGGGGTTTAGCTTCCACACTTACAAATATCGCCGAAAAAATGCTAGATGCAGATCGACCTTCGACCAACGAACGATATGGAGCCCGCCAGTGTCACTTGTTGCTTTGTGAATGTATGAGAAGAAGTTCTAAGTGGAGACTGTAGAAGTTTTAGGAGGTAAGAATATATTAATTCAACTTTGTAATTTCGGCCAAGTTGTCAACAATTTATAGTAGAAAAGGAGGTAATAACCTTCGCAAAATAGGAAAAATAAATGAGAGCTAAATATGTAGCAGTAAGTATCTATCGAATAATTGCAAATAAGCATCAAAGTGGTAGCTCATTCAACAGATGAAAAAAAACATTGCTGCATTTGTCGTTTTTCTAAATTGAAATTCTGTTCGATTCACCGAATAATTTAACGAGTTGACGAATTTTTGATATAAAAATTTACATTTCGCTCAGTTAAAGATAAATTCGAATATGAATTGACATTCGTATGAGCAGATTAAATCCAAATTAAATTTTTAGCAAATTAAATTAAAACAAAATAAATTTGAATCGGATTCATAATCACCCCTACATTACTGGCTCTGTCCCCATTTTCTCATTTATCCTATGATTATCGTCCTCCAACACGTTATCAGAAAGTTTGGCCCATAAGTAACGAGGGAACTCCAGGGCCCATTTGTCGACTTTCCCTTGTAGAGTAGAACTCGTAGTTCCTAAATTTATAATCTATTTAAATCGATAAAATTTGATGATCTTAAGTTAAAATTAGTGTTAAAATTTGATAACAACTTTATCATAATAATTACCACTTTTTTTCAAAAAATCTTATTACTAAATATTGATCCAAAATTTTGCATAAAGTAGTATTTTTGAATAAAAATATATGTTGTTACGTATTTTATGAATTTAAAAAATATTTGAAGATAATAGTTTAAAGTAAATTTGTTTGTTTGATAATATTTACATCACTCTTTTATCTTATGAATCATGTTCGAATGGTCATTGTAATTGATTTCTTATCAAAAAAAAAAATTATGCCTAACTCTTGTGTTCATGTTCGAGGCTTAATCAAAAAATAGTGTTCATGTTCGAAGCTCCTAACATCATTCGAAGCTCCTAACGTCATTATTGTTGCAGTGTGGATGATAACAATTTGGGTGGTAAATTAAAGTTCGATTTACATACTAAAAGGTATTTAGTCTAAAAGTATATAAGGTATCTAAGTTTTGATGAAGATTCTAGATTCAAACTCAAATAAGATATATTTGGTGCAAAATTTATCTTAAAAAAGAGTTTGATTTAGACGTAGAATAAATCAAAAAGTATATTTGTTTCATATAGAAGGAATGGGTAGTGCTTGATGTGGAACACATGTTTTTTTAGGAGGAGGAACACATGTTTGGATAGGATGGTTATATGTGCGGTAAGTGGACATGTCATGGAAAGGATATTTGTTTTATATAGTAGAAAAGGCTAGTAGTTACCATCATATCGAGAACATTACCTTTTCAGGGGCAATATGAAACCCTAGGCTCTCTTACAATCCCATGTGTTCAACGCCAAGCATTTACTTAATACTTTAGGATTTAGATTATAAATACATTCAACCTTCGAATCGTCCACATAGAAATACACACCCAGCCCTTCTCCTTCGACGTCTGCCGGATCACCCCGGCTTCCAACTTGCCCGAGTTCTCCATGCCCATCACATATTTTGATGCCGTGTTTCTCAAGAACCCCCCACCTTAGAGATGCTCTTCTTCTACCAACTTGCCGATCCAACCCGAACGCATTTCGACTCCGTCATCGTGCCATGCCTCAAGCACTCCCTCTCCCTCACCCTCACCCACTTCTCCCCTTTGGCCGGCCGCCTCACGTGGCCCGCGCACGATCCAATACCCTCCGTCCTCTACAAACCAAACGACTCTGTTTCGCTCACGATAGCAGAATCCAATAACCCGGAGTCCTTTATCCACCACGCTGGAAACAAACCATGCAAGGCTACTGAGTCACGTTTCTGCTTGCCCGAATTGCCCGCGACAGACACAGAATCAGCCATTATATCCGTCCAGCTGACATTATTCCGCAACCACGGCGTGGCAATCGGGTTCAGCATCCACCACGCAGTTCTCGATGGGAAGAGCGTTTCCTTGTTCCTGAAAGCATGGGCCCACATGAACAAGCAACTCTCCACCGACTCCTGCCTACTTCTTCCTCCGGAGCTGACCCCGTTTCTAGACCGATCTGTCGTCCAGGACCCGGAAGGGCTTTGCATGAAAATCTTGGACCGTTGGGAGAAGTTAATGCCTTCTGTCTCGAGAAGAAGCTTGAAGTTGCTTCCCACATCGGACCCTAATCCAACCCTAGTACGCGCAACTTTTGCGATTTCCCTTGACGATGTAAGGAAACTACGGGAACTGGCTTTGTCCAGACTAGGTATAGGTGATGCCGAAACCAAACGTCTGTCCACCTTTGTGCTAGCTTATGCATACACGTTGACCTGCCTTGTGAAGACCAAGAAGCTGGAGAGTTTCAAAACGGTGAATTGTGGAATCCCAGCGGAAAGCAGGGTCCACGTGAACCCACCACTTCCCGGCAATTACTTGGGCAACTGTGTCGCCGGTTGCTTTGTGGATATAGAGGAAGAAGTCGTAATGGGAGAGGATGGGTTCGTGGCTGTTGCTAAGATCATTAGCGAGTGTATTCAAGGGGTTAGGAACAAGTCTGTCAATCAAGTGTTCATCGATCGCCTTCCCCCTCCCAGCCCGCCTAGTAGAGGAAAAGTTAATTTCGGAGTCGCCGGTTCTCCCCGACTTGAACTTTACCAGATAGATTTCGAGTGGGGAAAACCCGTCAAGATGGAGTTTACGTCTATAGATAGGATCGGAGGTACTTCCATTGCGGATAGGAGTGATGGAAGTGGAGGGCTCGAGATTGGCGTGGTCATGACTGACGGCGAGATGAAAGTATTTGATTCCTTGTTTGTGTGTGGCCTTAAACATATGTCCGGATAATTTATACAAAGAAGCCAAATGGTGTCTTGAGTATGGCTTAATTAAATTTTATCCATGGTTTTTTTTTGGTAAATAGAATAATATTATAAACCCAAAATATTTACATCAAGTAGTACTAATCCTACGCAACTAGTTAATTACATTGGTAATCTCCCCTATCGCGTAGAGATTCCATGTACAAAACTAAATCTAGGTGGTACCTAAGGTAAGTTTTTAGAGTGCATGACACTCACCATTACTATTAAAAAAACGTAAGGCGGGTTTTAAGCGATCTGGAGGGAGAACCGGCCATCCTTACCATCGTATTTTTCGTATTTCGCTTTCGAAACGTAGTCACCTTCCACCAAACCCAATCACGTATCCAAGAAGTCAAGAGCAGTAACAAAATAGTTCTAGACCGTTGTTGCAACGCTACAGAAGAGGAAGTATTTAGGCTGAAATGATGAAATATCTGTTCCTAACATGAAAACTATTACTTCTGGGCTGAATTTTAATTTTGCGGAAACACAAACCGGGCCGGGAAAAATAGGTGGGCCGCAATACAACTTTCAGGAAAGGCAAAAGAAGCTGGGCCAAACATATGCAAAAACCACTTCTTGGTTTAAACACAAGATGGGCCAAGAGATTCAACATGGGCCTCGTAACAAATCAGTTTTTTTTTTGTGTGTGGAAATTGACCATTAATGTTAGATCCGAAAGTAACATTTAACCAAATTACAAGGACGGAAAATAAATTCTGAAAGAGCATACCGCGTAGTATTGGGTAGGGGTGAGCAAAAAAACCAAGAACCATATAACCGACCCGAACCAAACCAAAATATCCGGTCCAAAACCAGATCCAAAATGAAATGGTTTGGTGCGGTTCTTTGTTGGTAAAAAATAATGGTTCTCGGTTCCGGTCCGGATCTTTTTATAGGGAACCACAAAGATCCGGACCAAACTGTAATTTTTTTATTAGTTAGTGCTAACCCTAAAGCCTAATCTATATAAATAGTGACAGCCGCTTCTTAGGTTTTAAAAAAAAATTTACGATTCCTCTTCTCTCTTTTTGGGGATAGACTCCTCTCTAAGTACAGCAAAGATTTTTTCTCTTTCAAAGCACAGGTACAATCTATTACTTAATAGGTAGATGATTTTTTTAGATAGCATTTATTTATCTTGCTCTGAGTTTGTAGGGAACATTAAACTTTATATTTTTAAGAACGTGATGAAGTTACAATTTATAAATCTTATTTTTGCATATCTCAATTTTTAGATGAGTAGTATTTTTCGTTCAATAGATTATCTTTTCACCAAAATCTTTATGGTCCTCGGTTCTGGACCGGACCAGAACCATTTTTTTGGTTCGGTTCTGGTCCGGATCCATAACTAAATCGGATTGGTTCGGACATGATTTCTCTCCTCTTTTTGGTTCTCAGTTTTTATGGTTCGGATCGGATCGGTCCGGTTCGGGTCAATTGCTCACCCCTAATTGGGTTATTAATATTAATATGAAAAATATATAGGATGGTTGGTTACGATGGAAAGCATGGTATTCGGTTTAGTTGCCTTGAAGGTCACCCGAGTTTACAATTGATGGGTAGTGCTTGGCGTGGAACGCATGTTTACACGGATTATTTTTTGCAAGTATTTTATATTGTTACAAAGTTTTTTTATGAATTTTACGTTGATTTCCTAAATACTCCAAATCAATCGGTGTGACCTGTATTTTATTTAACTCAAAGTTAACTAGTTGCTCATTTTGTGATTATGTTTAATAAGATTTCTCTATCTAATTGAATTTTTGGAGTCAAAGTCCAATACACTCAATTACGTAGACCACTCCAATTCTCCAACAAAAACCTTCATCTGACTAGAAGTTGAACTAACTACAGTTGGCGAGGGTGCCTCTTAAATTACTTTAAGAAGTCCGTGATTGAACCTGACTGTCAGGTGATGGTAAATTTTCTCACCAACAAGTTTTAAGCATGGATTGGAACGTGGAGTTTGAAGCTTTGTGCATATATCTAAGAAAGCAAATAGAGTGACCGATTAGATAGCAAAAATATTTGACTTTTTTACTTTGGCGATGTTACTCAAAATCTTCCAAATGAGCTCATGTAGCTACTTTGGTATGTCTATCATATTGGGAAATGAAGTACTATCTTTTAAGTTTAAAAAAAATGCAAATATCTAATTGCGGTATCCATTCTAGGGATGATCATGAATTAAATCCCATTTGATATTTGATTCAATCCACTCTTTTCATTTCACCCACGCAAATTACACAGGTTGCTTCTTGCTGAGTCACTTGAAAGATTCTTCCCTTGTACCTCCTTCAGTTTAGTGACTAACTATTTATTGTTCTACGGTTTAGAAATCAACAAAAACGTAACACGATCTAATTCAGTGAGAATGGCGTCAAATAAATCAAAACAAGAGTTCAATTTTTTTTCCAAAAAATATGTTTCCAAGTACAAGCAAGCATTGAACCCACACACAAGGCTAAAATAGAGCTCCATCGATTGGGAATTATTATTAGATATGAAATTATTAGAGCTGGGAAAGGAGGGTGGCCATCTTGGGGCGAGGTGAAAAGCTTGCCAACAATGGCTTCTTCCTGGACAAACTGGCCACAGCAATCATGAGGCTCACATCCTCGTCCATGCCGATCTTGTCCCAGTCAAAACACTGCATGAGTGTTCCCAACCCCACGGACACGATATTGGTTCTCATTCCGGCTCCGGGGCAAGACCTCCTCCCAACACCAAACGGTACTAACAGGAACCCGTCGGGGTTGGAGTCCTCGAATCTCGGGCCTGAACCCGTTGGGATCTTCCCATAGCTTGGGGTCTCTGTGCATGGCCCATGCATTGACCATGAGCATGGTTCCCTTGGGGATGTCATAGCCTCCAATGGTGCAGGCCTTAGCCGAGAAGTGAGGCAGCAAGAGTGGGGCCGCGGGGTACAACCTCAGCGTCTCCTTCACGACGGCCCGGAGGTAAGGAAGGTTCGCCAAGTCCGATTCATTGATGAATCTTTGATCTCCTACGACGTTGTCGATTTCGGCCTGTAATTTTTGGATCTTCTCTGGGTTCTGCATGAGGAAGGTCAACGCCCATTCCAACGTGGCAGTTGATGTTTCGGTTCCGGCAATAAACATCATCTACAATGAAAATGTTAGTAGATAGCCGATAAACATCATCTTTTATCGTATCAAAGTTTTGAAGAAGTCGATAGTTACCAACTACCTTAAAAAACATCATTCTAAATGAAAATGTCGGTGGGAGGTATTCGCTTACCATTATAATACCCTTGACGATTTCATCGGTATAAAACTGAGGGTCCGTCTCCTGCAAGTCGAGGATGGTGTCCACCACAGAGCTAACCTTCTCACCCTCCTTGCTATTTGCCGCCTTCCCAGCAGCCGCTCTCTTTGCCCTTATCTCGGTGAGCAAGCCGTTCAAGAACACATCCCTCTTCTCCCCCAACCGGATGATCCTCTTCTCTATTCCGTTGTACCCAATAAGCCTCAGCACTGGGATGAAGTCACATGGCGTCATTGCCACAATAGCGAAGAAGAGGTCCTTGAACTGCTGGAGCAGCCGCCCCTCCTCGTCGGTGTCCTCGTCGCTGATAGGCACGTGCATGATCACGTTGGATGTCAACAGCGATAACATACGCTGCATGTCCACCTTGGCCTTGCCCCCGTCTGCGGTCTATCGAAGCAGCCGGCCAACGAAGTGGCGAATCTCCTCCTCCCTGAAGATGGCGGATCTCTGGAGAGCCCTCTGGGAGAAGATCTCAGAGAATGTGAGGCGGCGGAGGCTCTTCCAGAGCTGGCCGTGTGGGGCCCAGACCATGAAGGTGTAGTCGTAGGTTAGGTGGTCCGTGGTGATGGACTTGGGCCTGTCGGCGAAGACAATGTCGTTGGTGGTGAAGCACTCCTCGAAGGCCGCGGGGGAGGAGATCACCAGGACGGGGACCTTCCCCATCCAGAAGAGCAGGACCGGGCCCAGGCGGTTGGAGACGGTCTGGAAGTAAAGATAGAGAGGGGGTTTGATGAGGTGGAGGTGGCCAACGATGAGGAGTGCTCGTGGGCTTGGAGGGTAGTTATGCTTCTTTCCGGACAACACCTTGTAAGCGACGAAAGCTGTTAGAATAACGGCGAGGTAGAAGAACAAGTCCTCCATTTTATGACGAGCCTCCAAGGGAATTAAGAGAGAAAGTTGGTGTAATGTATTGTAGTATGCACCGGAGGATTGGGAAACGTCAATTCATTATATAATGCTCCTATAGTAATTTGCTATTAATTTTTAGTTAATATGCGAAATAGATAGGATGGTTGGTTAAAGTGGAATAGATGGTATTCCGAGGCGAAGCGATGAGTTCTGTTAAGTTCTTTTTGGTGGTAGTTCTATTAAGCTTTTTTTTATATACCATGTGGTATCGGGTCTATCTAGACCTAATCATGAATTGAATCATATTCGTGATTCGATTCGATTCGTTAAAAATTTGATTCGATTCGTCCAAAATTTGATTCGTTTAAAATTTGATTCGAATTTGTCATGATACGAATTGAATATGGTTCAAGATTTTTATAATTCGTCAAACCGGCGAATTTAATTTGAATTCGATTCGAGTTGAATTCGTATCGAATTCGTGTATATATAATATAATAATAATATGTTAAAAAATAAAATAAAATAAAAGTGGGGGAGGCAGGATCGGGAACAAGAAGCGGGGAAGGAATTTTTAAAAATTGGGAGAAGGTGGGGCCCACACAAAAAAATTAAAAAGGGGCGGGCGGGAGTTTTATTTTTTGGGTTAAAAGATGATGACGTCATCGCCTGCGTCATTGATGACGTCATTGTCTGCGTCAGCGAAGGAAAAATTACCGTTGGAATCTGACTTTTTTTTTTGTTACCGTTTTAATACCCAGGTTACCATTTTTTTTTACTGTTTGTCTTTTTTTAATTTTTTTTAAATTCAACATTTTTTCAAAACTCTATAAATACCACCTTTTATTCTTCAAATTTTACACATTCCAATCTCAACTCTCTACTTCTCTTATTAAAAATTTAAGCTATATACATTCTCCCTCAAGTTTACTAATTAGTCATTAGATATATTAGTCATATTTCTCGTATATTTACTCATATTACTATATAATTATGTCATCAAGTAGAGCAAATAGGGGTAAGGAAAAACGTGTGGAACATCACGATTCTATTGAATCGGATTTTCCACCGATTTCTACTTATCCTATTCCGGAAGAAATGATGATTGTCCATGATGAAGCTCAACGGGAAAGTGTTGATTCAATATTCAACAATCCACAAAAGGTAATAATACCACCTTCATTACTTTTTACTAAGCATTTCACAAAAATTTCTACCGGAGAAAAAGGTATTTTCATCATTACATGTAATTATTGTGGTAAACAATATGAATTCAAAACCGGGAATGGATATGGGAGGCAATTATCGGGTGTTTATTATCCTACATCTCATTTACTATTTTTGGAATGTTGTAATATATCGAAGGCAATATGTAGCGCTTATCAAGATTTTGCATTGTCATCATGCGTTCCAAAAATGACTAACAAATGCTATTTTATTAGACTCCTTTTTTCCCAGACAATCCCGATTTATCCGGGACAATTCTCGAGAAATTATTTTATCATAATTGAGTAGACTATTTTTTCATAACTCGGTAGACCATTTTATCATAATTTTTTTTGAGGGGTACCATTTTATCATAAATGGGAGAACCATTTTATCCTCCAGGACGATCCTGATGTATTTTACACGTCCAAGATCAAATCCAATCCCCCTCTCTCTTCCTTCCCCTCTCTCTTTCCCTTACTAAAACGTTGACCAAATTTTTTTAAAATTAAAAAATAATCGAAAAAATTAGAGAGAACATAAGTGTGCTTAAACAAGTTTTAGTTTGTGTCATAATGAGATTAAAAAACACTTACCATTTTTTTCAATCAGTTATCTCTACAATAGTATCAAAATTAAACACTCCACAAAAAATGTATAAAAAAAATAAAGAAAAATTATACTTAAGTACCATGTGATTTAGCGCTTTTCAAGATAAGGCCATGTGATTTTCTCCATCCAAAATCAATCCCTGTAGTTTAGCACTTTCCAAGATAAATTCCTGTAATTTTTTCCAAGAGAAAGCGCTAAACTATAAGGTACTTAAGTGTACTTTTTTCAAAAATAAAAGCATAAAAAAGAAAAATAACATGGAACGGAACGAGCTTAGGCTTTGGCTTCCTGGTGGTTTTTGTTTGCAAGGTTCGAAGCATCAGTGTACTTTTACCCAAAAAAAAAGGGATGGAACGAAGCATCCATCAAAATCAGAGTTGGTGGCGGTGGGAAATGGCAGGGAAGTGGAGGGGAAGGAGAGAGGAAGAGAAAGGGCATAATAGACTTTTCCAGATAATTATTTTAGTTTTTTGAAAACTCAGTTTTTTTTGAGTATTTCTATAATTCAGGGTTTAAAATATCTATTTTTAATAACATAGGATAATTTAATGTATTTAACCCTAAAATTTATCATGAAACGGGAGCGACTTTAATGCATGCCGGAATTTCACAAGTATTCATGTGCATCATGCATCTCGTGGTCAACTACGTAACATGCTTAGTTAAGAAATATATATATCTTTTTAAATCGTCTTTATCCGAAAACTAAGTGGGCGGATTATATATGTTTGAATTGTGTGAGATTTTTAAAAAATTAAAAAATTCTTTGATAAATATTTAACATGGCTGATTTTCCAAAAATTTGAATACAAGATTTACTAGGCGATTGGTTAATTAAGAGAGGCATTGTATAGCAATATGTATTATTAATTTGGGTAAATTACTCTCAAGTCTTACGAGTTTGCTTAAATATACTCAAAAGTTCTCCGTATTTGCAAAATACACGCCGACATCTCTCGTGTTTGATTTTATTATACTTTTGGATCCCTCGTTCACGTTAGCAGTTCTTTTTTTATTTTTGTCATTAAAATAACCAAAATATCCTTAAAAAAAACAAAAATGCATATCCTTCCTCAACCTTTGACTCCCTCGCCGAAAATCTGTCCAAACAACCAGAAAAAAATTCCCAACCAGATAAAGAGCGACCATAACAGACAAGTGGCTCATCTTTCCGAATATCCTCTCTGCCTTCATGTCCCGCAGCGGCGTAACCGCCATAGCAACAATGGCTCTCTCCTCCCGGACCCCTGCCTCGCTCATGTCCCCGTAAGACATAGTCTTATGTGGCCCTCCGTAACCGCCATTGCTCCCGTCGCTCTCCCGCTGCGGGTGCTTCTCACTGGCCGACTTGTCGTCGTGGCTGGTTGCCTTGACGATCGACACCTCCAGATCCGGTGCCATGTTGCTCGCCACCTTGGCGATCCCAATGCTAGTCTGGTCTTTCACCGTCCCTATCGCCTTCCGGATAGTGCTCGGCGCCATCGCGGCCGTCCGATATGAGATGGCTCGTAAAACCAGAAGAAGAAAGGCTCTGAAGCAACAGAGAGAAATGTGAGATGTTGTGTTTCGTTGTACAACCGGCGATGATTTTCGATTTCGGCAGAGGATTCATCATCATCGGCGAGTTTTAGAGGAGCGGGGAAGGAGATGAAATTTTTTTTCCAAGGGTATTTTTTTCATTTCAATGACGAAAACAAAAAAGAGAGCCGCTAACATCAGCGAGGGATTCGAAAGTATAATAAAATCAAATACGGGAGACTTTGGCGTATATTTTTCAAACAAGGAGGACTTTTGAGTATATTTAAGTAAACTCAAGAGATTTGAGAATAATTTACCCTATTAATTTTAGTATTTTCCGGTGGTGTATTTATAAACTCACCCTTCAGTTATTCTAAATCACGATTCACACCTCTCTTCTTTTCCATTCAACTAGGACTTCTTTTTTCAAAGAAAATGTTGGATCTGGAGGATGGGCCAGCTGCAGGTTTTTTATTAATATCGATAAGCACGGTCAGATTTTATTTTATGAGATTATTCTTTAAATGGAATTTTCTAAATTCATAATACTTAAATGATTCTTTTACAATTCTTTAATATGGTTAACGTGTGGATTATTTATTGGACTCACAGACGACGACTCGTTCACCACCAAGATCAATAATGTGATAAAAATAACTATTATTGTTTCTTTCCCGACACGAGTTCTCTTTCCACTTATAGATAAATAAAAATTATACCGTTTCAAAAAGAAACTATCATTGTTGCTTTCCAACAGCTAATTCTCACCAATTCGTCGCTCTCTAAGGTGCTTATTCTAGTTATGATCCTAATCAGTAAGTTATGGATTTGTGGGAAGATGAATGCTCCATATCTGAATGCTACATCCCACGTGTTCCACGCCAAGCTCTAACCCTCAATTGTATCCATACCTTTCGTAATAGAACTACCACCAATCGGCACTTACATCAGTTGTTGTTCTAGCTCAATTAAATTTCGCATTCGAATCTTTATTAAGAGAATTTTACCATATTTTAAAAGTATCGTCCGACTCAAATCTAAATTATTGAGTCCAAATAGACCCGTTACCACATGGTATATAAAAAAAAGCTTAATAGAACTACCACCAAAAAGAACTTAACAGAACTCATAGCTTCGCCTCGGAATACCATGTATTCCACTTTAACCAACCATCCTATCTATTTTGCATATTAACTAAAAATTAATAGCAACTTACTATAGGAGCATTATATAATGAATTGACGTTTCCCAATCCTCCAGTGCATACTACAATACATTACACCAACTTTCTCTCTTAATTCCCTTGGAGGCTCTTCACAAAATGGAGGACTTGTACTTCTACCTCGCCGTTATTCTAACAGCTTTCGTCGCTTACAAGGTGTTGTCCGGAAAGAAGCATAACTACCCTCCAAGCCCACGAGCCCTCCCCATCGTTGGCCACCTCCACCTCATCAAACCCCCTCTCTACCTTTACTTCCAGACCGTCTCCAACCGCCTGGGCCCGGTCCTGCTCTTCTGGATGGGGAAGGTCCCCGTCCTGGTGATCTCCTCCCCCGCGGCCTTCGAGGAGTGCTTCACCACCAACGACATTGTCTTCGCCGACAGGCCCAAGTCCATCACCACGGACCACCTAACCTACGACTACACCTTCATGGTCTGGGCCCCACACGGCCAGCTCTGGAAGAGCCTCCGCCGCCTCACATTCTCCGAGATCTTCTCCCAGAGGGCTCTCCAGTGATCCGCCATCTTCAGGGAGGAGGAGATTCGCCACTTGGTCGGCCGGCTGCTTCGATACACCGCAGACGGGGGCAAGGCCAAGGTGGACATGCAGCGTATGTTATCGCTGTTGACATCCAACGTGATAATGAGGGTGGCGGCCGGGAAGAGGCACGTGCCTATCAGCGACGAGGACACCGACGAGGAGGAGCGGCTGCTCCAGCAGTTCAAGGACCTCTTCTTCGCTATTGTGGCAATGACGCCATGTGACTTCATCCCAGTGCTGAGGCTTATGGGGTACAAGGGAATACAGAAGAGGATCATCCGGTTGGGGGAGAAGAGGGATGTGTTTTTGAACGGCTTGCTCGCCGAGATAAGGGCAAAGAGAGCGACTGCTGGGAAGGCGGCAAATAGCAAGGAGGGTGAGAAGGTTAGCTCTGTGGTGGACACCATCCTCTACTTGCAGGAGACGGACCCTCAGTTTTATACCGATGAAATCGTCAAGGGTATTATAATGGTAAGCGATTCATTTAGAATGATGTTTTTTAAAGTAGCTCATAACTATCGACTTCTTCAAAACTTTGATACGATAAAATCTATTACAGATGATGTTTATCGGCTATCTACTAACATTTTCATTGTTGATGATGTTTATTGCCGGAACCGAAACATCAACTGCCACGTTGGAGTGGGCGTTGACCCTCCTCATGCAGAACCCAGAGAAGATCCAAAAATTACAGGCCGAAATCGACAACGTCGTAGGAGATCAAAGATTCATCAATGAATCGGACTTGGCGAACCTTCCTCACCTCCGGGCCGTCGTGAAGGAGACGGTGAGGTTGTACCCTGCGGCCCCACTCTTGCTGCCTCACTTCTCGACTAAGGCCTGCACCATTGGAGGCTATGACATCCCCAAGGGAACCATGCTCATGGTCAATGCATGGGCCATGCACAGAGACCCCAAGCTATGGGAAGATCCAAACGGGTTCAGGCCGGAGAGGTTCGAGGACTCCACCCCCGACGGGTTCCTGTTAGTGCCGTTTGGTGTTGGGAGGAGGTCTTGCCCCGGAGTAGGAATGGGAACCAATATCGTCTCCGTGGGGTTGGGAACGCTCATGCAGTGTTTTGACTGGGACAAGATCGGCATGGACGAGGACTTGAGCTACATGATTGCTGTGGCCAGTTTGTCCAGGAAGAAGCCATTGTTGGCAAGCTTTTCACCTCGCCCCAAGATGGCCACCCTGCTTTCCCAGCTCTAATAATTTCATATCTAATAATAATTCCCAATCGATGGGGCTGTATTTTTTTTGGGTGAGATTTAAATTGTTTCCACAATTTCAGATCTTAGACGGTCGTGGGATTCGATCCTCCCACCTCATGCTTAAAGACTGATATTGTATTTATCAAACCATACATGAATTGGTGATGGAACTGTATTTTAGCCTTGTGTGTGGGTTCAATGCTTGCTTGTACTTGGAAACATATTTTTTGGAAAAAAAATTGAACTCTTGTTTTGATTTATTTGACGCAATTCTCACTGAATTAGATCGTGTTACGTTTTTGTTGATTTCTAAACCGTAGAACAATAAATAGTTAGTCACTAAACTGAAGGAGGTACATGGGAAGAATCTTTAAAGTGACTCCGGAAGAAGCAAGCTGTGTAATTTGCGTGGGTGAAAGGGAAAGAGCGGATTGAATCAAATATCAAATGGGATTCAATTCATGATCATTCCTAGAATGGATACCGCAATTAGATATTTGCATTTTTTTAAACTTAAAAGATAGTACTTCATTTCCCAATATGATAGACATACCAAAGTAGCTACATGATCTCATTTGGAAGATTTTGAGTAACATCTCCAAAGTAAAAAAGTCAAATATTTTTGCTATCTAATCGGTCACTCTATGTGCTATCTTAGATATATGCAAAAAGTTTCAAACTCCACGTTCCAATCCATGCTTAAAACTTGTTGATGAGAAAATTTACCATCACCTGACAGTCAGGTTCAATCACGGACTTCTTAAAGTAATGGTGCTGCTTAACTTAAGAGGCACCCTCGCCAACTGTAGTTAGTTCAACTACTAGAGTCGGATGAAGTTTTTGTTGGAGAATTGGAGTGGTCCACGTAATTGAGTGTATTGGACTTTGAGTCCAAGAATTCAATTAGATAGAGAAATCTTATTAAACATAATCACAAAATGAGTAACTAGTTAACTTTCAGTTAAATAAAATGCAGGTTATACCAATTAATTTGGAGTATTTAGGAGATCAATGTGAAACTCATCGAAATTTTTTTGTAACAATATAAAATACTTGCAAAAAATAATGCGTGCAAACATGCAGCACTACCCATCAATTGTAAACTAGGGTGACCTTCAAGGTAACTAAACCGAATACCATGTTTTCCACGGCAAACACTATCCATCGTAACCAACCATCCTATCTATTTTTCATATTAATATTAATAACCCAATACTACGCGGTATGCTCTTTCAGAATTTATTTTTCGTCCTCGTAATTTGGTTAAATGTTACTTTGGGATCTATCTAACATTAATGGTCAATTTCCACACACACAAAAAAATGATTTGTTACGAGGCCCATGTTGAATCTCTTGGCCCATCTTGTGTTTAAACCAAGAAGTGGTTTTTGCATATGTTTGGCCCAGCTTCTTTTGCCTTTCCTGAAAGTTGTATTGCGGCCCACCTATTTTTTCCGGCCCGGTTTGTGTTTCCGCAAAATTAAAATTCAGCCTAGAAGTAATAGTTTTCATGTTAGGAATAGATATTTCATCATTTCAGCCTAAATACTTCCTCTTCTGTAGCCTTGCAACAACTGTCTAGAACTATTTTGTTACTGCTCTTGACTTCTTGGATACGTGATTGGGTTTGGTGGAAGGTGACTACGTTTCGAAAGCGAAATACGTAAAATACGATAGTAAGAATGGCCGGTTCTCCCTCCAGATCGCTTAAAACCCACCTTACGTTTTTTTAATAGTAATGGTGAATGTCATGCACTCTAAAAACTTGCCTTAGGTACCACCTAGTATTAGAGTATTATAAAAACCATGGATAAAATTAAATTAAGCAATACTAAAGACACCATTTGGCTTCTTTGTATAAATTATCCGGACATATATTTAAGGCCACACAGAAACAAGGAATCAAATAATTCCATCTCGCCCTCAGTCATGACCACGCCAATCTCGAGCCCGCCACTCCCATCACTCTTCTCCGCAATGGAAGTACCTCCGATCCTATCTATAGACGTAAACTCCATCTTGACGGGTTTTCCCCACCCGAAATCTATCTGGTAAAGTTCAAGTCGGGGAGAACCCGCGACTCCGAAATGAACTTCTCCTCTACGAGGCGGGCTGGGAGGGGGAAGGCGATCGATGAACACTTGATAGACAGACTTGTTCCTAACCCCTTGAATACACTCGCTAATGATCTTAGCAACAGCCACGAACCCATCCTCTTCCATTACGACTTCTTCCTCTATATCCACAAAGCAACCGGCGACACAGTTTCCCAAGTAATTGCCGGGAAGTGGCGGGTTCAAGTGGACCCTGCTTTCCGCTGGGATTCCGCAATTCACCGTTTTGAAACTCTCCAGCTTCTTGGCCGTCACAAGGCAGGTCAACGTGTATGAATAAGCTAGCACAAAGGTGGACAGACTTTTGGTTTTGGCATTAGATTCCCTTAGTTTCCTTACATCGTCAAGGGAAATCGTAAAAGTTGCGTGTACTAGGGTTGGATTACGGTCCGATGTGGGAAGCAACTTCAAGCTTCTTCTCGAGACAGAAGGCATCAACTTCTCCCAACGCTCCAAGATTTTCATGCAAAGCCCTTCCGGGTCCTGGACGACAGATCGGTCTAGAAATGGGGTCAGCTCCGGAGGAAGAAGTAGGTTGGAGTTGGCCGAGAGTTGCTTGTTCATGTGGGCCCATGCTTTCAGGAACAAGTAAACGCCCTTCCCATCGAGAACTGCGTGGTGGATGCTGAACCCGATTGCCACACCGTGGTTGCGGAATAATGTCACCTGGACGGATATAATGGCTGATTCTGTGTCTGTCGCGGGCAATTCGGGCAAGCAGAAACGTGACTCAGTAGCCTTGCATGGTTTGTTTCCATCGTGGTGGATAAAGGACTCCGGGTTATTGGATCTGCAATCGTTAGTGAAACAGAGTCGTTTGGTTTGTAGAGGACGGAGGGTATTGGATCGTGTGAGGGCCACGTGAGGCGGCCGGCCAAAGGGGAGAAGTGGGTGAGGGTGAGGGAGAGGGAGTGCTTGAGGCATGGCACGATGACCGAGTTGAAATGCGTTCGGGTTGGATCGGCAAGTTGGTAGAAGAAGAGCATCTCTAGGGTGGGGTTCTTGAGAATCACGGCATCAAAATATGTGATGGGCATGGAGAACTCGGGCAAGTTGGAAGCTGGGGTGATCCGGCAGACGTCGAGAATAGCCACAGCGTCGATCTTTTGAGTTGACGATCCCATTAGTAATGTGGCTAGGAAGGAGAAGGGCTGGGTGTGTATTTCTATGAAAGGTAAATGGTAGAAGGGCTGGGTAGTTCTATGTGGACGATTCGAATGTTGAATGTATTTATAATCTAAATCCTAAAGTATTAAGTAAATGCTTGGCGTTGAACACATGGGATTGTGTGACAAGAAGAGAGCCTAGGGTTTCATATTGCCCCTGAAAAGGTAATGTTCTTGATATGATGGTAACTACTAGCCTTTTCTACCTATATAAAACAAATATCCTTTCCATGACATGTCCACTTACCGCACATATAATCATCCTATCCAAACATGTGTTCCTCCTTCTAAAAAAAAACATGCGTTCCACATGAAGCACTACCCATTCCTTCTATATGAAACAAATATACTTTTTAATTTATTCTACGTCAAAATCAATCTCTTTTTTTAAGGTAAACTTTACACCAGTTTATCTGGATTTGAACCGACAAGCTTCATCAAATCATAGACATCTTATATACCTCTAAGCCAAATGCTCTTTAGTATGTAAATCGAACTTTAATTTACCACCCAAATTGTTATCATCCACACGTGCAACAATAATGACGTTAGGAGCTTCGAACATGAACATTATTTTTTGGTTAATCCTCAAACATGAACACAAGAGTTAGACGTAAATATTTTTGTTGTGATAAGAAGTCAATTACAATGACCATTCGAACATGATTCATAAGATAAAGAGTGACGTAAATATTATCAAACAAACAAGCCTAGTTTAAATTATTATCTTTAAATATTTTTCAAATTCATAGAGTATGTAATAATATATTTTTTTATTCAAAAATATCACTTTATTTAAAAATTTGGATCGAGATTTAGTACTAATATTTTTTGAAAAAAGTGATAATTATTATGACAGAATTGTTATCAAATTTTAAAACTAATTCTAACTTAAAGATCATCAATTTTTATTAATTGAAAGAGGCTATAAATTTAGGAGCTACGAGTTCTACTCTACAAGGGAAAGTCGACAAATGGGCCCTGGAGTTCCCTCGCTACTTATGGGCCAAACTTTCTGAAAATGTGTTGGAGGACGATAATCATAGGATAAATGAGAAAATGGGGACAGAGCCAGTAATTTAGGGGTGATTATGAATCCGATTGAGGTTTATTTTGTTTTGATTTGATTTGCTAAAAATTTGATTTGGATTCTAATCCACTCATACGAATGCCAATTCGTATTTAAATTTATCTTTAGCCGAGCAAAATGTAAATTCATATATCACAAATTCGTCAACTCGTCCAATTATCCGGCGACTCGAACAGAATTTCAATTTAGAAAACGACAAAATGCAGCAATGTTTTTTTTCATCGTTTGAATGAGCTCCACTTTGATGCATATTTGCAATTATTCATTAGATATTTACTGCTACATACCTGGCTCTCAGTTATTTTTCTTATTTTGCAAAGGTTATTACCTCCTTTGCCACAATCATATCCTGCCTATAAATAAGTGGTACTAACTCTTAGACCAATTTTTCTAATAGATTTTACCGTGGTAGAGTTTTATCGAGGTTGATCGTCACAATCTCGAAAGAAGAAATTTAACACTCACTACTTAGTTTGTAAATATTACCTTTAGTAAACTCTACTTTTCAAAAAAAAAAATTCTTGACCAATTTGCCACTTCAAAAGTGTTTGAAAGATAGTAGTAAAAAGTAGTTGCATTTCCCATTTCTCAAGATATTCTCGTGTATATTAGTACCTAATTTTTTTTATAAGTAAAATTGTATTACTCCTAAAAAAACTACAAGATTAGTTACATCCAGATAGTTACAAAACTAAGAGTACCAGATACAAACCTATCAAATAGTACCTACTTTTTTTAGAAGGGCAAATAGTACCTACTTGATAAATAATATCTAACACACTTTGCAAAAAAAAACTACCAGAAAGGTCCTCAAATCAAGACGCAAGGATCAAAATCACCCTACGCAACCAACAAACACCAACATGAAAACCCACCAAAAGCCCAACCACACAAAATTAACGAAGTCAGGGAGGGTCATAGACCCTTGATTGGACATTACGAGCATTCGTATTTTGGAGACATCTAGAATTTGTTGAGCGTTCCAATTCAAGCTGAGTTTATTAGAGATAATCCACCTCTCCTTTGCCAGTTCTGCTTGCCAAAGATCTAAATTTGATTGCTTCTCAATTCCAGCCAGCAGTGAATCTAGGCCGATGTCGTCCAGGGGTTTGGTTGATGCTTTTATCGTGACTTTTTTTGGTGAAATCTTGACAAGCGGTGAGGCCTTGCTTGTTCGCCTCCTCATTCTTGTGCTACACTTGCCGGGGTATTAATCCCCAAGTCTTTTTTGACAGCTGAACGTGCTTCCAACGAGGAATTCTCTTTTTCCACTTGATTTATAATTACCTCCACAATTTGTTGTTTCAGCCTATCTACCCAAATTTTTTCATTCAGCACCAAAGAGACTTTTGATGCTGAAGTAGTGAGAGCCTGCGTACCATCCACAACTACAACAGCCATGGAATCAATAGAGGGGACAGCAACATTTAGAGCGACTTTATCCACAATAGTAGCAACCACTACATACTCATCATTTTTATCAATAGGGTAAACTACTGCAACAGGGACCTACAAAACATCAACTCAAACCTGGGATGCATCCATCACAGAGTACGTGGCTGACCCCCCAAATTCATTAGCAACCGGGGCTTGAAAATTAAACCCTTCCACATTAGTAGGACTCCATTACCCAGGGGATGAGGAACCCCAATGCACACACCACAGGGGAAAAATGAGACTCAACATCAACATCCAAGGGCTGCTAAACAACCTTAGCTTCACCAGGATTCGACAGCTCAACCTCCACAGCAGTGGAAAGCATTTCCTTCCCAAGTAGACCAAAAGGCCAACATTCCACCAAACTCACAAGATTCTCAAAATCTTCCACTTCCCGCAAAGGGAGTGCAGTGACATTCAAAATATCTTCCTCCAAACCTTTAGCAAGACCAAAATGCATAGTTTCCCAACAACCCATTCAGAATCAGGAGGATCTTGCATTTCGTTTGAAACAAACTCATCGATCCGGATATCAAAAATCTCCTCCCCAATTTTGAGGTTGAACCTCTTACTCAAGCGCTCTAAGATTGTGTAGAAATGAGAATAAAGGCAACATCAATTCTTCTCTTACTAGTGGTGAGTTTGTGCATCGCTTTAAAACTACCTAAAGCCTCAACCAACCATTAAAGGAATTAGTTGTTCCAAACCTAAAGTGGCACACCTCTAATTTGAAGCCAAAGGCCTCTCGTTCTCCCTCTGAATCTTGAACTCCACGGCTGAATTTCTTTAAAATAGTATCCCAATTTGCAGCTTCGAGACCGCATATCTTCAATCCTTGAGATGGTAATCAAAACCTCCTTTTTACCTAGAGCTCTTGTCTGAAAATCACAAACACCAAAGTTGATCACATTCTGGTGAATATACCTGGAATGCTTGGCATCGAAAAGTGTCGCCATTAGGATTCTTTTAAGCCAGCCTTCATCCAACACCTCCGAAGGGAGGTACTCAATCATCTCCACCATATCCACCTGCTAAGATGGCCCAATTCGGGTGGCATCAACAAAGAAAATATCTCGACGAACCCATTGAGGTCTGCAAACCTCAACAACTATTTGTCTAGCGACAATTGTAACATCCGGGCAAGGTCTCCCCACCTCAGGAACTTTCCCTTGTAGAGAAATAACCTATTTTACTCCACATTGAGCCTGTTAGACTTGAGTACTATGGCATTGATAGCTTCCCGGCGTGAAATCCTAATAAAACCGAACATTGTTTGTCTTTTGGATTTTTTTGAAGCAACAAATGCGTTACATTGCAATTATTAGATTACCAATCAATTTTACTATGATAGATTTCTCATACATTAATAATTGCCTTACATTGCAATCAATAGATTTATAATAAAATTTACCATAATAAATATTTCTCTTCTATTAATTAATAGCCTTTTGTAGCAATTAATAGATTACCAATCCGAATGAACCATAATAAAATTTCTCATATATTAATTGATAGCCTTACATTGCAAATCATAGATTATCAATCAAAGTTAACAATAATATAATTTCTTATCTATAAATGTTAGCCTTACATTGCAATTAATAGGTTACCAATTAAAATTAACCATAATTTTTTTTGAAAGGTATATCTTATTTACCTTGGTATTTACATCCTATTTGTGTGATATCTTCTCAAAAGAGGTTATAACCGGAGACGTCATCAAAACTCAACAGTAACAAAAAATAACAATTGGAAAAGAATACCTCGATAAAGAAAATTTATAAAAATTAACCATAATAAAATCTATCATCTATCAATAATGGCCTTACGTTGCAATTGATAAACCATCCTTAGTGACGTATCATAATTCTCTTCAAAGATCACCATAAAACTAAAACCAAACCGGAGACTACAGTGTACTATCGTCTTCTTTGCTTTTCCGTGGGCAATAGTTGCACTAATGGAATCACTAAACCAAGACGCAGTGGCTATCCATGAGGTCTGCCGGGTCAGCCCAGCTCCCAACTCGCCCGAGTTGTCCCTTCCGCTCACTTACTTCGACCTCGTGTGGATCAAGTTCTTCCCGGTGGAGAACATCTTCTTCTACCAACTCCCCGAGTCGACCCGACTCACTTCAACTCGGTCATCATCCCAACAATCAAGCGCTCCCTCTCACTCACCCTCACCCACTCACCTCTAGCTGGCCGCCTCACGTGGGCCCCCCACGACCCATTACCCTCCATCTTCTACACACCAAACGATTCCGTTTCGCTCATAGTCGCGGAATCAACAAACCCGGAGTCCTTTATCCACCTCACTGGAAATAAACTGCACAAGGCCAGCGAGTCACGACCCTACGTCCCCGAGTTGCACGTTACCGACTCAGAGGCGGCTGTTCTATCCCTCCAGGTGACGTTATTCCCCAACCACGGTGTTGCTATCGGGATCTCCAACCACCATGCCATCCTCGACGGGAAGGGCACCGCCTTGTTTTTCAATGCGTGGGCCCAGATGAACAAGCAGCTCCATGCCGACCCCAACTTTGAAGCACAACCGTCGCTGCCACCGGAACTCACCCCGTTTCTCGACCGATCAGCGATCCGGGACCCGGAGGGGATTGCATTTGATATCCTGGCTCATTGGGATCAGGTAATTCTCCCTAAATCCCCGGATAAACCTAGGATCTTAGAGCTACTTCCTGCGAATGACTTGGGTCCAGCCCTAATTCGAGCAACCTTCGAGGTCTCCCCCGAAGACGTATCGAAACTAAGGGAACTGGTCCTCTCCAAACTGGGTGTTGATATTAATAACGCCAAGGACAGTGAAACCCTACATTTATCAACTTTTGTACTTGTGTTTTCTCATTCTATGGCCTGCCTGGTCAAAGCCAAGAACTTGGGAAGTCCGAAAAGAATCTGTTTCGGCTTTCCAGTGGATAGTAGGGCACGCTTGGAGCCTCCCATACCGTCGACATACTTGGGCAACTGTATCGGTTTCCGCGAAGCAGTTCTGGACAGTGAGTTAGCCATTAACGGGGAGAGAGAGGACGTTTTGGTGGCTATTGCCAAGCGGGCCAGCGAGGGGATCAAAGAGTTAAGCGACAAGAAGGACTCCATCTATGAAGCGCTGAAGCGAACCCTCCGCGAGGGTCCGGACATAGATGTGAAGGAGTTTGGTGTTGCCTGGTCCCCCCGGTTCGAGGTTTACAAGATGGATTTCGGTTGGAGAAGATCCGTCAAGGTTGAGGTCACCTCCATAGATAGGACCGGAGCTATTTCTATGGCCGATAGGAAGGTTGGTCTCGGTGGAGTCGAGATTGGACTGGTCTTGACGAAAGAGGAGATGGACGTGTTTGTGACGTTGTTTGATGGTGGTTTGAAAAGCTTGTAAAACTCTATAGGGTTAAACGCGATTCAATTATCTGTTGTTTTGGATATGACACATTAGTCACTTTGACACAATATTTTTCTAGTACTAAATGTTTCCAATGAGGGTTAAATTGAAATTGTAGAGAAATCATGGCCTGAAAGAAAATAACATAAAGAAATTGCCTAAACTTGATCATAACCTATCTCTTCCCAATCCTTTATGTTGTACGTCGGAGGGTTGGTGTACTTGATTAGGATCTACGGCAGTCGAGGCAAGTGTTGGACACTTTCTCCGTAAGACGAGATTGCCTCGTATATTTCAGTGCGGTACGGGCTACGGCAATCGTCTCCAAGATACAACGACTGTTAGGGCATTTTCAAGAACGTTGCACACGTATCTCGAAATTTTCGGGCGAACCCTTATATACCCAGAATTTTCGGACTCTTTGTGAGTGAGGAACGGGGGAGAGAAGAAGACAACAATGCTACGGAATGCACTTTGTTGCCTGGAATGAGAATAATGGCAAGGGGACAGGCCTATTTATAGGCTGGAGGAGGCAGGGAAGCAGCCACCCCAAAGGGACGCGTCCGTTCGGCCAGCAGGCTGGCTGGCTGCGCTCGTGGCCCTTCGGTGGCTTCTGGATCCTTCCAGGCATCCCCAGGCTGTGCTGGCGCCCTTTTGCGAGGGATCTCGCACCCCTTCGGCCTTCTGGAAGTCTCTTGGACATTCCTGGCCTTCGTACCTCTTCGGTGGCCATCCTGAAGGTGCTCGCAGCTCCTCGTCACTTCGATAGCTGCGCAGCTCTCTCCGGACCCGAGCAAAATACTTAAGGCTCCTCCAGCTCCTCGCGACGATACGCACGTGCGAAGTGCCAAGTGCGCCACAAAGCGCCCATTGCGACCTGCGTCCAATGCGCTATGCGCACACGCATACGCACACGCGCGTGTGCGAGCGTGTGTGCGTGCGCGTGCTCGTGCTCGAATGGTGCTACGCACCATCCTCGTTGCAGTCCGAGTTGGCTTTCTCTCCAGGTGGTCAACTTATTCCTAGTCAACAAGGAGTTTCTCCTTATAAACTAGGAAATGTGGGTACCACTTTCCAATGTGAGATGACACTTTCCATTTCCCCTTTTTGGGCTTTTGGACTTTGGGCCTTCCACTTGGGCTTTTCCAATTTGGGCCAAATGCATTTAATATGCATTCAACCCAACAATCCCCCACATGAATGATGATTAATGGATGCAGACTCTAATCGAAAGTTCTGACGTGTTATTATTGCATCGAGACAGGTAGCTTGCTGCTTTGAACCTTCTCTAGTAATATATTATCGGATTTACTCGCTGCTCGGTGAACGTGATGTCTTGAACCGTCAGCTTTTGGCGTAAACCAAGACAATAATATTTACACAATAATAATCCTAGTATATTTGAGTTCTCACGTTGT
Source organism: Hypericum androsaemum (assembly GCA_963995505.1). Taxonomy (NCBI): domain Eukaryota; kingdom Viridiplantae; phylum Streptophyta; class Magnoliopsida; order Malpighiales; family Hypericaceae; genus Hypericum; species Hypericum androsaemum. Next base: position 10,025,206 of record OZ023189.1, read on the forward strand.
GTCCGTTTCGGCCATGGACCGTATCTTGGATTCATAAGTATTTTTCCCATTTGAAGCGGCCTCACTTCACACTTACATAGGTGATCTCCTATCAGGAGTATCCTGCCATACTCCACCTTTATCAAGGTATAGGAATCATTAAAAGCGTAATGCTTAACCTTACCACACCGCTGCAGGCTAACACCTGGGCTCTTTCTGAGAATGAGATAGGTTCCAGGTGATTAACTGAACCCTCCATAACTTAGTTATCTCATTGAACCAAATTTGTGAGATCTCCACTCATTATGGTTGAGTTACCGCTATGGACGTTCTTTAGTGTGTGGATTTTAATCCCATTCCCCTTACTGCGTTGTACATTTGATCTCTATTGATTCTTTTCGTAAAAGGATCAGCTAAGTTGTCCTTGGACTTTACGTAATTAATGGTGATCACCCCACTAGAGATCAACTGTCTAACGGTATTGTGTCTCTGACGGATATGTCGAGACTTTCCGTTGTACATTGTACTTTGTGCTCTTCCGATTGCAGACATGCTATCACAATGTATCAATACGGGAGGCACCAGTTTGCTCCAGTACGGAATATCCTCTAGGAAGTTTCTAAGCCATTTAGCTTCTTCTCCAGCTTTGTCTAGTGCTATAAACTCCGACTCTATGGTGGATACGTATCCACTCGTGGATTTCTTTAGAGGACTTCCAAGACACAGCTCCTTCTCCTATGGTGAATACGTATCCACTCGTGGATTTGGAGTCCTTAGTGTCCGATATCCAGTTTGCATCACTGTATCCTTCTAATACAACTGGATATTTAGCATAATGTATGCCATGGTTTATGGTATGTTTTAAATACTGTAAAACCCTTTCCAGAGCTAGCTAGTGATCCTTCCCTGGATTACTTGTGAATCTACTAAGTTTACTAACTGAGTACGCAATATCGGGACGTGTGCAGTTTGTTAAATACATCAAGCTCCCGATAATTTGTGCATATCTCAGTTGAGATACTGGGTCTCCTCGATTCTTGGCTAAGTATAGATTCAAATCTACTGGAGTCTTAACCGGAGGTTTGTCAAATGCTTCAAATTTCTTGAGCACGCTCTCCACGTAGTGGGATTGCGTCAAGATAATTTCGTCAGCTTTCCTAGAGATTTTTATTCCTAGTATGACGTCTGCCAGACCCATATCTTTCATGTCAAAGTGGTTCTTTAACATGTTCTTAGTTTTCACAATAACCTCTTTATTGCTTCCCATAATTAGTAAGTCATCTACGTAGAGACATACAATTACGTAAGCTTTAGATGTGCCCTTAATGTAAATACATTTATCGCACTCATTGATCTTAAATCCATTTGACAGCATTGTTCTGTCAAATTTCTCGTGCCACTGTTTCGGCGCTTGTTTTAGCCCGTATAGTGACTTGACTAGTCGACACACTTTATGCTCTTGACCGGGAGCCACAAACCCTTCAGGTTGCTCCATGTATATCTCCTCTTCCAGTTCTCCATTTAGGAAAGCTGTTTTTACGTCCATTTGGTGGATCTCGAGGTTATAGAGTACTGCAACAGCTATGAGTACTTTAATTGATGTGATTCTTGTGACCGGTGAATACGTGTCAAAGAAATCATATCCCTCATTCTGTTTGAACCCCTTAGCTACCAATCGAGCTTTGTATTTGTCGATTGATCCATCAGTTTTGTATTTCCTTTTTAGGATCCACCTGTATCCCAGAGGTTTGCAGCCCGGTGGGAGATCCACGATTTCCCACGTGTGGTTTTGCATAATAGATTCTATCTCACTATTGATAGCTTCCTTCTAGAGAGGAGCATCTGGACTGGACAATGCCTCTTGGATTGTCCTGGGTTCCTCTTCTAATGCATAGGTTAGATAATTCAGACCAAAGGATTTGGTTACCTTCGTCCGTTTACTACGTCTAGGTTCATCATCTTCTTGATTTGACCCTTGCGTAGTCTCGTGAGCCCTTTTCTTTGTACTTCCTTCCTTTCTTTCCTTATTAGGAAAGCTATTCTCAAAGAACGTTGCGTTCCTTGATTCTATGACCATTCTCGCGTTTATCTCAGGGTTTTCAGATTTATGCACCAAAAATAGATAAGCACTACTATTTTGCGCATATCCGATAAAGATGCAATCAATGGTCTTGGGTCCTATTCTCACCTGCTTAGGTTTAGGTACTTCGACCTTTCCTAGGCACCCCCACACTTTAAGGTAACCGTAGGAAGGCTTCCTTCCTTTCCATAGTTCATATGGGGTTTTATCCCTTTTCTTGTGTGGTAATTTGTTTAGAATGTGGTTAGCTGAGAGCACAGCTTTCCCCCACATATTTTGGGGTAAGCTCGAGCTAATCAACATAGCGTTCATCATCTCCTTAAGAGTTCAATTTTTTCGTTCAGCTATGCCATTCGATTGAGGTGAGTATGGAGCAGTCGTCTGATGAATAATGCCATGTTCTTGACAGAGTTCCTCAAATGGAGCTACATATTCTCCCCCTCGATCACTTCGGATCATTTTGATTTTTACGCTGAGTTGATTTTCAACCTCATTCTTATATCTCTTAAAGGCATCAAGAGCTTCGTCTTTGCCCTTTAGGAGATATACGTAACAATATCTTATGCAGTCATCGATAAACGTGATGAAGTATTTTTTTTCGCCTTTAGTTTGCACGTGTTTCATATCGCAAGTGTCCGTATGAATTAACTCTAAAGGCGTAGTACTTCTTTCCACCGAATGGAAAGGTGCTTTGGTCATTTTAGCCTCCAGACATACTTCACATTTATCGGATGGGTTGAACTCTAGATTCGGTAATAAATTTAAACTTACTAATTTTCTTAGCGAGTTTAAATTTACGTGTCCTAATCTACCATGCCATAAATTAGAACACTCGGCCAAGTAAGAAGAAGCGTTAACTTTATTTTCACCATTAAAGGTGCGATGTACAGTTATTACATTCATCTTAAACAGCCCCTTTTCTAGATAACTCTTTCCTATGAATTGACCCGCTTTGGTCAGTACAAACTTATCTGCCTCAAATACAAGCTTAAGACCGGCTTTGCTTAACAGTGAGCCAGAAACTAAGTTCTTGCGGATGTCCGGGACATGCAGCACATCCTTGAGGGTCAGCTCCTTTTCTGAGGTCAGCTTCAGGACCACCTTACCCAGACCAACGATCTTGGATGTTGAGGAGTTTCCCATGAATAGCTTTCGGCCGGTGATCGGGATATAGCTCGAGAACATCTCCTTGTCCGAGCAGATGTAGCGGGTAGCTCCAGTGTCTACGAACCACTCTCTCGGATTGTCCACCAGGTTGGCTTCAAACACCACGGCTGACAGATCCATCTGGGACAAGTCTTCAGCCAAGTTAGCCTTTCCTTGGTCGTCCTTCTTCGGCTGGCGACAGTCCTTAGCCATGTGGCCGGGTTTGCCGCAGTTGTAGCAGTTGCCATTGGTTTTCTTGTTCTTTTTGTTCTTGGGCTCTTGCTTCTCCTGCTTATCCCCAGACTTCTTCCTCTTTTTGCCACTTTTTCCCTCGGCGAGGTGCACAGTGGTCTCAAAGTTGGCCTTGCCTTGCTTGACTTCGAACTTTCGGTTGTCTTCTTCGATCCTAAGTCTCGCGATCAGGTCTTCTAGGCCCATGTCCTTCCTCTTGTACTTGGAAGGACTCGCTGAGTTGCATCCCTTCGGCTTGGATCTCGTGAAGGATCAGCTGCAACTCCTGCACTTGGTCGATGACCTTCTTGGAGTCCACCATCTTGAAGTCGAGGAATCGTCCAACGATGAATTTCTTCGTCCCGACATCCTCCGTTTTGTACTTCTTCTCGAGTGAACTCCATAGCTCCTTAGCAGTCTTGGCTTCTGCGTAGACATTGTAGAGCGTGTCGTCTAGTCCATTCAGGACGTAGTTCTGGCATAGAAAATCGCTATGACTCCATGCATCGAGGGCGTTGATCTTCTATTGATCTGCATCATTTTCCGCCACCTTCGGAGCCTCTTCCTTCAAGAATCGAACCAGGTTGAGCGTCGTCAGGTAGAACAACATCTTCTGTTGCCATCTCTTGAACTCGGTACCGTTGAACTTGGCCGGCCTTTTGGCGTGGACAGTTCTCGGGACCGGTGCTGAGCTTGTCGATGCCATCTTCAAGTACACAATCTCGTCTTATGATTGTTGTACGTCAGAGGGTTGGTGTACTTGATTAGGATCTACGGCAGTCGAGGCAAGTGTTGGACACTTTCTCCGTAAGACGAGATTGCCCCGTATATTTCAGTGCGGTATGGGCTACGACAATCGTCTCCAAGATACAACGACTGTTAGGGCATTTCCAAGAATGTTGCACACGTATCTCAAAACTTTCGGGCGAACCCTTATATACCCAAAACTTTTGGACTCTTTGTGAGTGAGGAACGGGGGAGAGAAGAAGACAACAATGCTACGGAATGCACTTTGTTGCTGGGATGAGAATAATGGCAAGGGGGCAGGCCTATTTATAGGCTGGAGGAGGCAGGGAAGCAGCCACCCCGAAGGGACGCGTCCGTTCGGCCAGCAGGCTGGCTGGCTGCGCTCGTGGCCCTTCGGTGGCTTCTGGATCCTTCCAGGCGCCCCCAGGCTGTACTGGCGCCCTTTCGCGAGGGATCTCGCACCCCTTCGGCCTTCTGGAAGTCTCCTGGACATTCCTGGCCTTTGTGCCTCTTCGGTGGCCATCCTGAAGGTGCTCACAGCTCCTCGTCACTTCAGTAGCTGCGCAGCTCTCTCCAGACCCGAGCAAAATACTTAAGGCTCCTCCCGACGATGCGCACGTGCCAAGTACCAAGTGCGCCACAAAGCGCCCATTGCGACCTGCGTCTAATGCGCCATGCGCACACGCACACGCACACGCGCGTGTGCGAGCGCGTGCGCGTGCTCGTGCTCGGATGGTGCTACGCACCATCCTCGTAACAGTTCGAGTTGGCTTTCCCTCGAGGTGGTCAACTTATTTCCTAGTCAATAAGGAGTTTCTCCTTATAAATTAGAAAATATTGGTACCACTTTCCAATGTGAGATGGCACTTTCTATTTCCCCTTTTTGGATTTTTGGACTTTGGGCCTTCCACTTGGGCTTTTCCAATTTGGGCCAAATGCATTTAATATGCATTCAACCCAACAATTTACAAGTTAGAAAATTTTAATATGGTGCACATTTATTATTTTGTATACTCAGGAGTTTTAGGGGTGAGCATTTGCTCGAACCAAAATAAATCGCTTTGAAACTAAGAATCATGGCTAATCGAAGTGAATCGAAATTGCCTAGGATAACCGGGACCGGATTTGGTCCTGGAGGCCAAATCCTGCACGGTGCTGGAGGATTTTTATTTAAGGACACGCGGTGACTATTTTGCAAAAATGCAGAAATAAAGGGGTGTAAAATAAAAAAAGCCCACAATCATTGAATCATAACTGGGTAAACCATTGAATCATTAGTGAGTAAACCATTGAATCGTAACTGAGTAAACTATTGAATCGTAACTGGGTAACTGGGACGGACCCCGATTTATCCGGGATGGGAAAAAACGGACCATTGAATCATAACTAGGTAGACCATTGAATCATAATTAAGTGAATCATTTAATCATAACTAAATCAACCATTGAATTGTCCAGGACGGTCCTGGTTGGATTTGGCCTTCCAGGACCAAATCCGCTCCCAGGATAACCATAGTTCTTTTAGAATACAAATGCCATCGACCTTGCGGACACTAGCACGCGTCAGGTTCCTTTTGTCTGAATTCCATATTTTAATCCATTTTTCTATAGAAATATATTATGAATAGGATATAATATAGAATATATAATCATGTAGTATTTGAATATACCCCTCGAGTATCTTTTTGAGCTGAAATTTTGTTAGTTGTTTTTGCTTATACAGTTTGTTTCTGTTTAACATGGGTTCTCTCTTAACTACTCACTTGTGGATTTAGATTAAGAATTTTATTTGTTATTGGGCCTTAGTTGCTCCATTTGTGCAACAAGTCGCTTCCCGAGCTTTTTATATATCTATGATATGAATGTTCAATAAAATCTACCATTTCAAACAGATGTGTAATCTAGGTTTTCTTTCTTGCCTTGTCCCTCTATTGTTCTAGTGGCAGGGAAAAGGACGAGGGAGCCTGAGTACACGTTCTTTTTTAGGTCCGAGTACATACTTGACCTACTATACCTCCGGTCCTTTAAACCAGCTCTTATACTCTTAGCCATATTCCAAGATCAAGCAATGTAGTTTCTGATTGGTTTTGTAAGAAAAATAAAACCTAAGCTCTTCGATTGGGATTATTGCACCCCCGGAACTAGGCTCCTTGGTGCTTTCTGTTTATTGACTTTCAAACATGATAAATATACTAAGTATCTTTAACGTTAGGCGTTCTTTTTCCGATTTTTGGCGGCATGATATTTTACAGAAGTTGTGACTACGATCTCTTATTGGTATGTGGGTTAGTAGGTGTGTATTTTCTCTTAAATGCCGAGGTGTGTGCTAGCTTGAGGCTAGGGATTAGACTAGCATTTCTCTAACCTATTGGCTTGTAGATGGCTCTCTTGACTACAAGGATTGTGAATTTGTTGGAGGTTAGTGTTAGGTGATACGTGTATACCTCTGACCTATTTGCTTGGAACCATGTCTAGGCTGTGTTCCACTTTGCCACCCACGTGCAGGTTGGCTGGAGGCGGAGTCTAGGTGGTACATGTACTCTGAAATTTCTAATTCTTTATTGAATGGAGTTTTAAGCCGACTAAAAAATTTGTATCCCTCAAAAAAATTAATTGTTTGATTGAAAGAAAGTTATGTGGGGAGAAAAAAGGGAAGTAGGGAGAAATAAAAATTGATAAGAGGAAGAGAAGTAATAGGATTTCGACGTCTACTTTCGGGTGATGGATTGGATGCTACTAGGCTCCCAACAGCACTAAAGAGACAAAGGATATATGACAAACTTTTAGTATCAGATAAAAAATGACACGTGAATATTGGGTTCATTATCATTGCTTCACTCGTTCCTAAAAAGTTGACTTTCTCCCTAAATAAATTATTTTTGCGTCCAAAAATGGACATTCGACTATTGTCACTATGTAAAGCTCGAAAATTATGCAAAATCAAAAAAAAATTCTCAATTCAGACACCCGAGCACCAAGATATTTCCCTTTAAAGATTTTAAAATACAAAAATACAATGACACATCAGTTTCAAAGTCAAAAACACAAAGGCACATCAATTTTATAGGCAAAAATACAAGGTCATATCAGTTTCAACGTCAAAAAATGCAACGACACATCCGTCTCAAAGAAAAAAATCTAATGTGTTCCTGATCTTGTACGATGTGCCATTAATCTTGTCTTATGTGTCATTAATCTTATCTTATGTGCCATTAATCTTGTCTTATGTGCCATTGCAATTTTTGCGTTTGAAAATTACAAAAAAAATTAAAATTTGATGTGTCTTTAATCTTGCCTGATGTGACAATCTTGCCTGATGTGCCATTCTAATTTTTACCTTTTTAAAAAATTTGATATGTCGTTAATCTTGCTAGATTTGTTGTTCAATTTTTGCCTTTGAAAACAAAACAATGAAGCAGGTGCAAGCCACAGTTAGATGATCTTCTTTGCGTCTATGTGGAAGGAGATGATGTAGACTTCCTAGTTGATCTTGCTTGTGTAAAAATGTCCATAAGTTTCTCATCACCTTTGAACTTCTTAGCAAAAATCACAAGGTAAATCTAGATTTTGTTTGCGTAAAAATCACTAGGTAAAACTAGGTATTGTTTAATTGGGTTATTTTCCTAGTAAAATTTGAAGAAGAATATATAAAGTATATTTTGGCAAAATCAAAAATCATGTGAAAAAATGGGGATTTTATACGTGTATTTTCAGCCATCCAGATTTACAAATCAACGCTCCAAATTTGAGCAACTTGATGCTGCATTACTTATGTTACCAGTATCAAATCTGTGTCCATATTTCCTATATTTTCTCTCCAAGTTTTTTCCCTCCAAATTGAAGGAAAGTACTTTATTTTTTTCTTATTCATTTGACGAAGTATGATCTTTACATGTATATCCTTGCCCATTACTTAGGGTATGGATTGGGTATGGAATGCCACTATTCCGAACCGTTTGGAATGAAGACACACGGAAACTTTTTTGCAAACGCGCTAAACTCACTAAACCAAGAAGCAGCGGCTATCCTCGAGGTCTGCCAGGTCAGCCCAGCTCCTAACTCGCCCGAGTTATCCCTTCCGCTCACTTACTTCGACATATTGTGGCTCAAGTCCTTCCCCGTGGAGAACATCTTCTTCTACCAACTCTCCGAGTTGACCCAGACCCGCTTCACTTCGGTCATCATCCCAACACTCAAGCACTCCCTCTCACTCACCCTCACTCACTTCTCCCCTCTAGCCGGCTGCCTCACGTGGCCCCCACACGACACATTACCCTCTATCTTCTACAAAAAAAATGACTATGTTTTGCTCATAGTCGCGGAATCAACAAACCCGGAGTCCTTTATCAGCCTCACTAGAAATAAACTGCACAAGGCCAACGAGTCACGACCTTACGTGCCCGAGTTGCACGTGACTGACTCAGAGGCGGCTGTTCTATCCCTCCAGGTGACGTTATTCCCCAACCACGGCATTGCTATCGGGATCTCCAACCACCACGCCATCCTTGATGGGAAGAGCACCGTCTTGTTTCTCAAAGCGTGGGCCCACATGAACAGGCAGCTCTATTTGGACCCCAACTTTGAAGCCCAACCGTCGCTGCCACCAGAACTTTCCCCATTTCTCGACCGGTCGGTGATCCGGGACCCGGAGGGGATTGCATTTGATATCTTGGCTAAATCCCCGGATAAACCTAGGAGCTTAGAGCTAATTCCAGCGAATGACTTGGGTCAAGCCCTAGTTCGAGCAACCTTTGAGGTCTCCCCCAAAGACGTGTCCAAACTAGGTATTGATATTAATAACGCCAAGGACAGTAAAACCCTACATTTATCAACCTTTGTGCTTGCCTTTTCTCGTTCTATGACCTGCCTGGTCAAAGCCAAGAATCTGGGAAGTCCAAAAACAATCTGTTTCGGCTTTCCAGTGGATAGTAGGGCACGCTTGGAGCCACCCATACCGTCGACCTACTTGGGCAACTGTATCGGTTTCCGCGTAGCGGTTTTGGACGGTGAGGAAGCCATTAACAGGGAGAGAGAGGACGTTTTGGTGGCTATTGCTAAGCGGGCCAGCGAGGGGATCAAAGAGTTAGACGACAAGAAGGACTCCATCTATGAAGCGCTAAAGCGATTCCTCCACGGGGGTCCGTACACAGAGGTGAAGGTATTTGGGGTTGCCTGGTCGCCCCGGTTCGAGGTTTACAAGATGGATTTCGGGTGGGGAAGACCCGTCAAGGTGGAGGTCACCTCCATAGATAGGACCGGAGCTATTTCCTTTGCTGATAGGAAGGATGGGCTCCGTGGAGTCGAGATTGGGCTGGTCTTGACCAAAGAGAAGATGGACGTGTTTGTGACGTTGTTTGATGGTGGCCTGAAAAGTTTGTAAAACTTTGTAGGTTAAATGCGATTCAATTATCTGTTATTATGGATATGACACATTAGTAATTTTGACACAATTTTTTTCTAGTACTAAATGTTTCCAATGAGGGTTAAATTGAAATTTTAGAAAAATCTTGGCCTAAAAGAATATAACATAAAGAAATTGCCTAAACTTGCTCATAACCTATCTCTTCCCAATCCTTTACAAGTTAGAAAATTTTAGGGAAAAGTACAATTGCAGTACCTGTGGTTTCGGAAATTTTTCTTCATGATGCTGAACTTCGTAAAGTTAAATGGTAATCATGTGGTTGACACCTTTTTTTGCGACAAAGGCTCGGGAAGGGCCAAGGACAAATTATCGCTCCGAACCTAGTTGGCAATATGATGTGGCACGCCATGACAATTTTTTTTTCGGTTGGCTACATGAGGTGGCACGACTTAAATATCATTTTCAATCCCTTTTTCTTTTCATAACTTTTCAAATACACCCTCTCCTTCTCTTTTTCCCCTCCTCCGCCCTCTCTCTCTCCCCCTTGTACCACCCATCCCACCCCCTCCTTCAACCTTCTCACCAAATTTTAGAACCAGAGATGTAATTCATACCCTCCTTCACCCTGTGGACAAGACTTTGCCGTTCTTTATCAGCTAAAACCCTACAATTCTCTCCTCTTCTAACAAACCATAACCGCAGAAACCAAAACCATTTTCGAACGAAAGCTCTTAACCCAAGCAAGAGCCTTACTTACCCTTTAATACCCAAAATTTCCAACCTTTATTTCATTACAAGACCCTCAAATCAGTCTCTAAAGACCTTAACTTTTGTCGTCCCAAGTAGCCCAACTAACTCACGTCATTCTTGGACATGTTCTCCGTGTCAGAAACGAAATCAAGATGGTGGGCCTGAGCTTCTGCTTGTACCTTACAGTCGAAGAAGCCGGAGTCGGGACGACGTCGAGGTATAGGTGGACTCCACCTGGAACGTGGTCGGGGAGTATGTGAGGGAGCTTCGGCTTCCTGATTCGGATGTCTCTCCACTTCGACGGAGCAGCGACGGCGCTCTTGATGCTGTAGGAGGAGAGTATGTGCAGGAGTTTGAAGCTGGCGATGGCCGGAGAGGATGAAAACTCCGAAGGAGGAAGAGGGTTCCATCTCCACCGAGCATGGCAGTAGAGAGCACAGCCATTGTGGTGGTGACGTCGGGAGAAGGTTGATCGGGCAATCCGTCTCCCCTTTTTCCCCCTCTGAAATCGATTTCTTTCCACCCAATTTTTCCCTTCATTTTTAATTTTAGGTTTCCAGAGATTTGTTTATTTTTCTTGTTTAATAAATTAGATTGGGGTGGAAGATTGTTGGTAGGATTAGGATGAAGTTCAATGGTTGGCAAACTCTGTTGTGTTTTCCTTTTGATTCTATTCATGTGTATGTCTTTGATTTTTAACTGGAATCATGGGTTTTTGAGAAGGGGTGGAATTGGTGAGAAGATTGGAGGATGGGGTGGGTGGTACAGTGAAGAAGATGAAGGGGTTTATTTTAAAAAATATTAAAAAAATAAGTGGTTTAAAAGAGGAGTTTTTGAAAAAATATATAAAAATAAGTGACTGAAATTGATATTTTTTTAGCCACTTAAACTAACCAACCGGGCAAACTTATCCTACGCTGCGTGACATATCAGCTCAGAAATGACACAGTTTCTAGGCTCGCAGAGATAATTTGCCCCTAGCCCTTCCCGAGCCTCTATCGCAAAAAAAGGTGTCAACCACAAGATCACTATTTGACTTTAAGAAGTTCAGGATCATGAAGCAAAATTTTCAAAATCACAGATACTATAATTGTACTTTTCCCAAAATTTTAATATGGTCCACATTTATGATTTTGTATATTCAAGAGTTTTTGGGGTGAGCATTTGCTCGAACCAAAATAAATTGCTTTGAAACTAAGAATCATGGCTAATAGAATTGAACAAAAATTGCCTAGGGTAACCATAGTTCTTTTAGAATGCAATTGATAAGAGGAAGAGAAGTAATAGGATTTCAACCTCTATTTCTTGGGGACGGATTGGATACTACTAAGCTCTCAGCAACACCAAGGGGACAAAGGGTATATGACAAACATTTAGTATCTGATAAACATAAAAGGGTAATTTTGGAAATAAGTTAAAAAAATGACACGCGAACATTGGGTTCATTATTATTGATTCACTCGTTACTAAAAAGTTAATTTTCTCCTTAAATAAATCATTTTTGGGGTCCAAAAGTGGACAAACTACCTTCGGATATTTGCCACCGCGTAAAGCTTGAAAAATTATGTAAAATAAAAAAAACTCGATTCAGACACCCGAGCACTAAGATATTTCCCTTTAAAGATTTTCAAATACAAAAATACAATGACACATCTGTTTCAAAGGCAAAAACACAAAGGCAAATCAGTTCCAAAGGCAAAGATACAATGTCACATCAGTTTCAACATCGAAAAATGCAATGTCTCATCAGTCTCAAAGGCAAAAATCTGAAGTGTCGTTAATCTTCCATGATATGTCGTTAATCTTGTATGATGTGCCGTTGTAATTTTTGCCTTTGAAAATTACAAAAAAAGATAAAAATGTGATTGCTGATGTGTCATTGCAATTTTTGCCTTTAAAAATAAAAAAAATAAAGTGATGTGTCGTTAATCTTGAGAGATGTGCGTTGCAATTTTTGTCATTGAAAACAAAAATGAAGCATTTGGTACCTTAAGCTAGATGATCTTCTTTGCGTCTGTGTGGAAGGAGGTAATGTATACTTCCTAGTTGATCTTGCTTGTGTAAAAATGTCCATAAGCCTCTCATCACCTTTGAACCCCTTAGCAAAAATCAAGGGGTAAATCTAGATTTTGTTTGCGTAAACATTACTAGGTCAAATTAGGTTTTTAATTGGGTTATTTTCTTAGTAAAATTGGAAGAAGAATATATAAAGTATATTTTGGTTTTCTTGGTTATTAAGTTTCATAAGAGGAAGAAGAAGATAAGAACGGATGAAGAGGGAAGGAAAAAATCAAAAACTATGTGAAAAATGGGTATTACGGACGTGAGTTTCAGCCGTCCAGATTTTCAAATCAATGCTCCAAATTTGGACAACTTCGTAATGCACAATTTATGTTACCAGCATCAAATCTGTTTCCATATTTCATAGATTTTCTCTCCAAGTTTTTTCCCTCCAAATTGAAGGGAAGTACTTTATTTTTTTCTTATTCATTTGACGAAGTATGATCTTTACATGTATATCCTGTACCCATTACCCGGATGTTATTTAGTGAAAAGTAATTTAGTCTCGTGGAAAAAATTAAGGGCAAATTACTGTAGTTTCTTTCGTGTTTGACTAAATCGACGATTAAGTCTCTACTATTTCAAAAAATATTCTCACATCCCTCGTCTTTAATTTTATTATACTTTTAGGTCCCTGACATCGGAATATTTAATTTTCTCCGGTAAAGGGCCACTTGAAAAGATGAAAATACCCCTCCTACTTAAAAATATAAATTCCTTCTCCCTCCCACTTCATCTTCTTCCTTCCACCTTCAACTAAAATCAAAACCTAAACTCAAACTTAGTAAGAATCAAAATTAATTAAAGAGAATCAAAACTTGAACAATCGTAATTTTAAATACTTTAATTCGAATTAGAAATCCAAGCACACAATTATCGTCGATACAGAGAGCAAGAACCCAGGCCCTTAATTCCGCCCGCACACAATAATCTCGTAGGCCTTCATCCTAGCCATCACTGCTACGTATATGGTGGTCAGATTCCCCATCCTTGCATCGAATTCCGCTTTTGTATAAAGATTATCTTTTGAAATATAATGGAATAATTGGGAAGGCAGAGAACGTTGATGTGGGAATTAAGCACAAATTATAATAAAGGAATTGCGATTTGAAAGTGAGAGGAGGAAACTAATAAACTAATATTATAGAGATGGGGAAGGAGTGCGGTTACGAAAGCTTTCAAGCTTTGGTAGAAGGAAACGTTTCAGACTAATCAAAGTGGTGGCATGTAAAGTGGAAGTAGTCAAGTTGTTAGACAAGTCTAGAGACGAAGGCGGGAGGAGGGAGACAAGGGTGGGATATGGGTGAGACGTAGCTTAGTTGGAAATTGAGGCGCTCTGGTTTAAGGGGGAAAGGCGAATCTGTTGAATTTAAAACCTAATTTTTTAATTTAGATTTCTAATTCGAATTGAAATATTTAAAATTAGAGTTTTTCATGTTTTGATTCTCTTTAATTAGTTTTGATTTTTACTAAGGCTTGAGGTAAATTTTTGGTTTTAGTTGAAACTGGAAGGAAGATGATGAAGTGGAAGGAAGAAGAAGTGGGAAAGAGAAGGAAAGAGAAATTTTTTGTTTTTAAGTAGGATGGACATTTTTATCTTTTCAGGTGGTCCTTTACCGGAGAAAATCGAATATTCCGACGCCAGGAATCCCAGAGTATAATTAGATCAAAAAAGAAGGATGTGAGAATATTTTTTGAAATAGGAGAGACTAAATCGTCGATTTAGTCAAACACGACAGATACGAGTCCAAAAATTAATTTGCTTTTCTTTATTAAGAAATTTCATTATGGCCCTAACATAGCAAGTAGCAAACGACTTGCTATATTTTCTCTAATATTGAAATGACAAGTAGATTAATGTGTACAATGACTGATTATGGAACTAAAATAATCACAATTAATAACCTTAATTGCAATTAATAGAATACCAATTAAAATTAATCATAATAAAATTTCTCACCTATAAATAATAGCCTTACATTGCAATTGACAAACCATCATTAGTATCATAATTCTCTTCCTAGTTCATCATCGTACTAAAACCAAACCAGAGAATACTAATGGGCTCACTAAACCAAGAAGCAGCGGCTATCCTCGAGGTCTGCCGGGTCAGCCCTGCTCCCAACTCGCCCAACTTATCCCTTCCTCTCACTTACTTCGACACCATGTGGATCAAGTTCTACCCAGTGGAGCGCATCTTCTTCTACCAACTCCCCGACTCAACCCCGACTCACTTCAACTCGGTCATCGTCCCAAGGCTCAAGCGCTCCCTCTCACTCACCCTCACTCACTTCTCCCCTCTAGCCGGCTGCCTCACGTGGTCCCCACTCGACCCATTACCCTCCATCCTCTACAAACCAAACGACTCCGTTTCGCTCATAGCCGCGGAATCCACAAACCCGGAGTCCTTTATCCACCTCACTGGAAACAAGCCGTACAAGGCCAGTGAGTCACGACTCTACGTGCCCGAGTTGCATGTGAGCTACTCAGAAGCGGAAGTTATATCCCTTCAGGTGACTTTATTCCTCAACCACGGGGTTGCCATCGGGATCTCAAACCACCACGCCATCCTCGACGGGAAGAGCACCACCTTATTTCTCAAAGCGTGGGCCCACATGAACAGGCAGCTCCAGGCGGACCCCAACTTTGAATCTCAACCGTCGCTGCCACCCGAACTCATCCCGTTTCTAGACCGGTCAGCGATCCGGGACCCGGAGGGGATTGCAGTTGATTTCTTGGCTTATTGGGATCAGTTAATTCCTTCTAAATCTCCAGATAACCCTAGGAGCTTAGAGCTACTTCCTGCGGTTGACTTGGATCCGGCCCTAGTTCGAGCAACCTTCGAGGTCTCCCCCGAAGACGTGTCGAAACTAAGGGAACTGGTCCTGTCGAAACTGGGTATTGATATTAAAAAAGCCAAGGACAGTAAAACCCTACATTTATCAACCTTTGTGCTTGTCTTCTCTCATTCTATGGCCTGCCTTGTCAAAGCCAAGAGCCTGGGAAGTCCGAAAAGAATCCGTCTCGGCTTTCCGGTGGAAAGTAGGGCACGCTTGGACCCACCCCTATCGTCGACCTACTTGGGCAACTGTGTCGGCTTCCTCCAGGCGGTTCGGGACAGTGAGGAAGCCATTAATGGAGAGAGAGAGGAAGTCTTGGTGGCAATTGCCAAGAGGGCGAGCAAGGAGATCAAAGAGTTAGGCGACAAGAAGGACTCTATCTATGAAGGGCTGAAAGGGATTCTCGGCGAGGATGGGATGGTTCATGACACGGAGGCGAAGGCGATTGGGGTTGCCGGGTCGCCACGGTTCGAGGTTTACAAGATGGATTTCGGGTGGGGAAGACCCGTTAAAGTGGAGGTCACCTCCATAGATAGGACCGGAGCTATTTCTATGGCTGATAGGAAGAATGGGCTCGGTGGAGTCGAGATTGGGCTGGTCTTGACGAAAGAGGAGATGGACGTGTTCGAGACGTTGTTTCTTGCTGGCCTGAAAAGTTTGTAAAACTTTTTAGGGTTTAATGCAACTCTATAATCTGTTGACAGTATTAAATATTTCTGATGAGGATTAAATTGGAAATTTTACTATGTTGCATGTTTATGACTTTGTATATTCGAGAGTTCCAAAGTGAGTATATGGATCGAACCGAACTAAATCGCCTCAGAAGTGAATCAAATGAGAGAAGAAATGGATAATCGAATTGGGCCAAAATAAGGAGGACATGGACCAATATTTTTAGTGAGAATCAAATCTATGAGAAAATAATAAAAAATAGTAATTATAGTAAACCAAAAATATCTTTTTAACACGTCCCTCAAGTAACTTTTGAGCTGAAATTGTGTTAGTTTAGGTTTGTCACTTGCCATAAAAATGAGTGGAGAGAAAAATGACGTATGGTAGACTTGGTTCGATCATCGGTCGGTAAAAACTTAATACATGCTTAAAATTTGGGTAAATTATCCTCTTGTCTTTGGTGTTTGGTCACTCTTTCTCTCGAGTCCCTGAATTTTTAAAAAAGATTTTACCATCCTCCGTATTTTATTTTAGATCCCTGGCCTGAAAAGTTTGTAAAACTTTTTAGGGTTTAATGCAACTCTATAATCTGTTGACAGTATTAAATATTTCTGATGAGGATTAAATTGGAAATTTTACTATGTTGCATGTTTATGACTTTGTATATTCGAGAGTTCCAAAGTGAGTATAAGGATCGAACCGAACTAAATCGCCTCGGAAGTGAAAATCAAATGAGAGAAGAAATGGATAATCGAATTGGGCCAAAATAAGGAGGACATGGACCAATATTTTTAGTGAGAATCAAATCTATGAGAAAATAATAAAAAATAGTAATTATAGTAAACCAAAAATATCTTTTGAACACGTCCCTCAAGTAACTTTTGAGCTGAAATTGTGTTAGTTTAGGTTTGTCACTTGCCATAAAAATGAGTGGAGAGAAAAATGACGTATGGTAGACTTGGTTCGATCGTCGGTTGGTAAAAACTTAATACATGCTTAAAATTTGGGTAAATTATCCTCTTGTTTTTGGTGTTTGGTCACCTTTTCTCTCGAGTCCTTGAATTTTTAAAAAAGATTTTACCATCCTCCGTATTTTATTTTAGATCCCTGGCGCCGGAATATGCCTTTTTTTCTCTGGAATATGCCATTTCTACTAGGAACTTCCACTTGAAAAATAAAAATGCCCCTCTCACTTATAAAATAAAAAAACCTCTCTTCTTCTACCTTCACCTTCTTCTTCCCACTTCATCTTCTTCTTCCAATCTTAAACCAAAATTAAAATTAAAACTTAAACTTAAACTTAAACTTTGTTACTCAGAATTAAAATAAATTAGAGAATCAAAGCTCAAAAGAACCCTAATTTTTACAAGTTTAGTTTGACTTAGATTTCCAAATTAATTTTTACGGGTGCGATAGTCTCCTCCGGCCTCGCCCCTATCGCCTCTACTCACCACCAACTAGTGGGCCAGCGACCAACACGGAGCCGTTTCGTCAGTTGGGAGGCTCGGCGCAGGAGCTTAGGGCACCAGGAGGAGAAGAGGGCAAGGACGATGAGGCAGGCGTGGACCTGAAGGTGGTGACACGCGGAGGGGCATGTCTCGATGAGGCAGCGTACGGCGGCGGGTCCTACTTGAATGGAGGGAGAGGTAGAGAAGGAGTCGAGGAGGTACGGCGAGGCTTGGCGAGGAGGTACCAGTTTCGCACCCTTTGACGTCGTCTTCTCTATCACCAAAGTTCGCTTCTCCTTGTCTAAACCTGATTTCGCCAGTTGCTGATCTTCGAGGGGAGTTTCAGAAGCCGATATGAGATACAGAACCCCACCCTATTTCAACCTTCAAGGCCTCATCGATTTTGTGTTTATTTTTGCTTGAAATCAAAAATCTTTGCCGATTCTAATTTTTGGTGTTCAATTTTTCGTTTTTAATTGATGTAATTCAATTAAACAGGTTTAGTGTAGTTACTGAGAATTAAGATGTTGCCCGCTGATTTAGGGAAGAATTAGGACTTAGTTAGAATTAGGGTTTTTGAAGTTGATTCTCTAATTAATTTATTTAAGAAATTTTCTTTTATTTTTGTCTCCAATTGATTTTGATTTTCAAAGAAGATTTGAATGTGATTTTTGGTTGAAAGTTGAAGGATGGAGATGAAGTAAGAGGATGAAGATGAAGTAGGAAAGAAAAGAAAATTTTTATTTTTTGGTAGGAGGGGTATTTTAGTCATTTGAGGTGGAGATTCGCCAAAGAAAAGTACATATTTTGACGATAGGGATTCGAGAGTTTCTAAAACAAAATACAGTGGATGGTAAAATTATTTTCGGAAATACAGGGACCCCAGAAGAAGAGTGACCAAACACCTTGGACAAGAGGGTCATTTACCCTTAAAAATTTGTCACTATTCACCTTAGAGATTTACATAGTTTAATTATATGCATGTGGTAAATTTTAAGATTTTTAAAAACGATCCGGAGAGCGACTCGCTCTGCCCTCCAGGTCACGAGTTGACCGGTCAGACACTTTTCATGCCTCACTTTTGAAGTTTTTTATGCGAGTAGTGTCATCTTTTTTGAATATTCTAACTCTTTTCGACGTAAAAAAAGTATTGTTTTCGAGACGGTGGTCCGACCGGCGGTCAAATTAGTCGGACTGCGAATCGGAAGGGTTAGCGGGTCAAAAACATGGTCAGAATGCCAACCTTGTGAACTGAAGATTTTTTGGTCAGACCAGACGGTTGGACCAGAAAAGTGACCCAAAAAATTCCGGTTCGTTAGGTTTTGGGAAAAAGTGAAAAATCAAGCCTAAACTTACCGAATTTTGCCATTTTCTTTCTGATTTTTAACCCTAAAATTTAAAAAACTTCATCGAAACATGTATTTGATTCTATTTGTGCATGTATTTCATTAATTTTGGAGGTGTGAGTGTAATTACATATACGACTATACATATATAATTTTAAAAAATATTTTTTATTTTAAAAAAGGTCCGGTCTGACTGGCAGTTCAACCGGTCAGACTGGTTGACCCGGAGTTCGGAAGAAAATCCGGGTTGAGCTCCGGGTCATTTTTGAAAACAATAAAAAAATCACTTTCTTATTTTTTTGCCTTCCCAAGGTAAGTAATCCGGGTTGAGCTCCGCAGCATAGGTTGTTACTTGATTGTGAAATTATCTTATTTCATGGACAAATAGTAATCTTGCTTATATAGCATTTCTCATGAGTTTTCTTCTTGTAGGCTGTTTTCAGAGAGGATATGCTGCGGAGGGATGTCGAGGATATTCAGAAACGTTATCAAGTATGCTATGCAGATGCTGGCTATTGTTTACCCTTACTTTTTCCTATAGGCTCCTTGTGATACCGGCATGTTTTGTTTACGATACCGGTGTGCGTGGCTTTTTTTATATTTTGTTCTCCATATTTTAGCATTTTAAAAAGTCCCCGCGTGTCGTCACTCCAAACGGTTCGGAATGGAGAGATTCCATACCCAATCCAAACCCACTTATATCATTAGAGGAAGTGTCTTTCGATTAAATATGTGCTAATTACTAAACCTAACATTAATTTACAAAAATTATCAATCACTACTCACCAAGCCCGAAAAATTCTCAATTAGAACGAGAGGCCTAATCCAACAAATTCAAATCGCTCTCTCAGACAATACGATAGCTTCGCAACGTGGACCTCCGCTCGTTTGGGTTCAAGTGCTTGCCTAGTTTTCCGACCCAAAGCTTAAGGTCCATTAACAACGATGCTTTCCCTCTGCCAATATTAATCAGTATATCTAAGTCCACATAAAATAAAAAATCCCAGTTCGCTAATTACACGATTAAAGGGAGCAATAAATCAAAAGGAAAATTTAATGAAGAAATCGGAGTAGTGGACCAAAACAAGAAAAATATATAGAAATTAAATTATGTACGACAGTCCATAAATAAAAAATCATAACAATTTATCTAACTAAATATATCAAATCATAATACGTCGTTTTAAAATTTTCTCCGCTCTCACCAATTCCGTTCCGAACCCTCGACAAACGACATGTCGTCTGTTGGTAAAGTACGCGGACGTAAAATTTCCAGCCCGCCCAAATTGCAAGGCAATAAAACGACCAAAGTAGGAACGCCGCCCACACAGCTCCAGTATTATTTTCGGGGTTGCGGGGTCGCCCCGACTTGAGCTTTACCAGATAGATTTTGGGTGGGGAAGACCCGTCAAGATAAAGTATACGAATATAGGTAGGAGGGGAAGTACTTCCATTGCGGAGAGGAGTGATGGGAGTGGCGGACTCGAGATTTGCATGGTTTTGATTAGGGAGGAGATGGAAGTATTTGATTCCTTGTTTGTGGGTGGCCTCAAACATCTGTCGGGTTAATTTAATGCGTTGCGTTTGATGTGGTTGATTGTTTCCTGTCTGAGAGATTATCTTATGATCTCAGGTTTTTGTTTTCATTTGTATCTCTTCTTTGTTCGGTTCCCGACAAGTTGAAGATGTTCAATTAAATAAAAGAACATTGTTTGAAATTAGTATTCCAAATGAATTTACTTGAACTGATTAAATAGGATTGTGAGCTCCATAGAGTAAATATACCAAAGTAGCCAAATCCGAACCACTCCACATTGGAAAAGCCTAATATCTCACAAACGCGATCGACCACGGTCCCAAAGATCTACGGTTCAAGAAGTGCCAGTAAAAAAGGCTCGTGACTCTGCAAAATATTTTATATAACAAATAAGAAACTTGGGCAACCGGCACCACAAGAGATCCAAAATAATAATGGTTAATCTGATATAATAATAATATAGAAGAGAGAATAAATAGCAAATAATGATCAAAATTAGAGTTTGGTAGCTCACAAATCTGGGCCCTCCTTATCTAGGCTAGGTCCGTCAGTCAACGGAGGATTGCTACCCGGCAACGACCCTAGGCTGGCGGCCACTATGCCAAATCAGAGAGCGTCAAACAAATGTTAGGCTCAAAGAATGCTTCCTGGGTTGGTTGGGATTGGAGGCCCGAAAGCGAAGCTTGGGCCAACACTTTATTTGAGGGGCTCTCGCATGGTCTACCCCTTACTTCCAGGCTGCGTGGGAGGAGGGTGGATTGGATACGGAGTAAGATAGGACTCTTCCGTACCAAGCATGATTCAATATGGTTATTTGATCTTGATGACTAGGCGCGTGTCAAATATCTGATAGTACTAGTTGTCTGAGGGTATTTTAGTCATTTGGCGCATCTCTTCCTTTCTCATCCCTGCATCCCTCTCACTCTCTATTTCTCTCTCCTCTCACCCTTTTCCTCTCCCTCACTCTCTCTCCCCTAACCTGTAAGGAACGACGACGCTAGAGGAGAAAGACGACTGCCGGCGACGACCTCATGAAAAACCCTCCAATTGTTCTAATATAATCAATCTTAAAATAGGTAATGATAATACTTTGACTTTGTCATTATTTATTAAAGCTTTAGCAAAAATAAAAGTTTGCAATTATAAAAGGAGGCAAGGAGACTTTTTTTTGAAGAAGGGAGGCAAGGAGACGGACGGTTGGATCTTGAAGAGTAGATGGAATATTTGGGATTGGATTGGATTGGATTGGATGTCAGGTGAATATGTCCTCAAAGTTGCTGCCACAAGAACTCTTAACAGTCAAAATACAAGAAACCCTACAGCTCAACCAAATGATACCGTGAGAAAGGCACATCTGAGTATACCTACGGTCTCTCCAGAAGGATGTCTTGTCCAGCTCCGGAACGACCAAGGTAAGGTTCAAAATCCGGGAAGCAACCACCATGTCGCATATCTGCAAGCTCCAGCCAACAACCAGAATCAGGCCAACGAGCGGGGGGAAAAACGACCAAAAAGAAACAACATACCGCAGCACGCATCTGATTCAAGCCACCATTGCAAGACACCACGAGAAAGCCATTACTCCTGTACGTCCCTGCAAGGAAAATTGCTCCTTTTGATTCGCCTGGACCTTCATTGGTGGCTGAAAGCTTCTTTGGTAGTAATGGCAATGTCTTCTCAAAGTCGCCTCTTGGAGTCTGTTGCACTCCTTGTTCAAATTTGTCCCTCATTGCTGCTAGGTCCATGGAGTTTATCCCACGTGGACGAATTTTGGTCTTGCCCATGCTGGACTGTGGGCTTTCGGGGGGGGGGGGGGGGTTCAGGTCAGTTTAGGGATAAAGGCAAGGGTCTCGATGTAGCCCTTCAGTCTTCATCTCAACCACTGGGGGTTCAGATGTCTAGTGGGCCTCACGAGGTGGGAGAATATTGTAGGCCGGCACATATTAACAAAATGACCCCTTAGGTGATTATTTAAATTCGGACCCTGCCCGTCCTAAAAAATTTACTTCTAAAGCTGCTAGCTTGCAAAAGAAGAAGGGATGCAAAGTTAAAAAGGCCATGTTCCTGAGTTCATCCCCGCCTTTAATGGCAAATCTTTATTCCAGAATTGAGGCCTTTTGCAATGCCCTAAATGCGGCAGGTTTTGGTGAGGAGCACGATAATTTGGCTAAGGATGCTTTGGATTTAGCCAAGTGGATGGGTTGTCATTGGGATGATGATATGCATGATATCTTGAAGGCAATAAAGGATGTTGCAGTTGGTTTGAAGTTTCAATCAACTATTCAGCCTTAATGTTGCTCTCTACTTGGAATAAAAGAGGAATAAACTCCTCTATAAAAAAACAAGGGTCAGAAATTTAGTTAGGTATCATAATATTGGGGTCCTGTTAATTCAGGAATCTAATATGGTTGATCCATCAAGTAGAGCTATTAAAAGTATGTGGAAAAGAGAAAATTTTTGCCGGGATTTTATCCCATCTGTGGGTCATTCCGGTGGCTTGATCAACATCTAAAATCCTTCAGTTTTTGTATGTAGCTCAATTCATAAGAATCGTAGATGGCCGGCTATGGTTGGTAAGCTCCCTCAGTTGGATAGCAGCTGCTGCATTATCTCTGTGTATGCTCCGTTGGCTGATTCTGAACATAGATCTCTCTGGGAGGATACTTTGGCTTCCAAGTTTTCCAATCCGGCCACTATGTATCTTATTACTGGAGACTTCAATGCGGTTTGCTTTAATAATGAGCAAAAAAATGGTAACCGGGGTCATGCAAGCAGCACTAGATTATTCAAAGAATTTATCGATAAAAGTTTGCTGGTTGATCTTCCCCTGCTGGGGTTGAGATATACCTAGAGAATGGGTGAAGCAGCTAGCAGATTGGATCATTTCATGATCTCATCGGATTGGTTGTCAATTTTCCCGGATATCACTCAATCAGCCTTACCAAAAGGAAGGTCTGATCATCATCCTCTTGTCTTAAATTGTGGAAAATTAAATTGGTGACCTAAGCCTTTTAGGTTCCTCAATTGCTGGCTTGAGGATCCTAGCTTCTGCAAGTTGGCGGATGAATGGTGGAAGGCAGTAGATGGCTGTACAAGAGCCAAATAAATTGATCTATAAGCTGATATTATTAAAAGCTAAGATCCAGATTTGGAATCGAGAGGTCTTTCAGAAAATTAAGAACAACTTGAAACAAGCAGAGGATGAACTGTTTATCATTGATAAGAAGCAAAAAGAGGTTTAATTAGATGATGATGACTTGAGGAATAAAGAGAGTTGGGAAGCGACTTTGATCAAATCTCAAAGAAATTTGGATAGCTTCTGGAAACAGAGATCACATTTAAACTGGGGAAAAGGTGGTGAGCAGAACACAAAATTTTTCCACTCTATGGTCTTTCACAAGAGGACTTCAACCTATATTGGTTGCCTAAATATGGGAGGTTTAACTATTTATGATCTAGACGCAATAAAAAGTGGTGTGTTTAACCATTTTCATTGTCAATTCAGGAAGTCCCCAACACCAAGACTTTCTATGCCCAACTATCTGTTTGCTAAACTTTGTGATTCCTCTAGGTCCTCCCTTGAGGTGTTGCCTACAAATGAGGAGATTAAGGCTGCAGTTTAGAGCTACGAGGGAGACAAAGCTCTGGGCCCGGGTGGGTTCAATTTCAAGTTCTTAAGGGCAACTTGGACTACCATCCGAGAGGATATCTTTAATTTTGTACTCAACTTCTTCAGAACATGGAATTTACATTCGCATACTTTATCTTCTTTCATGACCCTAATTCCTAAGTTCTGTCAATATCACAGATTTCAGACTAATCAGCCTTGTTGGTTGTATTTACAAGATCATATCTAAAGTATTGGCTCTTCGACTGCAGAAGGTGATTGAAGAGGTGATTAGCATCGAACATATGACATTATTTCAGGCAGGTAGATTACGGAGAGCATTATGGTTGCAAGTGAGGTCCTTAACCATCTGAAAAGGTTAAGGGAAGAAGCTGTGTTGGTTAAGTTGGACTTTGCAAAAGTATTTGATTGTGTTAGCTGGGAATATCTATTAGAAGTTATGAAGGCAATGGACTTTGGCGATAATTAGATTAAATGGATTTGCTCTTGTGTTACCAGTGCCTCCTTTTTTGTTCTAGTTAATGAAGTCCCTTATAAGTTGTTTAAGTTGGAGCAAGGGCTTTGTCAGGGTGATTCATTATCACCATTCTTGTTCTTGATGGCTGCCAAAGGTCTAAATGTCTTGATCAAAAAGGCAGCTCAAATGGATTTGATCAAGGGAATAGTTTTGCCTGAAGGTAATCAGCAACTTAATCTACTTCAATTCGCTGACGATACAATGCTGTTCTGTGATTATAATGAAAGGCATTTGACTAATCTGAGACATATTATTGTGCTCTTTGGGCTAACTTCGGGATTAAAAACTAATATGCTCAAGACCTCAATGATCCCTGTCAATATTGATCCATCTCACTTAGATAATTCGTTGAGAATTTGGGACTGTAAGCTCAAAAGTTTGCCTTCTTAATACTTGGGTTTACCTCTTGGAGGAAACATGAGCAGAATTAGTAGCTGAAAGCCTGTTTTGGACACTTTTGATTGCAGATTACAAAGTAGAAAGGGAATCTATTATCTCTTGGTGGACGTGTGACGTTAATCAAGGCTATTTTGTTCAGCTTATGTATCTATTACCTGTCAATTTTCAAACATCTGGCAGGAGTATGCCAGGTGTTAGAGAAGAAAATGAGACATTTTCTCTGGTCTGGTTGTCATGAGGAAAAGAAGAGATCTTTGATTAATTGGGCATCTATTTGCACTCCAAAGGATGGGAGTGGTTTAGGAATTGAAAGAATGGCTGATAAGAATCAGATTTTGCTGCTAAAATGGATTTGGAAATTTTGGATAAACAAGGAGTCTCTTTGGGCTTCGATCGTTGCAAGGATTTATAATTTCAGACCCTCATCAGTACTTGACTTCCCCGCTGCTAGTGGTTCAGTCACTTGGAAGGAAATCAGCTCAATGGCCAGTCAGGTTTCAACATTGTTTGATGAGTTTTTCAGCAGCATCAAGATCCAAATTGGGAATGGTTCTTCTATCTATTTCTGGACTGACGTGATTATTGGTAAGCAATCTTTGAAACTTAGTTTTCCTAGACTGTTCTCTCTCTTGACACAGAAGAATGCATTGGTTTGTGATTGTGGTTATTGGGGTGCAAATCGCTGAGATGGTGCTTAATGTGTTGAAGAAATTTGAGAGGATGGGAAGTGGATGAAGCTGAATTATTGTCTGAATTGCTTCTAATGTTAGATTTCAATAGAGATTCTCCTGACATGATAATTTGGGCCTGGGAGAATGATGCCACTTTCTCAACTCAGGCATTGTGTTGAAAACACAATAGAGGGTTGCACCCTCCATCGCACTTCTCTGCTAAAATTAGTCAGATTTGGTCTAAAAATTCTCTCTCAAGGTTGAATGCTTCTTTTGGTTAACCTTACAAGGAAAATTGAACACAAGAGACGTCTTAATTAGGAAAAGATCTATTGATGCTTGGGATTCTTTGTGCCCTTTCTGCTGGTGGCACGATGAATCGGCAATCCATCTTTTCTTCCCTGGTCTTTCGCCATGAATGTGTGGAACTTCTTCGTGAAGAAACTAGGTATTCAATGGTGTTGTGGATCATACTTGAAAAGCTTACTTTCAAATTGGGTGGGTTTGGTGCAAGGTGGAATAATCGGCAAGGTATGGTTCGCCCTCTTCGGAGCTGTGATTTAGGGATTATGGCGTCATCAAAATGCGATTGTCTTTGAGAGGGCCATGTGCAATCTAGAGCTTACCACTCATTCTATTTTTTACCATGTTCGTGAATGGATGTATTGGTCTAATGTAACTAAAGATATTTGTAATCAAAATCTCCTACTTTATTTGGATTCAAATTTGTGAAGTGTGGAAGTTACACATCTAGTGTAACTTTACCTTTGCTTGTTTGACTTCAGGGTGCAATTTTTCTTTTTTAATGAAATCTCTACTTATAAAAAAAAGAACAATATGTTCAATAGATGTGAGGGGTGTTTTTTTGTTATTTCTTTTTGGCATGTGTGATTGGGTCTAGATTGAGTCACCTACTTGAATTCGTAATTTTGAACTTATGATCCATTGTTGAAACTTAAGATTCCTAGTAAAGCGCATGTTGAGACAAAGTTAGTAAGGATAGGATAAAACTCATAATGAGATGTAGTTCTTACTTTTCACAACCTCATAAATGGATTAAGTGATTGCTAGAGTACAAGACCGATAGAGCTTTTGAGAGAATTCGAGTGGACATGTCTTTTAGTACCCAAATCCCACTTGTATCATAAAACTTTTTAGCTAACTTATGTGGGACTAACCAAGTGTTATGTTGCTGGCCCAACATTTAATTGAAATTTTTTGGACGGGCAGCAGTTAGGTCAAAAATTGGAGGAAAACCCTGTAAAGGAAAGAAGGGGTGAGCTGGAGCCTAATTGGAATAAGCTTGATGATTGTTATAGGTAGCTATAGAAAAATTGTGTCAAAAAATGATTTAACTCTGACTCGGTCTTTTTGACATCCAAGAGTGAAATCTTAAGATGCCGAGTGAAGCAAACTGTGGTAACCAAAAAAATTTTGGAATGAGATGAAGGAAATAAAATACTTATGTGTCCTTAATACCTCGTCATGCCTTGTGTTTATTGAGATTGAGGCTCTAGTTAACTTTTACCGCTTTTTGAGTGATAAAATTATGGGACAGTGCTTTGGTTTGTGGGCTAAAAATGAATTGTGAAATTTACTTGGCGTGTGAATTCCTAGGGATAGAGTGTTGATACTGAATCATTCATCAGAATGTGATAAGGGAGGTTAAAGATGGAGGACTATGGATTATGGATTAAAGTGTACTTTTCTCTTATTTATTTTTTGGTAGGTAGGAGTTGGCAAGGATTATGGATTCTTCCTAAGAGTTGTATATATAGGGATCATCTATCAAAATCTCCTCCTTTGAGTTATACACTAGTATTCCCAAATCTTGTCTTCTATATTTGTGTATTTCCTCTCTTCTTAGTGGCTTAAAATTGAGAGAAGGTGAAGGTATGCTGATTTTGACTATCGAGAACCAGAAGGCCGCGTGGATAGTTTGCATGTGAGAATTTGTCCGTAACACCTAGGTGCGCAACGGTCGTTTGAATTTTGAAATTTGGGGGAGAAGAGAGGGGAAAATATGGGTAAGAAAATGAACTTTTAAGGCAAACAAGTGAATTTTATATGACATAAAGACAACGGCTCGTTCACCACCAAGATTAATTATACGATACAATTTTATTATTATTATTTCTTTCCGACAGCTAATTCTCACCAACTGGTCGTTCTCTAAGGTATTTCTAATTATCGTCCTAATCAGTAAGTTGGGAATTCTTCGGAAGATGAATGCTCCATATCTAAATCATCTATCCTTACTAAGGACCAGTGTGTTGGTCCTGTTGGATCAACCGGTACATCTTCCCTTATTTTTACTGGAAGATTCAAAACCACGGAGGATCCTGTTGACTAGTACAAGGAAGAAGTGGATATAAAATACCCATGGTCTTAGTCTGTAATATCTTAAAATTTTAGTTCATGGTGGCTAAATTTTATTCTTCTCTTTAAGGCACAAATATACATTAAGTATAGTCACCCTATTCAAATTAAGCCTGAAATGGGCAAGGTAATTATGAAAATTTGAAATTTCTAAAACATCCCAAAATTTTCTTTTTTTTCGACCTCTTTTCCTCATCTCATCTCTATCCTCTTTCCTGCCATCTCACTTTGGCAAGGAGTCACCGGTTCCATTTGCGTCGCACCACCACATGTCAACGACCGGGCTTTGTGCCGACGCATTATACAAGGATGACTTAATGTAGATGAATGAACATAAAAAAGTAGAACAAAATTTGGTAAGCATGTGCTAAAATTTGTAAAAAATTAGCGATCACGAATATCTTTTATCCGCTTCAGCATAATCATATGACTTACTACAAATGTCCAAGTAATCCCCTTCTATTGTCTTTATCACAATTTTTTTTGGTTAGGTGAATCTGTAAATAGCGAGTTTGTTCGCTATTAGGTCTTCCCATGTGTTTGACGTATTTCTATATAATTTTAATAAAGTAAATTTACCTACAAAATTTTTTTTTTGGGTTCTTTTGTACTTGCTAAGATTTACAAGAATCTTAGGCTCATATTTGTACAAACGCTTAATCTAACTAGTCTTAATATATGATTTTAAATTAATCATCTCTCTTGAATGATATGCAATAAAATGTTAGTTCACAATCATTAACTTGTTACTTCTAAAACAAACATGTTGCGGGCAATGTGTCTTTTGTCTAAATGGTGAAAGCAATAGAAGCCGAATATTTTGTCAATCACCCATAGAACATGTTTCTATTTTGTAATCGATCCAAATTATTACAGATAATTTCATTGAGATTGAATCTTGAAGTTTTATTGAGAACAGACAAAGTCATTAATAAAAGTCATATGGCATACACAATGTTTGATCTAATATTACATGATTAAAATAACTTGAAAATCTTGTCCAACGATATATAAATATACATTTTGCAAAATATTTTCGCATAACTATTTTTTATCTAATATATTCATTTTTAATTGTATATGTTCCGACTAAGCCTAAAATCTTGCATGAGGAGGTGTACTCAAATGAGAGAGATTAGAGATACACCATCGTCAAAAAAGGAAAATTACAGCGTAAGATTCTAAAAAGAATATAAAAAATATTTAGGAGGTCTACTACCGAACCAACACCCATAAAATTTAGGGTAAATTATGCTGAGGCCTTGATATTTGGTATATTTCACGCTCGCCCTTCTGTATTTTGATAATCGATTAAAAACTTCCAGAGGTTTGATTTTATTATACTCTCAGGCCCCTCGATGACGTCAACGATCTAGATATTATTATTTTATTACTAAAATCACCATTATACCCCTAAGTCATCTTCTCCGACCCATCCCCTCCATCTCCGACAACCGACCCGGACATCTCCGGCAAGTTCAGCTCACCGACGATCAGACAAGCGTTCAACCCTAACCATCAAGATCGAACCCAATCGTTTCAGCCTCTCCTCCAACCCTAACCAATCGTTTCAGCGCACTGACGATGAAGGAGAGCTCTTTCCCCTTCCTTTCGTCGCCGCATCGGAACCGGCGTCGGCGACCCCACCGGCCATCCTCAAGCTCGGAGCAGTCCCCGCCCTCTCCTCCACGACAAAAATGACGTTCTGGTCCAATCTGCCACCCTCTCCTCCATCCTCAAGCTCGTTGCTGTCCCCACTCTCTCCTCCACGACAACGACGACGTCCTAGTCCAGTCTGCCGCCCTCTCCTCCATCCTCAAGGTCGTCGCCATCCCTGCTCTCTTCTCCACGACAACGACGATGTCCTGGTCTAGTCCGTCGCCCTCTACTTCATCTAGCTCGACGCCGTCCCCGCCATTTCTGCTCCAAATCGAGGAGAGAGAAGATGGGTGTTTAACCCATCTCGGGCCTCCAGCTTGAGATCCTGGACTTGGGGATGGTGCCGGAGAAGCGGTTGTTGGAGAGGGCGAGGTTAGTCGAGATGGGGATGATGTATGTCGGGATGGGGCCGAGGTTGGTCGAGATGGGGATGAGGTATGTCGGGATGGGGCCGAGGTTGATCGAGATACTTCACGGTGGTCTTCCACCATCGGTGGGCTTTTTTTATTAACTATTACTTTTTTTTAGGGCATAAAAGATATTTTACATGAAAAATTGACCGCTGACGTCAGTGAGGGGTCCGAGAGTATATGTTTTCCATTTCTCTGTGTGGTATTTAGTTGGCAACGTTTCTGCCAACATTTTCGATTAGCATTGGCCACGGTTATTATATGCAAAGCTGAAAGAAAAACAAGAATTTGGGATGATTCTAGATGCAAGCCGACTCTACTGGCTTTTAACAAAAACGGGGCACCATTGGCTTTTTTGAGCCAAGCCGTATATGAAAGCCGACATTGGGCACAGAGCAGCAGCTTTTGCCAGAAGACGCTCAAAACAGAGCATTTTTTTGCAAAAAAACTATGTTTTGAGCGTTTTCTGGCAATTTGAAACGTCCTAATTTGGGTTTTCTAATCCCATTCTCAGAATTGTCAGTGGAACGGACCTCTCTGCGGAAAAAGACTCGTGCATGATGTACATGAATACTTGTAAAATTCCGACATGCATGACAGTCGCTCATGCTTCATGATAAATTTTAGGGTAAATTACGCTCAAGCCCTTGGTGTTTGGTATATTTCACGCTCGCCCTCATGTATTTCAGTAATCGATTAAAAACTCCCCAAGATTTGGTTTTGCAAATACACCAGATAACTCCAGCCAACCGAACCAGAGAGTTCCAAATCTTCGTAACAAGTGGGCAGTGGAGGAAGAGATGATATGAAGATTCACACTCCATATTCCAGATGGGACACGACACCTCTCTCCCACCAAGTAACCCAATCCTAGGCAAATTGTCTCTAGTCTTAATTTGGCCCTGCAATGTCATCCATAAGAAGCAACTGACCTTGTAAGGGATCAGTTTTGGCCAACCGTGCCTGAGCACGACTACAGCATCAAAGAAGAAGTTGTCGAACATGGTGTAATACAGATCCTTGACTGTGAACCCCGTCTCCAAGTCACGCTTCCAAAGTGATCGTCACAGTCCCGCAGACCAGGGCTAGGAGGAAACAAGGCCAGCAAGCATTGCAAGGAGTCATCCTCCTAAGCCCGAAGATATCTCTGCCATCGCAAATCCCAACTCCACACAACCTGACAAGCGGCCCCAAAGTCCTTTGCAGGAGCGCCATTACTAATAGACAAAGAGTACAAGTGAGGGAACAAGGACGAGAGGGGGACATCTGAGCACCACACATCCTCCCAAAATCTGATCACATCACCTCTACCCATCACTATCCCAATATTATGTTGCATAGTGACAGCAGAGGCTGCATCGGAGGAGGTAAATATAAAGCCAGTGACCCGAGTAACGATCGTTGTTTGGAATCCTGGAGAGAACCGCTGAAGAATTGGGGCCCGGATGACCATGAATGCCACAAATGACATTAGCTAAAAGGGCATTAAGACTTGTGAGATATCGCCATATCCACTTCAAGAGTAGAGCTTCATTTTGTAAGTCCAAGCGAATTAGCCCCAATCTACCCTTATCCACCGGAAGGCAGATGTGACTCTAAGGGACGAATGAAAGGCTCCGCTTGGAACGATCCCAACGACTTTAGGACACATGCTGGTAACTTAAAAAAAGACATAAAAAAATTGGTAAGCTTGAAAGAACCACCTTGATAAGCGTTACACTCCCGCCAATAGATAGGAGGTTGCCCTGCCACGACGAAAGCTTCTTGTCAAAGAGCTCCTCGACGGGCTCCAAGTGGGAATGCCGTTTCATAGAAGCACCAACCGGGACGCCTCTTGAAGGGGAGCTTTTGGCTTTGACAACCCCAACAAGCAGTAGCGCCCTCAATCCATTCCTCTTTCAGATTGGAACCTAAGATGGAACACTTCTCAAAGTTCAAAGAAAGTCCTAAAACCAAAGAGTAAGATAATAAGATAAGTTTTAGGTTTCTAAGGTTTTGGTGGCTGGCTTTTGAGAAAAGGATGGTGTCGTCCGCGTATAGGAGCAGACAAAGGTTGGAATTCTTCCCGGGAATAGATAGGCCTTGAATAAACCCCGACCCTGTTCCCTCAACAGCTATGAGGAATAAATACGGTGACATCGGGTAACCCTGCTTTAATCCCCGGTCCAACTTAAATATATTTGACGGCGAGCTGTTAATTAGCACTGATGAAGAAGAACCATGGATACAGCCGAAAACCCAACTCGTGAAGCAGGACCGAACCCCATAATGCCCATCAAGTCTTCGATATATATCAATGAAATACTATCGAAGGCTTTTCTAAAATCCAACTTGACCAGGGTCCCTTTAGTCTTAGTCCTCTTGAGCATGTTAACTACCTCACAGCATACCAAAACGCCGTCCGACAATTGACGACCCTCAATAAAACAAAATTGCTCGGCTCCAATAATTTGACTAATAATATGTTTAAGGCGAGCAGAAAGTATTTTGGTGATGATCTTGTAAAGACTCCCCACTAAGAAGATTGGCCGGAAGTCTTTGAAATGTCACGCTCCCTGACTCTTGGGAATAAGTGATATGAAGGAGGATTTAACTTGAGGAAGCATCTTGGAGTTTCTGAAAACACAGGCTACATTGCAATTAAAGAAAAGGAAAGAAAATGTAATATAAGACAAGAAAATGAAAAAAATCAAGAAAGCAATTTGTTTGAACCCCCAAATGTTCCCTAAACCCTCATATCAAAATTGAGAAGAGATTGTGACCGTGGACCTTACTACAAAAATCTGATGTGATAAAACCCACGCAAGAAAAATGAGCACTAAAAAAAGAAAAGAACCCACATGACACCAGAGATTATAGTAGTCATAGCAAGTGCTCTCCCAATTATGTACACCTCGTGAAGCGAAGAAATAGAAATGTCTTGAAAATGGATGTCTCTAGATAGAGTTCGACCAATATAACTATTCATGTGCACGGGAAAGAATAGCATGGGTGAGAAACTCCCAGTTGTACCTATTACCACAAAAAATTGCTTGATTCTTCATCAACCAAATTTCTCAAATAGTTCCACCGGAAAGGGCAAATTTTATCTTCCTAGACATACCATCTTGTACAAGCCCCAGCCACATTTCCAAAGAGCAAGCAGCTGTCGGGCCGTCACACCAGGAGATGCCCAGTTTTTTAGCAATGTAGTTCCACATTGCACTTGAGAAGGGGCAGTGGAGAAAAACATGGTCGATGCTCTCGTCAATACCACAAATAAGACAAAGACAATCCTATCTATCAAGCATACTCTTTCGAATTAGATATCTCTTGTCAAAAGCTTTCCATAAAAAGCAACCCACATAAAATATTCCACCTAGAATCAAAATCTGGTTCAAAACTAATTTCATGCCGATTCCTTTATCAAAACTGGATATATAATATATGCTTAGAAAGCTCTTTATGTCCTCTACAACTTTGATGAAGGAACCAAAATCTAGTTCGAGGAAGAAAATAGCTTACCAAGTTATTCCTTATCACCTGCTTCTTTCTCTTTCCTCTTACTCTCTCTCTCTCTCAACTTTCTCTTCTCTTTGAGTTATGGCTGAGTCTCGGAATTTTTTGCCTTTTCCTTAAGGTTCCTGAGTCCCAAAAGTGTATGGGTGAGTAAGAGTCCTGCTTGACTCACCTCCTTAACCAAGTCTAATGATCTAGCAAGTGGTAATATGTGATTGGTTGCTTGTAAATGAGGTCCAATCAGAAAGAGACTCATTCAGGCTCCGTTTTGACTATTTTTCGTTGTGTTTTATAAAAACTTGTCAACAGACGAATTGTAGCTCTATGTGTGTAGTTTCTGGATCATATTGATTTGTAGCATTTGGAGCAAAATTAAAAAAAGATGTGCTCAATTTACTAAATCGATGTCATTGCTGTTCGAATTTGACCAACAAACCTTTTAAAGCTTGGAATAATTTGACTAGGCTTTGTTGTGGTTGAACTAGA
Organism: Hypericum androsaemum; assembly: GCA_963995505.1. Classification (NCBI taxonomy): domain Eukaryota; kingdom Viridiplantae; phylum Streptophyta; class Magnoliopsida; order Malpighiales; family Hypericaceae; genus Hypericum; species Hypericum androsaemum. The sequence continues at coordinate 10,059,051 of OZ023189.1, forward strand.
ATCCTAATGAGACTATAGCATATCTAGGAATACTTCCAAAAATATCTCATATGTAGATTTCACCATAGAATACCATTTATTCCAACCGACCATTTATAAGATATCTTAAGTTATCTGATTAATATAAAACTTGAGTATTGAGCATGTTGCTCTACCTATCCCTAATTTTATCGTCGAGTGTACTCCGATAGATCGAAGAACATCATTTTTTAGTATTCTTAGAATCAACAGATTCGTTGTTATTTATCCCATCGCGATCCGGTATTCCGAGGAACCAATGGACTCGTCGACACCTATCATTGGCCCATTTTTGGTATTCTCGATGAATCAACAGATCTGTGAGGCCCATCACTATCGTGCTGCATCATAACTTCTATCCAGTTCAGGCGATAACTATGCCATGTGGAAACAAGCCATGATAATAATCATCGATACAAAGAACAAGCTGTCATTCAACAACGGAACTATCGTGCAACTCGAACTGAGCACCGTGCTTTATCCTTCCTGGAGGCATGCCAATAATTGGATCATCAACTCTGTTTCACCTGACATTGTTTCGAGCTTGATGTTTATGGAGACAGCGAACCAAATCTGGCTGGACCTTAAACAAAGATCAGCAACCAGCAATGCCTCTAGAATCTACGATGTGAGAAGGTCAATCGCTAATTAGCATCAATAAAATAACTCTATCGCGGTGTACTACACCTCACTCAAGTCCTTGTGGGACGAACTGGAGTGTCACCAGATTTGGAGATCATGCACGTGTACCATACGACATGTATGCAAGTGCAGCTCGGCCATCGCAGATGAAAGCCAACGTGATCGAGACAGATTAATCAAGTTCCTGATGGGACTCAATGACTCTTATGCTCAGGTACGAAGCAATATCCTACTCATGAAGCCATTGCCTAGCGTGTCAGAGGCTTATGCTTTCGTCGTCGAGGATGAACAACAGCGTATGGTAGCCACTCACCAAACACCACCTCCCATAGATAACTCGGCCCTAGCCAGCATCCGCAATAACAACAACACCAAATCTGGAGGTACATCAAACAACCTTATCTGTCACCATTGTTTATACTACGGCATCCAGGGCCACTAGGAACATGAATTTCATAAGAAAAAGGTGGAACAAGGTGGTGGTGGCACACAAATCCGAGGCAGTACAGCTATCCGCTGGGGAAGGGGAGGAGGTCAAGGCCAAACTTTTGCTGCCGTAGCACCGGTGTTGAGCTCCTTTATCGATCACCCCTCGGGACTTGCCCACAGCTTCCAACTCACCTCAGACCAGGTCCGACAACTCCTACCCATACTTCTGAAGCCCTCTCAGAACACTCCCCAGATCGTAAAGCTCTCTCATCAAGACTCGTGTCTCATACCCTGTCGCTACCTTGGATACTCGACTCAGGTAGTACCCACCACATTACATGTTCTCCTCAACAAAAAGATAGTAGTATACCAACAAATGGTCCGTCCATCACGATTCCAAATGGTCATAGTTTACCCATCACCCATATCGGTTCAGTCACGCTCCCTAACAATGTTACACTCCACAACATTTTTATGTCCCACAATTCCAATTTTACTTATTATCTATTAGTCATCTCACTTGTGACCTTCATTCTTCGATTCACTTCCACCCTCAATTTTGTTATTTTTAGGATCTCGCTACGAGAAAGGTGATTGGATGGGGACGGGAGCGTAATGGATTGTACATCATGGCAGATTCTGTGACCCAGCAACCGCCCTCAGTCTCCCCCGACCTATAGCACTGGCGAATGGGGCATCCAAGTTCTTCTCTACACCCTAAGATATCACAACTTCACCCTCTAATTAGTTTTCGTAATCATCCATGCACTGTATGCCCATTAGCTAAGCATACCCAGAAACCCTTTCCCATTAGTTCTATCAAAACTCATGAATGTTTTCAGTTGATACATGTCAATTTGTGGGGTCCTTTTTCAGTTACTTCTATCAATGGTGCTAGACATTTTTTAACTATCGTTGACGATTATTCGCATTGTACATGGGTTTATTTATTAAACAATAAAGGTCAAGTGTTTGGCATTTTGCGAAACTTCGTGTCCATGGTGGAATGATAGTATCATTTAAAGGTCCAACATATTCATAGCGACAATGGCACCGAATTCTTTAATCATCAACTCACTGATTACTTGAATAGCCTAGGCGTTCAACATGAACATTCATGCATTGACACACCACAACAAAATGCGGTAGTCGAGCGCAAGCACCGACACCTCCTTAACATAGGACGTGCTCTTCCAAGCTCGTCTACCGAAGAAAGTCTAGAGAGAGAAAATGGTCAACCTAGCCAATATAACTTTATTTTCAATCTCCCAATCAATGACCCTTGTTGCATTATTTATGAACTCGACTACCACATTGCAGTCTGAGTGAATATAAGCATCTCTATTGTTGAAGTGCTCCTAATTAGTGTCATAGCAAGCTGTCAATTCTATAGCTAAGGATGAGCGAGCCTTTGCAACCACATTTTGGCCAGCAATAATTTGGCCTAAATTGTTCCTAGTCACTGCTGCAAGACTCGTGCTCTGATCATCTGCTAACTAGGCCGCATCATAATGGACTATCACCTCCTGAATTGCTTGTGGTATCCATCTCATCCTTCTCGGGTTTTGAGTTTGTAGAGGAGTTACCTGCACTCCCTTCTAGCACCATTCCAACCACGCCCTGGTTACTCGTTGAACAATCATAATAGGATCATGGACTGAACCCTAAAAAATGGCATCGTTCCTGGACTTCCAAATGTACCAACATAGAAAGAAAATGAGGGGCAATGATTCATTTCTCACACTTAGTTTACAAGGCTTGAAATGGTTCATCATGGTTGAAAACCAATCATTGAACTCCTGCACTATGTCTTAGGCAAGTTTGTATCCAAGAGTGCAGTGAAACCAAGAGGTTTTGGCATGGGGGAAAATAATAACATGATGCTTACTGTTTCAGGCCCCATGCCACATAAAATGCAAGTGTCATCAATTCCTAAATGTCTTTTTTCATAGTGTATGCAGTAGCTAAACTCCCTGTGGATAGTTTCCAGGCAAAATTATTTAGTTTTGGAGGAATCTTCAATCTCCACAGGGCATTCCAGAAAGAAGCATTGGCTGCTCCATCTGATAAAGGACCAGATGTATTTGTAGTTTGCTCTCCCAGTTGCAAGTAGCTTACCTTGACTATTTATTCTCCATTTTTTGCTTGAAACCAAATGAACTTGTCAGGTATGAGGTAAAATAGTAGTTTTAGATCCTTTATTACATCAGCCTCTTAAGGATCAAACAGATCAGAAAGGAAATCAGACTTCCATTGGAAAGTATTATGATCAAAAAAATCATTATTCGTATGAACTCTTGAATCAAAGGGTTTTGCAAAATGAATTCATCTTTTTGCAAGTCTTGGCACCTATGAATCTTTTGAAATATCAATTGACTTTCCATTTCCAGACGTCCAAAATACTTTGCCACATCAAGGAACTTCTTCTTTCTTTTGATGCCTGCAAAAAGAAGTGTTTGGGAAGTGTAGTCCCTTCCGAAGTTTAGCACAAATAGAATCTAGGTTATTTGAGATCCTCTAGGTATACCTACCAAGTAAAGCTTTGTTAAACTATGCCACATCTTTAAATCCCAACTTTCCTCTACTCTTAGCCTGTGCAAGTTTTGTGCAAATGTTTTTGGGAAAAAGCATATATTGCATGGTATATGTTGGGATTGTAGTAAGAGCTGGATTAACTATTACTTCTCTACCAGCGGTAGAAAGTAATTTTTTCTTCCAAGACGGACTTTGTCAAGTATAAAATTCAAAGCTCTTCTCTTGGATTTATCAATGAAAGAATGTAGACCAAGATATTTCTCATCTTCGTTCATTTCACACATGTTCAGAATAGACAAGATGTTGCTTCTCTGTGTGTTGCTGATTCCTTGGATAAAATGAATGTTGCACTTGAATTGTTGTCCAGAGCCGGATGCAAAATTATCAAGGATTTTCTTGATTGAGTGAGCTTTTTGCTCACTTGTCCTGCCAAATATGCAAATAGAATATGAGTCAAAACTGGGCAGAATCTGTTAATTTGGTAGCATGCAATCTTTCCCAAAAACTGAGACCTACTGATGTACCTTGAAAATGCCTGAGATCAACAAAAAAAAGGAGATTGGTTCTCCATGTCTAATACCTCTAGTATGTTTAAACCAATTCAGAGGGTTGCCATTAAGAATAACCGAGTATGTAACAAAGAAAACATAATACCTGATGCTTCTAATCCACATTTGAGGGAATCCTAATTTTTCCATAACAAATACCAGGAGTAATGCCCCACAACCTACAAAGACTAGCCTTGACTGATGGTGGGTGGAAGCTTCTTCCCGAAAGAAGCTTGCATATCAGGATCGCTTAAGGGAAATTGGTTTCATGATTTTAGTAGTCTTGAAAGGAAAGTCAGTATTTTTTATATTGAACCAGGTTGATGTTGATCAAGCTCCAAAGTAGGAGGGGGATTTCCCTTCTAGAGTCAATAATTAGTTAAATTTAGATCGGACTAATTTACGATACCAAACTTTAAACCATGTTTCTCTTTTTTTTAGAATTGTTACTTAAAGTCTTTCATTAGATAATAGGAAGATTACACAATATGAAAATAGAGTACATAGACAATAGAAAAAATGCGTAATAGATAATGTGTACCGATGTGTAGAAGGCAAGGTGTCAAGATTGGATTTTCATGATGATATTATTAGTTACTAGAGCTAACGGCCTCTAAAAAGAGGAAGACCTAACTAGAAAACTACCGATACTAACTTTGGCTAACAAACACTCTGTTACATCGAAGATGTATCCTCGTGCTATATAGCACATAAATGCATACAAGTAAGAGTCAGGATTTATGAATCTAACCGAGGCAAGTTAAGCAACATGCAACAATAGATCAGACAACAAGGGCATAAAGGTAAAATAACCCTTATCCCTAAATGTTCCTAAATCATAGTAGATGGGGACATAAAGGTAAAAGAGCCAAAAAAGTAAAAGGACAAGATCGGAGGGGAGGTCTACAGTGACCTATTAGAGTATGGTGAGAATTTGCAGGCCAACTTGGTCCCAGCCAAGTGATTGGCTGTAGCCAATCGGCCAAATAGAAGGTGGCAATTTTGGGAACCTGGCAGCAGCCAAGGCCTTGGCACCAACCAAGTCAACATGGCCATTTTCCTATTTTATTTTGGCTCTTTTTTTGGACTCTTAGATTGACCTAGATAGATTTTGTGGCTTGCAAAGATTTGTCTATTATATAAAGACATGTTACCCGAGTTCAGGTATGGGTTTGTGGCTTGGATCTCACCAATAAAATTTCTCCTTCTCTTCTTGGACGTAGGCATTAGGCCGACCTATGTAATCTCTTGTGTCTGTGTTCTAGTGTTGTTCTTATTCTCTTGTGATGATTTTCTAAGAACCAGTATCATAGCTAAGGTCGAAGGATGGCGGGTCATGACGTAAATTTTGGCTTGATGAGGTTCGATGGCTCATCCAATTTTAGGTTATGACAAAGGCTTGTCAAAGATCTGCTGGTCCAAAAAGGGATGGTCATTGTACTCTTGGGGAAGAAGCCTGAGAAGATAGTTTCGAAGGCGATAGCATCATTTCTCATATGCTTGGTGGATGATGTGATGTATCACATCATGGATGAGGAGTCACCAGCTGAGATTTGGAAGAAATTGGACCACAGGTATATGTTAAAGTCAGTGCACTCTTCGGAAAAGAGCCCAAAAAGATGGGGGCCAAGAAGGTAGCATCAATTCGCTTATGGATGAGGAGTCACCAGCCAGAATTTGGAAGAAATTTGGAAGAAAGTCTCTGTCAGACAAGTTTTATCTTAAGCAAAGTTGTATGAGCTTAAAATAATGGAGGGCTCAGATTTGAGCCAACACATCAATATTTTTAATCAACTTGTGAGTAATTTGATTAGGGTGTGAAGTTCAAGAATGAAGACAATAAATTTTTGCTGCTGAATTCCTTACCAAGTTTCTACAAATGTTTGGTTACCACTCTAACTTGGGGTAAATAGTCCTTGGTGTTGGAGGATATCACTAGTGCTCTACTAGAATTTTATCAAAGGAAGAAGGCCGGCGATGAACAAGGAGAAGGGCTGGTTGTGAGTGGTAACAATAATCGTAGAGAAGGAAAAGTTGGACTAAGGAAAAGTTGGGGTCAATGAGGTTCAAAGGAAATTGCTTCGAGTAAGGAGAAAAGGGGCGCATGAAGAATGATTGTCTAAGAAGAAGTTGAGACCGCGAGGGAAAATGATCAGCATCCATAAATATGGCCTCATATTTAGATGGATTAGATGGTGATTGTATTTCTATTTTATCAAGTCCTAAGCATCTTATTGAATTTTAGATTTTAGATGGTGCATGTTCTTTCCACATGACGCCCAATAGGGATTGGTACGACACTTACAAATTTATTGATTCAGGTATGGTGACTATTGGTAATGGTTCTATGTGTAGAATTATCGACGTAAGAGATATCCGAATCAAGATGTGGGATGTTGACAGAAAGTTGTGTAGGGTTAGGCATGTTCCAAAGTTAGAAAGAAATTTGATCTCAATAGGAGCCTTGGATTATAGTGGGTATGACTATAAAGAGGTAGGCATTTTAATTGAGGTGGAGAAAGATGTTTTGGTGGTGATGAAGAGTGAAAGGGATGCTAGTTACACATACAGGTTAATGGGGGGATGGTTGTAGGTGGAGTCACCTTAATAGGTTCTGTTGAAGGAGAAAAAAGTTCTTGGCATATGAGGTTAGATTGTATAAAGGAGCGAGGGCTAAGCATGAATGGTTTAAGTACAGCCAAGAGAGTTCTTGGAATGGGAATTTGCAGAGACAAGGTCTTGGGTAGGTTTGGCTTGGAAATGCAAAGCCATTGGTAACACCACGGGCGAATCAGTTATCTCACTCAAGGCCAAACAGTGGAGTTTGTGATATGTCAAGGGTCTTACTATCTAGAAAAAAAGGATGCCCATTATATGCTATGGCTTGTAGCATTGGTTCGAGACAAAAATGTCCAACGAGAAAATAGTTTGAGATTGCAAAGCATGAAGGTGACCAAAAAAATAGAATTGTGTCTATTGGTCACAAAGTTACTTCTGTAGGTGAACTTGCAAATAAGGGTTCAATAGAGTTTGTGGGATGTCACCAAGTGATTGAACAAAAGGTAGGGAGAAAGTGCATATGATCTTATTGATCATAGTGTATCTATGGTTCAAGATGGAGTTGGGACAGTTTTTCATCAAGGTGGAGTTTGTTGAAGTTCGGATGAAGTTTCATGATTCTTCGCAAAGGATAAATTTTTTCCATAGTAGAGATTGTTGGAGTTTGGTGAGAATTGGTGCCAGCCAAGTGATTGACTGCAGCCAATCGGTGAAATAGAAGGTGGCAAATTTTGGAGTCCTGGCGCCACCAAGGTCCAACGTGGCAGTTTTTTTTGCTTTGTTTTGGCTCTTGTTTTGAACTCTTAGAATGACCTAGATAGGTTTCGTGACTTACAAGAGTTTTTCTATTATATAAAAACTTATTACCCTATTTCATGCATGGCTTTGTGGCTCGGATCTCATCAAAAAAAATTCTTCTTCTATCCGTAGACGTGTGCATTTGGTCGAACCATGTAATCTTTTGTGTCCGTATTCTAGTGTGCGTTCTTGTTCTCTTGTAATCTCGGCTGTTGGTAAAATGTTTGTGATGGTGCTGAAGAACGATGGGGTGGTGAGACCGAGGCTGAGGTCTGGTTAGACGGGTGTGGGGTTAGTTTTGGGGCGTTTCGACTACAACCGGATGCTACTATGAAAAGTTTGTATCATTGACTTGATTAATAAGATATCAATATCTTCAAAATAAATCGACTCTATTATTCATCGAAAGATTGTAATGAGTAAGTGTTGTAGATCGGCTTGTTTCACGATTCGCAAGTTGTTGGGGTCTAATATTTTAGTGAGAGATACTTGCGGAACGCGAATTGTTTAATCATTCATGGAACACGGTTATATAATTTAATCGATCCCAAATATTTATCCATTACGTGGAATAGACCGAAATTAATGTTAAGCTACAAATCATGTGACCGACAAAGTATCGGAGCGAAATCCAAATGATTCGAAAGATCTTAATGATTAAAAACCAGCGAGAAACTCAAACAAATTTACAACGAGAATAGCATGATATCAATAAATCCAAAGATTAGTTTTTACCCGAAAGATTTTGTTAAGGAATCTGTTAAAAAGAAGAGACATGTCTAGTGGCTTTTTACCCAAAAGATTTTTTTTTAATGGTATCCGTGTAATGAACGAGATATGCCTAAGCATGTAACTACTGACCAAAGTATTAGATACAAAACACTGAGCTACATACGATATGTAAACATTCTCGAGTATTGTGTTTCATACAAGTAAGTCAAAGTTGGACTAGTACTACTTAATAGCCTGTAGCAGCGAGAGAGTTACTGTAATCAAGATTTAGACGATGTCGAAAACCAAGCTAATTCAACTACAACCGGATGCTACTATGGAAATTTTGTATCATTGACTTGATTAATAGGATATCTACCTCTTCAAAATAAGTCCACTATATCTACCTCCTTTACAGTAATGAATAAGTGTTGTAGATCGGCTTGTTTCACGATTCATAAGTTGTTGGGTTTAATATTTTAATGAGAGATACTTGCGGAATGCGACTTGTTTAATCATTCATGGAACACGGTTCTATAATTTAATCGATCCCAAATATTTATCCATTACGTGGAATGGACCGAAATTAATTTTAAGCTACAAATCATGTGATCGACAAAGTATCGGATCGAAATCCAAATTATTCGAAAGACCTTAATTATTAAAAACCAGCAAGAAACTCAATAAGATTTACAACGAGAATAGCATGATATCAATAAATCTAATGGGTATCCTTCTCAAAAAAAAATCTAATGGCTATAGTCTAGTGACTTTTCATTAAGGAATCTGTTAAAAAAGATGAAACATTTTCTCATGAGATCTTAAGAAACTTATTTAAAAAATAAAAAATAAAGAAGGTATTTCAATTGCCGAAAATTTCAAACTAATTACAGGCACAAATTTAGAGAGTAAATTATTGATTTGGTTTGGAACCACTTGGTATCTGGCTCACTGGGTTGATTAAACTAAGTTCGAGTCGGGTAGGATCTTTAAAAGGTGGCAAAATTTTCCAAGTATTTAACACTACTGCGTTCTCAAGGACTCGAACTTTTTTTTTTGAGGGATAAAGTGGCGCGAAGCCTATATTAAAATATAAATTACAGACATAAGACAAGAAAACGAAACAGAAAAACAGACACAAGATAAGGAGTCCGAGCGGAGAACGAAAGTCACTCCGATGACAGTAAGATGGCACAGGGGGGAGCGATGGGCAGTCGAATATAGCACAAAGGCCGACGACCGGGGTGGAGTTCTGCCGAAGCAAGCTTCGGCCAATAACCTCAAGACATCGTCAAGAGGGCATCTGAATGCAAAACACTCAGATGAGAGCCAAGGTCGACGTAAATCGACCAAGACAAGGTTCTCCATCCACAACCATCGAACAGGCAACGAGATTCGAAAGGAAACCAAATCAGACGAGACACAAACCAAGCAAAAACATAAGCAAAAATCAAAAGAACAAAAGCTCAACGTAGCCACTAAACATGTGTGGCTCGAGAGCAACAGCGAGCACATAGAGACCGAATCAACCGAAAGCAACAAAGACAGAAAGTAAATAATTAAAGAGCGGAACACAAATAACAAAGAACCAACCGGGGAGGAGATCGGACTCGACCATCCTCCCCGGGGACCGCCAGGGATCTCAAGAAAGCCCAGCCGAGTAGGTCAGGCCAGGCGAAGTTGTGGCAGCCGACGGCGGAAATGATGACGGTGGGGGCAGCAGCTAGCGGACGACGGGGAAAGAGACATCGGTGAGGCACGGTCTGTCTCTGTGACGACGGAGGACTGAAGGCGACTTTGAAGACGGTAAGGCGACGGTGGTGAGACGATGAGGCGACGGTGATGGGGCAGTGAGCTTTGACCTAAGACGACGACGGTGGAAAGAAGGCGACTACAGTGGGAGATCTGGGCGGGACAGATCTGGGTTGGACGGATCTGGGTTGACCGGGGGAGATCGGCGAAGGAGCTGGACGTATCGGAGGAGGAGGAGGAGGAGCGGGATGGATCGGAGGTGGCTAGGCGGTGGAGGAGGAGTTGGACAAATCGGAGTTGGCCAGGCTAAGCGAAGGAGGAGATGGGCGGAGGAAGAGGAGCAGGTGGGACGAAGGAGGAGCTGATCGGAGAAGGTGATGGGGTGGCGAGCGGACCAGGGAAGGAGGCGGCACAAGGAGGATGGAGGCGACAGATGAGAAGTTTTTGTGAAAAAACCTAAAAAAGCTCCACTAGGGAGAGAGAGAAGCTCCACTCTTTTTTTTGTTTGTTGGAAGGGAGAGAAAACCAACTGGGGCTAGCTGTACTTGTGAGTTGCTTTTTTCAAGGACTCGAACTTGAGGAGAGTAAATTATTGATAACTGTCATAGAATCAGCACCCTCCCTTATTTAATATGTGAAACACTTCATTTTTTTTCAAAATTAAAAAAAATTGAGTCTTTTTTGGATAACGCAATTTCAATAGAAAGTTTTTCATGCTTCTATTTTCGCTCCTTTGTATACCAGATTTCAAAAAGAAAAAAGAAAAGTAACAAAATTTTATGATATAACGATATAGTATACAGAAAAAACATAAAGCTTGTGAGGGACAATAAAAGGATATACACTATAGTGTAAAACACTTCTACAATAATAATATACTGTAAAATGATGAGATTGGTCATCCTTATTAAAATCTCAATCACGAGCTCACAACCCCTCTAAAATGGACGAGATATGCCTAAGCATGTAACTACTGACCAAAGTATTAGATACAAAACACTGAGCTACAAACGATATGTAAACATTCGCGAGTATTGTGTTTCATACAAGTAAGTCAAAGTTGGATTAGTACTACTTAACATGATTTATTCCAAAATAGTCAGAAAATATATTTATTTTTTCTCTATAGACAAAAAGTTAATATATTCTCAAAATAGACAAAAAAAATTAACTAAAAATTAAAAAATAAAGGAGTCGACAGAAAGTTGGTTCGACTCCATCTCTGCACTACCAACTATATTATTTATGAAAAATATTAAAGAGTCGATTCAGTAACCAAAATTCATTTTTATATTAAAGTTGTCATTTATTGTATCGTTGTCTGGCTTTTTTTAGGTGAAATATAGAAAATACCTACGACCTAGTGATTCTCAAAAGTATGAATAAACCTAATCGCGTCTTTGTCCGGATCTCACCATGAATGGTGTTGCTACCTTTATTAATTGCGGCTACTAATCCAACCTCGCCAAAATGGGGGCAAATTTGGTGGGGACTGGACTAGTCTCTATTTATGGGGATTAACTCAAACTAATATCACTACACATGCAAATCAATATCACTTCACATTCAAATCAATATCACTTCATATGTAAAATAGCCTCTTGCAAACCAATATCATTTTACATGCAAACCAATATCACTTTACATGCAAATCAATATCACCTGGTAGGTTATTGACCATCAGATTTAAAGATAATCAAATCTGACGGTCCAAAATGTAGTCCCCATCTGTGGACAAATTTTCTTTAGTCCCCACTCAATTCGGTGTCCGCCAAAATACATGGTTAACGACACCCAAAACATCTAGAACATGGTTTCCAACGAACATTTTATAATATTCTCGTTAAACGAGGCTTGATCTGCTGAGCAAATCTTATTTCTTTATTTTGCATAATCTTCTTATGTCGAATTTACTAGTTTAATAATCTTCTCACCAAGCAGCTAAGAGGAAATAATAATAATAAGATATGAAATATTTTTCGCCTGGCTCTAGATTATTAAAATGAAAATTTTGACAAGGACAATAGATTTGAACTTTAATCCAGTTATTGTTTCTACTAAGCAAGATTGTGTTTAAGCTAATTAAAAAGATGAGAGAGTTTAACTAATCTGCGACTAAAAAAAGCTTTGTCAATTTTATTTTCTGCGCCTCGAATTAATTGATCAGCCACATAGGTATTTGAATAACGCAATTTTAATCATAAACTTTAAGAGTTCTTTAACTTATTTTTAGAATAAACTAGAGATATTTTATTAAAATTCAAGATTTACGAGATACAAGAGACAATAACAAAACATACAAATTTCAAAGAAAAATTAACAAAGCATACAAAGATAAGGACAACAAACATAAGATTGTAATCTGATATTGCAATATTTAAACGAGGTCACGACTGCAACCCGTATGAGAGAGTGTTGTTGTTTTCTTTTTTAATTACCCACCTATAGAATTAGATTGAGAGTTTTACTTGTCCTTGAGCATCAGTTGTTTCACTTGTGCAACTATTTGCATCGTGGGTGTTCATTATATCTATTTAGTATTTGGAAAAAAAAATACCAATTGAAAAAAAACTCCTCCTACAATATACGTTGCGAGATGATGAGATTGGTTTTATCATTGTCAACTCCACCATAGGCCAAACTAATAAACTAGTGTCAAAAAGCATCAAAAAGCTGTATATGTTAAATACTCGTTAAAAGAACTATATCACTCTTCAAATATATCACCCAGCATATATCTGAATTAATAAAGTCCAATGGATTCGAATACTAGATAGTATTAAAAAAGGTGATGCATAGGTGATGCAGCTCCATATTAAAGAGCTCTTTACCCAGTGAAGCAAGTCTAGTAACATTTTTTATTTCTCAAGAAAATTTATAGTAATAACAACGAGATTATTGAAGTCTGAGACACAACCATTTTTATTATTTTCGTATAATAAACTAGTAAATAAGCACCCCTAGGAATCTATATATAACTTATCAGTCTAAAACACAAACATTAACACAAAACTCAAAAGCAGCCAAAGTCCGCCATGGAAAAAGCACATCCACCAATGTCCCACGTAGCCATGATACCATGCCCAGGGATAGGCCACCTCATCCCAGCAGCCGAATTAGCCAATAAGCTAGTCCACCACCGCAATCTTCATGTAACCATCATCGTCCCCATGTTTTCCCCGCCTAGTGAAACCCATAAGTCCGTCTTCGCCTCCCTCCCTCCGTCCATTTCCTCCATCTTCCTCCCTTCTCCTGACCTCTCCGACCTCCGCCCACAAGACCCTAAAATAGAGACCATTGTTTCCACGTTAGTGATACGGTCACTCCCTTCAATTAGGGAGGTTTTCATGTCCATCGTATCATCGGGTTCTCGACTCGTGGCTGTTGTCACTGACCTCTTCGGAACAGACTGCATCCAGATTGCTAAAGAGTTCCAGGCTGCTTCTTACATATTCTTCCCTTCCACAGCAATGACCTTGTCCTTGTTCCTGCACCTGCCTAGGCTCGACCAGATGGTGTCCTGCGAGTACTCGGAGCTTGGAGTTGATGAGCTTATCAGTTTTCCTGGGTGTCTCCCTATCCAAGGGGGAGATCTTCTGGAGCCGCTTCAGGACAGGAAGAACGATGCCTACAAGTGGGTGCTTCACCATGCAAAGAGGTACCGGATGGCTGATGGGATTATGGTAAATTCCTTCCCGGAACTTGAGCGTGGGTCCTTCAAGGCCTTACAGGCGCCCGAACCTGGGAAGCCGACGGTTTTTGCTGTCGGACCACTGGTTAATCCGGGTACGGGTCCGTATCCGGATGCTGGGAAAGAGAGCCGAAAGTGGTTAGACGATCAAGCTCGTGGATCTGTCATTTACGTGTCTTTTGGGAGCCGTTGGACCCTCTCTTATGAGCAGATGACCGAGCTGGCTTTAGGGTTAGAAAAGAGTAACCAGCGGTTTCTTTGGGTGGTCAGGAGCCCCAATGACAAGTCAGGTAATGACCCCTTCGGTTTCCTGCCCGATGGTTTCCTCGATCGAACAAAGAACCGCGGTCTGGTAGTGAACTCGTGGGCGCCACAGGCTCATGTCCTGAGCCACGGGTCAATCGGCGGGTTCCTGACCCATTGTGGGTGGAATTCGATTCTTGAGAGCGTGATTAACGGTATTCCGCTCATCACCTGGCCTTTACACGCAGAGCAGAAGATGAACGCATTTATGCTAGTAGAAGACACTAAGGTGGCACTATCACTAAGAGCCAGTGGCCCAAATGGGATCATCGGGAGAGATGAGATTTCTAATGTTGTAAAGAATTTAATGGAAGGCGAAGAAGGAAAACCTCTGCGCAGAAGAATGATATTTTTAAAGGAAGCAGCTGCTGGAGTTATGGGTGAAGATGGGCAATCAACCAAGGCACTTGCCCAAGTCGTCGCCAACTGGAAGAAAAATATTAGTTAGGGTATTATAGTAATGATTTCTGACCGTCTTCATTTCCGATATTTTGATGTACCATTGCATTTTCGTTTTGGAATAATGTATTAATCCATTGGTTGTCAATGTTTTGAGTGAAATTGTCGCTGTAATGTTTTTTTTGCAATAAATAAATTTCTTTATTTTTTTTGTAATATCTTGTTTGTGTTAATTTCTATTGAAAATTCTCTATATATCTTTGTATCATACTAGGGCGAAAAGAGAATCTACTATTAAACTTTCTCCCAAGGAAGAATTTGCTAATTATTGGATTGCAATCAGTTTCAGCTTCTTCGTTTAATTTAAATTTTCTCTAATCATGATCTACTTGTGTTTAGAAGGGTTATTGTTCAACAAATTTTTTTTTTGCATAATTATCAAGAGAAAAGGTGTGACTTGAAAACGTAAACATGCCACAAAAATCTTATTTAGACTATCTACCTAAAAAAGGAAAAGAGAGTGTTGAAATATCTGGTTCAAGTGAACCGCAGGTTATAGACGGTGGCTTCCCTAAAATTTCACTCAAGTAAAATCGAGTAGGAAAAAATTATTGGTAGAGCAAAAATACCTCGCTAGCACTATTGATACACGATTACAATAGGTCAAAATAAAAATAAAAATTCCTAGAAGAACCTCGAAAAGAAAAATCCTAGAAAAGAAAAGATCGAGAGAAGAAAGTAAGAAAAAAAGTAAAATATAAAAGATACTAGAAAAACCTAGATGAAAAATTCTAAAATTGAAAGAAAATCTAGATAGTAAGATGAGAACCCAGCCCTGGCAAAACAAAAACCGTAGATTAGAATAGAGATGGCAAAAATATCATACCATGTGGGTCACACTATATTCTTACCCTATAGATCTAGGGTATGTTGACTTTGACTGGGTCTAGGATAGAGTATGGTATGAGTCCATGTGTTAAAGTAGGGTATGAGTATAGGATTCATACCCAACCCTTATTTTTTTACCCTACTTTAGATTTTACCCTAGTTAAATCCTAGTTATACCCTAATTAGACCATATATACTATGTATTCGTGAGTCTACTGTTGCCTCGGAAAGTGTCTTTAGCACAAGAGGTGGTATAATGAGTGCTCATCGAAGTAGATTGCATCTCAAAACTTTAGAGACTTTTGATGTGTCTACAAAATTGGTCACGTGAAGCTAAGAGTGGAGGTTTCTAATGCTATATCTTGTTAAGTTAAAGTTTAAGTGAGTATTATTAACATTAATTTTTTACTTGTAACATAATTCTCAAACTTCTTCGAATATACTTCAGTTATTGATGATATACAATATATATATATATATATATATATATATATATATATATATATATATATATATATATATATCATGATGATTATGAAAATGGCGACAATGAGCTCCAAATTTGAGCTCCTCCATAACCAAACACTCATACAGAGAGTAGATCGCAGATCCACGAAAATGATTAGTAGCATAAAAGGTGAAAATAGCCGAGCTCATGTAATGACAATTATATTGGTTAGAAGTAGACATTTGTAAAAGACAGCAAACACGAACAAATGCACATTTTTAGGCAATTTATACAAACTACTAGTTACATATGTACAACTGATATACTATATACTTTTATGTTTCACTTTAACATATTTATTATGTTATTACTACTAATAATATTTATTAGGAAAAATTACGCTCCAGTCCCCATTTTTGCTTTTAAGTGATCTCGGGCCCCTTTATTTTGAAAAATTGATTACGTTACCCTTCTAGTTTGAGAAAATTATACTTTTGGGTTTCTATGCCCAAAATATTCGATATTCTCTGGTGAATGCCCACCTGAAAAGATCAAAATATCCCCCTTTGGGTGTTAATCAACATTCTTCAACCTTGGTTCATTATAATGAACACCAAGAACACAATTTCCAAAAATCAGCAAAAACAAATACAGAACACCGAAACCAAACGTCATTCTTTAATGAAATCTACCAAACCCATAACTCTCAAAACCTTCAATTCCTCCCTTGAAAAAAGAAAATCCTCAAAACTAGGGAGTAGAAATACCATAAAGACCTGGCGCGGGCACCAGGAGAAGGCGCGGGAGGAGAGGCAATCGATGACGCAGGTGACAAACTCGTCCAGGATAGAGCGATGGGACCAGCAGAGGGTGGCGACAAGGTCGATGACCTGTCGCGCGATGCGGTCATCATTGAAGGCAGAGAGCGGGCGAACCAGTGGGAAGACGAGCAGGTGAGGGCGGGAGGCGAGGGGTAAGCAGAAGGGTGGGCCTATGGGAGAGGGCGATGGAGAGCGTGTGGGAAATGTGGAACGTCAGGGTGCATGGGTTTGCGACGAGGTTGGAGAGGCAGAGGACGCAGATGAGTCAAAGTGAAAGGTCGCAAGGGATAAGGCTAGCCTGTGGCCTTCCCCTCACTCACCAGGAGCCTCTCCTTCGTGGACATCATCCAAGTGTTGGCAGTCGTCGTCATCGGTTAGATCGAGGTCCGCCGGCGATTGGGAGGAAGAAGTAGGGAAGGAGGAAAGAAGTTTTTTTTGTTTTTTAGTCCGAGGGGAATTTTGATCTTTTTAATTGAGTTTTTGTCAGAGAATATCGAATATTCAGGGCATAGGGACTCGAAAGTATAATTTTCCCAAACTAAAGGGGTAAGATAATTAATTTTTCAAAATAGAAGGGCCTGAGAGCACATAAAAGCGAACATGGGGGACTGGAGCATAATTTTTCCTAAAATATATTGTGAATGATGGATCACTAGAAACAAGTTTTCTATTTATTTTTTTTGTTGGTTTGTTTATGTACTTCAACCTAAAAAGAAAATTTTGATGTTTCTTTAATTTTTTATAGAATGTTGACGTGTAACGTAGTAGATGTCTTAAATTTATTTAAATTTTATATGGAAATTAATTTTGTGCATAAAGTTATCAAAAAGTAGAACGTTAAAGGGTCACTCTCTCAGTCTTCTGGAGGGTAGGGTATGTGTCTAACAATAAAAAATTTATAGGATCGAAGATATGATATAAATCTAACTCCAAAAACTATGATATAGGTACAGTACTACAAATATTCTAAATGAGAACTATTTTATTAAAGTAGGTAGAAGAAGAAAAGCTTAGCCATGGAAGCTAGCTCAAGGAAGAAGAAGAATGAGGGAAGTGACGGTTATTTCCTAGGTGGAAAAACTGATCACACTTTACACATGTCCCTCTTATTTATACTAGTTCTCATCTCTTAAGTGGCTAGCTATGACTTATCCACGTGTACAATTAGTTTGGGCCAATGGCCAAGCCCAATACTGCTACTCCAGTTATCCATTTTGTGTTGGCTGAATTCCAGCATCACTCATTCGTTGCCATTTTGATCAATTGCCCAATTGATTTTTTTTTTACTTTAACACGCCCCCATAAGATGGGCAGTGAATATCCAACAATCCCAGTTTATTGGTAAGAAACTCAAATCGATTGGCTGTGAGGTTCTTGGTGAACAAATCTGCAAGCTGAAACTGTGTCTTCATATGGAAGAGTTTGATCAATCCTTGTTGAATCTTTTCATGAACTAGGTGACAATCAAGCTCTATATGTTTTGTCCGTTCTTGAAAACTGGGTTTTCAGCGATGTGAATTGCTGACTTGTTGTCACAATAAACCAGTGTCAGATTAACATGATGAATGTGAAGATCTATGAGCAAATAAATTATCTATTGGACTTCGCATGTTGTAGCTGCCAAAGCTCTATATTCTGCTTCGGAAGAGGATCGAGAGATAGTCACTTGCTTCTTTGCTTTCCAAAAAACCAACGAATCCCTGAGATAAACACAAAAACTAGTAACTGACCGTCGCGTGTCCACACAAGATACCCAATCACTGTCAGAATAACCCTTGATTTATGTTTGAGGAGGATCTTCTGGTGTGGTAAAAGCCATCAATTGCATACTAGAAGTAGCACTATAGAACAACCCTTGTCCAAGAGAACCCTTGATGTATTTCAAAACATGATATGCGGCCTTGAGATGAGTATCATGAGGTTGAGTCCAAAATTGACTCAATTATTACATAGCGAAGCTGATATCAGGCCTAGTAGTAGTGAGATACAATAGTTTGCCAACTAGCCTCCGATAATGGGAAAAGTCCTCTATTACTTCTTTTCCATCAACTGTGATCTTGTAAATTGGCTTGCTGGCAGAGTCATTGTAATACCCTCACCCTTCAATCAAATTGGTTACAACAAAATAAGGTTAGTTTTGGAAGGGTTTAGGCTTAGTCCATCATTATTCGGTAAAATAGGCATAACTTCCTCATCCGGACTCTAAATTAGGTGATTCCAATTTGTGTAGATTCATAACACCTGGATCTATAACTTTGTTCTTTTAGTTTTGTGATTTATGAAATAATCAGGCAGTAAAAGTATAATTAATCAAAGTGCTCGGAAATTGGTCTAATTTTGTCGGTATTGGGAAGTTATGTGAAAATAATTTGTTATGTGACTTTATTTGAATAAGGCTCATTTTAGAAACTTATTAGAACATATTAAGAAGTTTAGAAATGATTTTGAATGGCTGGAAAAGTTTAGGATCAAAAAAAAAATTATGTTGCAAGTTGGCTAGGTGGCAAATGGAAAGTAGGATGACTAAGCTACTTAGCATGCATATAAAAGGAAAAATCTTTTAGACCAGAAGATAGGCACGAACCAATTGGTCATTTAGGACAGATAAACAGAGAGGAAGGCCTAGGAGAAAGGGAGAAACCGAAGGTAAAAGAAGAAGAAAAAAAGGTGGATAGATTTTAACAACTTGGAAGAATAGGTAAGTAGTTTTGTAGGATTTTGCTTAATTTGAGAAGAAATCATTTTACACCTTGAAGAAGCTAGTAGGTGAAGATTAGAACAGATTAATATAGACCTAGATGAAGGAAGTTAAGGTAAGTTTTAGCTAGGAGTTTTATGTACAGAAGTTAAAAGAGAAATTGATCATCGGGGGTGTAGTTTTATGAATTTTAGCATAGGTTTTGGGGCTGCCTTGTATAAATCCGAATCTAAGAAATGAACTAAGGCATTTTTATGATACCTAAGATCTAATTACATGCTTAAGAGGCTGGTAATAATAGTGGTTTATGTTCTTTTGACTAGTTAACCGACGTTTTGAATCCGAGTGCCACGAATTGTAAAACGAAGCACGGAGATTCTCTTCGAATGGTTTGAGCAACCATTGTCTAGTAAGTAGATATTCTTTGTAACATGTATTTAGTTAACTAGACGTGGGTGATGTGCTTTATTTGGCATACTTTTGGATGATATGAAATGTGGTATTGGGTTTGGTTTTGGTCTATTTGATATTTGAGGTTGCTTTTGGATTGTCTATGTATGTATGTGAATTTTGAAAAGTTTGGTATGTGATTTGTGTGATGACGGATGATGAGGTCTACCCGTGACCAATCGGGGATGTTGGGATATGTGCACATATTCTGAGGATACATTGGATATGTATACGATATGATATTTGGCCGGCGGGGTTGGTTTCTGATGGCGCCTTTAAGATATGGTATCCTCGTGTCGGCGTGGGAGTGACACTATCTAGACCTATCTGAAGTTCATCCGAATTGTCTTATATATTCTGTGAAAGTCTATCTGAAATTCTAATTACATGTGATACGTGAATTCTTTGATGACCTTATTTGTGAAGTGGTCCTTTTGTCATAGTAGCCTTGTGTTAGTATTTGGGTTTGATGGGGATGTTTGGTTGGTTAAATACATGTTACTTATAATATTTGCTTACTAAGTGTTTCAAAGCACTTATCCCTTACTTCAATCCACAGGTGAAGAGATTTGAGCCGTGGTTTGCATCTGGAGAAGCTTTTTCATCAGAGTTCAGCCCGTTGTCTTTCTTTCTCGGGCTACGTTCAAAGGTCTCCGGATGGTCTTTGTCTTTGTAATCTAGGTTGCTCCATTGTACATATTTGTTGGTCTTTGACGGATGACCTTAGATTAATGTTAATATGTAATATATGTATAAATTTATGTTTATGTTTTAAAAGGATGTGTTTGATGATATGACATTGGAGATGTGTGCTCCAATGCCTACCAGGTTTTGGACACGATAAATATGTTTGTTTGAAGAAACAATGTTGTAAAAACAATGTTTTGACAATCCTGGTAATAAGAATGATGTATTATGATTTGAGGCTTGCTAGGTTGTGGTTTATTATATTAAGTTTGACATGATCTAGTGCCGGTCACCGACCACCAATTTGGGTCGTGACAGTCATATGCCAAATCATCCAATAAAGTACCATAAGAAACACTAAGTTTATAACTTAAATCCATCGGTGCCCGCCTGGGCTTACAACCCAAAAAACCAGCTTCAGAGAGTGGTTCTAAAGCATACTTTTTCATACAAATGTGCATGCCAGAGGCACTATGGACCACCTCTAAGCCAAAGAAGTACTTGAGAGTACCAAGATCCTTGAGCTTGAGAGTGCGTTCAAGATGAGCCTTGATGTCAGCAATGACTGCAGAAGAATTGCCTGCCATGATAATGTCATCAACGTAAACTAAGAGAATTGTGAATGAGTCAGACTTGGTAAGGGTGAACATGGAGTAATCACTTTTAGATTGGACAAATCCAAAATCCAGAAGAATGGAGATGAGCTTGGCAAACCATTGGCGACTGGCTTGCTTCAAGCCAAAAAGAGAATTTTGAAGACGACAAACTTTGTGGGAATCAGCAGCAGAGACTTAGAGTCCCTCTGGTATGGCCATATAAACCTCCTTTGTTAAATCGCCATGTAAAAAAGTATTATTCACATCTAATTGCTCAAGTATCTAACCATGTTGAAAAGCCACAGCCAAGCATAGTGCGAATGGTAGTCATTTTGGCAACAGGACTGAAGGTGTCAAAGTAATCGATGCCCATAGATTGAGTGTACCCCTTAGCGACCAGGCGTGCTTTGTACCTCTCAATACTACCATCAGCCTTATGTTTAATTTTGAATACCCATTTGCTTCCAATAAGGTGCTTGCCTTGAGGAAGATTAGCGAGAGACCAAGTATGATTGTTTGCAAGAGCAGCAAGATCCATCTGGAAAACCCAGCAAGACATATTGTTGCACTCGAGCAGCCAACTTGGTCCGATAAACAAATGGCAGTGCTGTATAACTCAAGCAACCAAACACTCTGAGATGCTTGTAGCGAGGTTTTTAGTTGTATAGAACTTGGTATGGTGTTTGGTTACTCAAGGAAGAACTAGGCAGCCTATTTATAAGGTGAACTGCAAATAGAACTGCATCACTCCAAAAATATGTAGGCATATGAGCCTGAAACATCAAAGCTCGGGCTATATTCAAAATATATTGGTTCTTTCTTTCCACTTGGCCATTCTGCGGCGAAGTATATACACAACTAAGTTCATGAATTATTCCTTTTTCTCGATAAAATTCCTTCATCTCAAATTCTTTTCCTTGGTCAGACCATATTCGTTTGACCTGCTAATCAAATTGAGTGGTCACCATTCGACAAAACTGATCAACAAGTTGGTGAATATATGAGTTATCCTTCATCAAATAGACCCAAACAGGCCTGAAGTGATCATCAACAATTATCAGAAAGTAGGAATAGCCATCATGGGATGGTTCACTATATTTGCCCCAAAGATCAAGATGAATGAGGTCAAAATAAGAGTCTGCAACAGAATCACTAACTGGAAATGGCAATCGTTTGTGCGTTGCAAAATGACAAACTTCACAATGTCCAGGTTTAGAATCAACAACTGAAGAATCAAGATGACTGATCTGTTCAATCCGAGGCCAAAAAGCGTGGCCCATATGATAATGCCAAATGTCCAGGTTCTGTTCTTGGTAGGTACTGGCAGAAAAGGGGTTGGATAGGTGGTAATGGAAGGTTTGATGCGTTCAAAGTCTAGGAGGTAAAGACCAGAGATTCTATAGCTTTACCAATCACCCTCGAATTGATATGGTCCTGAATAAGGCAAAAATTATGAGTGAAACAATAACTAAAAGGAAAAGAAGAAGTCAACTTGCTAATGGACAATAGATTGAAGGTGAAACTAGGCACCAGGAGCACATTGAACAGGAACAAGTGCTCAGTAAGCTGCACTGTGCCAATATGTGTAGCAAAAATCTGTTGCTTATTAGGAAGAGTGATGGTTGTACTAGAAATGGGATGCAACTCTGTGAAGTATTGAGTAGAACAGGCTTTGTGATCAGAAGCACCAGAGTCTAAAACCCAGGTACTAGGTAGAAATAAAGTAACACAGGCTCTATGAGACAAAGAAAAATGCTTACCAGTAAAAGGATTTTTATGAATAGAGTTGACCTGTGAGTGATTGGGAGATGTGTTCCTAAGAACTGAACACTTAGGCGTACCAGAAGATTCTTGAACCATTGCCACAAGATTGGTAAATTACTCTGCTGAGAGTCCCAAGCGATCCAGGCTATGTGATATGGCTTGAAAACTCTCTGAAGCAGAGTGATCATGAGAAGAAACTGGAAAAGACTTGCTCTGAGAATCAGATGAATCCCTTGAAACAACTAATCCTGCAAAAGTGTTTGAGCTACCACCATAGGAAGAGCTTGTTCCATAAGATGGCTTGTTAGTAAACTTAAAATTGGGAGAAAATCTGTGTTTCCTGTAACATTTGTCAATAATGTGTCTTTCTTTGCCACAATAGGTACACACAGCCTTTTTATTGTCATTCCAGTTCTTCTTTTGTTTGCCAAAAACTCGTGTAGCTCCACCAGAATTCTTGGACTTAACTGATCCAACAACCACATTGTTTTGGCCAAAGTTCAGCAGTTGCTGTTCATGTTAGAGAGCAAGATAAAGTGTTCGACTCATGTTAGGTAGAGGATTAACTAACATGATTTGAGATTAAACCGTGTCATAGTTATCATTCAATCCTATCAAGAACTTGATCACTTGATCATGCTGCAGATACACTCTAGTCGATCTTGCTGCATCACAATCAGAAGATCCCTTCTCCTTATCCACCGGAAGGCAGATGTGACTCTAAGGGACGAATGAAAGGCTCCGCTTGGAAGGATCCCAACGACTTTAGGACACATGCTGGTAACTTAAACAAAGACATAAAAAAATTGATAAGCTTGAAAGAACCGTCTTGATAAGCGTTACACTCCCGCCAATAGATAGGAGGTTGCCCTGCCACGACGAAAGCTTCTTGTCAAAGAGCTCCTCGACGGGCTCCAAGTGGGAATGCCGTTTCATAGAAGCAGCAACCGGGACGCCAAGGTACTTGAAGGGGAGCTTTTGGCTTTGACAACCCCAACAAGCAGTAGCGCCCTCAATCCATTCCTCTTTCAGATTGGCACCTAAGATGGAACACTTCTCAAAGTTCAAAGAAAGTCCTAAAACCAAAGAGTAAGATAATAAGATAAGTTTTAGGTTTCTAAGGTTTTGGTGGCTGGCTTTTGAGAAAAGGATGGTGTCGTCCGCGTATAGGAGCAGACAAAGGTTGGAATTCTTCCCGGGAATAGATAGGCCTTGAATAAACCCCGACCCTGTTGCCTCAACAGCTATGAGGAATAAATACGGTGACATCGGGTAACCCTGCTTTAATCCCCGGTCCAACTTAAATATATTTGAGGGCTAGCTGTTAATTAGCACTGATGAAGAAGAACCATGGATATAGCCGAAAACCCAACTCGTGAAGTAGGACCGAACCCCATAATGCCCATCAAGTCTTCGATATATATCCATGAAATACTATCGAAGGCTTTTCTAAAATCCAACTTGACCAGGGTCCCTTTAGTCTTAGTCCTCTTGAGCATGTTAACTACCTCACAGCATACCAAAACGCCGTCCGACAATTGACGACCCTCAATAAAACAAAATTGCTCGGCTCCAATAATTTGACTAATAATATGTTTAAGGCGAGCAGAAAGTATTTTGGTGATGATCTTGTAAAGACTCCCACTAAGAAGATTGGCCGGAAGTCTTTGAAATGTCACGCTCCCTGACTCTTGGGAATAAGTGATATGAAGGAGGATTTAACTTGAGGAAGCATCTTGGAGTTTCTGAAAACACACGCTACATTAAAATTAAAGAAAATGAAAGAAAATGTAATATAAGACAAGAAAATATAAAAAATCAAGAAAGCAATTTGTTTGAACCCCCAAATGTTCCCTAAACCCTCATATCAAAATTGAGAAGAGATTGTGACCGTGGACCTTACTACAAAAATCTGATGTGATAAAACCCACGCAAGAAAAATGAGCACTAAAAAAAGAAAAGCAACCACATGACACCAGAGATGACAGTAGTCATAGCAAGTGCTCTCCCAATTATGTACGCCTCGTGAAGCGAAGGAATAGAGATTTCTTGAAAATGGATGTCTCTAGATGGAGTTCGACCAATATAACTATTCATGTGCACGGGAAAGAATAGCATGGGTGAGAAACTCCCAGTTGTACCTATTACCACGAAAAATTGCTTGATTCCTCATCAACCAAATTTCCCAAATAGTTCCACCGTAAAGGGCAAATTTCATCTTCCTAGACATGCCATCTTGTACAAGCCCCATCCACATTTTCAAAGAGCAAGCAGCTTTCGGGCCGTCACACCAGGAGATGCCCAGTTTTTTAGCAATGTAGTTCCACATTGCACTTGAGAAGGGGCAGTGGAGAAGAACATGGTCGATGCTCTCGTCAATACCACAAATAAGACAAAGACAATCCTATCTATCAAGCATACTCCTTCGAATTAGATATCTCTTGTCAAAAGCTTTCCATAAAAAGCAACCCACATAAAATATTCCACCAAGAATCAAAGCTTTCCAAATTAGAGTTGAGGGATAAAAGCAATCGGTTGAGGGCCATAAAGAAGACTATAATATTTTTGCTTTAGGGAATTAATGGAGAAGCTATTCTCACCGCCGAAATTCCAGACCAGCTCATCGTCCCTAGAAGCAGAAGGTTGAACCGAACTAAGAGACTCCATAAGGTACTGGACTCCTTCTGTGTTGTTGCTTTCTATTTGTGGAAAGATTAGGTTGTAATAGAGTAGAGCTTGAAATTTGAATATTTCTTTTAATTAAATTGTGGTCTTTATTTGAATATTTCACTTCAACCACAATTCTCTATGGATCATTCCTTCATTGTTCCAAATATGTCCATCTACTATTCCTATTATAATTCAATTATATGGAAATGAACTACCAAGTAAAGGATAGTTGATAGGCGACGCCTTTCTAGCCTATTGGCTGGGACGTCCATCTGACTGCCCGGATTGTGAGATACAGCAGAGTAAGACTTAGAATCTTCGGGTTCTCTCTTGGTCTTTTGATCAAGGGACCTCACCCCTTTAGACTGCCAGGTTGTGGTTACTAAAAAGCAAATTGTATTCAATTATTCTCATAATTGATTGATGAATACGATTCTTCTTAAAAAAAAGATTTTCTGACCTTCATAGATACGATCACCAAGTCAGCAACCTGATTATCTTTTTATTATTCATCAGTGAAACATGCTTCTTTATTTTAAGTTTTATTATACCAATCATCTTACACGCTCATCACATGAGTATACGACCTCGGGAAGCACGACCTCTGGTGGTAATATCCCATAGATAGTTAATGTTGATGTTGATGCAAAAATCAATACAATGTAATTTCAAGAGGGGGAGAAGTGACCATGAATTGAATTTGATTCGGGTTCGATTTGATTTGTCAAAAATATGATTTGGATTCGAATTGGTTCATATAAACCTGATTTCATATTTTGAAAATTGCAATTCAGATTAGTTCGAATTCAAAATACGGTCACTCCTACCTCAACCGATGAAAGTACAAACAAATCAAACTAGGCGAGTAGCTCCACGAAGGTAAGAGAAGTACATGTACTTTGATTCTATTGGAGATAAGAATATGTAGGCAACTTAATTTGGTATATAAAGTGCAAACCTAATCTTATATATATTTTTCCCAAAATATTTATATATATCAAAAATTCAAAAATAAAAAGAAACCAAATCCAGCCGAATTTAATTCAAATTCGGCGGTTCATAATTTGTTGTGAAATGTGTCCTTTAATAAATTGGATACTAATCATAATTTTCATAATTCAAACTAGCAAGACATACGTGCGATGCGAGTGCTGTTCTAATTCAAACTTTCAAAACATATCGTTTATTGATTTTCTTTTTTAAGTTGTACATGAATAAGATGCTCTCTTACATATTTAATTACACTATTTTTTTTATTTAGCTAAGACGCCATAAGAACTTCTTGTACACGATATTTTTTGTAAACGTTCCAACTTTATCATCAACATCAACTATCTTGACTAACACCTTAGTATTTTTCCTTTAAAAACCTCTTGAAAGGGCAACGTAACCCTGCCCATGACTGAAGACATGCTCAGGTAGATAAATAGCAGTGTTTTCAATTGTTTGTCCTTATACTTTGTTGTCAAAAACTGCTTGTGTATCATCTTATACGGTATCTCAAGATTCTCTAGTGGATTCAATAGTATCTATGGATGAATACTCTTTTAACTGCAAAATTACCACTGAGGATCACTGCATCGATTTAAATAGGCAAAAAGGGAAAAAATATATATATGATGGCTGGAGCTTACATCCATTCTCCTTCTCCATCTTCCTTGTAGGCCCCTTCACTGTCTCCATCCGTAGGACCCTCGTCCATGACTACGCCGACAACATCCTCGTCGTCTGCTGGCACTCTACTCCACAGTCAAGCAAGCCAGCATCTCAGGCATGGACTTTAGCCCGCTGGTCATCGCCATGGTTGTCGTTGTGGCGGGGACCTTAGTACTGGTCACCTACTCCCACCACCTCATCATTTGCATCCTTTAATTCTGGTGGTGGTGGCACCAGCATCGGTGCCGCAGGTTCTAACTGTCGTGTTACTCCACCACATTCTCCAACCTGAACTCCCCTTTCCTCCACCTATAAGTCCACAGGCTCGATGACTCCATCATCAAGATGATCTCTCTCTCCCTCTACAATCCACCATCGAACAACACCGTTCTGCGAGACTGTGCCGTGTACTTGCTAGAGTTCAAAGAGAATGGCTATATGAGGACTCTCTCGGCCTGCTTCCACCCCTTCTACGTGTACTGCATCATCCTCTAGCACTGATCCCATGCCAACTGTTCCCATTATTGCGCCAAAATATTCCTCCCTAATTCCTCCCCCTTTATCCCTGCATTTCTACCAGGATTCGCCCATCCCTCGATGATGTCGTTCTCTTTCCCCTCCTTGACCAAGCAAACAACTTCACGATTTAACTGAAAGGGTAGTTTTGACACTTCCACGGTATGACACCAAACCACCTAAAAAGGAGATTTCTTTTAGGGCAGATTATCCTCTAGTCCCTGGGGTTTGACGAAATCACCAGTAAAACTCTGAAGTTCCTATCGATTCCATTGCTGATGTCAGCAGTCAAAACTATGACCTTTTTGTTCTCTACTCTTGGCTTCTGAATTGAGTTTTTGCAATATGTGATCTTTTTACAATCTGTTGGCTTCTACATTGGATTCTCTATTTGTGTTGGTGGGTTAAGAGTTGTGTGTCACTTTAGCTTGAGGGCTCTTGGAGATGTCAAATCGGATAGCTCGGATTATTCAAATCCGTGTCTGAAAAAAGTTTAAATATTGGATATCAGATAATTCACCATTCGGATTTGGACTTGGATAGTAAAATAACTAATTCAGATAATTCAGATAATGCTAACTTCGGATAGTTCAAATTCAAATTATCTGAATGCTCAATCTTACTCCTACCATTAGTATTCTCAAGAAATCATAATCAAAAACTCAAATAAAAATAAAAAAACTGAGATAAAGTCAAGAAATCTAGATCGTTCAAAGATCTAAACCCACCGAAATCAAGAAACCTAATCTTTTAATTCCACCGAACTTTATGACCTTGTCGTCGTCATTTTCAATTGTACACCAAAATTTGATTCCACCGAACTTTAATTTCACTATACAACAAAACACAAAAAATGTCGGAAGTCGGTGCGTCCTCCAGAAGCGGCTGACCCAGTGCCTGCTCATGTCATTCTCCTCCTCGTGGCACTCTAGGCTAGGCGTGCGAGCTGGGCCTCCGCCAAGCTGAAGCTCAACCACCACCGTCTAAGCGGCGCCGATGAAGGAGGAGGCGGAGGAGCTTCACAGCACAGTGCAGGCGGGTGATCTCCCGTCGGAGATGGGGGGACACCGAGGATAGGCGAGGAGATCTCGTCCGAGGAAGGGGACTCGGCCTGAGCGAGGGAGAAGATGGTCTGGTTCTTCCGGGAGAGTCAGCGGAGATGAGGAGGAGAGAGAAGGTGAAGGTGAAGAGGAAGGAAGAGAATTGATTTTTTTTTGGTGTGTTTGATTTAAATGAAAGGATAATTTTGACATTTCTACTTGTGGGATCAAACCGCCTAAAAATAATGTTTTCTTTATTATAGTAAGATTTAGTGAATTATAATCTAAATTTGTTCGAATTTGAACCGTGTTTACCCCTACGAAAAGGGACTCTCCTCGCCTTTGATTGTAGCAGCATTACTATTTTATCTCCTCCCGATAATTTGTTCTAGCATAAACAAAAAACCTCGAGGGAATCCATTGGATGTCAATCTTTTGGATGTGCTCATCAATTTTCCCGTCAGAGAATCGACATAAAATAACTTTGCTAATCACGTTGCAATTATTTTAGCTTCTGTGATCTCATTGTATTTTTTTCAAGGAAAATATCATCATATCTGGGGCCGGCATCTTCACTTAATGTGAGAAGAAAATATGCACCTTAGAGCGAGTTGAGTATCTAATCTCTCCGTTGACAATAACTACGTGGATAGTTATGAGCATGTGAGATACGAGTTCTTTAAAAAATAAATGTATTGCTGGAGGTTTATGGACGAATCATTGTAGTTATCATTGCATCCAATATTTTTATATGAGGGATTGATTAATTTAAATTAGAGCTAGATTTAAAAAAAAATACAATTCTCTCAACATATGATTCTTTCCAAACGGATCTATATTTACTCTTTGGCAATAATTGGATATTAAACTAATCTGGTCAGGATGATCTTTGTGATGAACCTTTAATAAATACACATGTTGCACGGCTGTCAGGAAGAGCAAAATAATAAATAGGGAAAAGTCCTATTTAGTACCCTGTGATTTCAGACTTTCAGAATTCAGGCCGTGTGGTTTCAAATTGGGACTTTAGTACCCTGTGGTTTACACAATTTTTTCCGGGCAGGTCCATTGTTTCTGCCCGGCC
Organism: Hypericum androsaemum; assembly: GCA_963995505.1. Classification (NCBI taxonomy): domain Eukaryota; kingdom Viridiplantae; phylum Streptophyta; class Magnoliopsida; order Malpighiales; family Hypericaceae; genus Hypericum; species Hypericum androsaemum. The sequence goes on from OZ023189.1 coordinate 10,088,754, forward strand.
AACTATGGTCGAAACGGTGTCGTTTTAGTATCCACGTGGCTGACACGTGTCAAAATATGGCTTATTTCGACGATTACGTGTCGTCTGGTAAATTATATTTTTGATCCCAAAATTGTTTATATTTTTTCAAAACCCCTTATTCGAATACTATAAAAGCCCTATTTCTCTCTCCCCTCTCCACTCCTGGGTCACTTCGTCTTCGTCTTCTTCCCCTTTCTGGCTCCTGGGTCTCAAAATCATCACCTTCGCCCTCTTCCCTCATCGAATCGCCTTCTATATTTGTCCTTCGCCTTCTATGCTGCGAACAATGAAGGACAGATATAGAAGGCGATTCGATGAGGGAAGAGGGCAAAGGTGATGATTTTGAGACCCAGGAGCCGGAAAGGGGAAGAAGACGAAGACGAAGTGACCCAGGAGTAGAGAGGGGAGAGAGAAATAGGGCTTTTATAGTATTCGAATAAGGGGTTTTGAAAAAATATGAAAAATTTTGGGATAAAAAATGTAATTTACCAGACGACACGTAATCGTCGAAATAAGCCATATTTTAACACGTGTCAGCCACGTGTATACTAAAATGACACCGTTTTGACCATAGTTGGCCGGGCAGAAACAATGGACCTGCCCGGGAAAAATTGTGTAAACCACAGGGTACTAAAGTCCCAATTTGAAACCACACGGCCTGAATTCTGAAAGTCTAAAACTACAGGGTACTAAATAGGACTTTTCCCTAATAAATTTGGAGGAACGATTCGGCACAGAAATTTAAATTCCGTCCGGTACGGGAAGCGTCCGTCAAATTACACGCAAAGCCAAGCCACGCGTGCGTGCGTGTGTTTCAATTTTTTTGCAATTTATTTTTTATTAAAAATTAGTTCGATATTGTGAATCAAACTGGTATGCCATAATGAATTGAATATTAGTATTATTTAATTTATTTATTTATGTATTATAAATTTTATTAAATATTATTTTGACATGTCATTTGACATAACCTGGACTGCCATTTGATATAACCTGGACATGCCACTTGATATAACATCAGTATGCCATTTGAGATGACATGGGCATGTAACTCGGTCGGCCCTTGACTTCAAATAAAATTTTGACATCTTTACACTCCAAATTTGGAGAAGCCATGAACTACAAAGTTGTAGATATACGTCTCAGCTTTGCACAACAACTTTAATCAACTCAATCAGACTTCGGAGTAAAAATTTGTGAGACCCAACCAAAATTAGTAGACCGTAACTCGATCGGCTTTTGACTTTAAATAATTTTTTGACATCCTTACATTCTGCATTTGGAAAAGTCATAAATTAGTTGTAGATATATGTCTCAGCTTTGCACAGAAACTCTTGGATCTACTCAATCGGACTCCGAAGTAAAAATTTGTGTCTCCCAACCAAAATTAGTCGACCATAACTCGATTGGCTTTTGACTTCAAACGAATTTTGACATTCTGACATTCTAAATTTGGAAAAGTCATAAAGTACAAAGTTGTAGATATACATTTTAGCTTTGCACAAAAATTTGAATCAACTCAATCGGACTTCAGAGTAAAAATTTGTGGCTCCCAACCAAAATTAGTCAATCATGACTCGATCGACTTTTGACTGCAAACAAATTTTTGACATTCTTACTCTCTGAATTTGGAAAGGTCATAAACTACAAAATTGTAAATATATATCTTCGCTTCACACAATAACTTGAATCACCTCAATTAGACCATGAGTAAAAAGTTTTGGCTCCCCAACCAAAACTTGTTCTCGTAACTCGATCGACTCTTGACTTCAAACACACTTTAAGCATCCTTAGACTTAGAATTTGGAGATATCATAAACCATAAAGTTGTAGATATACATTTGAGCTTCACCTAGTAACTTGAATCACCTCAATCAGACTCTGAAATTAGAAGTTGTGGCTCTCCAACCATAACTTGTCGACCCATTCTCACCGTTGACGAACATGCCATTTAACATAATTGGACATGCCATTGACATAACTCGGCAAGTCAATTAAGTGGCCGGGCATGCAATTAATTTTTTCCAAAAAAGACAGTCGTAACAAATGCACAAGGCTTGTGCACCAAAATTGGACGGCCCTCGAGAACATGCGGCTTGTCCACCGTTGGATCTTTGCAAGCGCGTTTCCATACAATTGGACGACTTGGATTTTCCCTGTTTGGCACGAAGGAGACGTATCTCTTTCAGTGCCCAATCCTGGCGCATAAGTATGTTGTCTTTCCCAACTCAAACTCAAAGTTGATTTTGAAAAAATATGATGTCGTTTAGCAAAGACTAAATTACGAAAATGAATCAAAATTATATGCATTTAAAGTGTATTTTAGACACACATCAATAGACAACTTAATTGGTATATTAAGTTTAAATTCAATCTTTATATATTTTTTCCCAAAATGTTTAGAAATTTCAAAATTTGAAAAATAAGAAATAAAAATGAATTCCAATTCGGCCAAATTTAATTCGAATTCAATTGTTCATACTTCGTATTTGTATTCGCTATTTGTAAATCGAGTACAAATCCTAGTTTTTATAATTTGAATTCAACAAATTATAATCAAAATTTGTTCGAATTTCAATCGTGTTCACCCCTTTGGAGAGAGACTCTCCGCGCCTTTTATTGTGGCCGCATTACCATTTTATCTCCTCTCGAAAAAAAATTCTAGCATAACAAAAAACCTCTAAAGAATCCATTGGATGCCAGTCTTTTGTGTGCGCGTATCATTCTCCCCGTCAGAAAATCGACATAAAATAACTTTGCTCATCAGGTTGCCATTATTTTAGATTCTGTGATCTCATTGAATTTTTTTTTCCAAAGAAGATCTCATTATATCCGGGGCCGGCATCTTCGCTTAATGTGAGAAGAAATATGCACCTTAGAGCGAGTTGAGTATGTAGTTGCTCCGTTGAAATATGCACCTTAAATCATTTATTTCTATATAGGCTTTGGGCCATCCTTCTAAAAAAATAATAATGTTAGGTTGTTTTCCTTTTTCTTAGCAAATAGATTTTTTTTTGAAAAAATAACAGCTTAATTTTGTTGATGTCCCCATCCTTTGTCTTTTGAAAGTATACACAATGATTTTCATAATACGCAATGATTTTTTTCCCCTAAAAATGCACCTCAAGTAATACGCAATGATTTTTTTTATAAATAGAATTTTATGGCAATTAGGTCCAAGTATAATCGCTATTCTTCTCTTATACCATTAGTACAGCTGATTGTAACGTTCACTTCATAATACACATCTTTTTTGTTCAGATCTTAGCTGTCTACAATTGTGTTTCCACTCTGTAATTATAGACTATAGATTTGATCATATTATAATATAGTTTGCACTTCGCATCGTGAATAGAAAAATTATAAATTTCACCATACCCGGTGGTGTATTTATATAGACCCCTCGATTAGTAGTCTACATAGAAAAATACCCTCTCTTCTTTCAAAACAAAAGTGTCTCATTTATCCAGACCTTCTCCTTCCTAGCCACATTACCAATGGGATCTTCAACCCAAGAGATGAACGCAGTGTCTATTCTCGACGTCTGCCGGATCACCCCGGCTTCCAAGGTTCCCGAGTTCTCCATGCCCATCACATATTTTGATGCCATGTGGCTCAGAGTCCCCATCCCGGAGATTCTCTTCTTCTACCAACCCGCCGATCCAACCCCAACGCACTTCTACTCAGTGATCGTGCCAAGGCTCAAGCACTCCCTCTCCCTCATCCTCACCCACTTCTCCCCTCTCACCGGCAGCCTCACGTGGCCATCGCACGATCCAATACCCTCCATTCTGTACAAACCAGATGACTCTGTTTCCCTCACAATCGCCGAATCCAATAACCCGGAATCCTTTATCCACCTTGCTGGAAACAAGCCATACAAGGCCAGTGAGTCACGTCTCTGCGTGCCCAACTTGCACGGGACCGACTCAGAATCAGACATTATATCCTTCCAGGTGACTTTATTCTCCAACTACGGCGTCGCAATCGGGTTCAGCGTCCACCATCCAGTTCTAGATGGGAAGAGCGTTTCCTTGTTCCTGAAAGCATGGGCCCACATGAACAAGCAACTCTCCACGGACTCCAGCCCAGTGCTGCCTCCAGAGCTGACCCCATTTCTGGACCGATCTGTCGTACATGACCCGGAAGGGCTTTGCATGAAAATCTTGGAGCGTTGGGACAAGTTATGGCCTTGTGCCTCGAGGAGAAGCTTGAAGTTGCTTGTCAGACCTGAGCCGGATCCAACCTTAGTACGCGCAACTTTTGAGATTTCCCTTGACGATGCAAGGAAACTAAAGGAACAAGCTTTGTCCAAACTGGGTACCACTGAAACCCTACGTTTATCCACCTTTGTAGTCGCTTATTCATTCACGTTGGCATGCCTTGTCAAAGCTAAGAAGCTGGAGAATTTAAATAAGGTAAATTGCGGAATCCCAGTGGAAAGCAGGGTCAACTTCAGCCCACCACTTCCCGGCAATTACTTCGGTAACTGTGTCATTGGTTGCCTCGTGGATATACCAGTAGAGGTCGTAAGGGGAGACGATGGGTTCGTGGGTGTTGCTAAGATCATTAGCGAGTGTATTCAAGAGGTTAGAAAAAAGTCTGTTAATGAAGCGTTCACCGACAGCCTTCCCCCTCCCAGTCCGCCTGGTACAGGAGAAGTTCATTTCGGGATTGCCGGATCGCCCAGATTTGAAGTTTACCAGATAGATTTTGGGTGGGGAAGACCCGTCAAGATGGAGTATCCGTCTATAGATAGGGGCGGAGGTACTTCCATCGCGGAGAGGAGTGATGGGAGTGGCGGGCTCGAGATCTGCATGGTCATGACCACGGAGGAGATGCAAATATTTGATTCCTTGTTTGTGGGTGGCCTTAAACATTTGTCTTGATAATGTTGGCCTTTCTGGGTTATTGTTTCGTCAGGCAGATTATCATTTGATCTGGGTTATTGCTTCCATTTGTATCTCTTCTGTGTAGATTGTTTTTTCTAGGGCAAACTTCTAAGTAGATTGTTGGGCTCTAGAATTTTAATTTTCGTTTTGCATTAATCTTTTTAGTGGCGGATCATGGTTTTTATAACCCCTCTTGTATTCTCTGATTGACTAAAGTAATCTTGTTTGGTAAAAACAATGGATATCTATTTTAATTCTTATTATGTTTGACTATGTTGAATTGGTGGGCCATGCCCATATACTAGCCCTTAGAATGACAATAGGGTAGAATCCGAGTAGTCGTCCCGAAGTCGGTCTAATAGAGAGGGAGAAAAAGGGCTTAGCTACGGAAAAAATGATAAAGATAACTAAGAAAGACTAGGGTTGTTGTGAGTTGATTTTGTAATGTTACTTCCATTCCCGAGCTCTCTTTATATAACACAACCCTAACCTAGTCTCGTCCTCTAATGTAAGAAACCGACTCAATATAGGAAAAAGTGTCAATCGTAGACGAATATAGGAAACCCAACTTAGGACGTGTCCCATATAGGAATACTTTACATAGGCCGGCGGCCGCGCCCAATATAAAAAGACTTAGCCCTGGCCTAGTATAGGAAAATCCAGCCTAATGTAGAAAAACTTTGGTCCTCTTAAAGTGCCACGACAAATATCTGATTGAAAGAAATAAAAATGAGTCGTGAAAAGGCCTAAAGCAACCCGACGTGGGTCCGAAATGCATCCAGCCGGGTCCAATCCACTCACGACCCCTAGGAATGTTCATACTCATTGATCGGATATCATAAATTAAAAGTTGTAGATCTATGAATTATCTTAACTTAGCAGCTTGAATCTTTCAATTTCGAGTTCTGGATGGAGAGTTATAAGCATTCTACCGAGGCACGTCACCCAGGTGGGTCGAGACTAAGTGGATCAGACCAGGCAAATTGAGACCACACAGGTAGGCATCAGACCAGGTAGATCGAGACCAAGCAGATCAGATCAGGCGGGTTGTCGCTTGTCTAAGACCATGCAGACTACCTGCTTGCCCAAGACCAGGTGGGTCGTTTGCTCGTCAAAGACCAGGAAGACCATCCGCTCGCCCAAGACAAGGCGAGTAACTCTCACCCCCAAGACCATTTGGGTCCAATCCACCTAAGTTCATCTTGACATGGATTTTTGACCTTGCTATGCTTCGAATCTTAAGAAGTCATAAACAACAAAATTGTATATCTTTGTCTTAGCATTCTATAGTAGAATAAATCAACTCAATTTAATGTCTGAGTCACAAGATTTAGATGACCTACCAAAGTCCAACCGAACTCAGTAAACAAACCAAGCGAATAATGCAATGCTCCAGAAATATAAAGTTGTAGATATAAGTCTTATTTATCCATGGTCACAAGAGTTTCCTCATTCTACACTACGAGTCCAAAATTACAGTCAATTTACCAAGAATGAATGTTTGCCACCCAAGGGCGATGAGCCGAGGTGGACCGAGGATAACATGTCGAGGAGGGACGAGCAAGCGAGGTGAGCGAGAAAGCAGGCAAGGCAGGTGAACAAGCGCACAAGGGGGCATATGAGGTGAGAAGGCGGGCGAGCGGAGGAGCTAGGCGAGCAACAAGCTAGCAAGCGCGATGTAATATCCCGTGATTTGACTGACTGTTTCTAGAGATCAACACGTGTCTTTTTTAGTGTATTTTGTCATCGCTCACAAGCATCCAAGAAACTTCCCAGGAGGTCATCGATCCTGATCCTACTTCAGGCCAAACACATTTAAAAGCTATAGTACACCAACTACAAAGCAATAAAAGCCGAATATCATCCATGGAACATGTTTCTATAATGTAATCGATCTAAATTATTACAAATAATTTCATTGAGATTGAGTCTTGAATTTTTATTGAGAACAAATAATGTCATTAATAAAAGTCATACGGCATACACAATGTTTGACCTAATATTACATGAATAAAATAACTTGAAAATCTTGTCCAACAATTTAAAAATATATTTACGATCGGCTCTCAATTTTCACTCTTTCGCCATGAAAAAATGCACACTATAACATTTTTTTGATACATTAACTATTTTTATATAATATATTAGATTTTTAATTGTACGTGTTCCCTAAAAAAAACTAAGCCTAAAATTCTTGCAAGAGGAGGTATACTCAAATGACTGAGATACATCATCGTTAAAAAAGGAAAATTCTAGCGTAAGATATATACTAAAAATGAATAGAAAAAAATTTAGGAGGTCCACTTCCCATCCAACACCCATAAAATTTATCTTGATGCAGGAGCGACTGTGCCTGCTGAAATTTTTTAAGTATACATGTGATTCATGCATCTCGTGGTCAACTACGTAACATGCGAGAGATATATTTTTAACCACCGTATCTCGTGGCTCGACTTATTAAGACTTGAGTCGGATGTAATTTTTAATAATTATAAAGTTTTTTAACAAGTATTTAATATAATTTTTTTTTCCAAGAATTTGAACTCGAGATTTACTAATTGGATATAATTAATATATATAAATATATCAATTTCAGTATTTGCCGGTGGTGTATTTATAAACTCACCCTTCAATTATTCTAAATCGCAATACACGCCTCTCTTCTTTTCCATTCAACTAGGACTTCTTTTTCCAAAGAAAATGTCGGAACTAGTGGATGGGCCAACTGCAGATTTTTTATATATATTTAGAGTTGAAGATAGTCAAATTTATTTTGTGAAATAGTTTTTACATCCTTTAGACTTCAACACAAAACTTGTTAAGTTATCAAATTCCATTGGCCAAGTGTACATTTGTATATAATGAATCAAGACTCGTTTATCTCGAATAATAATTATGCAATACAAGGAATCAAGATCCGCTTGAGAAGATCAAAATTCTTTTACCATTCTTTAATAGGGAACGGATTTGATCTTGGAAAACCCATTTCAGGATGGTCCTAGATGGCTGATGAGTGTGTAAATGCTCCTATTTTGTTATGTGTTTTCATATGTGTTTAGTCGTGTTTTTATTCAATTCTATCTTGTCCCATTCAGCCTTTTGTCATTTCTATATATTTGAGTCTTGGAGTGGACTTCTACCCTTTTTCATATTTCGTGAGAGCAAATGGAGCTCAACGAAGGCCGTTAAAAGGGTGATTACAAGTGACCGTAGTGCAAGAGCCACAACTTCCTGCTCGAGTGTCCGCTTACATCAAATGAGATACCGTTGGAAAGCATGAAGAGAGATCTACATGTTTTATTTTATAGTCGGGACCAAATTCGCCGCAGAAGAGGGCCAAAAACTGAAAATACAAATATTTGAGGCAGCAGGCAGCCCAGCGGCCGCTACATCCCCATCGCCCGCTACTCCTCTGGCCCTCACTGGCGGGGGGGGGGGGGGGGGGGGGGGGGGGGGAGGGGGGGTGGACTCACAGAATGTTTGGGAATTTCGCTAGGCCTCCGATGGCAGCTTCGTTTGGACTTCTTATTTAGTCAGGATTTCAACTCGTTTCAATTATATTTGACTTTTGGCCTCCTGTTTTGGCCCTAGGACTATAATTATATTATTTATTGCATTACTTGGATAGCAAGTCTTCGAGTTTAGGGAAAACTCCTCTAAGTTTTACTATTTTCTAGTTAGTCGTTTAGCTATATGTAGGCCACTAGCCTTAGGTTTTAAATATACTTTCTACTGCAATTTGGAGACAGCCTTTGGAGCATCAATAAAGTCAGGATTCTGTTAAACTTCACGGAGGAGATTGGCAAGGCTTGCTCGAACGACTAAGCCCCCTCTCTCCTTATACTTATACTTTCCATTATAATATCTCTTATTATGATCTCTTATTTTGTTGCCATGCTTAGCGAGTAGATTTTTTTAGATTACGATGTCCTAGCATGTGATTAATTTCCTATGTTGATTTATGGTTCGAATATCTTGTGAATTATTTGTTAATTAGTGTACTTAATGCTTACCCTAACTTGATCACTTAGGTTATGATTAGAGTTGATGAGAGTGGACCGAGAGGTACTCGAATTAATAAAAAAAACTAATTAACATGTTCTTAGGTATTAATGAGACGTCTTGATATAGTAAGAATAACCCACTAGAAGGAATCATCATAATTTGGATTAGTATAGTTTTAAGCTTAATTGATGAGCGAAAGTACTAATTAATAACTTAGACCTTTGCTATCTTAGTTTTATCTCTCTAATGAGCGAAAGCGTTAGGGGATACATTAGAACACTTTGGGTACTAGTTGGGACTTAATAAGAACCATAATCTCGACATAGGTAGTCAATCCATAGCATGGACGGAGCCACCTTTAGGGAAGTGGGGGCAATTGCCCCCACTTAATTTATTTTTGTTTGATAACTAGTATATTTTTTAATGTATGTCCCCACTAAAATTAAAAATTGACTCCACAAAAAAATTAATCTACCTAAAAATTGAAACCAGAATACTAATCTGTACCATTATCAAGTTATATTGCCCCGCTCTCGAAATTTTCTGGCTCCGCCCCTGATCCATAGGGTATCGTGCTCGTCTGTCTCCATTGAATTTACAACTCTTTTATTTTCGTACTACTTAGTTTACTTTCTTTAAATCCATTACCCACCTTATAAACCTCTTAATTCCCCCGCTTCACATAATAGATTGCCTTGATTTCGTGTTCCAACCCTCATTTACGAACCTTACTTAATCACTATACTATTTGGTTGTGCGTTTAATTGCTTCCAATTCTGCGTATATCAATGGTCCATTTGGTAGACCATTTTATCATAACCGGGTAGACTATTTTATCCAACCTCTTGTATCTGGGACCATTTATTTTTTTCGGGACGGTTCCCGTGAAACTATTTTATCATAACTAGATAGACCAGTTTATCTCGGAGATATCACCCGAGAAGACGACGAGTCGAGTATAAGGGTTACCAAAGGAGAGGTAGGAAACAACCAACGTTACTTTTTTTTAAAATTTCTGAAGTATAATAATCATTTTAGGATAAAAAATACATAAATTCACTGATGATGTAAATGAAAAACCCAAAAGTAAAATTAAATTAAATAGGATGACCAAATCTTTTTATGTATTTTTGGAAAACGAGAAGATCTTTTTTGGAAACCGACGGAAGCAAAACATAGGATGAACAAATCTGAAATATCTAGGAGTAATTTCTCCCCGACACCTATTTCACACCAACTCGTTGCTCTCTAAGGTGCTTATTCTAGTTATCATCCTAATCAGTAAGTTGGGGAATCGTGGGAAGATGAATGCTCCATATCTGAATGATCCATCCCATGTGTTCCACGTCAAGCTCTAACCCTCAATTGTACCCATACCTTTCTTAATAGAACTACTTTCACTTACATCATCGGTCATATTTTAGTTTAATTAAGTGTCGAATTTGAGTCATTATTGGCAGAATTTTGACACTTTTCATAAGTACTACCCGATTCGAATCTAGATTAGTCAGTTCAGTAAGTCTCGATTCTACATGGTATAAAAAAAGCTTAATAGAACTACCGCCAAAACAATTTAAAAATTAAGATCAACTTACTTTATTGGTTATTACGAATACTTTAGGAGACGTTTCCCAATCCTCCATTGCATACTACAAGAAATGTTTTTACACTTGTCAAGCTTTGAACCTTGAATCTCCTTACATTCTTTGTTCCAGTAGTCTAAATATCCTTTGACCAATAATATTAACTAGTATACATAAAAATTAAAAAAAATGATAAAACAAGAAGGAGAAACAAAATAATTACCCAAAAAAAACCCTTATATTAGGAATTGGCATTACAAACTATTTTTTTTTTAAAGATAAATATTAAACCTAGTTACAATGTCAAGTATTGAACCCTTGACCTTCTTGAAGTTAAGAAACGCCTGTGCCGCTAGGCCAAATGCCCGTTGGCCATTACAAACTAATTCAAAAATATTTTTTATAATTTCGTGCAAAATAAAAAACTTAAAATTTTAAATAGACAAAAACTACTAAATTATTTTAGTAAAAATGAATCTTTAATTTTCAAAGAATTAATTAGCAAAATAAATTTTTTATTAAAGTTAAAATATTATTAAATTTCAACAATCAAAATAAATTACAAAAATCCCTGCAAAATAAAATACAGAAAACTAAAAGAATTCCTAAACTACTGGTAGATTACAATTTACTAGTTTTACCAAATAGTTAGATACCCAATCTACTATCAATTTACCTTACAACTACCATCTACACCTTCAAAATATTTCACCGAACGCAATGTTTTGTTAGTGTCACGACCCAAATCGGTGGTCGGTGACCGGTGCTAGACTTCGACTCATGTTATTCACAAAATAAATCTAGCCAGCCTCTAACGTATTCAAATTCATAATTATAAGCATTTAAACGTAAAATTAAAACTTAATGATCTTTAGTTTCACATTCCAAATTTACAAAATATAAGCCAAGCTTTTTCTTTTTTGATACATACTCTCAAGATCAAAATAAATTCTGTCACTATAGAGCTTCTAAATCAATGAGAAAAATACAAACTGGAAACCTCCAGACCAGTCCGGGAGAATAAAGCAGACTTGGTATGATCAGAGTAGATCTCCGAACTAATACAACTCATATTCGAGTTCCTGCAAAACTGGTGAGAGGGGGGATGAGTGTTTTGGAACACTTAGTAAACAAATAAGATACGCATCGCAATTTATTTAGCTACTCAATGCACAAACATACCTAAAACATGCATATAACTAACATGGCAAATAAATTATATGGAGATGAATATTATTCAAAGGTCATACTTACCAGATGACCAAATATAGCATATAATCACAAAGTCACAGAAACATGATCAAACTACACAACGTTACATACCGTAGCGCAATTTGGCACATGACACATAATTCCAATATCATATAGCAGAACTGACGTACATTCGGCAAGATCTAGATAGTGTCACTCCAACCCCGACACAAGGATACCATTTCTCAAAGGCGCCATCAGAAACCAACCCCGCTGGCCAAACAGATCATATCATAATCCATTGTACCCTTATTATATGTGCACATATGCCAACATCTCCGGTTGGTCACAGGTAGATCTCTGCCTACTAGACGTCCATATCACAGAGCAGAGTCATCCATATAACAGACTTTCATATCATAACAAATTCATAGGCTCCAAAACATACCAAACATATCCAGTGCCCCCGCTGGGCCAGATTGAACAAACTTCCACAAATCATAACGTCATACAATATGCTCATATGACAAATGCACAAAATGTACTCACATTACCATATTCATATAATGACATATAAATAGAGTACGCCAAATAAAACATGAGTCACATATTATTTGTTTACCGATTTCAGCTCAACAAACCATCTGAATCTATCAAATAATCTTCTCCAACAAAAACTTCAAAAATATTTCAAAGCCTGTGACATTCAAAATGTGACTACTATCACAATCCAAATAACAACAACTATATTTTTAAGTTCTTTTCATAATTCGTCCAATTCACTGTTAAGACCAAAAACCATCTTCACAAATTAAAATTTCCAATTCTGTAGTCTTAATTCTCATCGAGATTAAATAATCAATGGAACAATTAGTTCACATCAACTCTAAATATAAATACTTAGAGCCACGTTACCTTATTTTGTCTTCATAAAAATCTCGACAAACCTTTAGATGATAGCCTTACTTAATCTTCTAATTCCCTTAATTCAATAAGCATGTCTTCTGTTTTTACCTTCTTCCAAGCAATTCATCAAAACATCCATCTTAGTTTATTACCAAAAAACTAATCATTCCAACTCTATAAACTTACCTCCGTGACTTTTCCCTTAAGTTCCCTCGGCCACTTCTTTAATTTATTGTTTTAGTTGGTTCAATTTTTGATCTCTTTTGAATTCTATCTTGCTCAATCCATGTTGTACTATCTAATTAAAATGTTTAAGACAGTTTCTTTTTACAATTTTATTTCACCTCTCCTTTCGTGCTTGTGTCCCCCCTTCTCTAGTGTTCTTTATTTTTATCCTTGCTTCGTGAATTTCTCTAGTGTATAATTTACTTAAACCTACCACCTGCTTTCATTTATAACTGTGATTTCCGTAAAAATTTTACAAGTTGCCACGTTTTTACTTTTTGTTTCCACTTGCCACGTTTCACTCTTCTTCTTCTTTTTGTTCCTATCCTTGCTTTGTGAAGTTATCCAAACTCATTTACATATCTCTTTTATTTTGTTCCTAATTGTCCTCTTATTATATTTAATTCTTTTGGTTGACCTTGTCAAAATATCTGAGTGAAGTTACCATTCTCATTTTATCTTCCTTTCTTTAATATATATTGTTGGAACTCATCCCATTTATAATGGTGCATACGATGGCCAATTTATAATGCCACCTTTTAGTTATCTTTTACTTATCCATATTTTTCTTTTTATGGTTATCTTTTTTTTAACTGTTTTCGGTGCAAATAGCTCAAACCCTCTTAATTTACCAGATAGTTATCCCATTTTATATTACGACATATATCTTACTCTTCTCATCCATTTCAATTAATGGATATCTCATCTAATCGTGGCCAAAATAGTTGCCACGTTTTCAAATTTTTTAATACTTTATTTTATATACTTAATTTCATTTCTAGAATAACTTAATTGCTAATTTGCATTGTTATTTTCTAACATAATATATTTTCTTATCGAATAACTTAGCAAATTTGATTAAACCTAACTAAATTTAACTCACATTATCGGGTATTACATTCTCCCCTCCTTATAAAAATTCGGCCCCCGAATTTGCTTAAACCAAGTTTTCTTATTTTTCATTATAATATATGAATACTTAATTTATATCTTTTCTTATGTCTTCGTAACTTACGAATGATTTTCACATCCTACTTATAAATTGGGAACTCTCTATTCTAAAGTTTTCTAACTTTATGATCCAAATTTCTTTTGGCACTTTCAATTTATCAAATTTTACTAATTTCACTATTTGTGGCTAAGAGAAGAGTTATATAAATATGTCTAAATCTAGACCTATAAATATGTCTAAATCTAGACCTTACTCATTGTTGTGGCAAATTTAACATGTCACTAACTAGCTCAATCTACTCCATATTCTCAATGTTGTCAATTTATCTAAAAATGTAATTTTCACTTCTTCGATATCTCATTGTTCCAATCATTGGCGATACCTAAAGGAACACGTATGTGCCCTATTAAACTTTTTATCTTTCCCACTTTCAATTGAGAATACATAGTTCACCTGAATCATTTTCTAATTCTTGTCAATGACCATAGTTTACTCATTCACCTCCCAAACTATTTCATACTGACTTATACCCTTTTGTAGAAAAGGGTTGTCCAATTGACATTTCATATTTATGGCACAACTACTCAAATACCAAAGAAATTTGTAACACCAAGTAACTTATTAAACTACTCATTCTTCTTACATTCAACTGTATTTCTTTCCCATTTCTAAATCTTATGAATAGCATTAGTCTTTTCCTATATCTTTCAAAATATATAAAATCGAAGTTAACCCTTCGATCAAAGTTTCAACAATTTAATTATCACACGGTCATTCTTCTAGTTTCACCAATTATTTGACCAATTTTCTAAATTTTTTTTAAATCCAATACCATAATCCTTTTTATAAAAGGTACATTATTCTTATGTCTTAACCATACTTGTTGATTCACAACCACCAATCATCCCGTCAAATTTTCACGCACAACTTCACCAATTTTCACACATATTGTTTTAAATTTTATGTCACATACATTTTAACTTTTGATAAATCCAAACCATACTTTCTGACATTACCAAGAAGTTAGTCATAACTTCTATTATCTCTTTCCATCATTTTTCTTAAACTCAAACTTACTTCAGCGTAATGTTCTTTATCTATGTTATCTACAAATGTCACAAATCTTTCATTATACTTATAGTTCTTTGAATAATTTTTTCTTAATTCTATTTTTGGGTCATACATTCCATAGTTCTACTCAATCCTTATTCAGGTAATCCCTGTACCATATTTTTCATAAATTTACTAACATTTATTCAATTAACCCAAAAATGTCAAAATCTTACATAAGTTTGATCCATTAATTCTCTAAGATTTGCTTGTCACTATGATACACCCCAAATCATTTTTTTTGGTTCATTAAATTGTATGTATCTATTGGGTTGTTGAAAAATAAAATTGCTTCAACAACTAACCATGTCATTTTATCACTTCTAAAAAGCAAATTTATCTATCCTTCCAATACTTCAAATCTACAAAAACCTCATCATAGCTACTTATCTCCCAACAATTCTTTTTTCTACCACCAAAACTCTTATTTGGGTAATCTTAACATATAACTAGAAGTTGCATAAAGTTCACAACTTCTATTATAAGATCTTCTTGTTATGTTCCTGATTATCCATTGACAACATTTTTTTTTTGATTAAAATCATTAACTTATCCCTGATAGGTTTGAGCACTCAGATCATAATCCTTGTCACAAATTTTATTGAATTGATGACCAGATAATATATCGCTATCTCATAGCGCATATCCAAAGATTGTGTTGACTATACCTTTTTCCATTAGTAGCCCAACCTTATGTCATTCATCTTACAATTTCACAAACTACTTTAAAAAAATAATAAATATTTTTAACCTCAATATTTGTACATTTATTTCGCTCAGTTCTTTTCCTTCAATAAAATCATACTTCACAGAGGTACATACAATAATATTTTTTTTTCACTGTAGAATTATCATATTACTCAATCTTGTTTCCAAAATAAACTAGTTCACCATCCACCAAAAATTCTCAATAATTTTCTTTCCCAAGTTAAATCTTGTTGCGCTTCCAGTTTTTCATAATCTACATTTTTTTCCACTTATTCAAATTTTATCGTATAAGTTCTGCTGAAGTTGCTACCAAATCTTACAAACCTTCAAATTCACTTTGCAAATGTCTATTCGTTCTTATCCTTATTACTCTTTTTTTATTTCCATAATTTACAATCTATATGTTGCACTAAATTTTATACTAAAGCTCTTGGTTCTTAGCAAATACAGTCCTTAGTAAGCTTCAATCTTAAAAAGGCGTTAGCATACTTTGATGATTCTATCATCTTTTGTGCCAAAAATGTCCCTTTGATTCTCTAGATCTTAACATAATTATCTTAGTATTTTGTAGATTATTTAACCTTAATTTATTTTTATAACCATATAAATGTTAAGGATTTACTTGATGAAGTAATATCTACAAATAGTTCCACTAAAGCACATACCCGTTTATCTCCCTCGCACTTTCTCAAGTTTGAACCCAATTTTTTTGTAGCTTTTCTTCATACTAATACAATTTTTGTGAATATTAAGTCAGTCATATCTTGTCACTTCACATCTCAAAATTTTGCTTAATCCAATATAGGTTTCAAAGTTTCCATACCATATGTACTCATATTCTCATATCTTTTTATCCTCTATTTTTTAGAGAAATTTACTTTTTTATATTTTCTTTACCGAGTTTATGTTGTCTCAAGTCATATCTTTCCATTCATTTCTTTCTTTGAGTAATTGTCTAGTGATGATATATCTAAAATTTCTCTTATACGAATAACATTTATTTCCCGCACTTTTTTAGAGCTTGCACAATATTATCTCACAATTAGTGTGCTTATTGTAACTATACATGATTTGTAGATTATCAAAATTTTATGCCATATCTCTACCTCATATTCTTCAATACTTAGGTTATATGCATGAGATCATTATCTGATTACACAAAAAAATTTTACTCAAATTCAGAAGGCTTCTATCTAGCCTCTGAATCATTTGTCGAACCAATAGGCAGAATTTTGTACTTTTTTTAGAACTATGTTCTATTCAAAGTTTATGTAGTTGAACTACATTGTCAACAAACATTGAGTAACTTATCGTATCAAAAGTTCTCTTTCCAAATCTATAATCATAATCCAAACCAAATATCATACTAAATCTTAGCTTCCTCAAAGTACTCAAAGTTGTCTTAGTAATTTTATTTTATTGTAACTTAATCTCGTAATTCTCATTCATAATTAATCTCACATTACTTTTCCAATATATTTATTTCCAAAGCATACTAATGACTTAATTTCTCAGATATTCACCTTTCACACAATGTTGTTCATATCTTTCTCTTTTCAAACATATTTAAACTCAAAAGAACATTTTCAATGCATAGATAAACAAACTAGAAGAGTTCACAAAGACATAACTCAAACATTCGGTGAGGCTCTAACTGATAGCCCAATATATACATAGGAAGAAATCAAATATATAAGGGTGTTTAGATGATTTGGACAAAGTGGTGATCAGTCACCTCATCAAAATCTCACCCAAGGAATAATTTTTATATACATAAATATACGTACTCAAATGGGCTATTTAAAGGAATAAATATACAAATAGTACAAGAATCCTCACCAAAATATAGAATGAGTGCCTTTGTGATAAAAACAACACATCACATAAATTACTCAAATAAGAATCTTAAACACAAACATCTAAAAAAACTTTCCAATTAATCACATCATAATGTTCAAACAGAAACAAATCTTCATTGACACAAAAAAGATTAAGGCACGAGCAAACGACACAGATGGAAAGGACACAAAGATATAAGAAATCCTATGCTTCGCAGTACAACTTAAGATACTCGACACCCAATAATTCAGACGAGGCTCTAACCTAGAGCTCTGATACCACGTCTGTCACTACCCAAATCGGTGGTCGGTGATCGGCGCTAGACTTTGACTCATGTTATTCACAAAATAAATCTAGCCAGCCTCTAACGTATTCAAATTGATAATTATAAGTATTTAAACGTAAAATTAAAACTTAATGATCTTCAGTTTCACATTCCAAATTTACAAAATATAAGCCAAGCTTTTTCTTTTTTGATACATACTCCCAAGATCAAAATAAATCCTGTCACTATAGAGTTTCTAGATCAATGAGAAAAATACAAACTGGAGACCTCCAGACCAGTTCGGGAGAATAAAGCGGA
Organism: Hypericum androsaemum; assembly: GCA_963995505.1. NCBI lineage: Eukaryota > Viridiplantae > Streptophyta > Magnoliopsida > Malpighiales > Hypericaceae > Hypericum > Hypericum androsaemum. Next base: position 10,106,769 of record OZ023189.1, read on the forward strand.
CTTGGTATTATCAGAGTAGATCTCCGAACCAATACAACTCATATTCGAGTTCCTGCAAAACTGGTGAAAGGGGGTATGAGTGTTTTGGAACACTCAGTAACACAAATAAGATATGCATCACAATTTATTTAGCTACTCAATGCACAAACAAACCTAAAATATGCATATAACTAATATGGCAAATAAATTATGCCGAGATGTACATTATTCAAAGGTCATACTTTCCAGATGATCAAATATAGCATATAATTACAAAGTCACAGAAACATGAGCAAACTACATAACGATCCATACCGTCGCACAATTTGGCACATGACATATAATTCCAATATCATATAGCAGAACTGACGTACATTTGGCAAGATCTAGATAGTATCACTCCAACCCCGACACGAGGATGCCATATCTCAAAGGCGCCATCAGAAACTAACCCCGCCGGCCAAACAGATCATATCAGAATCTATTGTATCCTCATTATATGTGCACATATGGCAACATCCCCGGTTGGTCACGGGTAGATCTCTACTTACTAGACGTCCATATCACAGAGCAGAGCCATTCATATAACAGACTTTCATATCATAACAAATTCATAGGCTCCAAAATATACCAAAAATATCCAGTGCCCCCGCTGGGCCAGATTGAACAAACTGCCATAAATCATAACGTCATACAATATGCTCATATGACAAATGCACAAAATGTACTCACATAACCATATTCATATAATGACATATAAATTGAGTACGCCAAATAAAACACGAGTCACATATTATTTATTTACCGATTTCAGCTCAACAAACCATCTGAATCCACCAAATATTCTTCTCCAACAAAAACTTCAAAAATATTCCAAAGCCTGTGACATTCAAAATGTGACTACTGTCACAATCCAAATAACAACAACTATTTTGTTTAGTTCTTTCCATAATTCGTCCAATTCACTGTTAAGACCAAAAACCATCTTCACAAATTAAAATTTCCAATTCTGTAGTCTTAATTCTAATCGAGATTAAATAATCAATGTAACAATTAGTTCACATCAACTCTAAATATAAATACTTAGAGCCACGTTACCTTATTTTGTCTTCATAAAAATCTTGACAAACATTTAGATGATAGCCTTACTTAATCTTCTAATTCCCTTAATTCAATAAGCATGTCTTCTGTTTTTACCTTCTTTGAAGCAATTAATCAAAACATCCATCTTAGTTTATTACTAAAAAACTAATCATTCCAACTCTATAAACTTACCTCCATGACTTTTCCCTTAAGTTCCCTCGGCCACTTCTTTAATTTATTGTTTTAGTTGGTTCGATTTTTGATCTCTTTTGAATTCTGTCTTGCTCAATCCATGTTGTACTATCTAATTAAAATGTTTAAGACAGTTTCTTTTTACAATTTTATTTCTTCATCTTCCCACATATCTTGTCAATTAGAAGGGCTAGTTCAAATTAAAATAATTGAAACAAACTTACTGAGGTTAATTTTCACCTCTCCTTTCGTGCTTGTGTCCCCCCTTCTCTGGTGTTCTTTATTTTTATCCTTGCTTAGTGAATTTCTCTAGTGTATAATTTACTTAAACCTACCACCTGCTTTCATTTATAACTGTGATTTCCGTAAAAATTTTACAAGTTGCCACGTTTTTACTTTTTGTTTCCACTTGCCACGTTTCACTCTTCTTCTTCTTTTTGTTCCTATCCTTGCTTTGTGAAGTTATCCAAACTCATTTACATATCTCTTTTATTTTGTTCCTAATTGTCCTCTTATTATATTTAATTCTTTCGGTTGACCTTCTCAAAATATCTGAGTGAAGTTGCCATTCTCATTTTATCTTCCTTTCTTTAATATATATTGTTGGAACCCATCCCATTTATAATGGTGCATACGATGGCCAATTTATAATGCCACCTTTTAGTTATCTTTTACTTATCCATATTTTTTTTTTATGATTATCTTTTCTTTTAACTGTTTTCGGTGCAAATAGCTCAAACCCTCTTAATTTACAAGATAGTTATCCTATTTTATATTACGACATATATCTTACTCTTCTCATCCATTTCAATTAATGGATATCTCATCTAATCGTGGCCAAAATAGTTGCCACGTTTTCAAATTTTTTAATACTTTATTTTATATACTTAATTTCATTTTCAGAATAACTTAATTGCTAATTTGCGTTGTTATTTTCTAACCTAATATATTTTCTTATCGAATAACTTAGCAAATTTGATTAAACCCAACTAAATTTAACTCACATTGTCGGGTATTGTCGGGTATTACAGTTAGGTAACTGGGCTCATGGATATTGGTAAGCATTTGCTTGTCGTATAGTGAAAATTAAAATGTTTTGTTGTTTTTTCCGAATGGTAAACTAAAAATTATTTAGTATTAAGTGGAAAATCACTGTGCGAGAAGTTCTCCAACTTAAATCAATTTGCAGCTATGTTATAGGTTCTAGAAATAACAATGAATTTACATTAGTGGTAAACTAAAAATTGTATTTCGTAACTCCTAACAAATTCAAGAGTCTAGAACTGTAATATCCAACAATAGACTTAAAATTAGTTGAATTTAATCAAGTATGCTAAGTCATTAGAAAAAAAATTCTAAAAAAAATTAGAGGAAATGTGACAGCTAATTAATTAGCCACGATGACATATATTCCATTATAAAATGGGATGAGAACTATCTATATTAGAAAGTTTCATCAATTGCACTAACATAATAAAAAGAAGAAAATAAGTTTAACCAAATAAAATAAGATAAGTTTGAATTGAAAATAATAATAAAAAATCAACATAAGGAAATAATGGAAACAAACGTCCCAAGGAAAACAAAAAGAGAATACGTGGGGAACAAGGTTATAGGCGTATTTTCCCTAAAATTTTACTAAAGTAAAATCGAGTAGGAAAAAATTATTGGTAGAGAAAAAAATACCTCCATAGCATTATTGATACACTATTACAATAGCTCAAAATAAAAATAAAAGTTCCTAGAAAAACCTAGAAAAGAAAAACCCTAGAAAAGAAAAGACCGAGAGAACAGTTAGAAAGTAAAAAAAAAAGTGTAAGAAAAAAAGTAAAATATAAAAGATCCTAGAAAAACCTAGATGAGAAATTTTAAAAAAAGGAAATCTAGATAATTACATGAGAACCGAGCCCTAGTAAAAACACTGTAGATTAGAATAGAGATGGCAAAAATACCCATACTATGTGGGTCGGATCATATGCTTGTTAGGATAGCGGAAGCAATTTTGATAGGCCCATGTATAACAATAGACAGATATGAGAATAATAGGAATACTGAGGACATGCGATATGCGTGGTTCGGTCAACTGACCTACTCCACACGGGTATAGACGATCTTTTACTATGATATGGAGTACAACAGATACATAGGCTATGGCAAGGCTGCCTACCTCAAACCCTTCTCCCTGCCTACACTACTGTACCCATTGCTTTAGTCCCAAGGAACTCTTAAACACTGCAATCCTATTTATAGGAGACTAACCCTAGAGTTCTTTCCTAATTAGAATCATATTACATTATGCAATAACTAAATAGGAAGTTGAGACAATCCCAACAATCTCCACCTTGGCACAAATTCCAAAACCAATCATCATCTCGAGCTTCACTTGCTCTTCCACATCCGATCATCATCTTCACTTCGTGCCTCTTCCATTAAGCTTCATGCTCCTCCTCGAACATGACTTCATCATTTGCCTCAATCTGATAGGTACTCACGCGTGGTCTTCACTTGATCATCCAATGCCTTCTTCGAGCATCTATCAGGCTCCATAATGGATCTACTCACCATGGATCTTCACTCGATCAATCAACACATCAGGAGAAAATCGTATACGAGCGAGCTTCACCCTGCTATTTAGCGCCATACTTTCTCAACTGATCTTTGCAACTCCACCTCCACGGGTTCCTTCATGATATCATTGATCTATCAGGAGAACACTGTATACGTGCAAGCTAAACCTTGCTCTTCGGCGCCATATTTCTCAACCGATCTTCGGATCAAAACATAAGTAGAGGGCACCAACTTTTGGACTTTACATCATCTTCTCGTGACTACCTAACTCTGGCCTTACATCACCTTCTCGTGATCACCTTGCTGAACACTTGCACCTCACTCATTTATCCTTGTGGACACTAGTGGTAACTTGTGGAACACATGAGTAAACTGACACTTGCAATAAGAGTGCTAAACTGTACTACGCCACCTCTGCACTACATATATGCCTCATCAATGAGTACTAGGCCCAAGCTCTGCTCAAGGTCTACAACGGGTTTCTGCCTCTCTCTCCTCCAGGCTCACGTCGGGCGAGCAGCGGTTGACCACTTACAGACTGATAAGGGCAGGGACTGATACAGGTCTGGACGGCCGTCGGTGAGCTCCCCTGGCCGGCAGTGGGCAAGCTTCCACTCCTTGGGCGGCTCCCCAATCTCCAAACCCTAATTCCAAAATTTCCCCCAATTTGGTGAGAATTACCAAACAGCTCTTGCCCTTCTTCTGAATTGCAAATCAGTCCCTCCATAGCAATTTTTACCCAGATACACACCAAGCTCTTGATACCAGTTGTTAGAGTAGCAAAAGTAATTTTGATAGGCCCATGCACAACAATAGAGAGATAGGAGAATAATCGAAACTCTGAGGATACGCGATATACGTATTTTGGTCAACTAACCTACTCCACGGGAGTATAGACGATCTTTCACTATGATATAGAGTACAACATATACATAAGCTATGGCGAGGCTACCTGCCTCAATCCCTTCTCCCTGCCTACACTACTGTACCCATTTCTTTAGCCCTAAGGAACTCCTAAATACTGTCATCCTGTTTATAGGAGACTAACCTTAGAGTTCCTTCCTAATTTGAATCCTATTACATTAGGCAATAACTAAATAGAAAGTTAAAACATTACCAACAATCCTTACCCTATGGATCTAGCATATGTTGACTTTGACTCGGTCCAGGGTAGGGTATCATTTGGGACCATGTTTAGAAGTAGGATATGAGTATAGAATTCATACCCAATCTTTACCTTTATACCCTACTTTAAACCCCACCCTAGTTAGACCATTGTTAGACCCTAATTAGACGATATGTACTATGTATTCATGTGTCTAGTGTTTCCTCGGAAAGTACCTTTAGCACAAGAGGTGGTATAATGAGTGCTGTTCGAAGTAGATTGCAACTCAAAACTTTAGATACTTTGATGTGTCAGCAAAATTGGTTGAGCGAAGCTAAAAGTAGAGATTTCTAATGCTATATCTTGTTATATTTAAGTTTAAGTGAGCGTTATTATCATTAATATTTTACTTATAAAATAATTCTCAAATACTGTACCCTACCCATTGCCATCCCTAGACTAGAAACCCCCTTCTATCCATTTGGCCCATCTAATTTCATCCGTAAGTAATCTTTTCTATTTATAAGTAAAATTTTTTATTTATTAATAATATTATATATATATATATTTATTATGAATATTTTTGAGAGGTCGATATTATGAATTTGACATGGGGTAAGTTTCGATGTTTATGAACCTCTGAAATGAACTTGAGGTTTTTTCTAAGTGGTTGAGCTATTTTTTAATTATGGGGCGAGTTCTTTTTTATTGTGTAGTGGATTTTTTATTTAGAAGTTTTATTGTGAGGTAAGAATATTTTAGTAATTTTATTTTATAATTGAAAAAAATTTATGAAAGCAATTGATTAGATGGATTTATGAGTTCGATTTCTTAAAACTTATGGACTAATGAGTGGAGATTACCTGATAATGGAAACTTGCATGTAGACTGTTTGATGTAATTAAAAAAATATCTTACAAATACAACGGTCAAAATTTAATAAGTTTGCTCACAGTACAAACTCAATATTTGACACACCAAAGTAACCCGGGTTCGAGGCTTTCACTGATCAACCAAACACAAAGGTCCAACCTTTAAACTGTTACAACCCATCTTCTCTATCCATCTACAAACCCACCAATTCCCAATCCCCAGTTCAAACCCAAATCAAATCATACCCTAAGCTGCTAATCAAAGGACACTCACTCACAAACCACCCTCCCGCCACGAGGTCAAATCAATCCAAAAATATAAATAACGAATTTTCCCAATTGAGGCGAAGAACAAAAGAAACCCAAATCAATATAGGCACAGAATTAAGCATTAGTCAGAATATCCCACCAAACTCGGAACCAGGGAAGAAGAGTTTTTAATGGTAAAGATCAAATTTTGAATATCAAATAAGAGACCCTTTTTCTCCTGGAACGAAGGGAGGGAAGTAGAGGGGAACAAGGAAGGAGGGCACGGGGTCAATGGAACGCCGGTTGTTTGCTCCTTTCTACCAGCTCGCGCTCATCGTGCTAGAGAGAATCCAACATCATAAATTGCAAGTGAGTTGGGCCCATTTATAATGTGGAAGATCAATCAACTCATTGTCTTAAGGTTTTGGTTTGGATACGGAGATTCTAACATGGTATGAGAGCCAATTGCTCTAACTCCAAACCCATGGGCAGTTGTGCTCGCTCGATCCCAATTTGAAAGCACGAGAGGCAATGTGGATCTCGTGCAAACTTCAGCCCGTTGGGCTTCATTTGAGGGGTCGTGTTGGAGAGAATACCACATCGAAAATGGAAAGTGTGTTGGGACTGTTTATAAGTGTGGAGGATCCACCTACTCACCACCTTAAAGTTTTGGGTTGGATATGAAGATTTTAACATGGAATCAGAGCCAATTGCTCTAACGTGACCTGTGGCCTGTTGTACTCGCACGATCCCCGTTTGAAAGTATGAGAGACAGTGTCAAGTCCGTACAAACTTCAGCTCGATGGCCTTCATTTGAGGGGGCGTGTTAGAGAGAATCTCACATCGGAAATTGTAAGTGAGTAGTGCCCATTTATAATGTGGAAGATCCACCTACTCATTCTCTTAAACTCAACAATTGGCTCTGAGCTTCGCCCGCCAACCTTCACCGTGGAGTCCGCCGCCGGCGCCCTCTTGTCACTTTGGAGAGAACATAATTTTTGATTTTGAGATACTGGTTGACTTTTTGGCAACAGTTTAACTAATTGACTTTTGGGCAGATTTTTGGGCTAATTTGGGTTGGAATATCGTTGTATACCATAATCAAAAGCAATAGCAATGTATATCATTCTCGTCTATATTGAGTATCAGTGTCAGGCCATTATCATTCTCGTTGTATACATTTATCAATAGCAATGTACATCATTGTCATTCATATTGAGTACCAATGTCATATTGGATGTATAGTCTTCTCATCTATATTGATTAGTACTATCACACCCTACTGAAATATCTTTTTTTCTTCTTTTATCTCTTTCCATAACTATCTGATCTATATTTTATAGCTAGGTATATTTTAAAATGTATTTTCTATTTTTTATATGTTTAAAATTCTATTTTTTTTATTTTTTTCTTTTCATAACTATCTCATCCCTAATTTGTAGCTTGGTATATTTAATATAGAGTTTTCCAATATTATTTTTAGTTGTCATATTATTTACAAGATTGCCACCCAATAGCTCTTTGATTCCTATGGCGGAAAAAAATCTTGTCTCCACCAAATCCAGGCTCCGTAACATTACCACTCGTCTCACATTTACCATCCTATCCAGAACATGTGTTTCATGCGAATTACTGACCTTTAATTACTCTACATAACTTTTTTTTTGAAAAGTATATAATATTATTTATCACCAAGTTAATTACAAAGGAAAGAGAGGTGATTGCACAGATAGCAATCGGACCACTGAAAGAGACACCTTAGTAATACATGACATCGAACAGCAAAAACCCCAAGTTGCAGAGATTACATGTTACACCATTGCTCTAGAAGCTGAGATGACATCCTACAAGTTGGAATGTGAAGCCATGCCAGACCAAAATGTCCAATCAGAAACCCGCCTTGATATGTCCAGCAATAATTTGTTAGCAACGAAAGGCTTGTTATCGAAGACGACAACATTTCTTGCCAACCAAACACTCTAGATAACAGCTGCAAAAACAGTGTACCTGATTTGCTTGACAGTCTTCTCGCGAACCAATCTAACCCAAGCTTCCGCGAAATGTAAAGTTGTGTTATTAATGCACCAGCTTACCCCGAACAACCTCGCCAACCAATCCCAAACCCGCTTGACATGCAGACAGTGAAGGAAGAGGTGGTTAGAGGATTCCACATCCAAGCCGCACAAAGGGCAAAGAGACGCGGCAGTACCAAGCAAACCAATACGGAGCAAGTTTCCCTTGTCTTGATGCGACCCTGCAAGGCTATCCAAAGGAAGCAACTGACCTTGTAGGGCACAAGTCTTGACCAACCTTTTTGAAGAACAGCCGGGGCGTCAAAGAAAAAACCATTAAACATAAGTCTATAAAGACTCTTAACCGAGAACCCCAAGCTGGGCTCAGCCTTCCAGATGAATCGATCACCTTGATTTGTTGAAGAGAGGTTCGCAGGCAAGATGGACAGAAGCCCTCTCAAAGATTCGTCCTCCCAAGTACGAAGAGGCCTTCTCCATTGTAACTGCCATCGCCACTGATCCATGGACCACTGGCCAAAAGTAGAGACTACACCTCCTTTATTTACGGAAAGAAGGTACAACCTCAGGAAAAGGCTGGCAAGTGGTGTCGCAAAACACCAACGGTCCTACCAAAATCAAATCCAATCTCCGCAGCCAAGGAAGACACCAATATTACGCCTGAAAGCACAAGCAAAAGCAAACTCGGAAGAAGCAACACTCCAATTGTTCAGCCACAAGCCAGGAAACCTTGCACAGTGGGGCACCCATGATAGGTCTGAGATAACATCCGAACTAGGAGTACCATGGATAGCCCAAATTACAGAAGCCCACATCATGTTAGGATTTGATAAGTACCTCCAAATCCACTTCAGAAGCAAAGCCTCATTTTGGATGTCCAATCGAATCATAAGTCGTGGCATCATTTATCGAGGTTGGGGATTCAAATCCTCACAATGTATGTTCTTGGTATAAAATATTTATCTTTAAAAAATATATATAATAGACAGATTAGAATATATGTATACATATATTGGACTACTACATATTCATCTACATTATTACGCATATTTTTAATAATTAAAATGATGAAACAAATGAGGACATTTAGGAAAGAAATAAACAAAAGAGAATTTGGCGAGGAATATTGGATAAAATGCTTACTCTTAACCATAGGTAAGTGGAGCAATCAAATCATTTTACGCTCTCCTTTTGTTACACAATGATACCATGTGTTTCACAATAATCACTAACATTGAAGTGTACAACTTCCCTACCGTACTTAATAGAAATATTGCCAGTAACAATTTAATAGAACCCACCTTTTAAAATTTAGGTGAAAGAGTAATGTAGGACCTGGCACCTGTAATCTTAACAATAAGGTATACAAAGTTTTATTGTGGAACAATAGTAAATTTTCAAAAAAAAAATCACACCTTCCACAATTCAATTCACAACGGTTTTAGGATAATTTGGTTATGTTTATTCCGAAATCAAAGTTGTTTTTGGAAAGGTAAATTATTAAACACCTAAAATTACACATTGTTAGAATTTGAACCTGAACTTGCATCAAATCGTGCCACGCCTTCTGCTAATACGTCAAATTCTGAAATCAAAGTGAATAGATTAGAAGTCAGGGGTCTAGATTTCTTGTCTATTATATATTTCCAGGCCGAGACCTAGTGAATAAATACTCAAACCCTAGCCATGATGCACTCATAATCCCTCTTGTCCCGGTGAAACCCAGTTGAATGTTTAATAATATTACAGATCACCCGAAACAACTGCGCACCCGCTACGACCTCCAAGTCACGATCTTCCTCGTCTCGTCGGGTCGTGCCCCAACTGCCGCAGCCAGCCTCATCCAATCCGCCATGTCCACTTGCAGGAACTTGGGCTTTGTTCAACTCCCACGGCCGGACTTGGCCTCCATCCCGGCCGAAACATCCGTTACAACTAAGATATGCGCCAGATGAGCTTCCCAATGCCCTCGCTCAAGGCTACCTTGCTGTCTTGCAAGGTTCCTCCCACTTCCATCATGGCGGACTATTTACGCACTGAGGCTTTTGAGGTAGCCGAGGAGTTGGGGTGGCCGTTAGACCAACAGCAATTGGTAGAGAAGAGATCATGGGAGTGGTCAGGAAAATTATGGTAGATGATGATGGATCTCAGATTAGAAAGAGGGCCAAAGATTTGAAGGACAGCGCAGAGAAAGCTTTGATGGAGGGCGCCTCGTCTTTCATTTCTCTATCTGGCTTTGTGGATGATATTAGCACGAAGAGACAGATCTAAACATGCAAATAAATAAATTACAGGGTATAAACACACAATTAAAGTAGAGACAGATCTAACAGAAAAACTAAAGATAAGAGTTGCAACTTCTCTTGTCTCTACAATAAGACAACTTTGCTGAATTGTATGGTTAGTCATTTTGGACATCATATTAGTCTGTAGAGCTAAAATTACCACCATGTAAGCGGTGGAAGATTTTTAAAATTGCTAACAATGATTTCAGCTAACAAGTATTGTGCCACACACATAATAAGAATCTCCGGATTAACTATCGTCTGACGAATTCTCCCTAATCAAGAATAGCAGTTTGTGACAATAGGGAAGATATAGTGAATACTGTTAATTTGCCTGTATTGATATTATCTTCCATAATCGTACTGCATGTCACTCCAAATGTTAAAGTAATGCAAGTCAACATGAATAAATATTTGGACAACAACTACCAAATACATAAGCTAACTTACCAAAATCAAATGAAATAATAAGAGTATATTATAGCTCTCCTTTGGGTAGAAACTATAACATACTATCATAATTAATTACATAAATAATAAGCGGAAGTATACCGGATTGGTTTGATGTCCACGTAGTCAGAATCTTTGTTGTAGCCATAGTTTGGTTTCTCTCTCTTTCCTATCGTTTAGTGACACCCATTGATGGATAGCATTAGCATCCTTTTATAGGAAGAGAGAGGACCAAGCTATATACCCAGAAATAATCGGGCGCGTCCATCAAGCTCCTAATGGACGGTTGAGATTAAACTAATAACCATACGCATAATAAGACTCTTATATTAGTAATAGAGTCCAACTCTATGAGAGCCTCTTTAATATAATTAACAAATAATTCTTACATTCTCCCACTAGGCTCGAATATAGGTTAATAGCATAACATAAGGTGCACAACATAAGTAATCTCAACTCAAAGTCCACAATCATAATGTCATCATATGATAAGCTACTAAATGCGAGCTATAGCAGTTTATCATTTATGAGATGTACTCTCTTTCATAACCATGACACTAGCAACTCAACATACTAGACCAATAAGCGGTATATAGAAGTAATTATGGTCTACAGTAATGTCTTATACAAACTTTCTTATTTTTCCATAAAACCATAATGTATATACCATTAATAAAACAAAAAAACGATAATGTATTTCAAAAATACATCAGTGAGCTTAGAGTGTCAATCACCAAAATATTCAGAAGTACAACCAAAAGCCATTCATGATCATATTATTTGGTTGTAATCCTAACTTTAATAGATCTACAATCATGAGATCCTTCATCATGTGAATAGTAGACACTCGTACTTCTGAACGTTCTCATTAGCTATAAAATACTTTTAACTTCACGTGCTTGACACCTTTAGAGTATTTGTCATCCTTAGAGAAACATACTACTAAGACAATAAGTTTCAGTGACTTGATAACGGCGTCGACAACCCGAAAGTCCTGAAATAAGTTCCTTAGTCATTACGTATTAATCGTGATTTCACAATCTGCCACAATCTTAATTTTCAAATTGAGCAAACCAAATAATAGATTGCTTAGCAATCTTCCTTAACATTGACCTTTTAAAATAGAAATAAGACAACTATGAATCCAAATATCCGACCACCTTTAATGTGTCGTGACCTATACATGAGCATGTAATATTTTGGAATCAAATTAATGAGATTAAATTTCTTTTCGGTGACAATTATAGCAAACTTGTGAATTATTATAGAATATTATATTCCAATCACATTGGATGCTTCACCTCAATCATTCATCTCAAATTTACTAAGATAATATCTTTAGTCGCACATAAAGTTCCTAAACTATTTGTAGCAAGCAAAATATCATCAACATAAGACTTAACAAAAATTTGCTCCCACTGACCTTTTGGTATACACATCGATCAACGACATTTTTCTTAACACCAAAAGACATACTAGTATTGTGAACATTAGGATACATTTTTCATGAAGTAAATTTAAGCCTATATATTGACATTTTAAGTCTACACACTAATCTTTTCTTTTCTTTCAACCTCAAAGCTTCAAGTTAATTCATATAATTTTCCTCTCCAAGGCCCTATTAAGAAAGACTATTTTTTACATTCATTTAGTGTAACTCCAGATATATTGACATCTTAAGTCTACACACTAATCTTTTCTTTTCTTTCAACCTCAAAGTTTCAAGTTGATTCATATAATTTTTCTCTCCAAGGCCCTATTAAGAAAGACTATTTTTTACATTCATTTAGTATAACTCCAGACCAAAATGAGTCATCAATGTTATAATTATTCTTAAAGAGTCTTTATTAGAGACTGGCCAAAAAATTTGGCTATAATAGATGCCACTTTTCTGAGTAAAATCCATGGTTACAAGTCTAGCTTTATATCGTTTGATATTGCCATTGGGGTCACGCTTGGTCTTGAAGACCCATTTACACGCAATCCTCTTAAAATATTCGGGCAATTAAACGACAATCTAGACTTTGACTTTTCTATAGACCTTAACTCTTTCCTTCATAGCATTCATCTATTCTTAGACTCAAATAATTTAATAGCTTGTGAAAATAAAATTAGATTATTAACTTTAATATCAAAGTCTATACTTACGCAACTACACCACAAAAGCATTCAGAATAGCTGACTTTCTTTCCTATTGGGTACACTTTAATGCTACTATATGTGGTTGTTGCTCATTTGAGTTTGGTAAGTTAGCTTATGTATTTGGTACTTGTTATCTAAATATTTATTCATGTTGACTTGCATTACTTCAACATTTGGAGTGACATGCAGTACGAATATGGAAGACAATACCAATACAGGCAAATTAACATTCACCCTACTTTCATAATTGTACCCTTTGATTTTCATTACTCCCACTAACTTCACCATTTTCTAATAACCTTGCATTTCCAGTTTCATCAATTCTCAAACTATGGCCTTAGATAGTAAATTTGTACCCTTTAAATTTCTCTAGGTAATTAAATAATCTAATTTACTTTCATGTGATTTATACAATCTCATTACCACCGGGTAACCCCAACATGTAGGTGCCTTATATTAGGTATCCTTTCTTCCTACAGCTCATAAGTGTTTTTAAGAACAACTTTACTAGGAACCCTATTCAATCATGCACTACATTTTGAGAATGTACGTCCACTACGAGAAGGGTACTTTATATTACTCATCATTCTCCTAACCATTAAAGTTTGGTTTTGCCTTTCCGAGGAACTTTAAAAGTTGACAAAAATATTGACCACTTTCTTCATGTTTGCTATAATATTCATCACATCTATCATACCTTACGATTTTTACTTTTATGTCTAATTATCTGTTCTACTTCATTCAGTTCAATCTCAAAGACATTGAATATTTGAGACTTTTCATGAAGTAAATAGACATAACTATAATGTGAAAATCACAAATAACGATGGTAAAATATGTTTATTTATTAAAATGGTCAATAAAATAGCCCACAATTATCGGCGTGTATAATTTCAAGAAGCTGAGTACTTCTTGTAGCGTCTATCTCGGATACGTGATCCAAACATGTATGCCACAAGTAAGAGGAACTGTTATACTCAATGTTACTTTTAATTCCAATATTATAAACACTAAATATAGATTTAGAGAAAGTATTATTGAATTTCAACTTATACAAAACATTATATAGAACACCAAAACTAATAATGTTTGTGTTCTTAAATAAACTAAAAATATCTAAATTCAAACTTAACATAAAAATCACAAATCTCTAATAATTAAGAGCAAATGGATTCTCAGTACCGATGGTATATAAATAGTCTATAATAAGTCTAAATAATGACTAATATCTATTATATATAATATATCAGTATACCTTCATTGGAATTCTGATTCGATTTCTCAGAAGGAGGGATCTTTCATTTGTGTTTATAGTTTGGATCATACTAAATCTCTACATAATATTAGAAACATGAGCCACTAAGATCTATCAAATATTTGAAGGTACCAAAGTAAGTTTGGTTAATTTATAAAGATAAAAACCTAAAGACAGAACGCACTATTACATTTTGGTCAGTAAACTCTCAGGTGTATTTCACTTTAGTCCTACTGTAAGGCCAAACTAATGTATTACGGTTAGACCTCTACTTGCCATCACCGCTACCTTCGATATGTCTTTCGTCGAGGGTCGTAGTTCCTCCATTCACCCCGCTCATGATCTGACAAGGTTACGTCGAATCATGGCGAGACGTTTCTGAGGTGTATGACCACGATTATCGGCGGCCGGAACGTGAGGCGCTCGTTATTTCTTGTTGGAGGCGGCTACTGGATTTTCCGTTTCATTATTATTATATTATTCTTTTCGTTCGGTGGGTTACAAACTTGAGGCGGCTACTTTTAGTTCTTAGGGTTTACCGTGTGTTTCAATTCTCTGACCGAACATAAACTTTTGTATGCATATATCATAATTTATGTAATACTTCATACATAATCGTTTAGCATACAAATTAAAACACTAACCAATCCATAATAGAACCGATACTACATGTAATATAAATTACATAAACAATAAGTGGAAGCTTACTAGATTGGTTGATGAAGAAAAACCTTGATGTCTAAGTAGTCGGAATCCTCGATGTAGCCATAGCTTGGTTTCTCTCTTTCCTATCGTTTAGTGACACCCACTGATAGATAGCATTAGCATCTTTTTATAGGCAGAGAGAGGACCAATCTATATACCTAGTAATAATCGGGCGCATCCATCAAGCTCACAATAGACGGTTGAGATTAAACTAATAACTATAACCATAATAGGACTCTTATATCAGTAATAGAGTCCAACTCTATGAGAGCCTCTTTAATAGAATTAATAAATAATTCTTATAAATACAACACCTTAAAAATCGGTCCAAAGTTGATCCGAAAAAAATAAACACCTTGCTTAATGTTGAGACAAACAAACAGAACATAAGCAGACACTTGAAAGAGAAAAGGCAGACAACAAAATCACCATGGCTTGAGCTTGGACAGTTCAGTCTGGTGGGCCTCGGTCGGGACAGCTTCTGGGCTCCAAACCTTCATGCTAGGTCGTATGGTGGACGTCTGGCCTTTGCGTAAAGGTAAGATAGTTCGAGTCTGACCAGAGAGTCTAGGCTCAACAGCCAATCCCCTAGGTAGGAACCGATTGATGGCTTTGAGGGGTTTCTTCCAAAAAAAAACCCTAGAATCTATCATCCCATCATCACATTTTTTTGCATTCCTTTTTTATGCTATTTTTTTCAAAGCAACAATTCAAAACTCTACCAAGAGGAACCAAAATTCTGATTAGGAACGACCAAGCTGTGATACTATATGGCATAGCGTAGAAGAAGCACGAAGAAATATGGGACAATTTTGAGTGTTGAAACTGCGTGGGGCTTTTTTCCCAGATCAAAAGGGACACGTTGCGAGTGTGGTGGGCTGGTTTATAAGTGTAGAACATATATCTACCTATTACCTTAAGATTTTAGGTAGGATATGTAAATTATTATAGATACAACACCTATCAATTTATAATTGTCTCCGAATAGTCGAGTTTAGTGCCACTATCAAAAAATAGAAGATTGGAAATACTGCTCGATCGCAACGGTGGAGCCTTTTGTCTGGTGGAGCCTCAGTCGGCCGGAACGACTGAGGGAGCGAAGTCAGTGACCGGAAACGCCTAAGCCGAGCTGGTGCCAAAGCCAAAGCGGGAAGGTCAAGGCAGGGACGGCAACGCCTCACTAGACACTTTGAGATCTGGACCAAGAAAAGGATATTATATACATACCGGGATTGGGCACGGAATGCTCAGATTCCGAACCGTTCGGAATGAAGACACGCGGAGACTTTTTTGCAAACGCGCTAAAATTTCGGGACCAAAATGAAAAAAGCCACGCACAAACGCAGGCCGGATACAAATTCCATTATCACGTGACTGCGCATGCCAGTATCACATAACTGCGCATGCCACTATCACATAACTACGCATGCCAGTGTGACCTTTTTGCAAAAATGCTAAAATATGGGGGACCAAAATGAAAAAAAACCACGCGCGCCATTATCATCAACGGGACTTGCCACTGTCACAAAATACACATGCCATTATCACATAACTGCGCTTGCCATTATCACGTAACTGCACTTGCCATTATCACATAACTACGCTTGCCACTGCGGTCCCCCCTTCACTCCAAACCGTACGGAATCGATTCCTTCACTCCGTGCTCAATCCAGACCCGGTTCTCATCACCTGCTATATTTTCCTTTTTGGTAATAAAATTTTGACATTTAATTAAAAAAATGTGATATTCAAATTAAACAACGATATTTATCTTGCTGGGCGGCCGAATGGATAGATGCACAGATCTCTTGCTGAGCCGATTTCAACAAGGCTATTCGGATGGGTCCATAACCGGTATTTTTTACAAAGTTGTTCGCATTTTGTATTTATCGCTCATGTAAATGAAATTAATAATAGCTGGGCACCTGGCTCCTAAACTGCCGGCATGTGGATTCAACTGGGTTAGTTGATAGGCGACATTTATCTTACTGCTAGTTTGGGACGTCACTCCTGTTGTGTTTGTCGGAGGGTTGGTGTACTTGATTAGGATCTACGGCAGTCGAGGCAAGTGTTGGACACTTTCTCCGTAAGACGAGATTGCCCCGTATATGTCAGTGCGGTACGGGCTACAGCAATCGTCTCCAAGATACAACGACTGTTCGGGCATTTTCAAGAACGTTGCACACGTATCTCGAAACTTTCGGGCGAACCCTTATATACCCAGAACTTTCGGACTCTTTGTAAGTGAAGAACGGGGGAGAGAAGAAGACAACAATGCTACGGAATGCACTTTGTTGTTGGGATGAGAATAATGGCAAGGGGGCAGGCCTATTTATAGGCTGGAGGAGGCAGGGAAGCAGCCACCCCAAAGGGACGCGTCCATTCGGCCAGCAGGCTGGCTGGCTGTGCTCGTGGCCCTTCGGTGGCTTCTGGATCCTTCCAGGCACCCTCAGGCTGTGCTAGCGCCCTTTCGCGAGGGATCTCGCACCCCTTCGGCCTTCTGGAAGTCTCCTGGATATTCCTGGCCTTTGTGCCTCTTCGGTGGCCATCCTAAAGGTGCTCGCAGCTCCTCGTCACTTCGGTAGCTGCGCAGCTCTCTCCGGTCCCGAGCAAAATACTTAAGGCTCCTCCAGCTCCTCGCGACGATGCGCACGTGCGAAGTGCCAAGTGCGCCACAAAGCGCCCATTGCGACCTGCGTCTAATGCGCCATGCGCCCACGCACACGCACATGCGCGTGCGTATGTACGAGCGCGTGCTCGTGCTCGTGCTCGTGCTCGTGCTCATGCTCGTGCTCATGCTCATGCTCGTGCTCGTGCTCGTGCTCGTGCTCATGCTCGTGCTCGTGCTCATGCTCGTGCTCGTGCTCGGATGGCTTTCCCTTCAGGTGGTCAACTTATTTTCTAGTCAACAACGAGTTTCTCCTTATAAACTAGGAAATATTGGTGCCACTTTTCCAATTTGGGCCAAATATATTTAATATGCATTCAACCCAACAATCCCCCACATGAATGATGATTAATGCATGCATACTCTAATCGAAAGTTCTGACGTGTTATTATTGCATCGAGATAGGTAATATGTTATCGGATTTACTCGCTGCTCGGTGAACATGATGTCTTGAACCGTCAGCTTTTGGCATAAACCAAGACAATAACATTTACACAATAATAACCCTAGTATATTTGAGTTCTCACGTTATGTCCATTTCGGCCATGGACCGTATCTTGGATTCATAAGTGTTTTTGCCATTTGAAGCGGCCTCACTTCACACTTACATAGGTGATCTCCTATCAGGAGTATCCTGCCATACTCTACCTTTATCAAGGTATAGGAATCATTAAAAGCATACTGCTTAACCTTACCACACCGCTGCACGCTAACACCTGGGCAGCTTATGAGAATGAAATAGGTTCCAGGTGATTAACTGAACCCTCCATAACTTAGTTGTCTCATTGAACCAACTTTGTTGGATCTCCACTCATCATGATTGAGTTACCGCTATGGACGTTCTTTAGTGTGTGGATTTTAATCTCATTCCCCTTACTGCGTTGTACATTTGATCTCTATTGATTCCTTTCGTAAAAGGATCAGCTAAGTTGTCCTTGGACTTTACGTAATTAATGGTGATCACCCTACTAGAGATCAACTGTCTAACGGTATTGTGTCTCCGACGGATATGTCGAGACTTTCTGTTGTACATTGTACTTTGTGCTCTCCCGATTGCAGACATGCTATCACAAATGTATCAATATGGGAGGCACCAGTTTGCTCCAGCACGGAATATCCTCTAGGAAGTTTCTGAGCCATTCAGCTTCTTCCCCAGCTTTGTCTAGTGCTATAAACTCTGACTCCATGGTGGATCGAGCTATGCACGTTTGTTTAGAGGACTTCCAAGACACAGCTCCTCCTCCTATGGTGAATACGTATTCACTCGTAGATTTGGAGTCCTTAGTGTTCGATATCCAGTTTACGTCACTGTATCCTTCTAATACAGCTGGATATTTAGCATAATGTATGCCATGGTTTATGGTATGTTTTAAATACCATAAAACCCTTTCCAGAGCTAGCCAGTGATCCTTCCCTGGATTACTTGTGAATCTACTAAGTTTACTAACTGAGTACGCAATATCGGGACGTGTGCAGTTTGTTAAATACATCAAGCTCCCGATAATTTACGCATATCTCAGTTGAGATACTGGGTCTCCTCGATTCTTGGCTAAGTGTAGATTCAAATCCACTGGAGTCTTAACCGGAGGTTTGTCAAATGCTTCAAATTTCTTGAGCACGCTATCCACGTAGTGGGATTGCGTCAAGATAATTTCGTCAGCTTTCCTAGAGATTTTTATTCCTAGTATGACGTCTGCCAGACCCATATCTTTCATGTCAAAGTGGTTGTAAAAATGCATCGGTAGGGGAGCGTTCCGCCTTAGAGGGAAGCACCCGCGCGAGCAGGGGACCTGAATCGCCCCATCTATCCTCCTGAGGAGAAGTTTGGTTTCAAACCCCGGTCGAACAGGAGAAGTACGCCATGTTCTTAGTTTTCAAAATAACCTCTTTATTGCTTCCCATAATTAGTAAGTCATCTACGTACAGACATACAATTACGTAAGCTTCAGGTGTGCCCTTAATGTAAACACATTTATCGCACTCATTGATCTTAAATCCATTTGACAGCATTGTTCTGTCAAATTTTTCGTGCCACTGTTTCGGCGCTTGTTTTAGCCCGTATAGTGACTTGACTAGTCGACACACTTTATGCTCTTGACCGGGAGTCACAAACCCTTCAGGTTGCTCCATGTATATCTCCTCTTCTAGTTCTCCATTTAGGAAAGCTATTTTTACGTCCATTTGGTAGATCTCGAGGTTATAGAGTGCCGCAACAGCTATGAGTACTCTAATTGATGTGATTCTTGTGACCGGTGAATACGTTTCAAAGAAATTATATCCCTCCTTCTGTTTGAACTCCTTAGCTACCAATCGAGCTTTGTATTTGTCGATTGATCCATCAGCTTTGTATTTCCTTTTTAGGATCCATCTGCATCCCAGAGGTTTGCAGCCCGGTGGGAGATCCACGATTTTCCACGTATGGTTTTGCATAATGGATTCTATCTCACTATTGATAGCTTCCTTCCAGAGAGGAGCATCTGGACTTGACAATGCCTCTTGGATTATCCTAGGTTCATCTTCTAACGCATAGGTTAGATAATCCGGACCAAAGGATTTGGTTACCTTCATCCGTTTACTACGTCTAGGTTCATCATCTTCCTGATTTGACCCTTGCGTAGTCTCGTGAGCCCTTTTCTTTGGACTTTCTTCCTTTCTTTCCTTATTAGGAAAGCTATTCTCAAAGAACATTACGTTCCTTGATTCTATGACCGTTCCCGCGTTTATCTCTGGGTTTTCAGATTTATGCACCAAAAATCGATAAGCACTACTATTTTGTGCATATCCGATAAACATGCAATCAATGGTCTTGGGTCCTATTCTCACCTGCTTAGGTTTAGGTACTTCGACCTTTGCTAGGCACCCCCACACTTTAAGGTAACCGTAGGAAGGCTTCCTTCCTTTCCATAGTTCATATGGGGTTTTATCCCTTTTCTTGTGTGGCAACTTATTTAGAATGTGGTTAGCTGAGAGCACAGCTTCCTCCCACATGTTCTGGGGTAAGCCCGAGCTAATCAACATAGCGTTCATCATCTCCTTAAGAGTTCAATTTTTGCGTTCAGCTACGCCATTCGATTGAGGTGAGTATGGAGCAGTCGTCTGATGAATAATGCTATGTTCTTGACAGAGTTCCTCAAACAGAGCTACATATTCTCCCCCTCGATCACTTCAGATCATTTTAATTTTCACGCTGTGTTGATTTTCAACCTCATTCTTATATCTCTTAAAGGCATCAAGAGCTTCGTCTTTGACCTTTAGGAGATATACGTAACAGTATCTCGTGCAATCATCGATAAACGTGATGAAGTATTTCTTCCCGCCTTTAGTTTGCACGTGTTTCATATCGCAAGTGTCCGTATGAATTAACTCTAAAGGCGTAGTACTTCTTTCCACCGAATGGAAAGGTACTTTGGTCATTTTAGTCTCCACACATACTTCACATTTATCGGATGGGTTGAACTCTAGATTCGGTAATAAATTTAAACTTACTAACTTTCTTAGCGAGTTTAAATTTACGTGTCCTAATCTACTATGCCATAAATTAGAACACTCGGCCAAATAAGAAGAAGCGTTAACTTTATTTTTACCGTTAAAGGTGCGATGTACAGTTATTACATTCATCTTAAACAGTCCCTTTTCTAGATAACCCTTTCCTATGAATTGACCCGTTTTGGTCAGTACAAACTTATCAGCCTCAAATACAAGCTTAAGACCGGCTTTGCTTAACAGTGAGCCAGAAACTAAGTTCTTGCGGATGTCCGGGACATGCAGCACATCCTTGAGGGTCAGCTCCTTTCCTGAGGTCAGCTTCAGGACTACCTTACCCAAACCGATGATCTTGGACGTTGCAGAGTTTCCCATGAACAGCTTTCGGCCGGTGATCGGGATATAGCTCGAGAATATCTCCTTGTCCGAGCAGATGTGGCGGGTAGCTCCTGTGTCCACGAACCACTCTCTCGGATTGTCCACCAGGTTGGCTTCAAACACCACGGCTGACAAATCCATCTGGGACAAGTCTTCAGCCAGGTTAGCCTTTCCTTGGTCATCCTTCTTCGGCTGGCGACAGTCCTTAGCCATGTGGCCGGGTTTGCCGCAGTTGTAGCAGTTGCCCTTGATCTTCTTGTTCTTTTTGTTCTTGGGCTCTTGCTTCTCCTGCTTATCCCTGGACTTCTTCCTCTTTTTGCCACTTTTTCCCTCGGCGAGGTGCACGGTGGTCTCAGAGTTGGCCTTGCCTTGCTTGACTTTGGACTTTCGGTTATCTTCTTCGATCCTAAGTCTCACGATCAGGTCTTCTAGGCCCATGTCCTTCCTCTTGTACTTGAGGTAGCTCTTGAAGTCCTTCCAGAGCGGGGGGAGCTTCTTGATCATCACAGCTACTTGGAAGGACTCGCTGAGTTGCATCCCTTCAGCTTAGATCTCTTGAAGGATCAGCTACAACTCCTGCACTTGGTCAATGACCTTCTTGGAGTCCACCATCTTGAAGTCGAGGAATCGTCCGACGATAAATTTCTTCATCCTGGCATCCTCTGTTTTGTACTTCTCTCAAGTGAACTCCACAGCTCCTTAGCTGTCTTGGTTTCCGTGCAGACATTGTAGAGTATGTCGTCTAGTCCATTCAGGACGTAGTTTCGGCACAGGAAGTCGCTGTGACTTCATGCTTCGAGAGCGTTGATCTTCTGTTGATCCATCTCATTTTCTGCTATCTTCGGTGCTTCCTCTTTCAGGAACTGAACTAGGTTGAGCGTGGTCAGATAGAACGTCATCTTCTGTAGCCACCTCTTGAACTCAGTACCGTTGAACTTGGCCGGCCTTTCGGCGTGGACAGTTCCCAGGACCGGTGCTGAGCTTGTCGATGCCATCTTCAAGTACACAAATCTCGTCTTACGATTGTTGTGTTTGTCAGAGGGTTGGTGTACTTGATTAGGATCTACGGCAGTCGAGGCAAGTGTTGGACACTTTCTCCGTAAGACGAGATTGCCCCGTATATTTTAGTGCGGTACGGGCTACGGTAATCGTCTCCAAGATACAACGACTGTTCGGGCATTTCCAAGAACGTTGCACACGTATCTCAAAACTTTCGGGTGAACCCTTATATACCCAGAACTTTCGGACTCTTTGTAAGTGAAGAACAGGGGAGAGAAGAAGACAACAATGCTAGGGAATGCACTTTGTCACTGGGATGAGAATAATGGCAAGGGGGCAGGCCTATTTATAGGCTGGAGGAGGTAGGGAAGCAGCCACCCCGAAGGGACGCGTCTGTTCGGCCAGCAGGCTGCGCTCGGGGCCCTTCGGTGGCTTCTGGATCCTTCCAGGCGCTCCCAGGCTGTGCTGGCGCCCTTTCGCGAGGGATCTCGCACCCCTTCGGCCTTCTGGAAGTCTCCTGGACATTCCTGGCCTTCGTGCCTCTTCGGTGTCCATCCTGAACTTGCTCGCAGCTCCTCGTCATTTCGGTAGCTGCGCAGCTCTCTCCGGAGCCGAGCAAAATACTTAAGGCTCCTCCAGCTCCTCTTGACGATGCGCACGTGCGAAGTGCCAAGTGTGCCACAAAGCGCCCATTCCGACCTGCGTCCAATGCGCCATGCGCACACGCACATGTACACACGCGTGTGCGTGCTAGTGCTCGGATGGTGCTACGCACCATCCTCGTCGCGGTCCGAGTTGGCTTTTCCTCTAGGTGGTCAACTTATTTCCTAGTCAACAAGGAGTTTCTCCTTATAAACTAGGAAATATTGGTGCCACTTTCCAATGTGGGATGGCACTTTCCATATCCCCTTTTTGGGCTTTTGGACTTTGGGCCTTCCACTTGGCATTTTCCAATTTGGGCCTAATGCATTTAATATGCATTCAACCCAACAACTCCGACTACCCGACGTGTGGGTCTTAGCAAAGTAGGATTTAGAGTTCTCGGGCTCCCCCGGATCTGATGATCAAGGGTTCCCACTTTTTTGACTACTCAGGTTGTGGGATCAGCGGGGATAGGTCGTAGGTTTTGTACTTTTTCATCTCTTTTATATATGCATTTATTTTTCCGTCAAAAAATGTAAATAAAATTAATAATAGCCTTACATTGCAATTAACAGATTGACAATCAAATTAATCAGAATAAAATTTTCCATCTATTAATAACAGCTTTACATTGCAATTAATAGATTACCGATAAAAAATTTGAAAGATAAATTTTACATCAGTAATTATACTTTCAGAGGAATCCTGGACTTCCGTCAAATCTAACAATGCCTTATATCGTTAGCCCAAATACTCTTTCGTAGATCAAATTAATTTATAAAGTTTCTCATCCATTAATTGATAGCCTTGCATTGCAATTGGTTACCAATAAAAAAAAAATTTCTCATCCTTACATTGCAATTAATAGATTACCAATCAATTTAAATATGATAAAATTTATCATATATTAATAATTGCCTTACATTGTAATTAATAGATTACCAATAAAATTAACCATAATAAATATTTCTCTTCTATTCATTAATAGCCTTTTATAGCAATTAATAGATTACCAATCCGAATTAACCATAATAAAATTTCTCATATATATTAATTGATAGCCTTACATTGCAATTCATAGATTATCAATCAAAGTTAACAATTATATAATTTCTTATCTATAAATGTTTGCCTTACATTGCAATTAATAGGTTACCAATTAAAATTAACTATAATTTTTTTGAAAAGTATATTTTATTAACCATAATATTTACATCCTACTTAGTGGGATATCTCCTCAAAAGAGTTTGTGATGGCCGACCTCGTCAAAATTCAACTGCGATAAAATTCAACGGAAATAACTGACGCTCGAAAAGAGTACCTCGATAACGAAATTTTATCAAAATTAACCATAATAAAATCTCTTATCTATAAATGGCCTTGCATTGCAATTGACAAACCAACCTTATTGACGTATCATAATTCTCTTCTAAGATCATCGTCAAACTAAAACCAAACCAGAAACTACAGTGTACTATCATCTTCTTTGCTTCTCCGTTGGCAATAGTTGCACTATTGGAATCACTAAACCAAGAGGCAGTGGCTATCCTTGACGTTTGCCGGGTCAGCCCAGCTCCCAACTCGCCCGAGTTATCCCTTCCGCTCACTTACTTCGACCTAGTGGGGGATCAAGTTCTTCCCGGTGGAGAACATCTTCTTCTACCAACTCCCCGAGCTCCCTCTCACTCACCCTCACCCACTTTTCCCCTCTAGCCGGCCGCCTCACGTGGCCCCCACACGACCCATTACCCTCCATCTTCTACAAACCAAACGACTCCGTTTCGCTTATGGTTGCAGAATCAACAAACTCGGAGTCCTTTATCCACCTCACTGGAAATAAACTGCACAAGGCCAGCGAGTCACGACCGTACGTCCCCGAGTTGCAAGTGAACGACTCAGAGGCGGCTGTTCTATCCCTCCAGGTTACGTTATTCCCCAACCACGGCGTTGACATCGGGATCTCCAACCACCACGCCATCCTCGACGGGAAGAGCACCGCCTTGTTTCTCAAAGCGTGGGCCCACATGAACAAGCAGCTCCATGCGGACCCCAACTTTGAAGCACAACCGTCACTGCCACCGGAACTCACCCCGTTTCTCGACCGGTCAGCGATCCGGGACCCAGAGGGGATTGCATTTGATATCTTGGCTCATTGGGATCAGGTAATTCTCCCTAAATCCCCGGATAAACCTAGGAGCTTAGAGCTACTTCCTGCGAATGACTTGGATCCAGCCCTAGTTCGGGCAACCTTCGAGGTCTCCCCCGAAGACGTGTCGAAACTAAGGGAACTGGTCCTGTCCAAACTGGGTATTGATATTAGTAACGCCAAGGACAGTGAAACCCTACATTTATCGACTTTTGTGCTTGTGTTTTCTCATTCTATGGCCTGCCTGGTCAAAGCCAAGATCCTGGGAAGTCCGAAAAGAATCTGTTTCGGTTTTCCAATGGATAGGAGGGCACGCTTGGAGCCTCCCATACCGTCGACATATTTGGGCAACTGTATCGGTTTCCACGAAGCGGTTCTGGACAGTGAGGTAGCCATTAACGGGGAGGGAGAGGACGTTTTGGTGGCTATTGCCAAGCGGGCCAGCGAGGGGATAAAAGAGTTAAGCGACAAGAAGGACTCCATCTGTGAAGTGCTGAAGCGAACCGTCCGCGAGGGTCCGGACACAGAGGCGAAGGAGTTTGGGGTTGCCTGGTCTCCCCAGTTCGAGGTTTAGAAGATGGATTTCGGGTGGGGAAGACCCGTCAAGGTGGAGGTCACCTCCATAGATAGGACCGGAGATATTTCCTTTGCTGATAGGAAGGATGGCCTCGGTGGAGTCGAGATCGGGCTGGTCTTGACGAAAGAGGAGATGGACGTGTTCGTGACGTTGTTTGATGGCGGCCTGAAAAGTTTGTAAAACTTTGTAGGGTTGAATGCAATTCAATTATCTGTTGTTATGGATATGACACATTAGTCACTTTGATAGTTTTTTTTTTGGTGGAACTTTGATTGTATGTTTGTCTAGTACTAAATGTATCCGATGAGGACTAAATTGAAAATTTAAAAAATCTAGGCCTAAAATAAAATAACATAAAGAAATTGCCTAAACTTGCTCATAACGTCTCTCTTCCCAATCCCTTTACAAGTTAGAAAATTTCACTATGGTGCACATTTATGATTTTGTATATTCAAGAGTTTCACGCGTGAGCATTCAATCGAACCAAACTAAATCCCATTGAAAATAAGAATCATGGCTAATCGAATTGAACCAAAATTTCCTAAACTAACCATAATGTTTATAGAATACAAATTCTTT
Organism: Hypericum androsaemum; assembly: GCA_963995505.1. NCBI lineage: Eukaryota > Viridiplantae > Streptophyta > Magnoliopsida > Malpighiales > Hypericaceae > Hypericum > Hypericum androsaemum. Next base: position 10,133,156 of record OZ023189.1, read on the forward strand.
CAACCTTGAAGGCATGCACGAGGTCCCTTTTGTTTGAATTCAATATTCTATTGGCATGTGCTAATAAACCTAGCGGGCGCCAGTCACCTAATTTTGAGCCACTTTTCAACAGGAATTTATTTATTATGAATAGGATGTAATGAATAATCTTGTAGTATTTAAAAATGCCCGTCGAGTATCTTTTTGAGCTGAAATTTTGTTTGTTTTTTTGTTAATACGGTATGTTTGTGCTTAACATGGATTCTCTCTTAACTACACACTTGTGAATTTAGCTTGAGAGTCTTATTCATCATTGGGCCTTGTGCAACTAATCGTTTCGCGAGCTTTTTTTATACCTATGATATGAATGTTCAATAAAATCTACCATTTCAAAAAAAATGTGTAAGCTAAGTTTTACTCTAAGAAACCTGAAACCTCTCCAAAGATAAAGATCCCTTCCTTCGATAAGGAAGGGAGGAAAAAAAGAGAAAAGGCCAATAGGTTTATATACAAAAATGAATTGAGGTGTAAACCTAGATCACAACCTCAAAGCTACCATATACAAATAAGGGAAAAGTCCTATTTAGTACTCTGTAGTTTCAGACTTTCAGAATTCAGGCCGGTGGTTTCAAATTGGGACTTTAGTACCCTGTGGTTTACACAATTTTTCCCGGGCAGGTCCATTGTTTCTGCCCGGCCAACTATGGTCGAAACGGTGTCGTTTTAGTATCCACGTGGCTGACACGTGTCAAAATATGGCTTATTTCGACGATTACGTGTCGTCTGGTAAATTACATTTTTGATCCCAAAATTTTTCATATTTTTTCAAAACCCCTTATTCGAATACTATAAAAGCCCTATTTCTCTCTCCCCTCTCCACTCCTGGGTCACTTCGTCTTCGTCTTCTTCCCCTTTCTGGCTCTTTTAAAGAAGAATCTCTCATTTCACGGTGAGGTCAACTAGGAAGAAGGAGAACTACTCCCCCAAGCCATCGACGTGCCCTGGCAAGCTACCCACGGTCTTCATCATCTTTTTCAAGCTCCAATGTAAGCCAGCCCTAAAACCCTAAATCTGATTTCTCCTCTGTTTGTACGGGCTGTAGAACGCGTGAGGTATCCAAAATGAGGTCCGACTTGTGGCTTTTGTAGAATGACTAGCAGCTGGTCTTCGGAATGCACATCGCGTCGTACGAATAAATCAAAGGTTCTCAAACTTTGCAGATGTGGTGTTCCTTCAATTATGCAAATGGCTAGGACCGAAAAAAACCCGGGAAGACGATTTTATGGTTGTGGTCGATATGGCGATTGCGGGAAAGAAATGTGCAATTTCTTTCAATGGGAGGATCCTCTGACTTGTCGACGAGGTTTAGAGTTGTTGCCAAAACTTTTAGAGTCGATCAAGCAAAAAAAGGAACGCATTGAAGCCCTCTCATCAATTGTCGAAGAACTGCAAGTTAAACTTCAAAAAGCTAAAGAAAATGCTTATCAGTTGGAGTCAGAATTACAAAAGAGTGAGAAGAAGTGTCATTGCTATCGTCGTTATGTAATATTTATCGTTCTTATTAGCGTGTTTATTATTTAGATCTTTTAGTTGTAATGTCTTTGTAATCGGGAGATACCAAGTTCAATTAAAGTTGTAATGCTTTGTATTTGGATCATTTAGTCGTAATATCTTTGTAAACGAGATATATCAAGTTCAATCAAACTCCAAGGAAATGCCGACCCAAAATATGTTCATTCAAAGATGTCCAAAACATGTTCATAAATGGAAATTGTGATTACAGATCAAAAGTATCAAAAACATGTAGCCCAAAATACTTAGCACAGCCTGTTACAGATCTACATATGTGCTAATCCAAAAGTATCCGTCAGATTGCTAAGTTCAACTTCAACTACCACTTCCGATAGCATCTTTACCCATGTGACCCAACAGATTGCTGACTTCCCACAATTATCTTTTTCTTCACTTTTTGCTACAAAAAGAGGACATTGTATTAGTAAGTATGCCACTTTATCAAAGAAATGTGCAATAAATGTTAAGTTAAATTACCTTAGATGTCTTGCTCGTACTTGCCGATGCTTCAGATTATTGCGCATGCTTTAGTCATTGTCTCCTTTGAGAAGGAGTCTCACCCGTAACTGCCGCCCTGTAGCCTCGAACGTTATGGCCGACCATCTTGCAGTTGCCACACCGCACTTGTCCTCCAACTCGAGTAACTTTGGTATGATTTTGAGGTTCATCTACTTGTATTTTTCTCTTCTTTTTTGGTCGACCGGTTGGCTTCCTGATAATAGGTGGGTGTACATCAGCTTCTTCAGTCAATGGCCACTCATCTAAACTTGGAAGTGGAACGATACAGTGCTTGTACACTTCTATGTAAGTTGCTTTTGAATAACAGCCATCAACAAATGCCTCGGGCTGCATTCGGCTTTCATAAATAGCTGCAACCGCATGCTTACATGGAATGCCCCTCAGCTCCCACATTCGACAAGTGCAGGTTTTTGCATTTATATCCACGACATTAGATGTCCCACCACAGTCAATCTCAAACTGTAAGTTACCAGCCGTAGTAGCAAAACAATTACTAGCCAACTCCTTGTTGTGTTCTAACTCCTTCACAATGGTTGGACATATGCTCCCATTATAGCCTGCCATTTTGGTACTCTTTTCATGAATTTTCTTCATTAGCTTCCTTCGAATCCACTCTAACATACTCATAATAGGTTTATCTCTCTCAGGCAATAACAACGCGTTGAACGACTCACTAATGTTATTCACGATGAGGTCCGACTTGCAATGTGGACTGAAATGACTCCTGGACCAGCATCGTGGGTCATTTCTCATCAAGAATTGAACTGCCTCTTCACCCATAGGAAGTTTCTTCATCTTTTCCAAGTAGAACTGCCATTTCGATTTACTTCCAGTACCCGCAGCAAGCCACAAAAGTTCCTATCAAGTTAGAGATTCTTCATTAGCCATGTATCTTGAAGTAGGATTACCATACATGATATATGAAAAAAGATAGGTTTTGTTTCAACCTTATACTCGCGACCCTTAAATGTTCCTTTAAAATTCTCGTACAAGTGCTTGACACATATCCGGTGCTCCACGCCGGGCATTAGCAGATTCATTGCTTCTTGAAGACCCTTCAATAAAATAGTACATGAAGTCACTGATATTCGCCAAAATCTTTAAGATATTAATCTAATATACATACCTTTTGTTTATCAGACATAAATACCATCCCTGTGTCCCTCAGATGACCAAAATCATGAATGATATTCTCCAAAAACCATAGCCATGATGTTTTATCTTCAGCGTCCACCACAGCGATAGCCAAAGGGTACATGGTCTCGTTCCCATCTTTGGCTACAGCAGATAGGAGTTGACCTCCCATGACACCCTTAAGAAAGCAGCCATCCAAGCCAACAAAAGGTCTAAGGCCTGAGAAGAATGCATCCTTTTGCGCTGCAAACCTGATATACATATACTGAAATAGAGACACCGGTGGTAGTGGAGCCAGTGAAGGACGCTCAGATTCAGAATTTTTTGCCTTCGTCCACCCTGGGCTTCCTTCTATAGTACTTATCTTAACTCGGCTACCTAGGTTGTTGTTTAGAATGACACTGCCATAGTCTCGTAACCTATAATACTGACTTGCAGCCTCACCATGAATTCTCTTCTTTGCTGGCCTCTTTGCAGCATAGCATTGTTTAATAGACACTTTGGCTTGCAACTTCTTTTGCAATTTCTTGAACATGGCGTCCACTTTCCAATCAGGATTATCCCTGAAGTCGTCAATGAATTTGTCAACTAGGAACCTACAAAATAATTTGCGAACAGTATGATGCATCAAAAAAATAGCCAAGTTATCAATTAAACAAATAAACAATGATGTAAATAACTCAAACATACTTAGCAGTCACTAGATTATTGTCCCACTTTCTTGGACACTGGTGCTTCGAACTCCACGTCTTGATCTGGAATACACCTTCATCATTGATCACAGAGGCATGGATTCTAAAGGCACATCGCTCTGGACATGCCAAACTCACTCTCTGTTTGTTGTTCTTTGTATAAATATAGTTAAACCCGCTCTTTATACTCCATTCTTTCAAAGCCCTCCTTAAAATGACCACATTCTTGAACTTCATTCCAACACCTAAAATCAACTTATCGTTTGCATTGACTTTTCCATTAAACCAAGGGTATTCAATTCTACCCTCATCATCTGAGTCATGTCTCACATCTAACAACTCCGTGCCACCTAAAATGACAAGATCAAAATCATCAACCTCATCTTCATCTACTGCAGCAGCCGTGGGCAGAGGTTCATTATCCACAACATCAACCTCGTCTGCAGCTGTGGGCAGTAGATCATTGTCCATAACATCCACCTCTTCTTCATCTACTTCAGCATCCATGGGAAGTGGATCCTCGTCTTCATTTACATCCTCATCATGACTTGGAACATAAGATTCATCATCATCATCATCGCTTTCCTCCCACGATGTACTGTCAAGATCCCCACCCTTAATCTTTTTTGCACACACAAAGCCTTCATTATCATCACTCCAATCCTCGTCTACAAATTGAGGTTACATCTGTTCATTTTGCAGATCTTTGTCCGTCACTAAGGCAACCTCAAGCCTCGACTTCAATATTTCAAGACTACCAGCATCATCACCTGCTTCCACGCCGAAAACATCAGTCAATGGATAATTCTGCTGCACCCTGATCATTTCAATCACTGATATAGCGTCTTCAATTTCCACAATTACTCCATCACCACTAACATCCCCTTTCTTATACCATAGACGGACAGTTTCAATTTTCAAGCTTTTATGATAAAAGTTGTGAATGTTCCAAAAACCAAACCTGTCAACGTCGTATCCAACACTCATCTCGAATACTTCACCTCCAACATATTTAGTACCTCCGTCATCCCACCTTCCACCAAAATTGAAGCGAATGTAAATTAGGTCATCCATTACACACCTGAGGATGAACAACACAACAAAAATGTCAGGGGATAACCGGTATCAGATTTAACAGACCAAAAAATTACAATAATTATCGGACAGCAAAATCCCTAAGTCGACAAAACCAACCAAATAAATGTGACGTGTCTAAGAAGAATGTACAAGGAAACGAGAAAACGAAAGCCCATATACCTTGAACAGAATGTCAGGTTGAGTCGCGGATCGAAGAAATGAAACTGTCGTGTACTGTCGGGTCTAGGGTTTTAAATGGATGGCCTGGAGAGACATTGTTCGCGGCATGGGGAGGATTCGTGGGCAGAAGAGGGGAGGAATGGCAGGGGAAGAGCGAAGGACAAATATAGAAGGTGATTCGATGAGGGAAGAGGGCGAAGGTGATGATTTTGAGACCCAGGAGCCGGAAAGGGGAAGAAGACGAAGACGAAGTGACCCAGGAGTGGAGAGGGAAGAGAGAAATAGGGCTTTTATAGTATTCGAATAAGGGGTTTTGAAAAAATATGAAAAATTTTGGGATCAAAAATGTAATTTACCAGACGACACGTAATCGTCGAAATAAGCCATATTTTGACACGTGTCAGCCACGTGGATACTAAAACGACACTGTTTCGACCATAGTTGGCCGGGCAGAAACAATGGACCTGCCCGGGAAAAATTGTGTAAACCACAGGGTACTAAAGTCCCAATTTGAAACCACACGGCCTGAATTCTGAAAGTCTAAAACCACAGGATACTAAATAGGACTTTTCCCTACAAATAAAACAGATAAACATGATCGTCAGCATATCCTCCTCGGATCGTGCGCTGGCCAATCATCCTGCTTTATCTTTTTGTCGATTACAAGGAGACAAATCTGCCTCGTGCTTCACGCAGTCAAGCACGAGTGTCTTCCTGTCCTTTTTCTTTCTCGATGGGCTTAAGTCGAACTTTACATTTCGAGCCCAAAACTGTGCAACGGCTACCAACATGTTTGGTTTGGCCCGCCTGATGAATGTTCAAGATCAAATGCTTCCATTTCTTTCAGGTCAGCTGCTTCTTCCTCGTGATCATTGATCTTCAACATCCCTCTATTGTTCTAGTGGTAGGGGAAAGGACAAGGGAGCCTGAGTACATGTTCTTTTTTAGGTCTGAGAACATACTTGACCTAATATACCTCCGGTCCTTGTTTATTTTAATCCGGCTCTTATACTTTTAGCAATAATCCTAGATCAAGCAATCCAGTTCCTGGTGGGTTTTGTAAGCAAATAAGACTCAAGCTCTTCCTTTGGATTGGTCAGTATTGCACCCTTCGGAACTAATTATCTTTATCCCTAGAACAATTAATTGCTTGATTAGACAGAGAGTTATGTGGGGAGAAAAAAGGGAGGTGCGGAGAAATAAATTGATATTAATTTTATACAAAATAAATACGATAAGAGGAAAATAAGTTATGGGATTTCAATCTCTATTTCATGGGGATGGATTGGGTGATGCTGCGCTCCGAGCAGTACCAAAAGATATAAATAACAAATTTGTAATATCAAATAATAATTTTGGAAATAAGTTAAAATATGATAAGCAAATATTGAGTCCATTATCATTGCTTCACCCATTCCAGTATCTTTTGTTTCAATAAAGCGGAACATCAAAATCCATAAAACAGAACACCAAAAAATCTCTAATAAATTTTTTCAATCATAAAAACTGATTTTCTTCCTAAATAAAATATTTTTAGGGTCTAAAAGTGGACAAACCGTCTTCGGCTATTTGTCACCATGTGGAGCTCAAAAAATTAAAAATAATTCTCGATTCGAACACCCGAACATCAACGTATTGCTCAAAGATTTCCAAAGGCAAAAACACAAGAACACATCAATTTCAAAGGAAAAAATACAAGGGCACATCAATTCCGACGTAAAAAAATACAGCAACACATCAATTTCAAAGACAAATCAGAAAAGATGCCATAGATAAAAAAAACGATTTGACCCCTCAATTGGTCCTCCTCCTCCGCCGACGTGCCAAGCCAGAAAAACTGGACAGTTGGAAACAATAAAAACATCATGGTAATCAATATCCATCCATAGCATGAAAATATAATCACACAGCTTTATCTACAACTATTTACTACCACTAACAACGACATCAAACAACACTTATGTTGAAGATAAATAAGACATCAAATATGTGCGTCCCCGAGTCTGCCTCCACCGTCAACCATCACCTCGACCACTCCCGCTCTGACAAGATGCTCAAGCAGCTCCCACACTTCGAGCTCCACCTTGACAAAATCTACAGCAACCATAAGTCTTCCTCGTAGTTTCCGCACCAGCCCTCCTCATCGCCGCCAAGCTCTTAGTGATGCCCGGAAGAATCAAGTAATGAGGTGGATGAATTAGACCTTCGGGATGGGATTTTTTACCTATCTCCATTTTGTAAAATTTGGGCAATATCAAATGGTATTTTTGAAAATTGAAATGAGATTGCAATGGAATTTTGATTGAGGCACTAAACACTTGATTTTAGAAATACTAGGGACTAAATAATATTATTTTAACTTAATTGATCTATTTATTGAAATAATAGAAACATTTCACTATTTTGCCCTTCAAATTATCCCTCAAAATTTTGTAGCTAAAGATTCAACCACGCCTAGACATAGAGGGTCAGATATTAACTAGTTCAGATTGGAATCATCGTGCCAAAGACAAATATTAACTTGTACATGTTAGCTCGTATATAACAATCAATTAGACCAACCATTAAATTCCGGTCGTAATCGACATGATTTTTTAGAATATCTAGGATTGAACGATATTCGATTTTGTTAATGTTGTGAGTAAATTTTGGTAGAAAGTCGAAAAAAACTCAGGAACGGGTTTGAAGTAGTCGTTCCAAGAGTGATTCGAACAAAAGGAAGAAAAGATAAAATATGGGGAAAAGAGGAGAGAATAATCAGATAAGAGTAGGTAGGAAAGAAAAGAATTAGCAGAGGAACAAGATATTTATTGAGAATGAAGGGGGAAGGAGAAAAGGAGAAACATAAAACATAAAAATTACGAAGCTAAGGGTTTTTAAATATGATGTATGGTGTTGTGGTTGTCCCTCCATGCCTGCCAAAGTTCTCATTATATAGGGAAAGATGCCTAAACTAGCCCCGGCCTAATACAGAAAAATTTGGCTAATACAGAAAAACTTAACATAGGAAAATTCAATACTGGAAAACATAATACAGCCCTGACCAACTTCCTAAGCCATACTTCAAGCTCTTCGCCTCCTCTTTTCCCAATTAAGCCACAAAAATCGTCACCCGCGCTAGTACCCAAACTTCCGACAATAGTAACCCGATTTGGATCTCTTTTCGTGACAAATTTGGAAAAGTTAAAAACTAAAAAGTTGTAGATCTATGTCTTCTCTTTTTGTAGCTTTTAAAATCGTACCAATCGAATACTTCAGTATTAAGATATATCTATTTTATCGTGATAGGATTGAACAAATCTATGAATCAATTTTCTGCTCCAACAATGGCCCCCACACGTCAATGTTTTGACGCTAGAAAAAGTATTGACGTGTATCTATCCTTTAACGTGCAAAAAATTAACTCCACTCCGTATATAATCGGCTAAGGCAAGACTATAATAATTAGATAATTTACTATCAAACTGGTCGAGACTTAGCCGTTGTAGGCATGCTGATGATCACCTTTTTAATAATAGGCTTTTGCGGCTAAGTAGGAGCTCTGTGCCCTTCGTCAAAAAGATCATACAATTATTGTTAAAGGTCTCTAAGCTTTTACCTTTTCTTTTGAATTTTTTGCTCCAACCTTCTTCGTTGAGTCTCAGTGAGAGTCGACCGATGAGACTCCAGACATTTGCTCCCCAAGTGTAGGTTTGGCTTTTTTGGCACCTCCTTACGTATAGGCTTTGTATGGTAACTTCGATACCTTGTAGGCCAATCACTCCTTGTGGGTCATGTCTTATATGGTCTCTTCTTGGACCGCATAAGATCTTCCTTGGGCACTCAAAACCTGAAGGACTTCTTTTTCTGGAGAACTCCTTGCTAAGTCGCTAATCGAGTGACCATGTCCCTCTTTATCCATGCATATTCAGGCCACCTCTTGTCGTTGCTAGCTGATTTTGACCGTGTGACTTGAGGAAACCCTTTGTAATTTGAAACCTTTAGCGGTCCATGTTAAACTGGCATGTTTGGTTGTTGCTTCACCGTACTTTTGCTTGGTTGAGGAGGAGTCAAAGACTTGACTTCATCATCATCTATCTTCTTCACTATATGCATGTCTTACCCCCCGGTTGGGATAATTGTGGCTGATGTAGGAGCTTCAACTACAATATTGCAGTACTTTTCATCCCCCTCAGGAAAGATTGAATTTCCACTGATATTTCAGCGGTAGACTTTCCCCCCTAGTGTCTCCTTGTTGAGTCGGGACAAAATTAGACAACCAAAGATGGTTCTTTGCGCATGGAATAAGTTGGGATTTGGTCATCTGTAGTGATTGACTTGGTGTAGGCTCTAAAATTCTCTTTGCTGGTGAAGGCCGAAAGATTTCCTTATCCGGTGGAGGCTCGAAAGATTGCCTTTGATATGGCACTTAGGGTTGTCTCAGTTTTTGATGGGACTTGTGCCATAATTGGCTCTTCCTTTTCCTTGAATGCGGGTCTTGCAAGCTCGATTGTCATGGTGTCAGCCAACTGTAGACTAATCGTTTGTTTGACCTCTCAAAAAGTCAGGATAAAGTGTTACATTGATCCAACCGATTCATGTATAACTGTTTCAATTCTAGTCTGGGAACTGTGTGAGTCAAAAACTCTTCCGTATTCAATTTTGTATATGCCACTTGATGCTACCTCTAGTGGGTGATTTGAAATCGAGTTGGCTACATGTCTTGCCACATACCCGGTATTCTCAAGCCTTCTTTCCAACTATTGAATCGCCTCCTCACTAATGGAACTGATATTAGGTACTTGAGGTATTTTATTGTTTTGTGCCACGCAGTCATGCTCAAGGTTTTATCATAGTCAAACCAAAGGCCTCCAACATGGTTATAACAAAACCACCTTTAAACTTTTTCACTGGCCTCCTCAACAGTCTCTCGATTAGCAGCTTTGAAATAAAAAATATGCGACAACCTCTCCTTCGTAGTCATGAAAGATGTCATCTTTTTAGATTGACTAACCTTCGATATCATGGACGTAAATTTCTTGCCTGAACTCCGATTGAAGCAATCTTGGTGTCTCCAGAAAGCCGAGAGACAGATCTTCAATTTTTTCAGAAATAGCTATCTCCTAATTCGGCTGGGAAAATGCCCTCCAAAGCTGACTGGACTTTACAATCTTATAGACTGATCAATCTTCAGTATTTTGATCGTAACTTTCTAGTCCAAACTTCGATTGCAGCATTCTTGGTGTCCATTGCAGTCTTCAGTATGTTTTTTTTTCTAGATCTTAACATAATTATCTTAGTATTTTGTAGATTATTTAACCTTGATTTATTTTTATAACCATATAAATGTTAAGGATTTACTTGATGAAGTAATATCTACAAATGCTTCCACCAAAGTACATACCCGTTTATCTCCCTCGCACTTTCTCAAGTTTGAACCCAATTTTTTTGTAGCTTTTCTTCATACTAATACAATTTTTGTGAATATTAAGTCAGTCATATCTTGTCACTTCACATCTCAAAATTTTGCTTAATCCAATATAGGTTTCAAAGTTTTCATACCATATGTACTCATATTCTCATATCTTTTTATCCTCTATTTTTTTAGAGAAATTTACTTTATTATATTTTTTTTACTGAGTTTATGTTGTCTCAAGTCATATCTTTCCATTCATTTCTTTCTTTGAGTAATTGTCTGGTGATGATATATCTAAAATTTCTCTTATACGAATAACATTTATTTCCCACACTTTTTTAGAGCTTGTACAATATTATCTCATAATTAGTGTGCTTATTGTAGCTATACATGATTTGTAGATTATCAAAATTTTATGCCATATCTCTACCTCATATTCTTCAATACTTAGGTTATATGCATGAGATCATTATCTGATTACACAAAAAAACTTTACTCAAATTCAGAAGGCTTCTATCTAGCCTCTGAATCATTTGTCGAACCAATAGGCAGAATTTTGTACTTTTCTTAGAACTATGTTCTATTCAAAGTTTTTGTTGTTGAACTACAATGTCAACAAATATTGAGTAACTTATCGTATCAAAAGTTCTCTTTCCAAATTTATAATCATAATCCAAACCAAATATCATACTAAATCTTAGCTTCCTCAAAGTACTCAAAGTTGTCTTAGTAATTTTATTTTATTGTAACTTAATCTCGTAATTCTCATTCATAATTAATCTCACATTACTTTTCCAATATATTTATTTCCAAAGCATACTTATGACTTAATTTCTCAGATATTCACCTTTCACACAATGTTGTTCATATCTTCCTCTTTTCAAACATATTTAAACTCAAAAGAACATTCTCAATGGATAGATAAACAAACTAGAAGAGTTCACAAAGACATAACTCAAACATTCGGTGAGGCTCCAACTGATAGCCCAATATATACATAGGAAGAAATCAAATATATAAGGGTGTTTAGATGATTTGGACAAAGTGGTGATCAGTCACCTCATCAAAATCTCACCCAAGGAATGATTTTCATATACATAAATATACGTACTCAAATGGGCTATTTAAAGGAATAAATATACAAATGGTACAAGAATCCTCACCAAAATGTAGAATGAGTGCCTTTGTGATAAAAACAACACATCACATAAATTACTCAAATAAGAATCTCAAACACAAACATCTCAAAAAACTTTCCAATTAATCACATCATAATGTTCAAACAGAAACAAATCTTTATTGACACGAAAAAGATTAAGGCACGAGCAAACGACACAGATGGAAAGGACACAAAGATATGAGGAATTCTATGCTTTGCAGTACAACTTAAGATACTCGACACCCAATAATTCAGATGAGGCTCTAACCTAGAGCTCTGACACCACGTCTGTCACGATCCAAATCGGTGGTCGGTGACCGACGCTAGACTTCGACCAACCTCATTGGCCATTTCACTTGTGAGACTTTGAGCTTCTCACAATAAACCTTGTATCCTTTTATCTTGAAACTAAATAAAATACAATTTACTTGGATTATTTTAAAATCCTTATGAATGACCTTAGTTTACTCATTCATCTCTGAAACTATTCCAAACAAGCTTATAACCCTAATTATAAGGGATATAATACACTTGTATCTCCATTATACCAGATGATTTACAACACTAATAATCCAAATTTCTTCCACATAGAATCTTAAGAAGTTTCAAGTTTATTGATCTTAATTTCATGTCATATGAATTTTATTCTCTGTGTAAATTTCAAATTTAATTCTTTTTGGTTCCTAAATTTATATGTGTCCACTGTATTATCAAAGAAGAAATTCGCTTTAACAACAACCATACAGCTCATGATCTCCAAAACTTGAATTCCATAACCTTCCACTATTTTTAAGTCTATTAACATCCTGTTATAGATTCCAATCTCCCAGCAATGTCTTTCTTTACCATCAAACCGCCCATTAGAGTAAACTTAACATCCAACTAGTAGTTGTATGAAGTTCGTAACTTTAATTATAAGATCTTCTTATGTTTTTATTCATTATCCATATACCCTAAATATTTCACTAAAATTATAAGCTTATCTTTCATAACGCTGAGTTCATAATATTTATAACAACTTTCATCTTGTGAGCAGACCAAATAGCATATCGCTACATCTTAACGCATACACTAAGTTCCAATGGTTGTGTTGACTATATCCTCTTCCATCAGTACATGACCTTATGTCATTCTTATAATCAAATGAAAATACCACAAAATATTTTTGAACCTACAAAAATCTGTATCCATCAAAATTGCTCAACTCTTTTTTCTTGAATAAAATTATACTTAATAGTGGTTTAAACGTTAACACTTTCCTCATTGTAGAGTTATCATATTACTCAATCTTCTAAATACAAACTATTTCATCATCTACCAAACTTCTAAAAAAAATTTTCTTTCCCAACTTAAGTCTTATTCCCCTTCCAGGTGTCCAAAATATTCCTTTTACACTTATTCAATATACATTGTATAAGTTGCAACAAACTTCATACCAAAACTCTTAGATCTTAGCAAATATCTCTTATATCCAAATTACCATCCCCTTCAAAACTTCAAGACTTCATTCTTCAAAAGAAACTAGCATACTTCGATAATTTTATCTTTATTAGTACATAAATTCTCTATTTCTCAACTTAATTATCTTGGTGTTTCGTAGATTGTTCAACATATATTTTCTTTATAACCACACAAATGCTTAAGAATTTACTTGATGGAGTAGTATCTTCAAATACTTTCATCAAAGCACATACCAGTTTCTATCTCCCTTTCATTTTCTAAAGTTTAAACCCAAATTTTAATTTAAGTTATCTTCATACTAATACATCCTTTGTGACTATTAAGTCACTCATATCTTATCACTTCACATCTCAAAATTTTGCACAATCCAGCATAGGTTCCAAAGTGTACATGCCATGAGTAATTCTATTCTCATATTTCTTTCTCCTCTAAATTTGAGAAAAATTTACTTTATTATATTTTCTTTACCGAGTTTATGTTGTCCCAAATTCATGTTTTACAAGTCATATCTTTTCGTTTATTTATTTCTTTAAGTAATTATATAGTGATGATATATCTCAAATTTAACTTATACAAATAATATTTTCGTCCCGCTATCTTATAGAGCTTACATATACTATCTCAATATTTGTATGCTTATTGTAGCTATAAGCTACCTGATTTATAGATTATCAAATTTTTGTGTGAGTATTGTACCTCACATTCTTCAAGACTTAGATTATATACATCAGATCATTATCTGATCAAAAAGAGTTGCTTTACTCAAATTTAGATGGCTTTCCTATAGCCTCATAAATCTTTTCACTAATCAATATGTAAATTTTGTAGTTTGGTCAAAACTATTGACCATTTATACTTTATATTGTTGGACTACCTTCTCCTTGAGCAATTTATCTTATCAAAAATTCTCAATGCCAAAATTCATAGCCACAATTCAAACCAAAATGCATACTCAATCATAACTTCCTCAAAGTATTCAAAGTTGTAAAAGTAATAACTTAATTATAATTTAATTCATATATCACAATCCCATAATTCCATTCATAATAAATCTCACACCACTTTCTCAATATATATTTTTAAATTCCAGAGCACACTTAAGAATTAGTGTTTCATATATTCTTCTTCCACACAATGTTGTTCATAACTTCCTCTTTTCAAACATATTTAAACTCAAAAGAACATTCTCAATCCATAGATAAACAAACATAGAAGAGTTCACAAAAACATAACTCAAATATTCGGTGAGACTCCAACCAATGGCCCAATATATACATAGGAAGAAATCAAATATATACGGGTGTTTAGATGATTTGGACATAGTGGTGATCAGTCACTTCATCAGAATCTCACCCAAGGAATGATTTTCACATATATATAAATATATATACTCAAATGGGCTCTTCAAAGGAATAAATATACATACAGGACCTGAGTTCTCACCAAAATGTAGAGTAAATGCCTCATCATATAAAAAATGTATCACATAAATTCCTCACATAAGAATCTCAAACATAAATATCTCAAACAACTTTTCAATTCATCACACCATCATGTTCGAACAGAAACAAATCTTCCTTCACACAGAAAAGATTAAGGCATGAGCAAACGACATAGATAGAAGGGACACAAAGATATAAGAAATCATATGCTCTGTAGCACAACTTATGATACTCTACACCCAATAATTCAAAGAAGGCTCTAACATAAAGCTCTGATACCACGTCTGTCACGACCCGAATCTGAGGTCGGTGACCGGCGCTAGACTTCGACTCCTTTACTCACATCTGAAATCTAGCCAGCCTCAAATGTATTTAAATTTTATAATCACAAGCCTTTAAACGTAAAATTAAAACTTAATAATCTTTAGTTTCATATTCTAAGTTTACAAAATATTTGACAAGCTTTTCCTTTTTAATACATACTCCCAAGATCAAAACAAATCATGTGACTACGGAGCTTCTAGATCAGTGAGAAAAATATAAACTAGAGACCTCCAGACCAGTCCCGGAGAATAAAGCAGACTTGGTACGATCAGAGTAGATCTCTGAGGCAATACAATTCGTATTCGAGTTCCTGCAAAACTGGTGAGAGGGGGAATGAGTGTTTTGGAACACCCAGTAAACAAATAAGATATCCATCGCAATTTATTTAGCTACTCGATGCACAAACATACCTAACACATGCAAATGACTAACATGGCAATTAAATCATGTACATTAACATAAAGTTAAACTTACACGACCAAATATTAACATATAATCACAAAAGCACAGAAACATGAGCAAACTACGAAATGTTTGATACCGTCACATAATTGAACACATGAACCCATAATTCCAAAATTAAATCACAGCACTGGATGAATATTCAGCAGAATCTAAATCATGTCATTCCCTCTCCAACACGAGGATACCATATCTCAAAGGTACCTTCATCAACCAACCTCCTTAGCCAAATAGTTCTGTCCGTCGGAAGGCAACCATATCATATCAGACCAACCTCATTGGCCAAATAGTTCTGCCCGCCGGAAGGTAACCATATCATATCAGACCAACCTCATCGGCCAAATGGTTCTGCCCGCCGTAGGCAACCATATCATATCAGACCAACCTCATTGGCTAAATAGTTCTGCCCGTCGTAGGCAACCATATCATATCAGACCAACCTCATCGGCCAAATAGTTCTGCCTGCCGTAGGCAACCACATCATATCAGACCAATCTCATCGGCCAAATAGTTCTGCCCGCCGTAGGCAACCATATCATATAGCGAAGCTATCTATATTATATAGTTCTTCGTATCACACAAATTCATAGGCTCCAAACGAATCAAATAGGTCCAATGAACAAACCAACATCTCCAGTGCCCACTGGAGGCTAAATTAAGCAAACACTTACAAATCATAATGTCACATCATAATGCTCATATAAAAAATGCACAATATGCACTAGCAATACCATATTCAAATCATAAAAAATAAATAGAGTATGCCAAAGAAAGCACGAGTCACATATTATTTGTTTACCGTATGCGACCATTGAGATAATTTTCCAATATATGGGTCTGTCTTTTCTCGACCCTCCGAGTTCAAACAGGTGCTTAAGCCATCAAAGTACAATGATAAATTCTCAATCCTGCAACAACCAACGACCAACCAGTTCCCATATCATACTATTCATCTCATTTCCTATCCAATAACAATCTTTCAAATTTCTCAAATTGTTAACCTTTAGTCCGCTTCTTCACGAAAATGAACTTTCTGTTACTATTGAATGAATAACAATTATATCTTTAGTTCCACTAAATGCTCAGTTTCCTTTTCTTTGTTCTCTTTAGAAATCTTAGGCTCTGCTGTTCCAAATTTTCTTATCTAATTAAATTCTTCATGAAAGTTAAGTGTTTCATCATTACACATACATATTTTTCTCAAGCGTAAAGTTTCAACATCTAAATAGTTCTCCTTAGTCACTTCTATTCTCTTCTTCATTTCTATTTTTTTTTTCAGATCATGAACATGGAAAACTTGCAGGTTCTATTTTTATTAACCAATTACACATACCACGGTTGATATTAAATTTGTAAATTACTACAAATCAAATATTGAATTCTTCCAGTTAATATTCCAACTCATGAACAAAAGCTTACCTCAGCCACTTATTTATCTTTATCGACTCCTTCTACTTTCCTTTTCTTGTTTCAGTTTTCTATTCCTTTGTTTATTTTATGGGTTTTACTTTGTTTCGGTAGTGAGAGTTACTGGGAGTAACAAAGATCATTAATTCCTTTTATAACAAGATTTCAGATTTGTATTACCGTGGACAACTCAAGTGGTTGCCACGTTTTGACTATTTATTTTCCTATTTCACTTTTATATATTTTTAATTCTAACTTATCCTATTTTATTTGGTTGACCTTATCTTCTTTCTTTTTTGTTCCATGACATTCCTGGAATCCTCTAGATTTACCTAGCTCTTATCCCATTTTGTGGTGGTTATATGATCTCTAACTTACTGAATTCTTATTCCACTTTATGATTAAATATATGTTGTTCTCGTGGCAAATTTGGTTAGTTGCCACGTTCTTTATTCTTTCCTTTATCACCATGTTAGTACACATGGTAAAACTAAACCACCTCATGCTCACTTAATTTAGTATAGTGAAATTGTTTCCCAAAATGTCAATGTTCTCTTTCCACCATTTTTTTATATTTATTTACTATTAGTCATGATTTCCAATTACGAATGTGTGATTCTATATCTTATTCCGCTTAAGGTGATTGTCACGTCCATTACCAACACTGCAAACTATTGTAGGTCAAAATAGGTTTCAATTAATTTTCAAACGATCAATTTATGTGAATATTTTAGCATATTATTATTTTGCTGAATTGCTTAGCATACTTGATTAAATCTAATTAAATTTACTTAAAATAGTCAGGTATTACAGTTTGATTCACGTTTTTCAAATCAACCAGCATTTTCCTTCATTTACTAATTTTTTTTGCTAATGATACTCTCATTTTTGCTAAATCTAGTATTGCTGAAGTAGAATCTTTGAAATCTTTACTTCTTAACTTCTCTGTTTGTTCAGGACAAGACATTAACTTTCAGAAATAAAGCATCTATTTCTCTTAATGGGAATCTATGGAGAACATGGAGCACATCTCTAGAATTTTAGGAGTGAGGGTGATGCAAATGCATGAGAAATATATTGGCTTGCCTTCTTTATGTGAGACGTCTAAAAAGGAAGCCCTTAACTTTGTTTTTGATTAAAATTAAGGAAAAAAATCTAAGTTGGAACCAGAATTTGCTCTCTATTTCTGGTATGGAAGTTCTTATTAAATCTATTTTTGTTGTTATTCCATGTTATGCTATGCAGTGTTTGTTATGAATCCTCTGACCTTATCTGTTATGACTCCAATTCATGGATATGTGATCTTCTTCAATCCCTCTTCTCTCCTATTGAGATCTCTGAAATTGCTAAAATTCGTATATGTGTCAGAAATTATGATGTTGTAGCCTCGCACTGACCGGCATCAACTTGTAATGTTGCTGGTAGCAGAAAATTATCTGGGAAGAGCAAGTAGGGTCATTTGCACCTGTTGTTAGATTTACATCAATTAGGGTCATTTTAGCTATGGTTGCTAACATGAATCTAGAATTACATCAAATGAATGTAAAGACTGTTTTTCTCCATGGACAATTGGATGAAGAAATCTACATGATACAGCCTGAGGGCTACATTCAAAAAGGCTGCGAACACAAAGTTTGCAAATTGAATAGATCAACTTATGGCCTTAAGTAGTCGTCTAGACAGTGGTATATTAGCTTTCATAATACGATCATGGCGTATGATTTTATAATGATAGACGAAGATCACTGTGTGTATGTTAAGCAATCAGGAAAGAAGTTTGTCATCATCACTTTATATGTTGATGACATACTTTTAGCTGGAAATGACATGGGATTTCTTGTCGAAATCAAAGATTGGTTATCTTCCAATTTTGAAATGAAAGACATGGGTGAAGCGGATTACATATTCGGAGTTAAGATTTCGAGGAATCGTTCGAAAAGGATAGTGTCTCTTTCACAAGAGACATATATTCGCAAAGTAGTAGAACGTTTCAAATGTGATCACAGTAATCCAAAGTACGTCCCATTGGTTAAAGGTCATAATTGTATAAAATACTTGTCCTCATTGGTTTGGTTGGCACCTTAAATGAAATTTTCTCCGGAAACTTTTTGGTCAGGACAGCTAAAAGATCAACCTCTTGAAAACGTCTGCATATGAGCAAAATAAATGAATGAGTACCTCAAGAAACCGCAGCGTCTAGATTAGGATATATGGTTTCTGCTTTGTGGACATGTCTACATTATCTGTAAAAAGTTGTTTGCAAAAGTGGAGTCTTTACCTCTAAACTTCTGGAAAATAAGAAAGTCATACTCTTCAAGATTCCTTAATTTGCTATCTGTTATACCTTTTGAATGCAGAAAGCAAAAACTCCCGATCTGGTTCCCGAGGATTCAGAGCCAATATGGTCACGAGGGGCACAGAGCTTTCTAACTAAAAGCAATGGAATTAAGCACAGAGTTCTAGGAACCGTTGATAAACTTTCTGATTACTTGGGAGACCCAAGGATTGGCCCTATATTGCTTCTGGGAGCTTTGCTGTCATTTGGCACCATTTGGTTATTGAGGAGCCAACCAACACGTCCGTCTCAAACAAATCAGCCAAGTCAAGCTGTTATGAATTCAGCAATTAGAGAACAAGATCGCACAAAGAACACGGAATAAGAGAATTACGTGGTTCGGCCTAGTGCCTACGTCCACGGTGAGAAAGGAGAACTTTTATTGATGGATCCGAGTCACAAAGCTATATCTAACCATAGGGTAACACGTCCTTATATAATAGACGAACCCTTGGTGTACAAGAAATCTATCTAGGTCAAATTAGGAGTCCGAAACAAGAGTCGAATCAAAACAGGAAAAATCTGCCGCTGAGGACTAGCGATCGCTAGTTGCCCAAATTTTCCACTTTTCTGTAACATGTGACTAGCGATCGCCATGACACTAGCGATCGCCAACCACCACATCTCGCCACACTCAACAATCTCTACCTTGGCGAGAAGTCATCCCGTGAAGAACCATGACGCTCCACCCGAACTTCAACAAACTCCACCTTGATGAGATACCGCCCCATGAAGAACTATGAGATCTTGCATTACCGACCGACTCTACCTGCTTGTAATACCTAACTATAAAGGTCAAACTTAGTTGAATTTTTATCAAGTATATTAATTTATTCGACAAGATAATTATATATTATATTGAAAAATAATAATACAAATTAGTGATCATAATATTTTAGGAATGTGATTCGATATAATTTAGATCGCTTGATTATTTAAGCTATCATCCGATCGTTTCAGTAAGTTCCCAAAATAGATAAGAATAACCAATAAAATAGGATAAGTTGGAATATATATATATATAGGCAAAGAAACGTGGCAACTGAAATGAAATTGGAAAAAGGTGGTAAGAGAAAGTAAAAGGTGGCAAGTGAAACTAGAGATAAAAACGTGGCAACTTTTGAAAGTGCAACCAATATGTAAACTCTCCACTCTAAGAATAGATAAGTATGTCTAAAATGGATAGATTTGTGTAAGTTCCACCGAACCAATCCAGAAAAAAAAAAAGAGAATTATTAGTGAAGGAGAAAATTTCACCGAAGAAGAAAGATGGATACAGAAAAGATATTCAACAAGGTAGTTGTTATTTTAAGATTATCTATTTTTTTGTGCATTAAAAAAATTAATACGGAGAAGATGGAATTTGAGAGGTTTTAGTTTTTAGTAACTAACGTTATCAATAAAATAAATTGATTATCTTTGAACCTCGTGAAAAATTAGCCACTGTGTTTATGAACTATGTAATTCATGCTTGAAGTTAGTGGGTTTTATTAGTACTGAGATGGACTTTTGAGAAAACAAAACAAAAATAATTAGAAAAAGAGAAAAAGTATAAACCGTAAGAAAAAGACGTGAACATGAGAGGTTTGGCATACAAGGCCATTGTATAAAAGAAGTGGAAATTTATGTGTGTCTGAATAATTGAAGAATTAGGCTTGTAAATATTTACCTGCTATAAAGAATTTAGTTAGATAAGAAAACTTAAAATAATTGAGCCAAAGATTAAGAAAAAAGAACAGAAGGGTTAAAGTTGGAAGCGGTCAAAGCTTATATCTTGGTTGACATGTTAAAGTTGCTCATCCTTAAGTTTCCATTGGATAACAGGACGAATAGAAAATAAGACTGTAAAAAGGAAAAATATGATAGGAAACTTGGAAAGATAGAGAAAGACTTAAAGGGTATATTAATTTATTTAGTGAAAACGACTAATATACATAGATTGAGAAGTGCAATGACGATTAAGTAGAGCACATGTTCAAAATGAAAATAGCATCAAGTTAGTTTCACGTGAGAAATTGAAATATATTAAGAGCGTCGTTTAATATGCGGTGGATCGAACTGATTTTGCATTTTACAGGCTTAAACATATGAGAAAATTTTGTTGGAGACAACGAATAGGTGGACACCTTATTCTGATGGTGGTCGTACCAAAAATGGTAAACAAATAATATGTGACTCGTGAACTATTTGGCCGATGAGGTTGGTCTGATATGATATGGTTGCCTACGGCGGGCAGAACTATTTGGCCGATGAGATTGGTTTGATATGATATGGTTGCCTACGGCGGGCAGAACTATTTGGCCGATGAGGTTGGTCTGATATGATATGGTTGCCTACGGCGGGCAGAACTATTTGGCCGATGAGGTTGGTCTGATATGATATGGTTGCCTTCCGGCGGGCAGAACTATTTGGCCGAGGAGGTTGGTTGATGATGGTGCCTTTGAGATATGGTATCCTCGTATTGGAAAGGGAGTGACAATATTTAAATTCTGCTGAATATTCGTCCAGTGTTGTGATTTGATTTTGGAATTATGTGTTCATGTGTCAAATTATGTGATGGTATGGGATGTTATGTAGTTTGCTCATGTTTCCGTGCCTTTGTGATTATATGTTAATATTTGGTCATCTAGTAAGTATGACTTTATGATAATGTAAATGTCTGCATGATTTAATTGCCATGTTAGTCATATGCATGTGTTAGGTATGTTTGTGCATCGAGTAGCTAAATAAATTGTGATGCATATCTTATTTGTTTACTGAGTGTTCCAAAACACTCATCCCCCTCTCATCAGTTTTGCAGGAACTCGTACACGAGTTGTGTTGGTTCGGAGATCTACTCTGATCATACCAAGTCCAATTTATTCTCCAGGACTTGCATTGAGATCTCCAATTTGTATTTTGCTCTTTCATCTAGAAGCTCCGTAGTTACAAGATTTACTTTGATCCTGGAAATGTTTAATTATTAAGAGTATATTAATTTTGTTTAATCGAACAAAGCTTGACAAATGGTTGTAAAATTTTGGTATTTAAAATCCAAGGTAATATAAGTTTTAGTTATAAGTTTAATGGTTTAAGATTTGTAAGAATTTGAATAAGTTTGAGGCTGGCTAGATTTCTTAGGTGATTAAAAGAATTGAAATCTAGCGCCGGTCACCGACCTCAGATTTGGGTCGTGACAGACTTGGTATCAGAGCATGATTTAAGCTTTAGATTTATGCTCAACTTTTAAGCTCTAGGTTAGAGCCTTGTTTGAATTATCGTGTCAATTATCTTAAGTTGTGTTACGGAGCATAGGATTTCCCATATCTTTGCATCCTTTGCATGTGTCTCATTTGCTCGTGCCATAATATCTTCTGTGTCAAAGAAAAATTATTTCTGTTTGATAATAATGATGTGATGAATATGAAATTTGGGCAACTATGCTTTGCTTGAGATGTGAAATATTTTATGTTTGAGATTTTTATGTGAGAAATTTTGTGATGCATTGTTGTTATCACAAGAAATTTACTCTACAGTATGGTGAAGACTCTCATACCATTTGTATATGGATTCCTTTGACGAGCCCATTTGAGTATATGAATTTATATATATATGAAAATCTTTCCTTGGGTGAGATTTTGATGAAGTGACTGATCACCACTTTGTCCAAGTCATGTATACACCCTTATATATTTGATTTTTTCCTATATATACTGGGCCATTGTTTTGAGTCTCACCAAATGTTTGAGTTATGTCTTTGTGAATTATTTGATTATTTTTCTTAGAGGTACATTAAGACTCTGACTTTAAGTTAAATATATTTGAAAAGAGGAAGTTATGCACAACGTTATATGGAAGAAGAATACATGAGAAACTAAGTCATAAGTATGCTTTGGAAATAAAAATATATATAGATATATACTCGAGAAGTAATGCAAGATTAATTATGAAATTTAAGTTATTTCTTTTACAACTTTGAATACCTTGAGGAAGCTAAGATTTAGTATGCTATTTAGTTTAGATTATGGTTATGGATTTGGAAAGAGAACTTTTGATAAGATAATTTGCGTAATGGTTATGGACTATGTAGTCTAACAGCATAAAGCATAAAAGGTCAATAGTTTTGACCAAACTACAAAGTTTACCTATTAGTTCGGTAAACAATTTAGGAAGCTCAAGAAAATCTATATGGAATTGAGTAAAGCTTCTCTGTGTAATCAGATAATGATCTGATGCATATAATCTAAGTCTTGAAAAAAATATGAGGTAGAGTTACAACATAAAACTTTGATAATCTACAAATCAGGTAGCTTATAGTTACAATAAGTATAATATTGATATGATAATGTGCATGCATGCTTTGTGAGAGAGCTTGAAAGAAATGTTATTGTACAAGAGAAATTTGAGATAAATTATCAATTAGACAATGACTCAGAGAGAGAAATGAACAAAAAAGATTTGACTAATGAAAATTTGATTTAAGTTAGCTCGAAGAAGGAAAAGAAAGTATGGCAAAGTAAATTTGGTGTTAAAATATTAATTTCGTAATGAATTTGTGTGAAATTTAATGAGATTATTTGGTTAGTGAAATATGAAATGAGGAAAGCCCAGAGCCTAAAAGGAAGTATGTTAAAGTAATTTATTTGAGAAGTGTAGAATAAAGAAATATGAGAATAGGAGTACATATGGTATGTAGATTTCGGAACCTGTGTCGGATTGTGCAAAATTTTGATATGTGAAGTAACAAGATTTATGTGACTTAATAGTCATAAAAGTTGTATTAGTATTAGAGAAAATTATAATAGAAATTGGGTTCCAACTTTAAGAAAATTTCACGATGATAAAAGTTCCTATATGATTTGATGGAACTATTTGTAGATGAAACTTTGTCAAGTAAACCTTCAGTGTACACATGGTTAAAAAGTGTAAGATGTCAATAAAATACTAAGATAAATATGTTAAGAACTAGAGAATCAAATTGACAAATTTGGCACAAGAGGTATAGTCTCATTCAATTATGCTAGTACCTTTTGAAGATAAAAGATTTAAAAGGGATGGTATTATGGATAGAAGAGATATTTGCTAAGATCCGTGTGCTTTGGTATGAAATTTGGTGCAGCTAATAATTTATCGATTGAATGAGTGGAAAAAAAGTAGATTATGGAAAATTCAAAAAGCAACAAGATTAAACTTGGAAAAGGAAATTCTTGAGAAGTTTTAGTAGATGATGAACTAGTTTATTTTGGGTAGCAAGATTGGGAAGCATGATGTCTTTGCCATAGGAAAAATGTTAACATTTGTACCACTATGAAGTATGAATTCATTCAAGTAAAAGACCTAAGAAAACTTAATGAACCAAGATTCTTGTGGAAGATGACTATAAAATGACATAAAGTCTGGCTACTAATGGAAGAGAATTGTAAGCTATAGTTTCTAAGTCAGAATTTTATCGGTAAAGTAAGATACCATTAGGAAGTTATGAATTTCTAAATAGAAAATTTGAGTAATTAAAGATGTAAAAGGTTATGGTAATATGAGAAAGTAAAAGTATTTATTTATGGTTAAACTAGAAATTACTGAGAAGATCTATCCATATATTTTGGCAATAATCAAAGATTTTGTCAACAATGTAGTAGATACATTTGACCTCGAGAAAACACTTAAGTTTTAAGTTGGGCCACAACGAAGAAATTTTGAAAATTAATAGATCAAATATGTGTACAATTTCACTCTTATGATTTGAAGATGTAATGTGTAAGAGCTGAGTATAACCATTAAACAATATAAGGATTACAAATTTGGTCTCACACTTTGAGGAGTGCTAGTATAAAACAACTGAGATATACAAATATATTCTACATTTAGTGCATTTAGTGCATTTTGGATAAGAAAGATTGAGGCCAATAAATGACAATAGAAAGATATATTTGATTACATTACATGACAATATTTGGTAATGAATGTACTGGAATATGCTATAAGTTTGGAAGTACTTTGAAATTTAATTCATTTGCCCTGAAAATTAGATCATTACTGTTATAACTTTGCTAAGATTATGCACTAAAAAAACAAAACAAAACAAAAATCAACTACGGCACCATTTACTCACTTAACCTAGGGAATACAAGTTTTGTTTGGTATAAGAATGTGAAAGTGCATTCGAGAAATTAAGTATCAATTGATTCATGGATTAATATTAGTTTTGCCCTTATGGATTTGAAGTAGTGCAAATCTGAGAAGAGATTTGAGATGCACAAAGATAATAAAATTTGGGGTGCACTATAAATAGGAAAAGTTAAGGAGAGATAAAGTGATTGAAGGACATAATACAATCAAGACTAAATTTGTTGGAGATACTTGGACATAATATTAAGAGATCATTAAGTTAGAGACTTTTCTTGGAAGATTTGACATTTGACATATGCTAAAAATTGGCCAATGAGGTTAAGTCGCTAGTCTTCATACACAATCTGCTGTGTAATTGATAAACTCAGAACGATGAGTAATTTAGCAAGTTATATAGAGCTATGAAATGTTTTGCCATTTAAGTGGTTTTAAGTAACTACGGAGAGTCAATTAGACACCCATTTCCTACTAAAGGTATAAGGTTATGAGGTACTTTGTGTAATGAATAGAAAAACTAATGTAATTTAAAAGGATAAGAAACATAAGAACGTCTAATAAATATTTGGTTTGTGTCGAATAAGTGATTCAATTATCTGGTATGGTAATTAATGGATCCAAAAGAATGGTTTGATTAGAAGTAATTCTCATATTGTACGTTGTGTACAATAATTGAACTTCTCTTTGAGGGAAAAGAGGTAAAATTAATTTTAGATTACTTTGCAGAATATATGTAAAGACTAAGTTTATTAAAAAAGAATTAAAGATGGAAGAATACATAACTTAATAAGAAGAAATATATGTTTGTTACTCAAGGGACTACTTATGAAAGGAGCAATGAGATTTGAAAGTAGATGCAGATCAATTCTAAATATATTGACAGAATTGAAAAACTGGAGCGAATTATGCTAATAGCGTATTGGTTGGCTTTGAAGCCACAAATATTTGAGATCGGGTAAATCTTAAATGCCAAAAAGATTTATTGATAAGAAAGTTTAAAGACTTTAGAATAAAAAAATCTGTCGGTTATAAAATAGAGAGAGAAAATATTTGTTCAGAATCCCTCACCTATATAAGAGGAGATATAAATTTAGCATCTATCTATTTGAATGCAAATTAAATTCGGGGACCGAATTTTATAAGGAGGGGAGAATGTAATACCTAGCTATAAAGGTCAAACTTAGTTGAATTTTTATCAAGTATATTAATTTATTCGACAAGATAATTATATATTATATTGAAAAATAATAATACAAATTAGTGATCATAATATTTTAGGAATGTGATTCGATATAATTTAGATCGCTTGATTATTTAAGCTATCATCCGATCGTTTCAGTAAGTTCCCAAAATAGATAAGAATAACCAATAAAATAGGATAAGTTGGAATATATATATATATAGGCAAAGAAACGTGGCAACTGAAATGAAATTGGAAAAAGGTGGTAAGAGAAAGTAAAAGGTGGCAAGTGAAACTAGAGATAAAAACGTGGCAACTTTTGAAAGTGCCACCAATATGTAAACTGTCCACTCTAAGAATAGATAAGTATGTCTAAAATGGATAGATTTGTGTAAGTTCCACCGAACCAATCCAGAAAAAAAAAAGAGAATTATTAGTGAAGGAGAAAATTTCACCGAAGAAGAAAGATGGATACAGAAAAGATATTCAACAAGGTAGTTGTTATTTTAAGATTATCTATTTTTTTGTGCATTAAAAAAATTAATACGGAGAAGATGGAATTTGAGAGGTTTTAGTTTTTAGTAACTAACGTTATCAATAAAATAAATTGATTATCTTTGAACCTCGTGAAAAATTAGCCACTGTGTTTATGAACTATGTAATTCATGCTTGAAGTTAGTGGGTTTTATTAGTACTGAGATGGACTTTTGAGAAAACAAAACAAAAATAATTAGAAAAAGAGAAAAAGTATAAACCGTAAGAAAAAGACGTGAACATGAGAGGTTTGGCATACAAGGCCATTGTATAAAAGAAGTGGAAATTTATGTGTGTCTGAATAATTGAAGAATTAGGCTTGTAAATATTTACCTGCTATAAAGAATTTAGTTAGATAAGAAAACTTAAAATAATTGAGCCAAAGATTAAGAAAAAAGAACAGAAGGGTTAAAGTTGGAAGCGGTCAAAGCTTATATCTTGGTTGACATGTTAAAGTTGCTCATCCTTAAGTTTCCATTGGATAACAGGACGAATAGAAAATAAGACTGTAAAAAGGAAAAATATGATAGGAAACTTGGAAAGATAGAGAAAGACTTAAAGGGTATATTAATTTATTTAGTGAAAACGACTAATATACATAGATTGAGAAGTGCAATGACGATTAAGTAGAGCACATGTTCAAAATGAAAATAGCATCAAGTTAGTTTCACGTGAGAAATTGAAATATATTAAGAGCGTCGTTTAATATGCGGTGGATCGAACTGATTTTGCATTTTACAGGCTTAAACATATGAGAAAATTTTGTTGGAGACAACGAATAGGTGGACACCTTATTCTGATGGTGGTCGTACCAAAAATGGTAAACAAATAATATGTGAATCGTGTTTTCTTTGGCGTACTCTATTTATTTGTCATGATTTGAATATGGTACTGTTAGTGCATATTTTGCATTTTTCATATGAGCATTATGATATGATATTATGATTTTATTTGATTAATTTGGCCCTGAATGGGCACTGGAAATATTTGGTTTATTCATTGGAAATATTTGATTAATTCAGAGCCTATGAATTTATGAGACATGAATAACTATATGATGTGGTTGCCTACGGCGGGCAGAACTATTTGGCCGATGAGGTTGGTCTGATATGATATGGTTGCCTACGGCGGGCAGAACTATTTGGCCGATGAGGTTGGTCTGATATGATATGGTTGCCTACGGCGGGCAGAACTATTTGGCCGATGAGATTGGTCTGATATGATATGGTTGCCTACGGCGGGCAGAACTATTTGGCCGATGAGGTTGGTCTGATATGATATGGTTGCCTACGGCGGGCAGAACTATTTGGCCGATGAGGTTGGTCTGATATGATATGGTTGCCTTCCGGCGGGCAGAACTATTTGGCCGAGGAGGTTGGTTGATGATGGTGCCTTTGAGATATGGTATCCTCGTATTGGAAAGGGAGTGACAATATTTAAATTCTGCTGAATATTCGTCCAGTGTTGTGATTTGATTTTGGAATTATGTGTTCATGTGTCAAATTATGTGACGGTATGGGATGTTATGTAGTTTGCTCATGTTTCCGTGCCTTTGTGATTATATGTTAATATTTGGTCATCTGGTAAGTATGACTTTATGATAATGTAAATGTCTGCATGATTTAATTGCCATGTTAGTCATATGCATGTGTTAGGTATGTTTGTGCATCGAGTAGCTAAATAAATTGTGATGCATATCTTATTTGTTTACTGAGTGTTCCAAAACACTCATCCCCCCTCTCATCAGTTTTGCAGGAACTCGTACACGAGTTGTGTTGGTTCGGAGATCTACTCTGATCGTACCAAGTCCAATTTATTCTCCAGGACTTGCATTGAGATCTCCAATTTGTATTTTGCTCTTTCATCTAGAAGCTCCGTAGTCACAAGATTTACTTTGATCCTGGAAATGTTTAATTATTAAGAGTATATTAATTTTGTTTAATCGAACAAAGCTTGACAAATGGTTGTAAAATTTTGGTATTTAAAATCCAAGGTAATATAAGTTTTAGTTATAAGTTTAATGGTTTAAGATTTGTAAGAATTTGAATAAGTTTGAGGCTGGCTAGATTTCTTAGGTGATTAAAAGAATTGAAATCTAGCGCCGGTCACCGACCTCAGATTTGGGTCGTGACACTGCTCCACCTTGTACCATAGATAACCACCACCAATAAGACCATCTCAACTTTCTCACCACCTTTTTCATTCAATCACTTGGAGCTAGCCCCCAAGCTCGAGCTTCCGAGCTTGCTTGGCGTCTTCCCTCCAAATTCCATTGAACTCTAACTAGCAAGTCCACATGCTGAAGCAAACTTATGACCAATAGATGCGCTCTCTATTTTCCGGTGAATCCCATACTCCGCAACCTCGAACTACTTTTTCGCTGGACCTTCTTGCCTTAAACCAATGCTACGTGCCATAGCATACAAAGGGCAACCTTTTGTTCCACCAAGTAGAACCCTCGACATGCCATGAACTCCACCGTTCGGCCTTGAGTGAGATACCCGATTCGCCCGTGGTGCTACCAACGGCTTCGCATTCCCCATGCAAAATCTACCCAACACCTTTGATGTGCACGTCCTTTTAGACAACCATAGCGGGAACTTGCTAACTTTGTCTTTGCGAATCTCAACTCTACTCAAACCATTCATGTCAAGCTTTTGCTCCATCACACAAGAGCTTTTCTCCCCTCTATCAGAACCCAACGAGGTGACTCCACCTACAACCGTGTTCCCCACTAACCTGTAGGTGTTTCTAGCATTCCTTTCACCCTTCATCACCACCACAGCATCCTTCTCCACCTCTATTAGCCCGCCTACAACATTATAGTTGTACCCACTATAATCCAAGGCTCCTAACAAGATCAAATTCTTCTACAAGTAGAACCATCACCCATAGTTACCATACCTGAATCAACGAACTTGTAGGTGTCGAACCACCCTCTCTTGGGCGTCATATGGAAAGAGCAAGCGCTATCCAAAATCCAGGAAACAGAATGCTTTGGACTTGACAAAACAGAAAGAAGATCACCATCCGACCTGTCCGAATGTGAGGCCACATTCACGGAACCTGATACTTTTTCCTCGCGATCCCGAGTTCTTCTTGGACAATCCTTCTTCACGTGCCCTTTTTCTCCGCACTCGAAGCAATTTCCCTTGAACCTCCTTGACCACGACTTGGATCCCTTCCCGTCTTTTGCTCCACTACGATTACCATGGCTACCCCTCACAACCAGCCCTTCCGCTTGTTCATCGCCATTTTTTCTTCTTTGATGAAACCCTAGCAGAGCACTTGTGATATCTTCCAACACCAGGGACTCCTTCCCCCAAGTTAGAGTTGTAACCAAATTTTCGTAGGAGCCAGGTAAAGAATTCAGCAGCAACAATGCCTTGTCTTCTTCCTCGAACTTCACATCAACCTTTCTCAAGTCACTCACAAGTTGACTGAAACCATTAATGTGTTGGCTCAAATTCGAGCCCTCATTCATCTTGAGCCCGTACAATCTTTGCTTAAGATAAAGCTTGTTCGACAAAGACTTAGACATATACCTTGCCTCCAATTTCTTCCATACCTCAGCTGGTGACTCCTCATCCATGACGTGATACATCACATCATCCGCCAAGCACAAGCGAATTGTCGCCACCGCCTTGGATCCCATCTCCTTCCACTCTTGCTCCTCCATCTTCTCGGGCTTCTTCTCCGAGAGCGCGATGACCATCCCTTGTTGCACGAGGAGATCCTTGACACGCCTTTGCCATAACCCAAAATTCGAAGAACCATCGAATTTCACAAGAGCAAACTTCGCGCCGTCCGTCATCCTCCAACCCAAGCTCTGATACCAATTGTTATGAATTCAACAATTAGAGAACAAGATCGCACAAAGAACACGGAACAAGAGAATTACGTGGTTCGGCCTAGTGCCTACGTCCACGGTAAGAAAGGAGAACTTTTATTGATGGATCCGAGTCATAAAGCTATATCTAACCATAGGGTAACACGTCCTTATATAATAGACGAACCCTTGGTGTACAAAAAATCTATCTAGGTCAAATTAGGAGTCCGAAACAAGAGTCGAATCAAAACAGGAAAAATCTGCCGCTGAAGACTAGCGATCGCTAGTTAACTAGCGATCGCTAGTTGCCCGAATTTTCCACTTTTCTGTAACATGTGACTAGCGATCGCCATGACACTAGCGATCGCCAACCACCACATCTCGCCGCACTCAACACAAGCAAATACCATGGTATTGCCTAATCGGTAGCTTAGAAGTGCACAGTAAACATTCTCTCGTGATTAACTATGTTGCGTAATGGTCGTCACGGATTAAGGCTATGCAAATCTGGCCGAGAGCTTTGGAGTCCTGGCTTTGTTTTCTAAGGTTTTCTAAGCCTAGGTTTGAAGCCTCTGGTACATGCTTGTCATTCCTAATATGTAGAAGCTCATGTCTAGTCACTGTCCGTCTTTATTCCTTCACCCTGATCCACACTTGTCTGGGACATTGAACATCTTGTGACTTTGCTTATTTCCCAGGATAAAGCCAGACCACGAAAAAGAGAGCGAGCAAATGCGATACCCACCCAATACATAACAAGCAATATCCCAACCTGACCCCAAACCAATTTTCTGTCAAGAGCAACCGTCGGCCAATTAAGGCTACCAACACCATAAGTAGGGATATGGGCAGGATCCGGGTAGGATTCATAAGACACAGGTCTTTACCCTCTTTTTTGAAGGTGGAATGATATTCTTACCCTTATCCTCTTTAAAAATAAGGATCTGGGAAGGATTCGAGTCCTAAAATACCGGGCAGGATCAGGACGATCTGCGGGTCCGTATTATTTAAAAATTATTTATTAATTTAAAAAAATTGAACCATACTTGATTGTGCTTTATAGCAATAATGTGCTCGAATAATATGAATGTAATTTATTCGTTCAGTAAAACAAATCGATATAACAAAATCACAAAAGAAAATCAAAAGAAATTCCAAGTTTGATAGGTTGAAATTGAGAATTTGGTACTAACTTTAGTAATTAATATATTAATATTATCTAAAAAATCAGAGAAAGATCCGGGCAGGATCCTATAGATTCGAGCAATATCCTATAGATCCATATTTATGTCCTTCTCCTTTTTTAAAATAAAGATCCGGGTAAGATTCGGGTTAAAATTTGGTCAAAATCAACGAATATTGAACCCTTCGAATATGGATACGGATAGACCCTCAGAATAAGGGTCAAATTTCCATCCCTAAGTCGATAAGCATTCGCCACAAGAACAACCGAAGCCATTTATCACGATGGAGCGACTCCAGGTAAAGCATGACGTCCTGCATCCTCAAATTAGACACGAGTTTGTCCGTAAGGCGCCTCAAGACCACTTTCAATAAAGTATAATTGTCCATTTGTTTGCCCCTAAAAACCCGCCGTTTCTTGCCATCGATATAGACCAACAAACAGCTGCAAATAGAGTAAAACCCCCAATCAGCCTTCCCCCAATGCACCAATTGAAACCGGCCAGCTTCATGATTTTATTCCAAATAATCGAAGCAAACTTGCAATGCATAAAAAGTTGGTCAACCGATTCAATTTTCTCATTGCATAGAACACAGGCCACCTAATTCCTGAAAACGGCTCCCACTCTGACCAGGTTGAGGTCCATCCTTTTGGTCTTTCCCCAGAGGATCCTTTTGTTTTTTTTTATTTGTCTTTCACTAAGTTCAAAGGCTCCTTTCCTAAAGATGGTGACTCCTCGAGCTCCGATCTGGTCAGGGTGTCAATTCCACAGGCCCAATGTGGGGTTGCTCCTTTTGCTTCGCCTGCACTTTTATTGGTGGCTGAAAGCTTCTTTGGTAATGATGGCAATGTCTTGTCAAAGTCGCCTGTTGGAGTCTGTTGCACTCCCTGTTCAAATTTGTCCCTCATTTCTGCTGGGTCCAAGAGTTGATCCCACGTGGACGGCTTTTGGTCTCGTCCAGGTTGAACTGTGGGCTTTTGGGGGGGTGTCACGACCCGAATCCGAGGTCGGTGACCGGCGCTAGACTTCGACTCCTTTTATTCACACAAAAAATCTAGCCAACCTCAAACGTATTCAAATTTATAATCATAAGCATTTAAACATAAAATTTAAAACTTAATAATCTTTAGTTTCATTTTTCAAATTTACAAAATATAAGCCAAGTATTTTATTTTTAAATACATACTCCCCAAGATCAAAAGAAATCGCGTGAGTACGGAGCTTCTAGATCAAAGAGCAAAATACAAACTGGAGACCTCGATGCCAGTCCTAGAGAACAAAGTGGACTTGGTACAATCATAGTAGATCTCTGAACTAATACAACTCATGTACGAGTTCCTGCAAAACTGGTAGGAGGGGGGATGAGTGTTTTGGAACACTCAGTAAACAAATAAGATATGCATCGCAATTTATTTAGCTACTCAATACTCAAACATACCTAACATATGCATATGACTAACATGGCAATTGAATCATGTAGACATTTAGACTATCATATCGTCTTATTTACCAGATGATCAAATATTAACATATAATCACAAGGGCACAGAAACATGAGCAAACTACGTAACGTCCCATACCGTCACGTAATTTGACACATGACACATAATTCAAATATCATATAGAAGAGCTGACGAACATTCGGCAAGATCTAGATAGTGTCACTCCAACCCCGACACGAGGATACCATATCTCAAAGGCGCCATCAGAAACCAACCCCGCCGGCCAAACAGATCATATCAGAATCCATTGTATCCTCAGTATATGTGCACATATGCCAACATCCCTGGTTGGTCACGGGTAGATCTCTACCTACTAGACGTCCAAATCACAGAGCGGAGCCATCCATATAACAGACTTTCATATCATAACAAATTCATAGACTCTCAAAATATATCAAACATATCCAGTGCCCCGCTGAGCAAGATTACACAAATTTTCACAAATCATAATGTCATACAAATGCTCATATGACAAATGTACAAATGCACTCACATTACCATATTCAAATCATGACAAATAAATAGAGTGCGTTAAAGAAAGCACGAGTCACATATTATTTGTTTACCAGTTTTGGCTTGGAAGTTATTTTGAATCCATCGTCCTTCCAAAATGCGCAAACCTCATTTTGAATTCAGAGTTCATAGTCACAACATCTCACTCAATCGTTCCTCAAATTTCGAAACCTGTTCATTTTTTTATTCACGTGTAATCTAAGTTTCTTCACCAAATCCAATATACTTTTTAACATAAAGAAAACATTTACTAATTTTAAGTTCACTCAAATCTTAGTTGCAGTTTACAACCACGTGAAGACAACTCCTTATTTGATTTTAATTAACTAAACAACAACTCCGTAGTTTTCTAGGTAGCGATTGCAAACTTTCAATATCTTTAATTAATTGCATATATTTAAATAGTTTGCTAATTAATTGTACGTCAACTGCTCTCCATATTGATCTTATTATATTATCCCAATATTAACTTTCCAACTTAACTAACTTGCCTACAATCGCTTCCTCTGGATGAATCAAATAAGATTCTTAGTTTCACCAACTCAAGCCACGTTTGAATGTAACACTTGCAATTTCAGTCCTAATGAAAAGTTATCATCCTCTTAATCAAACAATCAAGCAAGACATGAATTGGATAAATTTACCTTTCATTATCTCGGTAACTACTTCTTTCAAGTTTTCTATTTTCTTTTTCCTTCATATAATGGGCAGTAAACTTTTTGATCTCGTCTAGTAACTTTCTATATCCATTATTATTAATCAACCTAACCAATCACTCATGAAATTCTTCTTGCTCTAACATAATTGTTACCCGCAAATAAAAGTCATAACTAATAAAGATGAGCTTACCTGGCTTTCGATTAAAATCTTCCTTTATTGTTCCTCCTTTTCATACGTCTTCTTTCTCTCTATCTATTGGTTTGAGTTTTGTTTATTCTTTTCGTGCTTGTTTCGGTGAAAAGATGCAACCAAACAAACTTATATTCCTTCCACCAAATTTCTACCGCCTCAAATTTTCTTCTTTTTTTTTACCTTTATCCCTTTACTTTATTCGGTGTCAATTTATTTGACATCCATGTTTCTTTTCCTTGCCACGTTTCTTTGCCTATTTTTTTATTTTGTTGATTTCCTTTATTTTTCTTATGGTTATCTTTTAGTTTATAGTTATTTTTAATTGTGTCGCTAAAACTTATAAGAACCTCTAGGACTTTTAAGAACCTCTAATAATCAGTATCTGATTTACACCTTTCGTCTCCATTCTTTTTCTTTTTTTTAAATTTAATTCAGTTATTATCTTGGTATAATTTATGTTGGCGTCCATTATTCAATTGACACATTAATTCTTTCCGCATATTTCTAAAGAAATATTTTGGGTCCAAATCATATGTGATTCATTCCAAGAATATCTAACCTTATTCCAACAGATTAGAATTTCTAGGTCTTAAGCATTAGATTTTTATTTTATCGAATTACTTAACATACTTGATTAAACCTAACTAAATTTGACCGATATGGTCGGGTATTACATTCTCCCATCCTTATAAAAATTCGGTCCCCGAATTTAATTTTTATTGAAATAGATAGATGCTAAATTTATATCTCCGCTTATATAGGTGAGGGTTCTGAACAAAAGTTTTCTCACTCTATTTTATAACCGATAGATTTCTTTATTCTAAATCCTTTAAACTTTCTTATCAATAATTCTTTTTGGCATTTAGAATTTACCCGATCTCAAATATCTGTGGCTTCAAAGCCAACCAATATTCCATTAGTATAATTCACTCCATTTTTTTTCAATTCTGTCAATATATTTAGAATTGATCTACATCTACTTTCAAATCTCATTTCCCCTTCCATAGGTAGTCCCTTGAGTAACAAACATATGTGTCCTCTTATTAAGCTATGCATATAACATTCTTTAGCAGCTAATATAACATTCTGCTCTAATTGTGTTTGCTGAGTAGCGATGAATTTCTCCATTGCTTTCATAACTCTGTCTACACCATCACCACCCTGCCTCTCCATCTCAGAAGTAGGAACAGGAGCAACAGGTGGTGGAATCTCATCTCTGGTGACCCTACCAGCGGTAGTGGCCTTAACTGGTGGTGTAGTCTCAGATGCAACATCATTCCTCCGACCTTGGGAGCTTTCACCATGCTCCCTAACCGTATCCATACCACTACGTGTAACTGTCATATCCTCCTATACCAAGAAGTCAGAATTAAGTATACCAAAGGATGGGTACAACAAAAGAGGACAAGGATATGACAAATCCTATGCTCCATTATACAGAACACATAATTCAAACAATAATCAAGGCTCAAACCTAGGGCTCTGACCGAGCTCTGATACTAAGTCTGTCACGACCCAAATTCGTGGTCGGTGACCGGCGCTAGATCATGTCAAACTTAATATAATAAACCATAACCTAGCAAGCCTCAAATCATAATACATCATTCTTATTTCTAGGATTATCAAAACATTTTTTTCACAACATTGTTTCTTCAAACATATATATTTATCGTTATCCAAACTTGATAGACATAATTCAAAAGTTGGAGTACACATCTCCAACATAGTATCATCAAAACACATCCTTTTAAAACATAAACATAAGTTACACATATATTACATATTAACATTAAGCTAAGGTCATATGTCAAAAGACCAACAAATATGTACAATGGAGCGACCTAGATTACAAAGACAAAGACCATCCGGAGACCTTTGAACGTAGCCCGAGAAAGAAAGACAACGGGCTGAACTCGGATGAGAAAGCTTCTCCAGATGCAAACCACGGCTCAAATCTCTTCACCTGTGGATTGAAGTAAGGGATAAGTGCTTTGAAACACTTAGTAAGCAAATATTATAAGTAACATGTATTTAACCAACCAAACATCCCCATCAAACCCAAATACTAACACAAGGCTACTATAACAAAAAGACCACTTCACAAATAAGGTCATCAAAATAATCGCATATCAAACATAACCAAAAGTTCAGATAGACCATTACAAACACATAGCACAAATTGGATGAACTTCAGATAGGTCTAGATAGTGTCACTCCCACACCGACACGAGGATACCATATCTTAAAGGTGCCATCAGAAACCAATCCCGCCGGCCAAATATCAGATCATATACATATCCAATGTATCCTCAGTATATGTGCACATATGCCAACATCCCCGGTCGGTCACGGGTAGACCTCATCATCCGCCATCTCACAAATGACATACCAAACACACATAATACACATTGACCAGAACATATTTACCACACATCCAAATTCATACCAAAAGAGTCTCATATCACGAATTGGGCAAAATAGCCCCAAATAGACAAACAATCCACAAACATCATCAAATCACATATTGACAAAAACTAATCATATAACCATCCTTTAAACCAATCAAAAGTATACCAAATTATAGATATCACCCACGTCTAGTTAACTAAACACATGTTACAAAGAATATCCACTTACAAGACAATGGTTGCTCAAACCATTCAAAGAGAAGCTCCGTGCTTCGTTTTACAACTCGTGGCACTCGAATTCAAAATGTCGGTTAACTAGTCAAAAGAACATAAACCACTATCATTACCAACCTCTTAAGCATGTAATTAGATCCTAGGTAACATAAAAATACCTTAATTCATTTCTTAGATTCGGATTTACACAAGGCAGCCCCAAAACCTATGCTTAATTCACAAAACTACACCCCCCGATGATCAATTTCTCTTCCGCCTTCTATATATACGAATCCTAACTAAAACTTACCTTAACTTCCTTCATCTAGGTCTATATTAATCTGTTCTAATCTTCACCTACTAGCTTCTTCAAGGTGTAAAATGATTTCTATTCAAATTAAGAAAAATCCTACAAAGTTACTTACCTATTCTTCCAAGTTGTTCAAATCTGTCCACCTTTTTTCCTTCTTCTTTTACCTTCGGTTTCTCCCTTTCTCCTAGGCCTTCCTCTCTATTTTTCTGTCCTAAATGACCAATTGGTTTGTGCCTATCTTCTGGTCCAAAAGGTTTTCCCTTTTATATGCATGCTAAGTAGCTTAGTCATCCTACTTTCCATTTGCCACCTAGCCAACTTGCAACTGAATTTCCTTTTTGATCCTAAACTTTTCCAGCCATTCAAAATCATTTCTAAACTTCTTAATATGTTCTAATAAGTCCCTAAAATGAGCCTTATTCAAATAAAGTCACATAACAAATTATTTTCATATAACTTCCCAATACCGACGAGCTTAGACCAATTTCCGAGTATCTTGATTAATTACTCTGTTACTGCCAGATTATTTCATAAATCACAAAACTCAAAACAAAAAAGTTATAGATCCAGATGTTATGAATCCACACAAATTGGAATCACCTAATTTTGAGTTCGGATGAGGAAGTTATGCCTATTTTACCGAATACTGACGGACTAAGCCTAAACCCTTCCAAAACTAACCTTATTTTGTTGTAACCAATTTGATTGAAGGGTGAGGGTATCACATTCTCCCCTCCTTATAAAATTCGGTCCCCGAATTTGCATAATGGAAGGTTAACTTACTTGTCATATAAATAGATGTGGGTACTTGGTTTTCATTTCTCCCTCCATTTCCCAAGTTGCCTCAGCCAAGGAACGATTTTTCCATTCAATCTTGACCATCGGAAGTTCTCTATTCCGAAGTTTTCTAACTTCACGATCCAAAATTCTTATTGGATTCTCCTGATATGTCAAATCTCCACTTATCTCTACTATCTGTGGCTCCAAAATATGAGTAGAATCGTGTAAATATCGCTTAAGCATAGAGACATAGAACACTGGATGAATATGTGGCAAAGATGGTGGCAAAGCCAATCGATATGCCACTGGTCCAACTAGCTCCAAAATCTCAAATGGGCCAATATATCTAGGACTGAGTTTGCCCCTTCTCCCAAACCTCATTGTTCCCTTCATAGGTGAAAGCTTGAGAAAAACATGTAGTCCCACATCAAACTCGATATCCTTTCGTCTCTTGTCTGAGTATGACTTTTGCCGACTCTGGGCTGTTTCCAACCTTTGTCGAATCAACTGTATCTTCTCATTGGTTTCTTGTACTAAGTCATTGCCCAATAGTTGTTTCTCACCAACCTCATTCCAACATAACAGAGATCTACATTTTCTTCCATACAAAGCTTCATATGGAGCCATCTTGATACTTGACTGGTAGCTATTATTATAAGCAAACTCCATCAATGGCAAATAATGATCCCAACTTCCTCCAAAATCAATGACACAAGTTCGCATCATATCTTCCAATATCTGAATAACACGCTCAGACTGGCCATCTGTTTGAGGATGAAAGGCCGTACTCAAATCCAAACGAGTTCCCATAGCCTCCTGAAATTGCCCCCAAAACCTTGATGTGAAATGAGTTCCACGATCAGATACAATTGAAACAGGTACACCATGAAGGCGAATAATTTCATCCATAAATATCTGAGCAAACCTACTTGCGTCATATGTACTCTTTATTGGTAGGAAATGTGAAGATTTTGTCAATCTATCTATAATAACCCACACTGCATCATAACCTCTTGAGGTAGTTGGAAGCCCTACTAACAAATCCATTGTTATCAGCTCCCACTTCCAAATTGGAATCTCTAGAGGTTGTAGTAATCCAGAACGCCTCTGATGCTCTGCTTTAACCTGTTGACAGCTCAAACACTTTGAAACAAACTTTGCAATGTCATTTTTCATACCTTGCCACCAATAATTACTTCTCAAATCATGGTACATTTTTGTAAATCCGGGGTGCATACTGTAGACCGCTTGGTGGGCTTAAGTCAATAGTCCTTCCTTAGATCTCCAACATCAGGAATAACCATTCGAGAACCAAAATACAAGATACTATTAGCACTAAGTCGAAATTTAGGTAATTCACCCTGCTCAACTTGTTCCATCATCACAATAACCCCTGGATCCCCCCATTGCAATTCCATAACCCGTCCTCGTAAGGTAGGTCTTATATGCATCTCTGCTAGAAACTTTGGCTGAATTAAGGATTTGTGACTTAAAGCATCAGCTACAACATTAGCTTTCCCAGGGTGATAGTTAATGGTGCAATCATAATCCATAAGTAACTCCATCCACCTCCTCTGTCTTATGTTCAAATCTCGTTGCTCAAAGATATACTTGAGGCTTTTATGATCTGTATATATCTCAAACTTCTCACCATACAAGTAGTGCCTCCAAATCTTCAATGCAAACACAACTGCTGCCATTTCAAAATCATGGACTGGATAATTCTCCTCATGTTTCTTCAGTTGTCTAGAGGCATAAGCAATAACATTCTTGTGTTGCATAAGAACACATCCCAAACCCACTCTTGAAGCATCACAATAAACTGAATATCCACCTGATCCTGAAGGTAGAACCAATACAGGTGCATGTGTTAATCGATCTTTCAATTCTTGGAAACTCTCTTCACACCTATCAGACCATTCATACTTGGCATTTTTATGAGTTAGCCGAGTTAACGGTGCTGCCAAAGTAGAGAATCCTTTGACAAATCGTCGATAATACCCTGCTAAACCCAAAAAGCTGCGTATCTCAGTAACATTAGCTGGGGTAGGCCAATTCACAACTGCTTCCACCTTCTTTGAGTCAACTGACACTCCATCTTTAGACACCACATGTCCTAGAAAAGCTACACTTTGAAGCCAAAATTCACACTTTGAGAATTTAGCATATAGCTTTTTCTCTCGTAGCGTCTGCAACACTTGCCTAAGGTGTCTCTCATGATCCTCCTGATCAATAGAGTAAATCAATATATCATCAATAAACACAACCACAAACTGATTCAGGAAAGGCTTGAAATTCCTGTTCATCATATCCATAAAGGCAGCTGGGGCATTAGTCAGTCCAAATGGCATAACCAGAAACTCATAATGGCCATATCGAGTCCTGAATGCCGTCTTTGGAATGTCCATCTCTCTAATTCGCAACTGATGATACCCCGATCTCAAGTCAATCTTAGAAAACCATTTAGATCCCCGCAACTGATCAAACAAATCATCTATTCTCGGAAGAGGATATCGGTTGCGTATAGTTACCTTATTCAGCTTTCGGTAGTCTATGCACAATCGTAAACTCCCATCTTTCTTCTTCACAAATAGCACTGGGGCTCCCCAAGGAGAAACACTAGGCCTTATGTACCCTTTATTCAACAAATCTTGCAACTGATCTTTCAACTCTTTCATTTCAGCTGGAGCCATACGATAAGGTGGTATAGAGATTGGTTCAGTTCCTGGTTCAAGATCAATACAAAATTCAATCTCCCTCTCTGGAGGTAAGCCTGGTAAATCCTCTGGAAATACATCTGGGTACTCTCTCACAATAGGAATATGATCCACCAAAACATCTTCTTTCTTTATTTCCTTTACCACAGCTAAATAGCTTGCACATCCTTTCCTTAGAAATTTGCTAGCTTTCATGTAAGAGATAAGCTTTGCGGTAGTCACCTTTTTCTCACCCTGAAACTCAAACGCTGCCTCATCTGTGGGATGGAAAATGACCCTTTTTCCAAAACAATCCACTACTGCATGATAAGTGGATAACAAATCCATACCTACTATTATATCAAAACCATCCATATCCAATATGTATAAATCAGCTGACAAGTCATGCCCACTAATTTGAATATTGCATGATCTAACAACTTCACAAACATACACAAACCCGCTCGAAGGAGTGGCAACAATCATTGACTCATCCAAACATTTAGACATAGCATCCAAACATTGCACATATCGAGGTGACACAAAAGAGTGTGTAGAACCCGAATCAAATAGAATACGTGCATAAGATGATCCAATGGGAAGGTTACCTGACACGACAGTGTTACTAGCATCAGCATCTCTCCTGGTCAATGCATACAATCTAGGGTGTGCACCGCCTCCTCCACTATCAGACTTAGGTCCCTCAATCCTCAAACCTACTTCTCTTTGATCAAGTAGATTGCCCTGCTGAACTTGTGGTCGAGAAAACTCTTGTGTTGGTGGCCTAACTATCAAACTCGCCACTTGCTTATGCTGAACAATTGTAGGACAGTCTTTCACCAAGTGACCTTGCATACCACAACGAAAACAAGCTCCTATCCTTTTGTAACAAATGTCTCCAGGATGTTGTTTACCACAACTTTGGCATCTCCTGAAATTACTGGATTGGTTCTTACTGAATTGCTGACCACGAAAATCCTTCCCTCTACCAAATCTTCCAACTGGTCCTCCACTCCTAGATGATACTGGCAGGTTGTTGTTCCATCTTTCTTGTTGTCTAAAGCCTTGATTGGGACTCCTTTGTGGTGGCTTATCAAACTTCTGAAATTTTGGTTGACTTTGGACCACTCGACGTTCATTATCTCGCATCTCTAAGGTTCGAGCACAATCTACTGCAGCTGCATATGTCTCGAAACCACGAGGATACATAACTTTGAACATAGAATCATCAAGTCCACGAATAAACCTCTTCACCTTCATCTCATCATTAGGAACCAAGTGTTTTGCATATCGTGACAGGTAAGTGAACCTCTCATCATATTGAGATACTGTCGTCTCTGGAGTCTTCACCAATCGCTCAAATTCAAAAGCTCGAGCATCTTTCAAACTCTCTGGTAAGAACCGATCCAATAAGGCCTTAGTAAAGATCTCCCAAGTCCATGGATACGATCCCTCATTTTGGAACCAAACTCCAGCCACACCTACCAACTTAAATTATGCCAACTCCACCATTCGCTCTTTATCACACCTTAAGATTCTTCTCCTCTTCTCCATCTCATCAATGAATACCTGAGGATCATCACTTAAGCCAGAAAATGTTGGTGGATTCAACTTTAAGAACTCACCCAAAGAGTCATCTTTAGCAGCTAATATAACATTCTGCTCTAATTGTGTTTGCTGAGTAGCAATGAATTTCTCCATTGCTTTCATAACTCTGTCTACACCATCACCACCCTGCCTCTCCATCTCAGAAGTAGGAACAGCAGCAACAGGTGGTGGAATCTCATCTCTGGTGACCCTACCAGCGGTAGTGGCCTCAACTGGTGGTGTAGTCTCAGATGCAACATCATTCCTCCGACCTTGGGAGCTTTCACCATGCTCCCTAACCGTATCCATACCACTACGTGTAACTATCATATCCTCCTATACCAAGAAGTCAGAATTAAGTATACCAAAGGATGGGTACAACAAAAGTGGACAAGGATATGACAAATCCTATGCTCCATTATACACAACACAAATTCAAACAATAATCAAGGCTCAAACCTAGGGCTCTGACCGAGCTCTGATACCAAATCTGTCACGACCCAAATTCGTGTTCGGTGACTGGCGCTAGATCATGTCAAACTTAATATAATAAACCATA
Organism: Hypericum androsaemum; assembly: GCA_963995505.1. Taxonomy (NCBI): domain Eukaryota; kingdom Viridiplantae; phylum Streptophyta; class Magnoliopsida; order Malpighiales; family Hypericaceae; genus Hypericum; species Hypericum androsaemum. The sequence continues at coordinate 10,176,546 of OZ023189.1, forward strand.
ACCTAGCAAGCCTCAAATCATAATACATCATTCTTATTACTAGGATTATCAAAATATTTTTTTCACAACATTGTTTCTTCAAACATATATATTTATCGTTATCCAAACTTGATAGACATAATTCAAAAGTTGGAGTACACATCTCCAACATAGTATCATCAAAACACATCCTTTTAAAACATAAACATAATTTACACATATATTACATATTAACATTAAGCTAAGGTCATATGTCAAAAGACCAACAAATATGTACAATGGAGCGACCTAGATTACAAAGACAAAGACCATCCGGAAACCTTTGAACGTAGCCCGAGAAAGAAAGACAACGGGCTGAACTCGGATGAGAAAGCTTCTCCAGATGCAAACCACGGCTCAAATCTCTTCACCTGTGGATTGAAGTAAGGGATAAGTGCTTTGAAACACTTAGTAAGCAAATATTATAAGTAACATGTATTTAACCAACCAAACATCCCCATCAAACCCAAATACTAACACAAGGCTACTATGACAAAAAGACCACTTCACAAATAAGGTCATCAAAATAATCGCATATCAAACATAACCAAAAGTTCAGATAGACCATTACAAACACATAGCACAAATTGGATGAACTTCAGATAGGTCTAGATAGTGTCACTCCCACACCGACACGAGGATACCATATCTTAAAGGCGCCATCAGAAACCAACCCCGCCGGCCAAATATCAGATCATATACATATCCAATGTATCCTCAGTATTTGTGCACATATGCCAACATCCCCGGTTGGTCACGGGTAGACCTCATCATCCGCCATCTCACAAATGACATACCAAACACACATAATACACATTGACCAGAACATATTTACCACACATCCAAATTCATACCAAAAGAGTCTCATATCACGAATTGGGAAAAATAGCCCCAAATAGACAAACAATCCACAAACATCATCAAATCACATATTGACAAAAACTAATCATATAACCATCCTTTAAACCAATCAAAAGTACACCAAATTATACATATCACCCACGTCTAGTTAACTAAACACATGTTATAAAGAATATCCACTTACAAGACAATGGTTCCTCAAACCATTCAAAGAGAAGCTCCGTGCTTCATTTTACAACTCGTGGCACTCGGATTCAAAACGTCGGTTAACTAGTCAAAAGAACATAAACCACTATCATTACCAACCTCTTAAGCATGTAATTAGATCCTAGGTAACATAAAAATATCTTAATTCATTTCTTAGATTCGGATTTACACAAGGCAGCCCCAAAACCTATGCTTAATTCACAAAACTACACCCCCCGATGATCAATTTCTCTTCCGCCTTCTATATATACGAATCCTAACTAAAACTTACCTTAACTTCCTTCATCTAGGTCTATATTAATCTGTTCTAATCTTCACCTACTAGCTTCTTCAAGGTGTAAAATGATTTCTATTCAAATTAAGAAAAATCCTACAAAGTTACTTACCTATTCTTCCAAGTTGTTCAAATCTGTCCACCTTTTTTCCTTCTTCTTTTACCTTCGGTTTCTCCCTTTCTCCTAGGCCTTCCTCTCTGTTTTTTTGTCCTAAATGACCAATTTGTTCATGCCTATCTTCTGGTCCAAAAGGTTTTCCCTTTTATATGCATGCTAAGTAGCTTAGTCATCCTACTTTCCATTTGCCACCTAGCCAACTTGCAACTGAATTTCCTTTTTGATCCTAAACTTTTCCAGCCATTCAAAATCATTTCTAAACTTCTTAATATGTTCTAATAAGTCCCTAAAATGAGCCTTATTCAAATAAAGTCACATAACAAATTATTTTCACATAACTTCCCAATACCGACGAGCTTAGACCAATTTCTGAGTATCTTGATTAATTACTCTATTACTGCCAGATTATTTCATAAATCACAAAACTCAAAACAACAAAGTTATATATCCAGATGTTATGAATCCACACAAATTGGAATCACCTAATTTCGAGTTCGGATGAGGAAGTTATGCCTATTTTATCGAATACTGACGGACTAAGCCTAAACCCTTCCAAAACTAACCTTATTTTGTTGTAACCAATTTGATTGAAGGGTGAGGGTATCACAGCATACTTCCATCTTTAATTTTTTTAATAAACTTAGTCTTTACATATATTCTCCAAAATAATCTAAAATTAATTTTACCTCTTTTCCCCCAAAGAGAAGTTCAATTATTGTACACACCCTACAATATGAGAGTTACTTCTAATCAAACTATTGTTTTGGGTCCATTAATTACCAGACCAGATCTTTCAATCACTTATTCGAAACAAACCAAATATTTATTACATGTCCTTATGTTTCTTATCCTTTTAAATTACATTAATTTTTCTATTCATTTCCCAAAGTATTCCACACTAACTTATACCTTTAGTAGGAAATTGATGTCTAATTGACTCTCCGTAGTTACGTAAGACCACTTAAATGGCAAAGCATTTCATAGCTCTAAATAACTTGTTAAATTACTCATCGTTCTCAGTTTATCGATTACACAACAGATTGTGTATGAAGACTAGCGACTTAAATCTCATTGGCCAATTTTTAGCATATGTCAAATGTCAAATCTTCCAAGCAAAGTCAGAAACTTAGTGATCTCTTAATATTATGTCCAAGCATTACCAAGAAATTTAGTCTTGATTGTATTATGTCTTTCAATAACTTTATCTCTCCTTAACTTTTCCTATTTATAGTGCACTCCAAATTTTATTATCTTTGTACATCTCAAATCTCTTCTCATACTTGCACTACTTCAAATCCATAAGGGTAAAACTAATATTGATCCATGAATCAATTGATACTTAATTTCTCGAAGGTAGTTTCACATTCTTCATACCATACAAAACTTGTATTCTCCTAGCTTAAGTGAATAAATGGTGCCGTAGTTAAAATTTATTTATTTATTTATTTATTTTGCATAATCTTAGCAAAAGTTATAAGAGTAATGATCTAATTTTCAGGGCACATGAATTAAATTTCAAGGTACTTCCAAACTTATAGCATATACCAATGCATTTACTTCAAAATATTATCATGTAATGTAGTTAAATATCTCTTTCTATTGTCATTTATTGATCTCAATCTTTCTTATCCAAAATGTACTAAATGTTGAATATCTTTGTATATCTCAATTATTTTAATATACTAGCACTCCTCAAAGAGTGATACCAAATTTGTGATCCTTATATTGTTTGATAGTTCTACTCAACTCTTACACATGTCATCTTCAAATCATAAGAGTGAAGTCTTACATATATTTGAACTATTATTTCTCAAAATGACTTCATTGTGACCCAACTTAAAACATAAGTATTTTTTAGATGTCAAATGTATCTAGCACATTTTCAAAGAAGATATCTTTGACTATTACCGAGATATATGAATAGACCTTCTCGGTAATTTCCAGCTTAGTTCATATATGAATACTTTTACTTCCTCATGTCACCATCACTTTTCACTTTCTTAATTCCACAAACGCTCCATAAAATAATTTATAGCATCCTAATGCTGTCTTAATTTACCAACAAAACTCTTTCAAAAGTCATAGTTTACGATCATCTTTTCCTTTGAATAAAGGCATACTTCATGTTAATATAAGCATTACACTTCTCCCGTTGTAAAGACATCATATTACTTAATCTGACTTTCCAAAACAAACTAGTTCATTATCCACCAAAACTTCTCACAAGTTTTTTTTACCATTTAAATCTTATTATCCTTTCAGTTTTCCATAATCTATCTGTTTTCCACTTATTTAGTTTACATTACATAGTTGTACAAAACTTCATACCAAATCTCACATATCTTAGCAATTACCTCTTTAGTCCTTTTTACCATTCCTTTTTAATCTTAAATCTTCAAAAGGTTCTAGCATACTTCAACGAGTATATCGTCTATTGTGCTAAAGTCGTCACTTTGATTCTCTAGTTCTTTAGTGTTTCGTAGATGTTCAACATATATATATTTTTTCTTATAACCACATAATTACTTAAGGATTTACCTGATAGATTTGTATCTACAAATACTTCCATCAAAATAGATACCAGTTTCATATCCCTGGCATTTTCTGAAGATTGATCCTAAATCTCATTGAAGCTAATTTTCCTACTAATACAAATTTGATGACTTATTAAGTTACTCATATCTTGTCACTTCACATCTCAAAATTTTGCACGACCCCACATAGGATCCATAATCTACGTACCATATATACTCCTATTTTTTTATCATTTATTTTTGTAGAGAAATTTTCTTTATTATATTATTTTAACCAACTTTAAGTCATCTCAAATTCATATTTACTAGTCAAATTTCTTCGTTCATTTCTCTCTCTGAGTCATTCTCTAGTTGATGATTTATCTCAAATTTCTTTTGTACAAATAATATTTGCTTCCCGCTCTCTTATGCAGCTTGTACAACGTTGTCTCAATATTAGTGTCTTTATTGTAGCTATGAGCTACATGATTTGTAGATTATCAAAATTTTATGTCATAATTCTACCTCACACTCTTCAAGACTTAGATTATATGCATCAGATCATAATCTGATTAGAAAGAGAAACTTTACTCAAATCCAAATAATTTTTCTATAGCTTCAAAATCTCGTTCCCGAATCTAATTGTAAACTTTTTTTTGTTTGGTCAAAACTATTGACAGTTTATGCTTTATGTTGTTGGAGTACCTTGTCCAAAAATATAGAGCAAATTATCATATCAAATGCCCATTGAAAGTTCTCTTTTCAAATCCATAACCATAATCTAAACAATAATCCATACTAAATCTTACCTTCCTCAAAGTACTCAAAGTAGTCATAGTAATTTTATTTTATTGTTATTGAATTACATGTAGCTTAATCCCACAAATTTTTTTTCCATAATTAATCTCATATTACTTTCTCAATTTATATATTTAAATTCCAAAGAACACTTACAACCTACTTTCTCATATATTCTCCTTCCATGTAACAATGTTCATAACTTTCTCATTTCAAACAAATTTAAACTCAAAGCCTCAGTCTCGATGTATCTCAATAAAATGCAAGAGTTCACAAAGGCATGCTCAAACATTTGGTGAGACTCATACAAATGGCCCAATATATATACATAGAAAGGAAATCAAATATATAAGGGTGTATAGATGATTTGGACAAAGTGGTGATCAGTCACTTCATCAAAATCTCACCCCAAGGAATTATTTTCATATATATAAATACATATACTCAACTGGGCTCGTCCAAGGAATACATATATAAATGGTATTAGAGTCCTCACCATAATGTAGAGTAAATGCACTATGATCATAATAATGCATCACAAAGTTTCTCGCATAAGAATCTTAAACACAAACATCTCAAATAACTTCCCAATTCATCACACCATCATGTTCAAACAGAAACAAATCTCCGTTGACACGGAAAAGATTAAGACACGAGTATAGTAACCATCAACGTTGCATCTAAAAACTAATAAGATAAATACACAAGTGAAGTGATACACTTAATGGGATAACAAAAATAGTTCTGGACCCAGATAGAAAATAAAATACACATGAGAAACATAATAACCATTAACGAATGAAGATGATGAAATTTCATATCTTAATACATATCAACAACGTATATGATTGTCTAGAGTCTATCCCTACTGAAGCAAATGTCAATCGGCTATTATATCCCGCCATCGGCCCATATCGGGTATTGTATTCTCCTGTTGGGCCATATCGAATATTATATCCTCCGTCGGGCCATATCGGGTATTGTATCCCCCCGTTGAGCCATATCGGTTGCTTCACTAGGTAGTTCCCAGAATTTATGGTCTCATTATTTTCTCATTTATTTTAATTGAACATTCCAAGTAATTTAATCCATGAGACCACCACAAATGCAATTCATTAAATTTCACATCATCATCTTTCATAAAATAGTCCACAACAAAATGAACAAACAACTTTTGAAATTCAAAGGATCCAAGGATTATGAAGATGATCAATAACAAGTCATGACAGATCTTATGTTCCGTATCACAACATAAGATACTCGATTAAATAATTCAAATAAGATACTAATCTAGAGCTCTGATACCAAGTCTGTCACGACCCGAATCCGAGGTCGGTGACCGGCGCTAGACTTCGACTCCTTTTATTCACACAAGAAATCTAGCCAGCCTCAAACGTATTCAAATTTATAATCATAAGCATTTAAACATAAAATTTAAAACTTAATAATCTTTAGTTTCATTTTTCAAATTTACAAAATATAAGCCAAGTGTTTTATTTTTAAATACATACTCCCCAAGATCAAAAGAAATCGTGTGAGTACGGAGCTTCTAGATCAAAGAGCAAAATACAAACTGGAGACCTCGATGCCAGTCCTGGAGAACAAAGCAGACTTGGTACAATCATAGTAGATCTCTGAACTAATACAACTCATGTACGAGTTCCTGCAAAACTGGTAGGAGGGGGGATGAGTGTTTTGGAACTCTCAGTAAACAAATAAGATATGCATCACAATTTATTTAGCTACTCAATACTCAAACATACCTAACATATGCATATGACTAACATGGCAATTGAATCATGTAGACATTTAGACTATCATATCGTCTTATTTACCAGATGACCAAATATTAACATATAATCACAAGGGCACAGAAACATGAGCAAACTACGTAACGTCCCATACCGTCACGTAATTTGACACATGACACATAATTCAAATATCATATAGAAGAGCTGACAAACATTCGGCAAGATCTAGATAGTGTCACTCCAACCCCGACACGAGGATACCATATCTCAAAGGCGCCATCAGAAACCAACTCCACCGGCCAAACAGATCATATCAGAATCTATTGTATCCTCAGTATATGTGCACATATGCCAACATCCCTGGTTGGTCACGGGTAGATCTCTGCCTACTAGACGTCCAAATCACAGAGCGGAGCCATCCATATAACAGACTTTCATATCATAACAAATTCATAGACTCTCAAAATATATCAAACATATCCAGTGCCCCGCTGAGCCAGATTACACAAACTTTCACAAATCATAATGTCATACAAATGCTCATATGACAAATGTACAAATGCACTCACATTACCATATTCAAATCATGACAAATAAATAGAGTGCGCTAAAGAAAGCACGAGTCACATATTATTTGTTTACAAGTTTTGGCTTGGCAGTGATTTTGAATCCATCGTCCTTCCAAAATGCGCAAACCTCATTTTGAATTCAGAGTTCATAGTCACAACATCTTACTCAATCGTTCCTCAAATTCCGAAACCTGTTCATTTTTTTATTCACGTGTAATCTAAGTTTCTTCACCAAATCCAATATACTTTTTAACATAAAGAAAACATTTACTAATTTTAAGTTCACTCAAATCTTAGTTGCAGTTTACAACCACGTGAAGACAACTCCTTATTTGATTTTAATTAACTAAACAACAGCTCCGTAGTTTTCTAGGTAGCGATTGCAAACTTTCAATATCTTTAATTAATTGCATATATTTAAATAGTTTGCTAATTAATTGTACGTCAACTGCTCTCCATATTGATCTTATTATATTATCCCAATATTAACTTTCCAACTTAACTAACTTGCCTACAATCGCTTCCTCAGGATGAATCAAATAAGATTCTTAGTTTCACCAACTCAAGCCACGTTTGAATGTAACACTTGCAATTTCAGTCCTAATGAAAAGTTATCATCCTCTTAATCAAACAATCAAGCTAGACATGAATTGGATAAATTTACCTTTCATTATCTCGGTAACTACTTCTTTCAAGTTTTCTATTTTCTTTTTCCTTCATATAATGGGCAGTAAACTTTTTGTTCTCGTCTAGTAACTTTCTATATCCATTATTATTAATCAACCTAACCAATCACTCATGAAATTCTTCTTGCTCTAACATAATTGTTACCCGCAAATAAAAGTCATAACTAATAAAGATGAGCTTACCTAGCTTTCGATTAAAATCTTCCTTTATTGTTCCTCCTTTTCATACGTCTTCTTTCTCTCTATCTATTGGTTTGAGTATTGTTTATTCTTTTCATGCTTGTTTCGGTGAAAAGATGCAACCAAACAAACTTATATTCCTTCCACCAAATTTCTACCGCCTCAAATTTTCTTCTTTTTTTTACCTTTATCCCTTTACTTTATTCGGTGTCAATTTATTTGACATCCACGTTTCTTTTCCTTGCCACGTTTCTTTGCCTATTTTTTTATTTTGTTGATTTCCTTTATTTTTCTTATGGTTATCTTTTAGTTTATAGTTATTTTTAATTGTGTCGCTAAAACTTATAAGAACCTCTAGGACTTTTAAGAACCTCTAATAATCAGTATCTGATTTACACCTTTCGTCTCATTTCTTGTTCTTTTTTTTTAAAGTTAATTCATTTATTATCTTGGTATAATTTATGTTGGCGTCCATTATTCAATTGACACATTAATTCTTTCCGCATATTTTTAAATGGGTCCAAATCATATGTGATTCATTCCCAGAATATCTAACCTTATTCCAACAGATTAGAATTTCTAGGTCTTAAGCATTAGATTTTTATTTTATCGAATTACTTAACATACTTGATTAAACCTAACTAAATTTGACCGATATGGTCGGGTATTACTGTGATACCCTCACCCTTTAACCAAATTGGTTACAACATAATAAGGTTGGTTTTGAAAGGGTTTAGGCTTAGTCTGTCATTATTCGGTAAAATAGGCATAACTTTCTCATCCAGACTCTAAATTAGGTGATTTCAATTTGTGTAGATTCATAATACCTAGATCTATAACTTTATTATTTTATTTTTGTGATTTATGAAATAATCTGGCCGAAACAAATCAAGAATTTACGGTGCTCTGATATAGGTCTGATTTTGTCAGTATTGGAAATATTTGTTATGTGATTTTATTTAAGTTAACCTAAATTTTGAATTTACTATTCCATATGATGATTAGCCATATTAAATTTGATAATTTAAGTAAAGTATATTTAGCTGTCGAGTGACAAGATTTGTAAATAATTCTGAGACGGATTAAGAGCTAGTTGAATTTTAGCTTGTAAAATTGGATAAGGAAAAAAAATTATATATATATATATGGTATGAAAAAAAAGGGGGAGTTCTAGTTAGACAAATATATATATATGGTATGAAAGAAGGTAGCCTACCAAATAAAATAGGGATCAAGTTAGATTTGGATAATCTTATGAAATAAAGATAAGAGCATAAGAAATTAAAATATAAAAGGAAGAAAATCATGAGTTGGTTACGTTATTACCAGAAAGAATAGAAAAAGAGGTGAAATTGAATTTGGATAATTTTAACAAGATAACAACAGAAGAAAGTAAAAAAAAAAAGATGATAAGATCAAAAAGAAAACGTGGCATAATTGTTGACACCAAGCAAGAAAAGAAAAGTCAGAGGCGGTTGAAACTTACTGTAAGTAATATAAATTACTTACTTTATCCTTTCCACTAAAATGAACCAAAAAAAAGGAAATCGGAGAAAAAAAAAGAAAGGGAAGATAAATTAGAGGGAAGAAGAACACAGTAAAGGAAAAGAAAATCTGGTCAGGTAAGGGCTTATCTGTGTTAGTTAAAGTATATGAATTATTAGTAAGAGAAATTGAAATTTAACGTATTGTAAATAAACATATGGTAAGTAAATTAAGTTGAAAATCTTAATCTTATAGTGGAATAGAGTAAATATTTGAGCATAGTCAATACCTAATTAAGGAATTGGTGAGTTAGATAAATTAATTATTTGGACGTAAAAATACTTGCATGATTAAATGATATTTACTTGAACATGGCTGTACCTACTTATGGTAGGTGGCATAGTTGGACTAAAACCAAGATAATTATTGAATAGTTGAGCTGGAATTAGTTTTAGACACATATGATTTAAGTTAATTAGAACATGGACAAACTCACGGCATGTAGTTAAATAGGAAATTGACAAATTTAATTAGTCCGATTATTGACCACTTTGCTATGACCACTTTGCTATGCTTAATAACTACCGTTAGAATTAAAAGAATAGGTAAGCAAGCTAGTCCAAAGAGAAAAAAAAAAGATGAAGAAGAAAACGTGAAAGTCGTAATAAATCGAGAACAACTAGAAAGAGATGAAGTATTTCTAGTGACAGAAATTAAAAATTAAGAAATAAAGTTTTATATTTCCTAAGACATATTTACTTGCTAGAGAGGCGGGTAATGATAGTGGTTAATTGTTCTTTTGACTAGTTAACTGACGTTTGAATCCGAGTGCCACGAGTTGTAGAACGAAGCAAGGAGCTTCTCTTTGAATGGTTTGAGCAACCATTGTCTTGTAAGTGGATATTCTTTGTAACATGTGTTTAGTTAACTAGACGTGGGTGACGTATTTTATTTGGCGTACTTATGAATGGTATTGGATTTGGTTCTGGTCTATTTGATATTTGAGGTTGCTTTTGGATTTCTGCATACGTATGTGAAATTTTGAAAAGTTTGGTATGTGATTTGTGTGATGACGGATGATGAGGTCTACCCGTGACCAACCGGGGATGTTGGCATATGTGCACATATTTTGAGGATACATTGGATATGTATACGATATGATATTTGGCCGGCGGGGTTGGTTTCTGATGGCACCTTTAAGATATGGTATCCTTGTGTCGGAGTGGGAGTGACACTATCTAGACCTATCTGAAGTTCATCCGAATTGTGTTATATGTTCTGTGAAAGTCTATCTGAAGTTCTGATTACGTGTGATAAGTAAATTCTTTGATGACCTTGTCTGTGAAGTAGTCTTTTGTTGTCTTAGTTGTGTGTTAGTATTTTGGCTGGGTTTGATGGGAACGACTGGTTGGTTAAATACATGTTACTTATAATATTTGCTTACTAAGTATTTCAAAGCACTTATCCCTTACTTCAATCCACAGGTGAAGAGATTTGAGCCGTAGTTTGCATCTGGAGAAGCTTCTCCATCCGAGTTTAGCCCGTTGTCTTTCTTTCTCGGGCTACGTTCAAAGGTCTCCGGATGGTTTTTGTCTTTGTAATCTAGGTCGCTCCATTGTACATATTTGTTGGTCTTTGACATGTGATCTTAGATTAATGTTAATAGGAAATGTATGTGTAAATTTATGTTATGTTTTAAAAGAATGAGTTTGATGATATGACGTTGGAGATGTGTACCCCAACGCCTACCAGGTTTTGGACACGATAAATATGTTTGTTTGAAGAAACAATGTTGTGAAAAAAAATATTTTGACAATCCTGGTAATAGGAATGATATATTATGATTTGAGGCTTGCTAGGTTGTGGTTTATTATATTAAGTTTGACATGATCTAGCGCCGGTCACCGACCACGAATTTGGGTCGTGACAGACTTGGTATCAGAGCTCGGTTAGAGCTCTATGTTTGAGCCTAGCTTATTGTTTGAATTATGTGTTGTGTATAATGGAGCATAGGATTTGTCATGTCCTTGTCCTCTTTTGTTGTGCCCATCCTTTGGTATGCTTAATTCTGACTTATTTGTATAGGAGGATATGACAGTTACACGTAGTGGTATGGATACGGTTAGGGAGCATGGTGAAAGCTCCCAAGGTCGGAGGAATGATGTTACATCTGAGACTACACCACCAGTGGAGGCCATTACCGCTGGTAGGGTCACTAGAGATGAGATTCCACCACCTGTTGCTGATGTTCCTACTTCTGAGATGGAGAGGCAGGGTGGTGATGGTGTAGACAGAGTTATGAAAGCAATGGAGAAATTTATCGCTACTCAGCAAGCACAATTAGAGCAGAATGTTACATTAGCTGCTAAAGATGACTCTTTGGGTGAGTTCTTGAAGTTGAATCCACCTACATTTTCTGGCTTAAGTGATGATCCTCAGGTATTCATTGATGAGATGGAGAAGAGGAGAAGAATATTAAGGTGTGATAAAGAGCGAATGGTGGAGTTGGCATCATTTAAGTTGGTACGTGTGGCTGGAGTTTGGTTCCAAAATGAGGGATCATATGCATGGACTTGGGAGATCTTTACTAAGGCATTGTTGGATCGGTTCTTACCAGAGAGTTTGAAAGATGCCCGAGCTTTTGAATTTGAGCGATTGGTGAAGACCCGAGAGATGACAGTATCGCAATATGATGAGAGGTTCACTTATCTGTCACGGTATGCAAAACACTTGGTTCCCAATGATGAGATGAAGGTAAAGAGGTTTATTCGTGGACTTGATGATTCTATGTTCAAGGTTATGTATCCTCGTGGTTTTGAGACATATGCAGCTGCAGTGGATTGTGCTCGAACCTTAGAGATGCGCGATAATGAACGTCGAGTGGTCCAAAGTCAACCAAAATTTCAGAAGTTTGAAAAACCACCACAAAGGAGTTTCAACCAAGGCTTTAGACAGCAAGAGAGATGGACCAACATTCAGCCAGTATCGTCAAAGGGTGGAGGACCAGTTGGTAGTTTTGGTAGAGGGAAGGATTTTCGTGGTCAGCAATTCAGTAAGAACCAGTCCAGTAATTTCAGGAGATGCCAAAGTTGTGGTAAACAACATCCTGGAGATATTTGTTATAAAAGGACAGGAGCTTGTTTTCGCTGCAGTATGCAAGGTCACTTGGTAAAAGACTGTCCTACAATCGATCAACGTAAGCAAGTGGCAAGTTTGATAGTTAGGCCGCCAACACAACACTTTCCTCGACCACAAGTTCAGCAGGGCAATCTACTTGATCAAAGAGAAGTAGGTTTGAGGATTGAGGGACCTAAGTTTGATAGTGGAGGAGGCGGTGCATAGCCTAGAGTGTATGCTTTGACCAGGAGAGATGCTGATGCTAGTAATACTGTGGTGTCAGGTAACCTACCCATTGGATCATCTTATGCACGTATTCTATTTGATTCGGGTTCTACACACTCTTTTGTGTCATCTCAATATGTTCAATGTTTGAATGCTATGCTTGTATGTCTGGATGAGTCAATGATCGTTGCCACTCCTTCGGGTGGGTTTGTATATGTTTGTGAAGTTGTTAGATCCTGCAATATTCAAATTAGTGGGCATGACTTGTCAGCTGATTTATACATATTGGATATGGATGGTTTTGATATCATAGTGGGTATGGACGTGTTATCCACTTATCATGCGATAGTGGATTGTTTTGGAAAAAGAGTGATTTTTCATCCAACAGATGAGGCAGAGTTTGAGTTTCAGGGTGAGAAAAAGGTAACTACTGCAAAGCTTATCTCTTATATGAAAGCTAGCAAGTTTCTAAGGAAAGGATGTGCAAGCTATTTAGCTATGGTAAAGGAAATAAAGAAAGAAGATGTTTTGGTAGATCATGTTCCTATTGTGAGAGAGTACCCAGATGTATTTCCAGAGGATTTACCAGGCTTACCTCCAGAGAGGGAGATTGAATTCTGTATTGATCTTGAACCAGGAACTGAACCAATCTCTATACCACCTTATCGTATGGCTCCAGCTGAAATGAAAGAGTTGAAAGATCAGTTGCAAGATTTGTTGAATAAAGGGTACATAAGGCCTAGTGTTTCTCCGTGGGGAGCCCCCGTGCTATTTGTGAAGAAGAAAGATGGGAGTTTACGATTGTGCATAGACTACCGAAAGCTGAATAAGGTAACTATACGCAACCGATATCCTCTTCCGAGAATAGATGATTTGTTTGATCAGTTGCGGGGATCTAAATAGTTTTCTAAGATTGACTTGAGATCGGGGTATCATCAGTTGCGGATTAGAGAGTTGGACATTCCAAAGACGGCATTCAGGACTCGATATGGCCGTTATGAGTTTCTGGTTATGCCATTTGGATTAACTAATGCCCCAGCTGCTTTTATGGATATGATGAACCAGAATTTTAAGCCTTTCCTGGATCAGTTTGTGGTTGTGTTTATTGATGATATATTGATTTACTCTATTGATCAGGAGGATCATGAGAGACACCTTAGACAAGTGTTGCAGACGTTACGAGAGAAAAAGTTATATGCTAAATTCTCAAAGTGTGAGTTTTGGCTTCAAAGTGTAGCTTTTCTAGGACATGTTGTGTCTAAAGATGGAGTGTCAGTTAACCCAAAGAAGGTGGAAGCTGTTGTGAATTGGCCTACCCCAGCTAATGTTACTGAGATACGCAGCTTTTTGGGTTTAGCAGGGTATTATCGACGGTTTGTCAAAGGATTTTCTACTTTGGCAGCACCGTTAACTCGGCTAACTCATAAAAATGCCAAGTATGAATGGTCGGGTAGGTGTGAAGAGAGTTTTCAAGAATTGAAGGATCGGTTAACCCATGCACCTGTATTGGTTCTACCTTCAGGATCAGGTGGATATTTTGTGTATTGTGATGCTTCAAGAGTGGGTTTGGGATGTGTTCTTATGCAACACAAGAATGTTATTGCTTATGCCTCTAGACAGCTGAAGAAACATGAAGAGAATTATCCAGTCCATGACTTGGAAATGGCAGCTATTGTGTTTGCACTGAAGATTTGGAGGCACTACTTGTATGGTGAGAAGTTTGAGATATATACAGATCATAAAAGCCTCAAGTATATCTTTGAGCAACGAGATTTGAACTTAAGACAGAGAAGGTGGATGGAGTTACTTAAGGATTATGACTGCACCATTAACTATCACCCTGGGAAAGGTAATGTGGTAGCTGATGCTTTAAGTCGCAAATCCTTAATTCAACCAAAGTTTCTAGCAGAGATGCATATGAGACCTACCTTACGAGGACGGGTTATGGAATTGCAATGGGAGGATCCAGAGGTTATTATGATGATGGAACAAGTTGAGCAGGGTGAATTACCTAAATTTCGACTTAGTGCTAATGGTATCTTGTATTTTAGTTCTCGAGTGGTTGTCCCTGATGTTGGAGATCTAAGAAAGGAACTATTGACTCAGGCACACCAAGCGGTCTACAGTATGCACCCTGGATCTACAAAAATGTACCATGATTTGAGATGCAATTATTGGTGGCAAGGTATGAAAAAGGACATTGCAAAGTTTGTTTCGAAGTGTCTGACTTGTCAACAGGTAAAAGCAGAGCATCAGAGGCCTTCTGGATTACTACAATCTCTAGAGATTCCAATTTGGAAGTGGGAGCAGATAACAATGGATTTGTTAGTAGGGCTTCCAACTACTTCCAAAGGTTATGATGCAGTGTGGGTTATCGTAGACAGATTGACAAAATCTTCACATTTCCTACCAATAAAGAGTACATATGATGCAAGTAGGTTTGCTCAGATATTTATGGATGAAATTATTCGCCTTCATGGTGTACCAGTTTCAATTGTATCTGATCGTGGAACGCATTTCACATCAAGATTTTGGAGGCAATTTCATGAGGCTATGGGAACTCGTTTGGATTTGAGTACGGCCTTTCATCCTCAAACAGATGGTCAGTCTGAGCGTGTTATTCAGATATTGGAAGATATGATGCGAACTTGTGTCATTGATTTTGGAGGAAGTTGGGATCGTTATTTGCCATTGATGGAGTTTGCTTATAATAATAGCTACCAATCAAGTATCAAGATGGCTCCATATGAAGCTTTGTATGGAAGAAAATGTAGATCTCTGTTGTGTTGGAATGAGGTTGGTGAGAAACAACTATTGGGTAATGACTTAGTACGAGAAACTAATGAGAAGATACAGTTGATTCGACAAAGGCTAGAAACAGCCCAGAGTCGGCAAAAGTCATACTCAGACAAGAGACGAAAGGATATTGAGCTTGATGTGGGACTACATGTTTTCCTCAAGGTTTCACCTATGAAAGGAACAATGAGGTTTGGAAGAAGGGGCAAACTCAGTCCTAGATATAGGGGCAAACTCAGTCCTAGATATATTGGCCCATTTGAGATTTTGGAGCGAGTTGGACCAGTGGCATATCAATTGGCTTTGCCACCATCTTTGTCACATATTCATCCAGTGTTCCATGTCTCCATGCTTAAGCGATACTTGCACGATCCTACTCATGTTTTGGAGCCACAAATAGTAGAGATAAGTGGAGATTTGACATATCAAGAGAATCCAATTAGGATTTTGGATCGTGAAGTTAGAAAGCTTCGAAATAGAGAACTTCTGATGGTTAAGGTTCAATGGGCAAATCGTTCCTTAGCTGAGGCAACTTGGGAAATGGAGGGAGTGATGAAAACCAAGTACCCACATCTATTTACATGACAAGTAACTTAACCTTCCATTTAGCAAATTCGGGGACCGAATTTTATAAGGAGGAGAGACTGTGATACCCTCACCCTTTAACCAAATTGGTTACAACATAATAAGGTTGGTTTTGGAAGGGTTTAGGCTTAGTCTGTCATTATTCGGTAAAATAGGCATAACTTTCTCATCCGGACTCCAAATTAGGTGATTTCAATTTGTGTAGATTCATAATACCTAGATCTATAACTTTATTATTTTATTTTTGTGATTTATGAAATAATCTGGCCGAAACAAATCAAGAATTTACGGTGCTCTGATATAGGTCTGATTTTGTCAGTATTGGAAATATTTGTTATGTGATTTTATTTAAGTTAACCTAAATTTTGAATTTACTATTCCATATGATGATTAGCCATATTAAGTTTGATAATTTAAGTAAAGTATATTTAGCTGTCGAGTGACAAGATTTGTAAATAATTCTGAGACGGATTAAGAGCTAGTTGAATTTTAGCTTGTAAAATTGGATAAGGAAAAAAAATTATATATATATATATGGTATGAAAAAAAAGGGGGAGTTCTAGTTAGACAAATATATATATATGGTATGAAAGAAGGTAGCCTACCAAATAAAATAGGGATCAAGTTAGATTTGGATAATCTTATGAAATAAAGATAAGAGCATAAGAAATTAAAATATAAAAGGAAGAAAATTATGAGTTGGTTACGTTATTACCAGAAAGAATAGAAAAAGAGGTGAAATTGAATTTGGATAATTTTAACAAGATAACAACAGAAGAAAGTAAAAAAAAAAAGATGATAAGATCAAAAAGAAAACGTGGCATAATTGTTGACACCAAGCAAGAAAAGAAAAGTCAGAGGCGGTTGAAACTTACTGTAAGTAATATAAATTACTTACTTTATCCTTTCCACTAAAATGAACCAAAAAAAAGGAAATCGGAGAAAAAAAAAGAAAGGGAAGATAAATTAGAGGGAAGAAGAACACAGTAAAGGAAAAGAAAATCTGGTCAGGTAAGGGCTTATCTGTGTTAGTTAAAGTATATGAATTATTAGTAAGAGAAATTGAAATTTAACGTATTGTAAATAAACATATGGTAAGTAAATTAAGTTGAAAATCTTAATCTTATAGTGGAATAGAGTAAATATTTGAGCATAGTCAATACCTAATTAAGGAATTGGTGAGTTAGATAAATTAATTATTTGGACGTAAAAATACTTGCATGATTAAATGATATTTACTTGAACATGGCTGTACCTACTTATGGTAGGTGGCATAGTTGGACTAAAACCAAGATAATTATTGAATAGTTGAGCTGGAATTAGTTTTAGACACATATGATTTAAGTTAATTAGAACATGGACAAACTCACGGCATGTAGTTAAATAGGAAATTGACAAATTTAATTAGTCCGATTATTGACCACTTTGCTATGACCACTTTGCTATGCTTAATAACTACCGTTAGAATTAAAAGAATAGGTAAGCAAGCTAGTCCAAAGAGAAAAAAAAAAGATGAAGAAGAAAACGTGAAAGTCGTAATAAATCGAGAACAATTAGAAAGAGATGAAGTATTTCTAGTGACAGAAATTAAAAATTAAGAAATAAAGTTTTATATTTCCTAAGACATATTTACTTGCTAGAGAGGCGGGTAATGATAGTGGTTAATTGTTCTTTTGACTAGTTAACTGACATTTGAATCCGAGTGCCACGAGTTGTAGAACGAAGCAAGGAGCTTCTCTTTGAATGGTTTGAGCAACCATTGTCTTGTAAGTGGATATTCTTTGTAACATGTGTTTAGTTAACTAGACGTGGGTGACGTATTTTATTTGGCGTACTTATGAATGGTATTGGATTTGGTTCTGGTCTATTTGATATTTGAGGTTGCTTTTGGATTTCTGCGTACGTATGTGAAATTTTGAAAAGTTTGGTAAGTGATTTGTGTGATGACGGATGATGAGGTCTACCCGTGACCAACCGGGGATGTTGGCATATGTGCACATATTTTGAGGATACATTGGATATGTATACGATATGATATTTGGCCGGCGGGGTTGGTTTCTGATGGCGCCTTTAAGATATGGTATCCTTGTGTCGGAGTGGGAGTGACACTATCTAGACCTATCTGAAGTTCATCCGAATTGTGTTATATGTTCTGTGAAAGTCTATCTGAAGTTCTGATTATGTGTGATACGTAAATTCTTTGATGACCTTGTCTGTGAAGTAGTCTTTTGTTGTCTTAGTTGTGTGTTAGTATTTTGGCTGTGTTTGATGGGAACGACTGGTTGGTTAAATACATGTTACTTATAATATTTGCTTACTAAGTGTTTCAAAGCACTTATCCCTTACTTCAATCCACAGGTGAAGAGATTTGAGCCGTAGTTTGCATCTGGAGAAGCTTCTTCATCCGAGTTCAGCCCGTTGTCTTTCTTTCTCGGGCTACGTTCAAAGGTCTCCGGATGGTCTTTGTCTTTGTAATCTAGGTCGCTCCATTGTACATATTTGTTGGTCTTTGACATGTGATCTTAGATTAATGTTAATAGGTAATGTATGTGTAAATTTATGTTATGTTTTAAAAGAATGAGTTTGATGATATGACGTTGGAGATGTGTAACCCAACGCCTACCAGGTTTTGGACACGATAAATATGTTTGTTTGAAGAAACAATGTTGTGAAAAAAAAATGTTTTGACAATCCTGGTAATAGGAATGATATATTATGATTTGAGGCTTGCTAGGTTGTGGTTTATTATATTAAGTTTGACATGATCTAGCGCCGGTCACCGACCACGAATTTGGGTCGTGACAATTACATTCTCCCATCCTTATAAAAATTCGGTCCCCGAATTTAATTTTTATTCAAATAGATAGATGCTAAATTTATATCTCCGCTTATTTAGGTGAGGGTTCTGAACAAACTCTATTTTATAACCGATAGATTTTTTTATTCTAAATCCTTTAAACTTTCTTATCAATAATTCTTTTTGGCATTTAGAATTTACCCGATCTCAAATATCTGTGGCTTCAAAGCCAACCAATATTCCATTAGTATAATTCACTCCATTTTTTTTCAATTCTGTCAATATATTTAGAATTGATCTACATCTACTTTCAAATCTCATTTCCCCTTCCATAGGTAGTCCCTTGAGTAACAAACATATGTGTCCTCTTATTAAGCTATGCATACTTCCATCTTTAATTTTTTTAATAAACTTAGTCTTTACATATATTCTCCAAAATAATCTAAAATTAATTTTATTTCTTTTCCCCCAAAGAGAAGTTCAATTATTGTACACAACCTACAATATAAGAGTTACTTCTAATCAAACTATTGTTTTGGGTCCATTAATTACCAGACCAGATCTTTCAATCACTTATTCGATACAAACCAAATATTTATTGCATGTCCTTATGTTTCTTATGCTTTTAAATTACATTAATTTTTCTATTCATTTCCCAAAGTATTCCACACTAACTTATACCTTTAGTAGGAAATGGATGTCTAATTGACTCTCCGTAGTTACGTAAGACCACTTAAATGGCAAAGCATTTCATAGCTCTAAATAACTTGTTAAATTACTCATCGTTCTCAGTTTATCGATTACACAACAGATTGTGTATGAAGACTAGCGACTTAAATCTCATTGGCCAATTTTTAGCATATCTCAAATGTCAAATCTTCCAAGCAAAGTCAGAAACTTAGTGATCTCTTAATATTATGTTCAAGTATTACCAAAAAATTTAGTCTTGATTGTATTATGTCCTTCAATCACTTTATCTCTCCTTAACTTTTCCTATTTATAGTGCACTCCAAATTTTATTATCTTTGTACATCTCAAATCTCTTCTCATACTTGCACTACTTCAAATCCATAAGGGTAAAACTAATATTGATCCATGAATCAATTGATACTTAATTTCTCGAAGGTAGTTTCACATTCTTCATACCATACAAAACTTGTATTCTCCTAGCTTAAGTGAATAAATGGTGCCATAGTTGAAATTTATTTATTTATTTATTTATTTTGCATAATCTTAGCAAAAGTTATAAGAGTAATGATCTAATTTTCAGGGCACATGAATTAAATTTCAAGGTACTTCCAAACTTATAGCATATACCAATGCATTTACTTCAAAATATTATCATGTAATGTAGTTAAATATCTCTTTCTATTGTCATTTATTGATCTCAATCTTTCTTATCCAAAATGTACTAAATGTTGAATATCTTTGTATATCTCAATTATTTTAATATACTAGCACTCCTCAAAGAGTGATACCAAATTTGTGATCCTTATATTGTTTGATAGTTCTACTCAACTCTTACACATGTCATCTTCAAATCATAAGAGTGAAGTCTTACATATATTTGAACTATTATTTCTCAAAATGACTTCATTGTGACCAAACTTAAAACATAAGTATTTTCTAGATGTCAAATATATCTAGCACATTTGCAAAGAAGATATCTTTGACTATTACCGAGATATATGAATAGACCTTCTCGGTAATTTCCAGCTTAGTTCATATATGAATACTTTTACTTCCTCATGTCACCATCACTTTTCACTTTCTTAATTCCACAAACGCTCTATAAAATAATTTATAGCATCCTAATGCTGTCTTAATTTACCAACAAAACTCTTTCAAAAGTCATAGCTTACGATCATCTTTTCCTTTGAATAAAGGCATACTTCATGTTAATATAAGCATTACACTTCTCCCGTTGTAAAGACATCATATTACTTAATCTGACTTTCCAAAACAAACTAGTTCATTATCCACCAAAACTTCTCACAAGTTTTTTTTTACCATTTAAATCTTATTATCCTTTCAGTTTTCCATAATCTATCTCTTTTCCACTTATTTAGTTTACATTACATAGTTGTACAAAACTTCATACCAAATCTCACATATCCTAGCAATTACCTCTTTAGTCCTTTTTACCATTCCTTTTTAATCTTAAATCTTCAAAAGGTTCTAGCATACTTCAACAAGTATATCGTCTATTGTGCTAAAGTCGTCACTTTGATTCTCTAGTTCTTTAGTGTTTCGTAGATGTTCAACATATATATATTTTTCTTATAACCACATAAATACTTAAGGATTTACCTGATAGATTTGTATCTACAAATACTTCCATCAAAACAGATACCAGTTTCATATCCCTAGCATTTTCTGAAGATTGATCCTAAATCTCATTGAAGCTAATTTTCCTACTAATACAAATTTGATGACTTATTAAGTAACTCATATCTTGTCACTTCACATCTCAAAATTTTGCACGACCCCACATAGGGTCCATAATCTACGTACCATATATACTCCTATTTTTTTATCCTTTATTTTTGTAGAGAAATTTACTTTATTATATTATTTTTACCGACTTTAAGTCATCTCAAATTCATATTTACTAGTCAAATTTCTTCGTTCATTTCTCTCTCTGAGTCATTCTCTAGTTGATGATTTATCTCAAATTTCTTTTGTACAAATAATATTTGCTTCCCGCTCTCTTATGCAGCTTGTACAACGTTGTCTCAATATTAGTGTCTTTATTGTAGCTATGAGCTACATGATTTGTAGACTATCAAAATTTTATGTCATAATTCTACCTCACACTCTTCAAGACTTAGATTATATGCATCAGATCATAATCTGATTAGAAAGAGAAACTTTACTCAAATCCAAATGATTTTTCTATAGCTTCAAAATCTCGTTCCTGAATCTAATTGTAAACTTTTTTTTGTTTGGTCAAAACTATTGACAGTTTATGCTTTATGTTGTTGGAGTACCTTGTCCAAAAATATAGAGCAAATTATCATATCAAATGCCCATTGAAAGTTCTCTTTTCAAATCCATAACCATAATCTAAACAATAATCCATACTAAATCTTACCTTCCTCAAAGTACTCAAAGTAGTCATAGTAATTTTATTTTATTGTTATTGAATTACATGTAGCTTAATCCCACAAATTTTTTTTCCATAATTAATCTCATATTACTTTCTCAATTTATATATTTAAATTCCAAAGAACACTTACAACCTACTTTCTCATATATTCTCCTTCCATGTAACAATGTTCATAACTTCCTCATTTCAAACAAATTTAAACTCAAAGCCTCAGTCTCGATGTATCTCAATAAAATGCAAGAGTTCACAAAGGCATGCTCAAACATTTGGTGAGACTCATACAAATGGCCCAATATATATACATAGAAAGGAAATCAAATATATAAGGGTGTATAGATGATTTGGACAAAGTGGTGATCAGTCACTTCATCAAAATCTCACCCCAAGGAATTATTTTCATATATATAAATACATATACTCAACTGGGCTCGTCCAAGGAATACATATATAAATGGTATTAGAGTCCTCACCATAATGTAGAGTAAATGCACTATGATCATAATAATGCATCACAAAGTTTCTCGCATAAGAATCTTAAACACAAACATCTCAAATAACTTCCCAATTCATCACACCATCATGTTCAAACAGAAACAAATCTCCGTTGACACGGAAAATATTAAGACACGAGTATAGTAACCATCAACGTTGCATCTAAAAACTAATAAGATAAATACACAAGTGAAGCGATACACTTAATGGGATAACAAAAATAGTTCTGGACCCAGATAGAAAATAAAATACACATGAGAAACATAATAACCATTAACGAATGAAGATGATGAAATGTCATATCTTAATACATATCAACAACGTATATGGTTGTCTAGAGTCTATCCTTACTGAAGCAAATGTCAATCGGCTATTATATCCCGCCATCGGCCCATATCGGGTATTGTATTCTCCTGTTGGGCCATATCGAATATTATATCCTCCGTCGGGCCATATCGGGTATTGCATCCCCCCGTTGAGCCATATCGGTTGCTTCACTAGGTAGTCCCCAGAATTTATGGTCTCATTATTTTCACGTTTATTTTAATTGAACATTCCAAGTAATTTAATCCATGAGACCACCACAAATGCAATTCATTAAATTTCACATCATCATCTTTCATAAAATAGTCCACAACAAAATGAACAAAAAACTTTCGAAATTCAAAGGATCCAAGGATTATGAAGATGATCAAGAACAAGACATGATAGATCTTATACTCTGTATCACAACTTAAGATACTCGATTAAATAATTTAAATAAGATACTAATCTAGAGCTCTGATACCAAGTCTGTCACGACCCGAATCCGAGGTCGGTGACCGGCGCTAGACTTCGACTCCTTTTATTCACACAAGAAATCTAACCAGCCTCAAACGTATTCAAATTTATAATCATAAGCATTTAAACATAAAATTTAAAACTTAATAATCTTTAGTTTCATTTTCCAAATTTACAAAATATAAGCCAAGTGTTTTATTTTTAAATACATACTCCCCAAGATCAAAAGAAATCGTGTGAGTACGGAGCTTCTAGATCAAAGAGCAAAACACAAACTGGAGACCTCGATGCCAGTCCTGGAGAACAAAGCGGACTTGGTACAATCATAGTAGATCTCTGAACTAATACAACTCATGTACGAGTTCCTGCAAAACTGGTAGGAGGGGGGATGAGTGTTTTGGAACACTCAGTAAACAAATAAGATATGCATCACAATTTATTTAGCTACTCAATACTCAAACATACCTAACATATGCATATGACGAACATGGCAATTGAATCATGTAGACATTTAGACTATCATATCGTCTTATTTACCAGATGACCAAATATTAACATATAATCACAAGGGCACAGAAACATGAGCAAACTACGTAACGTCCCATACCGTCACGTAATTTGACACATGACACATAATTCAAATATCATATAGAAGAGCTGACGAATATTCGGCAAGATCTAGATAGTGTCACTCCAACCCCGACACGAGGATACCATATCTCAAAGGCGCCATCAGAAACCAACCCCGCCGGCCAAACAGATCATATCAGAATCCATTGTATCCTCAGTATATGTGCATATATGCCAACATCCCCGGTTGGTCACGGGTAGATCTCTGCCTACTAGACGTCCAAATCACAGAGCGGAGCCATCCATATAACAGACTTTCATATCATAACAAATTCATAGACTCTCAAAATATATCAAACATATCCAGTGCCCCGCTGAGCCAGATTACACAAACTTTCACAAATCATAATGTCATACAAATGCTCATATGACAAATGTACAAATGCACTCACATTACCATATTCAAATCATGACAAATAAATAGAGTGCGCTAAAGAAAGCACGAGTCACATATTATTTGTTTACCAGTTTTGGCTTGGCAGTTATTTTGAATCCATCGTCCTTCCAAAATGCGCAAACCTCATTTTGAATTCAGAATTCATAGTCACAACATCTCACTCAATCGTTCCTCAAATTCCGAAACCTGTTCATTTTTTTATTCACGTGTAATCTAAGTTTCTTCACCAAATCCAGTATACTTTTTAACATAAAGAAAACATTTACTAATTTTAAGTTCACTCAAATCTTGGTTGCAGTTTACAACCACGTGAAGACAACTCATTATTTGATTTTAATTAACTAAACAACAGCTCCGTAGTTTTCTAGGTAGCGAGTGCAAACTTTTAATATCTTTAATTAATTGCATATATTTAAATAGTTTGCTAATTAATTGTACGTCAACTGCTCTCCATTTTGATCTTATTATATTATCCCAATATTAACTTTCCAACTTAACTAACTTGCCTACAATCGCTTCCTCTGGATGAATCAAATAAGATTCTTAGTTTCACCAACTCAAGCCACGTTTGAATGTAACACTTGCAATTTCAGTCCTAATGAAAAGTTATCATCCTCTTAATCAAACAATCAAGCTAGACATGAATTGGATAAATTTACCTTTCATTATCTCGGTAACTTCTTTCAAGTTTCCTATTTTCTTTTTCCTTCATATAATGGGCAGTAAACTTTTTGATCTCGTCTAGTAACTTTCTATATCCATTATTATTAATCAACCTAACAATCACTCATGAAATTCTTCTTGCTCTAACATAATTGTTACCCGCAAATAAAAGTCATAACTAATAAAGATGAGCTTACCTAGCTTTCGATTAAAATCTTCCTTTCCTTTTCATACTTCTTTCTCTCTATCTATTGGTTTCAGTTTTGTTTATTCTTTTCGAGCTTGTTTCGGTGAAAAGATGCAACCAAACAAACTTATATTCCTTCCACCAAATTTCTACCGCCTCAAATTTTCTTCTTTTTTTTACCTTTATCCCTTTACTTTATTCGGTGTCAATTTATTTGACATCCACGTTTCTTTTCCTTGCCACGTTTCTTTGCCTATTTTTTTATTTTGTTGATTTCCTTTATTTTTCTTATGGTTATCTTTTAGTTTATAGTTATTTTTAATTGTGTCGGTAAAACTTATAAGAACCTCTAGGACTTTTAAGAACCTCTAATAATCAGTATCTGATTTACACCTTTCGTCTCCTTTCTTTTTCTTTTTTTTAAATTTAATTCAGTTATTATCTTGGTATAATTTCTGTTGGCGTCCATTATTCAATTGACACATTAATTCTTTCCGCATATTTCTAAAGAAATATTTTGGGTCCAAATCATATGTGATTCATTCCAAGAATATCTAACCTTATTCCAACAGATTAGAATTTCTAGGTCTTAAGTATTAGATTTTTATTTTATCGAATTACTTAACATACTTGATTAAACCTAACTAAATTTGACCGATATGGTCGGGTATTACAGGGGGTGACCGATATGGTCGGGTATTACAGGGGGGTGGGTTTCAGCTCAGTTTAGGGATAAAGGCAAGGGTCTCGCTGTAACCCTTCATGAGGTTCAGTCTTCATCTCAACCACTGGGGGTTCAGATGTCTGGTGGGCCTCGCGAGGTGGGAGAATATTGTTGGCTGGCACATATTAACAAAATGACCCCTTAGGTGATTATTTAAATTCGGACCTCTGCCCGTCCTAAAAAATTCACTTCTAAAGCTACTAGCTTGCAAAAGAAAAATGGGTACAAAGTAAAAAAGGCCATGTTCCTGAGTTCATCCCCGCCTTTAATGGCAAGTCTTTCTTCCAGAATAGAGTCCTTTTGCAATGCCCTAAATGGGGCAGGTTTTGGTGAGGAGAACGATAATTTGGCTAAGGATGCTTTGGATTTAGCCAAGCAGATGGGTTGTCATTGGGACAATGATGTGCATGATATCTTGAATGCAATAAAGGATGTTGCGGTTGGCTTGAAGTTTCAATCAGCTATTCAGCCTTAATGTTGCTCTCTACTTGGAATAAAAGAGGAATAAACTCCTCTATAAAGAAAACGAGGGTCAGAAATTTAGTAAGGTATCATAATATTGGGGTCCTGTTAATTTAGGAATCTAATATGGTTGTTCCATCAAGTAGAGATATTAAAAGTATGTGGAAAAGAGAGAATTTTTGCTGGAATTGTATCCCATCTGTGGGTCATTCCGTGGCTTGATCAACATCTAAAATCCTTTAGTTTTTGTCTGTAGCTCAATTCATAAGAATCGTAGATGGTTGGCTATGGTTGGTAAGCTCCCTCAGTTGGATAGCAGCTGCCGTATTATCTCTGTGTATGCTCTGTTGGCTGATTCTGAACAGAGATCTCTCTAGGAGGATGCTTTGGCTTTCAAGTTTTTCAATCCGGTCACTATGTATCTTATTACTGGGGACTTCAATGCGGTTTGCTCTAATAATGAGCATAAAAATGGTAACTGGGGTCATGCAACCAGCACCAGATTCTTCAAAGAATTCATTGATAAAAGTTTGCTGGTTGATCTTCTCCTGCTAGGGTTGAGATATACCTAGAGAATGGGTGAAGCATCTAGCAGATTGGATCATTTCATGATCTCATTGGATTGGTTGTCTATTTTCCCTGATATCACTCAATCAGCTTTACCGAAGGGAAGGTCTGATCATCATCCTCTTGTCATGAATTGTTGAAAATTAAATTGGGGACCTAAGCCCTTTAGGTTCCTCAATTGCTGGCTTGAGGATCCTAGTTTCTGCAAGTTGGCAGATGAATGGTGGAAGGTAGTAGATGGATGTACAAGAGGGCCAAATAAATTGATCTATAAGCTGATATTATTGAAAGCTAAGATCCAAATTTGGAATCGAGAGGTCTTTCAGAAAATTAAGAACAATTTGAAACAAGCAGAGGATGAACTGTTTATCATTGATAAGAAGCAAGAAGAGGTTCAATTAGATGATGATGACATGAGGAATAAAGAGAGTTGGGAAGCGACTTTGATCAAATCTCAAAGAAATTTGGATAGCTTCTGGAAACAAAGATCACATTTTAATTGGGGAAAAGGTGGTGACTGGAACACCAAATTTTTCCACTCTATGGCCTCTCACAAGAGGACTTCAACCTATATTGGTTGCCTAAAGATGGGAGGTTTAACTATTCATGATCCAGAGGCAATAAAAAGTGGTGTGTTTAACCATTTTCTTAGTCAATTCAGGAAGTCCCCAACACCAAGACTTTCTATGCCCAACTTTCTATTTGCTAAACTCTGTGATTCCTCTAGGTCCTCCCTTGAGGTGTTGCCTACAAATGAGGAGATTAAGGCTGCAGTTTAGAGCTGCGAGGGAGACAAAGCTCCGGGCCCGGGTGGGTTCAATTTCAAGTTCTTAAGGGCAACTTGGACTACCATCCGAGAGGATATCTTTAATTTTTTAATCAACTTCTTCAGAACATAGAATTTACATTCGCATACTTCATCTTCTTTCATGACCCTAATTCCTAAGTTCTGTCAATATCACATATTTCAGAAAAATCAACCTTGTTGGTTGTATTTACAAGATCATATCTATAGTATTGGCTCTTCGACTATAGAAGGTGATTGAGGAGGTGATTAGCATCAAACATATGGCTTTATTTCAGGCAGGTAGATTACGGAGAGCATTATGGTTGCAAGTGAGGTCCTTAACCATCTGAAAAGGTTAAGGGAGGAAGTTGTGTTGGTTAAGTTGGACTTTGCAAAAGCATTTGATTGTGTTAGCTGGGAATATCTTTTAGAAGTTATGATGGCAATGAACTTTGGCGATAATTAGATTAAATGGATTTGCTCTTGTGTTACCAGTGCCTCCTTTTTTGTTATAGTTAATGAAGTCCCTTATAAGTTGTTTAAGTTGGAGCGAGGGCTTCGTCAGGGTGATTCGTTATCACCATTCTTGTTCTTGATGGCTGCCGAAGGTCTAAATGTCTTGATAAAAAAGGAAGCTCAAATGGATTTGACCAAGGGAATAGTTTTGCCTGGAGGTAATCAGCAACTTAATCTTCTTCAATTTGTTGATGATACAATGCTGTTCTGTGATTATAATGAAAGGCATTTGACTAATCTGAGACATATTGTTGTGCTCTTTGGGCTGACTTTGGGATTAAAAATTAATATGCTCAAGACCTCAATGATCCCTGTCAATAATGATCCATCTCACTTAGATAATTTGTTGAGAATTTGGGACTGTAAGCTCAAAAGTTTGCCTTTTAAATACTTGGGTTTACCTCTTGGAGGAAACATGAGCAGAATTAGTAGTTGAAAGCCTATTTTGGACACTTTTGATTGCAGATTAGCAAAGTAGAAAAGGAATCTGTTATCTCTTGGTGGACGTGTGACGTTAATCAAGGCTATTTTGTTCAACTTACCAATCTATTATCACTCAATTTTAAAACATCCAGCAGAAGTATGCCAGGTGTTAGAGAAGAAAATGAGACATTTTCTCTGGTCTGGTTGTCATGAGGAAAAGAAGAGATCTTTGATTAATTGGGCATCTGTTTGTACTCTAAAGGATGGGAGTGGTTTAGAAATTGAAAGAATGGCTGATAAGAATCAGGTTTTTGCTGCTAAAATGGTTTTGGAAATTTTGGATAAACAAGGAGTCTCTTTGGGCATCGATCGTTGCAAGGATTTATAATTTCAGACCCTCATCAGTACTTGACTTCCCCACTGCTAGTAGTTCAGTCACTTGGAAGGAAATCAGCTCAATGGCCAGTCAGGTTTCGAAATTGTCTGATGAGTTTTTCAGTAGCATCAAGATCCAAATTGGGAATGGTTCTTCTATCTATTTATGGACTGACGTGGTTATTGGTAAGCAGTCCTTGAAACTTAGTTTTCCTAGACTGTTCTCTCTCTTGACATAAAAGAATGCATTGGTTTGTGATTGTGGTTATTGGAGTGCAAACCGCTGAGATGGTTCTTAAAGTGGCGAAGAAATTTGAGAGGATGGGATGTGGATGAAGCTGACTTATTGTCCGAATTACTGCTAATGTTAGATTTCAATAGAGATTCTCCTGACATGATAATTTGGGCCTGGGAGAATGATGCCACTTTCTCGACTCAGGCATTGTGTTGAAAACACAATAAAGGGTTGCACCCTTCATCGCGCTTCTCTGCTAAAATTAGTGAGATTTGGTCTGAAAAATTCTCACTCAAGGTTGAATGCTTCTTTTGGTTAATCTTACAAGGGAAATTGAATACAAGAGACGTCTTGATTAGAAAAAGATCTATTGATGCTTGGGATTCTTTGTGCCCTTTCTGCTGGCGGCACGATGAATCGGCAATCCATCTTTTCTTCCCTGGTCTTTCGCCATGAATGTGTGGAACTTCTTCATGAAGAAACTAGGTATTCAATAGTGTTGTGGATCATTCTTGAATAGCTTACTTTCAAATTGGGTGGGTTTGGTGCAAGGTGGAATGATCGGCAAGGTATGGTTCGCCATCTTCGGAGCTGTGATTTAGGGATTATAGCGTCATCGAAATGCGATCGTCTTTGACAGGGCCATGTGCAATCTAGAGCTTAACACTCGTTCTATTTTTTACCATGTTCGTGAATGGATGTATTGGTCTAATGTAACTAAAGATATTTGTAAACAAAACCTCCTACTTTATTTCGATTCAAATTTGTGAAGTGTGGAAGTTACACATCTAGTGTAACTTTACCTTTGCTTGTTTGACTTCAGGGTGTAATTTTTTTTTTAATGAAATCTCTACTTATAAAAAAAAGAACAATATGTTCAATAGATGTGAGGGGTGTTTATTTATTTTTTCTTTGGGTGCCAAACTTTAGTGAGGGGTGTTTATTTAATTTTTGTTTCTTTTTGGCATGTGTGATTGGGTCTAAATTGAGTCACCTACTTGAATTTGCAATTTTGAACTTATGATCCATAGTTGAAACTTAATATTCCTAGGAAAGCTCGGAACCGTCCCCGCCCTCTCCTCCAAGACAACAACGATGTCCTAGTCTAGTCCGCCGCCCTCTCCTCCATCCTCAAGCTCGTTGATGTCCCCGCTCTCTCCTCCACGACAACAACGACGTCCTGGTCTAGTCCGCCGCCCTCTCCTCCATCCTCAAGGTCGTCGCCGTCCCCGCTATCTCCTCCATGACAAAGATGATGTCCTGGTCCAGTCCGCCGCCCTCTACTCCATCTAGCTCGACGCCATCCCTGCCATTTCTGCTCCAAATTGAGGAGAGAGAAGACGGGTGTTTAACCCATCTCGGGCCCACTCCAGCTTGAGATCCAGGACTTGGGGATGGTGCCGAAGAAGTGGTTGTTGGCGAGGGCGAAGTTAGTCGAGATGGGGATGATGTATGTCAGAATGGGGCCGAGGTTGGTTGGGACGGGGCCGAGGTTTATTGGGATGCTTCACAGTGGTCTTCCACCATCTGTGGGCTTTTTTATTAACTATTACTTTTTTTTGTTAGGGCATAAAAGACATTTTAAATGAAAAATTGACCGCTGACGTCAGCGAGGAGCCTGAGAGTATAATAAAACCAAACATCGGGGAACTTTTAATTGATTACCAGAATACAGAGGACGAGCATTTAATATACCAAACACCAGGGGCCTGAGCATAATTTACCCTAAAATTTATCTTGAAGGAGGAGCGACTGTCATGCATGTCGGAATTTTACAAGTATTCATGTACATCATGCACGAGTCTTTTTCCGTAGAGAGGTCCGTTCCACTGACAATTTTGAGAATGGGATCAAAAAACCCAAATTAGGACGTTTCAAATTGCCAGAAAATGCTCAAAACATAGCTTTTTTGCACAAAAAACGCTCTGTTTTGAGCGTCTTCTGGCAAAAGCTACTGCTCTGTGCCCAATGTCGGCCTTCATATACGGCTTGGCTCAAAAAAGCCAATGGTGCCCCGTTTTTGTTAAAAGCCAGTAGAGTCGGCTTGCATCTAGAATCATCCCAAATTCTTGTTTTTCCTTCAGCTTTGCATATAATATCCGTGGCCAATGCTAATCGAAAATGTTAGCAGAAACGTTGCCAACTAAATACCACACAGAGAAATGGAAAACAGATACTAAATACACGACAATTAATGTCGTGGCAATCATGGCGTTTACTTTTGAAAAGAAAAATGACGTTGATTAAATTAAGAATACCATAACATTAAATATTTGTTAGAGAATAATGTCACATTTTGAAAAATTTTATCTGACTCAAAATGATATCAACCAGAAAATACAGTTACTTAAAAATCCACGATGAGAATTATGTCATATTTAAGGAATTTTATACATGAAAAATAAAGCTAGTCATTAACTGAGAGCCTCAATAATATGCACCGATGATAAGTTCACCCAGTTTCATAAATATTTTTATGCTTATTAATTTGTCATAACAGTTTGTAATTAATTTTTTTCTTCAGCTGAGTTAACACCAAAAAAAATTTTAATTATCTCCAGCCAGATTAATTTAATGATCTACCAAAAAATATTATGTTTGAACTGAAAAAAGCTGAACCCCCGCAACTAGGTGCATCTCTTAATTTTGACATTTCACGTTATATTTGATTAAGAAGTAATCATCTTGCCCGTGTATGGATTTTTTTTATCTTCTCATGATTCTCTATAATAATAATAATAATAATAAATCAAATATCGTTTCCCCTATAATAATTTGTCCCATTCATGTATTTTGATTTTTTTTAACCATAATCGATTAAAAATTTCATGATTAAACTAAACCGTGATAAAGAGGAGCACGTTTTGAATTCAGGTATTGCACCATTTAATATATTGGACCTTTGAATTGAAAAAAAGTCAACAGACTATTTGGACTCACGACACAAGGAATATATAATTTGTCGAAGGAAGAGGATCAACTAATCTAGATTTAAATCGGGTAAGACCTTTGAAATATGACATAATTCTTCGAATAAATATTTAACACTAATGCATTCCTAAGTAATTAAACTATGAATGTCAGTTTTCCACACCTCACTTCTCTTCCATTCAAATAATCAAGGAATTCTTTTTCCAAAGAAAATGTCGGAACCGGTGAATGGGCCATTTGCAGATTTTTTTGTGAATATTTATATTTAGAGTCCATCACGGTTAATCCTCTTTTAAGAGACCACTCTTTCAATGGCATTTTGATGTGTGTCTAAAACACGCATTAAACGCATAAGATTTTGAGTAATTTTTGCACATTTGTCTTTAGTTTAGTATTATTTTAGTAAACATTTGAGTTTTGGGGGACTAATGAGTTCTTTGTGCTAAATTGTACGAAAAGGAAGCAAATTTGGAAAGAATTATACTTGAAAAAAGAGTCCAGCAGGGACAGCTGACTTTCAAAGTATTTTGGTCGACTTGGGAATCGAATTAGAGGACGCGTATTTGACGGACAATTTAAGATCATTCTTTCCTCTTTCCGTGCATATAAAGATCGCGTGAATCGGATGTCTAAAGAGAAAGTTATGTCCAAAACACCGAAGGCTGATCTGGCAGATTTAATTGACGAATATTCGGGGCAATATTGAAAATTCGATTTCTGCATCGCGGAGGACTCTCGAAATGACTTCTATAGGTTTTTACACTTAGGAGGGCTTATATATAACCCTCTAGACTTATTTTTAGAAGATCTTTTTATTCCAGAGAACATAACCTATTTTACTTTGTCTTTGTCACGACTATGAGGAACTAATCCTCTAGGTAGATTTGAGGGAGGGGACCCAGGCTTTGGTTATGAGGATCTTGGTTTTATTAATCTATCTCAGTGGTATTTGTTTATCTCCTTGTGCTTATTTTTGTTCTTGAATGATTTGCGTTTGTGAGTTTATTCTAGAACTGATATGCCATTGATTCTTGATTAGCGGTTGCAATTAGGAATTGAACTAGGAGCAAGTTTAATTCAGCGAGGAACGGTCGTTACCAAACTAATTAACTAGGAATAAGTAAGGCTAGTTTGTAGATACCAAAGTTTTGAGTATAATCGCTAGGAGTAGGAACATCTGTTCTTAATACTATTATCTTATAGAATAGAAATCGGTTGATATTCTATCTATTAGGTAATAAACAACTAGTTAGGATGTCGTTTGGCTAGTTGATTGTTGGATGTTATTGGTCTCTTTGCGATTGCGGGAGATTTACACCTACTTGCTATATGTATTAGATTATCTTTTGTGATCCGATGATCAACCAACCTGTCATGGTACTCCGATCTCAAATCTACCATTTTCTCTCATTGATTTCACTTACTTCTCTCTTTTGTGTTCTTTGACTTCGTTCGATCTTGAATTTTGCAAAATACCCCCTTTTTACTTTTGTGTTATTGGTTAGATTAATTGAATATCGTTCCTCCTTGGATCTAACTCGGTATCTTTCCTTGCTTATTACAAATTTGTGAGCCGCAAAATATCGGTTTATTTTGAGGGGCCTCGACACGCTCGTCAAAATTTGGTGCCGTTGCCGTGGAGGTAAACATATTATTTGATTGATCTAACTCATATTTAATAGAGCTTCTTGTGTAGGTCCACCAACCTCTACGCTTGAACCAAAGTGTGATGAATGGATAGAGTATCCTGTGGAGTACTATAGAGATCGATTTCAATGGAATCATGATCCTTATGCTCTTACTTATCAACCTTGTCCACAATAAGAATCCAACTCCTCCTTGGAAGATCTTATTAGGACCTTGGCCATCACCACAAATCAAAGCATTCAAAATCTCGCCAACCAAACTCAGGCAAGCATCAAGAATATTGAAGAGCACATATCTCAACTTGCAGCTGATATAAGAGAGATTAAAGAAAACCGTCAGAACGTGGAGTGCCAAGAGCTTCAGATGGAAGAAATAGAGGTTGAGATTAGGGGTGAGGAATTGTCGGGTTCATGGTTTTTGGACCATATTTTCAGCCGACACCGAGAGAAAGAATTATGTCTTAGCATTGCCGATGGTTCCACGGTTTCATGTTATTTCGATGGTCTCACGGGGTGGCGGTTTGGACTTTCTAAGTTCGGGGTCACGGTTTTATGGATTTGTAAAGTCAACATCTTTTTCAAACAAATTCACTTTGGCCCATTACTGGCCCATCGTTTCATAAACCATAATGAACTGAGAATTGCAGATTTTATTAGTAATCTGCACTTAATTAGCTGAATTAAGCTGCCAAAGTAGAACTAAGAATTGGGTTCAAGTGTTTAACCCAAATTACAATTCATCCATCATCCAAAATGTGTCTAAAAGAAATGCAACAACAGAAACACATGTCTCCTTCAAAAAGTACTTCAAGTCTTCAAGCTTATACAAGAGGGCAGCAAGCATCCCTCCTTCAAAACACCTTCAAAATGCATTACCTAAAAACCAAAGTGAACACAAGATAAATAAGAGACAGGAGGGCAGCAAGCATGAAAAAAATAGAAAAATAATGCAAGGCATAACCTACTGCGATTGACAAAAATAACCCAAAGTTCTCACAAACTAAGCCAGGTTCATATGATCACCACAAAGTTCTGCAATAGTACAAATAAAAGAGTCATTTTTTATCAGATTGTATTGCAAACCTACTACATAACATCAAACATAAAATCAGAGGGAGAATGAGGATTACCTCCAAGAATGTTGTCACCCAATTGATCTTCATATTCATCCACACCCATTGGAAGCTTACCCCTCAACCAATTTTGAGAGCACAAAAGTGCTTGCACGGTACTCGGCTTCAAAGAACTTCGGTAAGGATCAAGTACACGTCCACCCGTGCTGAAAGCTGATTCTGATGCAACAGTGGATACAGGAATCGCTAGCACATCTCGTGCAATTTCAGCTACAATCGGATACTTGGCCGAGTTAACATTCCACCAAGCCAATATATCAAAGTTGTCACAATTCAATTCCACGGGATCTTGCAAATACTTAGTCAAATCAGTACTTGTGTCAATTGATTTATCCACCTTTATTTGGTTATCCCATTCATCTCGAGATGTTGAACCCATGACAAAATCGTCATCATCAATTTCTTCATTCTCCATTTCAATATTAGCTGGAATTGCACTAGTGGAACTAACAACCGGAGTCTTGCGAGAACGATAGTGTTCGTACACCTGAGCAAACATTGCCTCAACAATATCCGTGCATTCATTGGATATAATATTTTTCAACTTATAACCAGTGGAAGATTTCAATGCGCGCATCATTAGAACTAGCATTGTCAACCGTAATGGTTAAAATCTTCTCAATACCCCACTCAATTAAGCAAGACTCTATAGCATCTCCAATTGTCTCACCCTTATGATTTGGAATGAGACAAAAGTTTAGCACCCTTTTTTGGTACACCCAATCTTTATCAATCCAATGCCCCGTTAAACACATGTAGTTCAGATTTTGAACTGATGTCCATGTATCAGTGGTAAAACACAGCCGCTGATTTTTCATAAGACTTTTTAACTTTGTTTTCTCAACATCATACAACTTCATGCAATCCTTAGCCAAAGTTGTCCTATGTGGTAACACAAACCTAGGCTACAAATATCGGCTATATGCATCAAAGCCCTTGCCTTCTACTATCCTAAAAGGCAACTCATCAATAATAACCAATTTAGCCAATTGAAGCCGAGCCTCTTCTTGACTAAATGCAACCGCCTTCAACGTACCCACACCACATCCAACTTCAGCCTTGTCAAAAGACAAAATGGTTTGTTTTAAATCTTCCCTAGAAAATTTCTTGCAAAGTTTCTCTAAGTGATTTCTCAAAGCAGAGGTTCCATTTCTCTTACTATGACATGCATAGACTTGACCACAGTAGTTACAAGAAGCATATTCTTCATCCTCTTCCATATCCGGAACCTTTTTGAAATGTTCCCACACATCACTTAATTTTCTCCTATTCTTAATAACATTACTTGCTTTCAATTTCCTTTTCAAAGGCAGAGGAGGCTTACTAGAAGCATTAGGCTCAATAGCTGGAGGGGCGGAATTATCAATGACCTCACTTGGAATCTCTATTGAGACATTAACATCATCATGAGCCTGTTATTAAAGAAAGGCAGCCATAAGTAGATAAACATCCTGTGCAAACAAACAATAACTTTGCATATCATTCATAAATTTTAATGCATGTAACAAACAGTAATAATTTACAAGCACAGACAATAATAGTTCACTTCGCAGAGGGAAAGTCCTAATAAAAATGAGTAATAGCTCACTTCAGAGAGGAGAAGACTTAATACACATCACAATAAAGTAGTGGCAGTAACCAGTGGAAAAGAAAATTGTAGTAAGGTTGTCAATTACCATCAGAGAGACAATATTTGTCGGGCCCGACAAGTGAACGAGGAACACGAGGGTCGATGAACACCTTAACCTACAGAAGAGAAAACATTAGTAAGAGCCTCGAGAAGACCTTATTAATATCGTCTTAATATAGAAGAGAAAACCTTGTCAATACCTAGGAAAATCTTACCTGCAGAGCCCCAAGAGCGAGAAGTGAACTAGGAACACGACATTATCGATTTTGGGTTTTTAGGGTTTCTGGCTCGCAAAAGGGATTGTCGGGAAAGGGGAGAATGGTGAAGGAAGATGCCACTAGGGCCGTTAGAAGCCCAGCAGGAGCGATTGGGCAGGGAGGAGGAGCTGCGAAGAGGTCGAGAGAGGGAGGAGGAGGTGCGATTGGGAAAGGTTGAGTTCAGGGTTGAGTGGGAGAAAGAAAAATCAAAGACTGGAGAGGCGAAGCAACTAGGTTTTGAGACTGGGTAACTTGTATAGATATTTATAATTATACAAAACGACATCGTTTCCTTCGGTCTCACGGTGGGGTCGGTATGACTAAAAGTAACACCGAAGAATAACCGCTCAGTCGGTTTAACACCGATACCGACCAACCGAACCGTAATTACGTTCGGTTTGATTTTTTTATGTGCTTCGGTTTGATCGGCTTCATAGTTTGGCGGGTTTAGTCGGGTTCTTCCTCACCCCTAGTTGAGATTCAACACGAAGAGGAAGTGGTGGACCTTGAAGAAGAAGAATAAGAGGAATGTGAGGTGATGATCGTGGTACCATAGCTCATCGACGAACCACAAGAGATCATGCTACCGGTGACACCAATTGGAGTTCGAAGTTAAAGTTTGTGGGCCCCATATAGATAGCATGTTTTCGTATCAATTTGAGTATGCGTACGTACTAGATATAGTGGAAGAGGATGACAAGGCACCAAGAGTGAAAATGAAGAGGAAGATTGCACAACCTTCCCGAGTTAAGATGAAGATTCGGGACCAAAATTAGATATTTAATCCCAGTTGAAAGAACAAAGAGGCGTCTAGCTAATGATGTTAAAAAAAAGTGCTTTTTGGGAGGCAACCCAATTTAGTTTTTCTCTTCTTAGATCTTAGTAGTTTATTTTTAAAATTTTTTCTTTTTTTTAGTTTCTAATCGATGTCTTCTAGTTTTGCAGGAAAAAAAAAGAAAAGGGTTAAGTCGAGGCGAGGAATCCACGCCACGAAGTGCACAGAAACTTTGGAAATTTATCTCACCGACCGAAGCCATTTCGCGACGAAGTGACCAGAGGAATTTTCTCTCCTCGCACCGACAAAGCCACCTGGCGCCGACCAAGGACGTCAACTTTAGTTTTTCCTTCTATACCAAGCTGAAGCCGAGCCGCTGGAGCCGAGTGCATCTCAAAGCTCAAGCCGACGAATTTTTTTTACGGAAACGAAGATTCTCTCCCTGTTTTCCAACCCCAAGAATTTTAGTCTTAATTGAATTCCTTTTCAGAATTTCTACGGGATTTGGACTCTCTTTCGCTCCATTATTCTTTTCTTCTATTATTATATATTTAAACCCTTCTTATGCTTACTTTAACTTATTCTTTTACAGGGATATCAACTTAGCAGAATCGTCGAATTTCTTTTCTCACTCCAACTTTTATCATGCCTCCAAAGAAAAATGTTACTCGTGCCAATCAAGATAAACGAAAGAGAGGAATGGACTCAGTGCCAACCGTCGATCTTCGCAACGCACCACCTGAGGGAGCCTTCGAACCCTAAACTTATTTGTTATATTTTAATTTTATCGTATTCTGTTTCACGTGTCTTATTATGTCTTGTGTGTTTTATTTTATTTATTATGTTTAGAGTCAACCTATACCATGAGGACATGTTGTTTTCTAAGTGTGGGTATATAGGGCATCACTAGTATGTTTGTTTTTGTTCATGAGGACATGTTGTTCTCTAAGTGTGGGGATTTTAGTTGAAATGTTTAGGATGGTGTGCGTGTCGAGTCAACCACCTGCTTGAACTTGCAACCTTGAATTTTTGACTCCTTAGCAACTTAAAATCCTTAGGAAAGCTCATGCCAAGATGAAATTAGCAAGGATAGGAATGAGCCCATATTGAGAAGTAGTTTTTTCTTTTCGAAAAAATCTCATAATTGGATTAAGCGACCACTAGTGTACAAGACTGATATAACACTTGAGAGAATTCGGGTGGCACGGCTGTAGTAACCAACTCCCGCCTGTATTATAAACATGTTTTAGCTGACTTGCGTGAGGATTAACCGAGTGGCATATGAAAAAAATTTGATGCCCTTCTAAGTTGTGAAAAAAAAATGTTTTTAAGGGATGGGAAAGAAAGGAAGGAAAATTGAATGTGGAATGTGAATGAATGCTGGCGGAAGGGCAGTAGTCAGGTAAATAATTAGAGTTGATGTTGCCTCCGGCCTGACTAGGATGGAGCTTGAGGATCATTATAGGTGTACAATCAGAGCAATGAAAAGTTGTAAACCGGCCTTATTGACATCTGAGAGTGAAGTCCCAAGTGCCATGTAAGTTTGAGTGCTAACCATGCTAACCTAAAATATTTTGGGATGAGGTCAAGCTAAACAGCACTATAAGTGCCTTAATATCTAGTCATGCCTGATGCTTATTGATGTTGAGTCTCTAGTGGTCTTCACCACTTTCTGAAAGATTAAAATTATGGAAAACTACTTTAATTTGTGGGCTAGACTTGAATTGTGAAATTGACTTGGCATGAGGATTCCTAGGGATAGTTTGTTGTTGATGGTTTATTAATTCAGTATGGTTAAAATGCAAGTGCTCGTGTTGACAATATCTATTTGCATGTCTATATGTTGAGTGATTTACTTTGTTGTCTTGAAAGTTGAGTCTTTAGTCTCTTGAGTCTATGTCTTAGTTAGAGTCTTGCTTGGGGACAAGCAAAGTTTAAGTGTGGGGATGTTTGATGTGTGTCTAAAACACGCAATAAATGCGTAAGATTTTGAGTTATTTTTGCACATTTATCTTTAGTTTAGCATCATTTTAGTAAACATTTGAGTTTTGGGTGATTGATGAGTTCTTTGTGCTAAATTGTAGGAAAAGGAGGCAAATTTGGAAAGAATTATACTTGAAAAAGGAGTCCAGCAAGGACAGCTGACTTGCAAGGCATTTTGGTCGATTTGGGAGTCGAATTAGAGGACGCATATTTGATAAACAATTTAAGATCTTTCTTTCCTCTTTCCGTGCATATAAAGATCGCGTGAATCGGATGTCTAAAGAGAAAGTTATGTCCAAAACACTGAAGGCTGATTTTGCTGATTTTATTGACGAATATTCTGGGCAATATTGGAAATTCGGTTTCTGCATCGCGAAGGACTATCGAAATGACTTCTCTAGGTTTTTACACTTAGGAGGGCTTATATATAACCCTCTAGACTTATTTTTAGAAGACCTTTTCATTGCAGAGAACATAACATATTTTACTTTATCTTTGTCACGACTATGAGGAACTAATCCTCTAGGTAGATCTGAGGGAGGGGACCCAGGTTTTGGTTGTGAGGATCTTTGTTTTATTAATCTATCTCAATAGTATTTTCTTATCTCCTTGTGCTTATTTTTGTTCTTGAATGATTTACGTTTGTGAGTTTATTCTAGAACTGATATTCCATTGATTCTTGATTAACGGTTGCAGTTAGGAATTAAACTAGGAGCAAGGTTAATTCAGCAAGGAACGGTCGTTACCAAACTAATTAACTAGAAATAAGTAAGGCTAGTTTGTAGATACCAAAGTTTTGAGTATAATCGCTAGGAGTAGGAACATCTGTTCTTAATGCTATTATCTTATAGAATAGAAATCGGTTGATATTCTATCTATTTGGTAATAAAAAACTAGTTAGGCGGTCGTTTGGCTAGTTGATTGTTAGATGTTTGTGGTCTCTTTGCGATTGCGGGAGATTTGCACCTACTTGCTATATGTATTAGATTATCTTTTGTGATACGATGATCAACCAACCTGTCGTGGTACTCTGATCTCAAATCTACCATTTTCTCTTATTGATTTCACTTATTTCTCTCTTTTTTGTTCTTTGACTTCATTCGATCTTGAATCTTGTAAAATCGCCCCTTTTTACTTTTGTGTTATTAGTTAGATTAATTGAATATCGTTCCTCCTTGAATCTGACTCGGTATCTTTCCTTGCTTATTACAAATCTGTGAGCCGCAAAATATCGGTATAAGGAATCAAGATCCTTAAGTGTAGAATTGTATTCTGGCAGTGTATTCGTAAATACTATTTTCATGTTGATATTTTTTTCTATTGAATTTTCCTGGTCAGATTTTTAATAAGGTTTGAGACTGCAACCTCTTTCGAAAGAATTCTACACTTGCATATGTAATATGTACATTATATTACTATTAATAAAATTCTACCCATTAAAAAAAATCAAGATCTGCTTGAGCAGATCAAGATTCTTTTACCATTCTTTAATATGTGTGTCTAAAACATACATTAAATGCATAGAATTTTGAGTTATTTTGTACTTTTTTCTTTATTTTAGTATCATTCTAATACACTTTTATGTTTTGGGTAACTAATGGGTTCTTTGTGCTAATTTGCAGGAAAAGAAGTAAATTTGGTGAAGAATTATACTTGAAGGAGTCTAGCATGGACAGCTAAATTCTAAGGGCATTTTGGTCAATTTTAATGGTAATTTAGAATATGTCTATTAGACAAACAATTGAACAACTTCTGTTTCTCTTTCTGTGGATATAAAGATTGCTTAAATCAGAAGTCAGAAGAGAAAGTTATGACCAAAACATTGAAGACTAATCAAGC
Source organism: Hypericum androsaemum (assembly GCA_963995505.1). Classification (NCBI taxonomy): domain Eukaryota; kingdom Viridiplantae; phylum Streptophyta; class Magnoliopsida; order Malpighiales; family Hypericaceae; genus Hypericum; species Hypericum androsaemum. The sequence continues at coordinate 10,218,067 of OZ023189.1, forward strand.
AAAATTTTATTGGCTAATATTTTTTGGCAATATTGGAAATTCAGTCTTCTGCATCACCTAGAACTCTGAGCACAACCCTGGTAGATTTTCAAAGTTAGGAGGGCTTATATATAATTCATTCCAGAAAACTAGACCTTATTTTATTTGTCTTGTCATGACTATGAGGAACTAATCCTCTAGGTTGATTTGAGGGAGGAGACCCAAGGATTTGGTTGTGAGGATCTTGTTTTGTAAATCTATTTCTGTAGCATTTGTTTATTTCTTGTGCTTATTATTATTCTTGAATGATTTAGGTTTATGAGTTTATTTTAAAACAGATTTGCCTTTAATTTTTGATTAGCGGTTGTAGTTGGAAATTGAACTAGGAACGAGGTTAATTCAGGGAGGAACGATCATTAGAATATAATTAAGAATACAACTCTCCCAGATTGCAACTGATGTGAGAGAGATGAAGAACTCTCAAGGGAGACTACCATCTCACACAATGGTAAACTCAAGAGAGAATGCAAGTGCTATCACTTTACGAAATGAAAAAACTTTGGAAGCAACAGCTGTCCTGAAAAAGATTACTCAAGAAAAGAAGAAGACAAGTGAAATTGAGAAGGAGGTGGAGGAAGAGAAGAAAACCATAAAGTTGAAGCCCAACCATAAAGTTGAAGCCCAAGATAGAGATTATTCTACGATTTCCTAGAAGATTCGCTAAAGCAAAGAAGGAAATCGACGAGTAAGAGATTCTAGAAATCTTTCGCAAAGTAGAAGTGAATATTCTATTGCTCGATGCCATCAAGCAAATACTGAGGTATGCAAAATTTCTCAAAGATCTTTGCACCAATAAGAAGAAGTTAGGCATGGACGACAAAGTTATAGTATGCGAGAATGCTTCAGTGACCATAAAAAAGAAGCTTCCCCAAAAGTGCAAGGACCCAGGTATGTTCATTATTCCATGCATTACAGGAAATATGAGAATTGAAAGAGCAATGCTTGATTTGGGTGCATCTATCAATGTCATGCCACAACCATCTATAAAATTTTGAATCTAAGACTTTTAAAAGACACTAGAATCATAATTCAGTTGATAGATAGGTCTAATTCTTATCCTGAAGGAGTTCTAGAAGATGTATTTGTTAAAGTAAATGAATTCATCTTTCCTATTTATTTTTATGTGATTGATATGGATGATGATTCGCATTCTAATTTTTCTCACATCTTACTTGGATGACCATTCATGAAAACTGCTGGAACAAAGATAGATGTACATAATGGAACTCTTTCATTAGAATTTGATGGAGAAATAGTTGCCTTTAATATATTTGATGCCATGAAGCACCCACAAGATTCTACAACTAATTTTTCTATTTATGTGATTGATCCCGCTTGTCCAAGTTGTTTTTGAAAGAGTATGTGTAAAGGACTCTCTAGAATGAGTGATTCAAAATTCTGTAACGATTATGATGCAATCTTGGAACTTGAGAAGGAAGATTGTAGGTCCAATATGCAACCTAAGGGGGATAAATTAGGTTTCTAACAATTTTCCCAATTCTTTCGGTATTTAGATTATCAGCGTAATCGATAATAAGAATAGAGAGATTTGACACCAAATGTATAGTGGTTTGGCTCAGTCCACTTGAGCCTACGTCCACTCTTCAACCATTTTCTCACTTTTTATTATCTCCAATAAAAATACAAGAGAACACCATAAGTTTTACCAGGTCCACTTGCAACCTTACAACCACTATTTTCACAGACTCTGGCTAGCTACCGCTTTAGTTTTACAGGTTCACTAGCAACCTTAACTAGCTACGACTAGAAACCTTGAGCTTATCGTTGCTTTTGCAAATATACTTCTCCTAACTTCACACAGAAGTTGAGCAAGTATTCTAAGACAATAATTTTGTAATCTGCTCTGTGTCTTAACACACGTAATCACAGCTTTTCTCTCTTCAATATATGAATTCATCTATTGCTAGATTTGTATATTTGAATCTTGATCACTTTCTTGTATCTCACGTGCTCCATATTTATCTTTGGCTTGGTCTTCTATTTATAGGATCTCCTTTGTATGTAGCCGTTAGAACTTGCTCACCAAGTAAGTCTTCAAGAATTTCAAGTCGCAAGTAGCCGTTGGAGGAGAAGCCTTCATTAGCTAGGAAAGTAGCAAACACTTTTCTTCCGAGGCTTGACTTGATGAGTTGACTTCAACATGTGGGTGATTTGATCCATAGAAGTAGCTGTTACAAACAAAGACAAAACTACTTCTGAAATCTCTTTTGTATCAGGTTATGTTAGTGTAAAAATAAACATAATGTAAGCAATTATATCATGGACAAAAGAGAGGTTCGTCTAGGGCAGGTGCCCCATCACGTGGACTGTCTTAAGATGATTATATAACTCTTCTCAAAGCTAATCTCACTTATCCATGGAAAAGAGCTTTAACAACCAAGCAACCAAGCTCTTGCGAGGTGCTTATACGGCGAGGTAAAAGCGTTAACCATCTTAATCTTGGCAAGGTTCAAATTCGAACTTGCCTTGGGATAAATATCTGGATCTCTTGGTCAAGCTCTAACTTAGCTAGATTGTGTAAGTAAAGACTTGAACTAGACTTAAGAAAATCTTAATAGCCCAACTCATAAAATATTTTCATTGACTTCAGACTTCACTAAAAATCAAAGATCATACGAAAGATAAGTTTATGACTCCATGTAAGATAATCTTAGTTTGTACGAAAAAGTCATTTACCTCACTCATAGGTATAGCTTATGACCGATCTCTCGATGTACTTCTTTATCCCTTTGATCATTACTAGCAGTTAATAGTACTTGTAGATAACTGAGTTTATGATCAATGTACTACTATGCCTAGCTTTTTTTTACTACACTTAACCAAATTCTGATATGCACTTAATCAAAATACTTAAGTCATTTTTAAAGATCAAGATACTATCATGGCTCTCTACTCACTCAGAGAGGCTCCAAGAAGGTACAAGAATTCTATAAACCCCTTACCAGTTACTAACGAACATATTCTTCCTTCTGTTGAACAGGCTCCCAAGTTAGAGTTGAAAAAGTTACCCGAGAATCTCAACTACGTATATCTCGGCGAGAAAGACACTTTACCAGTGATCATCTCTAAGGATCTTTCCATGTTTCAAGAGCAACAATTGATTAAAGTGCTGAGACAATATAAAACAACCATTGGTGGGACATTGGCAAATATAAAAGACATCAGTCCTTTAGTATGCATGCACCTAATTCTCTTAGAAAAAAATGCCAAGCCAAAGTGAGATCCACAACAGAAGTTAAACCCCACCATGAAGAAAGTCATTTTGAAGAAAATCATCAAGCTGTTGACCTTGTGTATCATATACCCCATCTCCGACAGCCAATGGGTCAGCCTGATTCAACGTGGTTCCAAAGAAGACTAGAATTACTTTGGTCGCAAATGAGAAGAAGGAATGGATACCCATGCAATTTCAGAATGGTTGGCGCATCTTCATTGACTACCGTAAGCTCAATGGTGCAGCAAGGAAATGCCACTTTCCCTTACCTTTCATTGATGAGATGTCAGAGCGACTAGCAGGTAAGTCCTATTTCTATTTTCTTGATGGTTATTTGGGACTACCAAATAGTACTTGATCCAAAGGACTAAGAGAAAACTACATTCACTTGTCCATTTGGTAAATTCGCTTATCGTCGTATTCTTTTTGGGCTATGAGATTTTCACGACCCGAATCGGTGGTCGGTGACCGGCGCTAGACTCTAACTCGTTTGCAAACAAAGTGAATTTAGCCAGCCTCAAATATATCCAAAATTTATAATCATAAGTCTTTAAACGTAAAATTAAAGTTATTAGTTTCATATTCCCAATTTACAAAAATGTAACCCGAGCTTTGACTTATTAACCAAAATTCATATATTCTTATTAATTACATATTCTCAAGATCAAAACAAATCACGTGACTACAGAACTTCTAGATCAAAGAGTAAAATATAAACCAGAGACCTCAAGACCAGTCCCGAAGAACAAGTGGACTAGACACGATCAGACTAGATCTCTGGACCAATATAAATCGTCTACGAGTTCTTGCAAAATTGGTGAGAGGGGGTGAGTATTTTGGAACACCCCGTAACAAATTACATATGCATCGCAATTTATTTAGCCACTCAATGCACAAGCATACCGAACACATGCATATGACTAACATGATAATTGAATCAGCGAACATGTACAATATCATAAAGTCATACTTACGAGATGACCAAATATTTACGTATAATAATCACAAAGGCACAGAAACATGAGCAAACTACGCAACGTCCCATACTGTCACGTAATTTGACACATGAACACATAATTCCAAATTCAAATCACAGCACTGGATGAATATTTGGCAGAATCTAAATCATGTCACTCCCTCTCCAACACGAGAATACCATATCTCAAAGTAGCCATCATCAACCAATCTCATCGGCCAAATAGTTCTGCCCGCCGGAAAGCAACCACATCATAACAGAATCTATTGTATTCTCAGTATATGTGCACATATGCCAACATCCCCAGTTGGTCACGGGTAGATCTGCCTACTAGTCCTCCATATCACATAATCATATAGATCTTCGTATCAATCAAATCCATAGGTTTCAAACGAATCAAACATATACAATGCCTCATCTGGGCCCAATTAACCAAATTCTTGCAAGTCATAATGTCACATCATAATGCTCATATGGCAAATGCACATTATGCACTCAAAGTACCAAATTTAGATTATGGCAAATAAATAGAATGTGCCAAAGAAAGCACGAGTCACATATTATTTGTTTACCAGTTTCGGCTGACAATTAATCAGAATCCATCATCCTTCCAAAAAATACAATCTCCTTCGCTTTGAATTCTGAGTTCAACCACCACAGTGGATATCTCAAATGTCCCTCGACAAATGTTCAAATCCCTGTTAAAATGCATATCGTTCGTATTGAGTCTCATACATTTTAATCTTTCCTTAACCAACTCTAATACCCACGGCGTTTACCAATTTCTCATTGCGACTTGGATTTTCAACCTCGGTGCTTTATTTGTTTAATTTGTTCTATAGAGTTTCCAACTAGGTTGAAAATTTCTTTGCTAATCCCAAGTTATTTAAAGAACCTCTAGTTCATAGTTGTTCCCTGAAGTATCAATTTTTATTTAAAATATTTGCTAACGACTCCATACCAACTAACTTACCCTTGTTCCAATCTTTACTCAATTCCTTATTACAATATATATAACGATCTTTTTCTCTAAATAAATTTATCCCCCTTCAAATTCTCACCCAACTTTTCTCAATTTCCTATCCTAATTTTCCTTCTTATTAATCGAAGCTTGAACTTTCTATTTATTGGTATCATGTCGTAGATCTATCTACATATACTTCTCTACTTCAAACCTTTCTCTTCATATTGTTGGAAAATTAAATGAAAATTCAATGCAAAAATCCCAAAGTGGAAAGCCCAAGTGAAAGGCCCAAAAGAGGATATGGAAAGGGCAATCCCACATTGAAAAGTGCAACAAAAATTTTCTAGTTTATAAGGAGACTTTTCTTATTGACTAGGAAATAAGTTGATCACCTGGATAGCCAACTCGAACCGCGGCGAGCACGCGCACGCATTGGATACAGGTCGCAGCGCATCATCGCGAGGAGCTGGAGGAGCCTTAAAGTTTTGCTGAAGCTCGGACGAAGAGGCAGAAGGGCTGGAACATCCCGGAGACTTCCAGAAGGTCGAAGGGTTACAAGCGAACCTGAAGGGCACACAGGCGAATCCAGAAGCTCCCAGAACACCGAAGGGATGCGAGTGTATTGCCTGCCTGCCGAAGGGGTACCAACGACCTCCGAAGAGCCACAAACAAAATTGGCTGGAGAGGCACCTGGAGGGTAGCCTGCTGGCCGAACGAATGCATCTCCTCGGCATTGCTTCATACCCCTTCGGAAGTGCCTGCCTCCACTCCATCCAGCGCCTATAAATAGGCCCCTCCCCCTCATTTGCATCTCACCCCGAAAACTCATTGCATAACCATTCTTTAGCAATAGTTCTCTCTCTCTCTCGCTCTCTTGGAAAGTTCCAAATATCCAAGGTTCGCCTGAAGCTTCGAGTGTCGTTGTGCTACGAACTCAGAAGCAGCCTAGTCGTTGTATCTTGGGGACGATTGCCGCAGCCCGTAAGTACTGAATACAGGGCAATCTCGTCTTACGGAGAAAGAGTCCAACTCTTGCCTCGACTTAAAGATCCTAATTAAGTACACCACCTCCGACAAATATGTACGGAACAACCTGAAGGGTTTGTTGCCCCCGGATAAGAACATAAAGTGTACAAGCTGGTAAAGTCACCGTACGGGCTGAAACAGGCGCAGAAACAATGGCATGAGAAATTTGACAGAATAATGATGTCAAATGGCTTTAAGATCGATGAGTATGATAAATGTATATACATTAAAGGCACACCTGATGCTTACGTGATTGTATGCCTGTATGTCGACGACATGTTAATCATGGGAAGCAGTAATGATCTTATCATGAAAACTAAGAACAGGTTAAGGAACAACTTTGACATGAAAGATATGGGTCTAGCTGACATTATACTAGGGATTAAAATCTCTAGGACGACTGAAGGAATTATCTTGTCACAATCTCACTACGTTGAGAATGTACTCAAGAAGTTCGATACTTTTGAAAAACCTCCGGCTAAGACTCCGGTAGACCTGAGTCTACACTTAGCTAAAAATAGAGGGGACCCAGTATCTCAACTAAAGTATGCAAGAATCATTGGGAGCCTGATGTACTTGACAAATTGTACACGCCCTGATATTGCATAATCAGTTAGCAAGCTTAGTAGATTCACGAGCAATCCAGGATCAGATCACTGGTTAGCTCTGGAAAGGGTTCTAAAGTATCTAAAACATACCATAAATCATGGCATACTTTATACTAAATATCCAGCTGTATTAGAAGGATATAGTGATGCGAATTGGATATCGGACACTAAAGACTCCAAATCCACTAGTGGTTATGTGTTCACCATTGGTGGAGGAGCTGTGTCATAAAAATCCACTAAATAAACGTGCATAGCTGGATCCACCATAGAGTCGGAGTTTATAGCACTAGACAAAGCTAGAGAAGAAGCTGAATGGCTCAGAAACTTCCTACAGGATATTCTGTATTGGAATAAGCATGTGCCCCCTGTATTGATACATTGTGATAGCATGTCTGCAATCGGGAAAGCACAAAGTACAATGTACAATGGAAAGTCTCAACACATCCGTAGGAGACATAACACCGTTAGACAATTAATCTCTGGTGATATAATTACCATTGATTATGTGAAGTCCAAGGATAACATAGCTGATCCTTTGACAAAAGGAATCAACAGAGATCAAATGCATAACGCAGTAAGGGGAACGGAGTTAAAACCCACACATTAAAGAATATTCATAGCGGTAACTCAACCATGATGAGTGGAGATCCCACAAACTTAGTTCAATAAGACAACTAAGTTATGTATGGTTCAGATGAATACTTGGAACCCATCCCATTCTCAGAAGCTGCCCAAGTGCGAACCTGCAGAGGTGTGGTAAGGTTAAGTGTCTACGCTTTTAATGATTCTTTTACCAGATAAGGTGGAGTATGGCAGGATACTCCTGATAAGAGATCACCTATATAAGTGTGAAGTGAGGCCGCTTCAAATGGAAAAATACTTATGAATCCAAGATATGGTCCATAGCCACAACAGACAAAATGTTATTGTCCTGGTTTACATAAAAAAACTGACAAGTTCAAGATATCACGTTCACTGAGCAGCAAGTAAATCCAATAGTATTTTACTAGGGAAGGTTCAAAGCCGTAAGCTAACTTTCTCGATGCAATGATAACTCGTTAGAACTTTTCTAAAAAAGTGTCAGCATGCATTAATCATCATTCATGTGGGGGATTGTTAGAAAGTTGAATGATAATTCAATGCAAAAAGCCCAAAGTGGAAAGCTCAAGTGGAAGGCCCAAAAGTAGATTTGGAAAGGGCAATCCCACATTGGAAAGTGTAACAAAAATTTCCTAGTTTATAAGGAGACTTTTCTTATTGACTAGAAAATAAGTTGACCACCTAAATAGCCGACTCGGACCGCGACGAGGATGGTACGTAGCACCATCCGAGCACGAGCACGAGCACGAGCTCGTGCTCGTGCTCATGCATGTGCACGTGCACGCACTCGCGCATGTGCACGTGCACGCACATGTGCATGTGCGTATGGCGTATTGGACACAGGTCGCAATGGGCACTTTGTGGTGCACTTGGCACTTTACACGTGCGCATCATCACGAGGAGCTAGAGTAGCCTTAAAGTTTTACTGAAGCTCGGACGAAGAGGCAGAAGGGCTGGAACATCCCAGAGACTTCCAGAAGGTCACAGGGTTACGAGGGAACCTGAAGGGCACACATGCGAATCCAGAAGCTCCCAGAACACTGAAGGGACACGAGTGTGCTGCCTTCCTACTGAAGGGGTACCAACAACCTCCGAAGAGCCATGAACAAAATTGGATGGAGAGGCACCTAGAGGGCAGCCTGCTGGCCGAACGAATGTGTCTCCTCGGCATTGCTTCGTGCCCCTTCGGAAGTGCTTGCCTCCACTCCATCCAGTGCCTATATATAGGCCCCTCCCCCTCATTTGCATCTCACCCCAAAAACTTATTGCATAACCATTCTTTAGCAATAGTTCTCTCTCTCTCTCTCTCGCTCTCTCAAAAAGTTCTGAATATCCAAGGTTCGCCTGAACCTTCAAGGATCGTTGTATCTTGGAGACGATTGCCACAGCCCGTAAGCACTGAATATGGGGCAATCTCATCTTACGGAGAAAGAGACCAACTCTTGCCTCGACTTAAAGATCCTAATCAAGTACACCACCTCCGACAAACAACACATATTTCTATTTCATACTCGAATATTCATTGTGTTTAGCTCTTTGTTATTATATTTGTTGTAGAATTTTGTTAGAGATGTCAAGAAATCAAAGAGGAAACGATTTGTGGGCTTGTTCCCTATTCTATTCGGACTAGGTTTTGGACTCCTAATTTGACCTAGATAGCTTACTTGATGTACAAGGGTGGGAAAGGCATGTTACCCTAAGGTTTTATATAGCTTTGTGATCCATCAATAAAAGTTCTCCTTTCTCACCATGGATGTAGGCACTAGGCCGAACCAAGTTATCTCTTGTGACCATGTTCTTTGCGCATTTTTTTCTCTAGTTGCTGAATTCATAACAATTGGTATCAAGAGCTTGGGTTGGAGGATGACGGATGGCGCGAAGTTTGTTCTTGTGAAGTTTGTTCTTGTGAAGTTTGATGGTTCTTTGAATTTTGGGCTATGGCAAAGGCATGTCATGGATCTCCTCGTGCAACAAGGGATGTCATCGCGCTCTCAGAGAAGAAGCCCGAGAAGATGGAGATAAATTCTGGGCTTTGTCTACATCCAATTTTCCAGTTTGCCTCAAACCCCGCGGTACGGAATTTTTTATGCTTTGAATGGTCGTATTTCTGGTCCCTGGGCGAAAGAAGATTTTTTTTATTATTATTACCTAGAGTGGAAGCTTTGGTTTATACATTCCTCTTAGTCTCGACTCTTGGAATCATTTTTTTTTGCCCGTTTGACAGCTAGATTTGCCTCAATTATTTGTCTCTTCCCAAAAGGGTACCTGTACCCGAAACCAACACAGGTGGGTAGGTAGAGAATACCTAGGGGCACGAGACAACCCTCTCTAAAGAACTTGGCAAAATAGCCCCGTAACTTTGGGAGAAGGGGAGTGGAAAGAGATGGGGGCCAAGGCGGTGGCAATAATTCGCTTATGCTTGGCGGATGATGTGATGTGTCACGTCATGGATGAGGAGTCACCAGCTGAGGTATGGAAGAAATTGGAGGTAAGGTATATGTCTAAGTCTTTGTCGAACAAGTTTTATCTTAAGGAAAGATTGTACGGGCTCAAGATGAAGGAGGACTCAGATTTGAGCTAACACATTAATGATTTCAGTCAACTTGTGAGCGACTTGAGAAAGGTTGATGTGAAGTTTGAGGAAGAAGACAAGGCATTGTTGCTGCTGAATTCTTTACCTGGTTCCTACAAAAATTTGGTTACAACTCTAACTTGGGGGAAGGAGTCCCTGGTGTTGGAAGATATCACAAGTGCTCTGTTAGGGTTTTATCAAAGGAGGAAAATTGATGATGATTAAGCAGAAGGGCTGGTTGTGAGGGGTAGCCATGGTGATCGTAGTGGCGCAAAAGACGGGAAGGGATCTAAGTCGTGGTTAAGGAGGTTCAAGAAAAATTGCTTCTAGTGCGGAGAAAAAGTGCACGTGAAGAAGGATTGTCCAAAAAGAACTCGGGATAGCGAGAAAAAAGGATCAGGTTCCGTGAATGTGGCCTCACATTCGGACGGGTCAGATGGTGATCTTCTTTCTATTTTGTCAAGTCCAAAGCATTCTGATTCCTGAATTTTGGATAGCGTTTGCTCTTTCCACATAATGCCCAAGAGCGGGTGGTTCGACACCTACAAGTTCGTTTATTCAGGTATAGTGACTATGGGTGATGGTTCTACTTGCAGAATTGCTAGCATAGGTGATATCCAAATCAAAATATGGAATGGTATTGAGAGAAAATTAGGTGGGGTTAGGCATGTTCCGAAGTTGGAGAGGAATTTGATCTCGTTAGGAGCCATGGATTATAGTGGGTACAACTATAATGTTGTAGGCGGGCTAATGGAGGTGGAGAAGGATGTTGTGGTGGTGATGAAGGGTGAAAGGAATGCTAGCAACACCTACAGGTTAGTGGGGAACACGATTGTAGGTGGAGTCAAATCGTTGGGTTTTGATAGAGGGGAGAAAAGCTCTTGTGTGATGGAGCGAAAGCTTGACATGAATGGTTTGAGTGGAGTTGGGATTCGCAGAGACAAAGTTAGCAAGTTCCCGCTATGGTTGTCTAAAGCGACGTGCATGTCAAAGGTGTTGGGTATGTTTTGCATGGGGAATGTGAAGCTGTTGGTAGCACCACGGGCAAATCGGGTATCTCACTTAATGTTGAACGGTGGAGTTCGTGGCATGTCGAGGGTTCTACTTGGTTGAACAAAAGGTTTCCCTTTGTATGCTATGGCATGTAGCATTGGTATGAGGTAAGAAGTTCCAGCGGAGAAGCAGTTCGAGTTTGTAGAACATGGGGCGGACCAGAAAATAGAGGACTTGTCTATTGGTCGCAAGGTTGCTTCAGCAGGTGGACTTGCTAGTTGGGGTTCAATAGAGATTGGAAGGAATAGGCCAAGCAAGCTCGGAAGCTCAAGCTTGAGGGCTGACTCCATGTGATTGAACGGAAAAAGGTGGTGAGAAAGTTGAGATGGAATTATTGATGGCGGTGTATCTATGGTCAAGGTGGAGCTGGTAAAGTCGGTTTGGTTTTTCAAGTTCCCGTGGTTCTTCATGTGGCGGTATTTCGTCAAGGTGGAGTTTGTTGAAGTTCGGATGGAGCTTCATGTTTCGTCCACAAGATGATTTCTCGCCAAGGTGGAGATTGTTAGAGATGTCGAGAAATTAAAGAGAAAACGATTTGTGGGCTTGTTTCCTATTCTATTCGGACTAGGTTTTGGACTCCTAATTTGACCTAGATAGCTTACTTGATGTACAAGGGTTTGCTTCTATATAAAGGCATGTTACCCTAAGGTTTTATATCGCTTTGTGACTCGGATCCATCAATAAAAGTTCTCCTTTCTCACCATGGATGTAGGCACTAGACCGAACCACGTTATCTCTTGTGTCCGTGTTCTTTGCGCGTTTTGTTCTCTAGTTACTCAATTCATAAAAAAGACCACATATCAATACTGTAACTTAAAATAACAAAGATCAAATATCAATTACCTGTAGACTTTTCTCTTCCCCCTCCGTTCTGTCCCTTTTTTTTTACCTTTCCTTTCTTTGTTTCGGTTTTCCATAAGTTGAATGCTAGTTTCAGTTGAACCATTATTTTTATAGCTACTTCCTCCAACTTTGATATTTCTACCGCTTGATTTTGCTTTTGCCTTGGTGTCTGTTTCTTTTTACATCCACGTTTCACCCTCTTTCTTTTGTTCTTATCCTAGTAAAAATTATCCCAACAGATTTTGTTGTCTCTGCTGCCTTCTTTATTTTTTTTTTGAGGAAAAACGACCACAACATATATTGATCAAGTTGGAAAGTCAGAGTACAAAAGAGCATCCAACTCAAAAGGATGATGAATTAGCCAATTACATGGAAGAGTGCCTAATCTAGTACATTTGCAAATCCAATCTGCAATAGAATTTTGCAACCTAGAAATTAGATTAAGTCTACATCTTGGTAACGAGTAGAGTAATAGGCGAATATTTTTGACAAGAGCATCTAATTTCCAAGAAAGTTGTGCATTGGGGTCATTAATGAAGTTGACCGCAAGTAAGCAGTCAGATTCCACCAATGTATCAACCTCAATAAACAACTTTCGGATCAGGTTGAGCGAAAGAGCAATGGTCTTGAGCTCCGCCTCCAAGGCGACTCCGCCAAGACGAGATCAGTCTGACCTGCAACAGCTAGGACTTTGTAATTTCGAGCAATCACGGCAATTTCGGACACAGAAGAGCTCTCTGTCCATGAAGCGTCGCAACTGAACTTCAGGATCCCCTGTGAAGGTGCCATCCAAGAAGCTTGTAGAGGTTCAGCAGAGAGCTGACTTCTCGTAGCGATACCTGTCACTTGTAAAAATTCATTGCAGAAATGAGAGGCTTGAGTAACCGTGTTTAAGGGGTCAATTTCTGATCTCTCAAACAAAAAATTATTCCTTGTCAACCAGATACTCCAACATAATTGCATAGACAAGGCGATAATGAAGGAGTCAGAGTTAGAAGAAAGAGAGTTCATAATAAAAGAGAGCCAGCCGCCAAACGTAATATGTACATTAACATCAAAAGTGGATCCAAGAGGACTACAATGCCAAGTAGCCCTAGCATGGGAGCAACCAAACAGCAAGTGAATAATAGTTTCAGGTGCTTCAAAATAAATCGGGCAAGTAGGAGAAGAAGCCAAGTTCCTCCTATGAAGGTTGGCCGCAGTAGCCAGCCCATTTCTGGCCAGGCGCCAGACAAAATTACAGATTTTTGGAGGGATTTTAAGTTTCCAAATCCACCTCCAGATACCAGGGTGTTTACGGTGTAGAATTGTGAGACAGGGTTCTTACCGCTTCCCGATGCTTATTGAGCATATGGTACCCTATTTTAAAAGTAAAGATACCTGCATCATGGTGTTTCCAAATGATCTTATCAGAGGATCCCGACCTACATAAGATCATATTAGTAATAGCCTGTTGTTCCAAAGGACTGAAGAAAGTCTGAATTAAGTCCAAGTTCCAGCTTCTAGAAGCTGGATTAATCAAGTCAGACACAAGATGTAAGAAGGGGGAGAATGTGTCCTAGAAGCCAATCTAGAAGTAGGCAAAGCTGGAAGCCACGGATTAAGCCAGATCCTAGTAGACTTGCCATCGCCAATCGTATGTAGAAGTCCATCTAACAGGGCATCTCTCCCCTTGAGTAGGCTGTTCCAAAGCCACGATGGCTTAAAGCCCTTGGTAGCTGAAAAAATATCAGTGTCGTGAAAATATAATCCCTTAAGGATCCTGAAACACGAAGACTCTTGATTAGAAAATAGTCTCCACACTACTTTAGCCAAAAGAGAGATATTAAACAAATGTAAATCTTTGAAACCCAAATCTCCCTCGGATTTGGAGCAAGTGAGCTTGTCCCAACTCAACCAATGCACCTTCTTGCCATCTCCCTCTCCAGACCACCAGAATTTGGCCATGAGGCCGTTTAGCTTCGCACAGAAGGTCGAGGGAAGGAGGAAGCATTGCATAGTATAGCTTGGAATTGCTGACAAAACTGACTTGATGAGGACTTCTCTCCCTGACAAAGAAAGAAGTTTATGTTTCCAACTAAGAGTTTTTTTCCACATTCGTTCGTAAAGAAAGTTGAGAGCATCCTTCTTTGATCTACCCCAGATGGAGGGTAGACCTAAATACATATCATCAATTGGCATTTGAATCATGCCAAGAATGGACATAATCAGCTGAGCATTCATTGGATTTTCCTCTTTGGAGAAGTAAATAGAGGATTTTTGGAAGTTGATCAGCTGCCCAGAAATGTCAGAAAAAGTAACCAGAAGATGTTTAAGATTTTGAGCCTCGACCTCCGTAGCCTTACCAAAGAGTAAGGTATCATCAACGAACAGAACATGAGTAAGAGGAGGGCAAAATCTGTTCAGAGGGAAACCATGAATAACAGCTGAAGACTTGGCATGATTGACATAGTAAGAAAAAGCATCTGAAATGAAAAGGAAGAGGAAGGGAGATAGAGGGTCTCCCTGTCTGATACCTCTACTAGCTTTGAACCAAGGAAGTGGTTGTCCATTAAAAAGGACACTGAAAGTCGTTGAGGAGATGCAGCTCATAACACACTCAAGCCATTTCGCAGGGAAGCCCAATTTCCTCATGACCTATTCAAGAAAAAACCAAACCAGATCATATGCCTTTTTCAAGTCCAACTTGATAGCCATAAAAGTTGATTTCTTGCGAACCGAGGTTCTGAGGCAGTGAAAAGCATCATGGACAATAACAATGTTGTCCTGAATGCTCTGACCCTTGACGAAAGCACCCTGACAGTCAGAAATCAACAAGCTCATCCAAGGACTTAATCTGTTAGCTAAAACCTTCGAATAGACTTTATATGCAAAATTACACAAGCCTATAGGTCTAAAGCCATGAATATTAGCAAGATTCTGAACCTTAGGGATTAAGCATATAAAGGTTCTATTAAGTTCAGTTGGGACCAGAGATGAGTCAAATAAATTTTTAACTAAAGCAATAAGATCATATGACACCACGCTCTAAAATTTCTGATAAAAAATACCAGAAAACCCATCGGGTCCCGGAGACTTGGTACCACCCATCTCAAAGGCAGCCCTTTTAATTTCTTCAACACACAGAGGCTTGACAAGGTCAGAGGCCATATCAGCAGTAACAAGTTCAGGAATACAGTTAATAATGCACGTAGGATCGGAGGTTGAGGTCACGGAATACAGGCTCTGAAAATGGTCCTGGACCAGGGACTTTAGACGACTCGTATCCTTGATCCAAACACCATCAGAACCTTTCAACTTGACTATCTGATTTACCTATCTTCTTTGAGTAGATGAAGTATGGAAAAAAGATGTATTCCTGTCCCCCCATTTCAGCCAATGGATACGGGAGCACTGGTGCCTATAGATTTCCTCTTGTTGAAATAGGCAGGCAAGCTCCTTTTTGATTTCCAATTCCTTGAACTTACATTGTCTGCATGATCCACTTGCTGGATTGCCTTCAGTTGATCAGAAAGAGCAGTTATTCTCAATTTCCTATTTTCGTTTCTGTTCCTGCTCCACAAAATAAGGTCATCAGTACAAAAAGAAACCTTCCTCCTAAACACAAAGGGAGGAAGACCCGGGATTAAATGGGACTAGGCGTGGTGAACCACCTCCTTACAACCTGTCTCATTAATCCAAAAAGCTTCAAACCAGAAAGGTCTTCTAACAATTTGAGAGAAATTAGTATGCAAAAGTAAAGGACAGTGGTTAGAACCATGAATAACACCATGGATAAGCTGAGCCTTAGGAAAAAGATTATGCCATTCAACATTAATAAGGGCCCGATCGAGTCTTTGCAAAAGATTATCAAGATCAAACTGCAAATTCGACCACATGAACTGAGACCCCTTAAAACCTAAATCAAAAAGTTCACCGTCAAGCATGAAATCTAACAGAAGGTTCATTTGAGTACTGTTCAGGAGGCCTCCCGCCTTGTCTTTCCCCTGTACAGGCAACAAGGTTAAGATCTCCTATGCACAACCAAGGAGAAGTAGGTGACTTGAGAAAGTTCGAATAAGATCTCCAGAACCTACGTTTACAGGAAGCATCCGACTCCCCGTAAACAAAAGATGTGAAGCACCCTGCGTGTACAGGAAGCATCCGGCTCCCCGTAAACAATTGGAGACGAAATTTTTTAGGGCATGTGACCCTTCCTCTTAAAATATGGCCTTTTTGGGTAAACAACACCCTTTTGGAAAAGGCTCAAAGAACCGCTATCAGATTGAATACCCATCGAGAACTCTAAAGGATCAACCTGAAAAACAGAAGAAGCCATAGGAGAAGACAGAGTATTAGAGTTAGTTAAAAGCAATTTGGCTTTTTTAGTGGATTTAGGGTTACGGTTCTTAGAATTGGGGGAAGATTTGCGTTTAGGTTTAGGAATTGGATTTGGGGGATGGGAATTGATTGTGGAATAGGACAGGGACATTGGTAATTTTCATTTTTGGTCTCCAGGGTTGGAAATTCGAGAGGGAGAGCCTGCGTGGGATAGAGTTGAACTTTGGGTTGGAAAAGTTGGGGCGAAAAAATCCTTCTGATCCTTTCCACTAAGGATAATTATCTTTCTCTGGTTTTCCAAGCTAGTTGAAAGGGAACCAGTTGGACCAGAGTCCAAAGTCAGAGATTTCGAGGGACCTCCAGTAATCAAGAGGGGTAGAGCTAGGGGTGTGGGCGATCTGACCCCCGCATTAAATGAGCTGCTACCACTTGGAGGAGACCCTGAAGCGATAGATGGTTGAAGAGAAACTTCCGAGATGGAAATGACCAACTTGTCCCTGGACTCTCTAGGAGAGAGAACAGGAGCTCCATTAGGGGTAATTTTGTCTGAACCAACCAAGGAACATGCACTAGCTCTACACTTCTCCAAGCTCGACCCCAGCTATAAAGAAGAAGAAGAAGCCACCGCTCTGGGAAGAGGAGTCACCAGAAGAGGAGGCAAAAGCTGACGCATAGAGGGTATCAACAGTTGTGAGGAGCTGTGGAAGGGAGCCCAGTGAAAACCAGGGCGTTGTCCGGAGGACCAGGGGTAGATCGGAGTTGCCCTCATCCAAGACCCAAATGGAAGGTCTTTAGCCTGCATGCTTTTGAGAAGTACATCTATTTGACCGTCTATAGAGCAGAAGCGGTCTGAATGGCCAAGGCGCCCACAGAAGAAGCAAAATTCTGGCAGCCTTTCGTACTTATATTTGATGAGCCGAGGCTCCCGACCATCACCAGTGATCCGAAATCCAGGAAGAAGAGGCAAATCCACATCAACAAGGACCTTAGGCCGGAGAAAGGCACCATGGCCTGGAGAGGCCAGTTCGTTCTCATCCAAAGAAACAAGACCTTTGAACTGCTGACCAATCAATTCAGCCATTTTTTGGCTAATCATATTTCTCAGAAGCCCATGAACTTGCACATGAAAACTTGATAAGGAGAAATCAATATCTAACCACGAAATGTTAGGATCCCAAGCCTTCAAGATGAGATGTTGAGCATTAACTGACCGTGGGGTATTATTCAAGGCCCAATTTTTATCCTCCCCTTTCTTGAAAGTGAAGGAGAATAAGTTCGGAGCTAGCTCACCTACATCAAGAAGATCCATCGATGTACTCCAAGATTTGACGATGCTAGCCTTCACAGAGGGGGGTCGAAAGCTCCTAGAGGAGATGACCATCCCAACAAGGACGAGGTCAGGGTCCCAATCTTCAGAATCAATATTCGGGGACAAAGAAATATCGGGACCATCTCTCAAGAGACTCGTCTCTCTGAGCAACTCTGCAAGAACATAACTTTCATCTAGAGTAGGTTCCATGAGAAAGATAATTATACTAGTGAACAGGGATCAGAAGGACAGGAGGGCGGGTAAGACAAAAAGGAAGGCTTAAAGGTTGGTAAAAGGGGTTGGTAATGAAGTAATAAGAGTGGTTAGGTAAGGATTAGGTGAACGGAGGGATGGATTAATGGAGAAAGGACAGGAGAGGTTGAAGGAGGAGAGAAGGAAGAAGGGAGAGGAGAAGAGGAGAGGAAAGGGGGCAGGCTCCAAAGGAAAGGAGAGGAGACAAATCTATGGGAAATGTGGAACGCTGCTGCCTTCTTTATTAGTTTTAATGAATTAGTGGTATTTATCTAAACTAGGGCTCTCGCCAACTTTCTTTGATAAGTTTTATTACTTGCCACGTTTTCTCTTACCATGTCTTACTCACTTTAACTCGCCACGTTTCACCATTGGGTTATTTTCTTTTGAGTCATTAGTATTCTTTAAATGTTAATGAAATGTAATTTCATTTTTTTTATCAATTCAGTACCATCTACATTCTAAATCGTACAATTCACCAAATACATCTCGGGACTTGCTTAATTTATCTTCAAAATGTTTGGCAATTTCATAGTTTGTTCAAAATTATATCTAACCACATTCCTAGAATATTTTGAGCATTAATTTGCATTGCTATTTTCCAACATAGTTTATCTACATCTCACGAATGACTTAACATACTTGATTAAACCTTACTATTTCATAATCGGGTATTATCGGGATTGTGATGTCCTAAAAATGGTCGATTGGAATAATTGATATTCTATTGTGCTATCTACATGTGATATAAATTTTGGAAGTATTCCTAGATATCATTTAGTCTCATTAGGATTTTATTTCAACCACAACAAAGCCTAGTCAAATTATTTCCAAGTTTTATGAATTTAGTTGGACAATTTTGGACAGAATGATATTTGTTCAGTTAATTGAGCACATCTTTCTCAATTTTGCTCCAAATGAATATGATCCAGAAACTACACACTTAGGGCTACAATTAGTATGTTGACAAGTTTTGACAAAATGCAAAGAAGGATAGTCAAAATGGAGTTGTAATCAGGCACTTTCTGATTGGACCATATTTTACAAGCAACCAATCATACTTCACCACTTGTAAACTCATTAGAATGAGTTAAAAAAGGGAGTCATGATGGAGGAATTACCTACTCTCTTTTATGACCCAGAAACACAAAGGAGGAGGCCATAAAGTTCCGAACTAATCCAAAAAATTGAAGGAGAGAATGAAGTTGAGAGAGAGTTAGAGGAAAGAGAAAGAAGCAGGTGAAGAAAGAATGACCTGGTAAGCTATCTTCCACCTTGATTTAAACTTTCATGTCTTTATATAGTTGTAGAGGACTCAAAGGGATTTCTAACCATATATCATATGTTCTAATGTGATTAAGGAATCAATGTGAACTTGATTTTGAACTATAGACTGCTTACTGCAGTATTCAATTGAGTGGGTGGCAGAAAAGTGCTTGGTAAGTCTAATTGGACTCCAATTTTGAATTTGGTGTCTTCTTGCAGATTGTAGAGGACACAATTGTCTTTCAAAAAATATATTATATGCTCTGTTTGGATGAAGGAATCATCCTAAAAGCTCTATTTAATGTTGGACTGGCAGTTTGGGTTCAGAATTGAAGGGGGCCAAGAGTTAAGACTGGGTAAGTGAATTCTTTGGAACTCTAAGCTAATTTCTAGACTTTGAGTTATCAAGAACATACAGGGGAGTTTAAATACAGTGAATAGATGAATCAGTTTTAGTGTAATATCGAGTTGTATGTGTTATTTACTGAAGTTAGAAGCGGTTGAGCTTATCGTGTGCTCTGTATGTGACTTGGTTGGGAAAGTGAGGAACTCACCTCATTTTTGTAATTGAAAATTGTTATACATAGCCTCTAAGACTTTCTCAAGGTACTTCTAATGAAGAAAACTATCTCGGAAGAACGGTTGAAGGTTAAAAGTGAAGGGAGAATAAGATTCGGTAAATTAGCACTATTCACTGATACTCGTTTGGGTAAGCGGATAGAACATGATAAATTGGTTTTGTTTGGTGCATGTGCATGTTTCAGACCTTGATTAAGTGCGCCTCATGCATATGGAGTTTGTTCATAAAGTGGTCATGTGCATTTGTGATAAGTTCGATCATGTTTGGGTTGGTCTGTGAGGGATATGGCACATGTGAATGGCCAGCTAGAGAATATGTGTTTCCTAGCTTGGGGCTAGTTTGTGAGGGTATGCTATGTTATTTTTGGTGAGAAATTGACAGGTTTTCTCGTGCTAATAGAGAATGTTAGCCTATGTACACATAGACTGGGAATATCCTAGTTTACTACTAAAAACTTAGTATGTGATTCAGATGATGGAGATTAGATGGCCATGTTGATATCCCTGTGCTAGAGAGGCAAGGGCACAATTTAAACTTGTTTATAGCTCACCGTTGTTGATTGTGTGATTTTGTGGGTGTGTGTGATCATATGGTTAGCATGCATTTTGTGATCTTATCTGATGTTGAACATAGTTAAGTTCTGTTTCACCCACATATATCTGACATAACCAATATGTTATATTCTATCTTCTTACTAAGTATTTCAAAACACTTACCCCCTTACTAATCCATCTCAGGTTCCAAGATACCCTAGTTTATTTTGGGTTCCGGAGTCTCCGGTGAATGCAGTCTCCGATGAATGCCCACCTCTTTCCTTCCAGGGCTACTCTTTGAGAGCTCCGGATCATGCTGTCTTTTGTACTCATGTATAGATACTCTGTAGTAGTTTTCAGAGGCTAGATCCTGGATTACATTTTGGGTTTGAACACGTAACACAGGGAACTTGTTCAAACTTTTGGTGATGAAATTTTCGTACCGTCTCTGTATATCTTATGTTTTGAGAGGCATATTTATATGGCTTAACTTTGTATTGGTTTTAATAAGTTGATGAACTTTATGTTATATTTTGAGACTCGCTAGATCTATATTTTGTCGTTTGTATATCATGGGGTCTAGCGCCGGTCACCGACCTTAGGTTGGATCGTGACACGGATGCTCTTGGTACCTTTCAACATTGTATGATGAGTATATTTTCTGACATGATAGAGAATTGCATTGAGATTTTGATGGATGATTTTACCGTGTATGGCGATTCTTTTAACCATTTCTTAGAAAATCTGTCAAAAATTTTATAATGTTGCAATGACAAAAGTCTGGTCTTGAATTGCAAAAAATATCATTTTATGGTCACTCAAGGCATTGTCCTCGGACATGTGATTTCTGAAAAAGGGATTAAGTTGAGAAAACTAAAATTGATTTAGTTTTTAATCTACCTTACATAACTAATGTTCAAGAAGTTCGTAGTTTTCTTGGTCATGCAGAGTTCTACCATCATTTCATCAAGGATTTCTCCAAGATCGCTATACCTTTGAGCAAACTATTAAAAAAATATGGAATTTATTTTTAGCAAGGAGTGCAAGGAAGCTTTTGACAATCTGACATTGTTGCCAACCACTGTCCCAATTCTGCAACCCCCTAATTTGAACCTTCCATTTGAGATCATGATTGACGGGAGTGACTATGTTGTAGGAGCTGTGATCGGACAACGAGTTGAGAAAAGCAGTCATGTCATATACTATGCCTCGAAGACTTTGGATGGAGCCCAATGAAATTACTCCACGACAGAGAAAGAATTACTTGCCATTGGCTTTGCTTTGGATAAATTTTGTTCTTACCTTTTATTAACAAAAGTCATAGTTTATTCTTATCATACTGCACTTAAATATTATTGGAAAAGAAAGAGTATAAACCACGCTTAATTCGATGGATTCTTTTGTAGCAGGAATTTGACTTGGAGATTCGAGACAAGAAGGGTTCCGAAAATTTAGTAGCTGATAACTTGAGCCGCATGGAACATGCTGAGGAACCACTACCCATCTCAGATGATTTTTCAGATGAAAACTTTTTTCATGTCCAAACTATATGCAGACCTTTTGAACTTTATTGTAAATGGTACTCCTCCTGGTCTAACGAAAGCAAAAAGACATAAACTTCGTAGTGATGTGAAATACTTTATTTGGGATGAACCTTTTCTGTAAAAAATTGGTAGGGATTAAATCAATCATCATTGCGTAGCTTTATATGAATGTGAGTCAATCTTGACTTATTGTCATACATATGCATGTGAAGGTCACTTTGGTCTAAGTTGAACTGCTAGAAAAGTACTAGAAAATAGATTTTATTGGCCTACTTTGTTCCATGATGCTTATGACTTTTGCAAGAGTTATGACTGGTGTCAGCAAGTAGGGAATGTATCTCGTAGAATTGAGATGCCTCAAGTTCCTATACTTTTTTGTGAGATATTTGATGTGCGGGGAAGAGATTTTATGGGACCTTTTCCCAACTCTTTAGGCAACATCTATATCATACTTGCAGTTGACTATGTCTCGAAGTGGGTCGAAGCAAAGGCCAGTTGAACTAATGATTTTAAAGTTATTGCAGGATTTTTTAAATATAACATCTTTAGTAGGTTTGGCATTCTACATGCGGTCATCAGCGACCAAGGAACCCAATTTTGCAATCGCACTATTGAAGCATTGATGAAGAAATATGGTGTGCATCATCGTGTTACTACCACGTATCATCCCCAAACCAATGGACAAGCGGAGGTATAGAATTGACATGTGAAACAAATATTGGAGAAAACAATGAATCTCTTGCGGAAAAATTGGAGTTTACGTTTGGACGATTCTCTTTGGGCATACGGCACAGCATACTTAACCCCTATAGGTATGTCTCCTTACTATTTTGTATTTGTAAAATTATTTTATTACGTGTAGAGATCGAGCACAAAGCATATTTGGCGGTCAAGCAATGCAACATGGATTTCCAAATGGCTGGTGAAGAAAAAAGTTGCAGTTGCAAGAATTGGAGGAGATTCGTTTAGAAGCATATGAGAATGCGATGATGTACAAGGAGCGCACCAAATTTTATATGATAAATTGCTGTAAAAATTTTACTGTGGGCCAGAAGGAACTCCATATGAGACTATACATCTCGCACTACCAATCTATACCACAGAGTAATGCCGACGTACCGGCAAGCTATTGACATTAAACAAGCATTTATTAGGAGTTAATCCAATTTAGTTTTTCGCTTCTTAGATTTTATTAATTTATTTCAGAATTTTTCCCGTTTAAGTTTTAATCGATTCTTCTCATTTTTGCAGAAAAAAGGGAAAAAAATAAGAAGTTGAGGCGAGGACGCCATTGCACCATGAAGTAAACAAAATATTTGGAAGCTTTTCGCAGCGACAATGGGGTTGCATGGGACGAGAAAATCCAAAAAACAATTCAACAATTACTCGCGGGACCAGAAAAAAAAAAGAAATCCGCGCTACGAAGTAGACAGAGAATTTTGTCCCTTCTCGGCCCGACAAACCCTGCTCGCTCTGACGTCATTTTTTAATTCCAATCAGCAAGCACGTGTGCTCACACGCTAGACCAAAATCCTGCTTCTTGTTGAAAACCGTTGGACCCTACATGCAAGCTGAGACGATCACCAATCTATTTTCCACGCCGTCTCTTTTAGTCCTAGCTGGACTCCTTTTCTGGATTTTCACAGGATTTGGACTATTTCCTCAATGATTTGCTAAGTCCCTGCTGCTAATTAAATCCTATTCTATTTAATTGACTTGGCTAATTGATTCTAGTACAGGAACGGGAGCGGATTTGGTCTTGGAAGGCCAAATCCAACCAGGACCATCCTGGACGATCCAATGGTTTACTTAGTTATGATTCAATGGTCTGTCTAGTTATGATTTAATGGTCTACCTAGTTATGATTCAATGGTCTATTTTTATCCCGTCCCGGATAAATCGGGACCATACCAGTTACGATTCAATGGTTTACTCAGTTATGATTCAATAGTTTACCCAGTTACGATTCAATGGTTGTAGATTTTTTTCATTCTGCCCCTCGTATTTTTGTATTTTTGCAAAAAAGTCACTGCGTGTCCTTCAATAAAAATCCTCTAGCACTGTGCTGGAGTGGGCCTCCAGCACCAAATCTTGTCCCGGAACGGAACACCGTCGCACTCGATTTCTTCAACTCCTTCGTCTGGTTTTAATTTTTTCTTTCTATTTTTCCAATTTCACCATGCCCCCGAAGAAATGCAAAATCACCCCAGCCAGAGACGTTTGCAACACGTACAAGGCTCCGGACATTGAAGATAAACTTTTTCAATCTCTCTCATCTAGAAAGATTGCGCAAAATAAATGGTTTCATTTTCTTATGATTGAGAGTATTAGTTTGAAAACTAGAATTGGAGAATTGAGTGAATCACTTAGTTGGAGAAAATTTATTGAAAATCCTTTGGCCACTTATGAGATGCTCACATTGGAATTTTTCACGACCCTAAAAAATGACAACGATTTGAAATATATCCAATGTCGTTTGAATAGCAAAGATTATAAGATTGACTATACCATCATGAATAAAGCTTTTGAATTTCCTAAATATGGTTGTACCAAAATTATTTCAATGTTTTGCAACCAAAAGAGTTGGTGTAGTTTGACTGGGCTAGCAAAATTTTGCAAGACAAACCCCTCTAATGGATTTCATCATTGACCATGCATATCTACTTTTACACAAGTTTATGTGTCATGAAATTTATGGGAAGCAGGAGAGCAACAAAGTCTCCGATCCGGAGTTGTTTTTTCTAGCATGTTTGCATGAAAAGAAGCAGGTCAACACCACCTACCAAGTTTTTTAGGCACTACATAACACATTGACTCGCATTAGTCTAGGACACTTTTTTGAGAAGTAGTTCTTGCTTTTCGAAAATCTCATAATTTGATTAAGCAATCACTAGTGTAGGGGAGAAAGAGAACACATGAGTAGTTGAGGGGGACACACTCTTAGTAACCAACTCCCGCCTGTATCATTAAAAGTTTTTAGCTGAGTGGTGTATTTAAAAAATTTGCTGCCCTTCTAAGTTTGAATGGAAATAAATTTTTTAAGGGATGTGAAGGAAATGAAGGAAAATGGAAATGTGGAATTTGGAATGTAAAGGTGAAATGAGAACGAATGCTGGCAGGAGGGCAGGGGTTAGGCTAATTAAATGGCAAAGCTCTCGGCTTGACCATGATGCAGCTTTAAGGAGTGATGCCCTTGAGCTAATTATGGGGCAAAGCTCTCGGCTCGTAGGACATAGGTTTAAGAGCTAAAGTCCCAAGTGTCATGCAAGTGTGAGTGCTAACCATGTTAATTTTAAAATAGTTTGGGAGAAGGTGAAATGATGGAATAAGGTATACTTAATTATCTCTACATGTTATATGCTTATTGCGGTACTGTTCCTAGTGGTCTTCATTTTTTATGAATGAAAAAAATTAGGGGAGACTGTTTTGATTTGTAGATTGGACTTGAATTGTGAAATCGACTTGGCATGAGGATTCCTAGGGATAGTCTGTTGCTCATGGTTTATTAGTTCTTTGTGGTTAAATGCAAAAGCTCGAGTTCACAATATTTATTTGCATATTCCACATGTGTTGAGCATTTTGTCTTATTTTCATGAGTCTTTAGTGTTTTGAGTCTAAGTCGTAGATTGAGTCTTGCTTTTGGACAAGTAAAGATTAAGTGTGGGGATGTTTGATGTGTGTCAAAAATACACATTAAATGCATAGTATTTTGAGTCATTTTTCATAGTTTGGTCTTTAGTTTTGGATAACTAATGGGTTCTTTGTGCTAATTTGTAGAAAAAGAGGCAAATTTGGTGAAGAATTATACTTGAAGAAGTCTAGCAGGGATAACTGACTTCGAAGAGTATTTTGATCAATTTTAAAGCCGATTTAGAAGACGTCTATTATACAAACAATTGAAGAACTTATTTTCCTCTTTCCATGGATATAAAGATCACTTAAATCAGAGGTGCAAAGAAAAAGTTAAGACCAAAATACTGAAGGCTGATCAGGCAGATTTTTATTGTCGAATATTTTAAGACAATATTGAAAATTTGGTCTTTTGCATCGCTTAGAACTCTCATGACGACCCTTGTAGGTTTCTAGAGTTAGGAGAGCTTATACATAACCCTCTAGACTTAGTTTTTACTGACTTTTCTATTCAAGAGAACTGGACCTTATTTTATTTTGTCTTCTCATGACTATGAGAACTAATCATCTAGGTTGATTTGAGGGAGGAGACCCAAGAATTTAGTTGTGAGGATCTTGGTTTATAAATCTATTTCAGTAGCATTTGTTTATTCCTTGTGCTTATTATTGTTCTTAAATAATTTGCGTTTGTTAGTTTTTTCTAGAACCTCTTTGTCTTTGATTCTTGATTAGTTGTTGCAGTTAGGAATTGAAATAGGAGCGAGGTTAATTTAGTGAGGAACGATCGTTACCAACCAAATTAACTAGGAAGTAAGGCTGGTTTGTACATACCAAAGTTTTAAGTATAATCGCTAGGAGTATGAACATCCGTTCTTAATGCTATTGTCTTATGGAATTTAAATCGGTTGATATTATGTCTGTTAGGTGGTAAACAGCTAGTTAGGCGATCGTTTGGCTAGTTGACTGTTGATGTTTGTGATCTCTTTGCAGTTACGGGAGATTTACACTTACTTGCTATGTATATTAGATTATCTTTTGTGATCTAATGATCAATCAACTTGTCAAGGTACTCCAATCTCAAATCTGCCATTTCTCTCACTGATTTTTACACATACTCTCTTGTGTTTCTGTTGATTTCGTACGATCTAGAATCTCATAAAAATTCCCATTTAACTTTCGTTTAAATAGTTAAGTTAATTAAGTATTTGTTCCTCCTCAGACCTGACTCGGTATTTCTG
The DNA here is from genome assembly GCA_963995505.1 of Hypericum androsaemum. Taxonomy (NCBI): domain Eukaryota; kingdom Viridiplantae; phylum Streptophyta; class Magnoliopsida; order Malpighiales; family Hypericaceae; genus Hypericum; species Hypericum androsaemum. The sequence goes on from OZ023189.1 coordinate 10,244,655, forward strand.
CTTCTTACTACAAATTAGTGAGTCGTGAATACCAGTTTATTTTGAGAGGCCTCGACAAGATCGTCAAAATTTTTCATTTTCGAAGGCTGACTTTACGAATGTTGCGAGCTAATTGAAGTTCTCCTCTAAGTTAGAAGTGTCCACCTCATTGACCTTTCACTCTTCTAAACTTTAACGTCCTCTTGTATTTTGAGCCATCTTTTCAATCACCTATTTTGCTTAAGTAGGTGTATTCTCCATGAGATCGTCTCTACTAGCAACATCAAGCATGCTTCTTTCTAAAGGTAGAAGTCCTTCAGAGAAATATTGTATTAGCTAATTCTCTGTGATTTGATGTTGTGGACAACTAGCACACAACTGTTGGAATCTCTCCTAATATTCATATAGTGTCTCGCCAGAGTGCTGGGTGATGCCACTAATCTCTTTCCGTTTTAGATATAATTATTGAAGAAGGGAAGTACCTATCCAATAATTTCTTTTGCAATTCAGACCATGTTCTTATTGATCCTAGCTCTAGAATGTACAACCAGTCTCTAGCTTTGTCTTTAACAGAGAATGGAAAGACCATCAGCTTGACTAAATCTGTACCGACTCTGGATTGTTTCATAGTAAAGCAACCGATGTGAAGTCCCTGTAGATGTCTATTGGAATTTTCTTCAGCTCTTCCATAGAATGTGGGTAGCCGATGAAGCAAGCTGGACTTGAGCTCAAACAGAGGAATATCATCAAGAAGGATGATTCATAGTGGTTATTGCTCAACATCAATGTCTGCAATGGCGTTCATGGTGCGCTATTCGTTCGCCATGTTGGGAATATCCTCAGGAATGTCTTCGGTGTGAAATGAATAAATTAAATCATCTCTCTCACTCGAAGAATCACCAGAAGCAATGGCTTGCCTTTTGGCCTTCTAGTTTACCTTTGATAACCACCATTCCTTGCTGAATTAACTTTGCTTTTAGTTCAATTCCTAACTGCAATCGCTAATCAAGAATCAAAGACAGATCTGATCTAGAATAAACTCACAAACAATCAAGAATAATAATAAGCACAAGAAATAAATAAATGCTACTGAAATAGATTTATAAAATAAGATTATCACAACCAAATCTTTGGGTCTCCTCTCTCAAATCAACCTAGAGAATTTGTTCTTCATAATCATTGCAAGACAAAATAAAATAAGGTCTAGTTCGCTGGAATGGAAAAGTCTATAAAAACCAAGTCTAGAGGGTTATGTATAAGCCCTCCTAATTCTGAAAATCTACCAGGGTTGTCCTCAAAGTCCTAAGTGATGCAGAAGATCGAATTTCTAATATTGCCCTCAAATATTCGCCAATAAAATTCAGCATGCTAAGCCTTCAGTATTTTGGTCATAACGTTCTCTTCAGACCTCCGATTTAAGTGATCTTTATATCCACGGAAAGAGAAAAATAAGTTCCTCAGTTGTTTGTCTAATAGACGTATTCTAAGTTGGCTTTAAAATCGACCAAAATGTCCTTCGAAGTCGGCTGTCCCTGCTAGACTCCTTCTTCAAGTACAATTAATTCTTCACAAAATTCATATTTTTCCTACAAATTAGCACAAAGAACTCATTAGTCACCCAAAACTCTAAAATTTACTAAAATAAAGACAAAAATTAAAAAAAATGATTTAAAATTCTATGCATTTAATGTGTGTTTTAGACACATCAATTGGTCAGAAAGAGAACGACTCATTCACCACCAATAATGCGATAAAAATATATTATTGTTTCTTTCCGACAGCTAATTCTCACCAATCGCTATCTAAGGTGCTTATTCTAATTATCGTCTTAATAAGTGAGTTGGGGATTCGTGGGAAGATGAATGCTCCATCCCATGGGTTCGTCGCCAAGCTCTACCCCTAAATTGTATCCCTTACTTCCTTAATAGAACAACAACCAACAAGCATAGTAATGTCAACGTTGTTCTAAATTAATTTTGTCTCGAATTTGAATCTTTGTTGGAAGAACTTTGCCATTTTTTAAAGGTACCAACTGTCTCGAATCTTGACTAGTCAATCTGATAAACTTCAATACCACATGGTATAAAAAAAAGGCTTAATAGAACTACGAACAAAACCAACTTGACAGAACTCATCGCGTCACTTCCGAATACCATGTATTTCACGTGAACCAACCATCCTATCTATTTCTCATATTAACTAAAAATTAATAGCAACTTACTATATTGGTTATTACAAATACTTTAGGAGCATTATATAATGAATTGGCGTTTCCCAATCCTCCAGTGCAAACTACAATACATTACACCAATTTTCTCTCGAATTCCCCTCAGCTCTACACAAAATGGAGGACTTGTACTTCTACCTCGCCGTCATTCTATCAGCTTTCGTCGCTTACAAGGTGTTGTCCGGAAAGAAGCATAACTACCCTCCAAGTCCACGAGCCCTCCCCATCGTTGGCCACCTCCACCTCATCAAAACCCCTCTCTACCTTTACTTCCAGACTGTCTCCAACCGTCTCGGTCCGGTCCTGCTCTTCTGGATGGGCAAGGTCCCCGTCCTGGTGATCTCCTCTCCCGCGGCCTTTGAGGAATGCTTCACCACGAACGACATTGTCTTCGCCGGCAGGCCCAAATCCATCACCACCGACCACCTAACCTACGACTACACCTTCATGGTCTGGGCCCCACACGGTCAGCTATGGAAGAGCCTCCGCCGCCTCACATTCTCCGAGATCTTCTCCCAGAGAGCTCTCCAAAGATCCGCCATCTTCAGGGAGGAGGAGATTCGCCACTTCGTCGGCCGGCTGCTTCGATACACCGCAGACGGGGGCAAGGCCAAGGTGGACATGCAGCGTATGTTATCGCTGTTGACATCCAACGTGATCATGAGGGTGGCGGCCAGGAAGAGGCACGTGCCTATCAGCGACGAGGACACCGACGAGGAGGAGCGGCTGCTCCAGCAGTTCAAGGACCTCTTCTTCGCTATTGTGGCAATGACGCCATGTGACTTCATCCCAGTGCTGAGGCTTATCGGGTACAACGGAATAGAGAAGAGGATCATCCGGTTGGGGGAGAAGAGGGATGTGTTCTTGAACGGCTTGCTCACCGAGATAAGGGCAAAGAGAGCGGCTGCTGGGAAGGCGGCAAATAGCAAGGAGGGTGACAAGGTTAGCTCTGTGGTGGACACCATCCTCGACTTGCAGGAGACGGACCCTCAGTTTTATACCGATGAAATCGTCAAGGGTATTATAATGGTAAGCGAATACCTCCCACCGAAATTTTCATTTAGAATGATGTTTTTTAAGGTAGGTAGAAACTATCAACTTCTTCAAAACCTTAATACGATAAAACCTATTGCTGACGATGTTTATCGGCTATCTACTAACATTTTCATTGTAGATGATGTTTATTGCCGGAACCGAAACATCAACTGCCACGTTGGAGTGGGCGTTGACCCTCCTCATGCAGAACCCAGAGAAGATCCAAAAATTACAGGCCGAAATCGACAACGTCGTAGGAGATCAAAGATTCATCAATGAATCGGACTTGGCGAACCTTCCATACCTCCGGGACGTCGTGAAGGAGACGCTAAGGTTGTACCCTGCGGCCCCACTCTTGCTGCCTCACTTCTCGACTAGGGCCTGCACCATTGGAGGCTATGACATCCCCAAGGGAACCATGCTCATGGTCAATGCATGGGCCATGCACAGAGACCCTAAGCTATGGGAAGATCCCAACGGGTTCAGGCCCGAGAGGTTCGAGGACTCCAACCCCGACGGGTTCCTGTTAGTGCCGTTTGGTGTTGGGAGGAGGTCTTGCCCCGGAGCCCGAATGGGAACCAATATCGTGTCCGTGGGGTTGGGAACGCTCATGCAGTGTTTTGACTGGGACAAGATCGGCATGGACGAGGATGTGAGCCACATGATTGCTGTGGCCAGTTTGTCCAGGAAGAAGCCATTGTTGGCAAGCTTTTCACCTCGCTCCAAGATGGCCACCCTCCTTTCCCAGCTCTAATAATTTCATATCTAATAATAATTCCCAATCGATGGAGCTGTATTTTAGCCTTGTGTGTGGGTTCAATGCTTGCTTGTACTTGGAAACATATTTTTTGGGAAAAAAATTGAACTCTTGTTATGATTTATTTGACCGTAGAACAATAAATAGTTAGTCACTAAACTGAAGGAGGTACAAGGGAAGAATCTTTCAAGTGACTCAGCAAGAAGCAAGCTGTGTAATTTGCGTGGGTGAAAGGGAAAAAGCGGATTGAATCAAATATCAAATGGGATTCAATTCATGATCATCCCTAGAATGGGATACGGTAATTAGATATTTGCATTTTTTTTTAACTTAAAAGATAGTACTTCATTTCCCAATATGATAGACATACCAAAGTAGCTACATGATCTCATTTGGAAGATTTTGAGTAACATCTCCTAAGTAAAAAAGTCAAATATTTTTTGCTATCTAATCGGTCACTCTATTTGCTTTCTTAGATGTATGCACAAAGCTTCAAACTCCACGTTCCAATCCATGCTTAAAACTTGTTGGTGAGAAAATTTACCATCACCTGGTAGTCAGGTTCAATCACGGACTTCTTAAAGTAATGGTGCTGGTTAACTTAAGAGGCACCCTCGCCAACTGTAGTTAGTTCAACTTCTAGAGTCAGATGAAGTTTTTGTTGGAGAATTGGAGTGGTCCACGTAATTGAGTGTATTGGACTTTGAGTCCAAGAATTCAATTAGATAGAGAAATCTTATTAAACATAATCACAAAATGAGCAACTAGTTAACTTTGAGTTAAATAAAATGCAGGTCACACCTATTAATTTGGGGTATTTAGGAGATCAACGTGAAACTCATCGAAAAAGTTTTGTAACAATATAAAATACTTGCAAAAAATAATCCGTGTAAACATGCTTTCCACGCCAACCACTACCCTACCCATCAATTGTAAACTCGGGTGACCTTCAAGGCAACTAAACCGAATACCATGTTTTCCACGGCAAACACTATCCATCGTAACCAACCATCCTATCTATTTTTTCATATTAATATTAATAACCCAATACTACGCGGTATGCTCTTTCAGAATTTATTTTCCGTCCTCGTAATTTGGTTAAATATTACTTTCGGATCTATAACATTAATGGTCAATTTTCACACACACAAAAAAAGATTTGTTACGAGGCCCATGTTGAATCTCTTGGCCCATCTTGTGTTTAAACCAAGAAGTGGTTTTTTCATATGTTTGGCCCAGCTTCTTTTGCCTTTCCTGAAAGTTGTATTGCGGCCCACCTATTTTTCCCGGCCCGGTTTGTGTTTCCGCAAAATTAAAACTCAGCCCAGAAGTAATAGTTTTCATGTTAGGAATAGATATTTCGTCATTTCAGCCTAAATACTTCCTCTTCTGTAGCCTTACAACCAAGGTTGTGAGGATCGCGATTATAATCGTAAGATCACATGATTTTACGAGTTGCCATTACTCCACTGTGCTGAATCGCATGCAAGATCTTAATGTTGAACGGATCGGTGGGATCGCCGAGTATAATCATAAGATCGCAAGATCTGTGATGAAGATCGCAAAAATTTTTCCAACTAATTTTCTCCATGTTCCTGCGAGAGATTTAGTGAATATTTTTTGTGTTTCTTTTTTTAAATTATATTTGGTATTTCCTAGAAGTTTCCTGATTATTTTAAAGATATGTGGTATTTTCTTAATAGTTTAAATCAGTGTAACCCTAACTCTAATAATGTGCACTATAAATATAAGGTCTTTGGCCGTATTCCAAATAAGATCGAGAGAGGGATCATCAAAATTGGCAGCTGAAGATGAGTTGGAGATTCAGAACCTTGATGATGAATTTGATGGAGTAGGAGGTGAAGATCGTGTGGAGAAAGATGTTGGGTTTGATAAGCAGACTGACTTGAATGCTTTGTTGAATTAAATTTTTTTAGATAACGTTTGAGAAAGTTATGTTTTTAGATGATGTTTGAGACAATGAGTGTTTATAACTACTGATTAAATTAATAAAGGTTTATGTTAAGTTTATTTTTCCTAGCTATTTCTATAATTTTGTCTATTTGGTAAAATTTTAAGATTCGTGTTACGATCTTCCGATCTACGATTTTTCTATACCCAAACGATCCTCACTGAGATCCCAATTTTGACAACCTTGCTTGCAACAACGGTCTAGAACTATTTTGTTACTGCTCTTGACTTCTTGGATACATGATTGGGCTTGGTGGAAGGTGACTACGTTTCGAAAGCGAAATACGTAAAATACGATGGTAAGAATGGCCGGTTCTCCCTCCAGATCGCTTAAAACCCGCCTTACATTTTTTTAATAGAAATGGTGAGTGTCATGCACTCTAAAAACTCGCCTTAGGTACCACCTAGTATTAGAGTATTATAAAAACCATGGATAAAATTTAATTAAGCCATACTCAAGACACCATTTGGCTTCTTTGTATAAATTATCCGGACATATGTTTAAGGCCACACACAAACAAGGAATCAAATACTTTCATCTCGCCCTTAGTCATGACCACGCCAATCTCAAGCCCGCCACTTCCATCACTCCTATCCGCAATGGAAGTACCTCTGATCCTATCTATAGACATAAACTCCATCTTGACGGGTTTTCCCCACCTGAAATCTATCTGGTAAAGTTCAAGTCGGGGCGAACCCGCGACTCCGAAATGAACTTCTCCTCTACGAGGCGGGCTGGGAGGGGGAAGGCGATCGATGAACACTTGATAGACAGACTTGTTCCTAACCCCTTGAATACACTCGCTAATGATCTTAGCAACAGCCACGAACCCATCCTCTCCCATTATGACTTCTTCCTCTATATCCACAAAGCAATCGGCGACACAGTTGCCCAAGTAATTGCAGGGAAGTGGGGGTTCAAGTGGACCCTGCTTTCCGCTGGGATTCTGCAATTTACCGTTTTGAAACTCTCCAGCTTCTTGGCCTTCACAAGGCAGGTCAACGTGTATGAATAAGCTAGCACAAAGGTGGACAGACGTTTGGTTTTGGCATTAGCTTCTGTTGAGAAATAAGATCGAAACTAGAAATACGAGATACACGAGAATTACGTAGAAACCCCAAGACGGGGAGAAAACTACTGGCAAATGAGAGTCGTTCACTATGTGAGTCAAACAGGTTACAAGGCTTCCGTGAGGGTTCTCTCTACCTCATAACTCTCGACTACACACAAAAGACCTAGACATAGGCCGATATATATAGGAGATTATTACCCTACTCTAAATAGGAATAGAGTACTAATTTGTCTAGAATTTGAGACAAACCCTAACAGCTTCCCGTAGTTTCCTCACATCGTCAAGGGAAATCAAAAAAGTTGTACTAGGGTTGGATTAGGGTCCGATGTGGGAAGCAACTTCAAGCTTCTTCTCGAGACATAAGGCATCAACTTCTCCCAACGCTCCAAGATTTTCATGCACAGCCCTTCCGGGTCCTGGTGGACAGATCGGTCTAGAAATGGGGTCAGCTCCGGAGGAAGAAGTAGGTAAGAGTTGGCCGAGAGTTGCTTGTTCATATGGACCCACGCTTTCAGGAACAAGGAAATGCCCTTCCCATCGAGAACTGCGTGGTGGATGCTGAACCAAGTTTACTCAGTGAAATCAAGTTTTGCATCAAATCAAGGATATGCATCACATTCGTCAAGGTTCGAATGACACCATCATGCATCTTGATCTTCACTGTGCCAATACCAACAACCTTGCAGACAAAATTATTTTCCATGAGAACATTACCCTCTGCACATTCATATGTTGAAAACCAGTCCCGGATAGGACACATATGAAACGTACAAGCAGAATCAAGGACCCAAGCAGCATCAACTTTAGACTTCCCATCAATCACAGATAAAAGGTCTCCATCAGATTCTTTTTTCTGAGTGGTGGTGGCAACACTATCACTGCCGCTATCAGAACTTTCTCCTTTCGGAGCACTGGACTTTTTGCCCTTCTTCTTGTTCTTCAACTCCGGACAGAACCATTTAATATGCCCAACCTTATGACAATTGAAACAAGTATTATCCTTGTGCTTTGACCTTGATTTGCTTCTGCTCTTCTTCCTCGAACCAGACTTAGCATTCCTCTCCTCAGACCTCCCTTTCATAACCAAGCCAGTCCCTTGGCTATTTTCAGAGGAAATCACAGTGTGCTTATCAATTCTCTCCTTCTCTAATAGTGAATCATGAACATTATCCCAACTCAGAGTATCATGGCTGAACAACAGAGTATCCCTGAATTGCTGATAAGAGGCAAGAAACGAGCACAATAATAATAAAGCAAGATCTTCATAATCATACTTCACATCCAGAGTTCTAAGATCAGCCACTATATCTTTAAATTCATTAAGGTGGTCATGAACAGACTTATCTTCTTGCATCTGGATAGAAAACAGTCGTTGCTTCAAGCACAATTTGTTGGTCAAATTCTTGGGCATGCACAACTTTTCAAGCTTTGCCCACAATGAGGAAGCTGTCGTCTCCTTTAATACGTCCCACAAAATATCATCTGACAAGTACAACTGAATCTGACTCACAGCCTTACGGTTCTTTGATGCTTTCATCGCAGCATCCCAACTCGAAGGCATCGACTTCTCCTCAAGTAGAGTCTCATCCAGCTCTAAATGTGTCAGAATAGCGCGCATCTTCACCTGCCATAAGGAAAAATTAGTTTTTCTCGTCAATTGAGGAATCTCGTACTTCATCGAAGTCATCCTGAAATACCTCGAACCCAAAAAAAACTCAGCCCAAAACCGGTTAGAAAACCAAAATCAGTCAAATTAGTTGACTTTTGGTCAACCAGTCAAACTATTGACCAAGTCAACTCGAACTAGGGTTTTTCAAACCAAAACTCAGGCAGTGTGGTGGCTGACGGCAGACCACCACGGTAGGCAGTCGAATAAGCAGGCTGGACGGCCACGGCCTCTGACGGCGGCGACGCGAGGCACTGTAGGGACGGTCCTTGGCAGCGGCAGCGGCCGAATTTAGAGATTTCCTCTCTGTCCCCGACTGTCTCCTCTCTCTAAAACCACGAACAACGAGCGGCCGGGATGCTCGAAGAAAACGACGACAGATGGCTGATCGTCTTCTCCTCCTCGATGATGCGTGCGGGCGCCTGCTCCAGACGAGCGACGGTGAAAACCCAATCTCGAACGGGATTCCTTCTTCTCTGAAAATGGCCGAGCGGCGGGTCTCATCCTCCCCAGGTGCGGCGACGGAGCGCCGTGAACGGTCGCCTCTCCTAGGCGATGACGGGCTGGCGGCCGGTGGTCGGGGCAGCAACCGGCTGCGGTTTAGCGGCAATGGCTTGCTCACAAAACCCTCGTTTCCAATTTTTTTCCCAATTTCGAAATTGTCTTTTTTTCCGTATGTCGAATACTCGAGTCTCAATCTGGCTCTGATACCAATTGTTGAGAAATAAGATCGAAACGAGAAATACGAGACACACGAGAATTACGTGGAAACCCCAAGACGGGGAGAAAACTACGGGCAAATGAGAGTCGTTCACTATGCGAGTCAAACAGGTTACAAGACCTCCGTGAGGGTTCTCTCTACCTCACAACTCTCGACTACAAACAAAAGACCTAGACATAGGCCGATATATATAGGAGATTATTACCCTACTCTAAATAGGAATAGAGTACTAATTTGTCTAGAATTTGAGACAAACCCTAACAGCTTCCCGTAGTTTCCTCACATCGTCAAGGGAAATCAAAAAAGTTGCGCGTACTAGGGTTGGATTAGGGTCCGATGTGGGAAGCAACTTCAAGCTTCTTCTCGAGACAGAAGGCATCAACTTCTCCCAACGCTCCAAGATTTTCATGCACAGCCTTTCCGGGTCCTGGTGGACAGATCGGTCTAGAAATGGGGTCAGCTCCGGAGGAAGCAGTAGGTTGGAGTTGGCCGAGAGTTGCTTGTTCATATGGGCCCACGCTTTCAGGAACAAGGAAACGCCCTTCCCATCGAGAACTGCGTGGTGGATGCTGAACCCGATTGCCACGCCGTGGTTGCGGAATAATGTCACCTGGACGGATATAATGGCTGATTCTGTGTCTGTCGCGGGCAACTCGGGCAAGCTGAAACGTGACTCAGTAGCCTTGCATGGTTCGTTTCCAGCGTGGTGGATAAAGGACTCCGGGTTATTGGATTCTGCAATCGTGAGCGAAACAGAGTCGTTTGGTTTGTAGAGGACGAAGGGTATTGGATCGTGCGAGGGCCACGTGAGGCAGCCGGCCAGAGGGGAGAAGTGGGTGAGGGTGAGGGAGAGGGAGTGCTTGAGGCATGGCACGATGACCGAGTTGAAATGCGTTCGGATCGGCAAGTTGGTAGAAGAAGAGCATCTCTAGGGTGGGGTTCTTGAGAAACAAGGCATCAAAATATGTGATGGGCATGGAGAACTCGAGCAAGTTGGAAGCCGGGGTGATCCGGCAGACGTCGAGAATAGCCACAGCGTCGATCTTTTGAGTTGACGATCCCATTAGTAATGTGGCCAGGAAGGAGAAGGGCTGGTTTTTTTTTTCTATGAAAGGTAAATGGTAGAAGGGCTGGGTGTGTATTTCTGTGTGGACAATTCGAAGGTTGAATGTTTTTATAATCTAAATCCTAAAGTATTAAGTAAATGCTTGGCGTTGAACACATGGGATTGTGTGACAAGAAGAGAGCCTAGGGTTTCATATTGCCCCTGAAAAGGTAATGTTCTTGATATGATGGTAACTACTAGCCTTTTCTACTATGTAAAACAAATATCATTTCCATACATGTCCACTTACCGCACATATAACCATCCTATCCAAAGATGTGTTCCTCCTTCTTAAAAAAAACATGTGTTCCACATGAAGCGCTACCCATTCCTTCTATATGAAAAAATATACTTTTTGATTTATTCTACGTCTAAATCAAACTCTTTTTTTAAGGTAAATTTTACACCAATTATATTTTATATGTGTTTGAACCGACAACTTTCATCAAATCTTAGACACCTTATATACCTCTAGGCCAAATACCCCTTAGTATCTAAATCGAACTTTAATTTACCACCCAAATTGTTATCATCCACACGTGCAACAATATGACGTTAGGAGCTTCGAACATGAACATTATTTTTTGGTTAAGCCTCCAACATGAACACAAGAGTTGGGTGTAAATATTTTTGTTATGATAAGAAGTCAATTACAATGACCATTCGAACATGATTCATGAGATAAAGAGTGACGTAAATATAATCAAACAAACAAGTCTAGTTTAAACTATTATCTTCAAATATTTTTCAAATGCATAGAGTATGTAACAATATATATTTATTAAAAAAAATCACTTTGTGCAAAAATTTGGATCGAGATTTAGCACTAAGATTTTTTGGAAAAAGTGATAATTATTATGACAGAATTGTTATCAAATTTTAGCGCTAATTCTAACTTAAGATCATCAATTTTAATTAATTTAAAGATGTTATAAATTTAGGAACTACGAGTTCTACTCTACAAGGGAAAGTCGACAAATGGTCCCTGGAGTTCCCTCGCTACTTACGGGCCAAACTTTCTGATAATTTTCTGATAATGTGTTGGAGAACTATAATCATAGGATAAATGAGAAAATGGGGACAGAGCCTGCAATTTAGGGGTGATTATGAATCCGATTGAGGTTAATTTTATTTTGATTTGCCAAAAATTTGATTTGGATTCTAATCCACTCATACGAATGTCAATTCGCATTCGAATTTATCTTTAGCCGAGCGAAATGTAAATTCATATATCACAAATTCGTCAACTCGTCAAATTATCCGGCGAATCGAACAGAATTTCAATTTAGAAAACGACAGAATGCAGCAATGTTTTTTTTTCATCTTTTGAATGAGCTACCACTTTGATGCATATTTGCAATTATTCGTTAGATAGTTACTGCTACATATTTAGCTCTCAGTTATTTTTCCTATTTTGCAAAGGTTATTACCTCCTTTTCTACTATAAATTGTTGACAACAAGGCCGAAATTACAAAGTTGAATTAATATATTCTTACCTCCTAAAACTTCTACAGTCTCCGCTTCGAACTTCTTCTCATACATCAACAAAGCAACAAGTGACACTGGCGGGCTCCATATCGTTCGTGGGTCGAAGGTCGATCTGCATCTAGAATTTTTTCGGCGATATTTGTAAGTGTGGAAGCTAAACCCCATCTTGGTACTGTGGTTGGGGAATAAAATAACCTGGAGGGATATAACGGCTGCTTCGGACTCGTTTGTTTGCAACTCGGGCACGTAGGGGAACAAGCATGTGTATTTGGATTTATATTAATAGACGATGCAACTTCTTTTTCCAACAATCTTTCAAAGAGTTATGGACCGGTTGAATTGGCGCGGGTTAAATCTCATTCAATGTAGTCAAACTATTTTGATTATTTTGCAAAGCGTTGTTACCCTCCGGATTGCCATATTGGCATTCACTAACCTGTTTGCTTGCGGTTGTCCAATTATTCGGCATGCTCAAAGTCTATTATGGAGACAATATTAGAGCATGTAGTGCCATAATCATATCCTGCCTATAAATAAGTGGTACTAATTCTTAGACCATCTAAAGTTGTAAACCGCTTGCCTCTTCATTAGGGCTATCGATGTATATATACAACTCGAAAGAACCAGCTAGGGTTCGCTAGGGTTTCCATCCGCAACTACTTGGCGTACAAGTAATATATTCTATTCCTATATTGGTGATACATTCCAATTAGGATACGTTGTCTACAACTAATACTCCCCCTCAAGTTGGCGTATGTAAATTAACAATACCCAACTTGCCAAACAACTCATGGAAACGATCTCTTCCAAGTGCTTTTGTAAAAATATCTGCCAACTGATTATTGGTAGAAATCTACCGCGGCACAATCTCTCCGGATTGAACTCGCTCACGTACAAAATAACAATCTATCTCCACGTATTTCGTCCTCTCATGAAACACTAGGTTCATAGCAATATGTAACACGGGTTCATTGCAATATGTAACGCAGCTTCATAATCACAATATAGTGACGTTCCTTTCACCTGTGGTGCACCCAAGTCTTTTAGCAACCAATATAACCATAGTACCTCACTGGCGGTGCCAGCCATGGTGCGGTACTCCACCTCTGCTGTCGATCGTGACACCACCATCTGCTTTTTGCTTCACCAAGACACAGGTGACCAACCTAATGTCACAAAATACCCTGTCCATGATTGCTTCGTGGTCAAGCAACTGCCATAGTTAGCATCACAGTATGCTGTTATTGTCTCTCCGCCATCTACACGCAAAAGAATACCTTGGCCTGCAGTCCCCGTCAGATACTCCACCACGCGTTCCGCTGCTTCCATATGTTCCTTACGAGGTGAACTAACAAATTGGCTCAATATCCCTACTTCATAAGCAATATCTGGATGCGTAACTACCAAATACATGAGGCGTCCTACCAATCTTCGATATCTTCCTTGGTTCACCAATTCTTCACCTTCGTTTGCAGCAAGATGGTGGTTTTGCTCCATCGGAAAAGTCACTAGCTTGCTTCCAAATTAACCACACTCCTTCAATATATCCAACGTATACTTTTGTTGGCTCAAAACTAATCCATGCGAGGTTCTTGCAGCTTCAATTCTAAGGAAATACTTCAAGGGCCTAGATTCTTGATCCCAAACTCCATGTTCAAATACTCCTTGACTTCACTGATCTTTGCCTCACTTGTTCTGACTAGGATAACATCCTCCACATAAATGAGCGCCATTACTGTGACTTCACCTCTTTTGTACATAAAAAGAGCATTGTCTGGATGTGACTGCACAAACCCTATCTTCAACATCGCCTTAGTAAATTTACTGTACCAATTCCTTGATGCTTGTTGCAGGCCATATAAGGATTTTGGAGTTTATAAACCTTCGTGTCACCATGTTTTCTAAATCCCTACAGAATTTGAAGATAAAACTCCTCATGGAGATTGCCGTGAAGAAAGGCATTATTCACGTCGAGTTGGTGAATCAACCAGTTCCTTTTAACCACTATAGACAGTAAGCATCTGAGTGTAACAAGCTTTGCCACTGGTGCAAATATTTCATGATAATCTACACCTTTAACTTGTGTAAATCCTCTAGCCACCAGCCTTGCCTTGTACCTCTCTACCTCTCAGTTAGGCTCGAATTCCACCTTGTAGATCCATTTTCAATCAACAACTCGTTTGCCTTTTGGTAATTCCTGTATTGTCCATGTGCCATTAGATTGTAAGGCACGTACTTCTTTCAGCATCGCGTCCCTCCAGTGCTCATGTTTCACTGCTTCAGAATAATCCCTCGGCTCATCATGTGACGTGATGGCCGCTAATAAAGCTTTGTGAGATTGTGAAAAATTATTGTAACTCACAAAGAAGGACAAGGGATGTACCGTAGAGTTACCTTAAGACTGAGTTGGCTCTAGCGACGTGATGGAGGGTGGTAATGTAATTTCAAAATTCTCTAGGTGCGCTGGCAACTTACGATTCCTCTTTGGCCGTGCTTCTTCGCTACTAAGTACCACTTGATTTTCAGGTTCGCAAGTTCCTTCCCTTACTGCATCCACAACAGCCTCTACATCATTCGGCCGAGAATGCTCTCTACCACCAGCTGGGGACGCTATTGGCAATGGAGGATCCTCTTTACCCACCGTGTCATCAATGTCAACTACTTCACAAGAAGTTGACGACTTCTGAGCAACATTCCTCGGCCCGTAATCACTCTCTCCCCCTGTCGAAAGGGCTTTTGTGAATGGAAAGACGTGTTCCAGGAATACCGCATCATGACTTGTAAAGATCTCGCCAGAATTCAAGTCATAAACTCTATATCCCTTCTGCCCCAAAGGATATCCCAGGAACAACCAACGTCTCTCCCTTTCGCCAAACTTGTCCAAAGAATGTTGGCGTGCATACGTCAAGCAACCAAAACTGCACTGCCATTACCACCCCGCCATCTTGTATTGCGCTGAAGTAGTACAAGCCATCGTGTCGCATGCCCAGACCAATCAGATTCCTCATAGGTAAGTCCTGTACAAGGCAGCAGTCATGGACAAAGGTAAATATGCAATTCTGATCTTTCGTCATATGACTTACTGAAAGTAAATTGCATTTAAAATCTGGTATGTAGAGAACTCAGTCAAGAGTAAGATTATCAGTCAATTTCACTCTTCCTATTCCTTGCACGGCAATGTTACCAGCCATGTTAACGATTGGTTCAAACGCTCTAGGATGCTTACTCGTCTCACCTTCAATATTGAGGCACTTTATCAAGCTCGCATATTGGTCCCTTGTTAGACCTGGTACTAGACTTCCTTCTTGAGATACTTGGGCAGCTTTCAATTTTGGACCATTCGATCGTTGTGGTCAGCCTTGCCTTTGAGGAGGTTCCCACTGTCTGTGCTTTACCCAGCCCGGGGGATAACCGATTAACTCAAAGCATCCTTCATCGGTGTCTCCAACCTTCCCGCAGTGGTCACACCGTGGCCGATCACCACTCTTACTCCCTTTCTGCAGAAAGTTTGATTTGTCTGACTGTACCTGAAAAGCGGCTCCTTCTTCAATTGGGAACTTCGAAACTGACAGGTTTCTTTGCTGTTCATCTTCGGCTACAAGATGATATACCGTTCCCAATGCAAGGGACGGAGTGGTACTCAAAATTTGATTCTTAACCACTCCAAATCGAAAAGACGCTCTTTCTCGCGCATCATTGTCATCTGCTTTTGGAGATCACACGTACAGTTTCCATAGGTATACTTTGGCAGTGGATTAATGGCATATATCTCATCCCACAGTCCTCTCAACTTGGTATAATAAGCCAAGACGGTGAGCTTCCCTTGCCTGAGCTGTGCTACAGAGCGTCTGAGCTCATAGGCTGGAGGTGCACAGCCCTTGCCAAATCTCTCCTCAAGGTCAAACCAGATCTCCCTGGTTGTTCTCGCATACCTAAAACTAGTACGGATTTTCTTCTCCATGGCACTTTTAAGCCATCCCTTCACCATGGCGTCGTAGTGCATCCATAGTGGAAAATCCAACGAGGTCGATGGCGGACGTTGTATGGTCCCATCAACGAGGCCGTACTTATTTTTTGCGTACAACGCGTTCATCATATCGGCAACCCACTCTCCGTAGTTGCTTTCATGAAGTAGCTCGCTTACATACACATGAACCGGATTATCTGAGGCATGTATGTAGAAAGGGGATTGGACGTCCATGCTTGCGGATGACATGTGTGAAGTTTTCGAGTGGTTAAGATT
This sequence comes from Hypericum androsaemum, assembly GCA_963995505.1. Lineage (NCBI taxonomy): Eukaryota > Viridiplantae > Streptophyta > Magnoliopsida > Malpighiales > Hypericaceae > Hypericum > Hypericum androsaemum. The sequence goes on from OZ023189.1 coordinate 10,260,921, forward strand.
TGTGCAGTGGAAAGGTTAAGAGTATTGATTAACCCGCTCTGATACCATGTAAAGTTGTAAACCGCTTGCCTCTTCGTTAGGGCTATCGATGTATATATATACAACTCAAAAGAACCAGGTAGGGTTCGCTAGGGTTTTCCATCCGCAACTACTTGGCGTACAAGTAATATATTCTATTCATATATAGGTGATACATTCCAGTTAGGATATGATGTCTATAGCTAATAGACACATTTTTCTAATAGATTTTACCTTGGTAGAGTTTTAACGAGGTTGACGGTCACAATCTCGAAAAAAGAAATTTTGACCAATTCTGACTTATCATATGCTAGTATGGCCCAAAAAATTATATTGCCCCACTCCCCAAATTTTTTGGCTCCGCCCCTACTTGCTGCCTCACTTCTCGACTAAGGCCTGCACCATTGGAGGCTATGACATCCCCAAGGGAACCATGCTCATGGTCAATGCATGGGCCATGCACAGAGACCCCAAGCTATGGGAAGATCCCAACGGGTTCAGGCCCGAGAGGTTCGAGGACTCCAACCCCGACGGGTTCCTGTTAGTGCTGTTTGGTGTTGGGAGGAGGTCTTGTCCCGGAGCCAGAATGGGAACCAATATCGTGTCCGTGGGGTTGGGAAAGCTCATGCAGTGTTTTGACTGGGACAAGATCGGCATGGACGAGGATGTGAGCCACATGATTGCTGTGGCCAGTTTGTCCAGGAAGAAGCCATTGTTGGCAAGCTTTTCACCTCGCCTCAAGATGGCCACCCTCCTTTCCCAGCTCTAATAATTTCATATCTAATAATAATTCCCAATCGATGGAGCTTTATGTTAGCCTTGTGTGTGGGTTCAATGCTTGCTTGTACTTGGAAACATATTTTTTGGGAAAAAAATTGAACTCTTGTTTTGATTTATTTGACCGTAGAACAATAAATAGTTAGTCACTAAACTGAAGGAGGTACAAGGGAAGAATCTTTCAAGTGACTCGGCAAGAAGCAAGCTGTGTAATTTGCGTGGATGAAAGGGAAAGAGCGGATTGAATCAAATATCAAATGGGATTCAATTCATGATCATCCCTAGAATGGATACCGCAATTAGATATTTGCATATTTTTTTTAAACTTAAAAGATAGTACTTCATTTCCCAATATGATAGACATACCAAAGTAGCTACATGATCTCATTTGGAAGATTTTGAGTAACATCTCCGAAGTAAAAAAGTCAAACATTTTTTGCTATCTAATCGGTCACTCTATTTGCTTTCTTAGATATATGCACAAAGCTTCAAACTCCACGTTCCAATCCATGCTTAAAACTTGTTGGTGAGAAAATTTACCATCACCTGGCAGTCAGGTTCAATCACGGACTTTTTAAAGTAATGGTGCTGCTTAACTTAATTGGAGTTGTCCACGTAATTGAGTGTATTGGACTTTGAGTCCAAGAATTCAATTAGACAGAGAAATCTTATTAAACATAATCACAAAATGAGCAACTAGTTAACTTTGAGTTAAATAAAATGCATGTCATATCGATTAATTTAGGGTATTTAGGAGATCAACGTTAAACTCATCGAAAAAGCTTTGTAACAATATAAAATACTTGCAAAAAATAATCCGTGTAAACATGCGTTCCACGCCAAGCACTACCCATCAATTGTAAACTCGGGTGTCCTTCAAGGCAACTAAACCGAATATCATGTTTTCCACGGCAAACACTATCCATCGTAACCAACCATCCTATCTATTTTTCATATTAATATTAATAACCCAATACTACGCGGTATGCTCTTTCAGAATTTATTTTCTGTCCTCGTAATTTGGTTAAATGTTATTTTCGGATCTATCTAACATTAATGTCAAATTCCACACACAAAAAATTTTGTTACAAGGCCCATGTTGTATCTCTTGGCCTATCTTGTGTTTAAACCAAGAATTTGGCCCAGCTTCTTTTGCCTTTCCTGAAAGTTGTATTGCGGCCCACCTATTTTTCCCGGCCCGGTTTGTGTTTCCGCAAAATTAAAATTCAGCCCAGAAGTAATAGTTTTCATGTTAGGAATAGATATTTCATCATTTCAGCCTAAATACTTCCTCTTCTGTAGCCTTGCAACAACGGTCTAGAACTATTTTGTTACTGCTCTTGACTTCTTGGATACATGATTGGGTTTGGTGGAAGGTGACTACGTTTCGAAAGCGAAATACGTAAAATACGATGGTAAAGATGGCCGGTTCTACCTCCAAATTGCTTAAAACCCGCCTTACATTTTTTTTAATAGTAATGGTGAGTGTCATGCACTCTAAAAACTCGCCTTAGGTACCACCTAGTATTAGAGTATTATAAAAACCATGGATAAAATTTAATTAAGCCATACTCAAGACACCATTTGGCTTCTTTGTATAAATTATCCGGACATATGTTTAAGGCCACACACAAACAAGGAATCAAATTACTTTCATCTCGCCCTCAGTCATGACCACGCCAATCTCGAACCCGCCATTTCCATCACTCCTATCCGCAATGGAAATACCTCCGATCCTATCTATAGACGTAAACTCCATCTTGACGGGTTTTCCCTACCCGAAATCTATCTGGTAAAGTTCAAGTCGGGGAGAACCCGCGACTCCGAAATGAACTTCTCCTCTACGAGGCGGGCTGGGAGGGGGAAGGCAATCGATGAACACTTGATAGACAGACTTGTTCCTAACCCCTTGAACACACTGGCTAATGATCTTAGCAATAGCCAAGAACCCATCCTCTCCCATTACGACTTCTTCCTCTATATCCACAAAGCAACCGGCGACACAGTTGCCCAAGTAATTGCCGGGAAGTGGCGGGTTCAAGTGGACCCTGCTTTCCGCTGGGATTCCGCAATTCACCGTTTTGAAACTCTCCAGTTTCTTGGCCTTCACAAGGCAGGTCAACGTGTATGAATAAGCTAGCACAAAGGTGGACAGACATTTGGTTTTGACATTAGCTTCCCGTAGTTTCCTTACATCGTCAAGGGAAATCGAAAAAGTTGCGCGTACTAGGGTTGGATTAGGGTCCGATGTGGGAAGCAACTTCAAGCTTCTTCTCGAGACAGAAGGCATCAACTTCGTGGCTGGAGTCTGTGGAGAGTTGCTTGTTCATGCAAAGCCCTTCCGGGTCCCGGACGACATATCCAGAAACGGGGTCAGCTCCGGAGGCAGCAGAAGGCTGGAGTCTGTGGAGAGTTGCTTGTTCATTTGGGCCCATGCTTTCAGGAACAAGGAAACGCTCTTCCCATCGAGAACTGCGTGGTGGATGCTGAACCCCAGTGCCACTCCGGGGTTGGGGAATAATGTCACCTGGACGGATATAATGGCTAATTCTGTGTCTGTCGCGTGCATGGTTTGTTTCCAGCGTGGTGGATAAAGGACTCCGGGTTATTGGATTCTGCAATCGTGAGCGAAACAGAGTCGTTTGGTTTGTAGAGGACGGAGGGTATTGGATCGTGCGAGGGCCACGTGAGGCGGCTGGCCAAAGGGGAGAAGTGGGTGAGGGTGAGGGAGAGGGAGTGCTTGAGGCATGGCACGATGACCGAGTTGAAATGCGATCGGGTTTGATCGGCAAGTTGGTAGAAGAAGAGCATCTCTAGGGTGGGGTTCTTGAGAAACACGGCATCAAAATATGTGATGGGCATGGAGAACTCCGGCAAGTTGGAAGCCGGGGTGATCCGGCAGACGTCGAGAATAGCCACAGCGTCGATCTTTTGAGTTGACGATCCCATTAGTAATGTGGCTAGGAAGGAGAAGGGTTGGGTTTTTTTTCTATGAAAGTTAAATGGTAGAAGGGCTAGGTGTGTATTTCTATGTGGACGATTCGAAGGTTGAATGTATTTATAATCTAAATCCTAAAGTATTAAGTAAATGCTTGGTTTTGAACACATGGGATTGAGTGACAAGAAGAGAGCCTAGGGTTTCATATTGCCCCTGAAAAGGTAATGTTCTTGATATGATGGTAACTACTAGCCTTTTCTACTATATAAAACAAATATCCTTTCCATGACATGTCCACTTACCGCACATATAACCATCCTATCCAAACATGTGTTTCTCTTTCTAAAAAAAATAAAAAATGAGTTCCACATGAAGCCACTACCCATTCCTTCTATATGAAACAAATATACCTTTTGATTTATTCTACGTCTAAATCAAACTCTTTTTTAAGGTAAATTTTATACCAATTATATTTTATCTGGGTTTGAATCTAGAACTTTCATCAAATCTTAGACACCTTATATATTTCTAGGCCAAATGCCCTTTAGTATCTAAATCAAACTTTAATTTACCACCCAAATTTTTATCATCCACACGTGCAACAATAATGACGTTAGGAGCTTCGAACATGAACACTATTTTTTGGTTAAGCCTCGAACATAACACAAGAGTTAGGCGTAAATATTTTTGTTATGAATAGAAGTCAATTACAATGAGCATTTGAACATGGTTCATAAGATAAAGAGTGATTTAAATATAATCAAACAAACAAGTCTATTATCTTCAAATATTTTTCAAATTCATAAAGTATGTAATAATATATATTTTTATTCAAAAATATCACTTTATACGAAAATTTCGATCTAGATTTAACACAAAGATTTTTTTGAAAAAATTGGTAATTATTATGATAGAGTTGTTATCAAATTCTAACATTAATTCTAACTTAAGATTATCAACTTTTATCAATTTAAAGAGGTTATAATTTAGGAAGTACGAGTTCTACTCTACAAGGGAAAGTCGACAAATGGGCCATGGAGTTCCCTCGCCACTTATGGGCCAAACTTTCTGATAACTCAGATAATGTGTTTTTTTAGGGATAATGTGTTGGTGGACGATAATCATAGGATAAATGAGAAAATGGGGACAGAGCCAGTAATCTAGGGGTGATCATCAATTCGAATCGGGTTTATTTTGTTTTGATTTAATTTGCTAAAAATTTGATTCAAATTCTAATATGTTCAGGCGAATGTCAATTCATATTCGAATTTATATTTGGATGAACGAAATGTAAATTCATATATCACAAATTCGTCAACTCGTCAATTATTCGACGAATCGAACATTATTTCAATTTAGAAAACGACAAAATGCAGCAATTTTTTTTCCATCTTTTGAATGAGCTACCACTTTGGTGCATATTTGCAATTATTAGTTAGATATTTACTGCTACAAATTTAGCTCTCAGTTATTTTTCCTATTTTGCAAAGGTTATTACCTCCTTTTCAACTATAAATTGTTGACAACTTGGCCGAAATTACAAAGTTGAATTAATATATTCTTACCTCCTAAAACTTCTACAGTCTCCGCTTAGAACTTCTTCTCATACATCAACAAAGCAACAAGTGACACAGTTACGCAGCTGTTTGAAGTTTGAACTGCTCTTTCTATCGATGAATCCTAGGCCGGCTCCATATCGTTCGTGGGTCGAAGGTCGATCTGCATCTAGCAATTTTTTTGGGTGATATTTGTAAGTGTGGAAGCTAAACCCCATCTTGTTACTGTGGTTGGGGAATAAAATCATCTGGAGGGATATAACGGTCGCTTCAGACTCGTTCGCTTGCAACTCGGACACGTAGGGGTACAAGGATGTGTATTTGGATTTAGATTAATAGACGGTGCAACGTCTCCTTCCAACTATCTCTTAAAGAATTACGGACTGGTTGAATTGGCGCGGGATAATTCTAACTTATTGTAGTAAAAAAACTTTGATTATTTTGCAAAGCCTCGTTACCCTTCGGATTGACATATTGGCATTCACTAATTGTAAGAACCAAGAAAACTAATTAGGATAGTCATGGCAAATATATGTATGAAAAGGTAAAATCTCACAAAACCCTAACTAGATTAACCTCAATGCCTTATAAGTTTAAGTCCCACAAAACCCTAATTAGGTTAAACCCATTCTTTATAAGTAGGGTTGGCCGTCCCTTGCATATCATTCAACTCACGAAGCTCTTGGTTTGTCTCACAAAATTGTTAGCATATATCTCCTACAGACAATTGTAGTAAGGACATTGTATTCGATCACATTCAGTTATTTTATATTATTAATTTATAATACTCGGCATTACACTTATTGAATATACAATGTTTGATTGTTTGCATATATTCATATTGGTGTTCCCATGAACTAGTGCTGTCCTTGAGAATATGAGATCTCAATGACTATAAACATAGTTCTCAAACAGCAACAATCAATGATCATCGAGAATGGAATATCGATGGTGCAAATGAGATTGGTGTGCGATCTGCATCATATCCTTGGAGGATGTAATGGTTCTCACAACTACGAGATACTAGGTGTTTCATGATGGATGCACAGATACTTTAGAGAGTATTGACATACCCGACCGAGAAGCCGTTTGGTGTATTCTATTTACGTGTCTACGAAAAAATTGGTTTGTGGAGTAGTGTAATAATCCTCTGACTTGAGGTCAATATGCATGACATGTACGGAGTGATGGACTTTGACCATGACCGACGCTTGCACTCCTAATGGGATAAATACGGCAGGTGTTGGGTACATCACGAAGTACATGTGCGTAGTAGTTGAGCCAAGAATAGAATTTGTTCCTCAAATAGACTTGGAGAGAATACTTGTCTTCTCATAACTAATTGGATCGTTAGTCATTGGCCAATGCACGTCACTTTTGGAATGATGTCTAAAAGTGACAATATGATCAATTAGTAGAATGAGATAATATGATTAAGTTGTTTGAATAGACACTGAATCATGTTCTAGACTTAATCGAGTATTCACGAATGAAAGGACCGTATCACTGTGAGTTTCGCATTACAGGTAATTGCAGTATCCTCGCAACGTACCTCATATGTTAAGATTGTCTGGTTTGTTATTTAGGGTTCGACCAAGACTATTAATTCGACTAATCACTTGACATATGAGGGCATATGGGTCACACAACAAGTAGTCTTAGTTTACGAATTGACGTTGATTAAATTAAATATTGATTTGATAAGAATATTTAATCTATAAAAAAATATTATAATTCTATTAGAGAGTATTATAATTATTTAATTTAATTTAATTTAATTTAATAGTATATATAGTAAAATGTTGGACATATTTGACTTGGTCAAGGAAATATGAAATTGGGCTTCAAAGCCATATGGAATTGGACTTCAAAGTCTAAAGAAGAGGTCAACATTGGAATTAATGTCTAAGAAAAGTTAGGTCAAAGTTAGAAATTTAATGCCTAAGAAAGGCATTAACTTAATGCCCAAGAAATATTTTCCTATATATACACATAAGCATCGAAGTTAAGGATATGATATAAACCTTAGCTACAAATAATTTCTTTAGGTAATTTTCGTAAAGAATTCTCCTAGCGGATTCTCGAAGGTTACAACTGTCAAGGAGTTCGTAGACGAGGACTACGTGGATACCATAGTAGAGGATTCGATCTACAACATATTGTAAAAATTTTCTAACTATACTATTGTTATCCTGATTTTATGTTATATAGCCATATCAGATATTCGGTGTTGGCAAAATTTTAAGCTTTCACTTCTATGGACTCGAGGTTCGTACTCTTAAATTCCAACAGGTGAGGTGGACAATTTGGCTAATGAAGGAGGAAACATAGACAGAGTAGAGGCACAACGTGTAGCAAGGGTAAGTGCTTCACTCGCTCTCCTCTCTTGTTCCTTTTAGCCTATACGAGATCATTAATAAGCTTAGGATTGGTATAGAATTTGTGCGGAAGGGATCGAAGTGGGTCAAAAGGAAGGGGTGATCTTGTCTCATACTTACTAAGGAAAGTCGGCTTTCGATTCCATGTAGGTCCTGGTTCTATGCTACAGTTTCCTTCTTGTGCTTATTTCAGAAAATATACAATTGGTTCTTGGTTGATTGGTTGACCTAGTCTGCTTACTATGGATTGAGTTCCTTCTCGCTTGCTCTGATTTATGCATAATATACGAACCCTTGTTTCGTCAGTCTGGATTGAAATAGCGAGTACTAACGTCGTTTCTTTAACTGGTGTCCTATTACCCACATATTAATATATATGTAATTATGTTGACGAAGATGGGTTTCATGAGCGCATGGTGGGTTCTATTTGTTTATTGTTTTTTGTCGTTGGATAGTGTATAGATATTGAAAAATTAATTAGGGCGTCCTGGATTACTAGGTATGCATATATTAACGCTATGTAAATCATGGTAAATCGTTTCGGTCTAATTTGTGCTAGGGACTATTGTCATATCTTATCATAAGAGGTTTAGATACACCGGTACTGTTTACATGTGGTTACCGTGCTATATAAATTGGATTTGCATGATCTAGTAGGATTAGAATGATACTTAAAATGAAAAGGGGTAAATCACCCATGAACTTAACTACTGTATAATGGGTTTAGACTATTAAATGATTTAGGCTGGGTTCTACATGCTATAGTTCATGCAGGAACATGATAATTGACGCATGAATTAAATAATATCGTCCAAAACATAACCTTAAGCATGAATAAAATAATGCACTTTACCTTTTGTATTAAATGTCGTTGGAATGTCTTGCGTGAATAATACCTTCATGAATGCTCAAGTATGAATAAGTAATGGTTCACTGCATGGTCTCTGTGATGCTGCGTCTTTTAATAAAAGGGCACAAGAAGATGTATATTATCGAATGTGAGCATGGCTACGTTGGTACAGAATTCGGTGGTGTTCGAATGATATTTGCTGACTTGATTTTGATATGATATTCGAATTCTGTTGTCCTGGTTAATTGATTTTTTTTTTGAACGGTAAAAAAATATTATTATTACTCCACAGTAATTACAAGAAGAAGATGAAAAGAGATTGCAGAGGGGCATTCTGCAGAGCAACACAACACCAAGGCCATGATCGCCACAAGCTCCGTGCTACATACACAAACAGAACAATGAAAGAAAATAAAAGGAGGCTACGCCATGGCCCTAATAGCTAAGTAAACATCATGGAACTGAAATTGGAAGGATAATCATAACTGATTGATTATGATATTTGAACTCATTTTTACTTGGTCGATATGTTATGATCTTTGAATTTCTTGTGTGGTATGAATGGGTTTTTCCTGTACTTTTTGGATACACAGCGTGTCTTGGATTTTACGAATGTCATTTACTTCGTGGAGGTTGTCATGCTTGATTTTTGGGGCGTGACAACTTACATATGGTATTAGAGCAATACCTCGGCTAGTAAGGTGTGGTTCCGGGATCGAATACACCAGAATACGAGAGATTTTGGATTTATCTGATTTCGGTGCGACGAGGACGTCGCATTTTTAAGAAGGGGAGAATGTGATACCCCATAAATGATATATTTTATCTGAAAGGCCTTAAGTAATTTGATTGTTACTATCCATACCAACAAGGTGTATCTTCTTATCTGGCACACATATTTTAAAAACTCCAAGGTTAAATGCACTTGACCTAATTTAATCTTAGGATGGGTGACCTTCGGAAAAGTTTTCTGGATGCATGCGAGTGTGATCCAGAATGGTCTAGCAAGATGTCTGATTTTGAAGGTCCATAGCTATTAACTGATAGTGAATCACAAAACAAGCTATATAAGGTTGGAAAGCTCTAAGTGTCTAGTTTCATACACTTTAATCAGTTTGTCATTTGGAGTTTTCTAGAAGAAATTATGACCATTTTTTCACAGGGGAACAAAATTCTATGAGACAAATTCTAAGGGTCACTTTATAGAGACATTTTAGGACCATTACTTTATTAAATATGGTCAAATAAGATAACATTAGAAAGATCTAGATGTCTTGTTCCAATTAATTAAGTAGTTTGTAATTTGGAGTTGTGAACTAAAAGTTATGAATCATTTTGTAAAATGTGTCCAGAAATTTGAGAAGAGTTATTATGAAGTTAAAAGGTTATGTAGGCCTATATAAAGCAACATTTGTAAGGATGTAAGATATATTTAAAAATAAAGAAAATAGTATCTTATGAGTCTATTGACTTGTTTTAGAAGATGGATTTCTTCTAGTTGTCCTCTTAGCCTTTAGGTAGATTTCTTAAGGTGACGAGTTACTCGAAACTTCTTGGTAGATTCCATTGAGTGTAGAGTGCTGCCCGAATCTCTTTGGTGGATTCCATTGAGTGAATGGTCCTCCTATCTTATGTCTTGCTCCACTCTCTTTGGTGGATTCCATCAAGTGTTGAGTATCTTCTCGATCTCGTTGATGAGTTCCATCGAGTGAAGACCTTATCTAAGTGTGCTCTTGTGGTCTCTCCTTGCGTCTCTATTTTACCGGTATCAAATTGGTATCAGAACTATGGTTCGTGATGGGCCCACATCAAAGGATCAGCCCTGATGAATTCCCAAAAAGTGAGCACAATCTTCGCAATGCCGAGTTGGATGATTTGAGGAGACAACTCCAACAACTCCAGCAGTGGTGTCATGATTCAGAGGATGGTGATCAAATTATTGAAGTCAGTAGTAACCCAATTTATGACTCATACTCTAGCGAGGAGGACAAGATTGATGAAGGTGAGATCCTTTTAATTTACGTCTCTTAGGCATTGGAAATGAGGAAGATGACACAAAAGTTCATTTTGAATCTTCTATACTTGAGGATATTCCTAAACCTTCTGAAGGAGAGGGAACCATTTTGCTCTCTAATTTTCAATTTGGTGATGTCCTTGTGAAGGAAAATTTATATTAACCGAGGGTGGATAGAGATGTCGCTAGATACATGGAGCAGTGTCAAATTTGTCACTTAAGCTAAATCTCAAGCTCAAAACACCAGTTTATACACTCTATGACCAGTTCCAGTAGCCCCTTGGGAAGATTTTAGCTTGGATTTTGTGGTGGGACTTCCAAGGACACAAAGGAATGAAGATTCTATTATAGTGGTGATCAATCGAAGTTTGGGAAATCTTTTGAGTATCCAACACTCGCCAATGGGAACTTGCACTAGCTCAAGCAAAGTTCGCTTACAATCACTCTAGTAATCAAATTACGTAGACTAGTCTGTTCAAAGTTGTTTATGGTGACAATCCAAATAGTCCTTTGGACTCGATCCCTATCCCGACCACACATTCTTATCATGGAGATGTTGAAGATAACGTCAAGAAAAAGAATAAAGTTCTTCATCTCAAGCCAACCACTTTTAAAGAAGGAGATTTGGTTTGGATTCACCTTCGTAAAAAGTACATTGCTAGAGGATGTCGTGGTAAACTTAAATCACAAGCAAATGATGTAAAGAACTCGAGGATAATTTCCAACGCAGCGGAAGCAAATTATCCAGAATGATCCAGCAGGATGTCTGACTTTGAAGGTCACAGCTATTAATTGACAGTGAATTAGAAAACAAGCCATATATGGTTGGAAATCCCTAAGTGTCTAGTTTCATAGCAATAATCGGTTTGTCATTTGGAGTTATGACCATTTTTCCACAAGGGAACAAAACTCTAGAAGACATATTCTAAGGATCAATTTATAGAGATATTTTGGGATCATTACTTCATTAAATATGGTAACATAAGATATCATTGGAAAGCTCTATATGTCTAGTTTCTAATGAATTAAACGGTTTTTAATTTGGAGTTATGTATTAAAAGTTGTGAGTCATTTTGTAAGATGTGTCTAAAAAATCCGAGAAGAATTATTATGAAGTTAAAAGGCCATGTATCCTAGGCCTATATAAAGCAACTTTTGTAAGGATGTAAGATATATTGAAAAATAAAGAAGAGAGTATCTAATGAGTCTATTGACTTATTTTAGAAGGTGGATTTCTTCTAGATATACTCTTCGCCTTTAGGTGGATTTCTTAAGGTGACGAGTTGCTCGAAACTCTTTGGTGGATTCTGTCTGCCCGAATCTCGTTGGTGGATTCTGTCGACTGAAGGTCCTTATCTGAGTGTGTTCTTGTGGTTCCTCTTCGCGTCTCCATTTTACCGGTATCAGAGTGAGGACAAGGCATACTGAAAAGGACCCATGTTAGTCTATGAAGACTTCGGTCAGATCACAGATCATTACACTATTAATATAATTTTTTTGAAAGGTTGAATTTTATTAATAATACTATTTATATTCACAGCCTTTTTTTGGTGGAAAAGAGAAATGCAATAATAAATAAAAAGTAAAGAAAATTACATCAACCTTTCCTATCCACTACCTCCAGCTAACCCACAACCTGAGTAGTCAAAGAGGGGGTTCCCCTGATAAACAGAAAAAGGAACAGCCCGAGATCGCTATAGCTACTCTCACGCTGAACCCACAAGTGGTGTAAAACTCTAAGTGATGTAAAAGTCTCTCTTTTGAAGTTGTGATCGTCGACTTCTTCAAAACTCTACAACGATAAAATTCGATGAACAAAAATTGCAGTAAGAAAAAAATACCTCGATAGGAAAAGATAACTGGTACTAATTCTTAACCAATTTGACCACTTCAAAAGTGTTTGAAAGATAGTATTAAAAAGTAGTTGCTATTCCCAAAAGATTTATCCTTCAAAAATATTTCCTTTGAAAGAATGCAGAACGCATGATAATCCTAAAGTAGACCAAATAAAATGGGGTTGTAATCGGTCCAGCAGCATGAAGCGGACAACAAAGAGAATGGAAGTACATCACAATGGCACATCAAAAAATTTCAATAGCATATCAATTTTTAAAAATAAAAACATAAAAATATATCAATTTTCAAAGGCTAAAATAAAACAGCGTGTAGATAAAACAACAAAGGCATAACAATTTGAAAGGCAAAAATTCACCGGAGAGAGTCGTTGTTGACTTGTTGGCTAAAAGGGGGCGTTGGAACCGTCCAAATGCAACTCGATTTCGTTTACAATGGTTAAAGACATTCACTAAGGTGAATACCGAAACTTGAAAAGAAAGATACAGTACTACCGCTCAGGTCTCCATTATCGCGAAATCAACTCGATTATTATACAATATGTTACCAGCCAGGGGACGGCGACCAAGGCGACCTTGTTGCCGGCGAGGAGGTTCTGAGCGTTGAGGATGAACTGCGGCATCTGGAGCACCAGGAACAAAACATTCAACGCGCCGGCGATTTTCACCGTCAGGAAGCAATGGGAGTGGACCGGGAAAGGGGGCGTTGGATTTTTTAACTAGGGTTTGAAATTGAGGGTTAAAAGGTACGAAGAGACCATGGTATTATGGTTCTAGATGGGAGTGGAACGGGAAGAAGAAACTAGATGAGCGCTTTAAAGCTCAGCTTCGGTTTTTTATGTTGCTCGGGTGGTGCTAACAACAACTTCAAGTTTACTGAATCGGATTCCAAACAAATAATGAAGTTTTTGTACCATAACTGGAAAGGATGTAGAACGTTAGCAGAATTTATTTATTTATTTTTTGAACATCCAGGACTTATTCATTTTACGCAAGTATAAGAGTAAACTACTTTTTAAGACCATAGACTTGTTCCGTTAAGAAGTAACAAGTCTATGTAAAGAATTTTACAAGAACATTGATCCTAAAACACTTTACCATACCTGTCCTTACCAATTAATTAATAGTTAACTATTCAGTTAGCCCTTACCAATTAATTAGTAATTCAATCACCATTGCTGTTGAAACTTAATCCTTCGGTGACATGACCACTCACCTAACATTACCATCCCATCCAGAACATGTGTTTCATGCGAATTACTAACCTTTAATTGCTTAACTTACGTCTCCCATCTACACTGTTCTGAATAGAAATATTGCCTGTAACAATTTAATAGAACCCACCTAATAAAAATTAGGTAAGAGAGTGAAGTACGGCCCCAATATAAAATTGACACTCTATTAAATCATAACAATCATGTATACAATATTTTGTGGTAGGGCTATTTTTAATTTTTCAGTAAAAATAACACCTTCCACAATTCAATTGACGACGGTTTTAGGATAATTTGTTTATGTTTTTTCTTAAATCAAATTGAATAGATTAGAAGTTAGGGGTGTAGATTTCTTGTCAATTTTATCTTTCCTGGCCGAGACCTTGTATATAAATACTCAATCCCTTGCCATATGATGCACGCTCAACGTCAATCTTGTCCCAAGGAAACACTGTCGATTTCTTTTCATAAAACACGAAACCCAGTGGAATATTTAATACTATGACAGATCACACAAACCCCCACTTGGTACTCCTCACGACACCAGGGAAGGCCAATCTCGTCCCTTACCTGGAGATATCCAATCAACTGACCACCGGTACGACCAACTCCAAGCCAATGTCTTCCTCTTATCTTCGGGTTATACACCGCCCGCCGTGGCCAGCCTCATCCAATCCGCCGAGTCAACTTGCAAGAACTTCGTTTGCCAACCTGTGCGCCATGGAGTCTATTGGATATTTTCAAACTTGTTGTATCTGCATCGTATGGCCGCTACGACAGAGAGTAACAGGTCGCAGGGATCTAGGGGGCAACGCCACCAGCGGGGGTTAGGAGACAATGCCCCCGCCCTGAAACGGTATATGGCGGCGGGTTCCATAAACCAGACGGGGCGCAGGTTCCAAAATTGGCAAGCGCCAAACACTTGACGAACGCCAGGTGTATGAAACATGCTCGAACCCGACGGGCGCCGGTCGACCTGCACAACTTTGAATTTGTGACTCTTCGATTTAAACATGACAAGACATGACTTTTTCATTGGCCACCATTGTTAAACGTTCCTGTAATATTTTTGGTGATGAAAAGGCATCAAAGGTGAGTGCCAATCTTTATAAATAGCAGGACTTATTTTTATTCGAAAAAACAACAACAATTAAAAAGCCTTCGTACTTCATTTTTCTCCAAAAGCATTATCAGAAATCATCCACGGTAGTACAAACCTTGAATTCGACGTCAGAATTAGAGCTTCATTGAATCCCGAGGACGATAATTTGCTGACCCATTGTACTCGCAAAATGTATTCGGAGGGTCGAATTATTTGTCTTAAAGAATCAAAAGATCTTTGACATTTCGTGCTACTCCTACACCACATTCATCCTCCTTACCCGAATAATTTTCCAACAATTTTAAGACAAATAAATCCTACACAATGGTGGGTGAAACTTCAATCATTGTTGCACAATCTCTACTAGTCATGAACCAGATCTTGAATCGCCTGCAATAGTTTGATGGTGAAAACTTTACCCATTGGCAAAAGATGGTGAAGTTCTTCCTCATCATCATTAAGTTGTTGCACATTCTTGAAGATGGCTTGGAGCAGATTCATGTTGCAACCGCGGAGGATAGTGACAAAGTGAAGACCAAACAAAAGAAGAGTCAAGATGAGAATTTTATGTGTCGAGCCCATATCCTGAATGCTCTGGATACAAATGTCTACAACGCCCATCGAAGTATTCCAATAGCAAAGGGGCTGTGTAACACTCTGGACAACAAGTACAAGATCTCTGAGGCAAGCAACAAGAAGTTCTTGATATAAAACTTCATGGATTTCAAGATGGTTGACAGTAAGTCAATTATCGCCCAGGTTCGTAAACTATTACTCATCGTCAATCGACTGAAGGATGCTGGTATTGATCTTGTGTCTTCATTCATTGTTGGAGTCATAAGCTCCCATCTTCCTCCAAATGAAATGATTACAAGAAGAAGCTTAAGCATGCTGAAACTGACTATGACCTTGAAGGTTTGCAGCGTCATCTTCGTATTGAAGACGACTCTCATAAATGAGAAATGAAGGATAGTCAGTAAACTGAGAATTCTTCTAAGGCTAACAATGTTGAATTTCAGAATTCTTTGAAGCCAAAGAAGGCCGATTGCTTCTGGAATAAGAAACTCGATCATTATCCTCACGACTGTCGTCAACGAAACAAACATTTGAAAAATGAGGCAAACATGGCGGATGAAAAGGGAAAACTTATCACCATAGTGCAAACTGCCAATGTTGTTGTTGACAACATTGGTGGATGGTGGTACGACACAGGTGCAACCATCCACATCTATAAAGACAAAAACTTTTACAAGACATACGAGCCGGTTATCGGAGAAGAAAACAAAGTCACTTTAGCAAACAACCAAGGCAGCAAAGTCATTGGCAAAGGCACTGTTGAACTCTCATTTTCATCGGGAAAGACTCTTACTCTTAAGAATGTACTACATGTCCCTGATATTATAAAGAATCTTATCTCTAGAGTCCTTATTAACAAGGTCGGATTCAAGATTACTTTTGAGTCTTATAAGTTTGTACTGTCCAAGAACTGAATATTTGTTGGACAAGGATATACTTGTAATAGGATGATTAAACTTAATCTAATGAAGAATGATTCTTCTTAAATCGTTGACTTCGTTGATATTTTGCATGCTAGATTAGGACAAGTGAATTATGGTTCTCTTAGAAACATGAAAAGATTGGGATTGATCTCTGATTGTAACTTCAAAAATATTTCTATATGTCAAATATGTGTACAAGCGAAGATACATAGAACATTATTTAAATTCGTAGTTAGAAATTCTGCAATACTTAAATTGGTGCATAGTGATGTTGGTGATCTAAAAAGTCATATGACTCATGGTCGAAATAAATACTATATTACATTCATTGATGACTATACTAGATATGCATATGTTTACTTGATGAAGTCTAAGGATGAAGTCTTTGACAAATTTAAAATTTACAAGGCTGAAATAGAGATACAACTAGTAGAGAAAATTAAAATCTTGTGTTTTGATCATGGTGGTGAACACTTTCCTACTGAGTTTACTTTATTTTGTCAAGAATATGGTTTAGTTCATCAAGTTACTTCACCATATACACACACCCCAACAAAATGGTATTGCTGAAAAAAAAATAGAACTTTGGTAGAAATGGTTAATGCAATGATTGTAAGTTCTAGTTTGCCTAATTGTTTGTAGGGTGAAGCTATATTATCGGCACGTTACATCTTGAATAGAGTTTCTTTGAAAAAAAAGAATGTCTCTCCTTATGAATTATGGTTTAAAAGAAAGTCAAACTTGAAAATATTAAAAGTGTGGGGTTGCTTAGCACATGTTAGAAAACCTGATCCTAAAAGACCAAAGTTAGAAAATAGAGCTTATAAATGTGCATTTGTAGGCTATTCACTTAGTAGTAAAACCTATAAATTTTTTATCCATGATAATTTTGAGATTATATAATCTGTAGATGTAGAAATTTTTGAGAACTTAACAAGGAATAGCTCTCAAAATGAATCCATTAGAAGTCCATTGTCACCAAGTCTAGAACTTGAAGAGACTAACGACAATGATGAACATGCTCATAATAAATTAATAATGAAGGTACTTTAGTTCCTACGGAAAATGTCGAGCCTAGAAAAAGTAAGAGAACAAGAATAGAGAAAGGTTGTGGTCCAGAATTCAAAACATATCTTGTAGAGGGCAATAAAAATAAAATTCTTAATATTGTTAAGTATGTTATGCATGATGATGATGATCCTAAAACCTACTCTGAGGCTATCAATTTTTCTGGAGATGTATGTTAGCAATGAATATTGTTAAGTAAGTTCTAGAGATGTATTTTTCTGGAAAGATGCTCTCAATGATGAGATGAATTCAATTTTGATTAATGGTACTTGGATATTATGTGATTTACCTCCTGGTGCTAAGCCCATAGGATGTAAATGGATATTCAAATAGAAATTGAATGTCGATGATTCTAT
The DNA here is from genome assembly GCA_963995505.1 of Hypericum androsaemum. Lineage (NCBI taxonomy): Eukaryota > Viridiplantae > Streptophyta > Magnoliopsida > Malpighiales > Hypericaceae > Hypericum > Hypericum androsaemum. The sequence goes on from OZ023189.1 coordinate 10,278,544, forward strand.
TGATAAGTTTAAAGCCAGATTAGTTGCTAAGGGTTATAAACAAAGGCATGGAATTGATTACTTTGATACATATGCTCATGTTGCTCGCATCACATCTATTCATTGCTTAATTACACTTGCTTCTATTCACAAGTTAATTATTCATCAAATGAATGTCAAAATTACTTTCTTAAATGGTGATTTAGAAGAGAAAATATTATATTGAAAAACCTGAAAGTTTTATACCACCAGGCCAAGAGAAGAAAGTTTGCAAGTTGGTGAAATCTCTCTACGGCTTGAAGTAAGCTCCCATACATGGCATGAGAAGTCTGATAAAGTAACTTTATCATATGGTTTAGTTGTTAATGATGTTGATAAATGTATCTATAGTAAGCATGATGACTCTGGATGTGTAATTTTATGTTTATATGTTGATGACATGCTTATATTTGGCACTAACATATCTTATGTAGAAGAAACAAAGAATTTTTTTAGCTCTAACTTTGATATGAAAAGATCTAGGAGAGGCTGATGTCATCTTGGGGATTAAAATCCTAAAAATGGAAGATGAGTTAGTGATAACCCAAAATCATTACATTGAGAAATTTTTTAAGAAGTATGGTCAATTTGATGATAATCCAGCCCCCACTCCTTTAGATCCTAGTGTCAAGTTAATGAAGAATATTGGATGCACTCATGCACAACTTGAGTATTCTAGTATCATTGATAGTCTTATGTATGCTATGCATTGCACGAGACCAGATATAGTACTCCTCATAAATTATGGTTCGCATTACCAAGGCTATCCCGCTGTATTGGAAGGATACAGTGATGCTAACTGAAACAATGTAGAATCAAAGTCCAAGTCAACAACTGGATGGATATTTACATTAGGAAGTGCTGCGGTATCTTGCGGTTCCAAGAAGCAGACATGTATCTCTGATTCAACAATGTTGTCAGAATTGATTGTATTAGCCGATGCAAGTAAGGAGGCAGAATGGCTTAGGAATTTACTTGTAGAAATCCCACTTTGGAAGAAGCCATCTCTAGCAGTCTTGATTAATTGTGACAATCAAGCTACGATCTATAATGTATCTAACAAGACTTATAATGGGAAGTCTAGACATGTAAGTCTTAGACATCAAATGGCAAGACAATTGCTCAAGAGAGGAGTAGTTGCAGTTGACTACATTAAAACGAAGAAGAACTTGGCAGACCCATTTACAAAGAGTCTACCAAAGGCAATATTTTCAATAAAGTGTAAGGAAATAGGACTAAGGTTTGTGAAAGAAGGTTGACTACCAATGACGAAAACCCAATCTCTGTTTTGAAATGGACAAACAAGGTTCAGTGGATACTAACAAGTCATTAGAGTAGTTATGGTGCAATAAGTCAAAACTTCCCATTTCTGAATTGGTGCAGCGGTTCTACATGAATGAGGATGAATGAAAATTCTTAATAAGTCTACATTGGTTTACTGGTGTATCGCAGAAATACCTTAAGAGACTTACCTATATGAGTACCAAAATCATGGCATTTCCTAAGAGAGTAAGACCACCCTTTAAAGAAGACTCATGAATTCAAGAGATAAGTACATGGCCATTAATATGCGAGCTACAGAACACACTAGCTACTGAAGTCAATATATATGGAGGTTCCAGTTTTATCATAAGGGGTATTTGGTTCAAGACTCGTTCACCATAGAACCTCGATAGAGCTTTGAATCTCTTACACTAAGTGAAGGTTCAAATCTAAAAGATACATATCGCCTATGTATTGATTTCTACGATGATGCTTATTCCCATCCTAGCTTGAACTACGTTGGCTTGATCTCACCCGGGTACGTAGGCAGTCACTTAAGTGGTGTAGTCACTCCATCATACAAAATTTTCATTCCAACTTTAAGGTTTTACTTTACCATTTTCATGTTTTGAAAATAAGGGGAGAATGTTGGATATTTTCAAATATGTTGCATCTGCATCGTATGGCCGCTACGAAATAGGTCACGGGTTTCAGTATGCATTCTCGAACCTGGCGGGTGCCATAAACCAGGCGGGCGCTGGGTGTATGAAGCACGCTCAAACCCGGCGGGTGCCGGTCGGCCTGCACAACTTTGAATTTGTGACTCTTCGTTTTAAACATGACAAGATATGACTTTCCCATTGCCACCATTGTTGAACATTCCTGAAATATTTTTGGTGATGAAAAGGCATCAAGGGTGAGTGCCAATCTCTATAAATAGCAGGACTTATTTTCATTCGAAAATAAAAATAATTAAAAAGCCTTTCTACTTTATTTTTCTCCAAAAGCATCATCAGAAATTATCCTAATGTGTTCTTGCTCGGGTTAAGGTTGTACAAAGCTTGAATTCGACGTCAAAGTTAGAGCTTCATTGAATCCTGAGGGCGATAATTCACTGACCCATTGTACTCGTGAAGTTTATTCGGAGGGTCGGATTATTTATCTTAAAGAATCGAAAGATCCTTGAAGTTTCGTGCTACTCCTACACCACATTCATCCTCCTTACCCGAATAATTTTCCAACAGAGTGTCCTGATAATATATGGAAATACCCTGTAATTCTTTTATTTGGCGACCATCATAATTTTGAACAATAGTTTAGTGAACATGAATAGTTTATCTTTGTCAATCCATATGATTCATATAAAATGCTAAATGTTACACCACATACAGCATCCTTGCTTGCTCTTATACCAGTTTCTCAACCAATTGGAATTACAAATGAATCCCACGGTGAACAACATTATTCCAGGGAATAAACTCAGATGATATGTATAATTTGCTAATTTTTAGGATAGGCTTCAATGACAGAAAGGATAGTTGGAATTTTGATGATATTGTAGCGGGAGAATCCTAATCGTTCGAGTAACTTTTTCCACTCTCCTTGCGTCCTTTCCTTGGCGCTATGGTTCACCATCATTGTCAAGTCAGATGCCACTTTTATGTGGTCAAATGGGTCGTTACCATATGGGTCTAGCACCATTTCAATTAGAATGACCTTTCCTGTTTCCTGTGGTAAAGCCCTGCAGCAATTAGTGAGGATCTTGGTGCAGCTCTCGTCGTCCCAATTGTGCAGCACCGACTAGAGAAACATAAGGTTAGGAAGGCAGGCAATAGTCAGATATTTGGACTGATGACACAAATCATAGAAAGATTTAATTGAGGTCTACGTCCAAATCCTGAGAATGTATAATTATTGATGTAAAAATTTACATACCATCATCATAACAGCATCTGCGGAAGGAATTGAGATGAACATGTCACCAGCTACATGGGTGACCCCAGGATACTCAGGAGCCGCAGCTACAACGGTCGAAAGGTCGAAATTGATCCCTTTGACATGAGGGAACTCCCTCACGATCTCACTTATTGTAACCCCACTCCCGCCACCAACATCAACCAATGACCCAACCCCTTGTAGACCATAGTGAAAGTAGCCAATCTTGAGGGCTTCCTTGAAAATCTTAGAAGCACCAGCCGCGGATTTCTGAAAATCTGCAAAAAGTTCCGAATTGCCCGACAGAAAGCTATACGCATCCATCCCATAGAGCCTTGTGAAGCCGTTGGATCCATCTTTTACATAGTCATCAAGGTGTTCCCAAAGAGGGAGAAATATCTCACTGCATTTGCACGTCACCCTTTCGGCGAAGCTCTTGTCTGAACTGAACAATAACAGTTCAGAGGCAGCAGTAAGGCCATAGACAGTATCACCGGATTCTGAAGGGGTTGCTGTAAAGATGCCTCGGCGGACCAGTATCGCCAATACCGGGCCCAGGCGGCCAGCAGTGCCCGGCGAAGAATGGTTTATGGAATTGGCTATTTGAGTCAGGGACATAGGGTGCCCATGAGAGCTTATTATGTCTGGGATGCCAAGTTTAACGGCGCACTTCAGAGCCATTGTGTCTACGAATGCAAAGTTGCTGGCGAAAACATGAGCTTGCCCGTTAGCCATTTCCTCTAGTTGCTGTGGCATAGCCATTTACTGAATATGCTTTTGTGGTTTTTAATTAATGGCTTGGAAGGTGAGAGCTTGTTAGTGGTGAGAATTAGGGGGCTAGGCTGTGATGAAATCACGGAGGTCTTAGGGAACTTTTTATAAGCATGAGAGAATACGTTGTCTCGCGCTCTTAGGTATTTTTTACCTACTCACGTGTGTCAATTTTGGGTACGAGTACCCTTTTGTTGCTGGTCGTATTCGTACAACATCAGAGGTCTTGTGAGGATAATAATAATAATGAGATCAACTTTTTCTAATATCCTGAAACTTCAAATACAACTCTATTACTGGCAACTAATTTTTTTTTTGTGCGCAGATGGAGAAACTAGTGAAATCTAGAGATTGCAAAAATAAATACAGACCTCGTGGGTCATGCCCTAAACATATCTTATGGATTTAAAATCCATTGGGTCTAGAGTAACTTTATGTTGTTTGACTTAGTATGTGAGACCAACATAAAATTTATCGTCGTATTTGGCGAGGAACACATGTTCTGGATAGGATGGTAAATGTAAGGTGAGTGGTCATGTCAAGGAATGGATTAATTTTTTGAAGTGGCAACAACGATGGTGATGAAATTATTAATGAATTGGTATGGGCACGTATCGGCAAAGGCATGATTTATTTTTGAAAAAATTATTCTTAAGTTTCTCTGGTTTACTTAAATATACTTAAAAGTTTTCCTATTTGTAAAATACACGCCGACGTCCCTCTAGTTTGTTTTTATTATATTTTTTGGTCCCTAAATAAAATACTCTTAAAACAAAAAATAAAAAGAACTAGTGACATCATCTCTTCTTCTCAAATGACCAAAACCCCAACCAGTTCATCTTCCTCCCATCATCGGAAAAAAGGCACCAATTTTCCTAAGAGACGGCGCCGATTACTTCCAAACCCCCAAATCAGACAACGAGAACCGGAAGAACTCCTTGTTCTCCCAGTACGGTACTCTCATTATCTTCTCCTGAGAGAGAGAGTCCAATCCGAAATCGCACACCAGGCATTAGCTTAGCTTTTAATTATCTTCTTCGTACCTAGAGAACGTCGTCGATGACGAGAGTGCTCATGATGACCTCAAGGATCTGCGCCTCAATGAAGTGCCTGATCCGCGTCTTGGCCATGACGGGGATGGTGACGGCATTCTTAATCTCCTTGATTAACTGCGGGTCTGACATGTCGGCGGGGACGCGCTTTAGTGCCAAGACGGTGCACACGCCAGCCTCCTCAGCGATGCGGGCCTGCTAGCTGTTGGCCTCCCCCCCCCCCCTCCTCCCTCTCCGTCTCTAAAAGCAATCGACGACGACGAGACTGTTGCAGCTCCATGGAAGTGTTCTTCTCAGCAATTTTTTTAATTCACCGCCTCGTGGTGACGAATTCGATCTCGCTGCTGATGCTCGTGGGGCTCCTCGCACCGCACAATGCCATCTCCACCATCTGTTTGTTTGGTTAGAAGTTGAAGGTTGAAGAAGGGTATTTTTGTTTGATGATGTCAGCATTTTTTTATTTTTTGTACTAAGAGTATTTTAGTCATTTCATTGACAAAAAAAAAAGAGTTGCTAACGTGCGCCAAGGACCAAAAAGTATAATAAAATCAAACACGAAAGACTTTGGCATTTATTTTACAAACAGGAGAGACTTTTAAGTATATTTAAGCATACCCGAGGGACTTGAGAGTAATTTTTCCTTTATTTTTTTGTTTGAAACTAATAATTTGAGTTAGACATTACAGTTTTCACAATTAAGAAGTAAGAAATAACCCATTGTTCAAAAAATTAATTACGCAATAAAACATTACGTTCTCATGGCAATATTGTCACAACGGGTGACCCTGCGCTCTCCCATTGTTACACGCTAATCACTACGCTTGGAGTGTACAACTTCCCTACAGTAGGGTGTGGTTTTTTTCTAAAGAGTTTTGTGATATTTTGGTTTAACGAAGTTAACGACTGCAAGAGTGCGAGATCTTCTTCTGTCATATATACAATAAAAATAATTTACTTTAAAAAAAACTTCCGTACCGTACTTAATAGAAATACTGCCAGTGACAATTTAATATAACCCACCTAATAAAATTTAGGTGAGAGAATAAACTATGTAGTACCTACTATAAAATTGGCACCTGGTACAGTCCTAACAATCAGTATGGTGGAATACTATTATAAGTTTTTCAAAAAAATCACACCTTCCACAATTAAATTGACTACGCTTTTAGGATAATTTGTTTATGTTTATTATGAAATCAAATTCAATAGATTAGAGGTTAGGGATCTAGATCTCTTGTCAATTATATATCTCCAGGCCGTGATAAATACTCAAACCCTATCCAGCCATATGATGCACGCTCAGCATTACACTTGTCCCAACGAAACCCAGTCGATTTCTTTTCATAAAATACGAAAACCAGTTGAATATTTAATAATATAACAGATAACACAAAACCCCACTTGGTAGTCCTCACGATATCAGGGAAGGGCCATCTTGTCCCTCACCTGGAGATATCCAAACAACTGACCACCCACTACGACCTCCAAGTCCGCCAATTGACCGGCGGCTGCCAGGTCTCTACGGCAAATTTTTTTATTTTGTTTCGGCTCTTGTTTTGTACTCCTAATTTGACCTACATAGATTTTTTGGTGTACAATGGTTCGTCTATTATATAAAGACGTGTTATCCTGTGTTTATGTATGGCTTAGTTGCTACTCATCAATAAAAGTTCTCCATTCTCTCCGTGGACGTAGGCATTAGGCGAAACCACATAACTCTTGTGTCCACTGTTCATTGCGCGTTATTGTTCTCTTGTGGGCGAATTTCTAACAACTGGTATCAGAGCTAAGGTCAAAGGGATGGCGGATCAAGGCGTGAAGTTTTCTTGTGTAAAGTTTGATGGATCCTCAAATTTCGGGTTATGGCAAAGGCGTGTCAAGGATCTCCTGGTGCAACAAGGGATGGCGAGCTCGCTCTCGAAGAAGAAGTTCGAGAAGATGGAAGACCAAGAGTGGACGGAGATGGAGGCCAAGGTGGTGGTGACGATTCACTTGTGCCTAGCGGATGACGTGATGTATCGTGTCATAGATGAGAAATCTTCAACTGAGCTATGGAAGAACTAGAGACAAGGTATATGTCTAAGCCTTTGGCGAACAAGATTTATCTTAAGCAAAAGTTGTATGGGCTTAATATGATGGAGAGCTCAGATTTGAGCCAACACATCAATATTTTCAATCAACTATTGAGTGATTTGAGAAGGGTCGATGTGAAGTTCGAGGAGGAAGATAAGGTATCGTTGCTCTTGAATTCCTTACCGAGTTTTTTAGAAAATTTAGTTACAACTCTAACTTGGGGAAAGAAATCCCTGGTGTTGGAGGATATCAAAAGTGCTCTGCTAGGGTTTTATCAAAGAAGGAAAACTAGCGATGGATGAATGGAGGCTGGTTATGAGGGGTAGCCATAGTCGTCGAGAAGAAAAAGATGGAAGAGGATTCGATCGGGGTCAAGGAGGTTCAAGAGAAATTCCTTCGAGTGCGGAGGATAAGGGCACATGAAGAAGGATTATCCAGGAAGAACTGGGGCCCACGAGGGAAAAGGATCGGGTTCAATAAATATGGCCTCTTTTTTGGACGGGTCGGATGGTGACTATCTTTCTGTTTTGTTAGGTCCAAAGCATTCTGATTCTTGGATTTTGGATATGGCTTGTTCCTTTCATATGACACCCAAGAGAGGGTAGTTCGACACTTACAAGTGCGTTGATTCAGGTATGGTGACTATGGGTGATAGTTCTACTTGTAGAATCATTGGCATAGGTGATATCGGGATGTGGGATGGTGTTGAGAGAAAATTATGTGGGATTAGGCATGTTATGAAGTTGGAGAGAAATTTGATCTTATTAAGTGGGTACAGCTATACGGTTGTAGGCGGGCTAATTGAGGTTGAGAAAGATGCTATGGTGGTGGTGAAGGGTGAAAGAGATGTAAGAAATACCTACAGGTTAGTGGGGGGCATGGTTGTAGGTGGAGTCACATCTTCGAGTTCTGATGGAGAAGGAAAAGGCTCTTGTATGATGGAGCAAAGGCTTGACATGAATGGTTTGAGTGTAGTTGGGATTCGCAGAGACAAGGTTAGCAAGGCCCCGCTATGGTTGTCTATAGGAGTTGGGTAGGTTTGACATTGGGAATGTGAACTCATTGGTAACACCATGGGCGAATCGGTATCTCACTCAAGGCCAAACGGTGGAGTTTATGATATGTTGAGAGTTCTACTTGGTGGAACAAAAGGTTGCCCATTGTATGCTATGGCACGTAGCATTGGTTTGAGGTAAAAAGTTCCAACAGAGAAGCAGTTCGAGATTGCAGAGCATGGGGTTGACCGAAAAATAGAGGGCACGTCTATTGGTCACAAGGTTGGTTTGGTAGGTGAACTTGCATGTTGGGGTTCGATGGAGATTGGAGAGAATATGTGATACCCGTACCCTTCAACCACATTTTTTTTACAACATAATAAGGTTGATTTTGGAAATAAGGTTGATTTTGGAAGGGTTTAGGCGTAGTCTGTCGTCGTTTGGTAAAATAGTCATAGCTTCCTCATCGGGACTTCAAATTAGGTGATTTCAATTTGTGTGGATTCATAACACCTAGATCTATAACTTTGTTCTTTTAGTTTTATGATTTATGAAATAATCTGGCTGGAACAAAGTAAGAATTTAAGGTGCTCTGATATAGGTCTGATTTTGTCAGTATTGGAAATATTTGTTATGTGATTTTATTTAAGTTAACCTAAATTTTGAATTTACTATTCAATCTGATGATTAGCCATATTATGTTCGATAAATTAAGTAAAGTATATTTAGCTGTCCAGTGACAAGATTTGTAAATAGTTCTGAGACGGATTAAGAGCTAGTCGAATTTTAGCTTGTAGGATTGGATAAGAAAAAAATAAATATAGTACAGTAAAACGTGGCAACCTATAAAAGTAAGATAAGAACATAGTCATCATTTTAAAAATAAGGGAAAACGGCAGGAATGAGGTAAGAAAATATCTAAATACCAAACATGATAAGGGTAAAGTAAAAACTAAGCAAAACGTGGCACTATTGGGACTGTCCATGAGAATTACAAATCTCATTATAAAATGAGATATTGATGAGCTTAATGGTGCAAGAATTAAAACCACTAGAACAAAGAAACTAACGTGGACAATTAAGACAGAAAAGAAGGGGTGGTCGACGTACAGAAAAATAGATGGTTACCTAAGGTATGACTTTCAACTGAGATTATTTGTTGTTGAGCAAGAATATTGAGAGACAAAGTAAAAGAAACAAATTTATAGAAGAGATGATGCGAAGATTTGTCAAAACAAATGGTGAATATATAAATATATATAAGTAGCTACTGATTTAGTTTGATTGAAAGAAAATGAAGATGATCAAAGGGATGGTGAAACGACAGCCTAGATATGATTATTAGTTAGATGAATGCTTAGAAGTAATTAAACAAACAAGTAATTTGAGGTGAATCAAATAGTGAAACTAGAAATAAAATATATTATGGTACAGATTATTTAGATGAGGGAATAAGGGATAGTTATAAAATGAAAACCCAAATATTGAAAATTTGGAGTTGGTAGTACGTGCGAAATACTTTGTGAAGGTAATTAAAATATTTAGTCTAAAAAAAATGGAGGTGATAATCAATGGGTTTGTTAGGTTAATCGTATTTCCTGTAGGAGTTTAATATGTAGAGTGAAATCATGTTAAGGTTGTAGTATAGAGCAAGTGAACAAAAGATAAATTTGGTAAGTAAAGAAATACAGATTTTTGAGATAAATAAAAATGTGTTTGAAATCTGTTGAGATTAAGGTAATATGTATTAAGCCATCCACTATGTGAAGTAGGTGGTCCGTGGTATGGGTGTGACGGAAACATGAAGCCAAGTATTGGCAGAAATTGTAAATTAAGAATTGAAGTATTATGTTTTCTAAGACATATTTACATGCTAAAGAGGCAGGTGATGATAGTGGTTAATTGTTCTTTTGGCTAGTTAACCAGCATTTGAATCCGAGTGCCACGAGTTGTAAAACGAAGAACGGAGCTTCTCTTTGAATGGTTTGAGCAACCATTGTCTTGTAAGTGGATATTCTTTGTAACATATATTTAGTTAACTAGACGTGGGTGATATGCTTTATTTGGCGTACTTTTGAATGATATGAAATGTGGTATTGGGTTTGGTTTTGGTTTACTTGATATTTGAGGTTGCTTTGGATTGTATATGTATGTATGTGAATTTTGAAAAGTTTGGTATGTGATTTGTGTGATGGCGGATGATGAGGTCTACCCGTGACCAACCGGGGATGTTGGCATATGTGCACATATTCTGAGGATACATTGGATATGTATACGATATGATATTTGGCCGGCGGGGTTGGTTTCTGATGGCGCCTTTAAGATATGGTATCCTCGTGTTGGAGTGGGAGTGACACTATCTAGACCTATCTGAAGTTCATCTGAATTGTGTTATATGTTCTGTGAAAGTCTATCTGAAATTCTGATTACGTGTGATATGTAAATTCTTTGATGACCTTATCTGTGAGGTGGTCTTTTGTTGTCTTACTTGTGTGTTAGTATTTGGTTGGGTTTGATGGGAACGACTGGTTGGTTAAATACATGTTACTTATAATATTTGCTTACTAAGTGTTTCAAAGCACTTATCCCTTACTTCAATCCACAGGTGAAGAGATTTAAGCCGTGGTTTGCATCTGGAGAAGCTTTTTCATCCGAGTTCAGCCCGTTGTCTTTCTTTCTCGGGCTACGTTCAAAGGTCTCCGGATGGTCTTTGTCTTTGTAATCTAGGTCGCTCCATTGTACATATTTGTTGGTCTTTGACATATGATCGTAGATTAATGTTAATATGTAATGTATGTATAGATTTATGTTTATGTTTTAAAAGGATGAGTTTGATAATATGACGTTGAGATGTGTACTCCAATGCCTACCAGGTTTTGGACACGATAAATATGTTTGTTTGAAGAAATAATGTTGTGGAAAAAAAATATTTTGACAATCCTGGTAATAAGAATGATGTTTTATGATTTGAGGCTTGCTAGGTTGTGGTTTATTATATTAAGTTTGACATGATCTAGCGCCGGTCACCGACCACGAATTTGGGTCGTGACAGAATAGGCCAAGCAAGCTCCGTAGATGCTCAATTTTGGGGGTTGTCTCCAAGTGATTGAACAAAAAAGGTGGTGAGAAAGTAAGTTGGTTCAGTTTTGCAAAATCTCATGGTTCTTTATAGGGCGGTGTCTCATCAAGGTAGAATTTGTTGAAGTTCGGATAGAGCTTCATGATTATTCGCAAAGAATAAATTCTCGACAGGTAGAGATTGTTGAAATTACGTCGAGAATTGGTGGTTGGCATGTGGATTTTTTATTGGACATACAGACAACGACTCGTTCACCACCAAGATAAATAATGCGATAAAAATGACTATCATTGTTTCTTTCCCACAGCTAATTCTCACTAACTCGTCGCTCTCTTTTTTTTGAAAAGTAAATTATATATTAAATCTCCAAGAATATTTACAAAAGTTACAACCAGAAAGTGGACAGAGTTGCACAACAAGCAAAACACTACCCAGCTAAAATAATACAATCCAGAACCAAATAACACCTAACAACTTGAAAAGAAAATCTGTCACCAGGTGAAGTTACGCCCATACTGAGGTGGTCAAAAACACATCCTGAGATTGAGTCTCAGAATAAATACCAGACCAATACATCCACTCGGACAGCTGTTTGGAAACCTCCAGCAACAATTTATTAACATTCGGGACATCAAAATCGAAGACAACCCTGTTCCTCGTCTTCCATACGCACCAATAAATGGCTGCGAAAAGAGTGTACCAAATCTTCTTGTGGATCTTTCCCCGAACCAGGCCCACCCACATTTTAGGGAAATGAAGCGTGGAGCTGCCAGAGCACCAGCTAACGCCAGCAATTCTTGCCAAAAAATTCCAAATTCTCCAAACGAGGGGACAATGCAAAAATAGATGATTAGAAGATTCAATGTCCAACCTGCAAAAGGGACATAATGCTTCATCCCTTCGTAGAAATTCCACCTTGTTTAGGTTATCCCTCGTCTTAATTCGACCTTGTAGAACCATCCAAAGAAAACAACTTACTTTATATGGGATCAATTTTGGCCAACCCTTCCTAAGAACGTTTGGAGCTTCGAAGTAGATGTTCTCAAACATAAGTTTGTAAATGCTGCTCACCGTGAAACCAGAAGAAGGATCTGCCTTCCAAATGAACTGATCTGCTTCATCACTAGTAATAGGATTATCTGGTAAAATAGAAGATGAACTTTGCATTGAATCCTCTTCCAAGCCTCGTAGACTCCGTCTCCAATTTAATCTCCAACACCATGAACCGTCCACAATGGTACCAACCTCTGCCACCGAAGCACCTTTGTTATTTGACAGCATGTACAATCTTGGAAATAACACAGAGAGAGGCAAATCAGAGCACCACTTATCCTCCCAGAATCTGACCGAGTTACCTCTCCCAATAGCAAGGCCGATGTTCCGTTTCAACAAGGAAGCAGAGGCCACTTTCAAGGCAGCCAACTTCCAAATATCTAGCCAATTCCCAGAAAGATGATGGCAGCATGGAACCCTTGATAGAATAGACGAATCTTCGCTGTTGGGCGTGCCATGGATACCGCAAATAACTCTAGCCCAAAGAGTGTCGGGACAAGAGAGATAACGCCAAATCCACTTTAGCAACAATGCTTCATTATAAATATCTAGACGAACCAACCCCAAACCACGTTTATCAACAAGAAGACAGACTGTCACGACCCGAATCTGAGGTCGGTGACCGGCGCTAGACCCAAACCTATTTACAATACCTAACGAGTCTAGCCAGCCTCAAATGTATTTTACTTTACAAAATTTTCGGTCTCAAAAACTAAATGAAATACAATTATTTTTACACTATCTCCAGGATCAAGTGAACATTGTGGCTACGGAGCTACTAGACAAAAGAGCAAAATGGATGCCGGAGACTTTATTCAAGTCGTGAAGAAGCAAATTGACTTGACACCAACAAAGCTATCTCCGAATGGATACAGGGTCACATAAATGAACCTGCAAAACTGGTGAGAGGGGGGTGAGTGTTTGGGGAAATACTCTGTAAGTAGATAGAACATAACGTGTTGGTTATGTCAGATACATGTGGGAGAGACAGAACTGAACTATGTCCCACATAATCTAAGACAACACTAAAATGAAAACTAATCACATGACCACACACACATACCAAAAACATGAGCAAACTACGTGACGTCCCATTCCATCACGTAACTTGTCCCACAAACACATAATCACATAGTCAAATAAATGGTGAGCTCTAAACAGGTTTAGACGGGCCACTTCATCTTCAGCACAGGGATATCAACATGGCCATCAGATCTCCTTTCCATAATCACATACTAAGTTTAATAGTAGTAAACTAGGATATCCCCAGTTTATGTGCACATAGGCTAACATCCCCGGTTAGCATGGGAAAACCTGTCCATTTCTCACCAAAAATAAACATAACATACCTTTCACACAACCAAAGGTTCCAAAACCATATCCAAGAGAAATGGACATGTCACACCCTCACAAATTGGCCCCGAGCTAGGAACCACATATTCTCTAGCCGGCCACACACATATGCCACACATGTCACAAACCAATCCAAGTATGACCAAACAAAACACATATGCACATGACCACTTTATAGACAAAATTTATATGCATGAGACGCACATACTTAAGATCTGAAACATGCACATGTACCAAACAAACTAAAGTTGTCATGGTCTATATGCTTACATTAATGAAGACCGCTCCGCAAATGCTCATTCCCGATTCAATTCTCCTTTCACTTTGGATCTTTATCCAGTCCTTCTTCTCAAGTTTATTTCTTTCACCAACAAGCATGAGGAAGCTTCACATACTCTGTATAATAATTTCCAACCACAAAGTGAGGTCAGCTCCTCACTTTCCCAAGCAAATCACTTCCAACACTTGAAAATAACCAACTTTGGCACAATCGATAACCAACGTCAGAAATAACTTAAGTCCATCAAAGTCGCTTATATTCTTTCAGTCACTGGTCCATTATTAACTTACCAACATGTACGATAATTGTTTGTGACCATAATTTCATAAAAAGATCTGTTTTGGCCAACCGAACACACTCCGAGCACAAGGTAAGGCCATTCACACTAACTTCGGTAAGCAACCCTTATCACTCAATATCACACAAAACCAAGTACATATCTTCATCAATATACCACTGCTCTATTCTTTCATGATCACATCGAGTCCAAAAATCAACTTAGAAGTCCAAAGAAATTACTTACCAAGTTGTTACTCTTGAACCACCTCAATTCTGAAACCTGAAAGTCAGTCCGTAGCTCAACTAAGGTTTGACAATGATTCCTTGATCCAAATAGAGCATATGATATACCATTAGAAAGGTACTTAAGTCCTCTACAAACTATATGAAGGCACCAAAGTCCAATTCGGAGTCCAAATATACGTACCAAGAACTTCTTCTTCCACCATCTTGACTGTATACTCCAATAAATAGTCTGTAGTTCAAAATATATTTCAGGTCGATTTCTTTATCCAATTATGACCAATAATATATGGTTAGAAAGCTCTTGAAGTCCTCTACAACGCTCATGAAGATATGGAAGTCCAATTCCAAGCTAAAGGATACTTACCAAACACTTCTTTGTCCACGAGCTCACTTGTATACTCCAGTTATTAGTCTGTCATTTCAAAATCAATTTCGCATTGATTCCTTAATCCAAATAGGACATATAATATACGGTTAGAAAGCTAATTGAGTCCTCTACAACCTTTGAGAAGACTAGAAATTCCAAATTAAAGCGAAAACCTACTTACCGAACCATTCTTTGTTGACCTGCTTCTTTTTCTTTCTTCTATCTCTCTCTCTTCTTTTTCTTCTCTTTCGTTTTGTGGCTTATCTCCAGAGTTTCTTGCCTCTTCCTTCAATTTTCTGAGTCCTAAAAGAGTATAGGTGAGTTACCATTCAACATGACTCACGTCCTCAACTAATTCTAACTAAGTTTCCAAGTGGTAAAAGGTGATTGGATGGCTTTTCCAAGGGGTCCAATCAGGATGCAGCATATTGAGTCCCCTTTTTCACCAACCTACGTTTCTTTTTATCCAAAATTGTTTTCTTCTCAATTGTAGGTCTTTGTGTTTAGTTTCTAGATCATATTTATTTGTACCATTTGGGGCAAAATTGAGACCGTTATGTCCATTTTACCGAACACGTGTCAATGCTGTCCAAACTTGACCAACTAACTTCATAACCCTTAAGAATTATTTATGTAGGCTTTGTTGAGATTGATCTAGAATCCTTAGAAGACTAGATCATGTCTATAAACACTTCATAAAAGTGTAGGAACATGAATTCTTGTTTAAATAAAGACCGAGAAGTCCAACCGAAGCACTTCAAGAACTAACGACACAATGTGTTGTTTATCCACTTGCTAGGCTTGATCCCAATTGCTAGCATGACAAAGTCAATGTCTTTCAAAGCTTATAAATACATATCTTACCTTTCAATACTATTTTGAATCATCTCCTTTGAACCCTGATGAAGTAGTTATGTTCAATTTATCGCAGCATATCTGAGGTAGTCCGAGATATCAAATGCATTCCTTCCAACTATCATTAGCACTCTATTTACATAGCAATCTCACTCCAAATACGAATCCAATATGTCATTACGACTAAGTATACTTCACTCAAGTCAAACAAATATGATTAAAGGACTAGAGTATTACACAGACGTGGTTCCAAAAAACAAAAGAGAGACACCTTTTAGAAGAGTCGCCGAACCACAAAAACTTTTGCATCTTGCCTTCCAATTGCTTCAATACACCGATAGGAACCTTGAAAAGAGACATAAAGAAGACCGGCAAGCTGGATAAAACCAATTTGACTAGCGTGGCCCGACCTCCGATTGACAAGAAATTGCCCTTCCAGGAAGACAACTTCATGTCAAAAAGCTCCACAACCAGTTTCCAGTGAGTGCGCCGCCTCATAGAAGCACCGATAGGCACGCCGAGGTACTTGAAAGGAAGCTTTTGGCTTTTGCACTCCCAACACGCCGCGGCACCTGCTAACCAATCGTCACTCAAGTTCACACCTATAATAGAACACTTATCAAAATTCAAGGTTAGGCCAGAAATAATAGAAAAAGAGATAAGGATAAGTTTAAGATTATTTATGTTTTGGTTACAGGCTCTGGAGTAAAGGATGGTGTCATCCGCATATTGAAGTAGGCGAAAGTTGGAATTCATCCCGAGGATTGGTAAGCCATGAATTATCCCTGAAGCCTCAGCCTTTAAGATCATACTTCGGAGCCCTTCCACTGCTATCAAGAAAAGATAGGGAGACATAGGATCACCTTGTTTAAGTCCACGTTCCATAGTGAACAACCTGGAAGGGGAGCTGTTAATAAGGACAGAAGCCGAAGAGCCCCGAATGCACTCAGAAATCCAACCCCTTATGCGAGCGCCAAAACCCATAGCCAAAAGCACATCTTCGATGAAACTCCACGAAATGCTATAAAAAGCATTCTTAAAATAAAGTTTGATGAGAGCCCCTTTTGATCTTATCCTTTTCAGCCAATTGACCACCTCACACAAATCATGACCCCATCTAGAAGCTGCCTTCCTTCAATAAAGCCCGATTGCTCGGGGCCGATGACTTGATCCATTACTCATTTTATCCGAGAGGAAAGAAGCTTAGCTATAATCTTGTACAGACTCCCAACCAAAGAAATGGGTCTGAAATCTTTGAATTGACATGCTCCCTTAGTTTTGGGGATTAACGCGATGAAGGACGCCTTTACTTGTGGGAGAAACCTGGAAGAAAGGAAGAAGTTCTTGACAAAAGCCAAAACATCTCTCGCAACAACATTCCAATAAGCCTTGAAAAAAGAAAGGCAAAAGCCATCCGGTCCTGGGGCTTTGTCTCCATCACAATCCCACACCGCCCTTTTAATCTCATCTTCATCAGGAATTCGGTCCAGCTCCTCCGCAGAAGACTCGGAGATTCTATCAAAACACGAGTGTTCCAACATTGGCCTTTCCCACTTCACTTCAGTGTATTGATCTTTGAAGTAAACTGCAACAGCCCTCTTAATGTCATCCGGTCTCTCACAAACTCCGTTGGGTGTACGAATTTTATTGATATAGTTTGCCTTATCCCTAAAACAAGCTGTGGCATGGAAATATTTCGTGTTTCGATCCCCCTTGATGCCCCAATTAACACACGAACACTACCTCCACAAAGAATCAAGAAGCTTCTGATCGTGCCATAATTCGTCAAGAACGTCCTTACGACGAGACGATTGAGCATCTGAGAGGCCAGAGACCTCATCCACAGAATCCAAAGTATCCAGTTCAGATTCAAAGGCCTTCATACCATCTGATAAATCTGCAAGTGGAACAAAACATTCCTTCCGTAGCTTTTCCTTAAGCAACTTCAGCTTGAATGTTACCTTGTTAGGGCCGAAAGTAATCGCATCGAACTCGGACCACCAACCAGCAACTTTGTCAAGAAAACCAGGTGATGCAATCCAAGCTGAGTAGAATTTGAAAGGAATTAGCCCCCAATTTACAGCATCCATCTTGAGAAGAATAGGATTGTGATCGAAGAGACCGCGACTGAGACCCAACTGAGAACAATCAGGAAACAGCCGCAGCCACGCCGGAGAGAGCAGCAACTTATCCAACCGACTGGCAGCAGAATCCGTATTGCGCCAGGTAAACTTTCAACCACAGAGAGGAATATCAATGAGGTTCATATCGTCAATGAAATCTCTGAAATGCCTTGAAGCCGTGAGCCCCGTTCCAGAAGCTCCCTTGCGTTCATGCCTATCCAAAACAGCGTTAAAAGTCTCCCATGGCAATCCAGAGCTCACAACTAGAGGCATTCTTCAAGACAATAAGTTCATCCCAGAGCTTAACTGGATCCGAAACCGAAGTAGGGCCATAGACTAACAAAATACAACAGCTAACCGAAAAGTTAACCAATTCTCCCTCCAAGCATAACCATCGAGCGCCTTTAGATACTGAACTGCACTTGAAAAATGACCGACTCCAAACTGCAAATAATCCACCTGAGCGGCCAACGGATGGAATAGCGTCCCATCCTAATGGCACTCTCCGCCAAAGCTACCTAGCCATCGCAACAGTAGGGCGTCTCACCTTTGTCTTAATAACCCCAATGAAACCCACTTTATTTGATCTTATCATCTTCCTGATTACTCGCCTTTTGGTCGGGGAAATAATGCCCCGCGCATTCGATAGAAGCCAATTCATTGGCTCGAGCTATCTCCTTGATTGTCCGTAAGAAGTACCAAACCCTCCGGTGTCTTTGTGGAAATAGGGAACAAACTTCTGAGTACCTGGAGAATGGGTCCCTTTTGCAATGGCTCCAGTGGCCATGGCCATTCGCCAAACATCTTCCGCGCTAACTTCTTGAAGACCAAGCTTCTTCAGAATAATCCTGTTGCGATTTTTTATTTCTTCGTCTCCTATTTGCTGTAGTCTTGCGTTCAATTTGCTTCTTGGAACTCTCCTGAATGGTTTAAAGTTATAGATGATAAGGTTAATTGACTTCTTGATGGTCTTCTTCTTCCTTTTGCCGACAATAAAATCAGATGGAGGTAGAGGTGGATTTGGGCTTGAGTATACAACAATGGGCCCAGCATCATTTAAAATGGTGTCTTTGTCTTTTGGGGCATAACTGGTTGCTTCACGCCTTTGAGGAGAGAGAGGCCCAATGTTCAAGGGCCCAACATCCAACTCGAACCCACCATTTGAATTTAAAAAGTTCTCTTTAGACCCTTGCACGCCCAGGCTGAGTTTTCCAGGAGAAGTCGAACGGCTGCCTAGTGCCTTGGGAAACACGCTTAGAAGTGCACGTTTAGGAGAAGTCGAACAGTTTTCCTCAAAACTGTCACCAGATCCATGCATGGGGCCCACCACCGGAATTTGTAGAGGAGACAAAATGGCATCGACACCAGGGAAGAAAGCTGTCGGAGTGGCCTCGTCGCCGTCTCCCGCAAAAGAATCAACGACAAAATCCGCCGTCCCCGAATTGAGGGAACTAGAATCCCAACCATCCACAACTTGGCTCCATTGAGATCTGAGACCGGATTGAGTTGGGAATAAAGAAAATTTGTTTACAGGTGGGGACTACATTTTGGGCCATCAGATTTGATTATCTTTAAATCTGATGGTCAATAACCTATCAGGTGATATTGGTTTGCATGTGAAATGATATTGATTTGCATGTGAAATAATATTGGTTTGCAAGAGACTGGTTTACATATAAAGTGATATTAGTTTGTATGTGAAGTAATATTGGTTTGTATGTGTAGTGATATTGGTTTGAATTAATCCCCATAGATGGGGACTAGCCCAGTCCCCACCAAATCCACCCCCGATCGATCCTGTACCCCAGCTCGTGAAACTTCTGTCAAGAAAATCTCGCGTGGAATACCACCGATTAATGCCTTGACTGAAAAATTGATGGGCTCTAAAACTTTGGTGTGGATAACAAGGAGGATCTCATCCACTAGGGGCTGGCTGATGTCTTCCACCAAAACGAAGGTACCCATTGAACTCAGAAGGGATTCATAAAACTCTTCGCATCTCGCGTTGAGGGGGATTCCAACACATGAAATCCAGGCTGATCTGGTTGATGGTGCGAAGGAGGGAGACCAATCTTGAACATCATTAAAGTGGGATTTTAATACAGCAGACCATTTGGCTTTGATGTCACAGTTTGGGAAGGTAATCAGAAAATAAGGTCCCCCCAATGGTCCGAATGAGTCGAACGGGCACCCGATATTCCTGAAGGTAGCATCCAAGCTTGTCGCGGACTTAACCTCCTTCCCAGCTACAATGATACTTTGCAAAAGCCAGGCAGGGGTCGGAGGGGGTGAGAAGACCACCGGAATGGCGGATGGTCCTGATGAGTTCGTAACTAGGACCGCTTTGCCTTTAGATCCATTCCTGACCGCGTCCATATATGAAGTATTCCAGCCATGGACAGTAGCCTGAGGAGGGACTTTCCTGGTAGCCTGAGAAGGGACTTTCCTAGGGGGGTTAACGGATCGGTCAAAGCGAGCAACGTCGACCATAATTCTTGACTTGCCGACCATGGTCCCATTAAGACTCCTGATTACCGAAGCTGAATCACTTCCAATAGGAACTCTTACAAAGCCAAATCTAGAGCCACGCTTAGAGAGCTTGCTTGGGACGAAAGCATCCAATTCTTTCACGTGCTTGGAAAAAACGTGTCGCAAATCCTCATGTCTCCATTGGTTGTGTAGTCGATCCACAAACAAAGTCACCGAAGAAGATCTTGTCGCCATGAAGAAACAGAAATAATTCCCAACTTACCAATACCCGAGATGAAGTCCAACCTTTGACAGATCCAAGATGCGGTTGACGGTAGAGGGAGAAGTGGTTTGGGATTAGGTTTGGGGAGAGCTTTGAAGGATTGGTTTAGGGAAGGGAAGTGCGTTCATGGTTGTGAGAGATGGGGAGGGGGAGGGGACTAACTCGTCGCTCTCTAAGGTGCTTATACTAGTTATCATCCTAATCAGTAAGTTTGGTATTCGTGGGAAGATGAATGCTCCATCCCATGTGTTCCACGCCAAGCTCTTACCCTCAATTGTATCCCTACCTTTCTTAATAGGATTACCACCAACAAGTACTTATTTTAACTAGTAATGGTGTTGTTCTAGCTTAATTAGGTCTCGAGTTCGAGTTCTTGTCAAGAGAATTTTGCCACTTTTTAAAGATAATATCTGACTCGAATTTGGATTAGTCAACCTACTCAGCCTGCCGTACCACATGGTATAAAAGAACTTAATAAAACTACCATAAAAAACATCTTAACAGAACTCATCGCGTCACCTCCGAATACAATCTATTCCACGTGAACCAACCATCCTATCTATTTCTCATATTAACTAAAAATTAATAGCAACTTACTATTTCAGTTGCTACGAATACTTTCGGAGCACTATATAATTTATTGACGTTTCCCAATCCTCCAGCGCATACTACATTACATTACACCATTTTGTCTCTTAATTCCCCTTAGCTCTGCACAAAATGGAGGACTTGTACTTCTACCTCGCCGTTATTCTCTCAGCTTTCGTAGCTTACAAGGTTTTGTCGGGAAAGAAGCATAACTACCCTCCAAGCCCACGAGCCCACCCCTTCGTTGGCCACCTCCACTTGATCAAACCCCCTCTCTTTCTTTACTTCCAGACCGTCTCCAACCGCCTCGGCCTGGTCCTGCTCTTCTGGATGGGCAAGGTCTCCATCCTGGTAATCTCCTCCCCCGCGGCCTTCGAGGAGTGCTTCACCACGAACGACATTGTCTTCGCCGACAGGCCCAAATCCATCACCACCGACCACCTAACCTATGACTACACCTTCATGGTCTGGGCCCCACACGGCCAGCTCTGGAAGACTCCGCCACCTCACATTCTCCGAAATCTTCTCCCAGAGGGCTCTCCAGAAATCTGCCATCTTCAGGGAGGAGGAGATCCGCCACTTCATCGGCCGGCTGCTTCGATGAACCGCTGGCGGGAGCAAGCCTAAGGTGGACATGCAGCGTACGTTATCGCTGTTGACATCCAACGTGATCATGAGGGTGGCGACCGGGAAGAGGCACGTGCCTATCATCGACGAGGACACCGACTAGGAGGAGGAGCGGCTGCTTCACCAGTTCAAGGACCTCTTCTTCGCTATTATGGCAATGACGCCGTGTGACTTCATCCAGTGCTGAGGCTTATTGGGTACAAGGGGATAGAGAAAAGGATCATCCGATTGGGGGAGAAGAGGGATGTGTTCCTTAACGGCTCGCTCGCTGAGATTAGGGCAAAGCGGACGGCTACGAAGGCGACAAATAGAAAGGAAGGTGACAAGCTTAGTGTTAGGACTTCAGCAACCAAGAAAACAACACGCGTAAAAAATATGGATACAAGAGATTACGTGGTTTGGCCTAATGCCTACGTCTACGAGGAGAAAGAAAAAATTTTATTGATGGATTTGAGTCACAAAGGCATAACTAACCATAGGATATCACGTCTTTATATAATAGACGAACCCTTGGTGTACAAGAAATTTATCTATGTCAAATTGTGAATCTGAAACAAGAGTCCGATACAAAATAGGAAACGTTACTAGAATCGACCGCTTGCGATCATCACACAATTGGCAATCACAATCTCCCCTGAAATCTCGACATCCCAATAATATCCACCTTGGCGAGAATTCATCTCTTACGAAGAATCATGAAGCTCCACCCGAACTTCAACGAACTCCACCTTGATGAGATACCACCCCTTAGAGAACCATGAGATCTTGCGAAACCAACCAACTCTACCGACTCCATCTCGAACCATAGATACACTGCAATCAATAAGACCATCTCCACTTTCTCTCCACCTTTTTGTTCAATCACTTAGAGACAGCCCCCAAGCTCGAGCTTTTTCGCTTGGTTGGTGTCTTCCCTCCTACCTCCATTGAACTCCAACTAGCAAGTCCACCTGCTAAAGCAACCATGTGACCAATAGACATGCCCTCCTTCATCTTGAGCCTTTAAAATCTTTTCTTAAGATAAAGCTTTTTCGACAAAAACTTAGACATATACCTTGCCTCCAATTTCTTCCATACCTCAGCTGGTGACTCCTCATCCATGACATGATGCATCACATTGTCTGTCAAGTATAAGCAAAGCCCCCATCTCCTTTCACTCTTGCTCCTCCATCTTCTCGAGATTCTTTTTCGAGAGCGCGATGACCATCCCTTGTTGCACGAGGAGATCTTTGACACGCCTTTACCATAACCTGAAATTTGATGAGCCATCAAACTTCACAAGAGCAAACTTTGCACCGTTCGACATCCTCTAAGCTTAGCTCTGATCCACTTGTTAGGAATTCAGTAACCAAGAGAACAATATGCTCAAAGAACATGGACATAAGAGATTACGTGGTTCGGCCTAATGCCTACATCCACGGGGAGAAAGGAGAACTTTTATTGATGGATCCGAGTCACAAAACCATAACTAACCATAGGATAACACGTCTTTACAAACCCTTGGTGTACAATAAACCTATCTAGGTCAAATTAGGAGTCCGAAACAAAGTCCAATACAAAACAGAAAAAACTACTGAAATTGACCACTTACGATCGCCACACAATTGGCGATTGCCATCTCCATTGAAATCTCAACATCCCAACACTTAGCTCTGTGGTAGACACCATCCTCGACTTGCAGGAGACAGACCCTCAGTTTTATACCGATGAAATAGTCAAGGGTATTATAATGGTAAGCTAATACCTCCCACCAATATTTTCATTGGAGATGAAGTTTTTTTCCTGATGGTATACTTTTATTATTAATAATAATTTTTTTGAAAGGTAGATGTATTATATTCCACCATAAAAAAGCTTTACAAAAAGTTCACAATTGCACAGTAAGCAATCGAAAACTGACATGACCATACCCAAAGAGGAAACAAAAGACACCTAATAACAGAAGGAGCAAACTACAAGGAACACACTTGGCTACGCCATGGAATTAACATACGAAAGCACATCTTGGAAATTAATCCGAGCAGACAAACCCGACCAGTATATCCATTCTGAAAAGCAACTTGTAACACGATGCAACATATTTGCAACACTGAAGCTGTCACCATCAAACACGACATGATTTCTTGTCTTCCAAATGCACCAACAGATGGATGCAAACAAAGTGTACCAGATCTGTTTTAAAACTTTCCCATGAACAAGTCCAATCCAGAGCTCTAGAAATTGCATAGTAGAACTACATGCACACCAACTAATCCTGAGTGATCTAGCAAAGTGGTCCCAAATCTTCACAACAATCGTGCAATGAATAAAGAGATGATTAGAAGACTCGACCTCTTGGTTGCAAAATAGACAGCTTGAATCGCCAAGTCGCAGCAACCCCACCTGAAGAAAATTATCTCTTGTTTTGATACGACCTTGTAAAGCCATCCACAAAAAATAGCTGACTTTGAACAAAATGAGTTTTGGCAATCTATTTCTAAGTACCGAGGGTGCCATGAAGAAGAAATCCTCAAACATTCACAGAGAAGCCCCCAACATGAGTCATGCCTCCATTTAACACAATTAGAAACAGTATCCTGCAAGGGAGGAGAAGCTGGAAGAAAAGCCAGGAGAGATCGCAGCGAGTCCTCCTCCCAAGCACGGAGCTCGCGCCTCCAATTGAAAACCCATCTTAGTGAACCTTCAGAAGAGGAGCAGAATGCCGATATAGGAGCTCCTTTGAGAGACAAAATTTAATACAATTTGGGAAATAGGACTGAGATGGAAGTGCCCGAATGCCAGTTGTCTTCCCAGAATCTGATTGAGTCTCCCCTGCCAACTGAATGATAAATATTTCTCCTAAAAATATTATCAGAGGCGACCCCCAAGGAAGCCAAGTTCTAAATAGCACACCAGAGACCTGAGAGATGGGTGCGACAAGGAACATTGGTCATAAAAAGCGACACCCCACGACCAGGACCGTTGTGAATGCCCTTGATAACACGAGCCCACAGTGAATCTGAATCCGAAAGATAATGCCATATCCACTTGAGTAATAAAGCTTCATTTTGTGTGTCAAGCTTGATAAGTCCCAAGCCGCCTTTATCAATCGAAAGACAAGCATGATCCCAGGAGCCAAAGGTAAGGCTTCGCTTAGCAGGATCTCCAGACCAAAGAAATTTACTTATTTTTCCATTCAAAAGCTTCATCACTCCAACCGGCATCCTGAATAATGACATATAGAAAATGGGTAAACTCGAAAGGACAGCCTTGACAAGCGTGACGCGACTACCTAGTGAGAGTAAACACCCTTTCCAGGAAGAAAGCCTATTGTCAAAGAGTTCAAGAAGGGGCTCCCAATGAAAATGACGCCTCATGGAAGCACCCACTGGAACCTCGAGATACTTGAACGGCAACTGCTGACTTCGACATCCCCAAATCTTCATGGCACTAGAAACCCACTCGTCATCCAAAGTGATCCCGATGATGGAGAACTTCTCAAAATTCAGAGTTAGACCTGAAACTAAGGCAAAGGAAAGCAAGACGTTTTTAAGGTTAGTAATATTTTGGAGTTGTAGTTTTGTGAAAAGTATGGTATCGTCCACAAACTGGAGAAGGCAAAGATCAAAACTCATCCCGAGAATAGGTAATCCTTGAAACAAGCCCACTCTCTCAGCCCTCAATATCATTCTTCTAAGTCCCTCAGCAACTATCAAGAATAAGTACAGAGTCATAGGGTCCCCTTGCTTGAGATCTTGCTGCAGTGGGAATAACTTAGAGGGTGATCCATTGATTAAGAAGGATGAGGATGACCCACGTAAGCAGCCCAAAATCCAACTCCTAAGACGAGGCCCAAAGCCCATGGCAACCAACATATCTTCAATAAAATCCCAGGAGACACAATCGAAAGTTTTTTGAAGTCAAGCTTAAAAAAAGCTCTATTAGCTTTGTTACGCTTCATCAAATTAGTGAGCTCACTACATACAAGAACACTGTCAAGCATTTGTCGTCCCTCAATTAAACCCGATTGCTCAGAGCCAATAACCTGACCGATAGCACGCTTGAGGCGAGAGGATATGATCTTAGTAACAATTTTGTACAGGCTACCAACAAGCAAAATCGGTCGAAAGTCATTGAATTGACTCGCACCGTGGCGTTTGGGGATTAAGGCGATGAATGAGGCTTTCACTTCAGGAAGCAAGTATGAGTGCCTGAAAAAGTGCTTTACAAAGAGACCAACGTCATCCGCTACAATCCTCCAACAAGCTTTGTAAAATGACATACAGAAACTGTCAGGCCCGGGCGCTTTGTAACCATCACAATCCCACGCAGCCTGCTTAATTTCCTCATCGCTAGGGTCTCGTTCAAGTTCCATCCTAGTCTCCTGCGAGATTTTATCAAAGAGTGAATGGTCAAGCGTAGGCCGTTTCCAAGGAAGTTCAAAGAATTGGTCTTTGAAGTGTTCCATAGCAGCTCCTTTGATGCCAGCTGGGTCCACAAACACTCCATTACTAGTACGAATACAACCAATGAAATTCATCTTTTCCCAAAGTTTGGTGAGAGCATGGAAATACTTTGAGTTGCGATCTCCTTTGGTTCCCCACTGAGTGCGAGACCTTTGTTGCCATATGGAGTCCAGAAGCCTCTAATCATGCCAAATATCTTTGGAGACCTCACGGCGACAAACCTTCTGACCGGCTGTGAGACCAGATCTTTCATCCATCAAATCCAGAGAATCCAGTTCAGCTTTAAGAGCTTCAATATTGTCCAAAATTTTTGCAAACGGAGTGAAGTTTTCTTTTCGGAGTTTCTCCTTGAGAAGCTTAAGCTTGAAAATCACCTTGTTTGGCCCATGAGTTACGTCATTAAATTCAGTCCACCAAGTTGCAACTTTATCATAGAATCTTGGCGAGGATAACCAGGCAGAGAAGAATCGAACGGGTTTTGGGCCCCAGTTGACGCTATCTGATGAGTGTGTAAACGCTCATATTTTGTCATATGTTTCGTGCGTGTTTAGTCATGTTTTGAGTTATATTCATCATGTCATGTCAAGTCTTATGATCGTTTTAGTATATTTATGTTCAGGAATAGATTTCTACCCATTGTCATATTTTGTAGGAATTTGGTGCTCAATGAAGGTCGTTGGAGGGGTGATTTCGAGAGACTATATTGCAAGAGTCATAACTTTCTTCTCGAGTATCTGATTGTATCAAATGAGACACCGTTGGAAAGCTTGAAGAGAGATCTATATTTCGTCTTTTATAGTCAAAGCCAAATTCAAAGTGAAAGAGGGTCAAAACTGCAACATACGAAGATACGATGAAGCAGATAGAGCGGAAAGCTGGGTGGACTCCCCGTCGCTAGTCAACTAGCGACCGCTAGTGAGGGGACACAGAATGTTGATTGAAGACCCAACTAGCAGCCGCAAGTCAACTAGAGGCCGCAAGTTGCCCGATGCCAGCTTATTTCGGACTTCATATTTAGTTGGGAATTCGACTCGTTTACGAAGTATTCGACTCTTGGCCTCTTGTTTCGGCCCTAAGACCATAATTATATTATTACTTGGCTAGTAAGACTTCTAGTTTAGGTAAAACCTCCTCTAGGTTTTCCTATTTTCGTGTTAGACTTTTGGCTATATATAGGCCTTAGTCTCTTAGGTTTTAAAGGGACGTTACTACTGCAATATTGAGACAGCCTTTGGAGTTTAATAAAGCCGTGATTTCAGTTAGCACGGGGAAAGGATTGGCAAAGCTTGATCATCACGACTAAGCTTTCTCTTCCTCTATCTTTATGTTAATTGCTATCATGTTCTTCATTAATCTATTGTTCTTTGTTATCATGCTTAGCAAGTAGTTCTCTTGTGAGTGTGATGCCCTAATTATGTGATTACTCATCCATGTTAGCTATGGTTTGATTATCTTTCGTAGTAGTTATCAATTGATGATCTTAATACTTAATCTAATTTGATCACTTAGATTATGATGTTTAGTTGATAATAATGGACCGGAAGGCATTAGAATTAACGGAAGAGTCAATTGACATGTCTTAAGGTATTAATGAGGAATCTTGATACTAAGAGATAACCCGCTAGGAGTTAACTTCATAATTGAGTTTAGCTTAGTTGTTGGTCTAATTAATGAGCGGAAGCGTTGATTAGTAATCATGAACTACTCTAGCTTAGTTTTGTCATCCTAATGAGCAGAAGCGTTAGGGAGATGCATCAGAATACTCTGGGTACTAGTTAGAACTTCATAAAAACCATAGTCTCAACATAGATGGGTAGTCCATAAGGGTATTGTGCTCGTTTTTCTCCATTGATTTACAACTCGTCTTTTATTTGTGTTTCCGATCTAGTTTTATTTACTTTACAATCTTTACAATCTTTTAATTCTCTCGCTTTACATAATTATTTGCATTGATTTCGTGTTCAATCCTCAGTTCTAAGAACCTTACTTACCACTATACTATTTGCTTGTGTGTTTAATTGTTCGCAATTTTGCGTACATCAAATTGGCGCCGTCGATATGGAACTGAGATTTTAGGACATAACTTAATAGCAATTGGTTTTGTGTGGCAAACTTGCTGGTTTCGTGTGATTTCTTTTTCAGAATTCTCTAATGCATACCAAGAACCCGTAGTGAAGGACTAGACCTTGACACAGACACTGTGCTTGAGGTTGACATCGGAGTACTCGAAAGGGTAATTAGGCGTGAAAAGAGGGACCAAGCGAGATCGATGGCACACAATCAGGAATCATCTGTCCCTACCTGGAATGGGAACCCTAATGGTTTACGACAACCGCCTGTAGGACCCAACGCTTTCCGAATTCCAGCAGCAGTTATTGGACTACTGCAAAACTCGGTCAAATTTGGCGGCTTGCTAAGCGAAGATCCTCAAGACCATCTCTCCCAATTTGAGGACATCTGCAACATCATGAAGTTCCAAGGGGTCAATGATGATGTCTTGAAGCTGCGCCTCTTCCACTTTTCTCTGAAGGACCGAGCTGGCACTTGGTATAATAAGCTTAAAGGATAGACAATTCAAAGTTGGAATGATTTGGCCCATGCTTTTCTTCGAAAGTTCTTCTCAATGACCAAGTCAGCCAAGCTCTTACGGGACATAAATACTTTCATACAAGCTGATGGAGAAAATATTTATGAGTCCTGGGAGCGGTTCACCAATCTCTAAAGTTCCTTCCCTCAACATGGCATAACTCAGGATAACCTCATGAAGATCTTTTACAATGGGTTAGCTGGCCCATCCCGTGATCATATTGATGCCTCATCTCAAGGGGTGTTCCTGAGAAAGACTACTGATGAAGCTGCTCGCTTAATGGAAGAGATGGCTGAAGTCAATGGTATGTGGCCAAAAGAATGTACCAGGCAACCCCGTAAGGAAGCGACTCGAGGGGTACTTGAAGTGGATGCCAATATGAAGCTTGAAGCTAAAGTTGAGGCACTTACCAAAAGACTTGAAGAATTGACCAAGGGCAAGGAAAAGGCAGCTGCAGTACAAGATACGTGTGAAATTTGCAAAGAGTCACATCACACCGATGACTGTCCTCGGTTGTGGAGGCTCAGGCTATCGCTGATAAACAACCACCAGGTTTAGGCTACTCAAGGTAACCTAATGCTCAGCCAAACTTCTCTCGATTTGGTCAGCAAGCAAACAACACTGGTGCTCAGCAAGAACTCAGGAAGCCATATTTAGCAGATCAAGTCAAAGAAATGGGTGAGAAGATTGATCAATTAGTGGGAGTGGTTCAGCAGTCTATCCAACAACAAACCATAACTGTGCAACGGATAGATCGTTGTGAAGCGCGTCAATAAGAGTTTGAGACATACCTGAAGGGGCAGGCCACGCAACTCAAAAAGATGGAGATCGAACTTGGAAATTTAGTTGTAGCAAACACTCAAAAGCCAATAGGTTCTCTACCTAGCAACACAGAGTCCAACCCGCGAGGACAAGTGATGGCCATCACGTTGAGGAGTATGGATGAGGATGATGAACCATATATTCCTCCACCACCTTATGTCCCTCCACCTCCATTCCCGCAAAGACTATGGAGAAAGCCACCACTTGAGAATAAGTCCTCTCCAAAAGAGCATGCTGAACCGATCAAGCCAGCTATAGAGGAGGAGGTAGTTACTGAACAGAAGGAGCAACCAGCATATATCAGTGAAAAAGAGGATTCTTATATTACTCCACCATCACCTCAATAAGTCAAGAATAAAGCAGTGATCGATGAGAAGGCCCTTGAATTCATAGAGAAATTGGAGGACATTCAAAGCCATGTCTCTTTCTTGGAGATGTTAGAAAAAAAGCCACAATATGCTGAGTTTCTGAAGGAAATCATCGCAAGGAAGAAGAGGCGAAATGATAGCAAGACGACCTCTTTGGTAGAAAATGACATATTGCCAAAATTAAAAGACCCAGGGAGTTTTACTATTCCTTGCACTATTGATGGTGTCCAATTTCCATATTGCTTAAGTGATTTGGGTGCCAATGTTAACTTCATACCTCTAACTATTTTCAGGAAACTTGGACTTGGAGACCTCAAGCCTACAGAGATGCACCTTCAATTAGCAGATCAAACGGTCAAAAGGCCACATGGAATCATTGAGGATGTGCTAATCAAAGTCGACCAGTCTCGCATACCCGTAGATTTTGTGGTGCTGAACTATGCTACTAATGAAAGTTACCCACTGATTCTGGGACGTCCATTCCTCAACACTTGTCATGCAATGGTGGATGTTCACAATGGCAAGCTATTTCTCCGTATAGGCCCAGATGAAATAGAGTTTCAAATAACCAATAAGTGCCTTCGTCCACCATAGTGCCAAATGGAGTAACACAGTCAAGCTAACGACTCTAAATTAGCACATTTAGTATTTAATTTTTTATTATATTTTGTGTTTATATCAGTATTATTATGTTCATTTAGTATTTTACTGGCCTTTGCAGGAGGTTTCAAAAAGAGAAAAATCGAGCTGCAGCAGAATTAGCCAGTCCATACACAAACTTTGTTGCACAGAAAGGCAGTTCGAGCAAAATCCCACCAACTTTTCCCACTGCCTCCCACCGACGATTGACGGGCAGTACCAATCCCTTCCCTTTCTTATTGTTTGTTATCGTAGTGTCTGTTATGTCCTTGTGGTCTTTGTTTCTATGCTGTGCTGTTTGCTTGTGTCTCCTACATTGAGGACAATGTGTTCAATAAGTGCGGGGGGGTCAACGTGCGGTTTCGTTTTGGTTTGGCATATGTGATCGAGTCTAGATCTGAATTTAGGATTGTGTTTATGATTGAAGTGGTGTATTTAAAGCAGATGATGAATCTCCCCCTCAAATTTTGAACTTTTGTTAGAATCTAAATCCCATACCATGTTAGGAATCAAGTTTGAGTACGATGAGTAGAGACGTGTAGGAACAACACCCTTGGTTGTTTAGGTTAGTGGTTGCACTTGGTAGATTATACTAGCGGCATTGATGAGTGACCTTGTGAGATTTTAGAGCCGAAGGAGGAGACAAACGTCTTCGTATAGCATGAGGTGCCTACATTGTTCTGGTCATTGGGTTTCATGCCATCACTTGGTACCGTTTTGGTGGTGTGGGTGTAAGTGATAGGACGGAGGCCATCTTTAATTTTGAGCCTAGAGCCTTGGAGCTGAAAACCTTGTATATCCCTTGTTTACACACGTTGAGCTTAAGCCTTTTTCCTTGAAATATTATATGTAAGCCAATATGTAAGCCCTATATCCACAATCTTACCCAACTTTGATCACTTTGGTCCGAGGATGCATTAGGTTTTTATCTTTGGGGTATAATTGTAAGGGTTCATTTGGTAGAATAGCTCAGGAATGAACAATAGGAGAAATGGGTAGAAATGAGGCCAACAAAGAAGTTGAGGCCAGTTGCCTTTGATGTGTAATGTGATGAATTTCATGTGATTGAGGAAGGTTGTAAAAAGTGAAAAAAAAGAAAGGGAAAAAAAGAGAAGTGAAGGAAAAGAAGAAAGAAAAAAGTGAAAAAGTGATGAAAAGGGAATGTGAAAGTTGGAAATGGAACAAACGTTTAATGATGGGAGTGTGGAAAGCTGGGAAAGTAGTTGAAAAGTGAATAAATGGCACGGCTCGAGCTAAGTGGTCAATAGGATTTGGGTGTAATCTTGGAGTGAGTGCATATTAGATATAGTGTGAGGTATTTAGAGTAGACGAGAGCTAGAACATTTTTGTGAGCTCCTCGGCCGGGTGGTTTAGCTACTTCCCACATATTTTATCCTCACCTGACCCTGACCCCATTACAACCTAATGAAAAGTCCCATTAATCATGAGCCCCGCATTTATAGAGGCACCACTGAGTGAGACATATGAAACTTTGAGATCCCGGATGTGTACGCGAGTGATAGGTAGTTGACTACTCATATATGTGAGCATAAATTTCTGAACCTCTGAGTGGTCAACCTTCTAGTGTAATCTACTAAGTGCAAAAACTGGGTTAAACCATCAAGGATGCGGTGTCTACACGTTCTTACTCCTTCTGCTCAGGTAAGTACACTACTCGATCGTGGGGTGGCCTTTTAATAAGATTATGAAATTGTGGGGTGTGTCTGCTGCGCCTTACTTGAGGACAAGCAAGAAAATAAGTGTGGGGGTGTGATGAGTGTGTAAACGCTCATATTTTGTCATATATTTCGTACGTGTTTAGTCATGTTTTGAGTTATATTTATCATGTCATGTCAAGTCTTATGATTGTTTTAGTATATTTATGTTTGGGAATGGATTTCTACCCATTGTCATATTTTGTAGGAAATTGGGGCTCAATGAAGGTCGTTGGAGGGGTGATTTCGATAGACTATATTGCAAGAGTCATAACTTTCTTCTCGAGTATCCGATTGTATCAAATGAGACACCGTTGGAAAGCTTGAAGAGAGATCTATATTTCGTCTTTTATAGTCAAAGCCAAATTCGAAGTGAAAGAGGGTCAAAACTACAACATACAAAGATATGATGAAGCAGATAGAGCGGAAAGCTGGGTGGACTCCCCGTCGCTAGTCAACTAGCGACCGCTAGTGAGGGAATACAGAATATTGATTGAAGACCCAACTAGCGGCTGCAAGTCAACTAGCAGCCGCAAGTCAACTAGCGGCCGCAAGTTGCCCGATGCCAGCTTATTTCGGACTTCATATTTAGTTGGGAATTCGACTCGTTTACGAAGTATTCGACTCTTGGCCTCTTGTTTCGGCCCTAAGACCATAATTACATTATTACTTGGCTAGCAAGACTTCTAGTTTAGGTAAAACCTCCTCTAGGTTTTTCTTTTTTTGTGTTAGACTTTTGGCTATATATAGGCCTTAGTCTCTTAGGTTTTAAAAGGACGTTACTACTGCAATATCGAGACAGCCTTTGTAGTTTAATAAAGCCGCGATTTCAGTTAGCACGGGGACAGGATTGGCAAAGCTTGATCATCACGACTAAGCTTTCTCTTCCTCTATCTTTATGTTAATTGCTATCATGTTCTTCATTAATCTATTGTGCTTTGTTAACATACTTAACGAGTAGTTCTCTTGTGAGTGCGATGCCCTAATTATGTGATTACTCGTCCATGTTAGCTATGGTTTGATTAGCTTTCGTAGTAGCTGTCAATTGATGATCTTAATGCTTAATCTAATTTGATCACTTAGATTATGATGTTTAGTTGATAATAATGGACCGGAAGGCATTAGAATCAATAGAAGTGTCAATTGACATGTCTTAAGGTATTAATGAGGAATCTTGACACTAAGGAATAACCCGCTAGGAGTTAACTTCATAATTGAGTTTAGCTTAGTTCTTGGTCTAATTAATGAGCGGAAGCGTTGATTAGTAATCATGAACTACTCTAGCTTAGTTTTGTCATCCTAATGAGCGGAAGCGTTAGGGAGATGCATTAGAACACTCCGGGTACTAGTTAGAACTTCATAAAAACCATAGTCTCAACATAGATGGGTAGTCCATAAGGGTATTGTGCTCGTTTATCTCCATTGATTTACAACTCGTCTTTTATTTGCGTTTCCGATCTAGTTTATTTACTTTACAATCTTTACAATCTTTTAATTCTCTCGCTTCACATAATTATTTGCATTGATTTCATGTTCAACCATCAGTTCTAAGAACCTTACTTACCACTATACTATTTGCTTGTGCATTTAATTGTTCACAATTTTGCGTACATCACTATCCGACTTAAGGAGAATTGGGCAACGATCGGAGCTACCTTTACACAACCCACGTTGAGAACAGTCCGAAAACAACTACAACCACTGGGGAGAAACTAAGAATCTGTCGATTCGGCTTGCAGTCTCCGTGTTACTCCAAGTAAACCGTCGCCCACATAAAGGAAGATCCACCAAGTCCATGTCATCAATAAAACTGCGGAAGAACCTGGAAGCAAGAAGACCATAGTCCAAATTCTCTTTGCGCTCATTTCTTTCCAATACCACATTGAAGTCCCTCATTACTAGCCAGAGATCAACATTTGAAGAACTCCTTAATGCGACCAGATCCTTCCAAAGCAGGCGTTGCTCCGAAACTGCAGAGGGACCATAAACCAATAGAACACAACAAGTAGCACCGGAAGCAACTAGCTCACCTTCGAGGAGAATCCAACGGGCACCCTTGTGAATGATAGAGCACTTAAAGAAAGAAAAACTCCAGATAATAAATAAGCCTCCAGAGCGCACATTAGAGGACACCGCATCCCAACCCATAAGTTCCCTTCGCCACATTATTATTAATAATAATAATGGTCGGAATAAGGCCTCGCCATCTCGTAGCTCTCGCTCTTTTCAAAACCCTAATACGATAAAACCTATTTCAGATGATGTTTATTTCCGGAACCGAAACATCAACTGCCACGTTGGAGTGGGTGTTGACCCTCCTCATGCAGCACCTAGAGAATATCCAAAAATTACAGGCCAAAATTGACAACGTCGTAGGAGATCAAAGATTCATCAATGAATCAGACTTGGCGAACCTTCCTTACCTCAGGGCCGTCGTGAAGGAGACGTTGAGGTTGTACCCTGCGGCCCCACTCCTGCTGCATCACTTCTCGACTAAGGCCTGCACCATTGGAGGCTATGACATGCCCAAGGGAACCATGCTAATGGTCAATGCATGGGTCATGCACAGAGACCCCAAGCTATGGGAAGATCCCAACGGGTTCAGGCCCGAGAGGTTCAAGGATTCAACCGCCGACGGGTTCCTGTTAGTGCCGTTTGGAGTTGGGAGGAGGTCTTACCCCGGCGCCAGAATGGGAACCAATATCGTATCCGTGGGGTTGGGAACGCTCATGCAGCGTTTTGACTGGGACAAGATCAGCATGGATGAGGACTTGAGTCACATGATTTCTGTGGCCAGTTTGTCCAGGAAGAAGCCTTTGTTGGCAAGATTTTCACCTCGCCCCAAGATGGCCACGCTCCTTTCCCAGCTCTAATAATTTCATATCTAATAATAATTCCCAATCGATTGAGCTGTATTTTAGCCTTGTGTATGGGTTCAATGCTTGCTTGTACTTAGAAACATATTTCTGTGGACAAAAAAGTTAACTCTTGTTTTGATTTATTTGAAGCCCTTCTCTTTGAATTAGGTCGTGTTACGTTTTTGTTGATTTCTAAACCATAGAACAAAAAATAGTTAGTCACTAAACTGAAAGTTGTATAAGGGAAGAATCTAGCAAGTGACTCAGTAAGAAGAAAGCTGTGTAATTTGCGTGGGTTAAAGAGAAAGAGGGGATTGAATCAAATTCCGATGGTATTCAATTTATGATCATCCCTAGAATGGATGCCGCAATTAGATATTTGCATATTTTTTTAAAGCTTAGAAGACTTGAAGCTGAGTCTGAACAACCGGATTTTGCTGATCTTTCACCAGAAAAGGAGATGCCGGAGGCTGTTGCGGCTAACCCTGAGGACAACGAGGAGCGTCAATCTATTGACATCTTCATTTCACGCAACGGGTCAGGTGATGCAGCTGATATGTCTGAGTGCGTTACTGAAGAGAGGATGATAATGGAGGAGACTACAGGCAAAAGCTCTCATGTTCAATATGAGGTATCAGCCGAGGGATCTGCTAATATCCAGCCTGAAGAGAATATATCTTCATCGAAGCCCAAGAACGCCGAAGAGGTTGATAACGAAGCTAGGGAGTCTTCATCTCCTGGAGCAGTGCCCTCACATGAGGCTTCAGAGGTAGTGCCAGAATCAGTTTCACTTGAAAATGATGCAAGTCATGTGTTCGTTAAAGAGGATAAGTCAGCCAATGTTGATACAATAGATACCACTGTGCAACAATAAAGATCAGGACCAAATATATCTGATTTTGTGGATAATATGCTCGAAATTGCAAAGTTGAAGACCAAACTTAAAACAATGGAAGCTGCCTTGTAAGGTGCTGCAAGACAATCACAGGTTTGTCTTGAATAGAAGAGTATGTTCTGGACTTAAAAGCTTTCATTCTTGTCCTAATTCTGGTCACTGCAATGAGTTTGCTAGTTTCGCACGAAATTGAGAATTATCACAAGATATCATATGGAATAGGTAAGTGATATTTCGTTAGATGAATATCAAGCTTTTGAGCTCACTTCTTTGTCTGCTGCTCATACTCTTTCAGGTTCAGTCTTCCCACCAATATCAAATTGTGAAACGCATAAAAGAAATTCTTACTGTATTACATCTCTTGATGTCATCGATTATTTTTGTGTTATCCAATTATGGAGCTAAGGCATAATGATTCAGAAGATCAGTCTTGGCTATTTCATGAATGCAATATATGGACATGTAACTTTGGTTCCCAAATTGAGAATTAGTATCTTTACATGTTTTTGCCTTTTTGATAGTCAAAAGCAAATGAGATTGCAAAGCTGATGAATGAGAATGAGCATCTCAAAGTAGTAAATGATGATTTAAAGGTTTGGAGCTTTAACTCTCTCTTGTGTTTGTTTATTTCTTCATAGAAATAAAATGACATTGCTTATGAATTTTGTGTTAGGTGTATCTTTTTATGCTATCTCGGTTATTAGTTTGATAGCAGAGGGGTTTTAACTTTCCTAATCCTTGTTCTACATGAAACTTGTTTTTTCTTTAGATTTTTTTAGAACCATTTATCAATTTCTGCATTGTTTCTTCTCCTCCATGCCTATTTGAACTTGGTTGGTTTGGAAAAATTGCATGCTTGGGATCAAATTATGTTGTTACAAATTTTCCAACAGAGGAAGTCCAATCATGATGCAGAAATTGAGTCTTTGAGAGAAGAGTACCATCAAAGAGTGGCAACTGTGGAGGGGAAGGT
Source organism: Hypericum androsaemum (assembly GCA_963995505.1). NCBI lineage: Eukaryota > Viridiplantae > Streptophyta > Magnoliopsida > Malpighiales > Hypericaceae > Hypericum > Hypericum androsaemum. The sequence goes on from OZ023189.1 coordinate 10,315,555, forward strand.
AAGATGCTCTTGGTTTAGTTTCAGTAACCCAACTTTGGACCAAAGTTTCAATTGGCAATTCTTTGGCATTGGTCAAGTAATTGCCGGGAAGTGGCGGGTTCAAGTGGACCCTGCTTTTTTTTTATGGATAAATTTTCTGTATTAATAAAAAAATTAATTACATCCACCAAAGTTCAACCCCAGCGCACCTAAATTGGAGAACAATCAATATGAAAGTTCCAACCAACGATTAAACACACTGCAAATGAAACAAAACCACAAAAGTTACAACCTCCTTGCACCCTTTAATCGTCCGCCAAGGATTGTAAAAACAATCTAATTTCTTGTCCACCCAACTCCTTTGTCAAGTTTGCCCATCTCAGCCATTATTGAAATCTCAAGAAAATAGAATGAATGAGAAGCTCTCGATTGCGTCTTTCCTCCCTAAAAATCACATGATTCTTATGGAGCCAAGTGCCCCACATAATCGATGAAAAAGTGCATACCAAATCTTCGCTTGCATTCTGCTTCTTCTCAATCCCATCCAACTTGAAAGAGCACAACTTAGAGATGGGTCAGCGCACCATTTTATCCCCACCAGGTCGGCAAAGTAGCACCAAATGGACCACGAAAATTGACAGTGCAACAATAAGTGATTACTAGTCTCATCCAGGTCATCGCATAATGGACATAAACAATCCCACTCATTCAATCTTCGGGACCTGATAAGTCTATCCCGCGTTGGTAATCGATCTTGTAAAGTGAGCCAAAGAAAGCACTCAATTTTGAGTGGAAAAATTCCTTGCCATACCTTTGTAGCCTCTAGATGCAATGAAGAGATAGCATGCATGTTCCTATGAACTCTGCTGCATAAGGACCTGGTGGAAAATCTGTTATCCATATCAAGAGACCATAAAATCTGATCTCTCCTTGATCTATTCAAGTCTATTTGCGTTATTAAAAGGAGGAGTCTCATGTTCTGTTCTTCTTCATATTGGAAGAAGTTCCTCCTCCATGATAACGTCCAACACCAGCTTCCATCTTCCCATCTTCCACATTCTCCAATCCGCGCATCTTGCTGAGTGGAAATTGTAAACAAACGAGGGAACAAGTCTCTAAGATTTTCTCTAACCACCCATGCGTCTGTCCAAAAGAAAAACCTACTGCCATCTTCTACGTTTAATCAGAAACCAGAGAAGAAAGTATCCCTAACATCCGAATCCTCAGCCGCTGCTGCACAAATTGACGCCCAAACTCCGCTATGCTTAGCCCTCATAAAATTCATGGTTGCATCAGGACTAATCTCGTGAATTCCAGCAATTGTTCTAGCCCACAGCGAAGTACCATCTTCCAAGAATTTCCACAGCCATTTAAATAGGAGAGCTTTGTTCTTTAACATCATCCTTTATATGCCCATTTCCCCTAATTCGATTGGTCTAGCCACCAACTCCACCTGATCGGGGGTGTTTTATTCTCTTCGTAGTCTCCTGACCAAAGAAATCTTCGCATCTTTTGTTCAATAAGCTCACAAATCCCAACTGGAAGCTTGAAAATTAAAAGATAGTATATTGGAAGACTAGACAACACCGCCCTAACCAAAGTCAATCTTCTTCCCAATGAAAGTAAGTTCCCTTTCCAAGAGCTTAATCTCAGGTCGATGGAGTTAATCACAGGTCTCCAGAAAGCCAACCTCTTCATATTGCTTCCTAGAGGGAGACCCAAATACATGATTGGTAAGTTTTCCATTTTACATCCCCAAGTATCAGAGATGGAAAGAATTCTTTCTTCCCTCATATTTAAGCACGACATCGTAGTCTTCTTAATATTGATGCACAGTCCCGAAGTGATTCCAAACAGAGTTACAATTCTATTCAAATTTTGCAAACTCACATCGCTGTCCTCTGAAATCAGCAAAGTATCATCTGCATATTGAAGTATGCTAATCTGCTCGTTAGTTCCTGGAATTCCAATTCCTTTAACCAACTCCAGCTGTTCCGCCCTTTTAATCAAAGCCCTTAATCCCTCGGCTGCGATAAGGAAGAGGAAGGGTGAGAGGGGATCCCCCTGGCGCAATCTCCGTTCAAAATTGAACAAATTTGTAGGCGATCCGTTAACTAAAACTGAGGCCTTTGCTGATGAAATGCAACCATAAATCCAGTCCCTCCATTTTTTGCTGAAACCTATGGCCTCCATTGTTTCCATAAGGAACTCCCAATTCAAACAATCAAACGCCTTGGAGAAGTCCAATTTCACCAAAACAGCTTTCTTCTTGATCTTCTGCAGGTAACTGACCAATTCGTTAGCAATCAACAAAATCTCAGAAATCTGCCTATCTGCAATGAGAGCAGCCTGCTCTCCTCCAATAATCTCCTGCATAACTCCCTTCAATCTTCTGGACATCAGTTTGCTTATTATTTTGTAAGCACATCCCACCAAACTTATTGGCCTAAAACTTAAAATATTAGCTGAACCAGCAACTTTGGGAATCAAGGAGATAAAAGAAGCGCATGCCAAATTGTGAACTCTCCCATTTTTGAAGAAATCAAGAACAAATGAGATTATGTCATCACCGATCGTATCCCACATGGATTTGATGAAGTTAAAGTTGAATCCGTCAGGTCCTGGTGCTTTGTCACCTCCGCAGCTCCACGTTGCTTCTTTTATCTCTTCACGGGAAGGCATTATATCCAGGGACTGAGCCGATTCAACCTTCAACTTAGAAAACATGGAATTTGGGAGAATTGGTCTCAGACTAGTCTCCTTGCTGAACTGATACTTGAATTGCCTAAAAATTTCACCCTTGACAACCTCCGGGTCGTAATTGAGCACTCCATTTAGCTTTACACAACCTATGAAGTTTCGATTTCTCCGAATTGAAGCCGATGCATGAAAAAATCTTGTGTTCCTGTCACCTCCGTGGCCCCAATTAAGTCTTGATTTTTGCCTCCAAACTGATTCCTGCTGTTTCTGGGCTGTAATCAAATCCCCTTGTAGCTTTGATCTTATAGCAAAAGTCTGAGGAGATAGAGGGCCTTCCTCTTCTAGTTTATCCAAATCATAAATATCCCCCTCTGCCGCTTCGATTCTTTGCTCAATCTTACCAAATTGGTCCTTGTCCAAGCCTGAATTTTTCCTTTCACCATTTTCAGTTTGTACAAAAATTTATGCGGACCAAAGGTAACCCCATCTAGCTCCTTCCACCAGCTTTCTACCAACCCTTTGAAACTCTTGTCTTCAAACTAGCAGTTAAGAAACCTAAAGGGTTTTGGGCCCCAACTTGGGTTAATAGTCTTCAACAAAATCGGGTGATGATCAGATCTCCCCTTCGCTAAAGTTTGTTGAACCAAGTTGGAAAAAAACCTGAACCAACCTGCAGATATAAGAAATCTGTCCAATCTACTCGCTTGTTCATTTCTTCTCCAAATAAATTTAAGTCCAATCAAAGGCAAGTTGATCAATTCAACCTCCTCAATGAACTCACAGAAGCTTTTCATCCCAGAGTTAGGAACAAGATGTGCATTTTTTCTCTCCCTGCCATTAAACACTGCATTGAAATCTCCCGCCACAATCCATAACTCTGCTTGCACCGAAGATTTAAACTCTAAGATTTCATTCCAGACGACTCTCTGCTCCGTGACTGAGTGAGGTCCATAAATTGAAATAACACCACAGGAAATATCCAGGTCTGCCAAATTTCCAGTAACAGCCATCCACCTCGAAGCTTTATGAATAGAGCAACTTGCAAAAAGGCTTGTACTCCAAATACAAATGATTCCTCCAGAGTTTCCATTTGAAGGGATGAAATCCCAGTTGATGTTCTCCCTTCTCCACATACTTCGTATTCCCCTAGTAGTTGGAAGTTCAATCTTCATTTCTTGGAGCATTAAAAATTCCACATTTTTCTCACGAACCAATCTCCTAACCGTTGCCTTTTTAGTAGAGGTGTTGGCTCCTCTTAAATTCCAAGTTGCAAAATTCATTTTGGCCTACCTGCCATTTGTACTCCTTTTCCTGCAACCGCATTCTTGATTCTGGATAGAATGGCTGGCTTTTCGCCTTTCCAATTCAACTCCAGGTTGTTGGAGAGATATAAGTAGCCATGATTCTTTGTTCCGAGCGAAGCTCCTCTTGACCTTCTGTATCCTTCGCTTTGCACATCTCCTCCTCCCAGCAATTTGAGTTGAATACCGGAGTTTTCTTCTTTGTGTTGATGGTAAGAGCCTGGGCCTTATAAGTGAGTTTAATTTTTCTCACCGATGATCTTCCTTTCGATTGCTCCGCTGGAACATTTTGAACAGCCGGCCCAGTCCCGATGGGCCTCACACCCGAAATGGGCTCTTTTTCTCTAGAGGCAAACTCTTCTCTATCATCTTCTTCCAATAATACCTCTCCTTCCTCCACGTTATCAAAGTACGTGTCTTCCACGTATGAGATGTCTGCCACATCCTCCAAGAGCGAGTCCACATGGCCAGTTGAAGAGGCGATTGGAGTCCCTGCGATTTCAGCTTCCTGGAGAAAAGTCCTCTCCTCTTGGTTAACAAAACGAGACGAGCTTGGTAACCATACCTCCTCAAAAAGTTGGAACTTCTCTCGAGGAATCACATGCGGTAAAGGAGCAAAAAACATCATTGCTCGGGTGAAAACTCTCACCCACCTCTGACAGGACCTCCGAAAACCGCGCCTCTCTTCCTAGTCTCTCTCCAATATCAAAAAATGATGGTTCGAAGTTTTCCATCCCTTTGCTTCTGTCTTGTCTAACACTGTTCCCGTCACCAACTTCCAAGAAGTCCATTAGGTTAAGATTCCCCAAATCTTCAAAGTTGCCCAAAAATACCCCCGATTCACCGATCTCATTTTTCGGCAAGCCAATGATTTTCGAGAACCGGAGAACATACCCAATCCCGTTAATCTTCACCATCCTCATTTCGGAGACAGTCTCCAATTTTGTAGATGAGATGAGAACAAAAGCTTGATCAATCCTTTTCTTTGAAGCAGTTGTCTCGTGGATTAACACGAGGTCTCCCGTGGAAGCGGTGACTCACTCCATGAACGCTTCAGTTCATGCATTTAAAGGAATCCCCTTAATTCTCAACCAGATATACCTTGAATGCACTGCAAACTCCGGCTTCCAGAACCCAATATTTTTGAAGAACGGTTGCAATTTTACATTCCACTCTTCCGCCTCGGTCTTCTAGCGAAAAGTAATCAAGATTTCCTCCCCACCGAGCAACCTGACCTGAAACCCACAAACGCCATAGCTAAGGAGGTTGTGATGAATATACCTGATTTGTTTTACGTCAATGAGCTCCGCCACCAAGCTCCGGTCTAGCCAGTCATCCACAACCTCTTCAGGAGTAGTATACTCCAACACTTCTGCTTGAATCTCCTTTGAACTGGTTGGTGATTGTTTCTCAGTGCATGAGCAAATGAATGCCCCTTTTGAACCCAAGCAAGTCTATCACTTTTTGGCCTCCCCAAGTCTGACGCCCTTCTTGTTTCCTTTCCCTTTGCATGTTGCCCGCGTTCAAACTTTGATAAAGTCACAAACATCCTTTTACTCCCGTTCATAGTACCCGCGAGAAGAAAAATCAGCCTATTTGCATCCACCTGCTTTCCAACACGAACAAAGCCGAATTTCGAATTTCTTCGAGAAAGTTTTGAAGGCACATAAGCATCCTCTACCTTGCATTGTTTAGCGAAGCAGTTCCTGAGCGCCTCGCTATTCCACTGAGTTGGAAGATTATCTACGAAGATTGTTGTTAACTCCTTACACCCACTCGACGACCCCATCGCCATGGCTTCCCACCGCTCCCCACTCGCCCTTCCCTCCAGTGGAAGGAGGGACGCCGGCGGTGGAAACCGAAAGTTTAAAAAGAAGAAAGTTTATGAGGTGGGCCCAAGTTAAGTGTTTGAGAGAGAAGGTACTAGAATTCTAGTATTCAAGTGGACCCTGCTTTCCGCTGGGATTCCGCAATTCACCGTTTTGAAACTCTCCAGCTTCTTGGCCTTCACAAGGCAGGTCAACGTGTATGCATAAGCTAGCACAAAGGTGGACAGACTTTTGGTTTTGGCATTAACTTCCCGTAGTTTCCTTACATCGTCAAGGGAAATCGCAAAAGTTGCGCGTACTAAGGTTGAATTAGGGTTCGATGTGGGAAGCAACTTCATGCTTCTTCTCGAGACAGAAGGCATCAACTTCGTGGCTGGAGTCTGTGGAGAGTTGCTTGTTCATGCAAAGCCCTTCCGGGTCCCGGACGACATATCGGTCCTGAAACGGGGTCAGCTCCGGAGGCAGCAATAGGCTGGAGTCTGTGGAGAGTTGATTGTTCATTTGGGCCCATGCTTTCAGGAACAAGGAAACGCTCTTCCCATCGAGAATTGCGTGGTGGATGGTGAACCCGAGTGCCACTCCGTGGTTGGGGAATAATGTCACCTGGACGGATATAATGGCTGATTCTGTGTCTGTCGCGTGCATGGTTTGTTTCCAGCGTGGTGGATAAAGGACTCCGGGTTATTGGATTCTGCAATCGTGAGCGAAACAGAGTCGTTTGGTTTGTAGAGGACGGAGGGTATTGGATCGTGCGAGGGCGACGTGAGGCGGCCGGCCAAAGGGGAGAAGTGGGTGAGGGTGAGGGAGAGGGAGTGCTTGAGGCATGGCACGATGACCGAGTTGAAATGCGTTCGGGTTGGATCGGCAAGTTGGTAGAAGAAGAACATCTGTAGGGTGGGGTTCTTGAGAAACACGACATCAAGATATGTGATGGGCATGGAGAACTCGGGCAAGTTGGAAGCCGGGGTGATCCGGCAGACGTCGAGAATAGCCACAGCGTCGATCTTTTGAGTTGACGATCCCATTAGTAATGTGGCTAGGAATAGGGATGAGCAAACGGATTATCCGTATTCGAATTATCCAAAATTTTAACTATCCGAAATATCCGAATAAGCATTTTTAGTATTCGAGTTCGAGTCCGAACTCTCCACTATCCGATATTCGTTATCCGAATTTTTTTCGGATACGGATACGGATAATCCGAACTATCCATTTTTCCAAGTCTTCAAAAATAAAAATGGTATCATGATGTAAAAAATGAATTTGTAGCCAATATTTACAAAAGTAGCTTTGCTATTGTATAGCTCTCGACCAATTTTTTCTATTATTTCCATAAAAACTAAAAAAAAATTCAAACCTGGCTCATCGTAGTTCAAGGAATCAAGGGAACTTTTATTTGGGGAAATTGAAATTTACGGGTAGTGGTAGCGTGATAGTTTTTTGACTAGTAATTTTTAGTGGATTTAATTTTGTGGACTACTGCAATGTATGACTACTTGTAATTTTTATTTTATTTAATGAACTTATTTTTAATCGGATATTTCGGATATCCGAAATATCAATCTTATTATCCGTATCCGTATCCGAGTCCGAAATATTTATTTCGGATAATCCGTATCCGAGTCCGAATTTAAAATTATCCAAGTCCGAATCCGAAAAAATTACGGATATCGAATACGGATAACGAATATCAGATTTTTTGCTCACCCTTAGCCAGGAAGGAGAAGGGCTGGGATTTTTTTCCTATGAAAGGTAAATGGTAGAAGGGCTGGGTTTTTTTTTTCTATGAAAGGTAAATGGTAGAAGGGCTGGGTGTGTATTTCTGTGTGGACAATTCGAAGGTTGAATGTATTTATAATCTAAATCCTAAAATATTAAGTAAATGCTTGGCGTTGAACACATGGGATTGTGTGACAAGAAGAGAGCCTAGGGTTTCATATTGCCCCTGAAAAGGTAATGTTCTTGATATGATGGTAACTACTAGCCTTTCCTACTATATAAAACAAATATCCTTTCCATGACATGTCCACTTACCCCAAATATAACCATCCTATCCAAACATGTGTTCCTCCTCCTAAAAAAAACATGCGTTCCACATGAAGCACCACCCATTTCTTCTATATGAAACAAATATATTTTTTGATTTATTCTACGTCTAAATCAAACTCTTTTTTTAAGATAAATTTTACACTAATTATATTTTATCTGGGTTTGAACCAACAACCTTCATCAAATCTTAAACACCTTATATATCTCTAGGCCAAATGCCCTTTAGTATCTAAATCGAACTTTAATTACCACCCAAATTGTTATCATCCACACGTGAACAATAATGACGTCAGGAGCTTCGAACATGAACATTATTTTTTGGTTAAGCCTCGAACATGAACACAAGAGTTGGGCGTAAATATTTTTGTTATGATAAGAAGTCAATTACAATAACCATTCGAACATGATTCATAAGATAAAGAGTGACGTAAATATAATCAAACAAACAAGTCTAGTTTAAACTATTATCTTCAAATATTTTTCAAATTCATAAGAGTATGTAACAATATATATTTATTTAAAAATACTATTTTATGCAAAAATTTGGATCGAGATTTAGCACTAAGATTTTTTGGAAAAAGTGGTAATTATTATGACAGAATTGTTATCAAATTTTAGCACTAATTCTAACTTAAGATCATCAATTTTAATTATTTTAAAGAGGTTATAAATTTAGGAACTACGAGTTCTACTCTACAAGGGAAAGTCGACAAATGGGCCCTGGAGTTCCCTCGCTACTTATGGGCCAAACTTTCTGATAACTTTCTGATAATGTGTTGGAGGACGATAATCATAGGATAAATGAGAAAATGGGGACAGAGCCAGTAATTTAGAGGTGATTATGAATCCGATTGAGGTTTATTTTGTTTTGATTTGATTTGTTAAAAATTTGATTTGGATTCTAATCCACTCATACGAATGTCAATTCGTATTCGAATTTATCTTTAGCCGAGAGAAATATAAATTCATATATCACAAATTCGTCAACTCGTAAAATTATCCGGCGAATCCAACAGAATTTCAATTTAGAAAACGACAGAATGCAGCAATGTTTTTTTTTCATCTTTTGAATGAGCTACCACTTTGATGCATATTTGCAATTATTCGTTAGATAATTACTGCTACATATTTAGCTCTCAGTTATTTTTCCTATTTTGCAAAGGTTATTACCTCCTTTCCTACTATAAATTGTTGACAACTTGGCCGAAATTACAAAGTTGAATTAATATATTCTTACCTCGTAAAACTTCTACAGTCTCCGCTTAGAACTTCTTCTCATACATCAACAAAGCAACAAGTGACACTGGCGGGCTCAATATCGTTCGTGGGTCGAAGGTCGATCCACATCTAGAATTTTTTCGGCGACATTTGTAAGTGTGGAAGCTAAACCTCATCTTGGTACTGTGGTTGGGGAATAAAATCACCTGGAGGGATACAACGGCTGCTTCGGACTCGTTTGTTTGCAACTCGGGCACGTAGGGGAACAAGCATGTGTATTTGGATTTATATTAATAGACGTTGCAACTTCTTCTTCCAACAATCTTTCAAAGAGTTATGGAGCGGTTGAATTGGCGCGGGTTAAATCTCATTTAATGTAGTCAAAATATTTTGATTATTTTGCAAAGCGTTGTTACCCTCCGGATTGCCATATTGGCATTCACTAACCTGTTTGCTTGCGGTTGTCCAATTAAGTCGGCATGCTCAAAGTCTATTATGGAGACAATATTAGAGCATGTAGTGCCATAATCATATCGTGCCTATAAATAAGTGGTACTAATTCTCAGACCAATTTTTCTAATAGATTTTACCATCGTAATCTCAAAAGAGAAAATTAAACACTCACTACTTAGTTTGTGAATATTACTTTTAATAAACTCTACTTTTCAAGAAAAAAAGTCTTCACCAATTTAACCACTTCAAAAGTGTTTGAAAGATAGTAGTCAAAAGTAGTTGCATTTCTCAGTTCTCAGGATATTCTCTTGTATATTAGTTCCAGGGTGAAGTTAATTTTTATAATTAAAATTGCATTACTCCTATAAAAAATACCCCAAAATTTGTTACATTCAGATAGTTATAAAACTAAGAGTACGAGATACAAACATATCAAATGGTACCTACTTGATAAACGATATCTAACACCCTTTGCAAAAAAACCTACGAGAAAGGTCCTCAAATCAAGACGCAAGGATCAAAATCACCCTACGCAACCAACAAATACTAACATGAGGATCCACCAAAAGCCCAACCACACAAACTTAACGAAGTGGAGTGTCACCCCTTGATTGGACATTGCGAGCATCCGTACTTCGGAGACCATCTAGAATTTGTGGAGCTTGAGGGTTCCAATTCAAGCTGAGCTTATTAGAGATAATCCACCTCTTTTTTGCCAGTTCCGCTTACCGAAGATCTAAATTCGATTGCTTCTCAATTCCAGCCATCAGTGAATCCAGGCCGATGTAGTCTGGAGGTTTGGTTGGTGCTTTTATCGTGACTTTTTCGGTAGAATCTTGACAAGCGGTGCCACCTTGCTCGTTGGGATCCTCATTCTCTTGCTAGACCTGCTCGGGGTATTAATCCCCAAGTCTTTTTTGACAGCTGAACGTGTTTCCTTTCTTTTTCAACGAGGAATTCACTTTTTCCACTTGTTGTATAGTTACCTCCACGATTTGTTGTTTCAGCCTATCCACCCAAAGTTCTTCATTCAGTACCAAAGAGACCTTCGATGCAGTAGTAGCGAGAGACTGCGTACCATCCACAACTACAACAGCCATGGAATTAGTAAAGGAGACAGCAACATTTAGAGTAAACTACATACTCAACATTTAGAGTAGACAGCAACACTTTATCCACAATAGTAGCAGCCACTACATACTCATCATTTTTATCAATAGGGTAAACTAATGCAACAGGGACCTACAAAATATCAACTGAATCAAGCACATCTTCCTCAGCAACCCAAACCTGGGATGCATCAATCACAAAGTACATGGCTGACCCCCAAATATTAGTAACCGGGGCTTGAAAATCAAACCCTTCCACATCAGTAGCAGACGCAAATTCAGCTGCGACTCTATTGCCCAGGGGATGAGGAGCCCCAACGCACACACCACAGGGAAAAAATGAGACTCAACATCAACATCAACATCCAAGGGCTGCTAAACAACCTTAGCTTCACCAGGATTCGACAGCTCAACCTCCACAGCAGTGGAAAGCATTTCCTTCCCAAGTAGACCAAAAGGCCAACATTCCACCAAACTCACAAGATTCTCAAAATCTTCCACTTCCCGCAAAGGGAGTGCAGTGACATTCAAAATATCTTCCTCCAAATCTTTAGCAAGACCAAAATGCATAGTTTCCCAACAACGGAAGGCCCATTCAGAATCAGGAGGATCTTGCATTTCGTTTGAAACAAACTCATCGATCCGGATGTCAAAAATCTCCTCCCCAATTTTGAGGTTGAACCTCCTACTCAAGCGCTCCATAGATTGTGTAGAAATGAGAATAAATGCAACATCAATTCTTCTCTTACTAGTGGTGAGTTTGTGCATCACTTTAAAACTACCTAAAGCCTCAACCAACCATTCAAGGAATTAGTTGTTCCAAACCTAAAGCGGCACACCTCTAATCTAAAGCCAAAGGCCTCTCGTTCTCGCTCTGAATCTTGAACTCCACGGCTGAATTTCTTTGAAATAGTATCCCAATTTGCAGCTTCGAGACCGCATACCTTTAATCCTTGAGATGGTAATCAAAACCTCTTCTTTACCTAGAACTCTTGTCTGAAATTCACAAATACCAAAGTTGATCACATTCTGGTGAATATACCTGGATTGCTTGGCATCGAAAAGTATCGCCACTAGGCTTCTTTTAAGCCAGCCTTCATCTAACACCTCCGAAGGGAGGTACTCAATCATCTCCACCATATCCACCTGCTAAGATGGCCCAATTCGGGTGGCATCAACAAATGAAATATCTCGACGAACCCATTGAGGTCTGCGAACCTCAACAACTATTTGTCTAGCGACAAATGTAACATTCGGGCAAGGTCTCCCCACCTCATGAACTTTCCCTTGTAGAGAAATAACCTATTTTGCTCCACCTAGACTTGAGAACTATGGCATCGATATCTTCCCAGCGTGAAATCCTAATAAAACCGAACATTGTTTGTCTTTTGGATTTTTTCGAAGCAACAAATGCGTTACATTGCAATTATTAGATTACCAATCAATTTTACTATGATAGATTTCTCATACATTAATAATTGCCTTACATTGAAATTAATAGATTTATAATAAAATTAACCATAATAAATATTTCTGTTCTATTAATTAATAGCCTTTTGTAGCAATTAATAGATTATCCGAATTATCCATAATAGAATTTCTCATATATTAATTGATAGCCTTACATTGCAAATCATAGATTATCAATCAAAGTTAACAATAATATAATTTCTTATCTATAAATGTTAGCCTTACATTGCAATTAATAGGTTACCAATTAAAATTAACCATAACCTTTTTGAAAGGTATATATCTTATTCACCTCGGTATTTACATCCTATTTAGTGTGATATCTTCTCAAAAGAGGTTACAATTGCAGACCTCATCAAAACTCAACCGCAACAAAAAATCACAGTTAGAAAATTTATAAAAATTAACCATAATAAAATCTCTCATCTATCAATAATGGCCTTACGTTGCAATTGATAAACCATCCTTAGTGACGTATCATAATTCTCTTCTAAGATCACCATAAAACTAAAACCAAACCGGAGACTACAGTGTACTATCGTCTTCTTTGCTTTTCCGTGGGCAATAGTTGCACTAATGGAATCACTAAACCAAGACGCAGTGGCTATCCTTGAGGTCTGCCGGGTCAGCCCAGCTCCCAACTCGCCCGAGTTGTCCCTTCCGCTCACTTACTTCGACCTCGTGTGGATCAAGTTCTTCCCGGTGGAGAACATCTTCTTCTACCAACTCCCCGAGTCGACCCCGACTCACTTCAACTCGGTCATCGTCCCAACACTCAAGCGCTCCCTCTCACTCACCCTCACCCACTTCTCCCCTCTAGCTGGCCGCCTCACGTGGCCCCCCCACGACCCATTACCCTCCATTTTCTACAAACCAAACGACTCTGTTTCACTCATAGTCGCGGAATCAACAAACCCGGAGTCCTTTATCCACCTCACTGGAAATAAACTGCACAAGGCCAGCGAGTCACGACCCTACGTCCCCGAGTTGCACGTGACCGACTCAGAGGCGGCTGTTCTATCCCTCCAGGTGACGTTATTCCCCAACCACGGTGTTGCTATCGGGATCTCCAACCACCACGCCGTCCTCGACGGGAAGGGCACCGCCTTGTTTTTCAATGCGTGGGCCCACATGAACAAGCAGCTCCATGCCGACCCCAAGTTTGAAGCACAACCGTCGCTGCCACCGGAACTCACCCCGTTTCTTGACCGATCAGCGATCCGGGACCCGGAGGGGATTGCATTTGATATCCTGGCTCATTGGGATCAGGTAATTCTCCCTAAATCCCCGGATAAACCTAGGAGCTTAGAGCTACTTCCTGCGAATGACTTGGGTCCAGCCCTAATTCGAGCAACCTTCGAGGTCTCCCCCGAGGACGTATCGAAACTAAGGGAACTGGTCCTCTCCAAACTGGGTATTGATATTAATAACGCCAAGGACAGTGAAACCCTACATTTATCAACTTTTGTACTTGTGTTTTCTCATTCTATGGCCTGCCTGGTCAAAGCCAAGAACTTGGGAAGTCCGAAAAGAATCTGTTTCGGCTTTCCAGTGGATAGTAGGGCACGCTTGGAGCCTCCCATACCGTCGACATACTTGGGCAACTGTATCGGTTTCCGCGAAGTAGTTCTGGACAGTGAGGTAGCCATTAACGGGGAGAGAGAGGACGTTTTGGTGGCTATTGCCAAGCGGGCCAGCGAGGGGATCAAAGAGTTAAGCGACAAGAAGGACTCCATCTATGAAGCGCTGAAGCGAACCCTCCGCGAGGGTCCGGACATAGAGGCGAAGGAGTTTGGTGTTGCCTGGTCGCCCCGGTTCGAGGTTTACAAGATGGATTTCGGGTGGGGAAGACCCGTCAAGGTGGAGGTCACCTCCATAGATAGGACCGGAGCTATTTCTATGGCTGATAGGAAGGATGGGCTCGGTGGAGTCGAGATTGGGCTGGTCTTGACGAAAGAGGAGATGGACGTGTTTGTGACGTTGTTTGATGGTGGTCTGAAAAGCTTGTAAAACTCTATAGGGTTAAACGCGATTCAATTATCTGTTGTTATGGATATGACACATTAGTCACTTTGACACAATATTTTTCTAGTACTAAATGTTTCCAATGAGGGTTAAATTGAAATTTTAGAGAAATCTTGGCCTGAAAGAAATTGCCTAAACTTGATCATAACCTATCTCTTCCCAATCCTTTACAAGTTAGAAAATTTTAATATGGTGCACATTTATTATTTTGTATACTCAAGAGTTTTAGGGGTGAGCATTTGCTCGAACCAAAATAAATCACTTTGAAACTAAGAATCATGGCTAATCGAAGTGAACCGAAATTGCCTAGGATAACCATAGTTCTTTTAGAATACAAATGCCATCGACCTTGCGGACACTAGCACGCGTAAGGTTCCTTTTGTCTGAATTCCATATTTTAATCCATTTTTCAATAGAAATATATTATGAATAGGATATAATATAGAATATATAATCATGTAGTATTTAAATATACCCCTCGAGTATCTTTTGAGCTGAAATTTTGTTAGTTGTTTTTGCTTATACAGTTTGTTTCTGTTTAACATGGGTTCTCTGGATTTAGCTTAAGAATTTTATTTGTTATTGGGCCTTAGTTGCTCCATTTGTGCAACAAGTCGCTTCCCGAGCTTTTTATATATCTATGTTATGAATGTTCAATAAAATCTACCATTTCAAACAGATGTGTAATCTAGGTTTTCTTTCTTGCCTTGTCCCTCTATTGTTCTAGTGGCAGGGAAAAGGACGAGGGAGCCTGAGTACACGTTCTTTTTTAGGTCCGAGTACATACTTGACCTACTATACCTCCGGTCCTTTAAACCAGCTCTTATACTCTTAGCCATATTCCAAGATCAAGCAATGTAGTTTCTGATTGGTTTTGTAAGCATATAAAACCTAAGCTCTTCCTTTGGATTGGGAGTATTGCACCCCCGGAACTAGGCTCCTTGCTGCTTTCTATTTACTAACTTTCAAACATGATAAATATACCAAGTATCTTTAACGTTAGGCGCTCTTTTTCCCATTTTTTGCGGCAAGATATTTTACAGAAGTTGCGGTTGCGATCTCTTATTGGTATGTGGGTTAGTAGGTGTGTTTTCTCTTGACTGCCGAGGTGTGGGCCAGCTTGAGGCCAGGGGTTAGACTAGCATTTCTCTAACCTATTGGCTTGTAGATGGCTCTCTTGACTACAAGGATTGTGAGTTTGTTGGAGGTTAGTGTTAAGTGGTACGTGTGTACCTCTGACCTATTTGCTGGAGAACGCTCCTCTTAACTACACGGCTTGTAGGTCAGCTTGGAACTATGTCTAGGCTATGTTCCACTTTACCACCCACGTGCAGGTTGGCTGGAGGCGGAGTCTAGGTGGTGCATGTACTCTGAAATTTCTAATTCTTTATTGAATGGAGTTTTAAGCCGATTAAAAAATCTGTATCCCTCAAAAAAATTAATTGTTTGATTGAAAAAAAAGTTATGTGGGGAGAAAAAAGGGAAGTACGGAGAAATAAAAATTGATAAGAGGAAGAGAAGTAATAGGATTTTGACGTCTACTTTAGGATGATGGATTGGATGTTACTAGGCTCCTAACAGCACCAAAGGGACAAATGGTATATGACAAACTTTTAGTATCAGATAAACATAAAAAAAAATTTTTTGGAAATAAGTCAAAAAATGACACGCGAACATTGGGTTCATTATCATTGCTTCACTCGTTCCTAAAAAGTTGACTTTCTCCCTAAATAAATCATTTTTGTGTCCAAAAGTGGACATTCGACTATTGTTACTGTGTAAAGCTCAAAAAATTATGCAAAATCAAAAAAAAATCTCAATTTAGACACCCGAGCACCAAGATATTTCCCTTTAAAGATTTTAAAATACAAAAATACAATGACACATCAATTTCAAAGTCAAAAACACAAAGGCACATCAATTTTATAGGCAAAAATACAAGGTCATATCAGTTTCAACGTCAAAAAATACAATTTACACATCCGCCTCAAAGAAAAAAAATCTAATGTGTTCCTGATCTTGCACGATGTGCCATTAATCTTGTCTGATGTGCCATTATAATTTTTGCGTTTGAAAATTACAAAAAAATATTAAAATTTGATGTGTCTTTAATCTTGCCTGATGTGACAATCTTGCCTGATGTGCCATTCCAATTTTTACCTTTTAAAAAAAAGTAATGTGCTATTAATCTTGCTAGATTTGCCATTCCAATTTTTGCCTTTGAAAACAAAACAATGAAGCAGGTGCAAGCCTCAATTAGATGATCTTCTTTGCGTCTATGTGAAAGGAGGTGATGTAGACTTCCTAGTTGATCTTGCTTGTGTAAAAATGTCCATAAATTTCTCATCACTTTTGAACTTCTTAGCAAAAATCACGGGGTAAATCTAGATTTTGTTTGCTTCACTAGGCAAAACTAGGTATTGTTTAATTGGGTTGTTTTCCTAGTAAAATTTGAAGAAGAATATATAAAGTATATTTTGGCAAAATCGAAAATTATGTGAAAAAATGGGGATTACATACGTGTATTTTCAGTCATCCAGATTTGCAAATCAACGCTCCAAATTTGAGCAACTTGATGTTGCATTACTTATGTTACCAATATCAAATTTGTGTCCATATTTCCTATATTTTCTCTCCAAGTTTTTTCCCTCCAAATTGAAGGAAAGTACTTTATTTTTTTCTTATTCATTTGACGAAGTATGATCTTTACATTTATATCCTTACCCATTACCCGGATGTTATTTAGTGAAAATCAATTTAGTCTTGTGGAAAAAATTAATTTACTTTTCCTTTTTAAGAAATTTCATTATGGCCCTAACATTAGCAAGTAGCAAACGACTTGCTATATTTTCTCTAATATTGAAATGACAAGTAGATTAATGTGTACAATGACTGAGTATGGAACTAAAATAATCACAATTAATAGCCTTAAATGCAATTAATAAATTACCAATTAAATTAATCATAATAAAAAATTTCATCTATAAAAAATAGCCTTACATTGCAATTGACAAACCATCATTAGTATCATAATTCTCTTCCTAGTTCATCATCATACTGAAATCAAACCAGAGAATACTAATGGGATCACTAAACCAAGAAGCAGTGGCTGTCCTCGAGGTCTGCCGGGTCAGCCCAGCTCCCAACTCGCCCGAGTTATCCCTTCCGCTCACTTACTTCGACATATTGTGGCTCAAGTCCTTCCCCGTGGAGAACATCTTCTTCTACCAACTCCCCGAGTCGACCCGGACTCACTTCACCTCGGTCATCGTCCCAACACTCAAGCGCTCCCTCTCACCCTCCCTCACCCACTTCTTCCCTCTAGCCGGCCGCCTCACGTGGACACCACACGACCCATTACCCTCTATCTTCTACAAACCAAACGATTCTGTTTCGCTCATAGTCGCGGAATCAACAAACCCGGAGTCCTTTATCAGCCTCACTAGAAATAAACTGCAGAAGGCCAGCGATTCACGGCCTTACGTGCCCGAGTTGCACGTGACTGACTCAGAGGCGGCTGTTCTATCCCTCCAGGTGACGTTATTCCCCAACCATGGCATTGCTATCGGGATCTCCAACCACCACGCCATCCTCGACGGGAAGAGCACCGTCTTGTTTCTCAAAGCGTGGGCCCACATGAACAGGCAGCTCTATTTAGACCCCAACTTTGAAGCCCAACCGTCGCTGCCACCAGAACTTTCCCCATTTCTCGACCGGTCGGTGATCCGGGACCCGGAGGGGATTGCATTTGATATCTTGGCTAAATCCCCGGATAAACGTAGGAGCTTAGAGCTAATTCCTGCGAATGACTTGGGTCAAGCCCTAGTTCGAGCAACCTTCGACGTCTCCCCCGAAGACGTGTCAAAACTAAGAGAACTTGTCCTGTCCAAACTGGGTATTGATATTAATAACGCCAAGGACAGTAAAACCCTACATTTATCAACCTTTGTGCTTGCCTTTTCTCATTCTATGTCCTGCCTGGTCAAAACCAAAAATTTGGGAAGTCCAAAAACAATCTGTTTCGGTTTTCCAGTGGATAGTAGGGCACGCTTGGAGCCTCCCATACCGTCAACCTACTTGGGCAACTGTATCGGTTTCCGCGAAGCGGTTCTGGACGGTGAGGAAGCCATTAACGGGGAGAGAGAGGATGTTTTGGTGGCTATTGCCAAGCGGGCTAGCGAGGGGATCAAAGAGTTAGACGACAAGAAGGACTCCATCTATGAAGCGCTAAAGCGATTCCTCCGCGGGGGTCCGTACACAGAGGCGAAGGTATTTGGGGTTGCCTGGTCGCCCCGGTTCGAGGTTTACAAGATGGATTTCGGGTGGGGAAGACCCGTCAAGGTGGAGGTCACCTCCATAGATAGGACCGGAGCTATTTCCTTTGCTGATATGAAGGATGGGCTCGGTGGAGTCGAGATTGGGCTGGTCTTGACCAAAGAGGAGATGGACGTGTTTGTGACGTTGTTTGATGGTGGCCTGAAAAGTTTGTAAAACTTTGTAGGTTAAATGCGATTCAATTATCTGTTATTATGGATATGACACATTAGTCATTTTGACACAATGTTTTTCTAGTACTAAATGTTTCCAATGAGGGTTAAATTGAAATTTTAGAAAAATCTTGGCCTAAAAGAATATAACATAAAGAAATTGTCTAAACTTGCTCATAACCTCTCTCTTCCCAATCCTTTACAAGTTAGAAAATTTTAGGGAAAAGTACAATTGTAGTACCTGTGATTTCGAAAAAAATATTTTATGATCCTGAATTTCGTAAAGTCAAATAGTAATCATGTGGTTGACACATTTTTATGCGACAGAGGCTCAGGAAGGGCCAAGGGCAAATTATCGTTCCGAACCTAGTTGGCAATATGAGGTGGCACGCCACGTCAGTTTTTTTTTCCTGTTGGCTACATGAGGTGGTACGACTTAAATATTATTTTCAATCCTTTTCTTTTTATAACTTTTCAAATACACCCTCTCCTTTTCTTTTTCCCTTCGAGACCGGATTGAGTGGGGACTAAAGAAAATTTGTCCATAGGTGGGGACTACATTTTGGGCCGTCGGATTTGATTATTTTTAAATCTGATGCTAGTTGGCAATTATCGTTCCGAACCTAGTTGGCAATATGAGGTGGCACGCCACGTCAGTTTTTTTTTCCTGTTGGCTACATGAGGTGGTGCGACTTAAATATTATTTTCAATCCTTTTCTTTTTATAACTTTTCAAATACACCCTCTCCTTTTCTTTTTCCCTTCGAGACCGGATTGAGTGGGGACTAAAGAAAATTTGTCCATAGGTGGGGACTACATTTTGGGCCGTCGGATTTGATTATTTTTAAATCTGATGGTCAATAACCTATCAGGTGATATTGGTTTGTATGTGAAGTGATATTGGTTTGTATGTGAAGTGATATTGGTTTGCATATGAAGTGATATTGGTTTGCAAGATACTGGTTTACATATGAAGTGATATTGGTTTGCATGTGATGTGATATTGGTTTGCATGTGTAGTGATATTGGTTTGAGTTAGTCCCCATATTTGGGGACTAGCCCAGTCCCCACCAAATCCGCCCCCTCTTCCCTTCCTCCCCCCTTACCACCCATCCCACCCCCTCCTCCCACCTTATCACCAAATTTTAGAACCAGAGATGTAATCATACCCTCCTTCACCCTGTGGACATGATTTTGCCGTTCTTTATCAGCTAAAACCCTACAATTCTCTCCTCTTCTAGCAAGCCATAACCACAGAAACCAAAACCATTTTCGAACGAAAGCTCGCAACCCAAGCAAGAGCCTTACTTACCCTTTAATACCCAAAGGTTCCAACCTTTATTTCATTACAAGACCCCCAAATTAGTCACTAAAGACCTTAACTTTGGTCACCCCAAGTAGCCCAACTAACTTACGTCGGTCTTGGACATGTTCTCCGTGTCAGAAATGGAATCAAGATGGTGGGCCTGAGCTTCGGTTTGTGCCTTGCAGTCGAAGAAGCCGGAGTCGGGACAACGTCGAGGTGTAGGTGGACTCCACCTGGAACGTGGTCGGGGAGTATGTGAGGGAGCTTCGGCTTCCTGATTCGGATGTTTCTCCACTTCGATAGAGCGGCGACGGCGCTCTTGATGCTGGAGGAGGAGAGTAAGTGTAGGAGTTTTGAAGCTAGCGATGGTCGGAGAGGATGAAAACTCTGGAGGAGGAAGAGGGTTCCATCTCCACCGAGCATGGCAGCAGAGAGCACCGCCATTGTGGCGGCGGCGTCGGGAGCAGGGAGATCGAGCAATCCGTCTCCCCTTTTTCCCCCTCTGAAATCGATTTCTTTCCACCCAATTTTTCCCTTCATTTTTAATTTTAGGTTTCCAGAGATCTGTTTATCTTTCTTGTTCAATAAATTAGATTGGGGTGGAAGATTGTTGGTAGGATTAGGATGAAGTTCAATGGTTGGCAAACTCTGTTGTGTTTTCCTTTTGATTATATTCATGTATATGTCTTTGATTTTTAACTGGAATCTTGGGTTTTTGAGAAGGGGCGGAATTGGTGAGAAGATTGGGGGATGGGGTAGGTGGGGTGGGTGGTACAGGGAAGAAGATGAAGGGATTTATTTTAAAAAATATTAAAAAATAAGTGGTTTAAAAGTCAAGAGGGGTTCTTGAAAAAATATATAAAAATAAGTGACTGAAATGGATAATTTTTTTAGCCACTTAAGCTAACCAACCAGGAGAACTTGTCTTACGCGGTGTGACAAATCAGCTCAGAAATGACACTGTTTCTAGGCTCGTAGCCATAATTTGTCCCTGGCCTTTCCCGAGCCTCTGTTGCAAAAAAAAAATGTGTCTACCACAAGATCACCACTTGACTTTACGAAGTTCAGGATCATGAAGCAAAATTTCTGAAATTACAGGTACTATAATTGTACTTTTCCCAAAATTTTAATATGGTCCACATTTATGGTTTTGTATATTCGAGAGTTTTAGGAGTGATCATTTGCTCCAACCAAAATAAATCGCCTTGAAACTAAGAATCATGGCTAATCGAATTGAACAAAAATTGCCTAGGGTAACCATAGTTCTTTAAGAATACAATTGATAAGAGGAAGAGAAGTAATAGGATTTTGACCTCTATTTCCTAGGGTCAGATTGGATACTACTAGGCTCTCAGCAACACCAAGGGGACAAAGAGTATCTGATAAACATAAAAAATAAGTTAAAAAATGACACGCGAACATTGGGTTTATTATCATTGTTTGACTCATTACTAAAACATTGATTTTCTCCCTAAATAAATCATTTTTTGTGTCCAAAAGTGGACAAACTACCTTCGGCTGTTTGCCACTGCGTAAAGCTCAAAAAATTATGCAAAAAAAAAAACTCGATTCAGACACCCGAGCACCAAGATATTCTCCTTTAAAGATTTTCAAATGTAAAAACACAATGACACATCAGTTTCAAAGGTAAAAACACAAATGCACATCAGTTTCAAAGGCAAAAATACAATGTCACATCAATTTCAATATCAAAAAATATAACGACTCATCAGTCTCAAAGGCAAAAATCTGCAGTGTCGTTAATCTTTTCTGATGTGTCGTTAATCTTGTATAATGTGCTATTGCAATTTTTGCCTTTGAAAATTACAAAAAAAATAAAAATATGATGTGCATTTAATCTTGCCTAATGTGTTGATCTTACGTGATGTGTCATTGCAATTTTTGTCTTTAAAAATAAAAAAATAATGTGATGTGCCGTTAATCTTGCGAGATGTGTCGTTGCAATTTTTGTCATTGAAAATAAAAATAAAGCAGATGCTAGCTTGAGCTAAATGATCATTCTTGCGTCTATGTGGAAGGAGGTGATGTACACTTCCTAGTTGATCTTGCTTGTGTAAAAATGTCCATAAGCCTCTCATCACCTTTAAACTCCTTAGCAAAAATCACGGAGTAAATCTAAGTTTTGTTTGCGTAAAAATTACTAGGTAAAATTAGGTATTTAATTGGGTTGTTTTCTTAGTAAAATTAGAAGAAGAATATATAAAGTGTATTTTGACTTTCTTGGTTATTAAGTTTCATAAGAGGAAGAAGAAGATAAGAACGAATGAAGAGGGAAGAGAAAAATTGAAAACTAGGTGAAAAATGGTGATTACAGAGTCAGTTACAGACGTGAGTTTCAGCTATTCAGATCTTCAAATAAACGCTCTAAATTTGAGCAACTTTGTGCTGTACAATTTATGTTACCAGCATCAAATCTGTTTCCATATTTCATATATTTTCTCTCCAAGTTTGAGGAAAGTACTTAATTTTTTTCTTATTCATTTGACGAAGTATGATCTTTACATGTATATCCTCTACCCATTACCCGGATGTTATTTAGTGAAAAGCAATTTAAGTCTCGTGGAAAAAATTAAGGGCAAATTAGTGTCTCTCGTGTTTGACTAAATCGACAATTCAGTTCCTCCTATTTCAAAAAATATTCTCACATCCCTCGTCTTTAATTTTATTATACTTTGGGGTCCCTCGCATCAGAATATTTAATTTTTTCTGGTAAAGGGCCACTTGAAAAGACGAAAATATCCCTCCTATTTAAAAATAAAAAATCACTTCTCCTTCCGACTTTATCTTCTTCGGACCACCTTCAACTAAAACCAAAACCTAAACTCAAACTTATTAAGAATCAAAACTAATTAAAGAAAATCAAAACTCGAAGAATCATAATTTTAAATATTTTAATTCGAATTAGAAATTCAACCACACAATTATCGTCGATACAGAGAGCAAGAATCCAGGCCCTTAATTCCGCCCGCACACAATAATCTCGTAGTCCTTCATCCTAGCCATCACTGCTACGTATATGGTGGTCAGATTCCCCATCCTTGCATCGAATTCTGCTCTTGTATAAAGATTATCTTTCGAAATATAATGGGATAATTAGGAAGGCACAGAACGTTGATGTGGGGATTAAGCACAAATTATAATAAAGGAGTTGCGATTTGAAAGTGAGAGGAGGAAATCGTGACACCTTTCTCTAACTGGCTTGTGGGTTTTAATATTGGAGCTTATAAAGTGACGTGGTCTTGAAAGGTAAACTAATATACTCTTGGAATTGAATGAAAATTCAATACAAATGTCCAACGTGGAACACATAAGGTGGGAGGGAGGCCCAAGATAAAAATGGGAAAAGGTATTACCACATCGGAAAATGCAACAAAGTTTTCCAAGTTTATAAGGAGATATTTTTTGTTAGTTAGGAACTAAGTTGACCACCTGGAAAGGCAACTCGGACATGCTACGAGGACGTAGCACCATCCGAGCACGTGCGTGTCCGCAGGTCGCAATGGGCGCTTTGAGGCACTTCGCACGGAGAGCTACAGTTAAAGGGCAGCCTGCCTGCAAGCCGAACAAACGCGTCTCCTCGGAAGTGCCTGCCTCCTCACCCCACAACTCATTGCATAACATTTCTTTAGCAATAGTTGTTCTTCTCTCTCTCTCTCTAAAAAAAGTTTCGAGTATCCAAGATTCGCCCAAAGTTTCGAGAATCGTTGTGTTATGTTCTTGGAAGCAATAAAGTTGTTGTATCTTAGGAACGATTGCAGAGTGAAACTCTTGCCTCGACTTAGATCCTAATCAAGTACACCATCTCCGACAAACAACATAAACTAATATTATAGAGATGGGGAAGGAGTGCGGTTACGAATAGAAGGAGGTTTCAGACTAATTAAAGTGGTCGCATGTAAAGTGGAAGTGGTTAAGTTGTTAGACAAGTCTAGAGACGAAGGCGGGAGGAGGGAGACAAGGGTGGGATATGTGTGAGACGTGGCTTAGTTGGAAATTGAGGCGCTCTGGTTTAAGGGGGAAAGGCGAATCTGTTGAATTTAAAACCTAATTTTTCAATTTGGATTTTTAATTCTAATTAAAATATTTAAAATTATAATTTTTCAAGTTTTGATTCTTTTTAATTGGTTTTGATTCTTATTAAGACTTGAGTTTAAGTTTTGGTTTTAGTTCAAGGTGGAAGGAAGATGATGAAGTGGGAGAGAGAAGGAAAGAGAGTTTTTTTTTTAGTTTTTAAGGAGGACATTTTCATCTTTTAAAGTGGCCTTTTACCGGAAAAAATTAAATATTCTGACGCCAGGAATCCCAAAGTATAATAAGATCAAAGAAGAGGGATATGAGAATATTTTTTGAAACAGGAGAGACTAAATTGTTAATTTAATCAAATATGAGGGATACTACAGTAATTTGCCCAAATAATAATTTGCTTTTCTTTTTTAAGAAATTTCATTATGGCCCTAACATAGCAAGTATCTTTCCAACAAAAAAAACATAGCAAGTAGCAAACGACTAGCTATATTTTCTCTAATATTGAAATGACAAATAGATTAATGTGTCCAATGACTGATTATGGAACAAAAATAATCACAATTAATAGCTATAATTACAATTAATAGATTACCAATTAAAATTAATCATAATAAAATTTCTCATATATAAATAATAGCCTTACATTGCAATTGACAAACCATCATTAGTAACATAATTCTCTTCCTAGTTCATCATCGTACTAAAACCAAACCAGAGAATACTAATGGGATCACTAAACCAAGAAGGAGCGGCTATCCTCGAGGTCTGCCGGGTCAGCCCAGCTCCCAACTCGCCCGAGTTAACCCTTCCGCTCACTTACCTCGACACCATGTGGATCAAGTTCTACCCAGTGGAGCGTATCTTCTTCTACCAACTCCCCGACTCACTTCAACTCGGTCATCATCCCAAGGCTCAAGCGCTCCC
Source organism: Hypericum androsaemum (assembly GCA_963995505.1). Classification (NCBI taxonomy): domain Eukaryota; kingdom Viridiplantae; phylum Streptophyta; class Magnoliopsida; order Malpighiales; family Hypericaceae; genus Hypericum; species Hypericum androsaemum. The sequence goes on from OZ023189.1 coordinate 10,340,451, forward strand.
TCTCACTCACCCTCACTCACTTCTCCCCTCTAGCCGGCCGCCTCACGTGGCCCCCAATCAACCCATTACCCTCCATCCTCTACAAACCAAACGACTCCGTTTCACTCATAGTCGCGGAATCGACAAACCCGGAGTCCTTTATCCACCTCACTGGAAACAAGCCGTACAAGGCCAGTGTGTCGCGACTCTACGTGCCCGAGTTGCACGTGACCGACTCTGAAGCGGACGTTATATCCCTCCAGGTGACGTTATTCCCCAACCACGGCGTTGCCATAGGGATCTCCAACCACCACGCCATCCTCGACGGGAAGAGCACCACCTTATTTCTCAAAGCGTGGGCCCACATGAACAAGAAGCTCCAGGTGGACCCCAACTTTGAATCTCAGCCGTCGCTGCCACCCGAACTCGCCCCGTTTCTAGACCGGTCAGCGATCCGGGACCCGGAGGGGATTGCAGTTGATTTCTTGGCTTATTGGGATCAGTTAATTCCTTCAAAATCCCCGGATAACCCTAGGAGCTTAGAGCTACTTCCTGCGGTTGACTTGGATCCAACCCTAGTTCGAGCAACCTTCGAGGTCTCTCACGAAGACGTGTCGAAACTAAGGGAACTGGTCATGTCCAAACTGGGTATTGATATTAATAACGCCAAGGACAGTCAAACCCTACATTTGTCAACCTTTGTGCTTGTCTTCTCTCGTTCTATGGCCTGCCTGGTCAAAGCCAAGAGCCTGGGAAGTCCGAAAAGAATCTGTCTCGGCTTTCCCGTGGAAAGTAGGGCTCGCTTGGAGCCACCCCTACCGCCGACCTACTTGGGCAACTGTGTCGGCTTCCTCCAGGCGGTTCTGGACAGTGAGGAAGCCATTAATGGAGAGAGAGAGGACGTCTTGGTGGCTATTGCCAAGAGGGCGAGCAAGGAGATCAAAGAGTTAGGCGACAAGAAGGACTCTATCTATGAAGGGCTGAAGGGGATCCTCGGCGAGAATGGGATGGTTCATGACACGGAGGCGAAGGCGATTGGGGTTGCCGGGTCGCCCCGGTTCGAGGTTTACAAGATGGATTTCGGGTGGGGAAGACCCGTCAAGGTGGAGGTCACCTCCATAGATAGGACCGGAGCTATTTCTATGGCTGATAGGAAGGATGGGCTCGGTGGAGTCGAGATTGGGCTGGTCTTGACGAAAGAGGAGATTGACGTGTTCGAGACGTTATTTCGTGCTGGCCTGAAAAGTTCGTAAAACTTTCTAGGGTTTAATGCAATTCGATAATCTGTTGATAGTATTAAATATTTCTGATGAGGATTAAATTGGAAATTTTACTATGTTGCATGTTTATGACTTTGTATATTCGGGAGTTTCAGAGTGAGTATAGGGATCGAACCGAACTAAATCGCCTCGGAAGTGAAAATCAAATGAGAGAAGAAATGGATAATCGAATTGGGCCAAAATAAGGAGGACATGGACCAATATTTTTAGTGAGAATCAAATGTATGAGAAAATAAAAAAAATTAGTAATTATAGTAAACCAAAAATATCTTTTAAACACGTCCCTCAAGTATCTTTTGAGCTGAAATTGTGTTAGTTTAGGTTTGTCACTTGCCATAAAAATGAGGAGAGAAAAATGACGTATCGTAGACTTGGTCCGATCATCGGTTGGTAAAAACTTAATACATGATTAAAAATTAGCTAAATTACCCTCTTATCTTTAGTATTTCGTCACCCTTCTCCTCGGATTCCTGAATTTTCAAAAAAGATTTTACCATTCTCATGTTTAATTTTAGAAATTCTCGGGTCTCTGATGCCGGAATATGCCATTTTCTTTGGCAAAGTCCCACTTGAAAAGACAAAAATGTCCCTCTCACTTAAAAAATAAAATAAAATAACTTCTCTCCTTCATCTTCTTCTTCCAATCTTAAACCAAAACTAAAATTAAAACTTAAACCTAAACTTTGTTGGCGAGAATTTAAAAAAATTAGAGAATCAAAGCTCAAAAGAACCCTAATTTTTAAAAGTTCAATTCGACTTAGATTTCCAAATTAATTTTTATGAGTACGACGGTCTCCTCCGGCCTCGCCCCTATCGCCTCCACTCACCACCAACTAGTGGGCCAGCGACCAACACTGCGCCATTTCGTCAGCTGGGAGGCGCGGCGCAGGAGCTTAGGGCACCAGGAGGGGAAGAGGGCGAGGACGATGAGGCGGGCGTAGACCTGAAGGAGGTGACACATGGACGGGCATGTCTCGATGAGGCAGCGTATGGAGGTAGGTCCTACTTGAATAGAGAGAGAGGGAGAAGCGGAGGAGGAGAAGGAGCCGAGGAGGTACCAGTTTCGCACCCTTCGACGTAGTCTTCTCTATCACCAAAGTCCGCTTCTCCTTGTCTAAACCTGATTCCCCCATTCAAGACCTCATCGATTCTGCATTTATTTTTGCTTGAAATCGAAATCTTTGTCGGTTCTAATTTTTGGTGTTCAATTTTTCTTTTTTAACTGATGTAATTCAATTAAACGGGTTTAGTGTAGCTACTGAGAATTAGGATGTTGCCCACTGATTTAGGGAAGAATTAGGACTTAGTTAGAATTAGGATTTTTTAAGTTGATTCTCTAATTAATTTTTTTAAGAAATTTTCTTTGATTTTTGTCTCCAATTGATTTTGATTTTCAAAGAAGATTTGAATGTGGTTTTTGGTTGAAAGTTGGATGATGAGGATGAAGTAACAGGATGAAGATGAAGTGGGAAAGAAGAGAGATTTTTTATTTTTTAGTAGGAGGGGTATTTTAGTCATTTCAGGTGGGAGTTCGCCGGAGAAAATGGCATATTCCAGCGACAGGGACCCGAGAGTTTTTAAAATCAAACACAGAGGATTGTAAAATCATTTTTGGAGATACAGGGACCCGAGGTGAAGGGTGACCAAACACCTGGGACAAGGAGGTAATTTATCCTTAACATTTTGTCACTATTCACCTTAGATTTACATATTTTACCGAGGTTTTTAAATATGTGGTCTGATCGGTAGTCTGACCGGTCGGACCATAATTCGGTCTGAAAAGCGTATCGGGTTTGGACAAAAATTTCCAACCTTACCAACCGCCCATAAAATGGTCGGACTGGGTAGTTTGACCAAATTTTTTATCCCATATTTTTTGGTTCGTAAGGTTGAACCAAAGAATCGGGATTGGTCGAATATTTTGGCCCAAAAAAGACAAAAAAATTAACCAAATCCTAATAAGAAGAGGAAAATCATGTTTGGTCGGATATATTTTTTTTTTAAGGATGTTTTCGTAAGGTTGAAGAAAAAATAGGATTGGTCGGATATTTTGACTGGGGTAGTGGGGTAGGGGTAATTAAAATTTTAATAAAAATATATTTTTTAATATAAAAAGTACCGATCCGATCGGTAGTCCAATCAATCGGACCGGTTAAAATGCGACCCGGCAAGAGTGGGTTGCTCTCCGGGTCGTATTTGAAAACCTTGTATTTTACTATATGCATGCGGTAAATTTATTCCGTCGGGTTTTAACTTTTAATTTTAAACTCTAAACGGAGAGCTTCATAGCACTGGAGGACTGTAAAATAGGGAAATAAATAATTTGTGAAACGACATTTTAAAAAGGGAAAAGTCCACTTTAGTATCCTGTAGTATCGCCTAAAATCACTTTAGTGCCCTGTGGTAAAAAACTGACCAATCGAGTCATACTTATTCTAATTAACATCAAAAAGGTCCTCGGGCAGCTGCCCGGAGCTGCCCAGACCCGCCCGAACCCTGCCCGGACTACGTGGCCAGCCACTTCGTCCTCCTCCTCCGCCTCCTCGTCCTCGTCCTCGTCCTCGTCCTCCTCCTCCGCCTCCTCCTCCACTTCGTCCTCCTCCTCCTCGTCCTCCTCCTCCTCCTCCACTTCGTCCTCCTCCTCCTCCGCCTCCTCCTCCACTTCGTCCTCCTCCTCCTCGTCCTCCTCCTCCTCCAGCACTTCGTCCTCCTCCTCCTCCACTTCGTCCTCCTCCGCCTCCTCCTCCTCCTCCTCCTCTTCTCCTCCTCCTCCTCCTCCGCCTCCTCCTCCTCGTCCTCCTCCTCCTCCTCGTCCTCCTCGTCCTCCTCCTCCTCCTCCTCGTCCTCCTCCTCCTCCTCCTCCTCTATTACTAAAGAGAAACTAAAATTTGGGTTTAACATAATTAAGTAAATAAGTAAATAGGAAAACAAAACCAATCAATTGCCCCTAAAATCACGTTAGATTATAATTACACCCAAAAAAGGCAGGAATCCTACACGATCCCTAACCAACTAATACAACTAATTGCCAACTAATACCAATTAAGGAAATAATTGAAAAAATAATAATACCAACTAATTACCCTAAAATCACGTTATTATACAATTATTAGAGGTAAAAAAAAAATAAAAACGCCACGATCCCTAACCAATTTTTTCAAGAAATCGTTCCAACCAAAAAACCCCAAGAACCCTAATTCAAAAATGACGTCGGAATTCAACGAAGAAGAATTATTGTTTATTTTTCATGGGACTATGAAGAAAATTTTCATACCAATATGTTTTCGATATTCGTTTCCTTCTTACAGGACATTGGTTTCCTTCTTATATGATATCGGTTTTCTTCTTATATGATATTGATTTTTCTTTCTCGATGATATTGGTATCCTTTTAATATGATATTAGTTTTTGTCTAATCTGATATTGGTTTCCATCTTCTCCGATATTGGTTACCTACTTCTATGATATTGGTTTTCCTTGCTTAGTGATATTGGTATCCTTATAATATGATATTGGTTTTCTTCTTTTTCGATATTGGTTTCCGTCTTCTTCGATATTGGTTACCTACTTCTATGATATCTTTAAGACCAAGGAGATCAAATACACTAACTCAAGCACTAAACATTTCAACAAAATCAGTCACCATCGAAGCGTTTATGACACGATCAGTAAGAACATAGCCTATGATAACTCAAGACATCAAGATCATAGCTAGGATTTTGCGCAAAACAGGTAAGCAAATCGAATTAGGATTTTGGATCCTAGCCGGACAAAACTCACGTTTGAATTCATCTCCACTTTCGCTCCACTCCTACCAAAACCCTAAAACCCTAATAGGCTCAGAATAAGTGCAGAGAAACCCTAACAGTGAAATCAATGATTGAGACCGTACTAGGGGATTCGAACATGAAGGTGACAGTGTCGGAGCCGTTGTCGGCCTTGATGGTAATGATATCATCGTTGCTGGTGCATCGTACTTAAATTGGAGACGTTGGCGATGTTCATCCCGATGGAGAGGTTGCAGTCGTAGCACAGAAGGGAGAGGAAATGAAGATGAAGATTTCCTTAGAACACCAAAATACGTGAGAGGAAATTTGTTCCTAGAAGGAGATTCGATTATGGGAATGGTGGGGAAGAAATTCTTTTGACAGGAATGATGGGAGAGAAAATTATGGGAATGGTGGGGGAGAGGAAAGAAACCTAGCTGTCAATTTTTGGGATGATATGGACTAAAATACCCTATAAAGGATTTGGACCATTACATCAGAAATTTTTTAATTTTTATCAAATCTAAAGGCCCAAATTTAGTCCATACTATGGGGATAATTTTTATGTAGTCTCCTGTGAATCCAAATCCCATCTTAAGATAGAAAAAAACTTAAAACTTAAGCCACTGTTATAAAAAAAAATTCAATGAACCATAAACCTCAAATAGAACACCGTCCTCTTTAAGACAAGAACTTTAAGTTATTGTAACTAGTGATAGCTATAAATGATGAGACAAATTGAAGAGGTGGTCAATGATCAAGTCAAACAAGGATAGAAATTCAACACTAAGAGATACCAATTTAATGTGATATGAATGGTTTTTGGTTTATTTATTTATTAAATTTCATGTCGTATGAGAAGCAGTACTTGCATGCGTCCAACTTGTAGCAGTTGTAGCAGAATTAATTATGTTTCCAACTTGTAGTACTCGCATGCGATTGTTAAGTGATAGGGATATGTTGGAATTCAATGAAAATTTAATGGAAAAGTCCAAGGGAGGAATGGGAAAAGGTATTACCACATCGTAAAATGCAACAAAATTTTTAAAAAATTTTCAAGTATATAAAGAGATGTTCCTTGTTAGCTAGGAACTAAGTTGATCACCTGAAAAGGCAACTCGGACATGCTACGATGCGCACGTAGTTGTGTGCATGGCGCATTGGACATTGGGTGCTTTGAGGCGTACTTTACACTTCACACGTACCCGGAGACCGCCCGTATACCTTCGGGGACCTATGCAGGTCCACCTCCGACTAACAACAGGATCAACATGTTTTTCCATGTTTAGGACACGATAGCAATTGGTTACAAAGTAACATTTACGGCTAGATTTGTGGCTTGTACTAGAGATTTAATTATCCATCCAACTTGTACTAAAAAAAATCTACAGTGTATTATTAGTCTAATGCTACAGAACATAGTAATACTATAGGACGTGAACTTGTAGCAGCACTAGAGATTTAATTATGCATCCAACTTTTTTGGTAAGAGTTATTTTAGTAATCTCGTGTTGTAATATGAGACAAAAAATAGTCAGATGGACTAACGTGTTCAATTTTTTAAATTTCAGGGACTAACTTACTAATCACTGGACCTCCTAGTATATTATATTAAAACTTTGGGACCTCTAAAATTTTTCCTTTATTTTGTACGATAATAAATAGATTTTTGTTGTGATAAAGATTTGAACCGGTCACTTCCAATTTCATCCTTTTCTTATATCATGAGAGAAAATGCTCTTTGATTCACATAAAATATTTACAATAAGTAGATCTTTATTGTGATCATTATTTGACTGGATGGCGAGAGCTACAGAGAGCTGGGGGTGCAGGCGTCAAAATCTCCCGTTCAAGTACCTCGGTGTACCTATTGGTGCCTCCATGAAATGACGCTCTCACTGGGAGCCTCTTGTGGAGCTTTTTGATAGAAGGCTCGCTTCCTGGAGGGGCTGTCTTCTATCGATAGGAGGCCGGTTCATCCTCGTGAAAGCTATCCTCTCAAGTTTACCTGTCTTCTTTATATCTTTGTTTAGGGTTCCTGTTGGTGTCATGGAGCTATTGGAAGGCAGAATGAGAAAGTTTCTATGGTCCGGTGATCCGAACAAGCGATGCTTGTCTTTTGTCTCTTGGAAACGTGTTTGTCTTCCGACCGACAAAGGTGGTTTGGGAATTATCCGTCTTGATATCCAGAATGAGGCTCTCTTACTTAAATGGGTCTGGCGTTACTTGTCGGAACCCAATGCTCTTTGGGTTAAGGTTGTCCAGGGAATCCATGGACGTCCCGGTCAGGGTGTAGCCTTTGTCTTGTCCAAAGTCCCATGTTGCCCTCGTCTCTCCAGTCTATGGCACTCTATATGGAAGCTGGCCTCCTCGGAAGCCACTACTGCCTCCATTTTTAGATGAAACATGTTATGAATTCAGCAACTAGAGAACAAGATCGTACAAAGAACACGGAACAAGAGAATTGCGTGGTTCGGCCTAATGCCTACGTCCACGGAGAGAGAGGAGAACTTTTATTGATGAGTTTCCGAGTCACAAAGCTATACAAAATCTTAGGGTAACATGCTTTTATATAGAGGCAAACCCTTGTACATCAAGTAAGCTATCTATGTCAAATTAGGAGTCCAAAAACTAGTCTGAATAGAATAGGAAACAAGCCCACAAATCGTTTCCTCTTTAATTTCTCGACATCTCTAACAATCTCCAAATTGGCGAGAAATCATCTTGTGGACGAACCATGAAGCTCCATCTGAACTTCAACAAACTCCATCTTGATGAAATACCGCCACATGAAGAACCATGAGAACTTGAGAAACCAAACCGACTCTACCAGCTCCACCTTGACTATAGATACACCGCCATCAATAATATCATCTCAACTTTCTCACCACATTCTTCCGTTCAATCACAGGGAGTCGGCCCTCAAGCTCGAGCTTCCGAGCTTGCTTGGCCTATTCCCTCCAATCTCCATTGAACCCCAACTAGCAAGTCCACTTGCTGAAGCAACCTTGCGACCAATAGACGCGTCCTCTATTTTTTGGTCAGCCCCATGCTCTACAACCTTGAACTGCTTCTCCGCTGGACCTTCTTGCCTCATACCAATGCTACATGCCATAGCATACAAAGGGCAACCTTTTGTTCTACCAAGTAGAACCCTCGACATGCCACGAATTCTACCGTTCGACCTTGAGTGAGATACCTGATTCTCCCGTGGTGCTACCAACGGCTTCGCATTCCCCATGCAAAACCTACCCAACACCTTTGACGTGCACGTCTCTTTAGACAACCATAGCAGGGCCCAGCTAACAATGCTTCTCTGAGACAACCATGGTTCCTTGCCAACTATGCCTCCACGAAACTACCATAGCTTGCTATCCATGTCTTCGCGAATCCCAACTACACTCAAACCATCCATGTCAAGCCTTTGCTCCCTCATACGAACTAACCTCATATGACCTGAGCTTTTTGCCACTTCATCAGACTCATTGATGTGACTCCACCTACAATAATGTTCCCCACTAACCTGTAGGTATTTTCTTTCACCCTTCATCCCTACCATCACATCCTTATCCATCTTTTTTAGCCTACCTTTATAACTATCATTGTTATAATTCAAGGTCCCAAACAAAAAGATATTACCAGGATGCATTGGACTTTATGAGACAGAAAACCAGTCACCATCCGACCAGTCTGAACATGTGGCCATGGTTGTGGATGCAGATCCCTCCTCGTTGTCTTGATCCCCAGTTCGTCCTGGATAGTCCCCTTTATGCGCCCTTCTCAACACTTGAAACCACTTCCATTGAACTTCTTTGACTCTGACCTGGATCCTCTTCAACAACCCAGCTGGTTGCTCCTCATCATCCGCCAAGCATAAGCGAATTTTCGCTACTGCCTTGGCCTCCAACTCTTCCCACTCTTGCTCCTCCATCTTCTCTGACTTCTTCTCCGAGAGCGCGATAATCATCCCTTGCTGCACGAGGAGATTCCTGACACGCCTTTTCCATAACCCAAAATTCAATGAACCATCGAACTTCACAAGAGCAAATTTTGCGCCGTGATTCGACATCCTCCAACCTTAGTTCTTGATACCACTTGTTAGGAATTCAGCAACTAGAGAACAAGACCGCACAAAGAACACGGAACAAGAGAATTACGTGGTTCGGCCTAATGCCTACGTCCACGGAGAGAGAGGAGAACTTTTATTGATGAGTTTCTGAGCCACAAAGCCATACAAAAAACCTAGGGTAACATGTCTTTAAACAAAGATATGCAAAACCTTAGGGTAACATGCCTTTATATAGAGGCAAACCCTTGTACATCAAGTAAGCTATCTAGGTCAAATTAGGAGTCCAAAAGTTAGTCTGAATAGAATAGGGAACAAGCCCACAAATCATTTCATCTTTAATTTCTCGACATCTCTAACAATCTCTACCTTGGCGAGAAATCATCCTGTGGACGAACCATGAAGCTCCATCCGAACTTTAACAAACTCCATCTCGATGAAATACCGCCACATGAAGAACCATGAGAACTTGAGAAACCAAACTGACTCTACCAGCTCCACCTTGACCATAGATACACCGCCATCAATAATACCATCTCAACTTTCTCAGCACCTTTTTCCGTTCAATCACATGGAGTCAGCCCTCAAGCGCGAGCTTCCGAGCTTACTTGGCCTATTCTCTCCAATCTCCATTGAACCCCAACTAGCAAGTCCACTTGCTGAAGCAACCTTGCGACCAATAGACGCGTCCTCTATTTTTTGGTCAGCCCCATACTCCACAACCTCGAACTACTTCTCCGCTGGACCTCCTTGCCTCATACCAATGCTACATGTCATAGCATACAAAGGGCAACCTTTTGTTCTACCAAGTAGAACCCTCGACATGCCACGAACTCTACCGTTCGGCCTTGAGTGAGATACATGATTCGCCCGTGGTGCTACCAACGGCTTCGCATTTTCCATGCAAAACCTACCCAATACCTTTGACGTGCACGTCTCTTTAGATAACCATAGCAGGGCCCAGCTAACAATGCTTCTTTGTTCAAAGCTATTCAGAGCGGTTCGAGGTTGCGGAGCATAGGGCTGATCAAAAAATAGAGGGTACGTCTATTGATCGCAAAGTTGCTTCAGAAATTGGACTCGCTAGTTGGGGTTCGATGGAGGTCGGAGGGAATAGGCCAAGCAAGCTCAGAAACTTGAGTTTGGGGGCTGGCTCCAAGTGATTGAACAAAAGGTGAAGAGAAAGTTGAGATGGTCTTATTGATGCAATTATCTATGGTCCGAGATGGAGTTGGTGGAGTCGCATTGGTTTTGCAAGATCTCATGGTTCTTCATGGGGTGGTGTTTTGTCAAGGTGGAGTTTGTTGAAGTTCGGGTGGAGCTTCATAGTTCTTCTGCGAAATGATTTCTCGCCAAGGTGGAGATTGTTGGGATGGCGAGAAATAGGAAAGACTTATTTCCTATTCCTATTCCTATTCTGACTAGGTTTTGGACTCCTAATCCGACCTAGATAGGCTACTTGTACACCAAGGGTTTGTCTCTATATAAAGACATGTTACCCTAGGTTTTTTATATGGCTTTGTGGCTCGGAAACTCATCAATAAAAATTCTCCTTTCTTCCCGTGGATGTAGGCATTAGGCCGAACCACGTAAACTCTTGCGTCCGTGTTCTTTGCGCGATCTTGTTCTCTAGTTGCTGAATTCCTAACAAAATACTTGCTTCACAGTTGGCAGAGGCAATCACATCAGATTTTGGGAGGACAATTGGTTTGCTGACACCCCCATTTCTGAGTTGTTTTCCAGGTTATACTCGTTATCTTAGCAGAGAGATACTCCCATTTTGGACCTCTGCTCCATGGTTGATGGTTCGGTGAGTTGGTCCTTTGGATGGAGGCAGAGTTTGCACGCCTGGGAAGAGGACTCACTACGGCATATGCTCTCTATTTTACCTTTAGTTCCTCCGTTACAGGCTGGTGAGGATCAGGTCTCCTGGAAGCCTAACCCTTGCTTCGGGTTTTCTGTCAAAAGCCTCTATGGTGTCATGTTTTATGGATTCTCGTTTATGGCTCCTCCCGTTCTCAAGAAGGACTTGTTAAGTTCATTCCGTTCAAGGTCAGCTATTTTTTATGGACCGTTTTGCAAGGCCACACAAAGACAAGGGACAATCTATTACGGGTAGGACTTCTCTGTAGTAGCGACTCAAGCTGCTCTCTCTGCAACTCTGGTGTGGAGTCCTCGAATCATTTGTTCATACATTGCCCCATCGTGAGAAAAATTTGGGATCGCTTCACAAAGATGCTTGGGATTAAATGGTGCGCCTGCAACTCCGCTATGCATTTCTTGGATCGTTGGATTGGACTTGTTCGAGGCAAGTTTCTGAGGCAAGTTTGGTACACTCTGTTTGCGGCCGTTTGCTGGTGTATTTGGAAAGCTCGGAACCGTGTGGTGTTCGATGGCAACTCCCTTAACCTCCACAGGCTGCTGCTGCATATCACTAGGTGTCTTTCGGAATGGATATTTTGGTCGGGTTTGTGCTCTAGGATTAAGTCCCAAAACGTCCTATTTTTTTATCAATTCCATGGCATAGCTTTTGTTATGCTTGCTAGGCGCCTCTGTTTACTTTTTTATGTTTGCTGCGATTGCTCCCCTTGCAGCCGCCGATGATAGCAGCCGCTAAGTAGTGCTGACAGCTATTTCTTATTTTGTTCGGACTCTTATGCAATGTAGTCTCCCACTTCTCGACAATTCCCAATACCAACGTCATAAAACTACATTGCAATAGTTAAATCTGTTTCATGTCATCTTTTTTACTTTCCAATGAAGCTTTTGTCCTAAGATTGAGAATGATCTTTTATAACATGCTAAAAACGCTTTTGAATGCTCACATTTGTACCTCTTTTTTAAGAGGTGGCTTTGCTACTTCATCGACAAAAATATAGGAATTATCCAGATCCTCAAATATACCAAAATTTCCCCTTCATTTTCTAGAATTCTTGTGTTATATATTGATGAGTTTATCACATACATCTGGACTCGACCATTGTTAGAATCTAATTCGAGATGAAATTCGTCAAATTTGTCTTGAGACGAATTGAATAAGGTTTAAAATTTTTAAAATACGTCGAATCGACGAATTTAATTCGAATTCACTTCAATTTCGTACATATTATGTAAAAGAGTATATAACAAAAAGTTAATCCGGGCTGGTTTGAAATTGAGGGGACAAAAGGGGGTGAAATTAAAATTTAGAAAGACTATCTTGACGCGTCCGTTTCATCCAACCTCAGATGTCGTTTCGTCTGACACCTGAAGACTTTTGCCTTGGCTGTCCCGTCCCTTAATTGGAGACTCATGTTACCTGCTGTCCTCTCTTGTCCCTTTTGTAGGTTTTTTTCGCTTTTTCCTCTCTTTCCTCACTCCTTCTTGTAACATTTTCCATTTTTAATAATAAAGTTTAATAATTTATTTTAAAAAATTAACATTATTTCTAACCCTAACCCCTTATTTTGAAATATTTCAAAAAAATGAATTTTTGGAAAATTTTCAGAAACAGATACGAAAATTTTTTAAAAATTTGAAATATTTTGAATTTTTATGTAAAAGTAAAAATTTTAAAAATTAATTCGATTTCGACTCGAATTTGATCGAATTTGAAAATTCATAATTTGTATTCGATTCGTCCTTGGACGAATTGAAAATAGTTCAAAATTTTGATAAATTCGAATTTGAACTAATTCGATTCGAATTCGAACAATAGTCTTTTTTTTAATAAGAAAATTCAAACAATAGTTAGGTCTACATACATCACTTGAAACCTTATAGCATATCTCAATGTCTCCTCTTATGTGGAGCAAGTGTTGCTTGAATCGATGAATTTTTCTAAAGCGAACATTTTTTTGTGAGATTTAAATTGTTTCCACAATTTCGGATCTTAGACGGTCATAAGATTCGATTCTCCCACCTCATGGTTAAGGACTGACACCGTATTCATCAGACCATACATGAGTTGAGTTGGTCTAAAGCAAACACTTTATCATAAAAGGTACATGGAATTGATTTCTTTTCCGTTTTTCTCGCTGAATTGCATGTTCCACGTTATGTCTCGCGTTTTGAACGGAGCTTATTGGTGTTTGTTTTAGTTGATTTCTAAGATTTATGTATAAGATAAATTTTATCTTCTCTTTTAATATCTAACTTTAAAACGTTTGTTATAGTTTATTTTAGTTACTTTTAAGCATACTAGTACATATTCATGCGCGATGCGATTGACGTTCTATTTCAAAATCTGTAAAATATATCATTTATTGACTTTCTTTTTTAAGCTGTACAAAAATAAAACGGGGCTCGGGGTCTGGGGTCCACTGTCGAGGGTCCGAATTTGGGGTCCGTGGTCGGGGTTCCGGTGTCAAGGGGTACGCGTTCCCGGGGTCCCGGGTAAAGGGGTCTGTGTTTCGGTAGCCTGGGAGTCCTGGGGTCCGAAGGCCTGGTGGTCTAGGGTCTGGGGGTCCGTGGTCAGGGGGTCTGGCGCCTGGTGGTCTGGGGGTTTGGCGGCCGGTGGTTCAGGGTCCGCGGTCTGAGGGTCCAGTGGTCTACGGTCTATGGGTTCGGGGTCCGTGATCCGGGGAGTCCGTGGTTCGGTGGTCTGATGGTCCGAGGTCCAGTGGTCTGCAGTCCAGGAGTTCGGTGGTCCGGGGTTTGTGGTTCGGTGGTCTAGGGGTCCTAGAGTCCGGAGGTCCAAGGTCCGGCGGTATGGTCCGAGATCCGGTGGTCTGTGGGCTCGATGGTTTGAGGGTCCGGGGTCCGTGGTTCGGTGGTCTGGTGGTCCAAACTCCAGTGGCCCGGGGTCTGATGGTTCAATGGTTCGATGGTCCGGGGTCCATGGTCCGGGGGTCCAGGGGACCGGCGATCGGTGGTCTTGGGGTCCAGGGGTCTGGTGGTCCGTGGTTCGCGGGTCCGTGGTCCGGTGGTCTGGGGTCCGGTGGTTCGCGATCCGAGGGTCTGGGAGTTCGGTGGTCTGGAGGTCCAAGGATCAAGGGTCAGGAGGTCCATGGTCCGGTGGTCTGGTCCAGGAGTCTGGGAGTTCGGTGGTCTAAGGTCCGTGATTCGGTGGTCTAGGGGTCCTAGGGTCCGGTGGTCTATGGTCCGATAGTCTGGTTTAGGGTCCAGTGGTATGGGGGTCCGAGGGTTCAGAGGTCTAGTGGTTCGATGGTCTGGTAGTCCGGGGTCCGGGGTTTGGGGTTTCTGTGGTCTGCAGTCCAGAGGTCCAGTGGTTCGATGGTTCGGTGGTCCGCGGTCTGGGAGTTCGGTGGTCCGCTGTTCATGGGCGAGGGTTCGGCTGTACGGGAGTTCGGGATTCGAGATTTGAGGTTTTTGGCTATTGGTTTAGATTTTGGGTATTGGATTTGGGGTTTGGGTTTTGAGTTTAAAATTTGAGTTTAAGATTTGAGGTTTAAAGTTAGTTTATACATTTCTACCATGTCAGACCAAAAAATGAGATTTATATTATTATAGTAAGATTGGTTAGCCAGAAATACAGGGCATCATGCCACTTCATCGTAACTCGGACCGCTCTCTATAAGTAGTCATACATGGGTACAACTCCCAATCTTTTCCCATATCTTTTGTACGGAGAAACCACGTGATTTTTTTTATTTTATTTAGAATCACATGCTCTATTCAAGGTTTTCAAATACGACACGGAGATCGACCCGGATCTTGGACCAAATCCTGGGTTGATCGGTCCGACCGGTCAAACTGCCCGTCGGATCGGATCTTATATTATTTTTTTGAAATTTTTTTAAAAATATATATGTATATATAGTCAGTAATCAGTATATAATTGTATATCTAATCACATACACACCTCCAAAAATTAATAAATAGTTAAATACATATTGAAACATAATCATCAAACTCAAAGTTCAAACTCAATATTCATATTCCATACAATCAAAACATCAAAAAAACCAAATTCTAATACGTCTGAAGCAAGTAACCAGTAGCCACATCAAAATTCAAATCTCAAATCCAATATCCATACAATGAAAGCAACATCACACCAAATATGAAATATTCATACAATAATCAAATATCCAAATCTTGTGGTTCTTCTCGTGGCAATGCATGTGCTAGCCAATCTTCATTCTCCCAATCCGTTCCAGAAACAGGTAGCACCGCAATATCATCTTTACACCAAAAATTTAACAACATTAATAATATAGTATTTACATTGAAGAACATCTCAATATTATAATATAAAAAATATTACAAACCTGCAGCTAGAAGCGAATCTACTTCCAGACCGTCATCTTGTTGTTGAGCACAAATCAGTGCTTCCTCTAGGATAGTTTCCAATTCATCTACACCAATATCTCTTTCGTGTTCTTGCTCAGTGATCCAAAATTCCGTCTTATCAATGGATTCATAATCAATAGGATCATATGACTGCTGTGCACGCTTGGACCTAAAAATTAAAAACATAATTTAGTCATAACATAAGTTATCTATCAGGTCGTTCATTCTTTGACAATGCATTCATACCTATTCCGTAAGCACAAATTATAATGAATATAGACCAAGTCATTAAGTCTTTCATGCTCTAGTCGGTTTCTCCTTTTTGAATGAATCCAATCAAATGTGCTCCAATTGTGCTCACAACCCGATGAAGAAGCTGTCTGACTAAGAAATCTGATTGCAAACTTTTGTAACGTTGGTGTACTCCCTCCAAATGACTTCCACCATGCATCTGTCAAAAATAATATCCCTAATTAATATACGTAAAATAATTTTTATTTATATCAAAGTTATGAATTACATAGAACATTTGTAATTACCTGGACTAAAAGACTTCGACAAATCCAATGCCATTTCATGTGCAAAAGATGGTAGTCTACGATTTTTGAAGTGCTTCATTTCATGATATAGCTTTTTTCCATCTATCTTGCCTATCTTCTTCTGTAAGGTTGCAAAATCAAGCATAGCTTGGATAACAATTTGCTTCTTACAATAAGTGTCTTGATCATACTGAAAGGCGGGACACGAACTATCCAATACAGTTGAATTCGAGCTATAGGAACACGTAAAAAATTAGTAGGTGATTTATTACCTCTCGTAGTTCTGATACTAGAACCTGAATTGACGATGCATTTGAATAGCCATACAGTAAATTTTTTTCATGAAAGATTAATTTGAAATTTTTTTGAAAGGGCAGATTAGACCATTACAATGAGATTTTACCAAGGTTTTTAAATACGTGGTCCGATCACAGGTCGAACCGATCAGACTGCGATTCGGTAACAAAGGCGTACTAAATTTGCACGCTAATTTGCCAACCTTAGTAACCGGCCAAAATCTGGTTCGACCGGGCAGTTAGACCAAGAAAATGACCCGGAAATTACGGGTTCGTAAGGTTGGTTTGACAAAATTGTCGTTCGGCTTGGCTGTCGTTTATTACAAAACATAAAAAGTTACAAACAACCAACCATTTTTTGAGTGATTTCTCTCTCCCCGTCGTCCCCGACACAAAAATTGAAGAAGAACCCTAAGCCGGCAATTTTTGAGTTCTGCGCTCCCCAACGTCGGCGACGAGTTTTCGTGGACCGACTCCGGCGACCAGCTTCCGGCCTCAGCTCTGCTCCCTTCAGGTAGCTCCTCTCTCTCTCTCTCTCTCTCTCTCTCTCTCTCTCTCTCTCCCCCCTCCCCCCCCTTAGGTAGCTCCGTTCGACCAGCTTCGGCAATGAGTTCTGTGAGTCTGCGGTTTGTAATTGCTGGGTTTCGTTGGCTTCGTTAGGTTTCATTGAATCGATTAGTTTCTGGGTTTTGTTGGCTCAGTTAGGTTGTCTCTTGCATCCCGCCCCCTAGGGTTTTGTTGGCTTCGTTAGGTTATTTCTGGGCTTCGTTTGATTTTGAATCGACCCGTCCCTGAGGGTTTCGTTGGCTTCGTTGGGTGGTCTCTTGCATTTCTGGGTTTTGAATCGAATGGGTGGTCTCTTGCATTTCTGGGTTTCGAATCGATTGGGTGGTCTCTTGAATCTATGCTTCTGGCTTCTGTAATTGCTGGGATTTGCTGGGTTTCTGGGTTTTTGAATGGCTGGACTCTTATGTGGTTTCTTGCTTGCTTGATTGATTATTGATAGGTGATAATTATGTCTAACTCGGGAGCTACTCATCCTGAATCGGAAGCCGAAACTCCAACAAAATCAAGCGATGTTCTAAATATGAGATAAAAGAGGGATGCGGCATGGGAATATGCAATTCTACTCGATAATTCGGGTAAGAAAATCAATTCAATACACTTTTTGTCAAAAAACTATTGCTGGTGGTAGAGTTTCTCAGTTCAAGCAACTCTTGATGGGAGTAAGAGGAGACGTTGAGATATGCAAAAATGTTGCAAGTGATGTACGGGAAAAACTTATAAGTGTAAATTCTGAGAATTTCAAGAAGTTGAAGGAGAAGTCGGGAAGCTTTGAGAGTATCGATAGCGAGGAAGTTACGATGCCACTGCCACCTCCTTCAAAGAAAAGAGGTATTTATGCAAGTTTTCAAAGGATTTTTAAGTATGGTGTGCGTGACCATTCTCAACCTGGTATTAAAGGTGCATTACAAAGTAAGGAAAGATTGCATGACACTGATTTGGCTTGGGGAATGTGGTTTTATGATGCTGGACTTCCGTTTAATGCTTTGAAGTCGCCTGATTTGCAAGTAGCTATTAACAAGAGTATTACAATGGGCCATGGATATGAACATCCATCATATCAGGCTATGCGTGTTGGATTGCTAAAAGATGCTAAAAAATCAGTGGAGTTGATTGTTGAGGATTATAGAAAAGTTTGGATGGACACATGATGCACTATTATGATGGATGGTAGACAAAGGCCATTGATCAACTTTTTGATCTCTTGTCCTAAAGGGATCACATTTGTGAAGTCCGTTGATGCCTCGGGTTTCATCTCAGATGCTCCAACATTATGTAACTTATTTTCTGAGATTGTTGAGTGGGCGGGTGTTGATAATATTGTTCAACTTGTGACTGATAATGGAGCTAACTATAAGGCAGCTGGGAAATTGTTGAATGAAAAGTATATGAGCATCTTTTGGTCTCCGTGTGCTGCACATTGCATCAACTTAATTTTGAAGGACATTTGTGAAATGCCATTGATAAAATTGACAGCTACTTCGGGTTCTAAGATCACTATCTTTGTGTATAATCACAAGTCGACTTTGAATTGGTTGAGGCAACGTCCAAGTTGGAATGAGATTGTTAGACCCGGTGCTACACGCTTTGCTACAATGTTTATAGCACTCAAAGTTTGCTTGACCACAAGGCAGACTTGGAAGCTTTGGTCGTATCTCAAGATTACACAAAATTTGTGAGGATGGTGAAGGGTATTGAAGTGAAGTAAATTGTTTTGGATTACAGGTTTTGGACCAATGCCGCGATTGCTGTGAAGTTGATGGCTCTTTTAATGCGTCTATTGCGTATTTGTGATGCTGATGATAAGCCTGCAATGGGATATGTCTATGATGGTATGCGTAGGGCACGTAAAGCCATTAAAGATATATTTTTAAACAAAAAGAGACTTTACAAGCCTTATACTGATATCATCAAGGCGAGGTGGAGAGGCATGTTTTGTTGTCCTATTCACATGCTAGCATACCAATTGAATCCCGCCTTTCAGTATGATCAGGACACTTATTGGAAGAAGCAAATTGTTATCCAAGCTATGCTTGATTTTACAACCTTACAGAAGAAGATATGCAAGATAGATGGAAAAAAGCTATATCATGAAATGGAGCACTTCAAAAATCGTAGACTACCATCTTTTGCACATGAAATGGCATTGGATTTGTCGAAGTCTCTTAGTCCAGGTAATTACAAATGTTCTATGTAATTCATAACTTTGGTATAAATAAAAATTATTTTACGTATATTAATTAGGGATATTATTTTTGAAAGATGCATGGTGGAAGTCATTTGGAGGGAGTACACCAACATTGCAAAAGTTCGCAATCAGATTTCTCAGTCAAACAGCTTCTTCATCGGGTTGTGAGCGCAATTGGAGCACATTTGATTGGATTCATTCAAAAAAGAGAAACCGACTAGAGCATGAAAGACTTTAATGACTTAGTCTATATTCATTATATTTTGCGCTTACGGATAGGTATGAATGCATTGTCAAAGAATGAATGACTTGATAGATAACTTATGTTATGACTAAACTATGTTTTTAATTTTTAGGTCCAAGCGTGCACAGCAGTCATATGATCCTATTGATTATGAATCCATTGACAAGACAGAATTTTGGATCACTGAGCAAGAACACGAAGGAGATATTGGTGTAGATGAATTGGAAACTATCCTAGAGGAAGCACCGATTTGTGCTCAACAACAAGATGACGGTCTGGAAGTAGATTCGCTTCTAGCTGCAGGTTTGTAATATTTTTCATATTGTAATATTGAGATGTTCTTCAATGCAAATACTATATTATTAATGTTGTTAAATTTTTGGCGTAAAGATGATATTGCGGTGCTACCTGTTTCTGGAACGGATTGGGAGAATGAAGATTGGATAGCACATGCATTGCCACGAGAAGAACCACAAAATTTGGATATTTGACTATTGTATGGATATTTCATATTTGGTGTGATGTTGCTTTGATTGTATGGATATTGGGTTTGAGATTTGAATTTTGATGTGGCTACTGGCTACTTGCTTCAGATGTATTAGAATTTAGTTTTTTTGATATTTTGATTGTATGGAATATGAATATTGAGTTTGAACTTTGAGTTTGATGATTATGTTTCAATATGTATTTAACTATTTATTAATTTTTTGAGGTGTGTATGTAATTAGATATACAATTATATACTGATTACTGACTATATATACACATATATATTTAAAAAAATTCAAAAAAATAATATAAGATTCGGTCCGACCGGTGGTTCGATTGATCAGACCGATCGACCCGGGATTCGGCCCAAGATCCGGGTCGACCTCCGGGTCGTATTTGAAAACCTTGGTAAGATTTTCTTCAGAAAATATTCGCTCCGAGATGCACGTTTCTCGCCAAAATAAGCGCAACGGCCGGCCCCACATAAGATGCATGATTAGAATCAATCTTATTTTATTAACCTTTTAAATAATTTTAATTTTTTAGTTAATTTTTTATTGAATTAGTGTTCTAATTGGTTTTAAGTCTCTTATTATTAGTTCTAGTCTGTAAATAAGAGGGTCTAGCCATATAGTTTTAAAAGTGGGAGTTGATATTGAAAAATGTAATAATGACAACATCGATTTGTGCCATGAATTATCTCTATTTCCAATCTTCTTCTTTTCTATTCTATCACGTGAATTTGAAAGCTTTCCAAAGTAGTAAATAAATATATACTTTGGATGCAACGTGTTAGCCGCATCTTGATCGACTTGGGATTTTTAGGAGGCATGAGTTAAAATCTTACTAATAAAATATATTTTTCAGAAAGCTACAGAACTTGATAACGTTTCCCTTTGAATAATTGAAATTTCACAAAAATATAACCCTTTAATGGTGAACCTCGTATTTAGAGTCGGGTAGGATTGAATTAAGGAAAAAGTTCACTTTAATATAATATGATATCACCGATTATTACTTAAGTATTCCGTGATTTAAAATTCATCAAACTGGTTTAACTTATTCTAATTTTTTATCATTTGGAGGACATAGTGTCCAGTTCGCAATATTTTTTAAAAATGGCGTCGTAATAACACCTACGTGACGACCAAGTTGCTAGTGTCTCGGATGACTCAATAATGGCATAGCATGTGGTTATTATCAAAACAATCCTTATTAATTTATATTATTCTTGAAAAATCTCTTATCCTTCGCTCTCCTATTCTCTCTCTTCCCTCAACCTCTTCTTCTCTCTTAGACACCAATTTCTCTAAGTGATAAAAATTAAAATAAATTTAATCAATTTAATGAATTTTAAACTATAGGATACTCAAGTGATAATCGGTAATACTATAAAGTACAAAAGAAATTTTTTACGAAAAATTAATTATATTGCCCCATATTTCTGGAGGGAGGGCGAGGAGGGAAGTGTGCTACAGCCGGTGCAAGGAACTCCAACCCACACTCGGATGTTGAATAATATATTCAACCCAAAAGCTGTCCCAATCACTGCAGTCAAGACAAAAACAGAATCAAATCTCTCCAACCGGACACACACCTAATTTTTTTTTAAATGAAATTCTAATAGTCACCGTATCAGGTTATATTTATTTAAAGATAAATTTTCTAAAGTTGTCATTTTAATTACAACTGTTTAGGAACTTGTCTAAAATTTTATATCTATCTATTCTCATTTCATATTTGTTATACACCTATTCAAGGGTCAAGGAATTCATACAAATTTTTCATCGGACAAAAGGATCAGTAGGTCTTTGCATTTGTTTCAATTTTTTGATCAAAACTAGAAACATGTGATTAAACTAAACTAAACTATTGTAACATTCACGAGATTGACCTTCAAGGAATTTCACGGAAGTATCAGTCGACCACGTAAGGCATTCACATTTTCGTGTTCTCTGTGTTTAATTTTATTATATTCTCGAATTCCTGATTGATGTCATATTTTTTTATAGAAGATTTTTTTTTCCATTTTGGATGGTGAAATCAAGCACGGGGGACGATAAAATGTTTAAAATATTAGTTAACAATAATCAACTTGTTACTTCTAGATCAAATCTGTTGTGTGTAGTGTGTCTTTTGTTTATTTGTTGGCTGTACTACACAAACTACAAAGCAATAGAAGCTGAATATTTTGTCAATCATCCATGGGACATGTTTCTATAATGTAATCGATCCAAATTATTGCAAATAATTTCATTGAGATTGATTCTTGATTTTTATTGAGAACAAATAATGTCATTAATAAAAGTCCTACGACATACACAATCTTTAACCTAATATTACATGAATAAAATAAATTGAAAATCTTGTCCAACGATATAAAAATACATTTACTATCGGCTCTCAATTTTCATTCTTTCGCCATGAAAAAATGCACATCCTAACAGTTTTTTGATACATTTTGCAAAAAAAAATCGCATAACTATTTTTATCTAATATATTCGATTCTTAATTGTACATGTTCCAACCAAGCCTAAAATTCTTGCAAGAGGAGGTATACCCAAATGAGAGAGATACACCATCGTTAAAAAAGGAAAATTAAAGCGTAAGATGTATACTAAAAAAATAGAAAATATTATTTAGAAGTTCCACTTCCCATCCAGCACCCATAAAATTTATCTTTGATGCAGGAGCGACTTTAATGCATGCCCGAATTTTATAAGTATTCATGCGATTCATGCATCTCGTGGTCAACTACGTAAGATAAATTTTATAACTACAGTATTTATAAATTTATTGAGTCAAACTTATCAAGGTTTGAGTAGTGTGAGATCTTCCAAAAATTATAAATTTTTTTAATAAGTATTTAACAGAATTTTCTTCAAAGATTCGAATTTAAAATTTTCTAGTTAATTAAGAGAGGCATTGTATTTCCCGGTGGTGTATTTATAAACTCAACCTTCAATTATTCTAAATCACAATACACGCCTTTCTTCTTTTCCATTCAACTAGGACTTCTTTTTCCAAAGAAAATGTCGGAACTGGTGGATGGGCCAACCGCAGATTTTTTTTTAATATTTAGAATTGAACACAATCAAACTTTATTTTATTGGAGTAGTTTTTTCAATGCCGTTTTTCGTATCCTTTATACTTAACAGAAAACTCGTTAACCTATCAAACTCCATTTGCCAAGTGTACATTTCTATATAAAGAATCAAGACTCGTTTATCACGAATAATAATTATGCAATATAAGGAATCAAGATCCGCTTGATCAAAATGCTTTTACCATTCTTTAATATGGTTAGCGTGTGGGATTTTTATTGGACATAAATACAACGACTCGTTCACTACTTAATACCATATAATAACTATAATTGTTTCTCGGGTAAATTACTTTGAGATCCTTAGCATTTGTTCATATTTTTTTTGTGACTTTCGATTTACTGAAATAATTTTTTCGTTTCTGTGTTTAATTTTATTATACTCTCGGATCCCTCGATAACATCTTAAGTCAATTTTATGTATAAAATAACTTTTGTACTCTTGAAAAAAATAAAAATTAATCAATATTATCTCTCTAATTGACTCTATCTTCCCCGGCTGTCCCTCAACCAAGATCTCGCCGGAGGGAGATAGAAGATCTGGGACGGTGACGATGGTTCTTGGAACAGTGAGGAGGAGATCGAGCGGAGGGAGGAACAAGTCCTCGATTTGACCCGAAGTTGAAGGGGAGGGAGGAGATCGAGCAACCACTCACCCGCCTCTCGAACGGTGACGACGGTTCTTCAATGCGTCTGGGCTAGATTCTTTCGCAGCCTCCCAAATGGTTGCCGGACTCGCATTGATGTTCAAGTTATAGTCTTGAAGCTATGGCCAGCGTCGTCGGAGTTGAAGCTCTGACCGGCGCCGTAGAATGATAGGAAAAAAAAGCCTAGCTCGAGGCGAGCGCTCATCGTCAAGTTCATGCGAGTCAGGCAACCATTCGGCGTACGCCTTTGGCTTGGACTATGGGGTGGACGCCCTTTTGGAGGTTGTAAGTATCATGGTCGTGGATGACCATGGGTTCGTCGGCGGTGGCCTCGAGCTTTGCCTTTCCTGTTGGGTGGAATTTGGGTCGATTGAAGATTTTTTTTTATAAGTGGTCGATTGGAGATGTTGCCAGAGAAGACAGAGAGTCGTCGGAGAACGTGTAAGGATTACCAGAGGGCTCGTAGTGGACCGTTATAGAAGAAATCTGGGAGACGATCGCGTAACTTCTTTTTCGATTCTATTGGTATAATAGTCTTTTTAGGATTAAAAATAAATATAAATTGACTGATGACGTTAGTAAAAAATTTGAAAATATAATAAAATTAAATATGAATAACGAAAAAATTATTTCTAAAAATTAAGAGGTGCGAAAATTAAGATGACAAAACCCAGGAATCTGAGACTAATTTCTTTCCGACTGCAAGTTATCACCTACTCGTCGCTCTCTAAGGTGCTTATTCTAGTGATCATCCTAATCAGTAAGTTGGGGATTCGTGGGAAGATGAATGCTCCATCCCATGTGTTCCACGCCAAGCTCTAACCCTCAAATGTATCCATACCTTTCTTAATAGAACAACCACCAACAAACACTTACATCACTAGTAACAGCATTATTATAATTTAATTAGATTTCGAATTTGAATATTTATTTTGAGAATTTTACCACTTGTTAGATGTACCATCCAATTCGGATATAAATTAGTTAGCTCATTGAATCTCGACACCACATGGTATAAAAAAACTTAATAGAACTACCACCGAAACGGCTTAAAAATTAATAGCAACTTACTATATTGGTTATTACGAATACTCTAGGAGCATTATATAACACATTGACGTTTCCCGATCCTCCAGTACATACTACAATACATTACACTAACTTTCTCTCTTAATTCCCTTGGAGGTTCTTCACAAAATGGAGGACTTGTACTTCTACCTCGCCGTTATTCTATCAGCTTTCGTCGCTTACAGGTGTTGTCCGGAAAGAAGCATAATTACCCTCCAAGCCCACGGGCCCTCCCCATCGTTGGTCATCTCCACCCCATCAAACCCCCTCTCTACCTTTACTTACAGACCATCTCCAACCGCCTCGGCCCGGTCCTGCTCTTCTGGATGGGGAAGGTCCCCGTCCTTGTGATCTCCTCCCCCGCGGCCTTCGAGGAGTGCTTCACCACGAACGACATTGTTTTCGCCGACAGGCCCAAGTCCATCACCACCGACCACCTAACCTACGACTACACCTTCATGGTCTGGGCCCCACACGGTCAGCTCTGGAAGAGCCTTCGCCGCCTCACATTCTCCGAGATCTTCTCCCAGAGGGCACTCCAGAGATCCGCCATCGTCAGGGAGGAGGAGATCCGCCACTTCGTTGGCCGGCTGCTTCGATGCACCTCCGACGGGTGCAACCCCAAGGTGGACATGCAGCGTATGTTATCGCTGCTGACATCAAACGTGATCATGAAGGTGGCGGCCGGGAAGAGGCACGTGCCTATCATCGACGAGGACACCGATGAGGAGGAGCGGCTGCTCCAGCAGTTCAAGGACCTCTTCTTCGCTATTGTGGCAATGACGCCATGCGACTTCATCCCAGTGCTGAGGCTTATTGGGTACAAGGGGATAGAGAAGAGGATCATCCGGTTGGGGGCGAACAGGGATGTGTTCTTGAACGGCTTGCTCGCCGAGATAAGGGCAAAGAGAACGGCTGCTGGGAAGGCGGCAAATAGCAAGGAGGGTGACAAGGTTAGCTCTGTGGTGGACACCATCCTCGACTTGCAGGAGACGGACCCTCAGTTTTATACCGATGAAATCGTCAAGGGTATTATAATGGTAAGCGAATACCTCCCACCGACATTTTCATTTAGAATGATGTTTTTTAAGGTAGTTGGTAACTATCAACTTCTTCAAAACCTTGATACGATGATGTTTATCGGCTATCTACTAACATTTTCATTGTAGATGATGTTTATTGCCGGAACCGAAACATCAACTGCCACGTTGGAGTGGGCGTTGACCCTCCTCATGCAGAACCCAGAGAAGATCCAAAAATTACAGGCCGAAATCGACAACGTAGTAGGAGATCAAAGATTCATCAATGAATCGGACTTGGCGAACCTTCCTTACCTCCGGGCCGTCGTGAAGGAGACGCTGAGGTTGTACCCCGCGGCCCCACTCTTGCTGCCTCACTTCTCGACTAAGGCCTGCACGATTGGAGGCTATGACATCCCCAAGGGAACCATGCTCATGGTCAATGCATGGGCCATGCACAGAGATCCCAAGCTATGGGAAGATCCCAACGGGTTCAAGCCCGAGAGGTTCGAGGATTCAACCCCTGACGGGTTCGTGCTCGTGCCGTTTGGTGTTGGGAGGAGGTCTTGCCCCGGAGCCGGAATGGGAACCAATATCGTGTCCATGGGGTTGGGAACGCTCATTCAGTGCTTTAACTGGGACAAGATCGGCATGGACGAGGATTTGAGCCACATGATTGCTGTGGCCAGTTTGTCCAGGAAGAAGCCATTGTTCGCAAGCTTTTCACCTCGCCCCAAGATGGCCACGCTCCTTTCCCAGCTCTAATAATTTCATGTCTAATAATAATTCCCAATCGATGGAGCTGTCATTTAGCCTTGTGTATGGGTTCAATGCTTGCTTGTACTTAGAAACATATTTTTGTTGTTTTGATTTATTTGACGCCATTCTCATTGAATTAGATCGTGTTACGTTTTTGTTGATTTCTAAACCGTAAAACAATAAATAGTTAGTCACTAAACTGAAAGAGGTACAAGGGAAGAATCTAGCAAGTGACTCGGCAAGAAGCAAGCTGTGTAATTTGAGTGGGTGAAAGGGAAAGAGAGGATCAAATTAAATTTCGAATCATATTAAATTTATGGTCACCCCTAGAATGAATGCCGCAAACAGACGTGCATGTTTATTTAAACTTAAAGATAGTAACTTCATTTCCCAATATGATAGACATACGAAAGAAGTTACGTGAGCTCATTTGGAAGATTTTGAGTAATATCTCCAATGTAAAAAGTCAAATATTATTTGGTATCTAATTGGTCACTCTATTCGCTTTCCTAGATTTATGCACAATGCTTCAAGCTCCACAATCTAATCCATGCTTAAAACTTGTTGGTGAGAAAACTTTGTAACAATATAAAATTTGCGAAAAATAATCGGTGTAAACAAACGTTCCACGCCAAACACTACCCATCAATTGTAAACTCGGGGGAACTTCAAGGAAACTAAACCGAATACCATGTGTTCCATGGCAAACACTATCCATCGTTGTGATTTTGATATTCTGGGTTTTCAATTTTTGGTAATAAAGTTTAGTTTTTTGTGGTTTTGATTTTCTGAGTTTCCTTTTCTGGTGGTAAATTTGTGTTATTTAATAGTTGGTGCTGAGGTTTAATAGTGGTGGAGGAAAAGAGAGATGATGAAGGAGGAGATGGAGAGGAAGAATATGAAGTGTAGAAAGAAAGAGATATTTTTTATTTTTTAGTGGGAGGGGTATTTCTAATTTTTTCAAGTGAGGGTTCGCCGGAAAAAATGGCATATTCTGGCGATAGGAACTCAGGAGTACAATAAAACAGAACACAAGGGACGGTAAAATTATTTTTTAAAATCTGGGACTCGAGGGGTAGAGTGACCATACCCCAGGAACCTGAGAATAATTATCCCTAAATAAAATACAGGTCACACCAATTGATTTGAGGTATTTACGAGATCAACGTGAAATTCATCAAAAAAAATTTGTAACAATATAAAATACTTGCGAAAAATAATCGGTGTAATGCGTTCCACACCAAGCACTACCCATCAATTGTAAACTCAGGGGAACTTCAAGGCAACTAAATTGAATAACATATGTTCCACGGCAAACACTATCCATCGTAACCAACCATCCTATCTATTTTTCATATTAATATCAGTAACCCAATACCATGCGGTTCTTTCGGGTTATATTTGGTACTGGACGTGTAAAACGCGCCAAGATTGTCTTGGAGGATAGAATAGTTCGCCTAGTTATGATATAATGATCTACCCCGTTATGTTAGAATGGTCAACTCAGTTATGATAAAATGGTTTCACGGGGACCGTACCGGATAAATCGAGACCGTTCCGGGATAAAATGGATCGGATAAAGTGGTTTACCTGGTATATGTCTAATAGTCTGCCTCATGTATATCCAATGGTCTGCCATCCAGAACTGTCCTGAATGGCCCATTTGAGGACCAAATCTGGTCTCATGCTCTTTCAGAAATTATTTTCCATGTCATCATAATTTGGTTAAATGTTACTTTCAGGTTTTTGTGTCTAACATTAAATGTCAATTTCCTCACAAAAAAATGATTTGTTACGAGGCCCATGTTGAATCTCTTGGCCCATCTTTTGTTTAAACCAAGAAGTGGTTTTTGCATCTGTTTGGCCCAGCTTCTTGCCTTACCTGAAAGTTGTATTGCGACCCAACTAGTTTTCCCGGCCCGGTTTGTGCTTCCGTAAAATTAAAATTCAGCCCAGAAGTAATAGTTTTCAGCCTAGATACTTCCTCTTGTGTATCCTTGCAACAACGGTCTAGAACTATTTTGTTACTGCTCTTGACTTCTTGGATAAGTGATTTGGTTTGGTGCAAGGTGACTACGTTTCGAAAGCGTGATACATCCGTTTCGAGGCAATTTGTTGGTGTATCTCGCTACAAAGAAAGTGTACTAATTTTTATCGCCAAGAGATTTCCTTTGATCGTCTTGTTCAAGAAATTGCACTATTAAAGTGTTATTTTGAGTGGGCCTTCTGGTCTAGCTTGTCGAAAACCTTTCATTACCAAGTGTTAAGGTACGAAACGTACAATGGTAAGGATGGCCGGATCTCCCTCCAGATTGCTTAAAACCTGCCTTAGGTACCACCTAGTGTTAGAGTATTATAAAAACCATGGATAAAATTTAATTAAGCCATACTCAAGACACCATTTGGCTTCTTTGTATAAATTATCCGGACATATGTTTAAGGCCACACACAAACAAGGAATCAAATAATTCCATCTCGCCCTCAGTCATGACCACGCCAATCTCAAGCCCGCCACTCCCATCACTCCTCTCCACAATGGAAGTATCTCCGATCCCATCTATAGACGTAAACTCCATCTTGACGGGTTTTCCCCACCCGAAGTCTATCTGGTAAACTTCAAGTCGGGGCGAACCCGCGACTCCGAAATGAACTTCTCCTCTACGAGGCGGGCTGGGAGGGGGAAGGCGATCGATGAACACTTGATAAAGTTCAAGTCGGGCCCATGCTTTCAGGAACAAGGAAACGCTCTTCCCATCGAGAACTGCATGGTGAATGCTGAATCCGATTGCCAAGCCGTGGTTAGGGAATAATGTCAGCTGGACGGATACAATGGCTGATTCTGTGTCTGTCGCGTGCAACTCGGGCACACAGAAACGGGACTCAGTAGCCTTGCATGGTTTGTTTCCAGCGTGGTGGATAAAGGACTCCGGGTTATTGGATTCTGCGATCGTGAGCAAAACAGAATCGTTTGGTTTGTAGATGACGGAGGGTATTAGATCGTGCGAAGGCCACGTGAGGCGGCCGGCCAGAGGGGAGAAGTGGGTGAGGGTGAGGGAGAGGGAGTATTTGAGGCATGGCACGATGACCGAATTCAAATGCGTTGCGGTTGGATCGATAAGTTGGTAGAAGAAGAGCATCTCTAAGGTTGGGTTCTTGAGAAACACGGCATCAAAATATGTGATGGGCATGGAGAACTCGGGCACTTTGGAAGCCGCGGTGATCCAGCAGACGTCGAGAATAGCCACAGCGTCGATCTTCTGCGTTGACGATCCCATTAGTAATGTGCCTAGGAAGGAGAAGGGCTGGGTTTTTTTTTCTATGAAAGGTAAATGGTAGAAGGGCTGGGTGTGTATTTCTATGTGGACGATTCGAAGGTTGAATGTAATTATAATATAAATCCTGAAGTTTTAAGTAAATGCTTGGCGTTGAACACATGGGATTGAAGGGTTTTAAGTAACTTCTGTAACAAGAAGAGAGAGCCTAGGGTTACATATTGCTCCTGAAAAGGTAATGTTCTTTATAGGGTGGTAACTACTAGCCTTTTCTACTCTATAAAACGAATAGCCTTTCCATGACATGACCATTTGCCCCACATATTACCATCATATCCAGAATATGTCTAAATCAAACTCTTAATTACCACCGAAAATGTTATCATCCACATGTGCAACAATAGTGTTAGGAGCTTCGAACATGAACACTATTTTTTGGTCAAGCGTGGAACACATGGTAACTTAGCGTATATGGGATGATAACCAATGTTCAAATGCATGTATAAGATTTATGTTTTGGTTGGAATTAAGAGTTCGATTTAGACGTTACATTTTTCGCAACAGACAAACAAGTTGATGGAAAGTTGGAATAAATGTTATGATTGTCGATATAGAATTCTACCAACTTGGTATTCATTTTGTGAACTAATCGGCAATATAAGACCACAGCCAACGGTGAACATGGCCAACCGGTCGTAGCTAGAGGATGAACCTGAAAAATTTTATTAAAAAATCAAAAATTAAACAATGGCAGCGAGCGACTCGGCTGGCCAACCTTGAATTTGACTTCAATGACCACCATTTGCATCAAACTTCCAAAGGCTATCTCTTCTCCATGGAATATCACAAATTTTCAACTTCCAAAGGTCATTATTTTCTCTATGGAATATCACCAAGTACCACATACATGGAGAGACACCTTTCTTTCCTCTCTTTCTTCTTTGAAGTTCAAAATTGGTTAACCATTTGTGTTGGACATCATCGTGATTAATTAATTTCTTCAAAGAACATAGATCTATAGCCATTTTGCAAATAAATTTGTGTGTTGGAGCCACCATTTAATGACGGGTTAACTAGTAGTTAAGCTAACAGGTTTTGAAGCAATGTCATAAAATGAACATAACAGGTCGTTGTTGTTTCGGTTTTTCTTTACCTCACCGCTAAGCAGGATTTTTTAAATCTTATTTCAAATTTGAATTTAGAAAATGACAATATGCAACAGTGTCAAAATTTGTGGGAAATTTATTTCATCTTTTGAATGAGATACCATTTTGATGCATATTTTCAATCATTCGGTAGATATTTACTGCTACATATTTAGTTCTCAGTCATTTTTCCTATTTTGCAAAGGTTATTACCTCCTTTTCTACTATAAATTGTTGAAAACTTGGCCGAAATATTAAAGTTGAATTAATATATTCTTAACTCCTAAAACTTCTACGGTCTCCGTTTAGGACTTCTTCTCATACATCAACAAAGCAACTAGTGACACAATAACGCAGCTGTTTGAACTGCTCTTTCTATCGAGAACGGTTTGGTGGAAGCTAAACCCCATCGTGATACTGTGATTGGGGAATAAAATCATCTGGAGAGATATAACGGCTGCTTCCGACCCGTTCGTTTGCAACTCGGCACGATGCAACTTCTCCTTCCAACTATCTTTTAAAGAGTTATGGAGTTTAAGTGGTACTAATTTTTGACCAATTTTTTCTAACGAATTTTACTGTGGTATAATTTTAACAAACTTTACGGTCCCAATCTTGAAAGAGGGATTTAACACTACTGAATAAACTCAATTTCCAAAAAAATTCTTGACCAATTTGACCATTTCAAAAGTGTTTGAAAGATAGCAGTGAAAAGTTGTTGCATTTCCCAAAATGTTTATCCTTCAAAAACATTTCCTCTGTAAGAATGCAGAACCCATGATAATCCTACCTAATCTAGGAAACTGAATTTTTCTTTATAAAAGAGAAACTGACCTCAACACCAATCATGAAGTAGACCAAACAAAATAATAGGGAAAGGATGTAGAAAGTTAGTAGAGTTTATTTTATTTTTTAAACATCGACGACTTTTTATTTTAGGTAAAGAATGAGAGAGAAAATAATAGAGTGAGCAAATTTTTAAGGCCATAGGTTTGTTCTAAGAAGTAATAAGTCTATGTTAAGTATTTTAAGGCCATAGGTTTGTTCTAAGAAGTAGTTCTCAGATTTGGCAGTATCTACGACTTAGGACTATCTGACTTATGGGCTAACTTGGATAGAGTTATTTTTTAGGCAGCGAGTTTAGCTACCTTAGTTATCCATTTAGGCTTTTGGTAGTTTTCTAATTTTTTGTAGTAGGTTTCTCCCTTCTTACTCCTTCATCTTGTTTCTCACCACTATCTGTAGCTTTTTTTTACCAATTATTAAATTTTCTTTTTCCGCTAAAAAAATATTTTACAAGAACATTGATCCTAAATCACTTTACTATACCTGCCCTTAATTAATTAACAGTTAACTATTCAATTAGCAGTTACCAGTTAAAATAAGACTCGTTTATTAATTATGCAAAATAAAAATAATGATTTGCTTGACAGATGAAGTTACCAAAATTGATCATCTTCCTGAAGGAGTTGGGCCTGCAGTTCAACTTTTCCAAGCGATTTAACACCGTATTAAAGTCACCAGCAATTAGGAAAGGAACCGACAGGGAAGATTTATATTGCAGAATAGAGTTCCAGACGGCGTCCTGAGCCGACGAAGACTGAGGCCCGTATACTATCATAATGCAACAGTCAAAATCAAAGTCCAGGAGGGAACCAGAAAAAGCTATCCAGTTAGAAGTCTTGTGGATTGCTGAGCAGCCAAAAAAACTTTTATTCCAGATGCATGTAATCCCCCGTGAAGCACCAATGGAGGGAATGGAATCCCACCCGAAGGGTTCGTTCCTCCACATGGATTTAGCCCAAAGTTAAGAGGGAGATTGCTTCTTAGTTTCCTGTAACATAAAAAAACCAATGTTAGAAGATCTAACCATCTTCTGAATAGCCCGTCTCCTGGAAGATTTGTTGGCTCCTCGAACATTCCATGACGTGAGAATCATTGCGGGTTGGAGTTGTGAAGAAGAACACATCGCGCAGTGTCCTTGAACTTAGACAGGATTATAGAAGTTTCACCCTGAAAGTCAACACCCAGATCACAAATTACCGACCAAGCCTCTTTAGCGTCTTCCTCTAACGCAGCATCTGAGGGCTTGGAGATAGCATCCCCCAGGTTTAGAAAGGGGATAGCTTTTGGAGGACTCTGATGTTTGATAACCACAGTTTTTTAGCTGAGAAAGCTTGAGCCTTTTGACTTGGTTTTTTCAGATGGGACGAGACTCTAGTTGGTAACAAACTAGATACAGATGCAGTCTGAGTGCCCCTCTTTCCAGTGTTTTTCTTTAGATGATAGGGACTGATATTGGCAAAAAAAGTAGAGGGGGATTCCTCTCTCTCCACGTGGGAGGGTTGCTTCCTGAGACGAGGCAAGTTGAAAGTTAAACTTGATTTGTATTTGTACTTGTCTAGAATTATCTAGAAATTACATGTGTGATATGTAACTAGGAGAAAATTCTAGAGTTAGTAGTAGATAGAATTATCTAGAGTCTTCTTGGTTGTATTAGAAGTCAAAAGAATTATCTAGATAAGTGTAGGATTAAAATTTCTAGAAAAGTCTAGGATGTGATGTAGTTGGATGTAGAAATTTTTCTCTAGAAAAATCTAGAGTTTGTTGTGTCGGTTTAAACTCCCTATAAATAGGGAAGTGGTGTTAGCATTTAGGATTGTAATTGAGAGAGTGACAAAAAGTGAGGTCGTGAGTCGTAATCCCCTGTAGTTTAACCAAAACTTTAGTAATAAAATCTGTTCCTATTTCCTTCCAGAGAGTTACGAGAGTAATCTTTTAGCCTTAATCTCAAATCCATTTCTAACAAACTGGTATCAGAGCTTGGTCCTAATGGCTAGCGACATGTTCTCGTTTTAAGTTCCTAGACTCACCAAAGACAACTATGACAATTGGTCCATCCAAATGAAGGCATTGCTCGGCTCTCAAGATGCGTGGGAGATCGTAGAGAAAGGCTATGTCGAACCAGAGGATGAAGCGGCACTTTCGCAAAACCAAAAGGAAGTGCTACGTGGCTTGAGAAAGAGAGACAAGATGGCTCTCTACCTCATCTATTAAGACATGGATGAGTCATCGTTTGAGAAGATATCGAGGGCCGCTACCGCGAAGCAAGCATGGGAGATCTTGCAAAATTCCTTCAAAGGAGTGGATAAAGTGAAGAAGGTTCGATTACAAACTCTAAGAGGTGAGTTCGAATCTCTCTCTATGAAAGAGTCCGAATCAATATCGGATTACTTTTCAAGAGTTTTGGTTGTCGTCAATCAATTGAGAAGAAATGGTGAAGTCTTGGACGATAGTCGTGTGATCGAGAAAATATTACTTTCGCTTGTTCCAAAATTTGACTATATTGTCATCGTAATTGAAGAGTCTAAAGACCTTGAATTTATGACCGTGGACGAGCTCATGGGATCCTTGCAAGCCCATGAAGAAAGACAGACAAAAAGAAAGCAAGATGGGGCTTTAGAACAAGTCCTACAAGCTAAGCTCACTTTAAAAGAAAGAGGAGAAAACTCTAGTAGTAACACTAGAGGAAGAGGACGCGGTTATTATAGGGGAAAAGGAAGAGGCAAGCCGGATGACGATGATCAAAGGAGTCAGAGGTCAAGCTCCACACGAGGACGTGGTAGAGGAAATTATTCATCGCGCAACTATAGGCCAAGGTATGACAAATCTCAAATTGAATGCTATAATTATCATAAGCTTGGTCATTATGCTTCGGAATGTCGACTTTCTTCTAACAAAGTTGGCGAGAAAGCCAACTATGTTAGTAAAGAAAATCAAGATGACCAGACCTTGGTAGTGGCTCATAAAGGAGGTGACTATGATGAAAATTGCACATGGGTGCTTGATACGGGAGCGAGCAACCATATGTACGGTATGAAGGAGAAGTTTGTGGAGCTTGATGAATCAGTTTCTGGTAACATGACATTTGAGAATGGCGTGAAAACTCCGGTAAGTGGTCTTGGCAAAATCTTAATCCGATTAAAAAATGGAAATCATCAATTTATTTCCAATGTTTATTACGTCCCTAATATTAAAATGAATATATTAAGTATGGGACAACTCTTAGAAAAAGGCTATAAGATGAATATGGAGGACCTTAGCCTTTTTATAAGAGATAATAGAGAAAAATTAATTGCCAAAGTGCCAATGATGAAAAATAGAATGTTCTATTTGAACATTCAAAATGACGTTGCGAGATGTCTGGCTGCTTGCGTGAAAGACTTGTCATGGCTTTGGCATCTCAGGTTTGGACACCTTAATTTTAGAGGATTAAAGTTATTGTTCAAACAAAAGATGGTTAAAAGTTTGCCAAGAATCAACCACCCGGATTAGTTTTGTGGAGGATGTTTACTTGGGAAATACTTTAGAAAAATTTTTCCTAAGAAAATATTGACGAGAGCCACAAAGCTACTGCAGTTGGTTCACACAGATGTTTGTGGACATATAAAGCCAAGTTCCTATGGAGGAAATAACTATTTTCTCATATTCGTCGATGATTTTAGTAGAAAAACTTGGGTTTATTTCTTGAAACAAAAATCAGAGGTCTTCTCCAATTTCAAGAAATTTAAAACCCTTGTGGAGAAAGAAAGCGACTTTAAAATTATGGCTATGAGATCAGACCGAGGAGGCGAGTTTACTTCAAAAGAGTTCGAGGCCTACTGTGAAGATAATGGAATACGTCACCCTCTTACAGTTCCATATACGCCACAACAAAATGGAGTTGCTGAAAGGAGAAATATGACAATCCTCAACATGGCCCGGAGCATGCTGAAGACCAAGAGAGTGCCCAAGGAGTTCTGGGCAGAAGCAGTTGATTGTTTGGTTTATCTGATAAATCGATGTCCTACAAGGAGTGTATGGAATATGACTCCTTTGGAAGCTTGGAGTGGAGTAAAACCTAGCATCTCACATTTGCGAGTATTCGGAAGTATTGCATATGCTCATATGCCGAGTCAAATGAGATCGAAGCTGGATGACAGAAGTGCCAAGTATATATTCATCGGTTATGATGCTCGATCTAAGGGATACAAGTTGTATGATCCGATCAACCGTAAGGTTGTTATAAGCAGAGATGTGGAGTTCGATGAAGAAGGCACCTGGAATTTTGGTGTTCAAAAAAAGAATTATAATTTTCTTCCTATCATAGAAGAAGAAGAATCACTAGAACCAGTTGCTCCAGCTTCTTCACCACCTCTATCACCTCCACCAGAGCATCATGATTCGTCATCATCGGATGAAAGTTCAAGCGAGAGGCCTTTACGGATGAGGAGTTTAAATGATATCTACAGAGACAATGTATCTCTCTTTTGTCTCTTTGCAGACAGTGATCCAATAGATTTCGAAGAAGCTGTGGAAAGTGAAAGATGGAGAAAGGCGATGGATGAAGAAATCAAAGCAATAGAAAAGAATAATACCTGGGAGCTCGCAATACTTCCGAAGGGACAAAGAGCAATTGGAGTAAAGTGGGTGTATAAAGCTAAGAAAAATACCAAAGGAGAAGTCGAAAGATACAAAGCAAGTTTGGTTGTAAAAGGCTACAACCAAAGAGAAGGCATCGACTATGATGAGGTATTTCCTCCTGTTGCTCGTCTTGAAATTATTAGATTAATTATTTCTCTAGCTGCTCAAAATAGATGGAAAGTCCATCAAATGGACGTCAAGTCTGCATTTTTAAATGGGCATCTTGAAGAGACGGTGTATGTCGAGCAGCCGCCAGGGTATGAAGTCAAAGGTCATGGAGATAAAGTTCTAAAGTTGAAAAAGACTTTATATGGCCTAAAACAAGCACCGAGGGCGTGGTACAGTAGAATCGATAAGTACTTCCAAGAAAATGGTTTCAGTAAATGTCCGCATGAACATGCTCTTTATGTGAAGATGAACGAAAATGGAGATAAGTTGATCGTCTGCCTATACGCGGATGATTTGATCTTCACCGGCAATAAGCCAACAATGTTCGAAGAATTCAAGAAAGCGATGACGAGAGAATTTGAGATGACGGATATCGGTCTCATGTCATACTATCTTGGGCTCGAAGTGAAATAACAGAAAAATGGGATATTCATATCTCAAGAAGGATATGCAAGAGAAATCCTCAAGATATTTAAAATGGATAAATGCAATCCAACAGTGACTCCCATGGAATGTGGAATCAAGCTATCAAAGACTGACGGAGGCGAGAAAGTCAATCCAACTCTTTACAAGAGTCTCATTGGAAGTTTAAGGTACTTAACTTGTACAAGGCCAGATATACTCTATGGAGTTGGACTCGTCAGTCGCTATATGGAAGCACCTACAACTGCTCACATGAAGGTTGCCAAGAAAATTATGCGCTATATAAAAGGTACACTTGATTTCAGTCTATTTTACTCGTCATCGGAAAAGTACAAACTTGTTGGATATAATGATAGCGATTGGGCCAGAGACCTGGATGAAAGAAAGAGTACTACCGGATTCATATTTTTCCTCGGAGATATGGGCTTCACCTGGAGTTCGAAGAAGCAACCAATTATTACACTTTCCTCCTGCGAAGCTGAGTATGTTGTAGCCGCATCGTGTGTCTGTCACGTGGTATGGTTAAGGAGTTTGATAAAGGAGCTAAAAATAGAGCCAGAAGAACCGACTACAATATATGTGGACAATAAGTCGGCAATTGCTTTAGCAAAGAATCCGGTATTTCACGACCGCAGCAAACATATTGACATAAGGTACCATTTTATCAGAGAATGCATATCGAGAAAAAGGTACAATTGAAATACACGAAAACTCAAGATCAAGTTGCAGATATATTCACAAAGCCACTAAAGCATCAAGTCTTCGTTAAGATGCGAGAAGTACTCGAACTTATTAGCAAATCAAGTTTAAGGAGGGATGTTGAAAGTTAAACTTGATTTGATATGTAACTAGGAGAAAATTCTAGAGTTAGTAGTAGATAGAATTATCTAGAGTCTTCTTGGTTGTATTAGAAGTCAAAAGAATTATCTAGATAAGTGTAGGATTAAAATTTCTAGAAAAGTCTAGGATGTGATGTAGTTGGATGTAGAAATTTTTCTCTAGAAAAATCTAGAGTTTGTTGTGTCGGTTTAAACTCCCTATAAATAGGGAAGTGGTGTTAGCCTTTAGGATTGTAATTGAGAGAGTGACAAAAAGTGAGGTCGTGAGTCGTAATCCCCTGTAGCTTGTAAACCAAAACTTTAGTAATAAAATCTGTTCCTATTTCCTTCCGGAGAGTTACGAGAGTAATCTTTTAGCCTCAATCTCAAATCCATTTCTAACAAGGCAAAGGGGAAGGATTTTCTCTCTCCACGTGGGAATGAGCCTGATTGAAAAGAGATTTAGGAGAGGAGAGAGAGTCCACCAACTCATCACTGTTCCCAAAAGAACGCACAGGAGGGGGCTGGTATACAATTAGGGCAACATGGTTCCCAGCAGGATTTGGTAGTGATTCAGGAATTTGGGAGAAAGGACTTTTTGGAACCACCTGCGAATCAGCCTGACCTCGAGAATCTAGAGGCCTGACCCAAGCCAAGCTAGTGGCCTCGTCTAAGTGGCTATGTCTGGCGTAATTATTGTGAAAAAAGGCAGAGCCTCCAAAAGCAGCACCAGCACTGGAGAAGCCAACATCACCAGAATCTAGGGCCTCAAAAACCCTAATAACACGATAGAAACCATTGATGCGTACCCCAAGGGACTTGTGGATGAATTCCGAAGAAAGAGAGGAGATTTGGATCATGCAACATCAAGCTTTCTTCTGCTCTTAGTAAGATCATGAATCATGATAAGATTCCCAAGTTTGGAAGCGATCTAGTCGAAAAAGTCATCAGACCAAGCATTAAGAGGAACACCCCATAGTTTGAACCAAACACAACGACTTTCACAAGAAAAATCAAGTGACTATGAGGATAAAGCTTTGAAAAGAGGAAGAAGACTGACAGACCAATGTAGCATCGCATCCGAAGAGATAAAGGAGATGAAAACTGAGTCCCCTCCGAACATACGAACTTGGAAATCGTGAACTCCGACATTGGTAATGTGATACCCCGTAAATGATATGTACTATCTGAAATGCTTAAGTGATTTGATTTAGCTATCTATATTAACAAGGTGCACCTTCTTTTCTGGCACACATCTTGAGAGAACTCCAAGGTTAAATATATTTGGCCGGGAGTAGGATCAGGATGGCCTCTTGGGAATTTTTTGGGATGCGTGAGAGTAAGGACAAAGCACGCTAGAAAAGACCTGTGTTGGTCTGTGGAGATAGTCGGTCGAATCACGGGGCATTTATATTTGGTATCAGAGCATCACCTCGGCTAGTACGTTGTGGTTCGGGGATCGAACGCACAAGAAGACGAGGGATTCTGGGACTGACTGATTCTGGAGGGGTGAATATGATACCCCGTAAATGATATGTACTATCTGAAACGCTTAAGTGATTTGATTTGGCTATCCATATTAACAAGGTGCACCTTCTTTTCTGGCACACATCTTGAGAGAACTCCAAGGTTAAACGTGTTTGGCCGGGAGTAGGATCAGGATGGGTAACCTTCTAGGAAGTTTTTTGGGATGCATGCGAGTAAGGACAAAGCACGCAAGAAAAGACCCGTGTTGGTCTGTGGACAGTCGGTCAAATCACGGGGCATTTATATTTGGTATCAGAGCGACCTCGGCTTGTATGGTGTGGTTCGGAGATCGAACGCACCTGCAACCGAGGGATTCTGGGACTGTCTGTATCTGACGTGACGAGGACGTCTCGTATTTAAGGAGGGGTCAATGTGATACCTCGTAAATGATATGTACTAACTGAAATGCTTAAGTGATTTGATTTGGCTATCCATATCAACAAGGTGCACGTTCTTTTCTGGCGCACATCCTGAGAGAACTTCAAGGTTAAACGCGTTTGGCCAAGAGTAGGATCAGGATGGGTGACCTCCATGGAATTTTTTGGGATGCGTGCGAGTGAGGACAAAAATACGCTGAAAAAGACCCGTGTTGGTCTGTGGAGACAGTCGGTCAGATCACGGGGCGTTGCAGGTATTCATCGTGAATGGAACATAACTGCTTCGCGTCATGAATGTGGCCCACGAGGCTTCGAAGCAACCAGTCATCTGAACTAGCCGCATATGTAGAAAAACCTAAGGACAACGGTGGGAGGGGGAGATCAACACAGATCTGCTTGCCCTTGCCCTTGCCCTTGTCCTTGTCCAGGGAAGGCTAAGGAGGAAGGTCCTTCTTGACCCAGATTCTCTTAAACTCCTTGTTCCGACTTGCCGAACTCTGTGGCAGAGATGCAGTCCTAATTTTCCACGAGAACTTAGCCAGAGAGACGGAGAGACGTTTACCACCGGCAAGTAAGCCATGAAGCGAGGAGATGACTCGGTCGGCATCGACTCTAGAATCAACCCGGATAAAAAAATAATCGAGTGCGCCTCCGGGAGAGCTTTGAGGGGATAAAAGAGTCTGAAACCCGACAGTATCTAGAGAACCATCGGTATAGATCTAGAGCCTTCCAGCTGAAAGGAACATTATCGACAAAGATAGAGGTAGGAGGCCCCGGGGAATCTAAAGGGTGGCACATCGTGCCTTGGTTCCACCAGCCAATGCCTCCACTTTTACATGCACTCCTATATAATACATATCATGGACAAAACATGAGTTGACTCTCGTCACATGCACTCCTATAATATATACACATACACATATATTTACATATATACACATACACATACACATACACATATACTGATAGATACACATACACATACACATATACAAATACAGATATACATACACATATACACATACACATACACCTACACATACATTTACATATATACACATACATATATATATACATATGCATATACATATATACATATATATGATTTCCAGTTTTGTCTTTTTCTGTAGGAAAATGACCTAGAGATCATGTATTTTAACATTGGGATCATGCTGCCTCCGATTTTGCTGTAATATCTCCTTTCACAACAATGGGACCACGCTGCCTCAAATTTTGCTTTTCCTGTGTTATGAGTACACTTCAAATTTTCACGGTTCACCTGAAACCTTATAACCACTAGCTTTGAATGTTTGATCACCAGGAGAGTTTCTTTCTTTTTATCATTCGTCGTTTATTTGCAGGATCATGACTCCTTCTCTCTTTGCTTAAACTAGCACGCCAAGCAAATTTTCAAGTACTTTTTTTTAACGTCTAAGTCATATTGTAGTTGTTGGTGAGTAGCGCTTCCCTAGTTGCGGAAGCAACAACTCTCCTTCCAAATCTAAATTAGTTGACCTTTTAATTGGAGATATTTTGATATGTATAGACATGTTAACAGAACACAAAAGTACTATGATTTCTTCTATTGTATCGGATTATGTTAGTTAAACATAATCACAAATTCAAGCATTTGTATATCGGACAATAGAGTAATATTTTCTTGGGTAAAAACCTCTTTTGCTTGACTGTCGAGATGATTAAAATAGTCTTCCCAAAATTGAATCATTTTTATGCGGAGGAGAGACGCTTAATCCACCGAGTCTCCAAACTTGATGATCGGACGTATTCGATGGATAAAAAGCCTTAATCTTCGTTCCTCCTTGATCTCTACGAGCTTCAAATTTGAACATGTCAGAGAAGTGGGTCCCACACCGCCTTCACTTTAAGGAGCACGCTGAAAGCCCTACTTTTGGTTCCGCCGCTTGTTATTTAAGGTTATCATCAACCTGCTTTGATACCATATTTGAAATCTTCATATCCAACTCAAAAACCCGAATACAATGGATTGGTGAATTTTTCACACTTATAAATTTACTCTACTCTCGTTCTAAGAGACGTGAGATTCTACAAATTCTCATTAATGCATGTATGCCAGTTTGTTAGACCCGAATGGTTTTAAGAATTTTTATTTCACTCCGTGGCACAGACTTAATTGATGATGCTTTTTTTGAAAAAAAATGGAACTAATTAATGATGCTGACGCGAGAGAAAACGTCAAAGCAAATACTTTTTCTCAAGGAGGAGAGCATGAAACTTTAATAATTAATTTTCTTCGGAGTCAGAAATAGAAAGCACAAAATCCACTTTTTGTTTCCCTTTTCCTCTTTTCTTATTGCATAATACATCCAGCTATCCTTACACGGAAACTATTTTATTTTAAAATAAATAAATAAACTTCAGCCTCTATTTTCTCTCTCCTCTATTTTCTTCTCCGGTGGAACTAGGACCCGCGTAAAATAAAAACAACGGAGGGAGAGACTATAAATGATCATCCGAAACCTTCAAAGATCGGAACTTTAGATTGGAGAAAGCAAGGAATAGGGATCAGCTTCATCTGGGTTCAAGTGGGTCCCCCTCTTTTTATTCCTTTTTTAAAATTAATTATTTTTAATTTCCTCCTCCTCCTCCTGGTTACGCAGAAGCTAGATTGTCAACTATTAATTACCCTTCACAGATTTGATTCTGCACGTGGAAGGAGTCTCTTGGGAGCTGGAAAGATCTCTGATTCCGATGTCAACCCCCTTCCCTTTGTGGGTCAACGATCATGGCTCTTCAAGGTACCTGTTTTTTTTTTAAGAAAAAGAAACGATTTTTAAATTGTTCTGTCTGTTTCCGTAGGTGGGTTTTGTTGATTTTGCTGAAAAGGGAGGTTCTTGGTATATATTCTTGATAGATATTAGCGAATTGGATATTGAATTTTCGTTTTTTTTCCTTGAATTGGTCTCTGCATGGATTGATATGATTTGGTTTTGAGAATTGAATCCATTTGCTGCTTGTAGGTGGCTTTAGCTGTGGCGGAGGCAATCGTTGGAAACAGAAGGCCAGAAAGTGTGTCTTGATTTTCCTTGACGAGGGTTTAGATTGAGATACTTGGTGGAGCTAGATTTCGGGTTTCGGAATAGACAACCAAAGTGATTGGAGCAGTTGAGAGTTTCTGCATGTGATGGTGATTTGAGGTGGCAAATGAGTGTAGCATAATGAGTAGGGTTGCGAGTGGTAGATGGATTCTTCGGACAAGCCATTCTCCGAGCTGTTTGGGTTTGTGAAATCCTGGATCCCTTGGCGGTCTGAGCCACCTGGGGTCTCGAGGGATTTTTGGATGCCTGATCAGAGTTGTAGGGTATGTTACGAATGTGATTCACAGTTCACAGTTTTTAACCGTAGACATCACTGTCGTCTATGTGGTCGAGTTTTCTGTGCCAAGTGTACTAGCAATTCAGTCCCTGTTCCGTCGGGTCTATCAGGCTCTGTACATGAGGAGTGGGAGAGAATTCGGGTGTGTAACTATTGTTTTAAGCAATGGCAGCAGGGAGTAGCTTCTTTTGATAATGGAATCCAGGTTCCCAGCATTGACCTTATTAACTCACCCTCTGTGGCAAGTTTCGCCAGCTCTAGATCTAACAGCACTATCAACAGCAGCAACTTCACTATTGGGCCGGTGCCTTATTCGGCAGGGCCCTATCAGCGAGCTGAGCGAAGTCCTTCTGGTCCTAGCACACAGCTTACTGAAGAGATGGAAATTGGTGCAGATAAGCAAGAGGAACGAGTGTCAGCAAGAAGCAGAGTTGCAGATGTCAATTATCAATATGCTAGTCACTATGCATTTGCTATGAACAGGTATTTTTTGCCAGTAGTACTATAGAGGTCCTCCTTGCTTTCAAACTTTATAAGATGTATAGGAAGACACGACAGAACATTCTTGTTGATGCTCGACCAGTATACCATTTGTTATTGCCACCGGCTATGAGTTATTTCCATTTGCAAGGATTACATCCTGCTTTCTGTTTAGCATCTGCTTCTGTGCAGGCAACTTCCCGCCTGTAATGAGTTGATGGGGTCATTTATCAACTCTTACTTATTTTCTGCTTCTTTTTCCTTGGCTTCTAGGAGTGATGATGATGAAGATGGATACAGTATTTACCGATCTGATTCCGAAACAGTACATTTTCCCCAAGGGAACAATTCTTATCGTCAATTTGATAATATAAACAACGACGGATTGCATAAATCTCATCTTGATGGAGAAACAG
Source organism: Hypericum androsaemum (assembly GCA_963995505.1). Taxonomy (NCBI): domain Eukaryota; kingdom Viridiplantae; phylum Streptophyta; class Magnoliopsida; order Malpighiales; family Hypericaceae; genus Hypericum; species Hypericum androsaemum. The sequence goes on from OZ023189.1 coordinate 10,384,136, forward strand.
CGGATTTAAAAAGTTTGAGCAGCTCTCCAGTAAATCAAAGCTTTGGCTTTCAGGGTTTGGAAGAAATTGGGCATGTCGGGGACAAAGATGACAGAGATATGGACGGCGAAGGAGAAGTGCTTACCTCTATGTATCCTGGGGCAGATGTTGATTCTGAACCTGTAGACTTCGAGAACAATGCAGTGCTTTGGCTTCCCCCTGAACCAGAAGATGAGGAAGATGAGAAAGAAGGGGGTTTGTTTGATGACGATGATGACGACGATGGAAATGGTGCTGGAGAATGGGGATGCCTGCGGTCCTCAAGTAGCTTTGGCAGTGGAGAATTTCGTAATCGGGATAAGTCAACTGAGGAACACAAGAAGGTCATGAAGAATGTAGTTGATGGGCATTTTAGGGCTTTGGTGTCTCAGTTGCTACAGGTTGAAAATGTCCCTATAGTTGATGAAGATAGTCAAGAGAGTTGGCTGGAGATCATTACATCCTTGTCATGGGAAGCGGCAACGTTACTGAAACCAGATACAAGCTTGGGTGGAGGAATGGATCCTGGTGGTTATGTTAAAGTAAAATGTGTTGCCTGTGGACGCCGTAGTGACAGGTACGTTTTGCGGGAGTATAGATTATGGCTTGACATTGAAAGCTCTTAACCATCCTTAACAAGTAGTTAGAATAGACTGCCATGGAGATGCACCACGACATGGTATATAATTGCTTTTGGCATCTGCGTCTAGTAGAAAAATCAGCTTCAATTATCATTGCTGGCATAAGTTACTTTGTTTGCCAATTGTCACGTATTCTAAGGAAAAATTTAAGTGATCTTTAAAAGATCCCCCCCGATGGGATTTGCTTTTCCCAGTAGATTCTCTTCCGTGTTAACCTATATCGAGACAGAAGGCTATTGAAAGTTGCACTGTTTATGTAGCTGCACTTCTAAGATCTCTCTTTTGTTTGTTATGGTTTTCTTTTAATTCAGCATGGTGGTTAAAGGAGTTGTCTGCAAAAAGAATGTAGCTCATCGCCGAATGATCTCCAAGATTGAAAAACCACGTTTACTGATTCTAGGAGGGGCCCTCGAGTACCAGCGAGTCACTAACCATTTGTCAAGTCTTGACACTCTGTTGCAGCAGGTTGGATTACCCTCCATCTCCAGCTCTTTGTGCTTACTTTTTTATTGTTCTAGTTCATGCAGAATTTCTTCAGTTAGCTTTTCTTTTGTTTCTCTCACTTACGGGGTCTGTACTGTCACGCAGGAAATGGATCATTTGAAGATGGCGGTGGCAAAAATAGATGCACACCACCCAAACATCCTTTTAGTGGAGAAATCTGTTTCACGGTTTGCACAGGATTACCTTCATGCCAAGGATATATCTCTGGTTCTCAACATCAAGAGACCACTTTTAGAACGCATAGCCCGCTGCTCTGGTGCTCAAATAATCCCTTCGATAGATCATCTTTCTTCCCCGAAGTTGGGCTACTGTGAGAAATTTCACGTGGATAAATTTTTGGAAGATCTTGGTTCTGCTGGTCAGGGTGGGAAGAAGTTGACAAAGACACTGATGTACTTTGAAGGATGTCCAAAGCCATTTGGATTCACTGTAAGTTACCAAACGAGCTGATTTTGAAGTAAGGATATGGCATTTTATTTTGTTTTATTTTTCAGGGCTGTTTCATATCAGCTTCTGGAACTTGCTCCTATTTCAGATTCTGCTTAGAGGAGCCAACGGGGATGAGTTGAAAAAAGTGAAACATGTGGTCCAATATGGAGTTTTTGCAGCCTATCACTTGGCCTTGGAGACTTCCTTTCTTGCTGATGAAGGAGCGTCTTTGCCAGAACTTCCGCTGAACTCTCCAATAACTGTGGCCCTTCCTGATAAATCATCAAGTATTGAAAGATCCATATCTACTGTGCTGGGATTTGTTGTGCCAGGCAACGAGAAGTGTCAAGGACTTCTTGGTGAATCTCGAAGATCCAATAGCGTCCCTTCGACTTGTCTGACATCAGCAATATCTTCTGTTGACAATGTTGGAATTGAGCAAATGAATCCTAGTTCCAGATCTCAATCACTAGAATCCAGTTCTTGCAACAACGCAGCTGTTTTTCTGTCTGATATTTGCTCCAAACAAACACTTCTTTCATATCCTAACTTTTCAGGGGATGACAGAAGGGGGTCCGAAGGTTTTACTGATCCAGGAACTTTGTTAACTCAAAATGGTTCTGCGTCTATTAGTGATAAATTCACTGGGGATAATTCCGGTAATATGGATGACTTTGCGGCAATTTGTTTCGGAGCTGACACTGTTCTAGAATCTTCTCAACGAGATGGTAATAGCAACAATGATGAGGCTGCCCATCTAAAAGAAGAGTTTCCTCCATCGCCTTCAGATCATCAGAGCATTCTGGTTTCTCTATCCTCCCGCTGTGTGTGGAAAGGGACTGTTTGTGAACGGTCTCATCTTTTCCGTATCAAATACTACGGGAGCTTTGACAAACCTTTGGGCCGGTTTCTGCGGGACCATTTATTTGATCTGGTAAGTTGATCTCGGCATTCTTTTAACTGCTGTTTATACTCTGGATGAATCTAACGTCTAGACTATTAATTTCTTGTCAGAGTTACATGTGTCGTTCTTGTGAGATGCCATCGGAAGCCCATGTTCACTGCTATACCCATCGCCAAGGCACCCTTACTATATCTGTTAAGAAGCTTCCTGAAATACTACTACCTGGTGAAAAGGATGGAAAGATTTGGATGTGGCACAGATGTTTGAAGTGTCCTCGGACCAATAATTTTCCTCCATCAACTCGACGAGTGGTGATGTCTGATGCAGCTTGGGGCTTGTCATTCGGCAAGTTCTTGGAGCTAAGTTTCTCAAATCATGCGGCTGCAAGTAGGGTGGCCAGTTGTGGTCATTCATTACATCGGGATTGTCTTCGGTTCTACGGGTAACATTTTATTTCTATCTGGAAGCACATAAAAATAGGATTTCACTTTTATGATCTGTTATTTTCTGTTGTAAAATATGGTTGAAAGTGCTGAAAATTTGTAGCCTGCTAAGTTGGATTTTTTTCCTCGTATGTGGAAGATACGTTCTCTTGGATACATATACTGGTGTATAAGGTGCAACTTCCTTTCATCCCTGCTCAGATGCATTAGTAGTCCACAAAGAGTAATATATAGCTATCAGTTTGACGGTCAATATATCGTCAATCGAAAATTATTTGTGCCATCAAAATATGTTCTCTCCCTCACACATAATTTTACAATGCAGATTTGGCAAGATGGTTGCATGCTTTCGCTATGCATCAATTAACGTTCTCTCTGTATATGTTCCGCCATCAAAACTTGATTTCAATTATAAGAAGCAGGATTGGATACAGAAGGAGACACGTGAGGTGGAGTTTTCTTATATCACGAATTTTGATGATATGCTTAAATATACTTAATGCTCTCGCTATTCATGTTTTGATGGAGTTTAGTGGACATTCTAATACTTCGATTTTTCCAGATGGCAGAGCGAGCGAAGCTGCTTTTTTCAGTGGTACTTAATGCTCTTAGACAAATTGCTGAGAAGAGATCTGGTGGAAGCCCAGTAAAAAATGGGTTGAAAGTACCGGAGTCAAGACGCCAAATTTCTGAACTGGAGTTGTTATTGCAGAAGGAAAAGGCAGAGTTTGAGGTGAGTTTCTTCCTTTTTATTGTCTTGGCCATGTACCGTATGAACACCGGTTGCTATTGCATGGCTTTGTCCTTTTCCTAGATCATCAAAGTAGCGGAGATCTAACAACGAGCAGACTGGCTGGCATATGTTTGAAAGCTTTTAGTAATTTGGTTACCATGCCAAACCAATTATCTTTTTACTGATCTGCAATAGCATTCAAACCAGGTTGTAATTGTAACTTATATTCTTTCAGGAGTCGCTCCAAAAAATTCTCAACAGGGAAGTGAAGAAGGGGCAACCTGTTATTGATATTTTAGATGTTAACAGACTTCAAAGGCAATTAATTTTCCAGTCTTACATGTGGGATCACCGGCTCATTTATGTGGCAAAGCCAATTAGCATTGGCGTTCCCGATAGTTCGAATGACTTGCCTACTGGGAACGAGGAGAAAGTCATTGCTAACAATGATAAACTTAGTGAGACCTATGTAACTGATGTTGCAAGCAGAGATTTAAGTAATTGTGACTCCCTACCTTTGGATGGAAAGCAGCTCAACGGCGATGAGCATGGAGGTTTTGTCCCTGCCACAAGTCAGACCGACTCAGTCGACGAGGATATGGACATGGGTCTGGAGTCCAACCATGAAAGAGATACCCAGTCTTTTCTTTCTGGCAGCTTGTCCACTTTTGACCAATCCGACCAGCTTGAATCCATTGAAACTGCTCTTAGCAACTCTTTTGTCGGCCAGATTCCTATGATGCCAAATTTGTCAGAAACCCTTGACGCCGCATGGACGGGCAAAATGCATCCTGTAACAGCAACGTCGAAGGATAGTGCAATGTTTCGGATGGATTCAGCAGTTCTAGATTCTTCTAATGCAGCTTCAGTGATGGAGAGTTTAGATTCGGAAAGGCCCTTGGAAAGTCAGAGTGGGGCAAAGTTGAACAATTTTCCAGCATCTGAATCATCAATCCGGGGTATGGATAGTATGGAATATCCTGTTAGTTGGCTGAAAATGCCGTTTTTAAGCTTCTACCAGTCATTCAACAAGAACTTCTTTGCAACATCAGAGAAGCTAGATACCCTGGGCGAGTATAATCCAGTCTATGTCTCTTCCTTCCGGGAATTGGAAGTTAATTCTGGAGCTAGGCTGCTTCTCCCTTTGGGTATAAATGACACTACTATTCCTGTGTTTGACGATGAGCCCACAAGTATTATATCGTATGCCTTAATATCATCAGAATACCATGGCCAACTACTTGATGATGGAGAAAGGGTAAATGGAGATTTAGCTTCTTATTCGTCGGAGCCTCTATTCTCACCTTCTATGCAGGCTTTCGAGGACGTGATATCTGAAACACATAGAAGTCTGGGGTCTGCTGATGAAAGCTTTTTAACAATGTCGGCATCCCGAAGCTCTTTGATCTTGGACCCACTCTCATATACGAAGACCTTGCATGCTAGGGTTTCCTTTGGAGATGATGGCCCCCTTGGTAAGGTCAGATACTCGGTAACTTGCTATTTTGCAAAACGTTTTGATGCGTTGAGGAAGATGTGCTGCCCATCTGAGCTTGATTATATAAGGTCTCTCAGTCGTTGCAAGAAGTGGGGTGCTCAAGGTGGCAAGAGTAATGTTTTCTTTGCAAAGACATTGGATGACCGCTTTATAATCAAACAAGTTACAAAGACAGAATTAGAGTCCTTCATAAAGTTTGCACCGGAGTACTTCAAATATTTGTCTGAATCGATTGGCTCAAGAAGTCCGACATGCCTGGCGAAGATATTGGGCATTTATCAGGTAACAATTCTTAGGACTTGGGTTGAATCTAAAGCTACATCACTGTTTTCATTTCATCTGTCCTTCAGCTGGCTGAATGCTGTCGTTTATTCTTATGCTTTCCGTCTCTATTAATAATGCACCAAAGGGGTGCACCAATGTAGATCAGTTGAATTGATTTCAAAGTGTTTACACTATCTATGATATAGCCAAAACACAACCCCTTCACCTGAAGGACGGAAGTGCGTATGAACTATCCTTAGAAAAACATTGTGGTTCATCCTAACCAACAAAATTTCCCGTTCTTCATTCTCCAAACCAACCACCAAAACATGGCTAGGGGATGATGGCTTCTGTATGCTACTGATCGTTTATATCTCCATTCTCTCCGTGGACTTTTAATCATGTTCAGAGGTGGAAAATTATGGATTCGAGCAGAAATGATCTAGTTTCCTAGGAAATAGTTTTTTTGTACTATCCCTTGGGCTTACCTGGTGGCTGATGTTTATTATTTGGTGTTATTTAGCAAAAAATGTTTATTATTTGTGACATAAAATGAATGGATCTTAAGATTGAATGCGAAATGAGAACATGAACCAGAACCTATCCTCTTTTGTTTGATATGGACCTTAATATTTATTTTATTAGAGCGATCTGATGCTTTGTGCTTGTTTTGTCACTCTTTCTCATGTCCTGGAAGGTCACGGTGAAGCACCTAAAAGGTGGGAAAGAATCGAAGATGGACCTGCTGGTTATGGAGAACCTTCTGTTTGAAAGGAATGTTACACGTCTCTACGATCTTAAAGGATCTTCCCGCTCAAGGTATAATCCAGATTCCAGTGGCAGTAACAAAGTTCTGCTAGATCAGAATTTGATTGAAGCAATGCCAACTTCTCCCATTTTTGTTGGGAACAAGGCAAAGAGGTTGCTTGAGAGAGCCGTCTGGAACGATACTTCTTTTCTTGCAGTAAGTCAACATACTATCTCTATTCTCTTCTGTAACTTTTCCTTGGATTTGAAGTCAATTCAGACGTTATAACTTCTATGATCTCACCTTGTTTCTTGGGCCTATGCCGATGCAGTCGATCGACGTGATGGATTATTCATTACTGGTTGGCGTGGACGAAGATAGTCACGAACTCGTTCTTGGAATAATCGATTTCATGAGGCAGTACACGTGGGACAAGCACCTCGAAACGTGGGTGAAAGCTTCCGGGATCCTAGGCGGGCCAAAGAACGCGTCCCCGACTGTTATTTCCCCCAAGCAGTACAAGAAAAGGTTCAGGAAAGCGATGACTGCGTACTTTTTGATGGTCCCGGACCAATGGTCCCCTCCCTCTATCATTCCCAGTAGTAATTCGCAGTCCGAGTTGAACAAAGAGAACACACAAGAGGGGGGGAATCCAGTGGAGTCATAATGGAATTTCTGCCCCATGTTGTACATGTTAGAGATATTGCAGTTAGGGACCGTCCTCCCCACTATAGTAAATTCTTCTGGGTCATACATGTTTGGTCATATACTCTCATTCTTTTTGGCAGGAATATATAGAGATTCGTTAGGAAATATGCAGAAACAAGGCTGGTGAAGCCACAGGAATTGCATGGAGAGGTATATTATTTTACATGTCCTCTCCATGAAATCCATGTACAAAGATATTATATTGTTCCTGTATTTAGCCGCCAATTTGTACATCTCTTGCAAGAAGAGAGAGAATTGCCCATTGGGAATGGAAGGATTGTAACTATGTTAAATATTTATTTGAAGAGCTTTTTCATATTTCAAAAATTTTATCATTCTCGAACCTGGATTAGTTGGACTTTATGGATGTCCGGATACATAAGGGTTCAACAAAAAGAAAGTGATTGAAGATGAGATAACATAGTAGCAATAGATATAGAATTGCTTTTCCTCAATTTATTTACATCATCATGTAAATGGAAGAAGTGTCCATCTGTATCCTCACTTATATATAGTTGCCCCATTGCTCTCATAAATTAAAGAAGGTACATGGGACAAGAATTAACAAGAAGTGGGTTAAATGTTCACTCTCTATGATCAGTGGGTGGAATCAGTTGCAGCCATTCCATTTGAGGAGGTCATCTTGCACCAAAACAATTTTCCTCATCAATCCCACCAGTGTTAGTCTCATAACCATTGGCAATCAAAAGGAGTCTTTGTTGAAGATAGTTGATGAACTCTGCGTCCCTAGAACCAGTCGGAGAAAACTGATACTTAATACTCAAGAAGCATAGTTTAATCAATGCACCAAACAACACTTCTATTTTACATGCTAATAACCCAAGTCCGGTAATAAGCCAGATATATTCAAACTTTACGAATGAATAGACATCAAACATCACTTCTATTTTACATGCTAATAACCGTTAATAAGCCAGACATGTTCAAGCGTTACGAATGGAAAGACTTCATTGAGACATTGCTCCACTCGAGATTCCTAGTTGGTTGTATTTAATTGGATAGATTTGGAATATATGAGACAGATGGCAACATGAAAAGTCAACAGACCTTGTATTATGCGTCTTTGGAAGTTGACGGTGGAAACGAGGACCTTCATCGTACCCTTCACAAATTATTTCTCCATTGTCATCTACGTAGCAAATTATACCTTCAGCTCTGTTCTCAAAAACCTGCTGAGCAAGTGGCGCAAAAAACCCACTTCAATATTGACGAGAAAAAATATATATATATAAAAGGATAATCTTAATTGTTTTAATTCCATAAATTCACAAAAAAGAAAAAGCTAAATAAATATCCATATAATTTAATTTGTTTTCTTATACTTTATTGTATCCAAATGTAAATTTTAAAAAAAATTGCATATTTGGTTTGCGAACTTTAGATTATGAGTACCTCATTTCCCAAGGAGGACTTGGCTACTACAAGCCTAATTGGTGTTTTCTTGAGGAGTTGACCATAATGAAGTAGAGTGGTCTTGGTCTTTGGCTTTACATTGAAGCTAGATTTATGGACAATGATTCTTTGAGGAGAACAAAGAGAGGTTAGAGCCATTGATCCTATGGCCACCAAGAAGATGGAAGATGAGAGGAAAGAGAAGAAGAAGAAGAAATAGTATGTGGTATTTTTTTTTTTGAAAATAAGCTATAGTTGGTGGGAATTAAATAAGATTGGAATGCTTATGATTTTACATTAATTTTACAATTATTGATGGTTATGTCTTGTCAGAATGCACATTGTGTTTGTACAAAAGTGGGACCCATTTATGCTTTGGTTGATACCACTTATATCTCAACATTAACTGATTTGACTAATTTAAGTTTAGGTGGAATTTTTTTTGTGAAATTGTAAAACTCTTCTAACAAATAATTGAAATTGTTAAAATTTTAATGGTTCGAATTCGAGATATTTTGATTAAGTTAGAAAAATTCTTTCATCGAATGATATAAATGATGTTGGTAGGACCCATTTATGCTTATCTTCAACCTGTTTGATGCTGATGGTGAATTCCTTAGTCACATTTGTTGGTTGATATTGTCTTGTTTTGGATCGCTTGGCTTGTCGGTCAATTCGCTTATTTTTGCCAATTTTTCTTGTCCGTGACATCTTGGCCGGTGACAAGGCCACGCTCCCACCAAGTCAATTGTTCATATTTTTGCGCCACAAAATCATTTCTCTCCCTTTTCCGGAAAAAAAATAAAAAAAAGTGAATCTCTCTCTCTATAGTAATATCTAGATATTTCTCTCTCCCGTTGGAGTCCTTCTTCCTCATCTCTCCTCGTCCACCATGCCACAGCTCGCCCTCGCCTCACAGCTCGTCGTCCCCCTCCGGTCTCACCGCTCGCCTCACAACCCGCCTCGCCTCACCGCTCACCGTCCCCCTTTGGTCTCACCGCCCGCCTTGCCACCCGCCTCCGATCTCACCACTCGCCTCACCGCTTCGCCATCCCCTTCCGGTCTTCTTCTTTCCAGTCTGTTCGCTCGCTCGCCATCCCCATCCAGCGGATCTTACCATTTACTCGCTTGCCGGTAACGGGTCTGGCCGTTTCACTCGCTCGATCGCAGCCATTCTCTCCGTTCAACTGTGGCCATTTTTGCCGTCTGTTGGTTCCTCTTGTCGCCGTTCAGCTGTTTCGAGCCGTCCGCCATTTAGCTCCTGGTTCCTGCTAGGCTAGTTTTAAGGCCACCAGTGGTTGTCGCGGGGTGGGGCATCGCCGACCTCTCCCCCGACTGGCTCATTTTCTTAGCCGCTTTATTTTTCCTGTTTTGTTCTTGCTTTCGTTGCCTATGTTTTTGTGTTTCTATCAGTGCTGTTGCCTTGAATCGACCTATGCTCGATCTGATATCTTCTCGATTCTCAAAACCTTTCCATGTGGAGTAAGTGGATAGCCTTATCTTGGTTGGATTCGTCCGACCTTAGCTCTCATTTGCGTGCATCTTGTATGCATTCAAATGCCTACGAGGTTGTGTCTATGATACGACCTCGTGGTTATTAGCCGTAGCTTATCTCGGCAGCTTTCGCCTTGGATGTTCGGCTCTCGTAGCCTCTCGTCTGCCCTTCGCCTCCACCCATGCCTCTCTGTCTCCTCACGGCGTGGTTTCGTATTCTATTTCAGTGTCTTTGTTCTGTGTTTATATTTTTCTCGTCCTGTATTGTAATCTACTAGTTTAATATAGGTTTCGTGCCACTTATATGACATTTCGGTTACTTAAAATTTTTTTTACAAGGGTGGCGCGAGGCCTATATTAATTAAACAGATTACAATACGAGAAAAAGAAATACATTGACAGACAATAAGGACATGTAAAATACAAACGATACATGTCCGAAGACAACAAAGTGGCATGGGCGGAGGCGAAGGTCAGCCGAAAAGCTACGAGAGCCAATGACCTAAATGGATAACTGTCGAAACAAAAGTCAGCTAACAAACACAAGGCAACATCAAAGACACGACCTCGTGAACAAGTGTGAAACACTCACCAAATTTTAACCTTAAAAAAACTCATCAAATTCAAAAAAAATTACATGGGAAACATATATAGGCGCAAAAGAAACAAAGAACAAATATATTTTAGTACCACCTAGTTTGACATGTTTTTATTAAATATTTTGTGGTTTGTGTAACTATCTTTGTAATATAGATATTTTCAAATTTAATTCTTTCGTGATCAAATTTTAACTATGATTAATTTTTTCTAGTTGATTGGCCAAGTTAGTACTAGTTCGTATTTTCTCTCCCACGTGACCGTGACATCAAAGAGAAAATTGCATCCATTACGCAAGAGATTCTATGCATTTTGTATGTGAAAAAAGGAATTACATCATGGTGAGAAGAGAGTTTATAAATTAAAAAACATTATAATTCTAATTGACTATCCATTGGCTTCTTTACAAATTTTGAGTTGATTTAGAAACTGATACTCGATTTAATAATAGACTTTTCGATGTGTGGATGAGATTTTTTTTAATAGATTAATTTTATATATCTCAAAATTTACATCAAGTAGCACGATAATATATATATCATACAACTTGAGAAATACATAGTCAAACTCCTGATTTAAAGGTCGAAATCGAACACCAGCCCACACATAAAAAAGTAGATGATTAGCATGAGAAGAAGCTCAATTACAACGTAAAATTGCAAACCAATGTGTGGATGAGATAACGATCTTTACTCTTTCTTTTTTATAATCAAGGTACACATGACCCTAAATTTTTATTAATAAAATGTTAAAACATCCAACCATGTACAACGAATCAAGCTAACTTTTTTTAAATCAACTAAATACGCATTCAAGCAAAACAACAATGAAATATCCGATAACAAGCAATAAAATGAGATCAACAAACAATTGTTTGAGCTTGAAATAAGAAGACATCAAATAATGTGTCTTTACCTAATCTCCAAAGGTTGTACACATATATGTGCACTGGTGTCGATATGAGAAAGAAGTCTGAACATCACACGTTGACTTTTTTAAGCTTTAAACCAATTACGCTTTCGGGTTGCCGTAACCCACATATTGCTACTTCAGCAAATATATTTTAACCTTAGTTTCATCTGGGATCACTGCAGGATAACTTAAAAAATGGAAAAGATAACGACCTTCACATCGTGTTCACGTCTAATTCTCGCCTAATATTTTTAATGACATTCGAGATTCAATTGGCTGGTAATGTTTGGTAATGTTCTAGATTAATTAGAAGTTTAATTTGAGAATAATATTTTTCAATTTTTCATCTTAAATTAGTCAGGTGAGTTTCTAAATATTTGATTTTTTTATTCTGTCTCTGATATTAGGAATCAATTGTTCATTTGAACTAATTTCAATGAGGCCTTAAACAAAAAAATAACTAGAGGTTCAGTCTTCATGCAAATTGAATTATGTCGAAAATTGATGCCGTATTTGGCTATTTATCGCGATAAAACATAAGGTGCAAGTCAGAATGATTGGACATATAGGTGACTTTTTAAATCCGAAGTAAACCGAATAATTTGGACCCAAAAAAAACAAAACTCTGTTTTGCATGGTGAGGAGTTCTGGTCGGTCTTAATGTGAACCGGGCCCAGTTCGGCCTCGAGGGCTTGGACCAGATAGGGATGGGCGAGCATGGCCTCTGCTGCTACCTAGACCAAGCCCAGAATGACCAGAGCCATCGCACATTAGTTGTTCCTTTTTGGTCCATGCGACAAACCTAACGTTGTTCTTATTTTAAAATTTGTTATTTTTTCTTATGCATTGAACTTGAATATGAGAGATATAGGATATAATACTTTGTACCCTGTTTAAAAAATAGGTTTTTAGTATATATTATTGTATTGTGGTTAAGTTGACTTGCACACCACAACTCAATAATTTTAAAATGTCTGATTCAGTGAAACATGTTTTTTGGGTCGACATTCAACTGTTTGGACTTCTTTTTTGACGAAACCTCCTAAGTATCATTAAATTAAATATTTTAAAATAAATACGGATAATATTCCTAGTTAGCTCTAGAAACTAGATTGCAGGGCTATATGGAATATGACTTGCCAGAGTAGCTACGTGGAACGTGACTTGCCATTGTCCCTTTATAATTCAATAGCATAAACATAAAATGCCAAATGAAAGTTTGCACCGAATCAATTCCTGTTTTATAATTCCGGGAAAAAACCTGTCTTCCTTTACCTCGGCACCTAGCGTAGGATTTTCAATGATTTTTCATTACTGGAAACGCTTTGGAAATATCCACAGCTTTTTACCGAGGACGGTCCATGCATTTCCTTTGTTTAGTTGAATTCCAACTTTGTAAGGAAATCGTAAGTTCCAACTCCAACTCCTAGCCTCACAAACATCATTAACGAGTACTACAAATAAAAAATTTATTAATAAATAAGCACTATTAAAAATAGATCAACGGTTCTTAAATGAACATATGTTGTAAGAAAAAGACATCATTTTTAATAGAATCACTTTTAACATAAAACTCGACAGTTATGAATATTAGAGATTTACAAGGATGTAATTCAAGATCCATACTAAATGAATCCCGAATAAAATATGAACTCAAAATAAAACTTGTAATCTTCGAAAGGAAAAAAAGGAAGATGAACCATTTAACTTCACCGTACATAAGACCGAATCTTCAAGGTTTGACGAAAAAAGGTGTTTTACTCCGATAAAGATCATAAAAAGTAAAAGATACGGTGAAAAGTGCATCCGAAGCCTTATTCTTGTTTACTAGATTTCCTATTGTCAGGATTCAGGAAGTACATCATCCCGTGGATGTATTTGTATGGTGTTTTTTTTTCTTTCAAATCTTTACAATAACTCGAATGTTATTTAGAAATGATTATGTCAATAATATTTTTTATATACATAAAATTTTAATTTAAGCATGTTATTACTTCGACTCCTACGTATCTGTTTTATATTTGTTTTGGTTTTAAAGTTTTGTGTTGCTCCTCCCGATGCCTCTATTTACTCTTCTCTTCATGAGTACTACTCTTTCATCCAATTCCACTGGACTTCACATTTCACAGGTTTTTACTGTTCATGTATGTCCCTGGCGTCCTTGACACAGACACGGTTGTCTCCTACTTCTAATTTCTTTTCTTTACATTCGACATTTATATATATCCAAATTTGGTTATAAATAAAAGAAAATTATGCTCAAACCCGTGGTGTAAACGTAATTATCCATATAAATAAAGAGATAAAATTAAACTGAGTTATTATTGTAGACGTAATGAATATATTACTAATTAAAAAGAATATTTTGGTTTAGTATTTTATAGTTCACGTAAAATTGGCGGCAAGGGAAGAACAAGGGTCTGGTTGTACATTATCTGCAACTTGAGGACTAAATTGCAACTCCTTGTCCTTATTGTAGATTACTTCCGACTACGGAGACCCAGTTGTATTTTTATTTGCAAGCACAATTTATAAAACACACCTTAATAAAAGGAAATTATTTACAATATCTACAGTTAAGTAGTTTATTTTATTCGTTGGAAAATTTCAGCCATAAGGACCTAATTTTCTATAGTTATAATGAAACTCTTACAATTTAAAAGTAAGATTTGCAAAAAAATTCTATAAACTCAAATATGAGCAAGTGAGTGTTTAAAAATAAATGAGCAAATTGCTCTCAGATTTTTGGTATTTGCTTAAATTATTATTTTAGTCCCTGCTATTTTTAAATCTAAACTTTTGTCCCCTTAATTTATTTTTTATTGTACTCTCAGGTCCATACCGGGTCAACTGCTGATGTCATTAGTCAACATAATTTTAAAATGATAAATATACCTTTATAATAAATATAAAAAAATCCTTCTTCACCTTCTACATCTCTGACCACCAAATTCAAACCAACCTCCGGCAAAAATCTAAAACTTCAGCCAGACTCTGGTAAAAAACGAGGACGTCGTCATGGATGAGTAAACCCTCGATCAAACCACCCTCAAGCTCGTTGTTCACCGCTCGCCATTCCTCGGAATCAAATTCGAGGGCCGTGGAAGCTGCCCATCACCGTGGAACAACATCTACTGCAATTTTCTAATTCCCCAGATTCTCCATTGCAATCAAGCTGCTGGAGCCTTAGCCTCGTAGATTCGACGGCCATGGATGCCATCCCGTCGTCAATGGCCGGAGTTGGCCGTCCTCTAACTCGACCAAGTTGGTCGGAGTTGTCCCCTCCCCTCCGTCCCTGGGATTTTTGCAAGCACTCTATCTCCGCCTGTCGATTTCTGCCCGATTTTCGGAGTTGGCCATCTTCTACCCAGATCCGCCGCTTGAATGAGGTTTATGTCCGTCGAACGAGGAAGACGAAGGACATAGATTTTTTAAATCATTTTTAGGGGTATAATCGTCATAAAAATACTAAGTTGACCGATGATGTCAGCGAGGGACTTGAGAGTACAAAAAAGCAAACTAGGAGAACCAAAGTTTTGATTTTGAAACAGCAGGGACTAAAAAGTGATTTAAGTAAATACCAGGGACCTGAGGGCAATTTGCTCAAAATAAATTCCCTACTTTTAAACGAGGGCAAATTGCCCTCAGCCCCCTAGAATTTTCTTAAATCACTGTTTCAATGGTGATTTAATAGTTTACTCAGTTACGATTCAATGGTTTACTCAGTTACGATTCAATGGTTTACCCAGTTATGATTCAATGGTTGTAGGCTTTTTTTATTTTACACCCTTGTATTTCTGCATTTTTGCAAAATAGTCCCCGCGTGTCCTTCAATAAAAATCCTCCAGCACCGTGCTGGATTTGGCCTCCAGGACCAATTCCGGTCCCAGAAGATGGTTGGGGAAGAAATGTGTTTCTTTTGTTTTTTTAGGGTATAACTGTCATTTTCTTTGATAAAAAAATATCAAATCCAATGATGACATCAACGAGGGGCCTTAGAGTTCAATAAAAGCAAACTAGGGGTGCCAAATTTTTAATTTCGAAACAGGAGGGGCTGAAATAGTAATTTAAGTAAACTCCAGGGGGCCGAGGGCAATTTGCCCTTTAAACAAACTAAATACTAAAAAATTAGATTGCCAAATAAACTCATTACCTAATCAAACATAACCCAAAATTTCATCACAACTAGTGCCAACAATGCAACATCTATCAAAGGAAAAATAAAGTACATGTCTTCGAATAGATTTTTTATTACGATCATGTTATCCAGACACGATAACCAAGTAATACAATTAGAGCTTTTAAAACTCACCAAGTAATATTTTCATTGTTACTATTATTATTATTAATGGACCTTCCAATTGTCCACTTAAAATAACAAACGAACATAATTCTTTTTTCTGGGAAACATAATGCCTCAGTCTACTACTACACATGGATTATTCAATTTCCCCACCTCCCACTCTGCTTCACCAGCCAAGCAACGCTCACTAGTCGACAAAGGGGCGATCTCTCTTAGTCTTAGAAAACTGGTATAAAGTGTGGTTTTAATCGCATCTCGGTTTCGAATCATTGAAAAATAATTTTAAATATTTGTTCGAAGAATTTTGATACATTTCAATGATCATTCCGCATAGGACGTAGATTAGTCCGTTAAGTGGTCCGGTCCGGATACTAACCGGTATAAAACAAAAACAAAAGTGGCCGGCTGGCTGTGTATCCATCCACAGTGGGGGTCACAAATAGAACAGTATCTTAGACCATAGTTTCTGGGTTTCAGTCAAAACTTTTGCCTTTTTGAGCTAAGCTCTTCCACTGCTAATCCCCCAAAGAGTTGTCACTTTCTTCTGCTCAGACCAGTGAGTCCCATTTCTATGTCCTTCTTCTCTTCCTCTGCTTTGAAATGGGTAGCCAAAGTTAGTGCAACACCAACAAGAAGCTGAAACCAGAAGCTATGGATCTCTCAGGTCCCAACTACTTGCAATCTCCACCTGTTGTGTTTGGTTCTAACAATGTGGTAAGAAAGATTCAATCTTTACTTTTTTTCCAAGCCTCGTTGCCACTTTGGCTCAATTGGGTCACTTAGATTTCATGGTTTTGTTCAATGTAGGAGGCAAGTGATCCACTTTGCAAGCTTAATCTCAAGGAGACATCAGAGTTTGTGAGGTCATTCCCAATGAGGAGGGAGGGAGTGAGCTTGGTGGGGAATAGGAGAGTGGCTGAGTCCCCTTCGACGCCCGGTAGGCCGGTGTTTAGCTTCAGCAGCTCCATTGCCAAGAAGGGTGTCCCTTCCAAGTGGGATGATGCTGAGAAGTGGCTAATAAGCAGCTCCTCTTGCAATGAGTCTCCTGCCCACAACTATTTGATGAAGTCATCTTCTTATAATGAGTCTGTAAAGGTTCACAGCAACAAGAAAGTTGAGAACTTTAACCAGCAGCAAGTGGAGGTTGTTGCTGAGAAGTCAAGGGTCACTCAGGAAAAGGTCTCTAAGCTTTTTGTTTCTGGTTTGCAAAGAGCATTGACCTTAGACCAATGTGGCTCTGGTGTTGCAGCTTTCAGTAATGGTGCTTGTGTTCCTGGAGATATGTTTCTTAAAGGTAGCTTTTATCTCAATTCTTTTGCGGAATTTTAACATCCTTTTGGCTTTTACTTCATTAGATGTTGTAAAGTACTGAGCTTTTGGTGACCTTTCCTTTTGTCTGATTTTCTTTTTATCTGGGAGCTTTTGACATGCAAATTGTTGAGATTACTGTTAGTCGTAAATGTGGTGGGCTTGTTTATGCTCGGGGAAAGAGTTGGGATTTAGAGTTTTAGTATCTCTTCTTGCATTGTATCTGCAACAAGCTGAAGGCTTTGAATTTCATAAACTAGTCCTTCGTTTCTAAAATACTTACACTTGACTGAATGAATTGCATTGTTGTACTACTGCAGATAAGTTCACGGACGACGTTGAGCCAGTTTTGCCGAATTTTAGATACACGGAGGCATTGAAAGAAGGGTTTTTCTTCAAGAACTCGGCCAGTGAAACCATGAAGGATGCTGGTACTGGTGTCCTTGCTCCTGTAAAACACAGAGATATGGGCACAGAGATGACTCCACTAGGAAGTTCCACAACTTCTAGATGCAATACGCCTTTCACGTTCTCGTCTCCAGCTCGCCATAACACGCCTGCCAATAGGTCCGGTCCATTGGCCTTAGAGAACTCAAGCAGCACCATCAGCGCCATTGACATTTCTCAGTTGCAAGAGTGCCATTTGGCCAAGCTGCAACTGGGGACGCAATATGATTCCGTGGCGTCGAATTGGAGCTCAAGGCAAGAGGAAGAGGAGGAAGTATCGAAGAGCTTGAGACACTTTGAAACAGGCGTTGCTAGTAGGAAAAGTGTCTCCGATTCTAGAGCCGCTGCTTGGGAGGAAGATGAGAAAACAAAATGCTGCCTCAGGTAAAAAAACAGCTTCTTATGTGACTAGTTTATTATCATATATAGTCTAATCCGAAGTCGAAAAACATTTCTGAATTTGAGATACAGATACCAGAGAGAGGAAGCAAAAATACAAGCTTGGCTGAATCTTCAAAACGCGAAAGCAGAGGCACAATCGAAGAAGCTCGAGGTACTGCAAACTTCTCATGTTCATCTTATAGATGCATCTCCTAGATCTTCTTTATGCTTGCAAGTTAGAATTAGAACAGGAAGCTCCATTTTTCGGTACCTGGAATCGAACATGTCCGTATACCATATTCATGGAACTTCATGCAATGTTTAACTGAGAACAGACACTCCATGATGTTTCCTTAGCAAACATCACTTGAGCTTTTGGTTTTTTTCCGTTGAAACTTCGTTATACGTCACTAGTTGCTTATTAAACTAACATGGGTTGGGATTGATGCAAAACCACGTGAATGCTCTTGTGCATGCTTGTCCTTGACAATTCTTTTAACATCAAGAAGAACAAGAAACAAAAAGATTTTGTCTGCTCGTTGTTGTTTCACGATCTCGAGCCCTTCGAAGCTCAGGAACACCTTCCAAGTTCCAACTCCTTTCCATTTTTCTTGACCGGTCCTCCTCTGTTGGTGTGTCTTCCTCAATTAAATACAACAAAGTCCTAGCTAGTTCCATGTCTTGTTCCTACTTTGAATGTGAAGAAGACCTTAAAGTCATCACATCCCATGTGCTGATCTGGTGCTTGGAACTTCGTGGTGGGAATTAGAATATTTTGTAGGGTACTCATAGTAACTCATTCTTGGAAGAAAGGTTTTATATTCACTTTCTTATTAAAAAAAGAGAAGCCAAGTTGTCACTACATTTCCCAAAGTCTTTAGCTCAGGCTGCCCATGCATAAACAAGTATTGTGAGTACAAAAAGGAACAAGTAGCACCACCAAGTTTAGGATCAGATGGATAAGCATATTCATTTATTTACTTTTTGCTAGCCATCTTTTTTTACCTACTTTTGGTCCATTGTATACCTACTTCTTTAATGGGTCTAAATAAAATTTATTATTTGATATCTTATGCTATCCGGACATCAAATGAACTGATTTAATGTAAGTTCGAGCTGGATAGGACTTTTAATAATGATGCATTCAGAAAGACTCGGCTAATCTATTGTGCATGTACTTTTGGCTCATCATCACCTCATTGAGCTCTAACTTATATTTGGAACAAGCACAGGTGAAGATACAAAAGATGAGGTCAAGCCTAGAAGAGAAGTTGATGAAGAGGATGGCGGCTGCGCACAAGAAAGCCGAGGAGTGGAGGGGAGCTGCGGTACGAGAACACAAAGAGCAGGTTCAGAGGGCCAAGCAACAATCAAAGAAGATGGTCAACCTTCAAACCTCTAGTTCATGTAGCTGCTTCCCTTGTAATAAGCATCTTTAATGGCATCTCTAGTATTTTATTTGTTTACTCTCATTTCTGAGCGTAACATCAGAGAATCAAGAAACAAAGAAAATCAGAAGTTCAATGGTAACACCGTCAACTGTTCCGTGAATCTCTTCGCTACAAAGATTCTAACATTAGATACTTAATCCCTTCCTTCTCAAAAAAAAAAATTAATCCTTTCAAGTTTTTCTTGGATAAGTTAAAATATTGTAAAATTATTGATACGTTTAATAGATTGACTAAACCAAATTTGAATCTATAGGATCTTTGAGCTGTCAAAATAATTCCAACAAATATTTAACACATCTTCATTTTCGAGGCTTGAATTTGAGACCTGCTAGTTAAATTGATACAATTCTTAATCGTTAATCTAAATATTTGTTAATGGGAGAATAATTTTTCTCAACTTATATTTGTGAGAGGCTTGCCAAAGGGTTGGATTCAGTGGGGACAAGACCTGTCCTCACTGAAATGGATCAAGTGATTTTAGTTATAGATACAATTTTTTATGAATGTCAGATCTTTAGACATGATTTTTAATAAAATCTGATGGTACAAACGAAATCTCCTGCGTAAGAACAACTTTTATGTTGTCTCCACTCAATCCAAAACCTCGCCAAAGATGGAGGAATCCTATATAATTCTGCTCTGTGCTCATATGTCACGTCACGTCACGTCCGCTCACATGCAAAGCTAATGGTAGGCGTAGAGTTAGAGCCAGGCCTTGTTATGTCCAGCTACATTAGCACAGGCATGGACGTTACATCTTTATTTCTAATGAAATAATTGCTTAATCAGGCTAAAGAATATATTTTTGCAAGAAAGTGTGGGAGAATATTTTCCCTATACAAATGAGCATAAGATATAGATTTTATTGAACCATGTTGTATTTGCCATTTGATTAGCAGTTAGATATAGGGTAAAATTGTGATCAAGTATTTTAGTTAATAAATAGTTTTCTCAAAATTGAAAATTGAAATTTTTTTAAAAATTTTAATTTTTTTATTTCCTCACTTATAAATGAAAAAAAATCTTCTTAATTCCTTCCCTTTTTCCACTCTCATTTTCTACCACCCCAATTTGAAATTAGAGGTCATATCAACAAGCACTAAGATGAATTAGTTCTAATAAAACAAAAATTTTATGAATTCGGATCATTGTGATATGTCAGCGTTAAATATTTATTATGAGAATGTTGTCGTAATTCAAAAATTCTATATTACTGAAATTTGGATTAGTTATTTTATTCAGTGTCTGGATAACTAGAAAACGGGGTTGGATTCAGTGACATGTCCCTACTGAAATGGATCAAGTGATTTTGGTTATAGACACGATTTTTTATGAATGTCAGATCTCTAGACACGATTTTTAATGAAATCTGATGGTCCAAATGAAATTTTCTCCGTATGGAAGACTTTTATGTTGTCTCCACTTAATCTAAAACCCTAGAAAACATAGGTAGGTCTATATGGGTACTATTATCCGGAAGTTCCTTTCAAAAAAAATTATCTGGAAGTTAGTTGGGATCAGAAATTCAGAATCATAAGAAAAATTCTAAACTTGCCAAACTGGGCTCAGCCCTAACCGGCCCAATATAGAAAAGCTCACGAAAGCCCAACAATGCCAATCTCATTACTTCAAAAAAAAAAAAATTCCTACAAAAATTATCGACCCCTGTCTTGTTGGGCAAGAAGAACTCTCTCTGCTCTATAAACCCACACCACTGAGAAACGGTACGGACCTAACAAAGACTTGATCTTTCCAGGGATTCCGCAACTAGATCGTAGCCAACATGTTTCTTACAAGGTAAAGTTCGTACCTTTCGTATTGTCTCTTTCTGGGTTTTTGTTTAATTGGGGGGTTTTGGATTTCTCGATTTGGCGGGTTTTTAACGGATTTTTCGGACTTGAAGGACGGAGTACGACAGGGGAGTCAATACTTTCTCTCCCGAAGGAAGGTTGTTTCAGGTCGAATATGCCATTGAAGCTATCAAGGTGAGGAGAGATTAGCTCAATTTTTTCGCCATTTTCTTGTGGTTTTTGGTAAATTTTTTCTGGGTTTTTTTGTTGTTGTTGGGAATGTTCTTAGTTTGACTTGTTTGAGGGGAATGAGTTGGAGGGTAATCGTGACCTAAGCTTGACTTGGTTCAGCTGCAACTAGTAAAGATCTGTGGAATTGGACCACTCATTTGAACTGCCTTGAAGATTTGGTCTGCGAGTAATCGAATGATTGGGTTAGGTTTCAACGTTCAATTTGATAGGGACGATATTTAGCTTCGGATGGTTTGCTGGCCTCGTGAAAGAGAAAGTGGGATGCTCACAGAGTGCTTATATTGTAGTGAAAGCCGAGTGGCAAAGAATTGTTGCGTCTCATAAACAAGTCTTGATTAGGTTTCTTTTGCTGGTGGTGTGCGTGTTTAAGCATGAGCAGCAATTACTGCCTTGTGCATGTATTCTAATGCTATTTTCGATGTTAGATGCTATAATTGTTCTGCTTTGATTACAGCTGGGCTCAACTGCAATTGCTCTGAAGACCAAAGATGGTGTTGTGCTTGCGGTTGAGAAACGTATCACTTCGCCGCTGCTGGTTTGCCTCCTATTCTTGTTATGGGATTTTGCTTGGCAAACACGATTGAATCCATGTAAATAGGGTCCCCTATTTTGATTTTCTATGCTTAACTTTTTTGGGATCTCTTTATTCTTCAGTGTGGTCCTGGCTACTTATGTGAATCGTGGCTCTCTGTAGTTACATCATGCTAGTACATATAGGAATTCTGAAGCTCTTCCTTGGCAGTGAATGTTAATTAAGTGATTGTTTATCGTTTAGGACTGGGAGCTTGTTTAATTTGATTGGTACAAATTCTCCTTCTTTTGGCCCCTACTTACTGAAGTGAGATTTAGCATTCTCCTAGCATACAAGGGATGCCTCTTGCTTTTCAAACCTCATGTAGCTTCTCCGTGGTTTTTTCATTATGCTTAGACACTCAAAACTTTAGGACGATGCCTGTGATTGGGAGTCTTGAGTAAATTCTGATGTACTTGAGAACCATGATGTTGTCAATTTGGCATTTTGAGCTGTTTTGTTGATCAAGCGTAATTTTTTCTCATGCAATGTGCTTCCAGGAGCCTAGCAGTGTTGAAAAGGTGATGGAAATCGATGAGCATATTGGATGTGCAATGAGTGGATTAATTGCAGATGCTCGTACACTTGTTGAGCATGCACGTGTGGAGACTCAGGTGTTCTGTCAGTTCTGCTGGTAGATTTTATGCAATTGGTGGCATAGTTCAGTCATCTATAACTGTTCTCACTTTTGCAGAATCATAGATTCTCATATGGCGAACCAATGACCGTGGAGTCTGCTACACAAGCTATTTGTGATTTGGCATTGAGGTTTGGTGAAGGAGATGAAGAATCAATGGTAATGTCTGGTTCACTTGTCACTGAATATTCAAGCTGCTAGATAGGCTAGTATTTGTCTTATTTCTGTTTTAGAAAGTAAGTTGTGCTTATCCTTCTTTGCAGTCTCGACCTTTTGGGGTTTCTCTTCTCATTGCTGGCCATGACGAGAATGGACCTAGCTTGTAAGTGATTCCTCTTTTCAGAGCACTATTGAATTTACTTGTATAGCCGATGAAAGATGTTGACTTTCCAACTGGACAACCAGTGGGATGGTTGTTATTGTCGCTTCTTGTTTCGTTTCCACCTCCTTAAATTTTGTGTTGTGGTTTATATGAGATTCCGACTGTATGGTGGCCCTCTGTCATCTTTTTTTGCATCTCACTGAGGGCGAGTTGACCTATGACCTCCAGGACTGCCCTCTTTGTTCTTCCCCCGGGGTTTCTTTTACCTGTTAGACTACATGCAGTCCTGTGTTTTCTCAGGTTCAGAGGCTTATAGGGGATATATTGTTTATGCAGGTACTACACGGATCCTTCTGGCACATTTTGGCAATGCAATGCCAAAGCCATTGGTTCAGGCTCGGAAGGCGCTGACAGCTCCTTGCAAGAGCAGTATAACAAGGTACCTACCTTTTTCCTTTCTGCTGATCATACTCTAATTTGAGATCTATTGTGATCATCAAGCAGTGTCGTCGATAGTGGCAAGCTTGTGCTGAAGTAGTGATGCTCTTTTGTTATGCAGGACCTCACCCTCCCAGAGGCCGAGACAATAGCGCTTTCAATTCTCAAGCAAGTTATGGAAGAGAAGGTACAGCTTTTGTTTTCGTGGAAGATGGCGTAACTCATGTTAATATATAGAACTACTTCTTTGTTGATTGCGTTTTGACTTTGCTCGAGCTTCCCACCGATGGCAGGTAACCCCCAGCAACGTCGATATCGCGAAAGTTGCTCCGATGTACCATTTGTACACTCCTGCAGAGGTGGAAGCTGTCATTGGCCGCCTATAAGATGGAGAATGACATGATATCTTCTCGACTTCCATTCGTACTCGTTAAACGTCGACCGCTCGTTGGTTCACCAATTGGCTTAAGATGAACAGAGCCAGCAGAACTCTTATGTCTTTGCTGTGTATCAAATCATCCTCTACCGGTTTGACTTTGTAATGGAGAAACGAACACACCCTGTTGAATGAATTCTCTCTTGTGGGTTTCAACACGAGACAATATCTCTCAAATGTACTGCCACCGCGATTTGGACTTTACATTCCGTACAAACCCGCAAGCCAAAATTTCAGCTTTTTTCTTCGGGCGATGTTGATATACTCTTGAGGTGGAGTTAGAGGTGACTATGGTTTCGGGCAAATCGAATGTGAGAATTCGTTGAATTTAAATTTCAGAAATTATTTGTATGACAAAATTGAATACGAATTCATATAAGTTTGTTCAATAAATTCCGAATTCAATCGAAGCTATGATAACGTTTCAAGCAAATTCGGTAATCCAGCCCCCCTCTGGCATTTTCCCAAGCTTTTATGATAGTACCTCGTGAAATTTGATTTAGCTTGTTGGATGCATATAATTAATTACATAATATTTTTTTAATTTTAAAAAAAAATTAATCGATCGCAAGAGAAATTGTCCAGAAGTTTTTGACGAGCTCACTTCTTAAAAAAATGGATTCTGTAACTGAAACCGAGAATAACCAAGAGATCAGAAAATTAGGACTAGAATTGGAGGGTGCGCCGGGCCCTAGCTGTAGTGCAACGCTTGGGCGACGCTTGAGAGGCCCAGTAGCAAGCTAATGTGATGGCCCCTCCCCTTTAAAAAATTAATTTAATATCGAATGGGCCGATGGCCCACATATCAGATATTAAACTGATAAGAACAGATACTACACTTGATCTTAGCCAAAAGGCCGAGAAAGGTATGCTTTGTGATGAGGTAGCTTCGCCTTTTTATATTCTTTTGTTCGGTCAGTCTTGCTGCGTGTTTCGATGTGGGATAGAACTTCTTCGCACGGGCCTTAGAGGCGTAGAACCTTCGTGCATAGCTATAGGGCTTTACCCTCGGAGCCCAAAGTATCTTCGTTGCAAATGACCTTTCAGCCTTTGAGAACTTGGAACAACTTGACATTATTTTTTTAAAAATTATTCAGTTCATGTTTAGATTAGTCAAATAGGAATAATTTCAACACGGACGGGGCCTCCAAAAGTAACCCCGTGTTGGCAGGTAGTGGTGAGATAATTCGGGACAGTAGTGCCTTGGTTATGTCCAACATTCCGAGGATTGTGCAGCTATCTGAGCAAAAATGGTAACAATCTGGAGAGGCTTACAACTAGCCGACCAAAAGAAGATCAAGCCGCTGGTTGTGGAGACTGACTCGCTCCTAGCGTGTAACTACCTTACCGAGGGTGTCGAAGACGGGAATCAACTCGCACCACTCGTGAGTAACTATTGCGACCTCATCCGACTTCATGGTCGAATAGAGGTTGTCCATTGTAATCGAGTTTGCAATAGAGTAGCAGATAGACTAGCTAATATTGCACTCAGCTTTTCGAGAGGTCTCCATGTTCTGGATGAGCCTCCAGAGGACTGCCGCATCCTTCTATCCCGTGTATCTTTTAATCTTAATTAATGAAAAAAGTGGCAAGCCACTCGCCATTTCAAAAAAAAGGAACAACTTCACAACAACAACAAAAAAAGGCACAACTTTAACATTATTTATAAAAAAAAATTATTTGATTCAAATTTGAGTTAATCAATTGTTCTAACGTCTATATTGAATACGGACCAAACTGTCTCACGACGGTCTACAGCATGGAGAACAAGTGCTTCAACCAAAAAGTTTCCTCTCAACGTTCCAAATGAATTTTTTCCAATCGTTAGGTGGTTTTAGGTTCAAATTTCCATCAGTACTGATTCCAATTATCCTATAAACATGAAGTTAATCATGAAATTAGCATGATTTTTTTGATAAAAAAGAAGAAGTTACTAAATGACATTTTCTGTAGTTCACATCTACAGCGAAGCTTAGTCTTCTATATCAGGACGTCCTATTCTAAAAAGTCGTCGTTTCGAGAAGGTGCAAAGAAGAGCTCCAAATGGTATGATTCATTTCAACCCAACTGGAAAAGCAGAGATTCTGTTATAGCAAAAGAGAACACCAAAAGAGTCATTTGCAAGGAAAAAGGACTCGGAATGTAACCCGTCTTGTACCGATGTAATTGCTGGCAAGCCTGTTTATCTGATTCCCGGAACGCGGCCTCGCATTATTCTGTAGCATTTTGGCTGGACGAGGATGACAGTCTCAGTCGCGGAACTCGTCCATGAAGCTCTTGTGGAACTCGGTAAGACGGGTAACAACTGCCGGAATCTTCTCCTCTTGGGGCAGGATGGTGCACCTAAAATGCCAGGTCCCTGGAACCTGCTCACCGGGGGAAAATGGGAAGTTTAGCTCTTCCACATACAAGCTTTTTATCATCATAAAGTCATACGAGTGCATGAATCATCCATCCCTATCAAGTCGAGTTTGAGAAACAAAAAACTACTGCGCAAGGTGCAAGTGTTTCTAGAAAACACCCCTACTTACACCAGCACCCTTACTCATCTTGTTGACAACAAATTATACATGAAACAGCCAGAATGTGTCACAACTAATGTGTCACAACTAGAACCAACCTGTCCAAATCCTGAACCAGGTACGACGACTACCCCGGTAGCATTGAGGAGACGCTTGCAGTAGAATGCGTCTGGAGCAGTTTTTTCAGCTTCTGCAGCTTTAATTGCCTTCTGGGACAGAGAGATGCGGGGAAAGAGATACATTGCACCCTCTGCCCTATTGCAAGTTACGCCCTCTAAGCTATTAAGTGCATCTTCCAACGTCTGCAAAGCGTCATTAGTTAATATAATTGCTGTCCCAGGTAGAAGTCAATTGTAATTATCAATATTCACAGTTGACGAATTAGCATGATTCAGTACATGAACAAACTGCATTCATTCACCTTTGCACGTCTTGTTAAAGATGCAAGAATTCCTTCTTTCTCTGCAGTGTATGATTCATATGATTCATCACCGACCTGCACGCATGACAAATTAATTCTTTCAAGCAACAAATGAATAGAAAAGTACTTGATTATTTTTCCCTGTAGTGCAGACTCTCCAAGATCAGATCCTGCACTGAATCTATTCCGAAACCTGAACGACTTTCTTGGTGTCAAATGCTTTATTAGTGAACATCCGAAACCTGAACGACTTTCTTGGTGTCAAATGCTTTATTAGTGAACATGACAGCATAGGTGAAGCATACCTTAGGAGGACTCATGACGAGACTTGCAAGAATTTGACCGGAAATGTTCGAACAAAGATTTACAGATGCCACCTTGTATATCTGCTCCCGTACTTCAGAAGTAAAGCCCGTGACCTCCATATAACCTCCTCTTTTTCCACACTCCCCATGATAACCTAGAAACATTCAACAAGATGCACGGTACCCCCCCATTCAAAATCATGTAAAGAAGCACTAGTATTGTCTTGATCGATATACAGTCAAACAAAAAAGGGTGTGAATCCTTAGTCACCTTTCGATACGGACTGGAAAGATACTAAAGCCAGATCTTTTTCACCATATCCCATGGAACGAGAAACTTTTTTGAATGAGTGAAATTTTTTGTCAGGAACATAAACATTTTCCTGATAGACCTGTTTCATGACCATTCAATGAAGAGTAAATAATAGAATAAGATAAAAAAATGTTACCTCTATCTTGTATTGAATTGGGTTCAGTGTCTTACCTCGTCTGCCAAAAGAACAAGACCTTCTTGCTTGCAGAAATTTACAATATCCCTCTGATTTTCCTCCGCAAGAACCTGACCAGGTAGAGAAATTTATTGAAAAATGATTTACAATTCTCTAGACCTTTGTAATCCACCTACCGCAACATATGCAGTCCAAAAGACCACCAGACTAACCTGCCCGGTTGGATTTCCTGGATTTATGACAACTAATGCCCTCACAGTTATACCCTGAGACTTTGCAGCCGCTAATTGCTTCTTCAGTTCCGCAATTTCCAATCCCCATCCACTTGATTCATCGAGATAGTAAGGAACCTGGACAAACAATATAGCGATAAGAAACATTAAACACGAAAAAAATTGTCTTGCCAATTTCAGCAACCTCCGGCACACACAGCGGAGACCACTAGCTTTTACAATACATCATCCATATAAGATTCACCCACAAGCCAAACACAAAAGAATCAACGGAAGAACTAGATGTATCCGTCCACAGAAATCTAACCAAGGTTCCACCGTGAAGAGCAATTGATGCAGAGTACAAGGGATACTGAGGTATTGGGCAAAGAATACCGTCCTTCTCTGATCTTATCAGTAATTGCATCATGTTGTGGACCTAACATTTAGGATAGCATGGTCAGACATTCTTTTATGATAATTTTTTTCAGGTAAAGTAACCAGCGGACAGACTTACGGCAGGACTTGCACCATCTGTCAAGAAAAGATCATTTGGATCAGCAGGAAAACCATCCCTTGCTTCAATCCCAGCAGCAATTGCATCGCGTATTCCCTTGACACCCTGCACAGGAGAACAT
The DNA here is from genome assembly GCA_963995505.1 of Hypericum androsaemum. Lineage (NCBI taxonomy): Eukaryota > Viridiplantae > Streptophyta > Magnoliopsida > Malpighiales > Hypericaceae > Hypericum > Hypericum androsaemum. The sequence goes on from OZ023189.1 coordinate 10,412,325, forward strand.
TTGCAAATCAGATGCATTTTCAGGTTAAGGTTATAAACGAACGCAAGTTCTTTATTGATGGGAAACACAATACCTGACTGTGACTATAAGCACCAGTCGCTCTTCCAGGTATTTGATCGAGAATCTGCCAGGCTCTCTCTATGGAATCAGCACTGCAACACAGTGCTAGGATAGTCAGAGGGTAGATGACAACAGATAAACCCCATAATTTACAATAGATGATTCCCAGATACAAGTCAAAAGTCAACAAAATTTCACTTGTTTAAGTGATTGACAAATCAGTAACTGAGAAATCCTTTGCAATAAGTAAATTTACAGTTAAATTACATTGGCAGCATCTTCTTCAGAAAAAGTGAAAAAGAAAAAGAAAAAGAAAAATAGAACATCAAAAAAATGGAAGCACAAAAGCTTTATACCTGAACAAGCCTTGTGTTTCACTTTTGTCCAATATCGGAGGGTGGTCACATAATGCAAGAACCTAAAGCAGATAATAGGTCAGCTCTAAGTTCCGGTCCTCTCTAAAGCATGGAATCATGCTTCTGAAACATAACTCGAAATACAAAACTAACCTCGCGGAAGAATGTTATAGGTTGTTGACCAAGAGATTGTGGATTGCCAATATTGCAGTATAGGATCTGCGACAACAAAGAAGCTTGGTAATGTATTATGCAATCCAGCAGAACTCTTGAATGCCTCAATCCTACAGTAAACCCAGCAAACTAGGCGAGTGCAATGATTACAAGCACCCATTCGAGAAAAAATCAATCAACAGAGATCAAAAAATACCTCATCAAATGGATGAGAACCCGGCTTGGACTTCAACTCTTCTTGTAGTTGCTGTACATTACCCGAAGATAGAACAACCACGTCAGCGCACCACATTCCTCGAGGAATTCAAAAAGTGAACTAATATATCAAGTAAAACATAACCCAATTGCAACCATCCAACGGTCAAATCAAGTTTGCAATGGCTAAAACCATGAACCGAGCTAATATTCAAAGCATTACCTGAGCAAGGGTGACGATTTCACCACGGACAGCATATTCACATTTCAACACCTGGCAAAGCAACAGTTATATAAACTCCAAGAGACCGGAAAGTACAAAATCCAGGCAGATTATCCAAATACAGTACAGCATAAGCTCAACTAATTAACACAAAAATTCGAAGCTCAATACTACAGTAGATAGCAGCATAAGCAATGAAAAGAACCGTAATAGAGCTTTCTCCTCACTATAATATTATATATCGTAATCCAATAGAAACATAAACAAACAGCACTTATACTAGAGTCTATAAAGTCAGATTCTGAATCAGCTAAAGAGAAAAACACACCAATAAGCCGACGGCAGCTAAAACAAAAGAAACAAACAAAACAAACGTCCTAATAGGAAGCAACCAACCTAGCTAAAAAAATCAAAAAAAGAAGAAGACCCCATCTCTAATTGCAAAATCTAAGAAGGACCCAGATGAGAGAAAAGAGCGGATGGTAAGAAAGACGGTAACTTTGGGTTGAAAGAGTCGAGAGAGACGAAAAAAAGGAAGAAACAAAGCAACCAACTTAGCTAAAAAAATAAAAAAAAGAAGAAGACCCCATCTTTAATTGCAAAATCTAAGAAGGACCCAGATGAGAGAAAAGAGCGGATGGTAAGAAAGACGGCACCTTTGGGTTGATAGAGTCGAGAGAGACGGGAGCCATAGGTGAAGAAGAAGAGGAGAGGAAACGTGAAGAAGAAGATGGGGCGACAAGACCAAGAGAACGGTGATGGGTTTGACCAGTGAGATAGGAACGGGCGTTGATAAAGTTTCTAGCTTTCCCAATCGCGAATTTCCGCATCTTGGGAAAAAGAGGGGGATGCCTTTGCTCCCTTTTTATATACACTAGGCAATGGGACTACTGTCCTGGACAAAGACACGAGGGCACGCACGCAGCTCACAGAAATACGATAAAGGAAGGACCAAGTGTGTGTGTGTGGGGGGGAGAGAGAGAGAGAGAGAGAGAGAGATCGACGTCGTTTTTCCTATTTTGGAGGCTTGGAAGAAAAGGAAGGGTAGGAACTGACTTTTCCCCTGGTTTGGGGGTCGGGTTTCTTTTCTTTCCTCCTCGGGTTTGGGTTTCTGAAATTTTGCATGTGGCTTACGCGTGGGTGCCCACGGGTTTTGACCCAATCTGGGGCGGTGTTTGAACCTTGTTTTTTACTCATATGGCCCCGAGGAGGAGTAATTTGGAGGGTTTTAGATTTGAGTGGGTACGAGGGGACAATATAAAAGTCGGGAATTTTGTTTAGATCATTAAATTTTATTAAAAATTATGTTTATAGATTTAATAGTAATTAAAAATTGTGTCTAAAAGTATAATAATTTGATTCATTTCAGTAGGAACAACAATCTGAACTCAATTTGGAGGGTTATTTATTTGTTAATGATGGTGCTTATGATCTAATCTGATGTCTGCAGTATTAATATTATGGGTGCAACTTATTTAATTACGCAGAACCGGCAGCACTTAAATTTGCATAAATCGCTATTATATTTCGATAAATTGATTAATAGAGTTGTCGTCCAATTGGCAAGAGCGGATCCAGGTATAGTGTAGTGGATTTAGATGAAACCTAATGCACTGGTCTTTCTAATCTCATTCATTTTTTTTCTTTCTAACAACTCTGTCCGATGATAATACAATGTCATAAATCCTATCCACTTTAGGCAACAGAATCACGAAGTATCGAATTCCACCTTTCTAATTTTTTTTTTGGTAAGCTTTTTAAATGACCATATCATTATGTTTTTTGAAAGGTGGACTATATTATTATGTAATTTCGTATTTTGACTCATAATTACTTTGTGGTTCTTAAATCTTCGCATAATTCCACCTTTCTAATTTACGGTTCCCGAAAGTGAAATTTGGTTATAGTTTCTGGAAATATTTCCTTTTTCAATTTAGGGTAATTTTTCTAGCAGTTCTCGGGTGGTAACATATACCTTGGCCCATTCTTAGGCCCCTCGTGTGCATAGGGCCTACTAGACTCGGCCCCATTGAATCAGCCCATTGTTTTTTAAATGACCATATCATTATGTTTTTTGAAAGGTGGACTATATTATTATGTAATTTCGTATTTTGACGCATAATTATTTTGTGGTTCTTAAATCTTCGAATAATGAATGATCATGAAGATATCTCCTTCTACTTGAAAGTGGCTCACATAAGTTCTTGTACTTTTCTAAATAGGTCAAATAATACACCGGGACTATTTTTTCAGTCACCGGCAACATGTCATTAGCTGACGTGGCATTCTTGTTGTATTAAAAATGCCACATCATCAAATATTTATTCATATTGATCCATTACTCCTAAAAAACCACTAGACCCTCAACTTCTAAAAAAACTGGCATTGCACTAAAATTCTGATTATCTTCCACATCGTTGAGCCCGGTGCCTCACGGCAGAGCTAGGACCTTTCTTCAAGAGCTTCAGTGCCAGAGACTTCAACAGAACGGCAACGTCGAGGGCAACACGACCTCCTACAGCTCGTCCCAGTTCAAGTCCTCTGAATCTCTATCGTCGTCAGCCCGACAGCAAGATCTGTTACAACAGCGTCCTCTCCGTCGACCACGTCACCCTGATAGGAGAGTGGCCTTGCGGGAGAATCATCCCCGTCACCCTGATATTGGTATGTTTGGTACAAGAAATTTTCTCTATTTTTAGGGTGTGTTTGGTTTCAAATTGTACTTATTTTAGATCAAATTCGTGTCACCGGGATAAAAAAATCAGTGTCGCTGCAAGGATTTGGTTTTGAATTTGATTCTCATATGCACTAGTTTGGTCTTTTCTTTTTCAACGAATTCTTACATTTTCTTTGGCTAGCTACAGTTTTAACTTTTGGTGATTCTTGTTGCCATTGTTGGCTGTTGGTTTTTGTAAATCGTGAATGCCTTTGACAGTGGTTTTCAGGAGATTGGTCTTTGGGTACATTTGATCAGAATTTTACTTGGACAGTGGCTTGCTCGCTGTCGGGGAGAAAGTGAGAATGAAGAGGATGTCAATCGAATGAAAGAATTTTGTATGCCTTTTTATTTTTAAATAACTTAAAGATGACATGGGATTTTTAATATGACAAGGACGCCACGTCAGGTGATAACGTGTCGCTAGTGATCGAAAAAATAGCTTCAGGGTGTTATTTGATCTATTTATAAAAGTATATGGAGTTATGTGAATCACTCTCAATTACAAGAACTTATGTGACCCTTTTGAATAAATAGATGAGCTTATTTGGCCTTTATTCCTTCTTAAATCTTCAAATAATGAATGACCATGAAGATAACTCTTGCCAAATATTGGTCATCGGATATTACTTGTAATCTGCAATGGGTATTTAACCTTCGACTAATGAGCTAGGCATGATTTAGAGGGGGCCAAAACATGAGTAATATCAGGAGAAGTCCAGCACGTAATCCAATCCTAGACCAGAAAAGGGCGATTAGTGCCTCTCTTTTTTATAAGTGATTAGTGCCTTTAAGAGGACAAATCAAAATTTGCCTGCATTACTGTCAAAATGCAGCTAAGACCACGTGCTATCTAAATTCTAGATTATTGACATTACGTAAATATTCGTATTTCGATCGAAAATTTTATATTCACGAAGTTGTACATATAATGCCAATATTTGATTGCCATTTGGGATGTGTTTGTGTCTTACACTCACTACACATACTAACACATATTTTTGTATGGGAACAATACAATTTCGATCCACTCTCATTCACTAACGAAGAGAAAATCAGCAAAAAAAAAATCATATATTTCAAAAGAGTAAAAAAAACCATGTAATTCTAGACAAATTTTGACTCAAACAAATTTAATCCACCGGAAATCAATGAAAACCAATTCTCTCCCACATTACAGGGCGGTCTGGTACGTTACGGAAGTGGCCGGCAACCAGGCGTCCCCTTGGATCAGAGACGAAACTGTATATTTCGAGGCTTGGGCCACCGTGAGGCTCGGGTAAAACCCGGCCCACTTAACCCTTCCAGCGACACTGGACCCGGCCCCAGTATTTTTGTACTCTCCGTAGAATATGGTCTTGGGTGGGTCCACACCGCTGATCCACGGAGTCCAGCCCAATGCATTGACCACCGACCCAATAGTGGACTCCATGATAACGGTCGTGGAGTAGTCCTTCCATGGTCGGCCGAGATAGGTGGCAGCCGTGACGGCGCCGTTAGCCGAGATGGTGCACTTCTGGATCGAAATTCCAGTGTTCTGGTTGGGGTCGATCTTGCCCTGAGCTGTGATGGTGTTGAACTGGTTGGACATCGGCTGCCTCGGTTGGATCACGCAGTTCTGGAACACCACGCCGGAGTTTCCGAATATGAAATCTATGGTTCCGGTGACTTGGCAGTCGCGGTAGAACTGACGGTTGGAGTGCGCGTATAGTGTGTCTTGGTACGCGTCAAATGCGCATTGGTAGAACACCGACTGGTCGGAGCCTGATCGGAGGGCGACGGCTTGGTGCTTCGCCGCCCCTGCCGAGTTCTTGAACGTGATTCCCTTGGCGATGAAGTTCTTTCCTACGACAGCTGCACAACATCACTTGGGATTAGCTTCTAGGCAGTTGCATATAAGCGTTACTTATTAAACATTTTCGGAATTGGAATTCGAGTCTTTTTTATTAAGTAGTGGCACTGACGAATAAGCATGTGAAATCTTAAATTGTGTGGGGAGTGACGTTAACACGTATATCCAAGTGGGGGAAACGTCCATGGTCTATTGCGAGTGTTGTGCGCAACAAGAGCAAATAGCCAAATTGGTGACAGCCAAAAAAATCATCCCATGTGCACAACGTCGTAGGGTGACCTCAAAAAATACGATTATCTACGTGTATATATGCATGTATCTACAAAATGTACCTAAAATTTTTACCCTACTAATATAAACTCGAGACGAAGATTGTGAAAATAAACGAGCAGCTTTTACAATTGGCATACTTAAAATCAAAAATACATATTGCTAACGGAAATTTTCGCAATGGAATTTCGAAAAGTTGGTGACCACTAGGAGTCAAGGAGTGGAGTTTTTTGTTTTTTTCATATGAAAAGACAAGTTCAGAGTCCATGTAGGGGAGGCACAAGTGTTAACCCAGTGTGTCTTGACAATGCCATGTCTTAATTTTTTTTTTTTTAAAGATGATTCTGCAGGCTTTAGAATTTGCAAATTGCATCGGAATAATCAAATCATGGGACCACCCAAAAAATAAACATTGAAAGATAAAGTCGCACATGGAGTGTTCCTACTATGTAACAAGGTTTAATTATGGTCGAAAGCGAAAACTATCATAATTTCATATTTTCCAACGGGGAATATGAAAATAATTGGTAAACAAAATTTCGTCATTTCACAATTTTATCATAAATCTTATGACGTGATTATCGTAAAAAAATTACGCATCAGAAAATAAAATACGACACAAATGACAAAACCGATGTGCCTAATTATGGTAAAATTATGGCAAGTAACTAAGAAAACTTAAATTAAGCAATTATTCGAAAAACATACCGAAAGTTGCAGTGGAAAAGGTCGGGGTCCCATCAATAAAATTCTTGCTGGCGGTGATAATAGTCTTTCCAATTCCATCTCCATAGATCATAACATTCCAAGTACTCTTATCCAAGGTCACTTGCTCGGCGTACGTCCCGGCCTTTACGTAGATGATAAACTTGGTGGCGCTCTTCTTCGGTATCTTAGCCACGGCGGCGTTTATGGTCTTGACGTCCCCGGACCCGTCGCTGGCCACTGTTACGTCCGGCTTCGGGTTGGTCGTCTGGAGCAGCTTCCTGTCCCCGGAGCTCACCCATCTCGGGAACCCGTCGACGGGTTCCTGCTGATGAGCGAGCAGTTTCCGGTGGACGGGGAGGTTGAAGGTAGACAACAGGCTTATGATTTTCGTGACGATGGCTAGGCTGTTGCTCGCGAACTCTGTCGAGTTTTGGGTTGCGGATCGAACTTGCTCTAGCGTCGTGGAGTTGTAATGCGACGTTGTGTTTAGTTCCTGTATGTAATGTTTAAGCATTCATTAATATCGTACTTGTCCGAACGACACATGACATATGCGAAAATTTATGATTGTTACCTCCAAGGCGTCAAGACAAGTCCTCTGGTCGGTAAGGGAGGTGCTTAGCCACGTCTTGAGGTCATCAATCTTGGACGACGACAGCGCCTTCTTCCCTTCTCCGACGACCATCGCCGAAAGGGAGTCGTTAAGCCTCTCCACAGCGTCATCGAACACGGTCGCGCATACTCGGAGCGCGGCCTTCAAAACGGCGTCTTCGACGCCGTCGGCGAGCCGGTCGGGGAGTCCCTGGACCTTAGCGAGCCCGTCGATGACGACCATCAACGAGAGCTTGAAGATGTCCTCCGGGTCGGTGGTGTTGGTCTCCAGGGAGGAAATGCTGGAGAAGCACGAGTCCGGGTACTGGGTGACGCTGCACACGGACTTGAGCGACGCCGCCGGGGTCAGCCCCGACGCCGGTTTGGAGCCGGAATCCGAGTCCTTGTTTTTCTTGTGGACCACGATGCCCACCACCACGCCTATGATGAGGGCGATTAGGACCACCACGGAGACGACGAGGAAGATGACGCGGCGCCGTGTTTTCTTCTGGAATGTCTTCTCCTCCGCCGGCGCCGGCGACACCGGGTCGTACCCTTTGAAGGAGTTGATGTTCTCCATTTGGGAATGGGTTTTTTGTTTGGTTGGGATTGATTGGTTTTGGATGTTGTAAAGAAATGGGAGAGAGAGTGTGTGTTTGCGACTTTTCAGTGTTTGAGAATGTTTATTAGGTCTTGGTGTGGTGTGACTTTAGTCTCTTCTATTGTTGTTTATATAGAGAGAAAAATATGTGTTTTTTTTAATAAAGCAATGATATGTGTTGAGTGGATAGGATATTTCTTGCTCTCTTCCTTCTTTCCTTCCTCCGGGGAGGGGTGCTTCTGTTTTTTATATATATTCGGATACACTCTTCCGATTAATTCATATTCATTTTAATTTTTAAACAGCAACAAATTTTTCACAACAAATTTTAAAAAAATGATGTGTTTTAGATTAATGTACAATAAGTCTCTTAACCAATTAATTTAACTCTTTAAATGTTTGTTTGTGGTGCACCTTTAAGATTGTAAGATTTGAATAATGACGGCCGGGACGGGGAGGCTAGCTGTTAACTCTAGCAACAACTTTCAAGTGTTAGGACGGGTAGGGAAGGTTCATTGCTTACTTCTTCTTAAATTAAACATAAGTCATAATGTAGTTGCTTTTAGTTTATCTAGTTTCTTCATCTCCATTCACGTTCTTTCGTCCAATCACCAAAGGTTTCTTTTTTTTTATTGTATGATAAAAGTAACGCCTAGTTTCTTACATCTAACATATATATTTTCCTAAACATGTGAAACGGACAAATGTGACTGCATACTAAACACACAGATAATTACAGACTAAACGAATACTCAATTTTATAAACAAAATATTTATTGTGCAGTCAATTATGTCATTCACCATGTACATAAAATACATATTAACTCTTCAAAGAAAACAACATATTCAGCTTCGGGCTTACTACTGAATTGGATATACTTACTAGTGAACTTTGGGTAAAAACTTTTGTCCAATCTCAACCTCGAGTCCCTTTCGAGCTTGGAAATTGAGAATTTAGTGACTATTATTTTTTGTCGGAACGCGGTAAATTAATGCTGATTATGATGTGAACACTTTTTTCTCGCTAGATCAGCATAAGCTACGGGTAAAGGACGGCTTACTCTGTCGGTTAATTTTAATGCAGACGATAGATGGTCTTTTTCTAGAGCTATCCGGACACTTTTTCTTTCTTTTTTTTCTTTTGTTAATAAGCTATCCAGACTTGACAAGTGAAGACCCGGTCTTCCACGTCAGCATCTGCCCGTAATTATCTCCGGATTGCCACATACATCCACCCAAGTCTGATGGACCCACATTGAGAAATTAATCCACGTAAATATTTATTACGATATTCGTTAAAATTATCATATCACTAATTATAAAATTTGTGGCCGTAATCAAAGAGTTATGTTCTCACTGCTGTGTCAATCCAGCTGCTCTTGGGGGTGATCCAGCTGCCCTTCCAGCTTCATTACATGGTTTCGTTGAAGAATTACACCACTCCGAGTTATGTTCTCGTCGCTACGAGTCAATCCGCTAGCATAGACTTTTATTTTTAATTTCGAATTAATTAAGCTGATTTTTGAATTCGGTTATATTTTCGAACCAAATGGTAGATTATCGCCAATGCTAATATGTAGTATACTGATTACATCGACTATATACTTGATTCAATTGGAAGATTATGATCCTATATTAATCAAAAATCTCAACTTCAAATCATAAAAATGCAGCTGTTATAAAATTTAATAACAAAAAATTAATTTTAATCAGTGCAGTGTATATTCAGATACTCTATGGTTTCGACCCGAAAACTATATGACGTATGCAGATGAGATGGATAAAGTGGTGTATGTAATTACGGAGGTCAAAGACAGGGAGGTGGAACGCGCATTTCAATGATAGGTGATGGATACCGCGCATCACTTGTTTGACCAGTTAGCAGCAGCCATCCATCCACTAGGGCAAGGCATTCCTTTTCAGACAGCCCATTGAAATGGATAGTGTTTAAATCATGTATTCGGATCGGAGTCTCTTGTGGCCGGCGAATCACTGAAATAACCTTTATTTAATCCCATCAACGGCCCCAATTTCGGTGGTCAATTAAAATTTCACGCTCCGTCTTTCTTTTTCTTCCAGACAACTTGTCTAACAACGAGTTTTTTTTTGGGCAAATTACCCTCACATCCCTGAGGTTTGGTCACCCTCCCCCTAGGGTCCCTGATTTTTGGAAAATGATTGTCCCGTCCCGTCCCTAAATTTTGATGATAATAGACTCTCGGGTTCCTGACTGACGTCATCGACTCTTTTTTTCATTTTTGGTCATGAAAATGACCAAAATACCCTTAAACAAAAAATAAAAAATTCTCCTTCTTCAATCTTTGACCAAGAAACACCACCAACCAAAAAATAAGATCAAACTAACCAACACCAAGAACACAACCAAGAACATCAAGAAAAAAAATACTCATGAGCAAAAAATCAACAATCTCTACGACTCTCCTGCTATTCAGAAACACAACTTCTCCCAATTTTATAATCATCAAAACCCTAGCTTTGCCAAAATCCAAAAATTCCCAATCCGATAGAACCCTAGACCCATCCTCCAAATCCACCACACAAAAGGCCCCCATTGGAGAATCGAGAGAGCCATCGATGGAGAATACTAACAACCGGCACCAGTTCAAAATCAAGCCTCTGATACTCTTGTTCTTCTTCCTCGATCTCGTTGACTCTCCTCTTCTTCGTCAACGGTTTCTCCTCCCTTTCCTCGTCCCCATCTAACACACGCGCTACCGAGGACCGACGCCCGCGCTTCCTCCCTCTCCCCCGCTTCTCCACGTGGAGGTTCAGAACCAGCCTCAGCTTCTTCTCCTTCCCACACTCCTCCTCTTCGTCTTCGATCCCCTCGTCCTCTCCTACGCCCCGTTCTTATTCGAGCAAGTCCTCGTACTCGTCGAGGTAATCGTCATAGTCCACGAAGCTGTCATACCTCACATTTCACTGCCGCGAGCTCCGCCGCCTCTCGCAGTCCTTCGTCGACGCCGGAGCAAGAACGGTCGCCCTCGTCGCTAGATCCGCCTTCGACGGCCTCCCTTTCTTCTTCCCCTTCACGATTTGCACCATCTCCGTCTGGTCTCTCTCTCTCTCTCTCTAGAACCTGTCCCCACGAGTTTCTCTCTCCAGAACCAAGCCTCGGCCTCCCTTTTTTCTTGATGTTCTTGGTTGTGTTCTTGGTGTTGGTTAGTTTGATCTTATTTTTTGGTTAGTTTTTGGTTGGTGGTGTTTCTTGGTCAAAGATTGAAGAAGGAGAATTTTTTATTTTTTATTTAAGGGTATTTTGGTCATTTCCATGACCAAAAATGAAAAAAAGAGTCGATGATGTCAGTCAGGGACCCGAGAGTCTATTATCATCAAAACTTAGGGACGGGACAATCATTTTCCAAAAGTCAGGGACCTTAGGGGGAGGGTGACCAAACCTCAGGGATTTGAGGGTAATTTGTCCCTTTTTTTAAGTAATTTTCTTTATATATAATAATAACGATGTAGTAGTTAATATAATACAAATTTTTTTTTTAGATAAGTAATATAATACAAATATTTAATAATGATTCCCCCCTACCCAGACGAAACCATTCCTCCCAACCTGAGCAGCCGATTCCCCCACGCTTTCGTACGGAGTTGTAGTCGAAGCCTCACTAAAAATTCTAATGTCACAAAATTCAAAGAAAAAAAATGACAAAAGAAAAAAGAACTTCCTCGATAAAACTACGATACAAATCGAGCACTCGAAAAACTTAATAACGAATATGCTCGCTATTTACAAATTATTTAGCCAAATTAACAAGAATAATTACACTATATGTGTAATAATTCAAGATAATTTAAACCAGAAACCCCCGAAAAAGAATACCTCAAACCCAATCATCTAACTTGTGACGTCAAACACCTAGACGAGTTTTGTTACTTTCATATTTCGATGTGCATATTGCAGTTCCTTTTAAACGACCTGATATTCATATATTTACTTGTCTGAATAATATACACGTTTCTAGTTTGGCCAAACAAAAATCGAGAACATATTCTCACTATGTATGATTGACATTAGTGCGTTCTTAAATATCAAATTTCCCTTATTTATTAAATATTTATTTCTCTTTCTTTCTTTCTATAATATATATAAGATTTAAACTAATAAAATTACTATCGCTTTCCTCCATAGTAGATGAAAGTCCAAATAAACTCGATTGGTATTCAAATTTACTCACTTATTAATAACCTATCAAGAGACCTCTAATTTCTACTGTAATCAATGTTGAACAAAGATCATTCGGGTTGGGGGCATCACCGTAAATAATATTATCACTACTACATTACTATATATAAATAAAGAAAATTTACTTGCAAAAAATGTGAGAAAAAGCTAAAGATTATATGAAAAAATACGACACTCTATTTTTTTGATAAGTTAAATTTGTATTATTTCTTTCGAAACCACCAAAAATAATTATAAGGTAATTATATCTTGAGTACTTAATGTACTTTACCTAATTATATAAGATATCAAATAAGCATGAATCATAAAGTGTTATCTAAGTATATATTTCCACCATATATGCAAATGCAAGACTCTATTATTATGTAAATATCACAATGCCCTTATATATAACAGTCGTATCATCTTCTTCTCTAGGTGCGGTACCTCGATACAAGTGATGTAACTTCTCTTTGTTGGAAATTTTTCAGAAATACACAACTTTATTTATATAAAAAAATCTATCTTCTTCTCGAGAACAGATTCTTTAACAGATAAATTTGAGATGCATTAACTCTGCTTTCTTCCATTATATATGTTCAACTCTATACCTAAAACCCTTGGGAAGAGGAAACACTCTACATTAAAATAAATAGGAAGACACTCTCGGGAGAAAAAGATATTTAAACTAAACAAGGTGAACAATTAAACAAAGAAAACACCTACATTTTTTTTTTGTTTCCGGTGGCTAAAGTCTTGAGAGAAAGGAGTGTCAAGATTAAAAAAACACATAACATGTTAAGCAGTAGTCACTAATTTTAAAAATATTAGGATTTTTTAAGGTCTTAATGGTCTTAGTTGGATGTCAATTTGTTTAGAAGTGATTAATCCACTTTTTTTTTCCTTTTGGAACGTGTTATATATGATGTTTTTTGATAAATCGTGATTTTATATGATGTCTTTTTCTTTCATCTACTTGATTAATTCTTTCGAGATATCTCAAATCGAATATATCGTTACCACTTGGTGGTGAAGTTGTATTCTATTGCGGAGGCTAAAGCATTGGACAATTGCAATAATTGATCAAGTTTTTTTCTTTGCTCTAACTCGCTACCAAGAAATTTCTCTGTCTCATCCACTTGCAAAGTGGCAATAATTGGCCAAAAGCGTCCATAATTTGGAACCCGGAATTATGCAAAAATGCATGTGAATATTAATGGCTCAAACTTTTTGTCAGCAACTTGCTGCTAATTTTATTCCGAGCTAGTAATTGTAAGGATTTATTTGGTTAGGTGCCATTTTTTTCAATTGGAGGCAGGGGCCGAGGGACGTGTGGCAATGCCCCAACTTAATTTTTTGTTTTGTTTGATAATTAAGTATATTTTTTAATGTATATTTTTACTAAAATTAGAAATTGACTTCACTAAAAAATTAATCAATCTAAAAATTGAAACCAGATCTTAAAAATTTTAGGCATTTCTTAATCTTTTAATATATATTATAAAATTTTAATTAGTCTAATTATACTACCATAAATAATAAAGTAATCAACTAAAAAAATTATAATTATATATATTAAATTAAAAAAAAATATATTGCTTCGGCTCTCTAAATTTTCTGGTGATTGGAGGGCTGCTTTCGCAATAGCACCATTCTTTCCACGTGGATCCCTAAGATTCTACAACGCGTGGCCGATGATTGCGCCAGGATGTCTTCTCTGACTTGTATTCTTTCTTTCTCTTGAGTTTTTTTCTTATCACCCAATTATCTTCATTCTTCGTCATGAATTGAATTTTTTAAGAATGCGCCGCATTTGAATTTTACGGATGAAAGTAATACTATTAGAAGAATAAGATTACTCCACTATAAATACAACACATTCACGAAAAAAAATTAAAAAATGTCAAAGTGGATGTAACCTAATAGCACAAACGTTGTAATTTTCAAGGAGATCAAAAATTTAAACCCCGGTGAATGTGATTTTGTAAAAATCTATATTTCAAAAAAATAACGAAAAAAATAACAAGTTCATTTAACCATTCCAGCCACACTGCACCCACGCCCAGTATTCCGTGTGGAAAATTGTTTTGGGTGGGGTCACTCCCCTGATTCAGGGTGTCCAGCCCAATGGGTTTAATAACACACAAACGAATAAGAAAATACCCATTAACAAAATTGGCTTTGTACGAAGCTCACCACGTTCGACTTTGTACTGGTTCTTTTCGACCAACAAAGACAAATACTTCTTTCTCAAAAAAAAAAAACAAAGACAAATACTTGTAATGGTAAATGAGGATGAAAAAAAAAAAGACAAACTGGAGAACTTGATAGACAAGCTTTCTCTATTGAAAAGTGATCCTCAATCTGAATTCTCAAATCTCCATTTAATCAAAGATCAATGACAATTTGCAAGCCTTTATTTTCCTCGGATATTTATTTATCCATCATCTACCTAAAGCCCAAGAGAGTAAGGGAAGGAAGTAGAGCCCAACCAACCACTCCCAGCAATAAACTTGTTTGGGCTATAAGCTTCTGCCTCAGTGGCACTAGTGATCACTTTGAACCCTTTCCAAGTCACCCTCTTCGACGTGTCAGCTCCAGCTCCAGTGTTCTTATACTCTCCATAAAATAACGTACTCAGTGCAAAAGTCCCACTCCACTCGTGCCACCCGGCCGGGTTTATCACATCGCTAATTATGGACTGCATCACAACCGTCCTCGAGTACTCCTTCCACGGCCGGCCCAAGTACGTAGGGAAGCTACTCTGAACGGGCAGGAGGTCGCTGGTCGCCCCAATCCTGCACTTTTGTATCACTATCCCGGTGTTCTGGTTCGGGTCGGTCCTGCCCTGGGCAGTGACCATGTTCTTCTGGCCCGAGTCGGGCTTCCGCGCGTGGATGTCGCAGTCCTGGAAGACGACCGCGGAGTTCCCGAAGATGAAGTCGACGGTACCGGCGATGTAGCAGTTGATGAAGAACTGGCGGTTGGTGTGGACGTAGAGGGTGTCTTGGTACGCAAGGATGTCGCACTGGTAGAAGGCCGAGAGGTCGGCTCCGACCCTTAGGGCTACGGCCTGGTGCTTTGATGGGCCTGCTGTGTTTTGGAATGTTATGTCCCGGGCTAGGAATCCTTCGCCCACCACGGCTGTCAAATGTCAAACACAAAAATTAGGATTGTAACACAATTGCTAAATATCTTGGAAAAACTAAAACCGCTAATGTTAAAGTGTTGTACTAATTTAATCAAAAATCTCTAATTTAAGTTAAAATTGAATATTTTTAGAAAGATATCAGAAGGCGACCCAAGTTTCTTTCTTTTTCGGTCTGATCGATCAGACTTATGGTCAACAACATTGACCACAGATTCAACCGCCATCCGATTTTTAATAAAATTTTCCGGTATTATTTCACCCCTCGGTCACGCCAATTTTGAAAAACAATATTGAAATTTTGTAACGCGACTTTTATCATAATTTACGATGTTATTTAGCTCAAACCAAAGTCACTTGGTTATTGAGTGTGCAAAAAAACTCTATCATATAAAAATAAATGTAATTTTGAAAGAGTGGTTGCCCATTTATGTACAAGAATGAGATTCTGGCTACTCAACATTATTAGTTGGTGATGAATAAGTTTGCAATTAATAATGGGAACCGAATCATTTATCAATCAAAGTACAATTATGCAGGTTGGAGCCTACAAGAGTCCACGATGGTGACAGCAAATAAACCAAAAAAAGAATAGAGGCCCTTGATTGTACTAAAAAGATGAGACAATTAGTTCTGGCAAATAAAAAAGAAAGAAGACAAAGTAGATTATGATGAGATAGGAATGTTAATGCAAAGTCGACGCATTTCATCCAAGATTGATATGTTTGTGGAGGCCACCATGTGCTTCTCGTACCATATGTCCCTCTCGTGACACTCGTGGATTTTTCTTTTAAACTGCTGGCCACAACATTTGTAAGGTGCGTATTTTTTTTCCAAATTAAACCTTACCATATATAAGTGTAACTAAATTTTTTGTTAAATTATTCGATACACGAACACTCACTAAAATAATATATTCAGATTGGAATGAATGTGCAAGGTTAGTATGACAACGAATGCCCTAGTTTGAAAGGGACTCGCATTACCGCTTAAGGTATCAAACATAAAGGGGAAAAGTGATTAATATAAAATATATTGGCATTAACCTTTTAGCTGTAAATCACTACTTGTTGCTATAAAAATCTAGACAGACAAAGTGCCAAGAATATCTAGACATGTGAGTAATTTTACGGTAATTTTTTTATACGATAGTTCGATAAAACTTACCAGAAAGAATACAGACATTCTATCGTTTTCTTGAGGAAGTACATGCATTAAAGAGATTAAAAAATGCATCCTACAATTTGTTGAAAGAGATGTATGCATCGACGTTGATTTTTAAATTGTGAAGTATCAAAAACCAAGTAACGTGCTCGACGACAATGACCACTACCCACTAAAAGGTCATTTATGGAAATACTCATACAAATTTGTATTTTTTATGTGATATTAGCCGATTAATTTAGGTTTGAATTGATTGAGAACAAAACCCTTAAAGGACAAAATTTTAACATAGTTAATTACTTCTAATTAAGGTAGATTAGCCATATTTCAAGTTGATTACATATACTATATATGCTGACATATGTAGCCTTGCACACCATCAAATATCTACCAGAATGACCATGCCTTGAAAATTTTGATAGACTATTATGAGCAAGCAAGTCTAGTATACACACGTGGTTGGTACAACTCACTTATCTAGCTAATGCATTGGTATTTGAATGCCAGATCGATAAAACCAGAATTTTGTATAAAATATTCCCTTAAGATTCGGTGAATATATTCCGAATTGATTTGTCATCTAATTTTAGGGCATCTAATAAGAATTCGAATATTTGGATATGCAACAATGTTAAATACTTGTTAAAATTATTTTGTCACGTTTTAAAGATTTTACTCGGTTCTAGTCACTCTAATAGGTCCTACTAGATAATATAACCCAAAAAAATGAAGGCGTCCTTTGTTTTCTTATTGTGTGGATATAATTTGATGGTCCTTTTGCTTGTTTCCCTAGATTGGCTAGCTTTTATTGGCGACAGCCAATGCAGATGTGGACACATAACGTGGTGGCACCTTTTTTTTTTAGATTTAAATTGTTTTCACAATTTCGGATCTTAGACGGTCATGAAATTTGATCCTCATACTTCATGCTTAATGACTAACAACGTGGTGGCACCTTTACTGTGTACCGTGAAAAAGAAAAGAACACAGAATGACACCCAATTATTTGAAGCATTATTTTTTCAAAACAATAATGTGTTATAAATGTTTAGAACTCCTTTTTATTATTATTCAGTGCACCTATGTATAGGTAATAACTTCCTGGTAATTCCAAAACTCCAAAATGCAAACTTGACACCCAAAATTACCATAGAATAATCAATGCCACTATATTTCGTTATAGGGTGACAAGTCTACTATACTTGTAGTATCAATTGATAATTAATAATTATCTAATTTTCATGTCCTATATATGAAAAACACCACAATATATGTTCTATGTATATATAAATTGCAATAAAAAATGGAGATAAATCAAATATTGATGGAAATTACTTACCAACGGTGGCCGAATTGAACGTTGTACTCCCGTCAACCACATTCCTACTGGCCCTAATAATGGTAGTCTTCCTCCCATCTCCCATGAACATGATATTGGTCTTGTCCTTGGTCACGTCCACATTCTCACTGTACGTTCCCGCCTTGATCCTGATCACGTATCTCTTGCTACTCTTCTTCGGGGCAGCTGCCACCGCCGCGGCCACCGTCTTGTGGTCCCCACTCCCGTCCGCCGCCACCACCGTGTCGGCCGTCACGGTGGACGACTGCAACAGCCTCCGGTCCGCCACGGAGAGCCACTCCGGCCACCTAACACCGTCACCACTTTCCCGATCAACCACCTCCTCAAGCCTCCTGTTTTTGACGTTACTATAAAGCAGCTCCTCCCTGGCTATATCCCCGTCAGTCATGTTCTTGACCATCGCCAGCGCGTTGCTACACATCCTCTCCACGTGCTGCTCCCCAGCCAGGAGCGCCGCCCTCACGTGCTTGTCAGCCTCCTCGTGGGAGAACCCGTCAATGCACGTGTCCGGGTTGGTCATGGCGGCGCTGATCAGCGTCTTCAAGTCGTCGGCGTGTCTGGTGATCGTCTTCTTGTTAGGGTACGACTTGAGGTCGTCGTAGGTCTTCTTCAGCTCGTCGAGGGTCTCGTCGATCGTCTCCAGGCAGTCGTGGAGGGCCGTCGTCTCCCTCTTGGTCAGCGTCTTGGACATGGTCTTGATGAGCTTCTCCACCGTGAAGAAGTTGTGCTCGACGGCTCGAATCGTCAAGTTCAACGACAATTCGATGACGTCCTTCTGGGTGGCCAGTTGGGCTCCCGGGACGGAGGTGGCTATGGCGGAGTAGCATAAATCTGGGAACCTCGTGGAGGTACAGGCGGATTTTAGAACGGCGTGGGAAGATGGAGACAGTGACAAGTTTGTGTTCTTCTTTTTGGGTTTGTGGGAGTTGACTCCGGCGACGATGCCGATTATGGCTGCCATTATAAGGAGGGAAGCTAGAAGGGACAAGAGGAGGAGCCTCCTGTGTCTTTTGGAAGAGGAAGAAGAAGAAGTGTTGTTGGGAGTTGGTGCTCCTGTTAGGGCTTCTTTGTCTTGGGCCATCTTTGGTAAGGATTAGTGTGTGTGGAAGCTATGTGGATATGGGTGTGTATATATGCAGAAGCTAAGGGAGAAAACCCACCGGGTTACTAATTCTTGTTTGAAAACTCACCCCCTTACTAATCCTTATTTAACCCGGACAAAATTTGGATACTAAAATTTTTAGTAACTCAAATACAAAATTTTTAATTAAATTAAAACAAAATGAGATGGGGTACCGTAAATTTAATTATTATGGTTCACTTACGGCTAGCTACATGATGTGAAAAACTAATTTGAAGAATACAATTATAAGTTACCATATATATAAAACTTCGCGTAAGAATTTTTTGAATCATGTAATATCATAATTTTACTGATTTCAAAACATTCTCACAGATGATTATATATATATATATATATATATATATATATATATGTGGTCCCAATTTCTCTATTTTTGCTAAAATAAATATTAACAAGAAGAAAGCAGTTTTTTATTATCTTCGCGAGTTGTTAAATTTTTTTTTGTGCAACCCCGTTGGTCGTAATCCTCTGGCTGTTTATTCCTCCAGGACGCTGCCGCTTTCCACCTCGTGGTTTGTAATTATCTTTTTCCGATGAGTATGTTTATTACAAAATTGTGCAACTTGCGAACCAGCATTTTTTAATCAAATTTTATTTGGAAATGATGTCTTAATTTTTTATATTTATAATAAAGATAAATTTTTATACCATGTCAAGATTTAAACTATGTATCTCCTTAAATAATTGTACTATTTATGCATTGTTTTAAAAAACGACCCGGAACTCAACCCGGATTTTTGTCAGAACTCCAAGTCAACTGGTCCGACCGGTTAAACCGCTGGTCGGACCTGACCTTTTTTAAAAATAAAAAATATTTTTTAAAAATTATATATGTATAGTCGTATATGTAATTACACTCACACCTCCAAAATTAATGAAATACATGCACAAATAGAATCTAATACATGTTTCAGGCAAGTTTTTTAAATTTTAGGGTTGAAAATCAGAAAGAAAATGGCAAAATTCGGTAAGTTTAGTCTCGATTTTTCACTTTTTTGCCCAAAACCTAACGAACTGGAATTTTCTGGGTCACTTTTCTGGTCCAACCATCCGGTCCGACCAAAAAATCTCATGTTCGCAAGGTTGGCATTCTGACCATTTTTTTCCCGCTAATCCTTCCGATTCGCAGTCTGACCGGTCCGACCGCCAGTCGGACCACAGTCTCGAAAACAATGTATTTATGTCCTTTAACATATTTATAAGATTTGAATTCAAAATATTTATTGCATACTTTCAAACACCTTTTATGGTCAACATTCCTGCCATTCCTTTGCATTTAGCCAATTTTTAAACTACGTAAGGACATTTTTATGAATATATTTATGTAGGGATTCTGATCACTTGTTAGTTGGTTTAAAGATCACTTGTTACTATGGCACTTGTAGTTCATCATTCCCTCTATTTAATAAATATTCTTTTTGAAAAAAAGCTGACACAGCTACAAACAATAGGTTAGTACCAGTCATGAATAAATGACTATAAAACTCCATAGAGATAATTTTGTTGTATTCTGAACAAATTCGATTAGTCAGAGAAGGTCGGTTTGCTAATTAATTATCATTATACAGCGAGAAGATGAGTTTTCTATTTAAGGTGAAAGTGTGTGCATGTGTAGTTATATTTATATATTAGCAAAAATAATAAATAAAATTTCATGTTTATATGTTTAAATCACCACTCTGTTTTGATAAATTAAAATTTTTATATGCATCCAATAAATCACACGGTATAACATATGGAATTATACAAAAATTCCTATCACTAGTCCGAGAACTAGTGCTCCCAATATATTATCGTTGGATTAATCATAGAATTAATCTTCCTAATCTCCATAACGCCAATTGTTTAAATCGCACCTTTATGAAGCACCCAATCCATGCGCAGCTAAAATGCACGAGATTCTTGTTTTTCTAAAGATAAAATTTATGGGATGGTTTGGGCGGGGAAAATTAATCATCGGAAGGCATCTTACCATATAAGAACAATGCCCTACTTTTATGATCTTTAAAGTTCACTAAATCTCATTTTCCTTTTCTTTTTTTTGGGTGGAACCTCCTTTTTCTTTTAAAGTGTTTTATTCCCAGAGCTTTTTCCTTTTAAAGTTGTTTCTCTTTTTTCCCCCCCAAAACTCCCTTTGATAGCTGATACTCTGATATTAATTTTTTAAGATCATAATTGGTAAAAATAGTTTACGAGCAAACTCATCCTACTTAAAGGCAATGAGACAATAGATTTTCAAAACATAGTTCGTTGGGTTAAAGGTTGAACCATTTTTAACTTTGTTAACATGCAAAAAATTATGATCGTGTAAGATAACAATTGACGCGAAATGAACTCTTGTAAAAAATTTCAGATCCAATTCAAAATAATAAGATTGTGGTAATCTTAACACTTACAAATAAATGGGGCCGAATTTGGTGGGGACTGACTAACACAAACAAATATCATTACACATACAAACCAATCAAACCAATATCACTTAACATGTAAATCAGTCGCATGCATATCAATATCATTTCACATGTAAACCATTATCACATGTAGGTTATTGACCATCAGATTTAAAGACAATCAAATCTGACGGCCCATATTTAGTCCCCTCTGTATGTACATCTTTTATATAGTTTCCACTGAATCCGAAATCTAAATTAATCCATCAAATTGCAATGTAATAATCCCAACATTCTATATATTTGTGTCGAGATTATTAAAAATAGAATATTTATTGGACCGACCAATTTAAATCGAACTGTGTATATCTTGGATAAAAGTACTCTGTCAGAGCGTGAATGATGTCACTTGGTCATGATAAAGTTAAATAAAAGTCCCACGGTAAAATAGTAATACGTACAACTTTGAACAGCCCCGTGATTCAAGTGTCGGCGAGATTCGCGGAAATTCATTCTCATAATATACTAAATCCAAAACAAGACATGAAAAAAAGTAACAGAGAAAGCTTCCACCAACGGCTAGCCGCCCTTTTCGTTGCCGGGGCTCTGTTTTGTTCTCGGACTTGGAATACTGTCAATTCTGATTTCAGTCCGGTCTAAATTTCAATAGTGATGATGTTTTTCAACGTTTTCTTAACATTATCATATTTTTAATATAATTCAATTCAAAATATCTTCATTAAATTAACACAACTTTCTCGTAATATAATATACTAATTGATTAGTGCAACCGACGATAGTCTGATTGGAGCTGTTGCGGAAGTCAGCCCATCAGAGATATTTGGTTGTGGCTAATATGTTTCATAATGTGGCATTGCGATCCGGTAAATGGAAGTCAAATTCCATACAATTTGAAGAGCGGTGAAAGATAGAATTGGCTATGACGTGGGTGGTAACAGTTGCCCCTAGAAATTTACCAAAACATGGTAGGTGGTAACAAAAAGTACTAGTAAACAATAGTTCAAACAGTAAAAACACTTTTTTATACAAAGATATCGAATTCGAATATTACAAATAAACATACACAATTAACACAGCTGGCGGGTAGCTCCTTTCTACTAATTATTGAACTCACAATCATTTGCCAACAACCATATTTGGTCGTTTTATCGTTATCATTATTATTAAATACCCCACCCCAAATCACCCATTTGATAACACGAATCATTTCGATGGCCAGAAAGACAAATAATGTATATGGAGTCTTCTCCTCCTAAAATAACAATTTTGGCACCCTCATTTCCGGTTGACGTGCCTTAATTAGTTTTAATGTTTGGTAGAGAGGATTTTGAAATGATATACTTTTTTTTTGAAGATTTGATATACTTGAAACAGATCTTTTTACTTATATCAGACTTGTATTCCTCGTTAGGACACCGCATAAGATTACAAATTAAGAATGGCTGGTTGTATTATGTCCTCGTTATGGTCTACTCACCTAATCATATGGATTATCTTCAACTGTCGGTTGATTTCATGTATCTTTACGACTATACTTTATTAGTAGACTATACTTGATATATTTTTTAAAGTATTTTTTTGGAAGATAAAATTTACACCATGATTATATTACATTTGTAAGGTTGTGAACTCTGAATCTTCTTAAGTTTGTTTAATGCATTGTGGCGTTAGACTATATGTCATTTGGAAACTCATTCCACCATAATATCAGAATAATTTGATCATTTGACCTGTTGCGACTTGCTAGTTGTCAATGCGAGTTGAAAATTTACCGAATCATAAAATTAAAATTGAACTTGAATATTTTAACATTGAAAAAAAAAAAATTGCGTCGAGAAGTCGAAGACGATAAACAACAGATGTTCGCTTAATTTACGCCGGGAATGGACTACGTGCTAATGTAGAGGAACACGAATCACACAAGATTTATAATTTATTGAGTGTTTGGACTTTTGTGTATTAGAAAAGTTACTTTAGGTGCGTCCACCGAATACAACTGTTGATCCATATAATAATGTCTTTTAAAAATTAGCAGATTTTTTTGAGAAATTTAAAAATTAATAGATAGATAGTGCACAATTTCACTTTTAAATCATAGGGCGAAGCTTACGTGGTTGTCTTGGCTCGCAATCTAATTATTTTAATTTCAAGTACACATACGTAATTATTTTTTTTGAAAAAATTAAAGTTTCAATAAATCAGATACATCTTATAAACCGCCTCGCGCATGGACTTGCAATTAATTGAATTGAAATTAATTAATGGCTTGTAGTTGATAGACGTTAATTTGATATCATTTAGTATTCGGACACCCAGTATATGCCGATTAATCGAAATCTGAGTCGGATAGGACATCTCAAATGACAAAGCTTTTATCAACAAATACTTAAACGCTCAAAAATTTAAACTCGATATCTCTTGATTAAACTACAGCCAGTTAAATGGGCTATGGGCCCAAATCACAGTCCAATTGAAAAGCTATCTGGACTCTAATGTAATGGGGCTTCTAACAGCCGAAACACGGTGACAAGCCCATATCGATCTTCGGCTCTTACCTGTTTAGGGTTTAAGGAGGGTGTTGGTTAGAAATCCGACAAAGCAACCGTTTTTCCTTCTTTTTTCGTAATTAATTTTTTCTTCTGGATTAGGGATTGGGAATTAAGCGGTTGCAATTGGAAACTCTGTAGCTAGTTTCTGTGTATATGGTTTCTGTTGGGTCCAAAGCTTTGGTGTTGAGGAGAAGCAGAAGCTGTGAGACAGTAGGAGGTAGCTTAATGGGTGGGGAGGAGGAGGAGCACAGACCAGGCAAGCAAGGGAGGAGGAAGAAGGGTTTGGGTAGGAAGCCCAAGAAGGGAGGTTTCGGGTTCGATTCGAAGAAGGGTTCATCCGGGTTGGCAACTGGGAAGGAAGAGAGGAAGTCATTGAAGCACCAGAGTAAATTTGAACCAAGACCATCTGTTATAAGGTGTGATATGTGTTAGATATGGCAAAGTTGGTTTCTTTGATTATGGTTTGGTATAAAGATTCGGTCTTTTTGACTTGTGATGTTGTTGCAGGAAGCAGATTGATCCGGAGACTTCGAATTACTTTGTCGAAATTTCTAATGTTCTTGAAAGTGGGGGGCTTGAGTTGGAGGAGAGGTCGGCTATATGTGGTAATGCTCTTGAAGAAGTAAGGGGGAAGGAGTTTGAGTTGGCGACTGATTACAAACTTAGCCATACCTTGGAAAGCCTTCTTGAAGGATCCGATTTGGATCACCTCTGTGGTTTCTTACATGGGTGTGCCGAGGTCTTCCCTTTAATTGCAATGGATCGGGCTGGTTCCCATGTGGCCGAGGCAGGGCTCAAGTCATTGGTCGCGCATCTTCAGGACGATGAAGCAGTCCTTGTTGTTCAAGAGACTTTAGAATCTATATGCAAGGTACCAAGCATATGACGCTTTCTGTTCTTTGGTATTCCATCTTGTTGCTACTATACGAGATGCCATTTTGTAAAGATTTTTCTTCTTGTTGAATCACTGGTTGGAACTTGGAAGTAGCACCTTGCATCTTAATGCTTTTCGTACTCTGAATCTGATGAGCAACAATCATGACATATAGTTGCGACTTTCCCATCCACGTGAACCTATGAACTACGAACAAGCTTTCATTGTAAATTCAGGAAAAGAAGATTTTCATTTTACCTTGTGTATGGGCGTCACTTTAGACTATTTTGTCCTTTTCAGGTGATTATGGTGAATCCCATTGAGATGATGTGTGACCGCTATGGGTCTCATGTTCTTCGAAGTCTTCTTTGTCTTTTTGGTGGTGTCCCCTTGGATTCCCCCGAGTACCATCCAGTAAAGTCAAGCTTGGCTTCGGTAGAACGCTTTAAATTTGGGGCATCTTCTGTCAATGAGAGGGGTTCACAATACATTGAGCACAGGTTCCCCAGTTTGCTAAAGTTCCTTGTGTCAGAAATGTTGAAGTGTAGCAAGAAGGACATTCAAATCTTACTAGTTGATCAATATGGAAGTCTGGTATTGCAGGTACATTGCAATTTTTTTGCTTTCCTTAGGATACTTCACTCTTTTCGAGAGGATAAGCATATATTACATCTTGGTTATCATTGTTGGCATCTCTGAATGACTGAGTTGATAAGATTCCCATGGGATTGGGGACGGCGGGTGTGGCATGTTTCCTGGAGCTGTTACAACAATTATTTTTATACACTTGCTTAATTATCCAATAGTTTCTGAAGCTTAAGAGTACATCTTTTTGGAAAGATGAGAATTGCATATCATATTTATGGTATCATGGGGTTCTCTTGCTACCTTGTTTCATTTTCCAGGTTCTGATAGTTTGTAAAACATCTGAAGTCGATGTCTTCTAGGGGACTTCTCCTAGTTCCTACCACTAAATCCTTTTTTGCATGAATAACGCGAGGCCCATGGACATCGTTCTCCCCTTTGTTTTGATAGAAAAACTTGTGCATGCATCCAATTCTTACCATGCTATGCCCTTTTTTGCTTGGCAGACAGCTCTGAAGCTACTGGAAGGACATGATGAAGACTTGCTGAACATAATACCAATATTGTTGGGTGGGCAAAAATCTTTGAAGGAAAGAAATGTCCTAGAGCTCTCTGCAGTGGGCCGCGTGGTAGAATTCATGAAACAAACTGCATATAGTCACTTAGTTGAGGTGCGTTACACATTAAGATGGACAAGTGCTCTGTAGTATTAAAATTGTGTGATATCTGTCAAGGCTTAACGGGACCAAAAGTTCTTAAATTTCTGTATAAGAAGATTGATTTCCATTTTCTTGTGCATGGATGAAAAGTTTTACATCGGAGCATACTCATTTGCTAAGTTTCATATGAGCAACCCAGTGGCATCTAGCATCTTGTTCCTATTCATGCGCCAACTTTTTTATGAGCATGTTAGAACTGTCTATGTAGCAGATCTGGTGCATCCCTTTTATTTCATTAGGCACACCAGAGACACTAAACGTTAACATTCGTTGTCCCTTAAGTGTTTTTATGCTGAGCTTAACGGAGGAAATTGCCATCTGTTGCGTGATGCTCCTTGCTCTTCTCTAATATTAACGTCTGTATTTTAAAATGTGCTATTTTACAGGTAATCCTTGGAGTGGCTCCTGAGAATTTGTATGCAGAAATGCTGACCAAAGTTTTCAGGAGCTCATTGTTTGAGCTTTCGTCCGATCAGTGTGGAAACTTTGTTGTCCAGGCATTGATTTCTCGCACGAGAAATGAAGAACATGTGAGTGATCTCATTCTCCAATGAAAATTTTCTCCTCTCCTTAATGTTTCGTTTGGTCTTTGGTAAATCACAATAATTCACCTTCCGAGCTGTTTGAACAACAATTTTAAATTTGTGGACCAGATAAAGTTGATATGGGGAGAACTGGGTACAAGATTTACGGATCTTCTAGAGATGGGGCATTCTGGAGTTATTGTGTCTCTTCTTATGGCATGTCAACGACTTGAAATTCATGACCGCCAGGTTTGTTGCTCAGTATCTCCGTTATGCTCTAATTTTGCACTTTCACCCTTCCGGAAAACGGAAGATAATACCAGTTTTCTCATGATGAAGACCAATTCTGATAACATGAATGGTTAAAAGGTTTACGCTGACTGCCATCTTATTACATGTTATTGTTTCGCAGTGTGCTCAGGCCCTTGTTGCAGCTGTATGTTCACCTGATGAGGATACGAGAAACATAGTACCCCGGATACTGTTTCTTGATAACTATTTTGCCTGTAATAACAGGCCCCAGTGGAACTGGCCAGATGGTGCCAAGATGCACATCAACGGCTCTCGGATTCTGCAAGCAGTTTTCAGATTTAGTGGCGTATGCAACTTCTCTTAATCTTACTTTCCTTATCACAGTCGTAAGCTGTTTCATGAAGTAGCACATTTAAGTTGAATGTTTGACCTCATGATTGTCTACATCCTCTTGTCAAGTGTAGCTTTTACTAATCTTTTGATCGATGTTTCTTGGTGATTAATGCATCATAGGAACTCTGTGCCTATGTCTGCGCCATCTGTATGTCTGTGCTGGTGTGCATGCCCGAGGAAGCTACTCTTCTTGTCTTGGACGAGACTATCACTTGTTATATCGTGTTTCTTGGTTTCTTGAGTTAACTGGATTTCGTGTCAGTCAAACTGCCTTCATGATTCAAATTCTCTTGATGTCTGCTTTGGAACTTCTATTTCTCGCTAAGCATCATTGATGTATCTCTTTCCACTTTGCAGGAGATCGTACAAAAGTTTGCTGCAAGCATCACATCTATGGAGGATCACCACACAGTTGAAGTCGTGAAGGATTCTGGAGGTGCACGTGTAATCGAAGCATATCTAGATGGCAATGCCTCTGCAAAACTGAAGCGCAGATTAATCATGAAGTATGTCATTGCCTTTTGATTTTGCTAATATTGTGCGTATTTGTTTCCATCAAACATGCTTCTTGTTTTTTTTCCTTCCTGTTATTTTCTGCTTTTCCTATGCCTACGATAACACACATATTTGAAACAAATTTACGTTCGCTACCAAAATGACGTCTACTCTTCACTTTGTAGAGGAATGATTCATTTATGTGTAGTTTTTTGTAGGGTGATTGTGATCTTCATTTGAATTGGCTTACCGCTTTATAAAATGTATAGGACTGCGCTGACCACCCTAGCATTCATAATGCATCCTGTTTTCATTGTATTAACCCGTTATATCGTGTGTTTGATCTAACTTGATATTTATCTGAACTTTTGAAGGCTGAAAGGACATTTTGGAGAGCTCGCAATGCACTCGTCCAGTTCATTTACTGTGCTGAAGTGCTTCTCTGCGAGTAACTTGTCCCTTAGAGAGGCTATAGCATCAGAGTTGTTAGATGCGAGAACTGATCTTGCAAGGACAAAGCAAGGCCCATATCTCTTGAGGAAGCTAAATATTGATGGGTAAGCCTCCCGATTTCGTAGATGAACTGTTGCCTCGCAGGGAATTAGACAGTGTTATACATCTATTCAGCTATCTTCTCTTTGCCTGTGGTTCGTGATGGAACAAATAGTTTCATGAGATCTCCATCTAGTGCAGTTGCAGTTCAGTAATCTCTTAATGCAAGTATTAAGAAGGCAATTATTATGTTGCGCATTTATCATTTTTTGCATTTGACTGCGCGGGTTGGATTCAGCTGACTGCTTGTTCATATCACAGTTTCGCAAATCGAACTGACCAGTGGAGGTCGGAACAAGAATCAAAGCAATCAGTTTACAATGAGTTTTCTGCCACATTCGGATCAACTGAAGCCAAGTCGTCGAAAAGTGGCTCGTTTCTTTCCAGTACTCCGAAGCCTAGTACGTCAGAACATCCAAATGATATCAAGAGAATGAGGGAGGAGATTGATCTGGCCTTTGTCTCCGGCAAACGTACTAATCATGCTACGTCCATGGCATCTCAAAGCAAGAAGTATGGAGGCAGAAGTGGTAACGCTGGTCCAAGCACGGGCAGCGCGTCACGGAACGCAACCGGCGGCCAAGAACGAAAACCTTTCCTCTCGTTCGACATGAAGAAACGAGCTAGTAAGGACGCACAATCCAACCATTCAAGGAAAAAACAGAAGACTTGAATGGGGATTCTGTAGTACCGACTCATTTTGGCGACATGCATCATGTGAGAACAATGAGGTACAAGATTATTTTGCGAATAACGTTACCATTAATGTTCAGAATATTCTACAATTAATACGATATTATTCGATGTGGTATTCTCAACGGTCGCTATAGAAGAAAATAGTTCAAGAACTCAGATTGGATGCCTTAAGAGGAAAGAAACCAGCTCGTCCAAGTTGATACCAAAATTTCGGATTAGCATTACACGTTGATACTATGAACCAAAAATTGAAAAAAAACCAGTCTAAATCTATTATATTTACAAGGACTACAGTTCAACAAATTTAGCTTGGGAAAAAATAAACATATATTAGAAAAAAACACTAAAAATAAAAGATCTGGCTAGATACTGATGCTAAGCAAAGTGGCTACCTGTTCTGAATTGGGTTTGAGCCAGTTCGTGGTATTTTCCTGAAACTTGACCCAACCTGCTTGTATGGACCCTTCTTACCAGCTTGCAGCTCCTTGGCACCAATGGAGCTGGTGGAACCCGAGCTTCGAATCGAAGAGGAAGGTGGCCTTGGAACCGGACGACCCTCTACGTGAACCTTGTTAAAGCAAGCTGACAAGACCAATGAGAGCAGAAGAGCAAGAGTAGCCATTGATTTAGCTTGAGCCTTCATGTTTTAGAAGTAATAAGTGAACTATGTGCTTGGTTTGTGTTTGGTGAAGAATGTGAACAAGTGAGAAGAGTTGGCAAGTGGGAATTTGGTATGTGGTTTTTTGGAAGAGATTTGGATGGTTTTTAAGTAGGTGTTTGTTTATTTTTTTGTATACCTAACTTGCTGTATAAACTTTCGGTCGAATAGTAAGAATCCAATTCTAGGGATCTGCTTGCCAGTGGGATCATGTGCTCTATCTTTGACTGATCAATGTAATAACATGATCTTTCTACTTTGACATTTTTTACTACCATTATTTGTCTTGGAAATTTTCAAAAATTTAATATAGTCATAGCGTAGGATCAGCCATTTTTACACATACCAAGCCAATGCAATACCAGGATTATTTAGATTAACCAACAAATGAATTATTTAGATTAACCAACAAATGAGTTGTTCTAGCTTAATCAAAATTTCTCGAGTTCGATCCATCAGGATGCAACAACGTCAAAACTTGTTAGGAGAATTTTGTCGTTATTCATAGGTCGTACTTAACTCGAAGTTGAATTAATCGGTTTAATGAGTATCCGGTCACCAGGTGGTCAGAAAAAACTAAGCCAATGCAATGAAGGGTGCTACTGCTACTGATTACTAATGTCCAACAAAGAAAGACTAAAATGAGACCAAAAAAAATCAATCTTCGTTGGTTTTCTTTATTGAGCCAATCCAATCCAAACCCTTTAAATGGTTTCAGAGAAGGAAGGGAGAAACGTGGAAACAAAATCAGTCTTGTTCATGAAGAATTCGAGGGAAAGTGTCCAAATTTTGTGTTTGTTTTTTTCCTTGATTGCTCAGAGATTAATTTAACTACATTAAGTGAGTCATGTGAGGTATCACGTGAAGAAACTATTAGTTCTTATGGGGAAGCTAAAACAAAATGATTAGAATAGCATTATTTCGGGGGGTAAAGATTAGGATAATATTATTGGTTGCCAGTGCCAGTGCTTCAAAGTCAGAATTTGCATCCACTAACACAAGTATTGCACATTACATGGCTTTGGCAATTGGGTGTAGCTGACGTGGCCGTTCAGCAAGAAACTCAGCCTCAAGTTTTCTATATGTCAGGGCCTCGGGCCATCCACGAGGTGCGTACAATATTTAATTACTGTCAATAGGGTGCAATGCTAATCAAAATTCAAATGAAGGCGATGTGATAGTGTTAACATTACATTACTGGTTGTGGGGCTGTGTAAATCTACTTGTTTATTGGATTGAAATTTTAGATTCACTATGTATAGAAATTTGATATCTCTCAAAAGTATTAATTGATTCAAATTTGTATCAATCGGCTCAGTATGTTAGATATCAAATACTATTAACAAAATGTGTAATGGGAGTAGGTAATCACGTAGTCCATTATTTATTCGTACATCCCATTAGTCATGACACGTCGTATTAAATTGAGCATAGAAATTATAACGGATATGTTAAAAAAAAGCAATTTTCTTTCCTTGGTAATTAGATTCTAATTTACAAGGATTCCCATCAATCGCTATTTGCTGTTTTTGACATTTTATTGTAAGCCCGCCATAGAAGGTAACAGCGGCAAGCCCATTCACAAGTTCGCATGTACGGAAGCCGGGGCCCTCGGTGTTCGGGAACAAGCCCGCTACAAGAATCAAGCGCCTTTGTGGCATATAATATATTTTGTAGTTAACTTTAACATATTTATTATGTTATTACACAATCAACTTAGAAGATGTCGTAAATGATGGATTACTAGAAGCCGACATTCTATATTTTTTGTTTGAATTATTTATGTACTATTGAAATTAAATTGCAAAATTTGATATTTCATCAATTTTCTATAGAATATTGATGTGTAACGTAGCAGATGTCTTAAATTTATTTAAATTTAATGTAAAAATTAATTTTTAATTAAAAATTATCAAAATGCAGAACGTTAAAGGGTCGGACCCTATAGACCCTGTAGACCCTGGGTTTTTGGGAGGGTAGGGTATGAATCTAACAATAAAAAATTTGTAGGGTTGAGAGTAGGGTATGAGTCCAACTAAAAAAACTAGGGTATGGGTAGAGTCCTACCAATATCCTACCCTACCCTACCCAATCCATTGCCATCCCTATTTGTGGCTCGATTTAATCTTGATTCAAGCTGAATTAATTATAAAGAATAACAAAATTGTTCCTAATCTTTTTGATAAAAAATCTTCATAGTTCATATCTATTTTTAATATAATAATTTTGATATTTTTGGTAACATTTCAGTAATCCTACCGACTGTATCCACAGATCAATACGAACTTTTTTTCAGCGTGTTTTGTTCTCACTCACACGCATCCCAGAAAATTTCCCCGGAGTTCATCCATCCTAAGATTACTCAAGGTCATGTACATTTAAATTTAAAATTTTCTCAAAATATCTCTCAAAAAAGAAATGCGCCTTGTTGATATGGATAGTACTAATCAAATCACTTGAACTTTTCATACAAAACATACCATTTATTAGGTATCACAGATACACTTAAACACACAGCAAGTAAGTTTTCCTTATGACAGGGTGTTCATGTTACCCAATTTTATGTAGATTTTATTACATCTTAGTAGAGTGCTAAATTTCTTCGAACTAAGTACAAGGTTGCACTAAGAAAAAAGCGCCAAGCTGCATTACACACAATTTTGCTCCCTTGTACCAAATTTTGTGCCCTTATATTTTATTCTTCCACCAAAATCGGGAATCTTCTATTTCTACTAAGGCCAGCGTATTTACTATTGACAAGTGACAAGTAATGGCCCTCATAAACAAAATTCACCATAACCAACCAAACTCGTTGGAGACTATTAACTACACCACACGAGTTATTTTCTCAGTATATTACGGTTTTTTCCCAATATTCCGAATTACCCAAACAGACTTTTCTTCTCTCAAAATTGTCAAACACCCCAAACTAAGATATATACCTCTGAGTGGTAATGAAAAGACAACTTCCATGCATTTCGCATGCAACGTCGCTATATAAGCGATTCTACGTAAACACCTCTTGCATTAAAATTGTGAGAGAGAAACAAAGAGGCAAAAAACCAAGATGGCTTCTAATCCTCTCCCAATTTGTGCCATTCTCACCATCTTCTCGGCCTCATTGCTCCTCTCCTTCCCATCGCGGAGCCTCGCCGAGACCATGACCTACCACGGAGGGCCCCTCCTCGGCGGGCAGCTAAGCCTGACGTTTGTATGGTACGGCCAGTTCGAGCCGTCCCACAAGACCATCGCCAGGGCGTTCGTTAGCTCGCTGAACTACAACGGAGGGGCCAACTTGAAGCCTCAGGTGTCCACTTGGTGGCATTTCATTGGGACCTTCCATGAACATGCGAACCACACGAATCCTCCCACCAAGATTAAGATTGTGAAGCAAGTGGAGGATCCGAGCTATTCCCTTGGCCACGTCCTCACCGCCGACTTCCTCAAGCCTATGCTTGATAAGGCTGGCGGCGTCGACCCGAATTCGATTCTGGTTTTCTTCGCCGCCAAGGACGTGGTGGTGGAAGGGCTTTGCTTGGGGAAGTGCGCCGTGCATGGACTTCTCGGTACGTTATGATGATTTTACGTACTCAAAATCATAAAGCAATAGATCAATAATTTTTTTCTTGTCGAAATTCAAAATGTTAGATTAATATTACAATTGTTTTTATGATGTTAAGATCACATTAAACAATATAAGTTCTGATTTTTTTCTTCTTCTCTTTATATTTGCTTCCATTGTAATTGTAGGTAAGCAGCCATACATCATCCTAGGAAATCCGGAGGGGGAGTGCCCCGACGCGTGCGCGGTGCCGTTCTACAAGGCGGCAGGTGCACCGGTGGGGATAACGGTGAAGCCTCCGAACGGAAACATCGCCGGAGACTCGATGGTGATCGCCTTGGCACAAGGGTTAGTTGAAGTTATCACCAACCCTTACCAGACGGGCTTCTTCCAGGACATGAGCAGGAAAGACCTTGGGGCAGCCACCGTTTGCCAGGGTGTTTTTGGAAGCGGGGCCGCCAACGGCACCCCCGGAAAGATCCTCGTTGATCCGGCCACCGGAGGCGGCTTCAATGCCTATGGATCAAAGGGCAGGAAGTTCTTGGTCCCGGCCATATGGAACCCTAAGACTAATACTTGCTGGACGGTGATGTAACGATCATTCGGCTGCATGTAATTATGTATGTAGGGAGGGAACAAAATAAACTTGGCCAAATATATATATATTTTAGGTGTCCAAAGTTTGTCCCTTGACCTAGAAGGGGACAATTTTGGGATTTTGGAAATTGGCAATCCTTTATAATTTTTTTTTTCGGTATACGAGGAAAGTGATCGACCCCTATTATTAACTAACTTGGTATCATCTTTGCGTCCAAAAAAAGTTCACAAGCTGCCAAGTTTGTATCATTTCCGGAGAAGCCAATATGTCCGAATCCATGGATTTTACTCTACTGAAAGTTCAATATTTTCGAAGCTTGATTTTTTAAATACAAACCGATCCACTAAATTTATTAATCTATGTTCGATTCTCATAGCATGATGCAACTCAAAAAGAATAGCTACAGAGTTTTTCTAAACGAATATTTTTTTTTTAACTAAACACGAAATATTTGAGAGTAAATGGCAGGAAAATTCGACTTTCTTTTTTGAGATTTTGGGCTGTATCATGAATGCATTTTTTTTTATTGATAGTAATTTTTATATAAGAGCACATCGGCCGATAATGCCGGACTCAACACCATTGCCTTCATGGAGTACATATTTTTTTAATAAATGAAGTGTTATATTTTTTAAAATGTTCACCAAAAAAAATTACACCAATGATACCGATGATATTGTACCTGGAATACAAGATAATGTACATCAAACGAAATGATATGCGCTATCGGAGTACATGCTCCAAGGTTACACCAAAAGTATGTCTATACCAAAAAGCTCTAAGGGCATGTCAAAAGCACCCGAATATACACTAAACACCGGACTAAACACACCTAGTTACATCACGATGTACCTAAGTCACGGAAGATCAACAGTCCAAAAAAATTCTGGATCGCAAGTTGCGCACTTAATCACATATAGGTTAAGGTATATATATTACTTGTCGATCAGTTGCTAACTTATATACAAAAAAAATATTCCATTTATAAAAACTTGGTAGCTAGTTTTTTGATTTTTGCCTTCTACTAGGACATAGGAGGAATCTAATTTGAGAAAGGCAATATGTTTAAGACAAACAAGTCTGTTCATTTACCCTTTGTTTGGTAAAGAAAGAATAGATAGGGAAATAAAATATTGAGATGTAAAGTAGAAAAGAAATTAGAAATTTCGACATACTGATTATATAATGGAAGGATACTTGAGAGTGTGAAAAAAAGAGAGGAAAATTGACAATATAAATTGGTAGGGACCCCACACGCTTCCTTAGCTCAGCTCCCTGCCACTCCACCTTTCTGACCTTTTCCCTCTCTCTCGCAACCTCCTCACTGGTCAAAACGACACCGTCCAGCCAGTGTCCCCCCTTTTTAGAAATTATTTTATTATCGCTTTATTAAATTGTTCCTATTACCGACCAGCCTATCTCGCAACCGTCTCCTCTGTCTCTCTCTCCTCATCTTCGATACAAATCAGAGCAAACAAAAGCGAACCCTTTCTTCAACCTCCAATAACCCAAAAAACGAAGTGAGTCCTCTTCGTTTATGAGTATTTCTCCTCTCTCTTAACCCGATTCCGATCTCCTTTGACGCTGGTAGCTTTTTTAACCCTAATTTCCGTTCAATTTTGTTGTCTCTTAGCTGGAGCATTTAGGTTAATTAGGATTTAAGGCATCTGATTAAGATAAAGCTCTTAATTGACGAGTTTAGTGTCGTTGTTGTTGGAGTGCAGGTGAATCCGCTGGGGCGGTATAGTTTGTTCTGATGGCAGAGAAAGCGTGCATCAAACGGTTGCAGAAGGAATATAGAGCACTCTGTAAAGTAAGTTTTTATCAGTTATTTGATTCCCCAAGGCGCGCGGCGGTAGCTTTTGTGTTGTTCGTTCTGGTGAAGTTTTTCTGGAAGTTTCGAAGTGGTTGTACTCCGTTCCTCCGTCTAGTTTAGTCGCCCTGAGATCGTACATTGGTTGCTTTTAAGCGTGATCATAGGTAGTTTTTTGGATGCTGTTACTGTTAGTTTCTTACGAACGCGTTTTTGCTTGCTAAGCGCCTTGCCAACTGATCATGTGTTGCCTTCTTTGGTGTAGGAACCAGTTTCCCACGTTTTTGCTCGTCCTTACCCCAGCGACATTCTCGAATGGCGTAAGTTGCTGCAACTTTTTTGAGTGTGCTTGTCTAGTAGTTGTTGATACTGGGAATTATGTCTTCTTATATCCTGAGTGCCATTGGAAGTATGCTGGACATAACATGAAGATGGGGCCCTCTGTTGAACTTTGCAAAAAAGTGTAGATTCTTTTACGATAGGTTTGATTTAAGAACATTGACATCACTTGTATGAGCTGCATGCGTGAATAATGTCTTAGGTGTGGAACAAAACACGTGTTTTGATTTTCCATGATTGTTGACAATTACGTCTGTCAGCGTAAAGAATTTATTTCTAGCAATTCAATGGGATGCTGTTCCATGTGTCTTATGTTTTCTCCAGTCTGGCTTTGTTTAACATTTCCTGATTTTCCACAAAAAATTATGACGGCTCTTAACCTTGTTTTCCAGATTATGTGCTGGAGGGAAGTGAAGGAACGCCTTTTGCAGGTTTGCAAACTACATTTTTCTATTGTTAAGAACAATTAAGGAACGGTCGATTTGATGGACCTTTTGCTTTGAACTGTAATCTTCTTTACCTCTGACTAGACTATGTGGGATGTAATGTGACAAGGTGGCTATTACTATGGGAAAATCAAGTTTCCGCCTGAGTATCCCTACAAGCCCCCTGGAATCACGTAATGTCTTTGTGTTTCGTATTGATTTGAAGATTGTCCTTGGTTCAGTGCCTTCTGTGCTAACTCTCTTTACTTGACATCTTGATATTGGTGTAGGATGACTACACCCAATGGTCGATTTATGACACAAAAGAAAATTTGTTTATCAATGAGCGACTGTAAGTACCTTCAATTAATGTGTGCAAGACTGAAGTCTTCTACTCATGACTCATGCTTAATTCTACTTTGTTTTGTCATATATAGTTCATCCAGAGAGTTGGAATCCAATGTGGTCTGTCTCGAGGTAAAAGAACAAGAAGTTTTCAATTCTATTAGTTTGCTTTCCTCTGTACTTTCAGCTTTGCTGGTCAATGAAAGACAGAACTTCTTACTTTTGCCTTTGCAAATTTAATTGCAGCATTCTTACGGGGCTACTTTCATTTATGGTAAGTTTCCTGTACATATTGTTACTGTAGCTGTAGTTGAGAGCTGAACAATATGCTCATTGATGTTCAAATTTGACGAATTATTTTGTTTAAAAATCTGGCAGATGGTGCCATTGTTTAGAGCTAATAGGTTAAGTTTTTCCTGTTGAATGGTCAATCTCAGAAAGACCTTCCATCTTGTCTTGCGTTGCCTTATTTTATCCTATATTGTTCAGATGGATAATAGTCCTACTACTGGCAGCGTGAACACTACAGCTGCTGAGAAGCAGCGCCTTGCAAAGACATCTCTTGCATTCAATTGTAAGAAGTAAGTTATCCCTCTCCCGGAAAAAAATGTTATCTCTCTCTTGCTGTTTAATTTCTGATGTAATTGTTGGGCAACTAAGAACTAATTTCTGATTAATTGTTGGTTGGCCTTCTTCATTGCAGTCCTACTTTTAGGAAATTGTTTCCGGAGTACGTTGAGACGTACAACCAGCAGCTACAGTCTGAGCAGACCTCCACAGAGGAACCGCAAGAAGAGAAATCTAGACCGGAGAGAGAAAAGGTAGGCAATTCTCTAGAAGATGTCAAAGCAGTTGATTTACCGAGGGAAATAAGAAGAGACAAGAAGCAGATATTCCCAACCTGGATGATGCTGTTACTCGTTTCAATCTTTGGCGTTGTAATGGCACTGCCTCTGCTTCAGCTTTGACTGAAATTGGAAACTGTAGAAAGGTTATGGTACTGCATACCTTTTTTAATCAAGGAATCGCTCCAAAGGCTTCAAACTCTATACAGTCTTGTCTTGTGTCTCACAAGAAGTATATCGAGGTTGATACCATAGTTTCGCTTGTGCTGTATCTCTTCGTCTTTTGGTTGCTAAGGTCAAAGTGGCATGCTTGAGCTGTATTGTCGATTATTTTGGTATAGTTTCCCTCCTTACTCTGAATATTACGGCTCTTGGTTTGTATGCATTGCAAAGAAAACGACTGGTTTCCGGTTATGGGATTTGCTTGCCGTTTTTTCTAAGGTGGATTTACCTGCCATTCTCCTGCTCTATTGAATGAGATTCGGAGAAGTGATTCGAGTTTTCTTTTCGTTCTGATTACTGTGAAAGATATGTCTACCAGGCCTTTGAGGTCTAAAAATGATCTCTTATTACTTGGCTCAGTTCTCCCTTTGAAGAGGCAAGCCTCAAGATCACAGTATTGCACTAAAATCCGGCAGGCAACTATACTTTGTTTGCTGTGTTCATCCACAGGAGGATGAGTGGTAATTACCAGCAATCAAGTAACGAACTAGAGCTCGAACACGAGACCTCAGTTAAATTAGAAGAATCCCTCGTCAATCGATGTACTTGCTTGGTAGTATTCCTTGGTGGTGCCATCTCAATCAGCGCGTTTCTCATTTGATGTCTCAACAGAACTACTTGGACGGTCACTTTAGTTTGGAGTATCGAAAGTTGGTAACATGTCTGATGCTCGTTTCGCTTTCATCGACCACCCAAAGGTTGCTATTTGCTACGACTTCTAGATTAGCACACGGCTAAGTAAGACTGCCGGATAACTTCACATCCCGACCTCCGAGAGAAGAACGGTACATGTCGAAACGCTCAAGACGTCTTTCAAGCACTCTCTTCTAAACTAATGGACACTGAAGATCGGACGTGATCAGCTGATCGAACCGTTCGAAGAGACAACATAGAATCGACAGGACTAGAAACTGAGAAACATTCTCCTAATGTCACATGAGATTATAAGCTAGCTGTACAAGTAGCCAGATATTGAATGAAGCAAATGCTCCGCTGCACTTGAGTAGAAAGAAAATCCAGGCAATAGTTACACTTCTATTCTAACTATTTCTCTAGCTCGTTTTCTAATTTGCAAGACTCCCTAATATCGCCTTCACTCATGAACATATGAGGAAGACAGAAACAATGAGGTGGCTTTATTTTCCCCTTCATAAGGAAATCATCCTACCACTATTACCAATAAAAAAATTGTAGAAGCTCACACACACAAGAGAGCTTCAACTTCCTCCAAAACCAAGGATGTTTCAGAGTTTTAATCAAACCTCCTCAGAACTACTTGGAGTTGGAGCCACTGCCCTTTTCTCCCAGCTCAAAAGCCTCCTAAATGATCTCGGCCGCGTCGGAGCCGGAGACTTGCTGGATTCCTGCTCAGCCAAACTCTCACCCGCTTGCTCAGGGATGTCAACAACAAGCACGCCATCCGAACCCGACGACGAGGCAGAGAAGGATTGACCCCCAGAATTAACAGTACTTCCACCATTGACACCACTAGTACTTACTCGAGTCTCATCACCCCAAACCAACACGTTGGTCGGGAAGCTCTCTGGAGACAGACCATTCTCAGCATCCAACCCGTCGCGGCCGTGATCATCGGTACAATCCCCTTCATTTGATGTTAGCAATGGAGCCACTTTGCTCCTACAAAGAGGGCAAGTGGAATGAGACTGGAACCACATGTCAATGCACTCTACATGGAATCCATGGTTGCACTTTGGAAGCAATCTGGCCTTCTCCCCTTCCTCTACATCACATAAACAAACAGCACATTCCAATCCATCCTTGTAGTCCTCAGCCTGGAGTACCACCACTGGCAGGGACCTGAGGACTGCCAGGTCTAGCCCGTTTCGCTCCGGGATGTCCTCGTCCGTGGCGAAGACGAACCGCTGGCCGTGACGGCCGCGGCGGGAGACCAACCGTGGTGGTAGAGTTGGCTCTTCAGTGCGCCACCAGAACCACTTTGCGTAGAGGTGAAGAAAGAGGATGACAACCACAACTAAGAACAGGACTATTATGGCTATGACCATAATTGTTCCTGCTAATTGTACCGATGTTGAGCTGTCCGATTCGTCCATTCGGTATACCAAGTTATACTTGTTATGTTCGAATTCCGAATGAGGATGTTCTAGTGATGTAATTTAACGTATGAATTTGAAGATGTGAAAATTGTGCTCAAGGATGGGAATGATGAATTGGTTTATATCAATGAATTTGGTGAAGGGTGTTTTAGCTTTATCAATGAATTTAAGACAAGGATGGATCTAATTTGATGACCATTGACTTGGAATTTTATGCAGGGAATATGGGTATTTTGGAGGGAAGAAGTGTTGATAGAGACGCCAAGATTTTGGTCCAAATCCAACACAATTCTTGTCAAACCACGAAAAGTAAAACGGGTCTTAGTTTTTTTTTATAATTAATTCGATCGATTAATTTAGATCTAAGTTGATTAAAATATTTGAACCATGGAAAATTCTCAGGTTTTAATTTTTTTCCTTTCTAAATTAGATCAGAGACCGCCGTCCCTTCTACGTGCAATGAAACTTGTTTGGCCTGATACATCTGAATTGCGTTCACATCTATCCAATTAGCTTACTATTACTGCTGCTTTTGACCCTTCTTCTTTTGTTAGTTGAAATTTATTTTAATTCTCGTTTAAGGATAATTTTATTATGATCGAATCACATCATATATCTATGTTAGTATATTTGACCGTTAAAATATCACAATTTTCTATTTTTATAACGATCTTTGCCCGTTTCATTTTTTTTCTTAGTTTATAATGGCAATATTGGGGTATACAATTATGAGCCAAATCCTTATTATTATGTAAAGATACCGCTAATTAGATAGAGAATGATATTGCAATTTATTATTATTATTTTTCATGAGTTCTGAATTTATGATTTTCTATTTTTTTCAAAGATAAAATATATTAGAAAGCGCCATGGTATATATATATCCTATTTAGTGTGATATTCTTTCTACTATGGAACAATTATGGTTGCGAAAGTCGGCCTCGTCAAAACTACAACACTCCAAAATATTTAAGAAAAAAATACGTGGTAGAAAAAGAATAAAGAAGATATAGAAATATGTAGATCTATCTAGAACGGTGGCTAGTACTATTAGTACAACCAGTTCAAGTGCGGTAATAGTTAGGCTGCTTGAAGGTTACAAGGCTTACAATGTTTCAACCTTTTGGAGCAGCAGTCAAATATGTGCAAAGATGGTCAATTTGGTTACCAATTGAGGTCACCAATGACCAATTCAAAAGATACCATCGATCTGTTTTTCTCAGAAACAACTTGAGTTTTAAACTCCCACTCGACATAAATGGATAGGGTGAAGGATGAGTTCATGATTCAAATTTTAACGAGACTTAAAAAATTTAAGTTTCCACAAAAATATATGTACAACTTGGTCTTTTCACTTTTACCTGTTGTATATATTGACCAAATGTATCCTAAGAAGCTAGCTGGGACAAATATTCGACATCCATGACCACAATCTCGATATCGGGATACTTTTATACTGATGTAACTTGTAAATATTTTATTTCTTAATAAAAGTTATACCAATAAAAAAAGTAAAAATATTCGATTTATGGGCTTAGTGCAGAAAAGTTTGCCTATATGTATGTTGCTCTCGCCATTTTTTTACCTCGAAACTTTTGTCCAAATATTTTATATATCACACATGTTTCCCTAATCATTATCATAGTATTGGAAGTTTATATGATTTTGTCTCTTCAACTCTTCGTTTGTCAAGCGGTGGGCGGAATCATTATGGATTTCGGGCCTGGTGAAAATTTTTTTAATGTACGATTTTTTCAATGATATTTCTAATTTTTTAATTTTAAATTATTTTTTCTTGAGAAAATCTATTTCGACCAACTATCATCAATAAGGCTAGGTATGTCCTTGCTTACAGAAAATTTGAACAGCCCGTTTAGGTGTTGAGGCTTCAAAATCAGGTGCAAAATTTTTGGAAATGGAGAAATCTGTTAAAAATGGAAAATGAGATAAAATTTGGAAAGTTGGAATAATTAAAAATGGATATAAAATCGATTTTTCTTAATAACGGGCTAGTGCGTTCCACTTATTTTGACATTTATACCTTGCAAAAATTACGTCAAATCTAATTTAACCAATTTTTACAGTTTAGCCACAAATCAAAATCCACATATTAACTTGCAGACATAATCATGGGATTTGAATGAGATGCTTCTTTCGGTGTGTAAAGACTAAGAATATTTGGCTCTAAAAGCACATCATGTCGAAGCATGCTCACATTTGAATTATTACGCCTATCCATCCTTAATTAGCGTGGGCTCACGGTCTTTGTCCAAAAAATAATATTGAAATTGCAAAATTCGAAACAAAGAAGTTGAGATTGTCGGTGTCCTTGTTTCGGTACAACCCTTTCAAACACAGTTTTAATGTTTTAGTTATGAATATGATTTTGCGATTTTGCCGTTTCACAATTTTCTTAGCCCTTTTGAAAAAATCTATTTTCGGCTCATTTTATAGGGAAAAGTCCATTTAAGTACCCTGTGGTATCACGAAAAATCAAGTCAGTACCCTGTGGTTTAAAACGTATCAATTGAGTCAAACTTATCCCAATTAAAATCAATTAGAAGCCCGGGCAGCTGCCCGAAGCCTACCCGTCTTGCCCAGACCCTGCCCGGCCACGTGGACCAGCCACATCGGAATTAGATGAGAACGTGGCGCCACGTGGCATCCCCTCATCCTCCTTCCCCTCTCTTTCTTCTTTCTCTGTTCCCTCTCTCTCCTCCTTCCCTTTCTTCTTCTTCTTCTTCTTCTTCTTCCCCAGAACCCTCAATTAACTCAAAAATTGAAAACTAAAAGACATCCCAAACTTTCCCCCGCTCCTTCCTCCTCATCGCCAACAACAACATCAACAAACCCGAAAAGACAAAAACCCGGAGACCAAACCAATCACAGAGGATCGATCTCCCAAAACCCACCTCGTCCTGGGAGTTAAGTAGGATGTTCTTGACCCTAAATACCTCCCTAACAACCTGAGACACCTCCTCAATCTCATCGGTCAGCGCCTCGGCTTCCCGGTAGCTATAATTACTCACTATCTCCTTCTTCTCTGCCCCGTCCCGAGGCTCATCATCATCTGCGTCAACATCGGCGATGTGGCAGGTTTTGTCGCCTTGAAGATGGAAACGGTGCCGTCCGAGTCCCAGTCGAACTCCTTCGTGGCGAGCCCCTTCCAGAGCTCGCTCCCCACCGGCGTCCGCCCGTCGCCATCCCCGGGAATCCGCATCAGAGACCACCGATGACGATGACGATGACGTACAATTGGACGAAGACGAGGGCTCATAGTGGTTCGAGATGGACCAGGACCTCGCCGTCGAGGTGGTCTCCGACCGCCCGGGAGCTTCCAAAGTGATGAGAGAGAGTAGGTGAGAGAAGGGAGGGAGAGAGAGAGAGAGAGAGAGAGAGTGAGGTTTTGGCGGTGGTGGTTACCTTCGGGATCGGGAGGTGAGCTAGTTTTAACACTTAATGGAATGTTGTCTTTTTTGGGTTTTGGTTGGTTACAGATTCTGTGGTGTTTTGGTTTGTAGGATGAAGATGGTTTTGAGGAAGGAGATGATGAGACACAGGAAAGAAGGAGATGAGTGAGAAGATGAGTAGGAAAGGGGAAGGAGGAGAGAGGGATGCCACGTGGCGCCACGTCAGCAGAGAAATCTGATGTGACTGGTCCACGTGGCCGGGCAGGGTCTGGGCAAGACGGGTAGGCTTCGGGCAGCTGCCCGGGCCTCTAATTGATTTTAATTAGAATAAGTTTGACTCAATTGATACTTTTTAAACTACATGGTACTGACTTGATTTTT
This sequence comes from Hypericum androsaemum, assembly GCA_963995505.1. Classification (NCBI taxonomy): domain Eukaryota; kingdom Viridiplantae; phylum Streptophyta; class Magnoliopsida; order Malpighiales; family Hypericaceae; genus Hypericum; species Hypericum androsaemum. The sequence continues at coordinate 10,455,805 of OZ023189.1, forward strand.
TGCGATACCACAGGGTACTTAAGTGGACTTTTCCCCATTTTATATGGCTCATCCCCAAATTGGTCCATTTCACTAATTCCTTAATACGTTTTAACCAATATTAGAAACAAAACAACAAGAAAATTCATCAAGGTTTACTTCAAATTACCTTACCAAATACATAATTATGGTCAAAAAATTGTATATTCATCGGATGCGATTTTATGATTTCACGGTTTCACATAATTCGACACTATTTATCGCACCGCACATGCAATTTCAGTTTGACACCGCTTCCTCATCCCATTTGATCTTTCGATTTGTTTTTTATCAATTTATTCAAATATGATTTTGCGATTTCACAATTTCAATCGATTTCACACTCACCCTACTTAACGTTCCACCCAATACTTTTAAGAATATGGGAAGAGAAGGAACAAGTAAATTGGAAACTTTGGACCCAACAGTCATGGGTCCCATTCTCATTACCGAAAGGCCCATCGGCCCATTTCGGGCCTAAGCCCAACCTAACCCAACACACTAAGTATCCCACGACCATAGAAATAGGGCAAAAAGAAGTTACCTCTGGTTTTCCTTTGGGAAAAGTTGAAATATGTGTGGTTTAAAACGTATCAAATTATTGTTGAGGATGGCATTTTGACATTTTAGTGACTTGAGCAGTTTCTTTCATGCTGTCCGGTCTCTCAGCGTACTACATCAACTCTGATTACCACGTATATTGACACTTTTGCCTACGTGGTTGTCGATATGACATTTTGAAAAAACACGGGAGGGGCTAGGTACTGAATCGAATTTTTAACTATGCACTAAATTCACTGACTAAATCAAAATGCCACGTCAACAACCACGTGGTTGAATATCTTAATCTACATGGGTTGCTGGACATCATGAGAGGAGCTATCCATGTCACTAAAGTATCACTGATTTGATGCGTTTTAAACTACATACTACACAAATCAAAAAGTCCAAGTGAAATTTTCCATTTTCCCTAATACCTATTAAAAAATTTTGTAGTTAAAAAATTTTGAAAAAATACATGTATAATATGTATATAATTCATATATTATGTACATATTAACAATAAACAATAAATTAATTTTCTAATAACGTTAAAACGATGATCTTATTTCTTTTAAAATAAATATATTTATATTTTCTTATATTTTTTATTTATACCACTAAGTTTGTCAAATTAAGTCTACTTTATTATTGGACAAAAATTTTCAAACAAAATATTTAACGCATTTCCAAAAACTGGACCCACAAGGACAAAAGAAAACAGCAGTACCCGTACGTATCGTCCCTCTCCTCCGAGTCCGAGACAAATACGTTATCCCAGGCAGGCTTTCCTCAGCTAATTACACACACCGTGTGGCCATCTCCATCTCCACTTCTCCTTTTTTTTTTTTGGCCCTCCACTTTCCAAAAGCATCAGCTTTCAAACTAGGAATTGCTTCAATAAGAAGGTGGACAAGGATAAAAATGGCATCTTGGGACTTTGGACCCTCTCCTTGACTAGCTTCATGGATGCCCTTTTGGTCTTCTTTTGAGTTCTGGGTTCGCTTGAATGACCTCTCTTTCAGCAATGCCTTTGTTAGGTGCCCTTTTCCTCCATTGCCTTTGTTTTTTTTTTGTGTTGTTGCTTTCTTTTTGCCTGTAGTAGTTGTGTTTGTACATAAAGTGACCAACTTTGCTTCAAGAATTGAACTTTATCTGGTTTTGGGTTGGACTAATGTTGTTGTGGGAAACCCTTTAGTTCCTGTCTTAATAGGAAGGAATGTTGAGGATTTTGTCTGGAATGGGTGCTCTTGAAAGGATTAAATGGTGTGATTGCTAATGTATTGTGTTTATCAAGCAGATATTGCCACTGCTCAAGCTTCCTTGCAAATCCACCTAGGCCCGCGGAGGGCGTATTCCGGGTTGAATTGTCGGGTTCTTCCATGTCCATTTACTGTTGGCGATGAGAGGAGACGGGGGCGTTCATGGGAAAGCTTGCAGTTCCCTGGAAAGGTTCATACTCATAAGAAGAGCAGGCTCGTTGCTGCCCTTGAGCTGAAGCGTTTGGCTGGGAAAGAGGCTGCACCAACGAGTTGCCAAGGGGTGTTGGACAATGACGATGCTGGAAATGGAAGCGTAGAGGTCAAGTCCTTGTGGAAAGAGTTGGAGGAATTGGATGCGAAAGAAAGGACGAGGAGGATGAGAATCTCCAAAGCCAAAAGAGGGCTCACTCCTTGGAACAAAGGGAGGAAACATAGTCCTGGTAGGTGACAGTTTAGTACTTACTGTATTTGAGCAGTTGCTCTCACAATAGTCTCAGAGTGATTAGAAATTTCGCAGAAACGATCCAGCGAATCAAAGAAAGAACGAGGTTGGCAATGCAGGATCCTAAGGTGATGTCGATGTTAGAATGATGTTATACATCTTGTTACACTAAACCCTGCAACTTTTGATGGTTGGAATACATCTCTTGCAAGAATTGACCGACAAGTAATATATGGATACTTTGAATTTTCATTAATAATCTTGCAAAATCTGCACTTTGAGATAGTAATTTTGCCTAATGCTTCCACTCTTTTCTTCGAGATAGTACTCGAGGCTAATGCTTCCACTCTTTCCTTTGAAATATTACTTCTCTATCTTCATCAAGCGGATGCTTTAACTCTTAATACTTTCTTTCAGAAAGGATTTTTGGGCGATGCTTGGGCAACATTTTAGATCATGTAGCAGACTTCTTGTAAAGTTTTTATCTGTCCTTAAAGAAATCTCTACTATCCATTTGCTTATGGTCAATGCATCGTCCTATGTCTGCATATTTCCTGAGCTCAGTGATCGTTAGAACTTTGCCGGACGTTTTTCTCATTTTTGTCTCTGTTTGAGTTCCTGCAGGTTAAGACGAAGTTGTCAAATCTTGGATATGCTCAAAGGTAGGTACGCCAAGAAAACTATTTTACTGAAACTTTCCTGAGTCCTGCCCGTGAAATTGCATTGTCTAATATCCAATAATTGGAGAACTGTCTATCTGGGCTCATAGGTTGTTTTGATTATTGAAGTAGATGTCTTTGTACCTAAATGGTTGAGTGCAGTGAGGAGACAAAGCTAAAGATAGCAGAAAGTGTGCGCACGGGGTGGCAAAAGCGCCGCGAAAAGCAGTTGAGTCAGGAGACTTGTTACCATGAGTGGCAGAATTTGATTGCCGAAGCTTCAAGAAATGGATATGCTGGCAAGGAGGAGCTGCAGTGGAATTCATACCAAGTCTTGAATGAAAGGCTCCATGTCGAGTGGTTGGTAAATGTTGAGTTAAGGAAAACTCAAAGGTAGGTACCCCAGGAAAACTATTTCACTTAAAACTTTCCCGAGTTCTGCCTGTGAAATTTCGTTTTCCAATATCCAGCAATTGGAGAACTGTCTATCTCAGGCACATAAATTGTTTTGATTATTCAACAGATTGAAGTGCAGTGAAGAGACAAAGCTAAAGATAGCAGAAAGTTTGTGCAAATGGTGGCAAAAGTGCCGTGAAAAACAGTTGAATCAGGAGACTTGTTACTACGAGTGGCAAAATTTGATTGCCGAAGCTTCAAGAAATGGATATGCTGGTGAGGAGGAGCTACAATGGAATTCATACCAAATCTTGAATGCAAGGCTCGATGTCGAGTGGGTGGAAAGTGTTGAGTTAAGGAAAACAACTAGGCCTAAAGGAAGCAGAAGACTGCCGAAGTCTCCTGGACAGAGGTGAAAATTTGCTGAAGCAATCGCCTGCCGAGTGGGCTGATCTGGTTAGCATCTTTGAACTTTGTCTTTCTCATTGAAAAGTCTGTTCCAATCCGGACCACAGGTCCAGCCTGCTTGATATAGGAATGATTTGACAAAACCAATGACCAGCTTTCAGTAATTTATCAAGTTACTATCAATGGGAGGGTGTTGGCTTTTTATTGACAGCAAGTTTTTTCTCAGTCTGCAAGAATACATGCATGATGATCTTCCTTGAACCATTCTGTGACCATGCTGTTGATAACATAATATGTAACTTAATGAATCAATCTAAATGTACTTACTTGAAGTCTCATCACCCCAAACCAACACGTCGGCAGGGAAGCTTGCGGGTTCGAATGAGGACCCTGATGCTAAACCTTCCTCCAGAGACGGATCATTCTCATCATCCAACCCGTCGCGGCCCTGATCATTAGTACCATCCCCTTCATTTGTTTGTAGCAATGGAGCCACTTTGCTCCTACAAAGAGGGTAAGTGGAATGTGACTGGAACCACATGTCAATGCATTCCACATGGAATCCATGGTTGCACCTGGGGAGCAATCTGGCCTTCTCCCCTTCCTCTACATCACATAGACAAACGGCACATTCCAATCCATCCTTGTAGTCATCAGCCTGGAATGCTATTATTGTCTATTGGCAGGGACCTAAGGACTCCAGGTCTAGCCCGTTTAGTACCGGGATGTATTCGTTCGAGGCGAAGACGAACCGGTGGCCGTGACGGCAGCGACGGGAGACCAACCATGGTGGTGAAGAAAGAGGATGAAAACCACAACCAAGAATAGGAGCATTGTGACCATGACCATGACTGTTCCTGCTAATTGTATTGATGTTGAGCTGTCCGATCCGTCCATTTGGTATGGGAAGTTATTATGTCATTTTGTCCATTTGGTATACGAAATTATACTTATTACGCCCAAATGACGATATTATAGCGATTAATTTAATGTAAGAAGAGAAATTAAGGACGTGAAAATTGTACTCAAGGATGGGAATGATGAATTGATGCAAGGAATGGTGTATTAGCTTTATCAATGAATTTAAAGGAAGGATGGATCTAATTTGATGACTACGACTAAGAATATTATGGTCTAAAAAGCACATCATAAAGATGAGCATGCACTAGTTGAATAATTAATTACGCATATCTACCCTATAAGTTAACGCTCCACTAATATTTCAAAAAAATATATAGGAAAATAAAGAAAAAAAGGTACTAGAAAATTGGACCTACCGGTCATGGGCCTCATTTTCATTACTGAAAAGCCCACCGACCCAGCACTCCAATTATCCCACAGACCATAGAAACAAGGTAAAAAAATAATTGATGGGGAAACAATCAAAATAGTTACCTCTAATTTCCCTTAAAATCAATTAAACATTCGTGGTTTCAAAATGTTGAAAAAAATTACATATTTTATGTAACATTTCAAATTTAATCTAAGTATATGGTACTTTTAAAACATCTTCGAACTAGATAATCTTCCGCTTCACTAAAAATTTACAAAAAAATCAAATTATACACCTATTTTTAGACTAAAAAATTATTATTCATAACTATTAAAAAAAAACTACTTTCAATAATGTTTGGATGATCTTATTCATTTTCAAATAATTATAATTATAATTATATTTATATTATATATTTTGAGTTATCTGAAAAGTAGAATCTGAACAAATTCGTTATCTTAGGCTCTCCACTCCACAGCTAGCTAATTACACACGGACTCCCTGTGGCTATCTCCGCCTCCCTTGGCCTTCTCATTTATCTCCCTCCCACCCTCCAGTTTTTGGCTCTTGGCTTCTCAAAATCACCAGCCTCCAAACTAGGAATTGGTTCAATAAAAATGGCATCTTGGGACTTGGACCCTCTCCTTGAGTAGCTTCATGGATGCCCTTTTTGTCTTCTTCTGAGTTCCTCATCAATGCCTTTGTTAGGTGCCCTTTATCTCCATTGCCCTTGTTTTGTGTTTTGTTGTGCATAAAGTGACCGACTTTACTTCCAAGAAGAATTGAACTTTATCTGGTTTTGGTTGGACTAATGTTGTTGTAATAAGAATCCCTGTCTTAATAGGAATCCTTGTCTTGTGGGTGCGGCTCTTGAAAGGATTGAAATTGTGTGATTGCTCATGTATTGTGTTTATCAAGCAGATATTGCCACTGCTCAAGCTTCCGGTTTGAATTGTCGGGTTCTTCCATGTCCATTCACTGTTGTTGGTGATGAGAGGAGATGGGAACAACATTCATGGGAAAGCTTTCAGTTCCCTAGAAAGGTGGTTCATACTCATAAGAAGAGCAGGCTCGTTGTTAAGGCGGTTGCTACCCTTGAGCCGAAGCGTTTGGCTGTCAAAGAGGCTGCACTGACGAGTCGCCAAGGGGTGTTGGACAATGACAATGCTAGAAATGGAGAGGTGAAGTCCTTGGAGGAGGAATTGGATACGAAAGAAAGGACGAGGAGGATGAGAATTTCCAAAGCCAATAGAGGACTCACTCCTTGGAACAAAGGGAAGAAACATAGTCCTGGTAGGTGACAGTTTACTACTTGCTGGATTTGCTCAGGATAGTCTCAGAGTGATTATAAATTCTTCTTCGCATGCAGAAACGATCCAGCGAATCAAAGAAAGAACAAGGTTGGCTATGCAGGATCCTAAGGTGATGTCATGTAAGAATGATGTTATGCATCTTGTTACACTGAACCCTGCTTACTTTGGAAAAAGATCTTTTGAAAATTTGATGGTTGGAATTCATATCTTTCAAGAATTGTCTGTTAAGTAATATATGGATACTTTAATTTTTTTTATTAATAATCTAGCAAAATCTTTACTTTGAGATAGTACTTTAGGCCAATGCTTCCACTCTTTCCTTTGACATAGGAATCCTTTTCAATCATGCAGCAGATGTTTCTTTAAGTTGTTATCTGTCTCCTTAAAGAAATCTCTACTTTCCATTTACTTATGGTACAATGCATCGTCCTTTGTCTGCATAGTTCCTGAGCATAGTGGTTGTTAGAACTTTGCTGGACGTTTTTTTTCTTCATTTTTGCCTATGTTTGAGTACCTGCAGATTAAGATGAAGTTGGCCAAGCTTGGACATGCTCAAAGGTAGGTACCCCAGGAAAACTATTTCACTGAAACTTTCTCGAGTTCTGCCCGTGATATTTCGTTGTCCAATATCCAATAATTGGAGAACTTTCTATCTCAGGCACATGAATTGTTTTGGTTATTCAATAGATTGAAGTCTATGTCTTTGTACCTAAATGGTTGAGTGCAGTGAGGAGACAAAGCTAAAGATAGCAGAAAGTGTGCGCATAGGGTGGCAAAAGCGCCGTGAAAAGCAGTTGAATCAGGAGACTTGTTACTGTGAGTGGCAAAATTTGATTGCCGAAGCTTCAAGAAATGGATATGCTGGCGAGGAGGAGCTGCAGTGGAATTCATACCAAATCTTGAATGAAAGAATCGTTGTCGGGCAGGTGGAAGATATTGAGTTTAAGAAAACAACTAGGCCCAAAGGAAGCAGAGGGATGCCAAAGTCTCTTGAACAGAGGAGAAAAATTTCTGAAGCAATCGCTGCCAAGTGGGCTGATCCGGTTAGCATCTTTGGACTTTGTCTTTCTCGTTGAAACTGTTCCAATCCGGCCCACAGGTCCAGCCTGCTTGATATAGGAAAGATTTGACAAAACCAATGACGGAGTTGATTCATATCTAAAGACACATCGCTATCTGTTGCCTGAACCATACGAAATAGAGCATGCATGAACTTCCTTGAACCATTCTGTAACCATGCTGTTGATTACAGAATATGTAACATAATGAATCAATCAGCTGTCGGTTTCTCGTGTTTTCTGGAATCCTTGCATTTCCAGAAGCTGTCAACTTTTGTATTTCGCAAATCCACCTCACATGTATTCCTTGATTTCCCCAGGACTACCGTGGGCGAGTTTGCTCTGGCATGGTTAAATTTCATGGAACGACTGAGAGAGCTCCCAAAAAACCCAGGAAAAAACCAAGTGATAGTGCACAGCCCAGAAAGCAGACATCCAAGAAGAAGACAAACAGCATTGCAAGCAGCTCGTCAAAATATGACAAGCCAATTGCAATCCAGCAAACAAAGTCGCGAAGAAGCAAGGGACCTTCGTACAAGGATCCTATGACAACTTCAAAGTTGAAGATGATTAAAAAAATACGAGCCCAAAGAGCTGCTGAAGAAACCAAGAGAACGGAAGCTATCGAACGAGCAAGGTTAGTGTCATTAGCTGCACTTTGACCATAGCACGTGCTGTCTTCTTTTCGGGAGGCTAAAGCATTATCAGTGATTTCATAATGTACTTGATTAGCATGTCTCGAGAATAGGGCTTTCCTTAATACTTGTTTGTTCAAGTCACGTTAACTGCCATGTATACGCGTGTGCTTCCCATCTCTGTTACGCCTCAACCTGTAAGCTTGTGAGTTTTCACCAAATCTCTTTTGCTTGCATTTACAGATCGCTAATAGCTGAAGCGGAAAAGGCTGCCAATGCACTTGAGGTTGCAGCAGCCACAAGCTCTATTGCTCGGGCCTCGCTAATAGAAAGCAGGAAACTCATAGCCGAAGCAGTTAGATCAATTGAGTCCTGTAGTGCATGGGTTATCACCTCTGACAAGAGCGACATTGGCCCCACTCTACCAAACGGGCATGTTAGCCATACCGCGGACAATGTAGAAGCAACCGACCAAGGCTCTTCTCTAACTGAGGTCAGTAGCTCGGATAGAACTCAACATGTGGGTTCAACTAATGAGACAAACGGATACTTGAATTTCTCCAAGTTTGCCTTCCAAGACATGCTGAATGGAAACCACCAACTTCAGACATCCCCTCGAATCTCCAACGGTTTCGTTTCAAGTCCATTTAGCTTGGAGGCTCTTGCCGGACCACAGAATTCTGTAAACCAACTCGACATGCTGGAACTCAACGGCTCAAGATCCGAGGCAATTCCACTTGCCAATAGATCCCGGGGTCATCATTCGAAAGAGGATAGGCATTCGGATTCGGTCACAACCACGAAGAAGTGGGTCCGCGGGAAGCTCGTTGAAGTGTCGGAGAGCAGCTAGAGTTTTGTTCTTAGGTATGATCATAGCTCCATCTTAATGTGCAGTCGGTTTCTGTATGCTACCGAATCTATGACTATGAAGTTAGTGGTTCCTCTGGTATACTTGGTAAGCCGCCACCTTCCATTTTGGGATTGGTTTAGACATTTTGAGTTGTCTCGGGCCTTTTTTATTGTATACCAAACCGGCAGTTTCGACCATATAGCTCCGATTTGAGACACCTGGATAAGATAAAATGATGTCTCGTTAGTTGATTTTTTTTTTGGTTTAGAATCACTTGGTATCCGGCCCACTGGGCCGACTAATCCAAATTTGAGTCGGGTAGGATTTTTGAAAGGTAGCAAAGCTCTTCCAACAAGTATTTAACATTGCTGCATTCCAAAAAAATCGAATCCGAGACCTTGATTAAGTTGAAACAATTTTCTCACCAACTGATCCAAGTGCTTCTTGGTTGTCTCGTTAGTTGATTTGTGTGCTCGGTAATAGGTTTCTCATGCATGTTGCTATGCCAAAAATGTTGTATTTTTTGGGTCATTTGCCTTGCAGGATTTATACTCGCACAAATTATGTAGTTATTCCAGTAACTAAGTACTCCAGGTGGATTATTGCCGCCGTCAACGGAGCTGCGACCCTGAATTCCTCCGGAGCTCCGGCTAATTACTAACAAATTGTCGTCAATCATGCATATTTGTTACCATATTATATTGCTACATAAGCGCCACCTTCAAGAGACGTGCAAAGGCCGGGTTAGATAAAGTAAATATTGGTTAAACTTTTGTCACCGAAAAAGATAAAACTAAACCACATTGTACTAAAAAAAAATTCATAAAATTATGAGGTACTAAAATGAACTTATTTCTATATATTATATACCTCACGTGCCTGTTTTTGGGTGGAAGTACCTCACGTGCCTTATAACAAAACATCAAATTGAACTTTCCTCTTCTGCCCTTATATTGTTTTCCGGGATCATGGCTTCTCCTAACGAAATTGAGGCCAACTGCCCGCCGTTGCAACCCGAGAACGTGCCCATGGAAAGAGAATCCAAAAAGCAGAAGCTGGAGGAATTCCCCGGCGGTACCCAGAGCCGGAGCTCCGACGAGATCGACGACAACAAGCAAGACGTTGAAGATTTTCGTTAATTGTGTTAATGGTTGTGGTTAATTTATGAACAAATAATATACTTCCTATCGTTGAGATACACACAAGTCGTCGTTGTATTTTTAACAATAAAAAAAGAAGAGTAACATATTAAAAAATGTTTAACATAATATACTAGAAGAACAAGTTGGTAATAGGTAACATAGCCATACCAGCTAATGCCTTCCAATTACTCCCGATGGATACATAAGACCTTAAAATTAATTCAGAAGAATGACACAAAATAGACAGTGGGACGTCTTTTAAATCCTAAAAAATTGGATTGATATTTGAACTTGAAATATGGAACCATATATAAAAAATTTCATTTGTAAAAAGCGTATGACGTATATCAAAGAAAAGAGAAGTTCGAGGAGTATTTTTACGCTCGTCTCTCTTTACTCTATATAGTAGAGTCGCAAGATTATACAATACAACAAATAACGTTTTATTTTTAAAAATTTTGAAATTGGGAATTGACTTTTCTTAAGGAATTGGGATTAGACTTTTTTTAAGGGTACAATTGGGATTTGACTCGAGTATACCTTGACCAATGTTCCAAATCCAAGGTAAAGGAAAGGAAATTTGGGAATATAAATATAAACTACCGGATTACAAGGAATATAAATATAGATAAGCCAACTTTTACCGGATTCGGGAATATAACGGTACTTCGGGTAAATTTGGGTAAATTTGCTTACCTTCCTCCTTAGAAAAATAAAATAAAATTAATCGTACTTTCCCCTTCTTCCTTTTTAGGGTTCCCACAGCCACAATCATGGCTTCCCCGGTCGAAATTGTGGCCAATTGCCTGCCGCTTCAACCCGAGAACATTCCCATGGAAGAAAGAGATTCCAAAAGGCAGAAGCAGGAGGAAGTCCCCGGCGGAATCCAGTGCCGGAGCTCCGACGAGATCCACGACAACAAGCAAGACGCTGAAGATTCTGATGACGACGATGATAATGACCTCGATCTCTATGATGGAGACGTTGAGCTCATGAACGAATATAAGCTCATGTACAAGCAAGCCCGACAATCCGAGGTTAATTACTACTTATCAAGTTTTTCTGTTGTTTGCTTCCGATCTGAATATTTTGTTTTCGAACTGATCACGAGATGTGCCTGTATTGTGTTCGTACGCTAGGGTTTCCATGTCACTACATGGCCTTCCAAGTATATACCAGGCGCCATTGTATATATGCTGATCAAAGAGTCGACTCCTGTGTCTTATGGGCAAGTTAAGAAGTGTGTGGCCTACGCTATTGAGGACCACAACAGACGCGTGAAGGTTTGTTCGTGTTTTTGATTTGCTTTGATCGATTTTTTGCTGGAATTTATAAGTAACTTCGACTAACTTCGTGAGTAGGATGATGAGAAGATTGAGTTGTTGGACATAGTCAGGGCTCATTCTACGGGTGCCAGTATTCGTAAGTTCTTTATAACCATTAACGCCCGACTGATTTCTACAAACGAACGCAAAGTTTACCAAGTCAAGGTCATGGATAATATGATATGCAAAGAGATAACGGTTGTTTTTGTCAGGCCTAGATCAATAGAAGGTAATTACGGATCCGATGATATTCCAGTTTGAAGTCTTGCAATATAGTCTTCAATAGATAGTTGGTCAAACACTTTTGAGCTATCAACTATGACCTTGCCTAACATGTTGAAATGCTCTCCAAATGCTCGACCTTATGCACTAAACTTTTTGTTAATGTATAGAAAGGGGGAAATGGAATCCTTTCCAAAGGGGGTGAAAGGGGAGGAGATGCTGCACTGGGTTGTGGATTTGTTGCATTTTTCATTTCCTCATTCAGTTGCATGGTAGACTTTCTAATCTGGTAAAGTTTCTTCTAGTGGTCTTGCGTATTGCTTTCGAGTATTTATTATCCATGCACTGTTAGAAGTTCGAACATACACAAAATTAAAAATATGTAGAATCGCAATGTATTAAATTAAACATACACAAAATTACTAGGTATTAAAGTGAATATCTTTGGATATTATATACCACACGCCTATCCGCACTTAAAAAACATTAAATCGAACTTTCCCCTTCTGCCATTTCTAGTGTTTCCGATATCATGGCTTCTCCCAACGAAATTGAGGCCAACTGCCCTCCGCTGCAACTCGAGAACGTGCTCACGGAAAAAGAGTCCAAAAAATAGAAGCTGGTCAACAACTGCTTGCTTAATTTTTGTTGGGCTTGTAAACTCCCCATATTCTGTTCTAACCGATTCCTGGCAAGTGCCGGACTGCCTGCACAAGTTCAAACTCGTGACTCTTCGTTTCAAACTCAAAAAAAATGACCATCCCATTAGCCACCATTACATAAACGTTTTTGGTAATGAAGAGGCATAAATTATGGTGCCTATTCGCTATAAATAGTGGCACATGCTTTCTCATTTAGAATAATCTTAAGAATTGCAAAAGGCCTCATACTCACTTCCTTTTAAAAGCATCATCAGAAAATATTTAGTGTGTTCTTGGTCGAGTCAATATAGTACAAATCTTGAACTCAATTTTGATGTAAGGGCATATTTGTATCCTGATGACAAGTGTTCACAAACCCGTTGTACTCGCAAAAATCACTCGGAGGGTTGAACTTTGTCTGAAAGAATCGCAAGATCCTAGAAGTTTGAGCTATACCAATTTCATCCTCCTATCCGAATTTTTTTCCAACATGAAGTTGGCCTTCTCCCTTGGATTATAAATAATTATCGTTTATTTTCTCATGGATCCCCTTCCTTTTTTAACTTTTCCATTCTATTCAATTATATTCGTTGTATATTTTTATTTTTCTGCTCACGAGTATAATACCTTATGCTTATTGAAAGGTATATTTTTAAGCTTTCACATTAATTAATTCCACTTGTTAGAGATTAGACCCTGGATACTATCGATTTCTCATATCTTGTATTTTTTTTTAAAAAGTAAATGAACTTTATTTCACCAAGAAAGTGTTAGTATAAATGTCCTAAAGACAATCGTAATAAGGACATTGTACTAGATCATATTCGGTTGTATTTTGATTTATATTAATAATATTCGACATTACATAAAATGGATATAATCTTTAATTGTTTGCGTATATTCATGTTTATGTTCCCATGAACAAATGTTGTCATTGAGAATGAGAGATCTCGAATGACTGTGAACATAGTTCTTAAATAGCCTCAATCAATGATCATCGAGAATGGGATATCGATGATGCGATTGAAATTGGTGTGCGATCTGGATCATATCCTTAGAGGATGTAGTGGTTCTCACAACTACGAGATACTAGGTATTTCATGATGGATGCACAGATACTTTGGACAGTATTGGCATACCCGACCGAGAAACTGTTTGGTGTATTCTATTTACGTGTCTACGGTAATATCGGTTTATGGAGTAGTGAAATAGTCCTCAGACTTGAGGTCAATACACACGACATGTACGGAGTAATGGACTTTGATCATGAGCGACGCTTGCACTCCTGACGGGGTAGATATGGCATGTGTCAAGTACATTGCGAAGTATATGTGCGTGGTAGTCGAGCCAAGAATATTATTCATTCCTCTAATAGACTTGGAGAGAATACTTGTCTTCTCATGATTAATTGGATCGTTTGTCATTGGCCAATGCACGTCAATTTTAGAATGGTGTCTAAAGTGACAATATGATCAATTAATTGAATGAGATAATATGATTAAGTTGAACAGACACATAATCATGTTCTAGACTTAATCGAGTATTCGTAAATGAAAGGACCATACCACTATGAGCTTCACATTACAAGTAGTTGCAGTATCCTCGCAACGTACCTCATATGTTGAGATTGTCTGGTTTATCATCTAGGACTAAATTAAGACCATTAGTTTGACTAATCGCTTGATATATGAGAGCCTATGGGTCACACAACAATAGTCTTAGTTACGAATTGAAGTTGGTTAATTAAATATTGATTTGATCAAGAATATATATATAGTGAATATGTTAGACATATTGACTTGGTCAAGGAAATATATTCTGTAGGGATCTCTTTGCAAATTCGAGAAACTTGGATTAATCATGAGATTGCAATTTGATCCCTACTTAATTAGAGGGACTTATTTGTAATTTTACCTACCTAGAAAATTACCGTTTGATCCTTGGACTATTGTTATAATTATATTTTAGTCCTCAGATATTTTTGTAATTTTTTAGATTTTTCCAAAAATTATATTTTAGTCCCTGAATTAATTTTAAAAGGGTGAGTGGAAGGTGTTGGTGGCTGCCACCAATAATCTCATTTGGGATTAATTAATTATCCTCATTATGAGGCTAGAAACAATTCTCACCTACTACCCTTACAATTTTCTTTACTATAAATAGGTGTGTTGGTTAAGTCATTAGACACACCAAAATACCAATTCATAAAGAATTGTAGAGAAGAGAATTCTTAGAGAATTATCACTACATATATTTCTCTAGTTAAATCTTCGTTGAGAATTATCCTAGCAAGTTCTCCGAAGATTTTAACTGTCTAGAGTTCGTAGACTAGGGCTACGTGGATACCATAGTAGAGGATTCGATCAACGAAGAGGATTCGATCCACGAAGAGCTTTGATCTACGGAGATTTGTAAGAACTCTCTAACCATTTTGTTATCGCAGAGTTTATGTTATATAGCCATATCTCAAGTTCGGTGTTGGCAAAAATTTTAAGCTTCTGCTGCTTCGACCTTGGAGGTTCGTACTGCTAAAATTCCAACAGAAAGTATGTGCAGCAAGGCCCGATTATAGGGATGAAAATCTGGGTAAAACATCAAAATATGTACAAAGTTACGCTAGAGAGTTTTGTTGGAATTTTAGCAGTACGAACCTCTAAGGTCGAAGCAACAGAAGCTTAAAATTTTTGCCAACACCGAACTTGAGATATGGCTGTATAAGATAAACTCTGCGATGACAAAATGGTTAGAGAGTTCTTACAAATCTCCGTAGATCAAAGCTCTTCGTGGATCGAATCCTCTACTATGGTATCCACGTAGCCCTAGTCTACGAACTCTAGACAGTTGAAATATTCAGAGAACTTGCTAGGACAATTCTCAACGAAGATTTGACTAGAGGATAATAACTTAACCAACACACCTATTTATAGTAAAGGAAATGGTAAGGGTAGTAGGTGGGAATTGTTTCTAGCCTCACAATGAGGATAATTAATTAATCCCAAATGGGATTATTGGTGGCAGCCACCAACACCTTCCACTCACCCTTTTAAAATTAATTCAGGGACTAAAATGTAATTTTTGGAAAAATCCAAAAAGTTAAAGAAACATCTGAGGACTAAAATATAATTTTAACAATAGTTTAAGGATCAAACAGTAATTTTCCAGGTAGGTAAAATTACAAATAAATTCCTCTAATTAAGTAGGAACCAAATTGCAATTTTATGATTAATTCAGGTACCATATCGTAATTAATCATAAATCTAAAATTTCTGAAAAGCCCCAGGAACTTGTCTACAATTTCAAATTTCTCAATATGTCTAATATATTTACTATATATATATATACATACATAAAAATTATTTTATTAAATCTAATTTAATTAAACAATTGTAATTATAATTCTATCTTATAAAATTATAATTCTTTTCTCTATAAATTAAATATTCTTGATCAAATCAATATTTAATTTAACCAATTTTAATTCGTAACTAAGACTATTGTTGTGTGACCCATAGGCCCTCATATGTCAAGCGATTAGTCAAACTAATGGTCTTAGTTTAATCCTAGACAATAAGCTAAACAATCTCAACATATGGGGTACGTTGCGAGGATACTGCAACTACCTGTAATATGAAACTCATAGTGGTATGGTCCTTTCATTCACGAATACTCGATTAAGTCTAGAACATAATTATGTGTCTGTTCAAATAACTTAATCATATTATCTCATTCAATTAATTGATCATATTGTCACTTTAGACACCATTCTAAAAGTGACGTGCATTGGTCAATGACTAACGATCCAAATTAATCATGAGAAGATAAGTATTCTCTCCAAGTTTATTAGAGGAATGAATCCTATTCTTGGCTCAACTACCACACACATATACTTCGCAATGTACTTGACACATGCCATATCTACCCCGTCAGGAGTGCAAGCGTCGGTCATGATCAAAGTGCATTACTCCATACATGTCGTGCGTATTGACCTCAAGTCTGAGGACTATTTCACTACTCCACAAACCGATATTACCGTAGACACGTAAATAGAATATACCAAACGGTTTCTCGGTCGGGTATGCCAATACTGTCCAAAGTGTCTGTGCATCCATCATGAAATACCTAGTATCTCGTAGTTGTGAGAACTACTACATCCTCTAAGGATATGATCCAGATCGCACACCAATCTCAATCGCATCATCGATATCCCATTCTCGATGATCATTGATTGAGGCTATTTAAGAACTATGTTCACAGTCATTCGAGATCTCTCATTCTCAATGACAATATTTGTTCATGGGAACATAACATGAATATACGCAAACAATCAAATATTATATCCATTTTATGTAATGTCGAATATTATTAATATAAATCAATAATACAACTGAATATGATCTAGTACAATGTCCTTATTATGATTGTCTCTAGGACATTTATACTAACAATCTCCTATTTGGCCTAGAGCCAATCACCCATGCGTCTAACACCCAGACTCTCAAAGTGTCTGGCGTGTTGTTGCACACCCAATGGTTTGGTGAAAGGATCAGCTAGGTTATCCTCTGTGGGAACACATTCTAACTCTATTTCCTTTCTTGCTATGATCTCTCGGATCAAGTGATAACGCCTATGTACATGCTTATTTCTGTTATTAGATCTTGGTTCCTTTGCCTGTGCAACTGCACCAGTGTTATCGCAATACACTTTTATTGGAAAACTGGCACTCGGAACTACCCCTAGTTCTTTCAAGAACTCTGAAACCCAGACAGTCTCCTTTGCGGCTTCTAATGCAGCAATGTACTCAGCCTCGGTTGTTGAATCTGCGGTCGTATTTTGCTTGGAACTATTCCAGCTCACCGTCCCGCCATTGAGCATGAAGGCACACCCTGACTGTGATTTCAAGTCATCACAGTCAGTCATGAAACTGGCATCGGTAAACCCAGTTACCACAAGTTCTGGCTGTCCACCATAGACTAAGAAATATTCTTTAGTTCGTCTAAGATACTTCAGAATGTTCTTAACAGCAATCCAGTGACGTTCACCTTGGTTTTTCTGGTATCTACCAGTAATACTAATAGCGTAGGCCACATCAGATCTAGTGTAAGTCATGACATACATGATTGATCCAATCACAGATGCGTATGGGATACCTTCTATGTACTCGATTTCTGCTTCTTCAGGACAATCCTTCTTTGACAGTTTAATCCCATGATTCGATGGCAGGTTGCCTCTCTCAGAGTCCTCCATTTTAAAATGCTTAAGTACCTTGTCTATGTACGTGGATTGTGACAGCCCTAACATCCTTTTAGATCTATCTCTATAAATCTTTATTCCAAGAATGTAGTAGGCTTCACCCAAGTCCTTCATCATAAAGGTCTTGGACAACCAATCTTTCACAGATTGCATTAGCGGGATATTATTTCCCAGAATCAATATGTCATCAACATATATGATAATGAAAACAGTCTTACCCCCTTGACATTTTTGATAAACACATGGATCTTTCGCATTTCTAACAAAGTCAAACGATTTGATAGCTACGTCAAAACAGATATTCCAACTCCTAGAAGCTTGCTTTAATCCATAAATGGACCTTTGCAGCTTGCATACTAATTGTGAATTTGACTTGGATATAAAACTTTCTGGCTGCGTCATAAACATACACTCCTCGAGGTTTTCATTAAGGAAAGCCGTTTTGACATCCATCTGCCAAATGTCATAATCATAATATGCAGCTATAGCAAGTAAAATCCGAATGGACTTGATTTTTACAACTGGTGAAAAGGTTTCGTCATAATCAATGCACATGCATTGCTTATAACCCTTTGCCACCAACCTAGCCTTGTAGATTTGTACTTTACCTTCTGCATCGATCTTCTTCTTGAAGATCCATTTGCAGTCGATGGGTCTAACCCCTTCAGGCAATTCTACCAAGTCCCAGACTTGATTTGTATACATCGAGTCCATCTCAGATTTCATGGCCTCTAGCCACTTCTCTTAATTGATGTCTGACATCGCTTCAGTATAAGTCTTGAGTTCATCCTTATCCGGAATCTCCACATCATTGTGTTCCTCCAAAAGAAAACTAAACTTGATGGGTGGAAGATGAATCCTCGTAGACTTACAGAGTTGCATTTGTGCAGGTTGTTCATTTTGATCGTGAAGAGGTTCTTCTGCGATGATCTGATCAACGCCAAGAGAATTTTCAAGAGCTACGCTCTCAAGCATTTTCTGAGCAGGAGATTGAACAATATCCAAAGTGTCCTCATTCAGTCTAATTGGGGTAGCTTGCGTATGTGAGTTATCCCTAACTACGCTCCCACTGGCTGAAAGACTATCACCTAGTGAAAGACTCTCACCATGATAATCACTGAATGCTCCCACTGATTCTTTATCGTGGTTATTCGACAAGTCTTCAGCCTCAGCATTACGTTGTGGTTCTTGAATTTCTTCAAGCTCTATCTTTTTACGACCTTATCCTTTAAAGACATAGTCATTTTCAAGGAACGTCGCCTGTCTAAAAATAATAACCTTTTGTTTCTCAGGGAGATAGAAATAATATCCTCTTGTTTACTTAGGATATCCCACAAAATAACCTTTTTCACCTTTGGATTCCAACTTATCAGTGAGCATCTTCTTCACATACGCGGGGCAACCCCACGTTTTGATATGTAAGAACGATGGCTTCTTGCCACACCATATCTCATATGGTGTTCTCTCAACTGATTTGGATGGAATCCTATTCAGAATGTAGATTGAGAACTGGAGTGCGTAACCCCAAAGAAATATTGGAAGAGAGGAGAAACTCATCATGGACCTTACCATGTCTAACATAGTTCGGTTCCTCCTCTCGGACATACCATTCATCTGTGGTATTCCAGGAGGTGTCCATTGTGATTGGACCCCATGTAACCTCAAATAATCCAAGAATTCTTGGTTAAGATATTCTCCTCCTCGATCTGATCGAAGAGTCTTAATACTCTTCCCAAGCTGTTTCTCTACTTCTGCCTTATACTCTTTAAACTTCTCAAAGGCCTCGGATTTGTGTTTCATAAGATACAAATATTCATACCTAGAGAGGTCATCAGTAAAGGTAATGAAGTATCCGAAACTACCCCTTGCTAGAGTGGGTAATGGCCCACACACGTCGTTGTGAACTAACTCTAACACTTATTTGGCTCTTACCCCTTTCCCAGAAAAGGGTTTGTTAGTCATTTTACCTTTCAGACAAGATTCACAATTTTCATAAGACTGAAAGTCAAATGGGGTTAAGTAGTCTAACTTTCTTAACCTTGTAATTTTTTTCTCATTGGCATGACCAAATCTACAATGCCATAAGAAGGTGGGATTTTTCTGATTACTTAATTTTAGCTTCTTGTTTTGCATATTAAGAACATCATGTCCACTATTCAACAAATATAAACCATTCTCAAGAACTTTGGCTTAGAACTATTCTTAGCCTTATTCTTCTGCTTCTTTCTGCCTTTATGCGCAGAGCTAGAAGAGGTGCCCACCATGAGCACATTCCTTTCCTTCGAAGAAGTACCTTCAAAAGTCTTAAGCATGTTATGCAGCTTAGGCCTAGCCGTACCAAGCAACATTACACACTGCGCCTTCTTTGCATCATCCTGATGCTTCTTTTGAGCTTCTACGTCAAACATAGCAAGTTCAGAAGAATCAGCTGTAGGGATAACAGGGATGGTCGTGTCTAACACATACTCAATCCTTTCTCGCCTTAGCATCAAACGCATGTTTCGGTGCCAATCCAGAAAGTTTGGCTTAGCCAACTTGTTTGATTCCAATATAAATCTCAACGACATGTTAGCCATTTCAACACACCTAAGAAAATAAATTAAAACAGGAATTAAAATACATAATTTCTATGATCATCATTCTACAATCAAAATAAACACGGCCTTTAGCTTTATTTTATCTCCATTATTTTTACATACTCAACGACCTCATCAGAAGAGTACGAATTTATATCTAATATAAATCTTAATGGACTAGGATCCACATTCCTACTATCACAACCCCTGCTTGGGCTGGTGATTGTAACAGCATAACTGGTAGGTCTCCAAACCAATTGTAGTTCATACAATTCCTAGTTATCGGACCCAGTCTAATCGATGTCCTCTCATTATTTCCTTGCTTGGGCTAGTGAAATAATTTAGGTGATTTACATGTCCCTATAAGAGTTCCATAAGGCGTAGTTCCAAGCAAAAGACTTGGGTCTTAAATACTATAGAACAAAATCTCGATTTTTCTTAATTATGACTGAAGACATCATACATTCTGAATGAAAACCATATTTAAGTTTGAGGAATATTTTATCGGGGTATTTAACTTGCTCAAACAAGATCTATTTATTGTTCACATATTATATCATAAGATCCAACTTAGAAATTAAATGTAAACAGTTATTAGAATCTAATTCATTATTTTTAGTTTAGTCCAGGGACCTAATTGCAATTTTACATTTAATTAAGGGATCAAAAAGTAATTTGCCAGCCACTCGAAAGTTACAGAAAAATCCAAGGACCAAACTATAATTTTAGGAAAAGAACAAGTACCAAAATATAATTTTTTGCACAAGCAAATTTACAAATAGGTCCCTATAATTAATCTGGGACTAAATTGCAATTTCATGATCAATACAGGTACCATAACGTAATTAACTAATAAAGCTAAATTTCAGAAACACCCCAAGAGCATATCTGCAAATTCAGATTTTAAGTAATTGCAATCAAGCCCCTTGAGAATGTCAAATTTCCAACTTAGCCCGCGACCCGACGAGCACACCGGTGGTCTCCGAACGTCGCTTCTCGGCGCGTGGCGGCCAGAATTCGTCGACGATGGTGTCGGAAAGTAAACCGATGACATCTCGACGACACGCGATGATCGACGCCGCTCCAGAGCTCACCGCGGGCGCCACGACGACATCCGCCACGAGGCGAGCTCGACCGTGGTGGCCGTGCTCGGTGTTTCGGTGTGTTGCCGTCTCTGTCGTTGATGAACGAACGGGCCCGGTCACGGCATAATGACACCAAGCCGTTCGAGCCGATCCGCCGCTCAGTGCTGGAAACACGACGACGCCCGCGACGAGGCGAGCTCATCCGTGGTGGCCGTTCTCAGTGACTCGGCGCGTAGCCGTCTCCATCGTCGACGGTCGCCCATCGGTTTAACCAAAATTTTTTTGTAAGTTGTTTTTGTGCCTCTAACCCCACACACAACTTTCATACAGATACCTAAGTTCTTACGAATTTCGTACAGAAAGTAATTTCCAAAACTTACACAAAGAACTCATTAATTTATGTATACAGCCGTAAAATCAGCCTAGCTCTGATACCAATTGTTAGAATTTTAGTAGTACGAACCTCCAAGGTCGAAGCAGCGGAAGCTTAAAATTTTTGTCAACACCGAACTTGAGATATGGCTGTATAACATAAACTCTGCGATAACAAAATGGTTAGAGAGTTCTTACAAATCTCTGTAGATCAAAGCTCTTCGTGGATCGAATCTTCTTCGTTGATCGCATCTTCTACTATGGTATCCACGTAGCCCTAGTCTACGAATTCTACACAGTTGAAATCTTCGGAGAACTTGCTAGGACAATTCTCAAGGAAGATTTATGTATTGGTATTTTGGTGTGTCTAATGACCTAACCAACACACCTATTTATAATAAAGGAAATGGTAAGGGTAGAAGGTGGAAATTATTTCTAGCCTCACAATGAGTATAATTAATTAATCCCAAATGGGATTATTGGTGGCAGCCACCAACACCTTCCACTCACCCTTTTAAAATTAATTCAGGGACTAAAATATAATTTTTGGAAAAACCAAAAAGTTAGAGAAACATCCAAGGACTAAAATATAATTATAACAATAGTCCAAGGATCAAATGGTAATTTTCTAGGTAGGTAAAATTATAAATAAGTCCTTCTAATTAAGCAGGGACCAAATTGCAATTTTATGATTAATCCAGGTATCATACCGTAATTAATCATAAAGCCAAAATTTTAGAAAAGCCCCAGGAGCTTATCTACAATTTCAAATTTCTCGAATTTGCAAAGAGGTCCCTACAGAATATATTTCCTTGACCGAGTCAATATGTCTAACATATTCACTATATATATATATACATAAAAATTATTTAATTAAATCTAATATAAATAAACAATTATAATTATAATTATATCTAATAAAATTATAATTCTTTTCTCTATAAATTAAATATTCTTGATCAAATCAATATTTAATTTAACCAACTTCAATTCGTAACTAAGACTATTGTTGTGTCACCCATAGGCCCTCATATGTCAAGCGATTAGTCAAACTAATGGTCTTAGTTTAACCCTAGACAATAAACCAGACAATCTCAACATATGAGGTACGTTGCGAGGATACTGCAACTACCTGTAATGTGAAGCTCATAGTGGTATGGTCCTTTCATTCACGAATACTCGATTAAGTCTAGAACATGATTATGTGTCTGTTCAAATAACTTAATCATATTATCTCATTCAATTAATTGATCATATTGTCACTTTAGACACGATTCTAAAAGTGACGTGCATTAGCCAATGACTAACGATCCAATTAATCATGAGAAGACAAGTATTCTCTCCAAGTCTATTAGAGGAATGAATAATATTCTTGGCTCAACTACCACGCCCATATACTTTGCAATGTACTTGACACATGCCATATCTACCCCGTCAGGAGTGCAAGCGTCGGTCATGATCAAAGTCCATTACTCCGTACATGTCGTGCGTATTGACCTCAAGTCTGAGGACTATTTCACTACTCCACAAACCGATATTACCGTAGATACGTAAATAGAATACACCAAACGGTTTCTCAGTCGGGTATGCCAATACTGTCCAAAGTATCTGTGCATCTATCATGAAATACCTAGTATCTCGTAGTTGTGAGAACCACTACATCCTCTAAGGATATGATCCAGATCGCACATCAATCTCAATCAATGATCATCGATATCCCGTTCTCGATGATCATTGATTAGGGCTATTTAAGAACTATGTTCACAGTCATTCGAGATCTCTCATTCTCAATGACAACATTTATTCATGGGAACATAAACATGAATATACGCAAACAATCAAACATTATATTCATTTTATGTAATGTCGAATATTATTAATATAAATCAATAATACAACTGAATATGATCTAGTACAATATCCTTATTACGATTGTCTCTAGGACATTTATACTAACAATCTCCTACTTGGCCTAGAGCCAATCACCTATGCGTCTAACATGTGCATATTCTTCCACTTGCTGCTGTGAACCAAAAATAGGAGAACTTGCAAAAGTTGCAGTTGCTGCACCCACTGCAGAAACAAGTGGTGAATCTGCAAAAATGTTCCACACCCAACAAGGAAGATAATATGCAAAAAGTAGCTTCGCATGAATGTACCAAGCAGGCGCAATGACAACACAGAGAAACATGTAGCAACTACTCCCTGGTTCTAATCGAACCTTGTCCTCAAGGTTCAGATCATGACGTGACCATTTTCTATCCTTTAAAACTTGAGTCCAAGTTAACCATCTTTCAGCTCTACACTTCCCCAACTGTGCACAAGACCCAGAAATAGTAGCTAAAGTAACGTCACATGTTCTTAGTGCACTCCTCCAATCCTCGAGCTTAAATGTGTAAGGATCAAATGAACAACCAAGGCCGTCCTTCGTTTGCCAGCGGGGCCAAAATTTCCAAAATTATAGCTGAGATATCTTGGAAGCAGCCATCTTCAACATTCTGTCTGGTCGGTCATCAAACACCTTATTAAACCATGACAAAAATACCATCTCAATAACCCTGTTCCGATGTAGATCATTCTCTATTTCTTGAACCAGATCTCCCAACTGAACCTCTAACTTCACAACCTCTCTACTAGCACAAGAAACTTGATCAAGCTCATAGACAACCCTTCCATCCTTAAATCTGTGAATCCAAGTCAACATTGTTTCGACTCTACATTGCACCAGCTGTGGACAAAAACCAATACCATGAACTATAATAGCTTCACAATGTCTTAGAGCACTCCTCCAATCTTTACCTTTGAGTGCACAAGAAATGAATAAACATCCAGGTCCATCCTCCATCGAGGCCAAACTTGCCAAAATTGTAGCTGAATTTTCTGTCAAAAATATACGAACAGCAGACTAAGAACAGGTTTAATGATTCTCTGTTCCGCACAAGCTAAAATAGCCAATACATTTAGATTCAATTTATTATTGTGTCCAGTGGCAAGATCAACAAATCTCTCTAGCATTCTTCCTCCGAAATCATCTCGCTGTCCCTTTTTGTGTTCACTTACTTTTCTACTTACAGTAGCATCATCATGCTGGAAACTTCCAGGTACAAGTCTAGCATCAAAACTCATCTTTTGATTGAGGTACCTATTTAAGTCCAAAGCCACAAATTGATCTGTCATATCATTCCTATCATCTTCCTTCAAAGAAAAACAATTACCTGCCATTTCCTCGGAAATAAATGGAACAGAACCAAGATTGTCCATGCCCAATAAACCAGGTGACTGAGCAAACAATAACCTTGGATCAGTACAACTACTATTCACTTCTGCACTTCCATCAATGACTTCAAATTTGACTACCCCGTTGTCCTCAAACAGCTCATTTCCAGTTTGCACAACCTCCACGAAACCAACACCAATATCATCCACTCCCCCATTAACTTCAACAACTTTTGTTGCTTCCAAGTTCCTTTCTCCATGATCACTTATATCTAAACCAGTCATTTCCACTTCTCCCGGTTCATCTCCATCTAGAACCTGAACACCGCCATCTATATCCTGATATTGCACTGAAGTTTCATGGTCTTGATTAACTTGACCTTAACATTCTGCAACATCATTTTCGTCCTCTTTATCAACCTCAGCACCAACCCTACATCCTAGAACCGATTCCTCCATACCCACCTGGGTTTCTCCTCCGAATTCACAAGCACCAATCATAACATTCTTAGGGTACTCATCAACAAGATAAGCAATATGTTCATCCAAGTGTTCAACGAATTCGCTCCAACATCCATACTTATGTTTATGAACCCATGGCCAGAAAAATTCATTAGCTTTTCCTTCCAATAAAGTTGAAGCTACAACGATCTTATTCTCTTCATAAGTACCCTTAGTCGCAAAATACTCTTCGCAACGTTTAACCCATCCGCACCAATTGAAACTAATTAAAAGAACAATTCAGGTATTCAACAAATTCACTCCAATTTCCCCTTTTACTCCAATTTCCCTTCTTATGGTTGTCGACCCATGACCATAACCACTTATTAGCTCTATCTTCTGAGAAACGGGAGGCAATAAGGATCTTACCTCCTTCAGAAATATTCTCGAACGCAAAGTACTCCTCACAACATCTAATCCATCCACACCAATCAAAACCCGATAAAGGAGAAACATCAAGAATTGGGAAAGATTGGGTTACCTCCATGGTTGTCAATCTCAGATAGCGCCGCGTAACGACGACCCCTTAAAATACTATAGCGGTATAGCAGATAGCGGGATAGCCACTATTGCAAAGACAAAAAATCAGTGTACAAAATAAACATAAATAAAAAAATACACAAATTTAAAGAGACCAAAAGAACCATAGACAAATAGATTCAAGCAAATTACTTCAAGCTAATTTACTAGGCTCTTGTCGTAGTTCATTTGCCAATTTACTTCAAGCAAATTCACAACTCATAGACAAATAGATCGATAAAGATGATCAAAAGCTCCAAAGAGAACCAAACTTCTTCTAAAGAGCTTCTCATCTCTTCTTCTCATCTGTTGATTCCTCAAACAATACCCATAAAATGGTCTCTAAAAACCCTTAACATGTTACTACATGCTGTAGGCATGTTTAGTTATTCTTTCGATAGATGAGAAGAGAGAAATAGAGGGAGAACAGGAGAGAGAGGACTGATGTGTAAAAAACTTAGGGCACCCACTTGATTTGGTTCACTTAATGAGGTGCAAAATTACGTATATGCTCCCAATAAATAAATAAACATTTAAACACATTGGCACATTTAAGGAATTTCCCATAGGCACATTTAAGGAATTTCCCATATATTTATGATAGCGGCCGCTAAACCTCTATTTACCCGCTATAGCGCCGCTACAACCGCTACTCTCCACAGCGGGTAGCAGCAACTTAGAGTAGCAGTAACCATGGCTTCTCCGCTATATCGCGCTATTGACAATAGAGGTTACCTCATATACCCAATCCGAATAATTCCCAGAATGTAATTGTTGCCTCGACGGGACCCCTGGCTCGTACTGGGAAAATCCCGATTCCACGAAATGTGATCCCCTGTAGCCACCATACTCGCTGTGCTCCCCATACCACGACTTGCCCACCTCCTGGTGATTCTCATTTCCACGTTCCAGGAAAGGCCCTCGAACTCTGTGACCCTCGCCATTGTGAAGAGGAAAACCCCTTGACCATCGCAGCTCCCCGCCTTCCTGATGATGGCTGTAAGTGGTAAACCCCTTCATCGACCCACTTCCCTCGCCTCTTTCCCCATTTCTTGAGAAATCTTAGACTACCCACATTGGTGAGCGGATCCAATTCGCTCACCCAATAAATAATTTATTTCTCTCTCATCAAATTACTATTCAATCTAATCCAATCCAACCCAATCTTTTACCATCTTCAGTAGTGATCTCATCCAATCCGCTCACCAAATAAATAAATAATTTCTCTCTCATCCACATATTATCTATAACTTAATTTATGTTTACATATAAATTGTAATAAATATATAAAATAATGCATCCTTAATTATAACAAGCAAAAAATTAAAATAAAATAACAAATTAAGATTACAAAAGTTGGAATACAAAATTAGAAAAAAATACAAATTACATATTTAATTACTAGTACCAAATTTTTGCCATATATGCTCAATCAAATCACTTTTTAGAGCGTTATGTGCTTCTCTATTCCGAAGTTGTTCTCTATTAGTCATATAATTGGATAGGTCTCCAATACGTTCAGTAGAGAACTGAAAAACTTCTTCGTCGTCTTCTTCTTGTTCTCCATTTCTTCTTCTTGTAGGTCTATCATTAAAAAATTCTGTCGGATCATAATAGCTGAGATATGTGGCTCGTTCATCCTCTACTATCATATTGTGAATGATGATATAAGCCATCATAATTCTTCCCATTAAGACATTGTCCCAAATTAGACATGGGCGTCGAAGAAATGCAAAATGAGCTTGTAGAACTCCAAATGCTCGCTCGACATCCTTTCTAACAGCCTCTTGATGTTCAGCGAACAACTTGTGCTTTCGAAATTGTGGAGATTTAATCGACTTGACAAATACAGCCCATGAAGGATATATACCATCAGTGAGATAATATGCTCTATCATTTTCGCGACCATTCACGATGTAACCTTTGGTGCTCGGCCTTCCAAAACATCACTAAAAACTGGAGACCGGTGGAGTACATTAATATCATTGCATGTACCTAGTGTTCCAAAGAAAGCATGCCATATCCATAAGTCATATGATGCAACAACTTCCAAAATGATTGTTGGCTTTCCACTTCTTCCTGCATATTGCCCAGCCCATGCAGTAGGACAATTTTTCCATTCCCAGTGCATGCAGTCGATACTACCAATCATGCCCGGGAATCCACGTTCTTCTCCAACATGGAGTAGCCTTGCCAAATCTTGTTCATTAGGCCTTCTCAGGTATTGGTCACCGAAGCAAGAGATGACACCTTCTACAAAATTCATGAGAGATTTTCGTGTCACAGTTTGACTCATTCGTAAGTATTCATCAACGGCATCGGTTGATGACCCATAAGCTAACACCCTTATAGCTCCAGTACATTTCTGCAATGCTGAAAGACCTTGTCTACCTGTGGCATCCGATCTTTGTTGAAAATATCCACCAGTGGTACTAACGGCCTCTACTATATGAAAGAATAATGATCTTTGCATGCAGAATCTACGCCGAAAGATCTCAGGCGTATATGTTGGCCTGTTGACAAAATAGTCGGCCATCAAGCGCTCCTGGCCAACTTCGCATTCTCTATCAATATATCGTCTTCGCCCTCTAGGAGTTTGATCTTCCATGACCTGATTAGGATTGTTTGTGACCACATCCTCGATTATGCGATCAATTTGTTGATTCTGTTGACTGACTCGTGCTTCCCATTCATCAAATTCGATAAAATTAGAAGTACCAGAACTTGAATCTGAATCAACTGATGTGTCTTCACTGAGAGACATTTGTGAAGTGAGGTGGGTAAACTATATTGGGTAGGAATAATATTGAGAGAAAAAGAGAGAGTAAAGAGATGTGAAGGATGTGAGGGATATTGGATATGTTAAGTTTGATGCAAATCCAACAATATATAACATGTGAAGGAAAGTGAAAAGGCAAAGTTGAAATGACAACTCTTTTGACTACGGGACAAGTAGCATGTGAAGGAAAGTGAAAAGGAAAAGTTGAAATGAAAACTCTTTTGACTACGGGACAAGTAGCATGTGAAAGAAAGTGAAAAGGCAAAGTTGAAATGACAACTCTTTTGACTACGGGACAAGTAGCATGTGAAGGAAAGTGAAAAGGCAAAGTTGAAATGACAACTCTTTTGACTACGGGACAAGTAGCATGTGAAGGAAAGTGAAAAGGCAAAGTTGAAATGACTCTTTTGACTACGGGACAAGTAGTATGTGAAGGAAAGTGAAAAGGCAAAGTTGAAATGACAACTCTTTTGACTACGGGACAAGTAGCATGTGAAGGAAAGTGAAAAGGCAAAGTTAAAATGACAACTCTTTTGACTACGGGACAAGTAGCATGTGAAGGAAAGTGAATAGCCAAAGTTGAAATGACAACTCTTTTGACTACGGGACAAGTAGTATGTGAAGGAAAGTGAAAAGGCAAAGTTGAAATGACAACTCTTTTGACTACGGGACAAGTAGCATGTGCAGGAAAGTGAAAAGGCAAAGTTGAAATGACAACTCTTTTGACTACGGGACAAGTAGCATGTGAAGGAAAGTGAAAAGGCAAAGTTAAAATGACAACTCTTTTGACTACGGGACAAGTAGCATGTGAAGGAAAGTGAATAGCCAAAGTTGAAATGATAATTTGATTACATCAATTAAAAGTCTTACAAGAAATCAACTAAAATGACATAAATTAAAATTACACGAAAATAAACTCATCACTTTCCAAACACAACTGACATTAGATAGCGTTTCATCTCTTCATCTTCTGGTGATAAGTGATCTTTTCCCAACAATGTATTCAACATGAGTTGATTCATCTGCATAGTCTTCCTTTCTGCCCTTTTTTGCTCTAGCTCGAGTTTATTTTGTTCCTTTTTGTGCTCCAGCTCAATTCGATCCCTTCCCAATTTGCTCATTACTTCAACTTCATTGTCTCTAGTGAGTCTTAATGCACGAATTTCTGCAGCAAAATCAGAAGTAGATGAAGATTGTGATGCCTTACCTTTTCCTTTCTTTTTCTTTGCAGCATCCCTACCTATGGGACGAGACATTGTTGAAGATCCATCCACTGGCATTTCTAGGTTAGAGGGGATTGCATAATCCCCATCTTCTGTAGTCCTTGATCTTTTTGAGCTGCCACCACTTTCTTCATTATCCTCTTCATTCTCGGATCGAAAACGTGTTGAATCATGACCTACTTTTAACTCCCATTTTGGATGTTTACTCATAACTTCATTAAATACAAACAAGTCATTAAACTTACTGCCACCCGCTTCATAAATTGTGTGAGCTTCTTCTTCAATATCTTTCATGCTCATTCCACTCCTTTTCCGACCATATGCTTCCCGGTAAGCAGCAACCCACTTGCTTGCATTTTCACTAAGTCATTTAAAACGACCTTTGATTGCAGGCACATTTCTTTCGCCGATCTCTTCCGGATTCTCTGCTCGAGCTTCATTGTACAAATTTTTCACTCGTTCCCACAACGAGGCAACCTTTTGATTTTTGCCACGTATGTTATCTTCACTGACAAAACACCAGGATGACATTAGGGCCATATCTTCTTTCATAGAACAGCTTTGATTTTTTGCCCCCTTTTCAGAATTTGGGTTTACTGGCTGAACATCTTCGAACAAATTTTGAGAGATATTTTGTGAGGGTTGATGTTCATAAATCGGAATTTGAGAGAGATTCGGCGAGAATTGGGAGTTTTGATAATACTCAGAATTGGGAAAAGTTTGAGAATTAAAATAAGATTGAAATGGTGGATAATTTGAGGAGTTAGAATTATTAGGATCCATAATACAAATTATATAACTAAGTAATATAAAGAGATTATATAGTGAGAAAGGAGAGAAGTTTAGATTGTGTATCAAAATATGTCAATATTGGGCTCTATTTATAGAGAATTGAAAATTAATAATTTTCATATTTTTATTTTTATTTTTATCAAAAGATAATTTTAATTATCATAACCAAATAAATAATATCTACTAGTATATATTTCAACAAATAAGATTGTGCCACATGTCAATGAGATTGGATTAAGATAAAAGCAAAAAAAAAAGGCTCGTGAGCGCCGCTCGGCCGACCGAGCGGATCGCTCACTTTGCCATGTTTTCTATTTTTTTTAATTAGCTCTTTTGTCTTTTGCTATGAGCGATCGGGAGAGATTGCCGATAAACTTAGTCTTAAGGGGTCGGCGAAAAGGGTGATGGGTGATCTTTTTCCCTGAGGTTCTTGAAACCCTCGGCCATTTCTCTTTGTATCAACTCCATCATCGCCTCCATGCGTCTCGTATCTTCCTTCAGGCGTTCGTCCAACCCGTTGTGCCTCGCACCCATATTCTTCTCCAAGTTCGTCACCTTGGACGAGAAATTTCCTTCCATCGCCTTGATTGGATCGTCCATCTTCGTCATCCTCGCCATTAGCTCGCAATTCGTCCGAGGATTGCGGGCTCTGATACTAATTTGTTATGAGCTGAATTAGGAATTAGGGTTCTGTGATTGAATTGGGGGATATAAATTGAGATTAGAGAAGAGAGAGAGAGAGATAGAGGAGAAGAAGAAACGTTTTGTTTCTTGGTATTGATTGTCAAAATATCTGATTGGTTACAGCTACTTCTATTCTACCTATTTATAGCCCTTTAGGTTGGTGTAAGCCAAAGTTCAATACAATCCTATACATTTGGCCTTATTACAGAAAGGTCCTCTTCTCATAACAATAACAGTGGGTATGGTCAGGCCTAAACCTGGTCAATAGAAGGTAGCTACGTATTTTCTTGATTTCAGACCTTTATACACGCTTTATGGCTACTCACATAAAAATCTTTTTGAATGATCTTGCAGTTTCATTTCATTGTCTGGCTGAATTCCTTGGAAATTTGAGCAATATAGTCTTTACTAAGTATTTGTTCAAGAATTCAGCTACACAATCTCTAGGATCCCGACCATGGTCTTAACTTGGTTGATGATACGATTAAATGCTCTACTAAGACCATGCACATTAGTGGCCGAGCCGAGCGCTCGGCCAATATTTTATCAATTAAAAAAAAAAGAGGATGTTATTGATTTCCGCTCGGCCGAGCGGATTGGCCAGCCAATCCCGCTCCCGAGCGGATTGGTCCGTATTTTTTTTAATCTAACTATCTAGTTATTTCCACTTGGCATAATATTATTCGTAAAAATAGATTTATTCGGATAAGATTTATTCAATAATTAATTATGTAATTTGAAATTCTTGTATTTGTAATATGAAAATTTCATATTTGTAATTTATCATTTCTACCTTAAATTATTTTTATCTAATTTAATATTCTAATTTTTGCTTTTATAATTTTATGACTTAATCATAATATTTAATCGTGTTATTGAAAATATAATTATTTTAGTAATATATAATTTTAATCTAAACAAATCAGAGTAGATAATATGTGGATGAGAGAGAAATTAATTATTTATTCTGTGAACTAGATTGCTGATGTGGGTAGAAAATATGTAAGTGGATTGGATTGGGTAGGAATTGGGTATGGAAGAGAGAGAAATTAATAATTTATTCCGTGAACTGGATTAGATGGGTTGCTGATGTGGGTAGTCTAACGCTCGACCTTCTGTTTTCATTTCCTCGGGGTAAAAACTTGATGTTATTCATATGCGTGCTAGACTCTCTGATCGAGCGAGGTTTCTTCTAGTGGCTGTTTTTAGTGACAACAACTCTTGAGGTTTCTTACGTCTTGCCTTCAACTCTTGAGGTTTCTTCTAGTGGTTGTTCCCAATTGACCAAGAATTAGTTCTCCAAAATAACCCTGATCAGTTAGTTGAAATTAAATGGTGAAAATGTTCCACCGGTTATTTTTTGTCACACTGGTTGTATTTACGCCAAGTTACATGTGTGCCTGAATAAAAATACATTGCTTAGTGAAATAGGAAGAAATTTGATTTTGTGATTTTTCTTGTTGATGGGGAATGTTGCCATAGAGCTTGGGTTGGATTGCTTTAGGAACTATGGTTGTGCCTTGAATTCCTCCGGAGACCTCCTCCCGGCTAATTAACAACAAATTGTCGTCAATGATGTCATATTTGTTACCATGTTACATCACATAATAAATATTTTTCGTTTATTTCTTATGAATCCCCTTCCCTTTTTACTTTCCCATTCTATTCTATTCTATTTTTTTAGGGGTAAAGGTCAACCAATATAAAAATAGCCCTTAAGTAGGGAAGTCACTAATTCTATTCTATTCTATTGGTTGTATATTTTTATTTTTCTACTGGCAAGTACAGTAGTTTGTGTTTTTTGAAAGATATATTTTTAAGTTTTTACATCAAGTAATTTCATCCGTAAGAAATTAGACCTTGGATTCTGTCGATTTTTCATATGTCTTATATCGTCAAACCAAATATCTCATTTCATTGGCAGTATATACCATATGAATTTACATAATAACCCTATATATAAAACAAGTAAAAATCTATTTTATCGTTTTTTTCTGAACTTGTTCAAAATATGCACCAAATATTAACGGGAAAATACTTACTACACCACGTCGTTTTGGTAGTCTTAAGAATCTTGACCCGAGCTTTAAACAATCTGATTGTTCTTATTCTTCCGATGTGCTTCTCGTCGGCACCATAGTGGAGATACTAAACTGAGTCTTCCTGCCCAACGGTAACGGAAAAGGCTACCACAAATGATTTTCGTTGTTGTGTTAATGGTCGTGGTTAATTTATACACAAATAACATGGATAAAACATATGTACGTTTATAGTTTAATCTTTATTATCCATTACAACTTTCCATCGTCGACATGCACACAATTTGGACAAAAAAATCTGTTTTTTTACAATAAAAAAGAGTTACATAATAAAAAATGTTTTAACATAATATACCTGAAGGACAAGTTGGTAATAGGTAACACATGCATATCAGCTAATGCCTTCCAATTACTGTCCATGGATATGACCTTAAAATTAATTCAGAAGAATGAAACAAAATTGACCTTGGGACGTCTTTTAAATCCTAAAAATTGGATTGACAATTGAATTTGAAATATGGAACCATATATAAACAAATTTATTTATAAAAAACGTACGACGTATATTAAGAAGAGAGAAGTTCGAGGAGTATTTTAACGCTAATTTCTCTCTTTACTCTATATAGTAGTGCCGCAAGATTATACAATACAATAAATAACGTCATTTTTTTTTCTAAAATTTGAAATTGGGAATTGACTTTTTCTTAAGGAATTAGGATTGGACTTTTTTAAGGGTAAAATTGGGATTTGACTTGATTATAGCTTGACCAAAGTTCCAAGTCCAAGGTAAAGAGAAGGAAATTTGGGAATATAACTATCGACTACCGGATTACAAAGACTATAAATATAGATCAGCCAACTTTTACCGGATTCGGGAATATAAATATTAACTACGGGTACTTTGGGTAAATTACCAAAATGTAGATAAGCCCAACTTTTCCCTAATAAGCCAAACGACTTTTTATTGAGATATAAATATCTATATATATGTATATAATTATAAATATTATATAGGAATAAGTTTATTTTAGTATCCTGTAGTTTTACTCATTTTGTACGGAGTACCATGTGGTTTCAAATTGGTATTTTAGTACCTCGTGATTGACCACCAATTTTCCGGGCAGGTCCATGGCAGCTACCCATCCAAACCCGTCCGAAACGACATCATTTTGAGACAACGTGGAAGACACGTGGCAAAAGACTTTCTTAAGTTAAAGCTGACGTGGATTGTGATAAATTATATATTCAGTCCCTAATTTATTTATATTATTTTGAAATCCCTAAGTAAAAATTACCTACTCCTCGGCGTCTTCGCCAACACCTGTCGCTCCGTCGACGATGCCATCCATGCCCGCTCCATCAACAACTCCAACGTGCTCGCGATCTCTGGCGTCTCAACTGGTCAACAAAGCCATCGACGCCTGGCTCGCGACGGAGTTCAAGTCCCCTTGGCCGGCCAACAGGAACAAGCCCTGGGACGACGAGGTCGTCTCCTTCCTGGACAACTCCGGCACAGAGATATCCAATCGATGCAAAATCAAATCGAAGAAATCAATACAAAAGCAAAAATCCCTCTGCTTCCTCTGGCTAAAAGCAAAATCAACTCAATCGATGCACAAATGAAAACCGAATCGACGACAGAGAAGATGTCAGATGACCGAAGAAGAAGCTTCTCAGACGACGACGGCGGTGGAGAGCAAGAAGAAGAGGCATCGTAGTTTGGGAACTCGCCTTCCTGCGACCAAAACTCGCCCTCGCTGAGTCTAGTTAGAAAAACTCAGCCGACAAACTCAGCCCCGCCCTTCGCCGGTGGGAGTCCAAACTCGTCGTCCGAGGCTTCCAGGAGGTAGCCAAGCTCCAGCCAGAACTCGGCGAACTCCGACGTGAGGTTGATTACGATAAAAGCGGACGTCGCCAGAGCGGGGGAGGGGGGAGCGAAGATCTCCTCCTCGAAACTCTTTATAACAGATACCAGATCCTCCCGAGCCTCCTAGGCGTGGTCTTAGTAATCGAGTGTATCTTGTTGTTGGGGGGGGAGAAGGAAGGCGAGAGAGAGAGAGAGAAAGAGAGAGAGAGAGAGAGAGAGAAGATGAAGTAAGAGGGAATAATAAATGAGAGGAGTTATGGTATTTTTCAAAAATTAGATAATTTGGGACTAATTAGATAATTTACCATAGTACACGTCGGCTTTAACTTAAGCCACCATGTTGCCAAATGTCTTCCACGTCGTCTCAAAACGACATCATTTCGGGCGGGTTTGGACGGGTAGTTGCCCTAGACTTGCCCGGAAAATTGGTGGTCAACCACGGGGTACTAAAATACCAATTTGAAACTACATGGTACTCTGTGTGAAATTAGTGAAACTATAGGGTACTAAAATGAACTTATCCCTATTATATAATTATAAATACCACACACGTGCTTACGATTCCTCCTTAGAAAAGCATTAAATCGATTGCAGTTTCCCCTTCTTCCTTTTTAGGGTTCCCGTAATCATGGCTTCCCCGGTCGAAATTGTGGCCAATTGCCCGCCGCTTCAACACGCGAACATGCCCTTGGAAGAAAGAGAATCCAAAAAGCAGAAGCTGGAGGAATTCCCCGGCGGAATCCACAGCCGGAGCTCCGACGAGATCGACGATCACAAGCAAGACGCTGAAGACTCTGATGACGACGATGATTATGACCTCGATCTCTACGATGGAAACGCTGAGCTCATGAACGAATATAAGCTCATGTACAAACAAGCCCGACAATCCGAGGTTAATTACTACTTATCGAGTTTTTCTGTTGTTTGCTTCTTTTCTCTTCCGATCTGAATATTTTGTTTTCGAACTGATCACGAGATGTGCCTGTATTGTGTTCGTACGCTAGGGTTTCCATGTCACTACATGGCCTTCCAAGTCTATACCAGGCGCCATTATATATAATCTGATCGAAGAGGATACTCCTATCATGTATGGGCAAGTTAAGAAGTGTTTGGCCTACGCTATTGAGGACCACAACAGACGCGTGAAGGTTCGTTCTTGTTTTTTATTTGCTATGATTGATCTTTTTGCTGGAATTTATACGTAACTTTGACTAATTTCTGGAGTAGGATGATGAGAAGATTGAGTTGTTGAACATAGTCAGGGCTCATTCTACGGGTGCCAGTATCCGCGAGTTTTTTATAACCATCAACGCCCGACTGATTTCCAGAAAGGAACGCAAAATATACCAAGTCAGGGTAATGGAAAATATGATATGCAAAGAGATAACGGTAGTTTTTGTCAGGCCTAAACCTGGTCAATAGAAGGTAATTATGGATCCGATGATATTCCAGTTTGAAGTCTTGCAATTTAGTCTTCAATAGATAGTTGGTCAAAGACTTTTGAGCTATCAACTATGACCTTGCCTAACATGTTGATATTGGTTGTTGATTACAATTGAATGCTCTCCAAACGCTCGACCTTATGCACTAAACGTTTTGTTAATGTATGGAAAGGGGGAAATGGAACCCTTTCCAAAAGGGGGAAGGGGGGAGGAGATGCTGCATTGGATTGTGGATCTTTTGCTTTTTTTATTTCGTCATTCAGTTGCATGGTAGACTCTCTAATCTGGTGAGGTTTCTTCTAGTGGTTGTTTTTAGTGACAACTCTTGAGGTTCTTTTTGTATTGCGTATTGCTTTCAAGTATTTATTATCCATGCACTGTTAGAAGCTTGTGTCCATGTTCCATGGAA
Source organism: Hypericum androsaemum (assembly GCA_963995505.1). NCBI lineage: Eukaryota > Viridiplantae > Streptophyta > Magnoliopsida > Malpighiales > Hypericaceae > Hypericum > Hypericum androsaemum. The sequence continues at coordinate 10,492,743 of OZ023189.1, forward strand.
AGATGTGTGGTGGATGTTGTGATAGAGCTTGGGTTTGATTGCATTAGGAACCTTGGTTGTGCTCTGTTTACGCTACTGGTGCTATTTAATGCAAATGTTAACTTTTCTATTGATACTTTCTTTTGGCGATGAGCGAGAACCCCTGATTTATTCCTATGAATTTGCTACAGTTGTGATTACTTACTCTGCATTTTTGAATCGCAGATGCATCATCCAACCACATGTTAACCAAGACGCTGAATCTAATTATGTTTGATGGACCTTTAGTTTGTAGGGAGTCCTTGACGCTTTTGATGTCGTGACTTATTGGACGAAGAAATGTATGGATATAGTGATCTTATTAAAGTTGTTGTTTGCCGGTTCATTACCAAGTGCATTTCTAGCTCGCATTTACTCTTATTGGTGTAAGAGAAGAGCAGAGATTTGAGCTTGGAGTGAAAAACGTAGTTAGTTAATATGCAGAGCAACGTGATATGAAACTCTTTGCCAAAAAAGGAGAGCAAAGGAGCAACTGCAACTCTAAACTCTATGCGAGACTTTTAACGGATCGAACTCCGGAGGGAATCATCAGTGCTTCACGGCACATTTGGATTAGGCGACTGGTGTATTCATGCCATATTTTTATTTAAAAAAAATGCATGCCATATATATATATTTTAAAAATATTCATGCCATGTACAGTATCATGCACATATTGCGTTAGCTTTTTTTTTTTGAGTAATACAATGCTAAGGGGGAATTTTTTCTTAAATAGGTAAAAAAATTGTGTATTCTTAAAACAGGTAGAACTATACATATATTCCAGAAATAGATAAAATTATAATGAAAAATTGAGAAAAGTTCACTTTAGTACCCTGTAGTATCGCCCAAAATCACTTTAGTACCCTGTGGTAAAAAATCGATCAATCGAGTCATACTTATTCCAATTAACATCAAAAAGTCCTCGGGCAGCTGCCCGGACCTGCCCGAACCTACCCGAATTCTGCCCGAACTATGTGGCCAGCCATGTCACCAAATTTTGATGATGTGGCGCCACGTGGAGAGGAGGAGGAGGAGGAGGGGGACGCGGGGAGGAGGATGCGGAGAGGAGGAGGACGCGGAGAGGAGGAGGAGGAGGACGCGGAGGAGGAGGAGGACGCGGAGAGGAGGAGGAGCACGCGGAGGAGGAGGAGGAGGACGCAGAGGAGGAGGAGGAGGAGGAGGAGGAGGACGCGGAGAGGAGGAGGAGGAGGAGGAGGACACGGAGAGGAGGACGCGGAGGAGGAGGAGGACGCGGAGAGGAGGAGGAGGACGCAGAGGAGGAGGAGGAAGAGGAGGGAAGGAGATGGATGTCCACGTGGCGCCACGTCATCAAAATTTGGTGACGTGGCTGGCCACGTAGTTCGGGCAGGGTTCGGGCAGCTGCCCGAGGACCTTTTTGATGTTAATTGGAATAAGTATGACTCGATTGATCAGTTTTTTACCACAAGGTACTAAAGTAATTTTGGACGATACCACAAGGTACTAAAGTGGACTTTTCCCTTAAAAATTTTAAAAAATTCGGAGACGGCTGCTTGTCTATGCCTGTTTAACCCGCAATGTGGCGTATTGGGAGTGTTCTCTGTGGTAGAGGAAAAAGTATTTAAAACAATCAAATATTGGGAATGTTCTCTGCGTGTGGCAGAGGAAAAAGTATTTAAAATAATAAAAAGAAATTATTTTCAAATCTTCCGTATTTGTTTAAATATATTCAAAAATTTTTGTGTTTGTAAAATACACGCCAACAACCCTTTTTTTAAATTTTATTATACTTTCGGGTCCTTGTTTTTACTCTCAAAAGTTGTTGGCGTGTATTTTGCAAATACAAGAACTTTAGAGTATATTTAAGGTCGCCTCCAATTTGAAAGATAATCAATTTTAATTTAAAATAAAATTTTCGTACTAAGTTGTTATTTATTCGAGCGAGTTCAATTTATTTTTGAAGAAGCATAATTTTTCGAGATCTATGCATATAGTACAAAAAAATATCTGAAATAATAAATAATAAATTCATTCGATCAATCGACTACCAACTTATATAATTTTAAAAAGGAATAATTACCTTAAGGTCCCTGATATTTAAACAAATTCTCATTTTTAGTCTTTACTGTTTTCAATAACCTTTATGGGTCCTCATAATTTAAAATAATACACTTCTTATGTCCCTGTCGGATCAACGGATGACATCAGCAATCAACATAATTATTTTTATGACTCTTATACCCTTCAAATAAAAGTCAGAAAAATTAAAAAAAAGACCATATTTTTTTCAGAGATCTTCGTCTTCAACCTTACATATCCTTCATTGAAATCAACAAAAACAACAAACCCAAAACCAAAAACTTCTTAAAATCTAAAATTAACGCCAAGAACTAAATAGAGGTGAACAAACGAGACCTTGCCATGGTCGAGCTCCAATTTGACATCATTGGATTTCCACACCGCTATGAACAAACGAGACAGGAACCTGCAGTTGAAAGGAGATCCGCCTCGCGTTGCAGAATCAGAACCCTTCCGTCGCCGCCCGACCACTTCAAACCCTTCCATCGCAGCCCGATGCCGTCTAAATCGGCCCCAGAATTCATTTCCCTTTCCAATTTGTGTCGTGCCGATGGAGAGGAATGGTGAAGCTATCTGTGATTATGAATGGTATCGCCGCCGTCGTCCATTTGACAGCCTACCATCGGCATTCTCCACCCCGGATCAACAAATAGATTTGACAAATTAGGGGAAAAGAGAAAGTTGGTAACTAATTCGAATAACAAAATAGGTTCAACGGTGGAGCAGAACAGAACCGCGCTGGTAACGAAGGGAAGGATGTCCAAAAAGAGTGAAGTTGGACCGTATGAATATGAATTTCCCCGTTAGATGGTTTAGATTTCTCAAGGGTTTAGAGTAAAAAGAACCAGAACTGGTGGATTAGACATTTATCGTATCCCGTGGATCTTAAGGTATATAAATTTTGGGTAGGGTACGAGGTTGGGTCTATCTATATTGATTGGGTCTCGGTCTGAATATGATCTATATTTGGGTCTTTAGTCTATATGAATTCAGACCCAGACACAGACCCTACCCTTAGATCCATTAATTATACCATACTCTAATTAAACCTTAGTTATATCCTATTTATATTTATATTTATATATTCCTAAAAACATTAAAATACACCCACACAAAAAAACCTAGATACTGGCTTAAAAAAGACGTAGCGGCTAACATTAAAAAAACTAGTCGCATATGTTTTCATTTATGTTGTGGTCAAATATTATCCATTTGAACCACACTTATTTAGTTCGTTTAGAGTTTATTCTCAACTTTAATTTGATATTATCATTTTATCATAGACTTTTAAAGTAGAGATTTTTTAATGGTTCACGTTAATTTAGATTATATTGAACGATAAAAGTATGTCATAAAATAATGGATCTATGGGTAGGATATGAATTTTTGTTTGGACCCTAAGTTCGGATCCAGATCCTTATTCAAAATACCCATAAGGTCGTCGATAGGATTTGGGTTTTACTTCTAATTTAAGAGTTTGGGTTTGAATTCTATAGATCTTTATTCTACCCTATCTATTGCCACTCCTAGTTTAGTGTAGATCTAAAAAGAATAGTCAATATAAAACTGATTAAAGGAACAAGAAAGTTCTAGATGACTTGGCACTTGGACCGGTGATGGTGGGGTGGCCGGTAATCGGAGTCGGATCGAAGAAGCCTGATGGAGAAGATGAATAATTTTTAATTTAATTGTAAGAGTATAATAGTAATTTTAAAATAAAATAATAATAAAATTAATTATGACGTCAGCGAGAGATCAGTGAGTATAATAACAACAAATACATGGCATAAAATTATTTTTGAAAACTGAAGAATGCGAGAGGCGATATGAACAAACTCCAAGAAACTGAGCATAATTTATCCTTAATTTTTTTTCAAAAGTTTTAAGTTAAAACTTTTAACTATGATAAATGTTTGCTCGGATATACAAATGAGTTTATTTTTTGTTATTTGCTATAATTTTTTGAGACATATACGTACAATGCGTAATAAAAAAAAGTTGAGCTTATTCTGATACTCGAACTACCACTTAGTACTACAATTCTAAAATTAAACTTTTAAAATTTGAAATGGGGAATTGGCTTTTTCTCAAGGAATTGGGATTATACTTTTTTTAAGGGTAAAATTGGGATTTGATTTTGACTTGAGTATACCTTGACCAAAGTTCCAGATCCAAGGTAAAAGAAAAGGAAATTTGGGAATATAAATATCAACTACCGGATTTCAAGGAATATATATATAGAAAAGCCCAACCAAAATTTACCGGATTCGGGAATATAAATATCAACTACCAGTACTTTGGGTAAATTACCAAAATGTTGATAAGAGCCCAACTTTTCCCTAATAAACCCAACAACTTTTTATTGATATATATATATATATATATATATATATATATATATATATATATATATATATATATATGTCTACATACACTTCACAAAGGTGTAAGAACATGAATTCTTGTTTACATAAAGATCGAGAAGTCCAACCGAAGCACTTCAAGAACCGACAACACAATGTGTTGTTTATTCACTTGCTAGGCTTGGTCCAAATTGCTAGCATGATAAACCTATGTCCTCGTAAGCTTATAGGTCCACATCTTACCTTTCAATACTATTTTGAATCATCTCTTTTGGATCTCGGATGAAAAAGTTATGTTTAGTTTATCGCAGCATATCTGAGGTAGTCCGAGATATCAAATGCATTCCTTCCAACTATCATTGGCACTCTATTTACATAGCAATCTCACTCCAAATACGAATCTAATATGTCATTACGACTAAGTATACTTCACTTAAGTCAGACAAATATGATTAAAGAACTAGGGTATAACATTCTCCCCTTCTTATAAAAATTTATCCCCGGATTTACTTCCATTTGAAAGTTCACTCACATTGCTATGTAATAGGTGTGACTATTTCAAAATATCTCTTTTAAGTCTCATATGCCCTTTGCAAGTTGAGTGGTCGATACTTATCTCCAATGTCGATCACCTAATCTTGAAATGTCTATCATAATCATAATGGTCCCAACTTTCCTGAATGTTGATCACAATAGCTCACATCATATCTTTAAACATTTGAGTCACTGAGAGAACTTATCAGCATCATAAGTTCTCTTCGTCCAAAGAAATAAGGTGACTTAGTCAATTTGTCCATTACCACCCACGTAGAACCATAACTCCTCCGAGTAATTGGAAGCTCTCCAAATACATTCATCTTGATCATCTCATACTAACATGCTACATCTCTTATATCCATACCACCAAAATACGATATGCCATTTTTCAAAGTTGCAAGCTTGGCAATCCATCATTTCCAACTTGTATCACAAGCTCACTAGTCCTTAGGTTTTTACATTGAGATTCCATAACTCAATCTCGAAAGATAGGTCATGAGTGCATTTATCTAACAAGCTTAGACTATTTTATAATTGTTACAAATTCTGACTCAAGCTCTTGCTCCACCAAAGCTTGTGAATCTTAACCAAAGTATCTCAAACTTCTTTCACAAGTAATGCCTCTGATTCTTCAAAGTAAAAACATCTGCTACCATTTCCAAGTCATGCTCAAATTCTAAATCAAACTCTTCGCCACCAAAACTCAATCATAGAAAACTTAGCATATACTTAGTTTTACCACATTATGAGTAATACCAACCCAATAAAGTTATGATGTTCTTCCAGTATCACATTCAGATACTCGCCACTACAATAATCAAATCCATATTCAATTTTCCTTCTCTTACTGTAATACCCGACTATATTAGTGGAAGTTAGTTAGATTTAATTAAATATTTTAAGTTAAATAATAATATACTATGTCTGAAAAGAGAAACCCAATTTTTGCTCATCTAGAAATTTTAAGAATGTGGTTAGATATAATTTGGTATAAACTATTCGAGGTATTAAATAAAATTATAATCGCTTGAATCAAACTTGTCTAAACTTAACAAATTAGGACTTGAATAATAATTAATTATTAAGAGATGATAAGATTTAAAAAAGGAAGGGAAGTGAAAACGTGGCAAGAAGGAAAAAAATGGTGAAAACGTGGCACCATATTAAATTCCTAATGAAATACATTCCTATTTATAATTAAAGAAAGGTGGTAAAAGGTGATTTAGATAAGTTTTACCCAATAAAAAAAAAGAAGATAACCATGAAAGGAAAAGAAGAGAAATGTGGCTGGATTAAAAGGTTGACAGCCAACAAAGGTAAAAAACATTAATATACATATGAGGCAGTGAAAAGATGATGGGATCGATATAAATTATTGAGTTCCATCTTTTAAACCTAAGTATGGACCAAAAATAAAAATAAAAGGAAAACAAAGAGAGAAGCCAGCAACCGAGAAAAAGATAAAGGAAAATTTGAGGTAAGTGAATTTAGTTGGAGAGTTTATCTCTTAGTAACGTAATAGGATAGATTTGGTTAGGATGTTATAAGTTCAGTGGGTTATGGATATCAGAAATTAATAGCTCTTCATATTTAAAGTTTCTAATGGAACATTTATGATATATCTAAAATGAGTAGTTTCGTGAAATATAAATGGTATAATTAAAGATAGTTTAAAATAATTTGTAAGATGATTTAGTAACTATTGGGCTTGGTTTTAATATGATAATTAAAAGATGGTGGAAAGAGTTGGTTTGGACAAATTCACCAATAGAAAAAAAAAGATGAATGAAATACGTGAGAAATGTGAAAAAAATTGGAAAGAATAAGTTTGACCCATGGGAAAAGAAACGAAGGTAGAAAAAAATAAGAAAAGTAATAGAGAACAACCATGTATAAAAGGTAGGTAATTTATTTAGAAAACATTCATAGGTCTAAGTTGAGAGTCTTTATCAACGGTAACAAAAACTTATTTACAGTAAATAGTGCTATATTAAATTAGATGATGTTCATTTGTGGAAAAATATATTTTGTACGGAATCAACTTGTCTTGAATGGAAATGGAGCATTTAACGAAACAAAGGGTATAATTCAATGGTAATGGAAGTAGCTTTTAAGTAGCCGACCATGGAAAAGGAGAGAACTGTGGTGGAACGAACAATTGAATTGAAATATTGTGTAATTAGAAAACTAGTTTTCGGTTGTCGCAGGGATGCCAATTAAGCAATTATACCTTGGTGAGTTAAGCACAAGTTTGAACTTGGAGGACCGAGAAAAGGACAAAACAGCATATAGGAAAAATTATCGCAATGGATGATTGATCAATCGGTAAACAAATAATATGTGATTCGTGCTTTATTTGGCGCACTCTATTTATTTGTTATGATTTGAATATGATATTGTTAGTGCATATTGTGCATTTTTCATATGAGCGTTATGATATGACATTATGATTTGTAAGTGTTTGATTAATTTGGCCTCGAGTGGGCACTGAAGATGTTGGTTTGTTCATTGGACATATTTGATTCGTTTGGAGCCTATGAATTTGTGTGATACGAATAACTATATGATATAGATAGCTCCGCTATGTGATATGATTGCCTACGGCGGGCAGAACTATTTGGCCGATGAAGTTGGTCTGATATGATATGGTTGCCTACGGCGGGCAGAACTATTTGGCCGATGAGGTTGGTCTGACATGATATGGTTGCCTACGGCGGGCAGAACTATTTGGCCGATGAGGTTTGTCTGATATGATATGGTTGCCTACGGCGGGCAGAACTATTTGGCCGATGAGGTTGGTCTGATATGACATGGTTGTCTATGGCGGGCAAAACTATTTGGCCGATGAGGTTGGTCTGATATGACATGGTTGCCTACGGCGGGCAGAACTATTTGGCCGATGAGGTTGGTCTGATATGACATGGTTGCCTACGGCGGACAGAACTATTTGGCCGATGAGGTTGGTCTGATATGACATGGTTGCCTACGGCGGGCAGAACTATTTGGCCGATGAGGTTGGTCTGATATGACATGGTTGCCTACGGCGGGCAGAACTATTTGGCCGATGAGGTTGGTCTGATATGATATGGTTGCCTTCCGGCGGGCAGAACTATTTGGCCGAGGAGGTTGGTTGATGATGGTACCTTTGATATATGGTATCCTCGTGTCGGGATTGGAGTGACACTATCTAGATCTTGCCGAATGTTCGTCAGTTCTGTTATATGATATTGAAATTATGTGTCATGTGTCAAATTGCGTAGTTTGCTCATGTTTCTGTGACTTTGTGATTATATGCTATATTTGGTCATCTGGTAAGTATGACTTTTGAATAATGTACATCTCCACATAATTTATTTGCCATGTTAGTTATATGCATGTTTTAGGTATGTTGCGTATTCAGTAGCTAAATAAATTGCGATGCATATCTTATTTGTTTACTGAGTGTTCCAAAACACTCACCCCCTCTCTCACCAAGTTTGCAGGAACTCGTACACGAGTTGTATTGGTCCAGAGATCTAGTCTGATCGTATCTAGTCCACTTGTTGTTCGGGACTTGTCTTGGAGGTCTTCAGTTTGTATTTTTCTCATTGATCTAGAAGCTCCGTAGTCACATGATTTATTTTGATCTTGGGAGTATGTATTAAAAAGAAAAAGCTTAGCTTATATTTTGTAAACTTGGAATAAGAAACTAAAGATCGTTAGGTTTTAAATTTTATGTTTCAAGGATAATTATTATAAATTCTGAATACATTTGAGGCTGGCTAGATTTCTTTATGATTAATGGAGTTGAAGTCTAGCGCAGGTCACCGACCACAGATTTGGGTCGTGACAGACGTGGTATCAGAGCTCTAGGATAGAGCCTTGTTTGACACATCATGTCAAGTATCTTATGTTGTGCTACGGAGCATAGGATTCTTCATATCTTTGTGTCTCTTCCATCTGTGTCATTTGCTCATACCTTAATATTTTTCGTGTCAACGAATATTTGTTTCTGTTTGAACATGATGGTGTGATGAATTGAAAAGTTGTTTGAGATGTTTATATTTGAGATTCGTATGTGAGAAACTTATGTGATATATTATTGATATGATGAGGTATTTACACTACATTTTGGTGAGAACTCAGGTCATGTTTGTATATTTATTCCTTTGGAGAGCCTATTTGAGTATATATATTTATATATATATGAAAATCATTCCTTCGGTGAGATTTTGATGAAGTGACTGATCACCACTTTGTCCAAATCATCTAAACACCCTTATATATTTGATTTCTTCCTATGTATATTGGGCCATTGGTTTGAGTCTTACCAAATGTTTGAGTTATATCTTTGTACACTATTTTAGTTCGTTTATCTGTGCATTGGGAATCTGCTTTGAGTTTAAATTTGTTTGAAATGATGAATTTATGAACATTATTATATGGAAGGAGAATATTTGAGAAACTAAACTGTACATATGCTTGAGAATTTAAAGTAATATATACTGGGATAGAAATATGAGTAATTATAGAATTAAGATATATGAGAGTAAATTACAAGTAAAATTACTATGACAACTTTGAAAACTTTGAGGGAACTAAGATTCATTATGAATTTTGGTTTTAATTATGGTTATAGATTTTAGCAAAGAGAATTTTTGGTAAGATAATTCGCACAATGGTTAGTGACAAGTTAGTCGAACAACATAAAACATAAAGGTCAATAGTTTTGACAAAACTACAAAGTTTACTTATTAGTTCAGAAAAAGATTTCTAAGGCTATAGGAAAGCCATAAAGTTGTTCTTTGTAATCAGATTATGATCCGATGCATATAATCTAAGTCATGAATAATGTGAGGTAGAATTATGACATAAAATTTTGATAATCTACAAATCATGTAGCTTATAGCTACAATAAGCACACCGATATTGAGATAATGTTATGCAAGCTCTATAAAAGAGTGGAAAGTAAATATTATTTGTACAAGAGAAATTTGAGATAAATCATCAACTATACATTGACCCAGAGAGAGGAATGAATAAAAAATAAATGTGACTAGTGAAAATCTGGTAAAAGTTAGCTAAAAAAAAGAAAAAAAAGTAAGTATGACAAAGTAAAGTTGGGGGTAAAAATATTAATTTTGTATGAGTTTGTGTGAAACCTAATGAGAATATTTGGTTAGTGAAATATAAAATGAGAAAAGTCCAGAGCCTAAAAGGAAGTATGTTAAAGTGATTTATTTGAGAAGTTTAGAATAAAAAAATATGAGAATTGAAGTACACATGGTATGAAGACTTTAAAAATTATGTAGGATTTTGCAAAAGTTTGAGATGTGAAGTGACAAGATATGAGTGACTTAATAGTCACAAAAGTTGTATTAGTATGAAGATAAGCTACAATAAAATTTGGTTCTAACTTTAGAAAATGTCAGACTTTCAAAAAATTCCAAGTAAAGGTAAAATGATATGTGCTTTGATGGAAGTATTCGTAGATACCACTCTATCAAGTAAATCCTTTAGCTATTTTGTGATTATAAAAAAAATATGTTGAATGGTCTAGGAAACACCAAGATAATTATGTTGAGAACTAGAGAATCTATGTACAAGCAAAGAGATATCTGCTAAGATACGTGAGCTTTGGTATGAAGTTTTGTGTGACGATATAATCTATCTATAACAAGTAAAAAGTGTTGTTAATGGGAAACTTGAAAAGCAACAAGATCTACTGGGGAAAGAAATTCTTTGAGGTTTAGTGGATGATGAGTTAGTTTGTTTTGAAAGTAAGATTGATCAGTATGATGACTATGGAATAAAAAGGTTGAAGAAATTTAATGAACAAAGATTCAGGTTAGTAAAACCTTTAAGGTAGTTTGTCCAATTATAAGATGAATGACATATGGTCATGGTGCTAATGAAAGAAAACATAGTCCACACAATCTTGGAACTTAGTACACTTTAATGTAGCGATATATTATCTGGTTCATCAGTATGATAAAAATTGACATAAGAATTATGATCTGAGTGCTCAAGCCTATCATAAATAAGTTTATAGCCATATTAAAATATTATATTTCTATGGATAATGAATAAGAGCACAAGAAGATAATGTAATTGACATAACGAACATGATAGAATTCTAGTTATATTTGAAGTTAGTCCCACTGAGTGTGTCGGTGGTAAAGCAAGACATTATGGAGAATTTAGTGATTATGATGGAATGTTCATGGATTTCAGTTAGTGGAAGGTTATGATATTTGATTTCGGAGGAGATGATTAGGTATGGTATGTTTTTAAAGAGATTCTGTTCCTTGTTAAACCAATAGATACATACAACTTTAAGAACCAAAAAGTCTTTGTTTGTGTCATGTTGACAAGCAACCTTTTGAGAATTAATAGATCAAATGTATGTAAGATTTTGTCCTTGTTGGGTTGACTGAATAAACATTAGTAAAATTATGGAAGATATAGTCCATGAATGACCTGAATAAGAGTTGAGTAATACATGATCCAAGAATGGAGTCAATGGTAACTGGTTTATAGAAATCTAAGTATAATAGATGTTTTGAGATATATGGAGATAATAATTTGAATGAATTATGAACAAGGAAGTTTGTGTAAAAGTAAGGTGATAAAAATAAGAATATTACATTTGAAATTATGTGGAAGTAAAATGAAATTTAGAACAAAGAGTTTGAAAATTCATGAGGTTTTTCTTGAAAGAATTTGACTGGAGGATTAGATGCTAAAAATAATCTAGTATGGTTGAGATACAAGTATATTGTACCATATATGAATAGGGTTATTGTACTATATGAGCGATTCAATGATTCACCGAGTAACTGTTAGAGTCAGAAGAAAAATCATGTAAATAAGATGTTCAAACTTTGATCGAAGGGAATACTTCGATCATATATACTTTGGAGAATACATGAAAAGACTAATGCTATTCATAAGGTTAAGAGATGGAAGCAAATACAATTTCAGTGAGAAAACACATGTTGCTCAATGTATTACTTAAGAAAAGGATAATGTGTTTTGAAAGATTTAACATTATGACATGCGGTTAGATATTGGCCTATATGATAAAGAGACTAATATATTCTAACTTTGGTGAAAATTATACTTAATATGAGAAAATATGAAGATAAATTTTATGATCAATTAAAGTGAGGATAATGAGTCATTTAATAAGTTATTTGGTGTTATTAAAAAATGACAATTTGACTTCTCTTTTCTACAAAAGGGGTATAAGTGAGTTTGAAATAGTTTGAGAGATGAATGAGTAAACTAAGGTCATTTATAAGAATTTTTGAACAATTCAGGTGAATTAGTTTGAATATAAGAGGCTATAAAATCTAATGTGAGAATGCTCAAAGTCTCACATGTAGAAGATATAATAAGTTTTGGAAGAAGATATAGACTCAATCTTAGATACATTAAACTATTTGAGAATTTAGAGCCAATTGAGCTAGTGGCATGCTGATTTTGCCACAACAATGGTGATATTGTCACGTAAAAGTCACATATAGGTATTAGACGTACTTATAAATCATTGCTATTTGTTTGAAGCCATTAATAATTGAGATAAATAAAATTTGGCATATTGGAAGTGCCAAAAAGAATTTTAAATTAGAAATTTTGTAAGTAACAGAATAGAGAGTTCCCGACTTATAAAATAGAAGAGAAAAATTGTTTACAAACTAAGGCAACCTCAGAGATCTAAGAGTAGATCCAATTTAAGTATCTATCCATTAGAATGACAAGAAAGAAAACTTTGTTAATTAAATTCGGGGACCGAATTTTTATAAGGAGGGGAGAATGTAATACCCGACTATATTAGTAGAAGTTAGTTAGATTTAATTAAATATTTTAAGTTAAATAATAATATACTATGTCTGAAAAGAGAAACCCAATTTTTGCTCATCTAGAAATTTTAAGAATGTGGTTAGATATAATTTGGTATAAACTATTCGAGGTATTAAATAAAATTATAATCGTTTGAATCAAACTTGTCTAAACTTAACAAATTAGGACTTGAATAATAATTAATTATTAAGAGATGATAAGATTTAAAAAAGGAAGGGAAGTGAAAACGTGGCAAGAAGGAAAAAAATGGTGAAAACGTGGCACCATATTAAATTCCTAATGAAATACATTCCTATTTATAATTAAAGAAAGGTGGTAAAAGGTGATTTAGATAAGTTTTACCCAATAAAAAAAAAGAAGATAACCATGAAAGGAAAAGAAGAGAAATGTGGCTGGATTAAAAGGTTGACAGCCAACAAAGGTAAAAAACATTAATATACATATGAGGCAGTGAAAGTTGATGGGATCAATATAAATTATTGAGTTCCATCTTTTAAACCTAAGTATGGACCAAAAATAAAAATAAAAGGAAAACAAAGAGAGAAGCCAGCAACCGAGAAAAAGATAAAGGAAAATTTGAGGTAAGTGAATTTAGTTGGAGAGTTTATCTCTTAGTAACGTAATAGGATAGATTTGGTTAGGATGTTATAAGTTCAGTGGGCTCTTCATATTTAAAGTTTCTAATGGAACATTTATGATATATCTAAAATGAGTAGTTTCGTGAAATATAAATGGTATAATTAAAGATAGTTTAAAATAATTTGTAAGATGATTTAGTAACTATTGGGCTTGGTTTTAATATGATAATTAAAAGATGGTGGAAAGAGTTGGTTTGGACAAATTCACCAATAGAAAAAAAAAGATGAATGAAATACGTGAGAAATGTGAAAAAAATTGGAAAGAATAAGTTTGACCCATGGGAAAAGAAACGAAGGTAGAAAAAAATAAGAAAAGTAATAGAGAACAACCATGTATAAAAGGTAGGTAATTTATTTAGAAAACATTCATAGGTCTAAGTTGAGAGTCTTTATCAACGGTAACAAAAACTTATTTACAGTAAATAGTGCTATATTAAATTAGATGATGTTCATTTGTGGAAAAATATATTTTGTACGGAATCAACTTGTCTTGAATGGAAATGGAGCATTTAACGAAACAAAGGGTATAATTCAATGGTAATGGAAGTAGCTTTTAAGTAGCCGACCATGGAAAAGGAGAGAACTGTGGTGGAACGAACAATTGAATTGAAATATTGTGTAATTAGAAAACTAGTTTTCGGTTGTCGCAGGGATGCCAATTAAGCAATTATACCTTGGTGAGTTAAGCACAAGTTTGAACTTGGAGGACCGAGAAAAGGACAAAACAGCATATAGGAAAAATTATCGCAATGGATGATTGATCAATCGGTAAACAAATAATATGTGATTCGTGCTTTATTTGGCGCACTCTATTTATTTGTTATGATTTGAATATGATATTGTTAGTGCATATTGTGCATTTTTCATATGAGCGTTATGATATGACATTATGATTTGTAAGTGTTTGATTAATTTGGCCTCGAGTGGGCACTGAAGATGTTGGTTTGTTCATTGGACATATTTGATTCGTTTGGAGCCTATGAATTTGTGTGATACGAATAACTATATGATATAGATAGCTCCGCTATGTGATATGATTGCCTACGGCGGGCAGAACTATTTGGCCGATGAAGTTGGTCTGATATGATATGGTTGCCTACGGCGGGCAGAACTATTTGGCCGATGAGGTTGGTCTGACATGATATGGTTGCCTACGGCAGGCAGAACTATTTGGTCGATGAGGTTGGTCTGATATGATATGGTTGCCTACGGCGGGCAGAACTACTTGGCCGATGAGGTTGGTTTGATATGACATGGTTGCCTATGGCGGGCAGAACTATTTGGCCGATGAGGTTGGTCTGATATGACATGGTTGCCTACGGCGGGCAGAACTATTTGGCCGATGAGGTTGGTCTGATATGACATGGTTGCCTACGGCGGGCAAAACTATTTGGCCGATGAGGTTGGTCTGATATGACATGGTTGCCTACGGCGGGCAGAACTATTTGGCCGATGAGGTTGGTCTGATATGATATGGTTGCCTTCCGGCGGGCAGAACTATTTGGCCGAGGAGGTTGGTTGATGATGGTACCTTTGATATATGGTATCCTCGTGTCGGGATTGGAGTGACACTATCTAGATCTTGCCGAATGTTCGTCAGTTCTGTTATATGATATTGAAATTATGTGTCATGTGTCAAATTGCGTAGTTTGCTCATGTTTCTATGACTTTGTGATTATATGCTATATTTGGTCATCTGGTAAGTATGACTTTTGAATAATGTACATCTCCACATAATTTATTTGCCATGTTAGTTATATGTATGTTTTAGGTATGTTGCGCATTGAGTAGCTAAATAAATTGCGATGCATATCTTATTTGTTTACTGAGTGTTCCAAAACACTCACCCCCTCTCTCACCAGTTTTGCAGGAACTCGTACACGAGTTGTATTGATCCAGAGATCTAGTCTGATCGTATCTAGTCCACTTGTTCTTCGGGACTGGTCTTGGAGGTCTCCAGTTTGTATTTTTTCTCATTGATCTAGAAGCTCCGTAGTCACATGATTTGTTTTGATCTTGGGAGTATGTATGAAAAAGAAAAAGCTTAGCTTATATTTTGTAAACTTGGAATAAGATATTAAAGATCGTTAGGTTTTAAATTTTATGTTTAAAGGATAATTATTATAAATTCTGAATACATTTGAGGCTGGCTAGATTTCTTTATGATTAAAGGAGTTGAAGTCTAGCGCAGGTCACCGACCACAGATTTGGGTCGTGACACTTACTTCCTTCATATTATCCAAGTACCCATAGCAACCATTATGTATCAACATATATCAAATCTATGTATTCACTTCATACAAAATTATGACACAACAATTTTCTTGCCATATGCATCCTTCCTTGTCACATTATATACCTGTATCTGACTTTCAGCTAAACCATAACAATTATCTATTAATCTTTCTGACATCTGTTGAACTCACAATGGCATACACTCAAGCATTTGGTGAGGTTTTATCAAATCAAATGATATGGCCCAAATTATAAATTCGTAAGAATATATCAATTATGTAAGGGTGATGGCCAGTCACATAATCAAAATCTACCCGAAAAAAAGTTATATATATATATATATACACATATACACTCAAATGGGCCTTTCAAATGTATAATATATACCAAATAGAATAAGAACCTCCACCAAAATATTGAGTAATTACCAAGTGATATCCTCTATTCCTTATTCAGCTTATGATAATTGATGCACAATATCAAACTGTCATCTTCTTCCATACAAATAACATTGGAGCACTTCACGAGAAACACTAGGCCAGACGTAACTCTTATCTAACCAATCCTGAAATCAATGTGGAACTGAATCTATTTCTGATTTGGTAAACCCGACAAGTTTTCTGAAACCACATCTGAGATTTTTTTACAGCAAAGATCATATCAATTATTGTATTCTCTTTATCTTCATCAACTTCGTTAACAATAACCAAATAAATCTCAACCCCTTGTTAATAATCTGTAAGTCATTCAATAAATTTTGTTCAACCACATACAACACATAAAATGTGCTATTATGTTGTGATCACCCAAACCAATCGGGCTTGATCAGACCATCTTAAATACGCATATGCTATATGTCTTGAGGGCGATAAGCAACAACCAAAGTTGCGTCCAAGATCGCACAAATCATTCTCAAATGATGTACTTAGTGGGGTAACACAAAAGATTATACGGCCCCAAAAGAATACAAAATGAATATGACAAACATAAATTTACCAATAAAAAATGAAGACCATGAAATGTTATGCCTCACTACATGTCAATGTATATAGATGTCCGGAGCGCTACCCTAGTGAAGCCAACATCAATCGGCTATTCTTACCCGCCGTAGGGCCATAATCGGCTATTGTCACCCGTCGTTGGGCCATAATATGTTGCTTCACTAGGTAACCTCCTACATGTATGGTCTCTATATGTTCATATATATATATATCCATTGGACTCTCCAAGTAACTTAATCCATGAGATCACAACACATGCACATCACAAATTTAACATCATCTCCCTTCATAAAACAGTCACAACAAAATGCACGAACAGCTTTCACAATTTAGAGGATCCAAAGATTAGGAAGGTGAACAATAACAAGACATGACAAATTCTATGCTCCGTAGCACATCTTTAGAAACTAGACACATAGGCCTACAATTGAGTAGAAAACGATTTTGGGAAATAAGCAACTGAAGTTGATGAAAAACGGGACTCAATTTGCTACCTCCTGATTGGACCCCTTGGAAAAGTCATCCAATCATTTTTCACCACTTGGAAACTTGTTAGAATTAGTTGAGGACGTGAGTCATACTGGATAGTGACTCACCTACACTCTTTTAAGACTCCAAAAATTAAAGGAAGAGGCAAGACACGCTGGAGATAAGTCACAAAATGAAAGAGAAGAAAAAGAAGAGAGAGAGATAGAAGAAAGAGAAAGAAGCAGGTCAACAAAGAATAGTTCGGTAAGTAGATTTCCACTTCAATTTGGAATTTCAAGTCTTCTTAAAGGTTGTAGAGGACTCAATGAACTTTCCAACTGTATATTATATGTCCTATTTGGATTAAGAAATTAATGCAAAATTAATTTGGAATGACAGACTAATAACTGGCATATACAAGTGAACTGGTAGACAAAGAAGTGTTCGGTAAGTATCCTTTGGCTTGGAATTGGACTTCTATGTCTTCATACGCATTGTAGAGGACTTCAAGAGATTTCTAACCATATATTATAGGTTATAATTGGATAAAGAAATCGACCTGAAATATATTTTGAACTACAGACTATTTGTTAGCATATACAGTCAAGATGGTAGAAGAAGAAGTTCTTGGTACGTATAAGTGAACTCCGAATTGAACTTTGGTTCCTTCATATAGTTTCTAGAGGACTTCAATACCTTTCTTTTGGTATATTATATGTTGAATTTAGATCAGAGAATCAATAGGAAATCTATTTTGAATCAGACAGTCGTTGGTGAAGCACACAGCTGAGGTTATTGAAGAAAACGTGATTGGTAAGTATACTTAGGCTTCGAATTGGAACTTTAGATTTTGAAAGATGGTAGATGACTCTATAAGGTTTCTAACCATGTATCATACACCCTATTTAGATGAAGAAATCGTATTCAAAACCTAGTTGAAGTTCGGACTTGCTGACTGTGTACAGGTTGAAGGGGGTCAAGAGTAATGACTTGGTAAGTGATATGTTTAGAATTTTTGGTAAATACTTGGATTCTGAGATATCAAGAACATACAGGGGAGTCCATATAAAGAGTTATTTGAAGTAGTTATGGTATAATATTGAGTTATATGTGATGTTTATTGAAGATAGAAGTGGTTGAGTTTCTCTTGTACTTGGTGTATATTCTGATTATTTTAACAGATTGTTGAGTGAATTTATGACTATGAATAGACTTTGTATAGACTATACATGTGCAGAACACTTGGTAAGAAAGAAAAGATTGAAAGGAATTGAGCTATTTAGACACTTTTGGTCTATTTTAGACGATGGGTTGGTTGTTTTGAAGTGATGGAAGCAACTTGATTTGGGAAGTGAGAAGCTAACCTCATTTTGTGAATTGGCATTATTGTACAGAGCTTCCTCAAGGTGTGTTGGTGAAGGAGAATCATCATGAAAGATGGTTATAAAAGCTTTAAGTGAAAGGGACATCGGATTCGAGAATCAGTGTGATCGGTGGATCTTCATTAGTGTAAGCATATAGACCATGATAATTTTGGTTTGTTTGGTACATGTGCATGTTTCAGATCTTAAGTATGTGCGTCTCATGCATATGAGTTTTGTCTATAAAGTGGTCATGTGCATATGTATTTTGTTTGGTCATACTTGGATTGGTTTGTGACATGTGTGGCATATGTGTGTGGACGGCTAGAGAATTTATGGTTCCTAGCTCGGGGCCAATTTGTGAGGGTGTGACATGTCCATGTCCATTCCTCCTCCTCCTCCTCCTCCTCTTCCTCCTCCTGACTAATTTTCTCAAAAGGACTCAAGATTTACCAAGTCAGAGTTGTTCATAATATGATACGCGATAAGATAACAGTGGGTATGGTCAGGCCTAAACCGGTCAATAGAAGGTAACTATGTATTTTCTAAGATTTTGAATGATCTTGCTGCTTCATTTCATTGTCTGGCTGAATTTTTTGGAAATTTGAGCAATATAGTATTTACTAAATATTTGTTCAAGACTTCAGCTACACAATCTCTAGGATCCCGACCTTGGTCTTAACTTGGTTGATGATACGATTAAATGCTCTATGCGTGCTAGACTCTCTGATCGAGCGAGGTTTCTTCTAGTGGCTGTTTTTAGTGACAGCAACTCTTGAGGTTTCTTACGTCTTGCCTTCAATTCTTGAGGTTTCTTCTAGTGGTTGTTTTGTCTCCATGAGTTTGTGCTAACCTACAGGTTTATTACCATGTTATATCATATAATAAATAATTTTCGTTTTTTTTCTTATGAATCCCCTTCCCTTTTTTACTTTTCCATTCTATTCTATTCTATTGGTTGTATATTTTTATTTTTCTACTCACAAGTATAGTACTTTGTGGTTTTTGAAAGATATATTTTTAAGTTTTTACATCAAGTAATTTCATCTGTGAGAAATTAGACCTTAAATTTCTCAATTTTTTATATGTCTTGTATCGTCAAATCAAATACCTGTATATACCATATGAATTAACATAATAACCCTATATATAAAACAAGTAAAATTCTATTTTATCGTATTTTTCTGAACTTGTTCAAAATATGTACCAAACATTAACGGAAAAAAACTTCCTACACCACGTCGTTTTGGTAGTCTTAAGAATCTTGACCCGAGCTTTAAACAATCTGATTGTTCTTATTCCTCCGATATGCTTCTCGTCGGCACCATAGCGGAGATATTAAATTGAGTCGTCCTGCCCAACGGTAACAGAAAAGGCTACGACAAATGATTTTCGTTGATTGTGTTAATGGTCGTGGTTAATTTATACACAAATAATATGTATAAAACATATGTAAGTTTGTAGTTTAATCTTTATTATCCATTACAACTTTCCATCGTCGACATGCAAACAATTCGGGAAAAAATATCTTTTTCTTACAATAAAAAAAGAGTTACATAATATAAAATGTTTTAACAAAATATACCTGAAGGACAAGTTGGTAATAGGTAACACAAGCATATTAGCATTGTTTTCAATAATGACTCGAATTTTGGTCCGACCTTCAAATCATCTAATCAGATCGTCAGACCGGTGATTGGACCGTGGGTTTATATATATATATATATATATATATATTTGTAAATAATAGGTTTAAAAATTAATATTTTTGATATATTGGTTAATTTATTTCATATTTGGTATAATTATCTTTGTTAATTTAGTTTATTTTGTGTTGATTTAGAAAATTTGTGTATGTAATCTCATTTTTTTATTTTTTTGGGTTGAGTGAATTTCAGATTTTTTGGGTTAAATTTTTGGTCAAACCTAACGAACTAAATTTATCCAAGTCAAAAATCTAAGCGAAACCGCCCGGTCTTACCAAATTTTTGGTTGTTATTTTTTGTCATAGTGGTTGTATTTACGCCCGGTTTTACCACTTGTGTGCCTGAATAAAAATACCTTAGTTTCTTAGTGAAATAGGAAGAAATTTGATTTTGTGATTTTTCTGGTTGATGGGGGATGTTGCGAGAAAGCTTGAGTTGGATTGCTTTAGGAACTTTGGTTGTGCCTTGAATTCCTCCGGAGACCTCCTTCCGGCTAATTAATAACAAATCGTCGTCAATGATGTCATATTTGTCACAAGGTTATATTACATAACAAATTGCCCCCTTCCTTTTTTTACTTTTCCATTCTATTCTATTGGTTGTATATTTTTATTTTTCTACTCACAAGTACAGTACGTTGTGTTTTTGAAAGTTATATTTTTAAGTTTTATGTAATTTTATCTGTAAAAAATTAGACCCTGAATTTCGTGGATTTTTTATGTCTTGTATAGTCAAACCAAATACCTCGTACCATTGGTAGTATATACCATATGAATTAACATAATAACCCTATATATAAAACAAGTAAAATTCTGTTTTATCGTATTTTTCTGAACTTGTTCAAAATATGTACGAAACATTAACGGGAAAAAACTTACTACACCACGTCGTTTTGGTAGTCTTAAGAATCTTGACCCGAGCATTAAACAATCCGATTTTTCTTATTCCTCCGATGTGCTTCTCGTCGGCACCATAGCGGAGATACTAAATTGAGTCCTCCTGCCCAACGGTAACGGAAAAGGCTACCACAAATGATTTTCGTTGATCGTGTTAAGGGCAAATTACTCTCACGTTTTTGACCTTTGGTCACCCTCCTCCTAGAGTTCCTGACTTTTGAAAAATGATTGTCCCGTCTCTAAGTTTTGATGATAATAAACTCTCGGGTTCCTGGCTGATGTCATCAGCTCTTTTTTTCATTTTTGGTCATGAAAATGACCAAAATATCCTTAAAGAAATTTTTTTTTACCTTCTTCAACCTTTGACTAAGAACAATTAACAACCAAAAACTAATTAAAAAATAAGATCAAACTAACAAAAATTAAGAATACAACCAAGAAAGAAAGAAAATGCAAATAAAAGAAAGAAAGAAAGAAAGAGAGAGAGCCCACCCTCAACCCCACCCACCCACCTTCAACTCCCCCAAGTACGAACAATGGAACTAAGAAGTCTCCAAGACAACAACAATAGTACTAAGAAGCTCCCCTTTCCCCAACCCTCAACAACCCAGCAAGCTCCTTTCTTGGCTATTAGGTCAAACCCTCCTTCTTCCCCCTCCCCGTCCTCCTCCCCCTCGACTTCCCCCTCCATTGATGCCTCCCTTGCCATCTCCACCACCAGATCTGCTCAGAAGCGCTTCACCAAGGACCGCCACACTAAGGTCGACAGCGAGACCATTGAGTGGCTCCTCAACCAGGCCGAGCCCGCGATCGTCGCTGCCACCAGGACGGGGACCATTCTGGCCAACTTCTCCATCTTGAACATCTCCGTCAGGAGTAGCGGGTCCACCCTCTCCGTGCCTTCCTCCAAGTTGGGCTATTACCACCCTCAGTACGAAGAAGAAGGGTTCGCCCAGACGGCCGCCTTTCTAGGGTTTCATGGCCAACAATATCAGATAGCCGAGGCCCTGCCTGGGAGCGGAGATCATTATGGGCGGAAGAAGTACAAGGAGGATTTGTTGAAGGAGGACGATGAAGGGCGGTCCGAGGGTGAGAGCGAGGCTGGTAGTGCTAGTAAAGGGTTTAAGGAGGATTCTTTTGTGCCTTCTTGGGTGATTAGGCATTCCAATGCCCTGCCTGGCCCTATAATATGGGTTGCACCACCGCGTGGAGGGCCGAGTAGTGGTGGTGCTAACAGCACCTTCTGGATGCTGCTAGTGACTACAAGAAGAGAAGAACGAAAAACTTGGAGCGAGAAAAAATCCTACATCCAGATTTTTAATTAATTGAGTGATTTTCAATTTTTCAAATTTGTCGTAATTTTTCAATTTTTTTTCTTGATGTTCTTGGTTGTGTTCTTGATTTTGATTAGTTTGATCTTATTTTTGGATTGATTTTTTGTTGGTATTTTTGGTTAAAGGTTGAAAAAGGTGTTTTTTTTAAGGATATTTTGGTCATGTCTATGACAAAAATGAAAAAAAGAGCCAATGTCGTCAGCCAGGGACCCGAGAGTCTATTATCATCAAAACTTAAGGACAGGACAATCATTTTTCAAAAGTTAAGAACCCTAGGAGGTGACTAAAGGTCAGGAACGTGAGAGTAATTTGCCCTTGTGTTAATGGTCGTGGTTAATTTATACACAAATAATATGGATAAAACATACGTACGTTTATAGTTTAATCTTTGGTATCCGTTGCAACTTTCCATCGTTGACATGCACACAATTCGGAAAAAATTTGTCTTTGTCGTTTTTTTTACAATAAAAAAAGAGAGTTACATAATAAAGAATGTTTTAACAAAATATACCTGAAGGACAAGTTGGTAATAGGTAACACAGCCATATCAGCTAATGCCTTCCAATTACTCCCGATGGATATGACCTTAAAATTAATTCAGAAGAATGACACAAAATTGACCGTGGGACGTCTTTTTAAATCCTAAAAATTGGATTGACGATTCAATTTGAAATATGGTACCCTATATAAACAAATTTATTTATAAAAAACGTACGACGTATATTAAGAAGAGAGAAGGTCGATGAGTATTTTAACGCTAATTTCTCTCTTTACTCTATATAGTAGAGCCGCAACATTATACAATACAATAAATACGTCATTTTTTTCAAAAATTTGAAATTGGGAATTGACTTTTACTTAAGGAATTAGGATTGGGAACTAGGATTGGACTTTTTAAGGGTAAAATTGGGATTTTACTTGAGTACAGCTTCACCAAAGTTCCAATTCCAAGGTAAAGAGAAGGAAATTTGGGAATATACATATCAACTACGAGTACTTTGGGTAAATTACCGAAATGTAGATAAGCCCAACTTTTCCCTAATAAGCCCAACAACTTTTTATTGATATATATATATATATATATATATAAATACCACACACGTGCTTACCTTCCCCGCATTAAATCAATCGCAGTTTCCCCTTCTTCCTTTTTAGGGTTCCCAAAATCATGGCTTCCCCTGTCGAAATTGTGGCCAATTGCCCGCCGCTTCAACCCGCGAACATGCCCATGGAAGAAAGAGAATCCAAAAAGCAGAAGCAGGAGGAATTCCCCGGCGGAATCCACAGCCGGAGCTCTGACGCTAACAAGCAAGACACTGAAGACTCTGATGACGACGATGATTATGACCTCGATCTCTACGATGGAAACGTTGAGCTCATGAACGAATATAAGCTCATGTACAAGCAAGCCCGACAATCCGAGGTTAATTACTACTAATCGAGTTTTTCTGTTGTTTGCTTCTTTTCTCTTCCAATCTGAATATTGTGTTCGTACGCTAGGGTTTCCATGTCACTACATGGCCTTCCAAGTCCATACCAGGCGCCATTGTATATAATCTGGTCAACGAGAATACTCCTATCATGTATGGCCATGTTAAGAAGTGTTTGGCCTACGCTATTGAGGACCACAACAGACGCGTGAAGGTTTGTTCTTGTTTTTGATTTGCTTTGATCGATCTTTTTGCTGGAATTTATAAGTAACTTTGACTAATTTCTGGAGTAGGATGATGAGAAGATTGAGTTGTTGGACATAGTCAGGGCTCATTCTACGGGTGTCAGTATCCGTGAGTTTTTTATAACCATCAATGCCCGACTGAAGGAACGCAAGGTTTACCAAGTCAGGGTAATTTATAATATGATATGCAAAGAGATAACAGTGGTTTTTGTCAGGCCTAAACCTGGTCAATAGAAAGTAATTACGGATCCGATGATATTCCAGTTTGAAGTTTAGTCTTCAATAGATAATTGGTCAAAGATTTTTGAGCTACACAATCTCTTAGATTCAACAACTTTGACCTTGCCTAACATGTTGGAATTGATTATTGATTACAATTGAATGCTCTCCAAACGCTCGACCTTATGCACTAAGCTTCTTTTTTTTGGTCTAGAAGACAGCCCTTGGAGAAATTTTATTAACTAAGCTTAATCTGATGTTACGGACATAATTATCTGGGGGCAATTTTGTCCATATTCTTATTATTTTTCTTGTTGTATATGCATCATTGGATTTAGTGTAATTAATGAATGACTGCCACACATACATTTTAGTAGTAATTAATGGTCCTTTTTTCTTTGCTTTTATTACTCGGTGGTGTTTTTTTCGTTCTCTTATTTTTTAAATGCCCACTTTTATTTTTTTTAGGCGGTTGCAAGTTTTGGTTGTTGAGCCACCATTTTTTACTCCGGAGTTTGATTGAGGTGATTCAAGTTGCTATGTGAAGCTGCGATATATATCTACATCTTTGTCGTTTATAACTTCTTCAAATTCTGAGTTGAAGGATGCTGAAAATACGTTTGAATTCAAGATTTGATCGAGTTATGAGAACAGATTTTGGTTAGGGGACCACAAGTTCTGACTTTGGAGTCTGATTGAAGTGACTCAAGTTGCTATAAAAAATTAATATATATATCTACAACTTTGTAGTTTATGATTTCTCCAAATTTAGAGTGAAAGAATGTCGAAAATATATTTGAAGTCGGGAGTTGATCGAGTTATGAGAACATATTTCGGTTGGGGGACCACAAGTTTTTACTCCGGATTTGATTGAGATGATTCAAATTTCTGTGCGAAGCTGAGATATATATCTACAACTTTGTAATTTATGACTTCTCCAAATTCAGAATAGAAGGATGTTAAAAATATATTTGAAGTTAATAGTCAACCGAGTTATAAGCACATGTTATGTCAAATGACATTGCCTAGGTTATATCAAATGGTATGCACATGCTATGTCAAATGGTATGCCCACGTTATATGATATGGCATGCCATGATTATATCAAAAGATATGCACATGTTATATCAAATGTTATGTCTTGGTTGTGTCAAATGTAGGAGTGTGCATTCGGGATATCCTGATCTCAAATACCGAATACTGAAAATACCGAAATTAAAAAAAATCAATCCCAATCCCGAATTTAATTGGGATCAAAATTTACCGAAAATATCAAAATTTTTACCAAAAATTATAATTCAAGCATAAACTCATTCTATTGACTACTGCATGCTGTCGATAATCCTCAAAGGATTTTGAAGGGACAATCAAACTCACAACCAAAAGAGAAGACGTTCAATCTATTCGATTTGCAAGCATAATCTCATACTAATTGAAATAGAGGTTGGAATTATCAGGCCAATCAAACAAAAGCTGACACATAATCTCATACTTCGAAATTGAAAGCAAGAAAGCAAGAAAGAAGCGTCCTTTGAAGCAAAAAAAGCTCAAAACAAAAAATCCCCAAATTTGAAACCCTTCAAATGTGAAACCCTAATTTATTTAGAATAACTGAGAGAGAATCGGCTGAGACTTGGAGAGACTTGAGTGGTATGGCGGCGTGGCTATGGCTATGGCTGTAGCTGTTGGTGGCGGTGGCTGGCGGTCAGTGGAACTTGGGAGAGAAGCTCAGGTTGAGAGTGGGTGGTGTTTCTTTTTTATTCTCTGGACAAAAGGCTAAGGCAAGGAAGAAACGAAGTGAAGGAGGAAAGTTAGGTAGAATAGGGATTTTATTTATATAGTTGGCAAAATTACAGTTTAGTATTTTGGTATTTTTGGTATAATACTGGTATATACCAAAATTCTACCAAATACCAAAATTTACCAAATTTTCAAAAATACTCCTACCGAATTAAATCCCGAATCCCGAAATACCTATCCATAAATCCCGAATACTAAAAAAATACCGAAAATTCTCCGATATGCTTCTCTTCGGCACCATAGCGGAGATATTAGATTGAGTCCTACTGCCCAACGGTAACAGAAAAGGCTACCACAAATGATTTTCGTTGATTGTGTACGTTTATAGTTCAATCTTTATTATCCTTTACAACTTGCCATCGTTAACATGCACACAATTCGGGAAAAAAATATCTGTTTTTTTACAATAAAAAAGAGAGTTACATAATAACAAATGTTTTAACATAATATACCTGAAGGACAAGTTGGTAATAGGTAAGACAGGCATATCAGCTAATGTCTTCCAATTACTCCCGATGGATATGACCTTAAAATTAATTCAGAAGAATGACACAAAATTAACCGCGGGACGCTTTTAAATCCTAAAAATTGGATTGACAATTGAATTTGAAATATGGATCCATTTATAAACAAATTTATTTATAAAAAACGTGCGACGTATATTAAGGAGAGAGAAGTTCGAGGAGTATTTTAACCCTAATTTATCTCTTTACTCTATATAGTAGAGCTGCAAGATTATACAATACAATAAATAACGTCATTTTTTCTAAAATTTGAAATTGGGAATTGACTTTTTTCTTAAGGAATTAGGAGTGGACCTTTTTAAGGGTAAAATTGGGATTTGACTTGAGTATAGATTGACCAAAGTTCCAAATCCAAGGTAAAGAGAAGAAAATTTGAGAATATAAATATCAACTACTGGATTACAAAGAACTTTTACCGGATTCGGGAATATAAATATCAACTACGGGTACTTGGGGGTAAAAAGTAGTCATGGTCACTAATTTTTTATAAATTTTAGCCCATGGTCACTAATCTATTTTTTGTCCCTTTATGATCACTCATCTATATTAACTCACCCTTGTATTTTCACTATAACTAATTTTTGAAAATTTAAAATTTTTAAAACATCCCAAACTATTTTTCCCTCTCTCTCACATTTTACTTCCTCCATTCTCTCTCATTTCGAAGTTCAAAATTCGATTCGCCGAATAATTTGATGAATTGACAAATTTAGGATATGGATTCATGTTCGATTCATTCAAGGGCAAATTCAAATATGAATTTTGGTTCGCATGAGCTGGTTCGAATCTAAATCAAATTTTCAACGAATCGAATTGAATCTGAATCGAATTAGTCTCTTAATCACTTCTTAGGCCACATGGATGATGATAACGTAAGAAGGCTGACGTTTTCAATAATATGAAATTCGCCCGCAAATAATTTTATAGGCCTCTTAATATATATTTTGGGAAATTACTCTCGGCCCCTTGGGGTTTGCTTAAATTACTCTTTTAGCCCCTCTTGTTTTGAAATCCAAACTTTGACCCTCCTAGTTTACTTTTATTGAACTCTAAGCCCCTGCTGTCAAAATTGTGAAAATTTTCCGGCAAGAAACACCTAAAATGACTCAATTACCCCCGGTCAAAAAAATTTTAAAAATAAAAAAGTCTTCCCTCTCCTCTCCCTCCCCTCTCTCCGCCATGATTGACCCTCGAATCTAGACGGCTCTGTTAATGGTGCGACTCAATTAACGGTTCTACTTACATAAGAAGAAGGAGATGAAAGGATTAATCGAATACAGGGATGAAGTTGGTTTATCTACTTTAATTAAGTCTTTTCAGTAATTTTTACCATTAAATTGTAATTAATTATTTCAGATTTTTTCTGAAATTTTCCCATCAACCTCTTAGCTGGTGTTGACCCTGCATTCTTTTGGAAATCACATTATAGGATATTATAGGCTTTCTGATGCTTTTCTGTCCACATGAACACAGATTGGAGATCTAGAGAAAAATGGCGAGGGTTCCAGAGAAAAGGAGATCTTTGAAAATAATTTTTTTGAGATCCAGGAAGTTCAAGAAGAAATAAACGGGTAGGTGGAAGGAGGAGGGATGCTGGAGGAAGAAGGAAGAGGAGATCTAGAGCTTCAAAGAAAGAAATTTCTGGAGGTTAAAGGAGATGAAAATTTGGAGGTTGAAGGAGAGGGGAGGGGAGAGAGAATGATTTTTTTTATTAAGGGGCAATTGGGTCATTTCAGATGTCCCTCGCCGAAAAATTTTACGATTCCGACGACAAGGGTCTTAGAGTTCAATAAAAGTAAACTAGGGGACCAAAGTTTGGGTTTCAAAATAGGAAGGGCTAAAACAGTAATTTAAGCAAATTCTAGGGGGCCGAGAGTAATTTTTCCCTATATATTTTTACTATTAATCTTTTATTAGAGATCATAAATTTCCGGTTGGTAAAATCTGAAACAATAACCGTCGTTCATGACATCTTGAAATGATCCAGCAAGCGCTAAATGTCCTTTTATTTTGAAATGAAAAGGTAGAGATTTCATTTGAATTTTTTCTTGAACGAATCTCGAACATGAATCGATATCCTAAATTTGACAATTTATCGAATTATTTGGCGAGTCAAATTTTTAATTTTGAAATGAAAGAGAAAGGAGGATATAAAAGGCAAGAGAGAGAAAATAATTTGGGATGTTTTAGAAATTTTAAATTTTCAAAATTAGTCATAGTAGCTATACTAGGGTGACTTAACAAAAATGAGTGACCATAAAAGGACAAAAATAGATTAATGACCATGGACAAAAATTTATAAAAGATTAGTGACCATATATATTTTGTACCCTTACTTTGGGTTACCAAAATGTAGATAAGCCCAACTTTTCCCTAATAAACCCAACAACTTTTCCTCCTTAGAAAAACATTAATTAAATCAATCGCACTTTCCCCTTCTGCCTTTTTAGGGCTCCCACAATCATGGCTTCCCCGGTCAAAATTGTGGCAATTGCCCACAGCTTCAACCCTCGAACATGCCCGTGGAAGAAAGAGAATCCAAAAAGCAGAAGCTGGAGGAATTCCCCGGCGAAATCCAGTGCCGGAGCTCCGACGAGATCGACGTCAACAAGCAAGACGCTGAAGACTCTGATGACGACGACGATGATTATGACCTCGATCTCTATGATGGAGACGTGTTGCTTATGAACGAATATAAGCTCATGTACAAGCAAGCCCGACAATCCGAGGTTAATTACTACTTATCGAGTTTTTCTGTTGTTTGCTTCTTTTCTCTTCCGATCTGAATATTTTGTTTACGAACTGATCACGAGATGTGCCTGTATTGTGTTCGTACGCTAGGGTTTCCATGTCACTACATGGCCTTCCAAGTCTATACCAGGCGCCATTGTATATAATCTGGTCAACGAGAATACTCCTATCATGTATGGCCATGTTAAGAAGTGTTTGGCCTACGCTATTGAGGACCACAACAGACGCGTGAAGGTTTGTTCTTGTTTTTGATTTGCTTTGATCGATCTTTTTGTTGGAATTTATAAGTAACTTTGACTAATTTCTGGAGTAGGATGATGAGAAGATTGAGTTGTTGGACATAGTCAGGGCTCATTCTACGGGTGCCAGTATCTGTAAGTTTTTTATAATCTTCAACGACCGACCGATTTTCACAAACAAACACAAAGTTTACCAAGTCAAGGTCATATATAATATGATATGCAAAGAGATAACGGTAATTTTTGTCAGGCCTAAACCTGGTCAATAGAATGTAATTACAGATTCGATGATATTCCAGTTTGAAGTCTTGCAATATAGTCTTCAATAGATAGTTGGTCAAAGACTTTTCAGCTACACAATCTCTTAGATTCAACAACTTTGACCTTGCCTAATATGTTGGAATTTATTATTGACTACAATTGAATGCTATCGAAACGCTTGACCTTATGCACTAAACTTTTTTTTTTGTCTAGAAGACGACTCCTGGAGAAATTTTATTAAATAACCTTAATCCGATGTTACAACTGATCTCGAATTTTTTTTGTTAATGCATGTAAAGGGGGAAATGGAACCCTTTCCAAAGGGGGAAAAGGGGAGGAGATAATGTTTTGGGTTGTGGATCCGTTCCTTTTTTCATTTCCTTGTTAAGGTGCATGGTAGACCCGACAGAGAACCATTTATGAGAACCGAGGCATATACTCCTTTAATACATCTAAACAACCGGTTTCTCCACCTTTCTCCAAACCCCATAGTCACACAAAGCTCTTTTAGGTATGCCCATAAAACACTATCGAAGACTTTGGTGAAATCTAACTTGATCAACACCCCGTCCAAGCTAGACCTCTTTAGATATTGCACCACCTTATTGCATATCAGGACCCCGTTCAAGATTTGATGCCCCTCTATGAATGTCAATTGCTCCTCTAAATTAATTTGACTCGTTACTCCTCTAACTCGAATTGACAAAATCTTTGACAAGACAAGCTTTTCCCACAAGAGGAATCGGGCGAAACTCAGAGAACTTCTTGGCCCTGGCTTTTTTAGGTATGAGAGCAATAAAGGAAGTCGTCACTTGCTTAGGCATTTTCGAGGTCCGGAAGAAGTTTTTCGCAAATAAGCACACATCCTCTGCCACAATATACCAATATCTCTTAAAAAAAGAGAAGTTGAACCTATCCGGACCCGAGATTTTCTCGGATTCGCATGCCCAAATTGCGTCCTTAATTTCTTGATCCGAAGGAAAGCATTCTAATTGCTCCTGCACTTCTGCACTAATTTTTGCAAACAGCCCCTGCTCAAGAATCCACCACCTCCACGAGCTTCCTTAAATTGGCTCCTGAAATGGTCAACAACCGATTGCTTAATTTTTGTTGCCCTTCTCTCTTAGATTATAAATAATTTTCGTTTATTTCTCATGGACCCCCTTCCTTTTTTTAACTTTTCCATTCTATTCTATTATATTCGTTATATATTTTTATTTTTCTAGTCACGAGTATAGTACCTTATGCTTTTTGAAAGGTACATTTTTAAGTTTTAACATTAAGTAATTCTATTTGTTAAAGATTATGTTGAACGTCGGAGGTGGTGTACTTGATTAGGATCTTTATTAGTCGAGGCAAAAGTTGAACTCTTTCTCCGTAAGACGAGATTGCCCCGTATTCAGTGCTTACGGGCTGCGGCAATCGTCCCCAAGATACAATGACTTTCGGACTTCGAGTTCGTAGCACAACGACCCTTGAAGCTTCGGGCGAACCGTCTGATATTGCTAATGAATGCTTATGCAAGTTGTAGTGGGGTGAGAGCAAAAGATGGAGGATGGGCCTATTTATAGGCGCTGGATGAGAGGGAGGCAGGCACTCCGAAGGAGCGCGTTCGTTCGACCAGCAGGCTGGCTGGCTGCGCTCGTGGCCCTTCGGTGGCATTCTGGATCCTTCCAGATGCGCCCCAGACTACTTGCACTCCTTCACGAGGGATCTCGCAACCTTTCGGCCATCTGGAAATTTTTGGGATGTTCCAGCCCTTCGTGCCTCTTCGGTGGCCATCCTGGAAGGCGCTCGCAGCCCCTCGTCACTTTGGTAGCTACGCAGCTCTCTCCGGACTCGGCCAAAATAGTTTAGGCTCTTCCAGCTCCTCACGATGATGCGCACGTGCGAAGTGCCAAGTGCGCCACAAAGTACCCATTACGACCTGCGTCCAATGCGCCATGCGCACATACACACGCACGTGCACAAGTGCGTGCGCGGGCGCGAGCGCATGCTCGTACTCGTGCTCGTGCTTGGATGGTTCTACGCACCATTCTCGCCGCGGTCCAAGTTGGCTATCCTTCCAGGTGGTCAACTTATTTCCTAGTCAATAAGGAGCATCTCCTTATAAACTAGAGAAAACTTGTTGCACTTTCCAATGTGGGATTGTCATTTTCTATTTTCACTTTGGGCTTGCCATTTGGGCCTTTCACTATGGGCTTTGCATTGAACTTTCATTCAATTTTTTCCCAACATTCCTCCACATGAATGATGATTAATGCATGCTGACATTTTTAAGAAAAGTTTCAACGAAATATCATTGCATCGAGAAAGGTAGCTTACAGCTTTGAACCTTCCCTAGTAAAATGCTATCGGATTTACTTGCTGCTCAGTGAACTGTCTTGAACTGGTCAACTTTTTTATGTAAACCAAGACAATAACATTTACACAATGATATCTCTCATATCCTTTGGTTCTCACGTTGTGTCCGTTTCGGCCATGGACCTTATATTGGATTTATTAGTATTTTTTCCTTTTGAAGCGGCCTCACTTCACACTTATATAATTGATCTCTCATTAAGAGTATCCTGCCATACTCTACC
Organism: Hypericum androsaemum; assembly: GCA_963995505.1. Lineage (NCBI taxonomy): Eukaryota > Viridiplantae > Streptophyta > Magnoliopsida > Malpighiales > Hypericaceae > Hypericum > Hypericum androsaemum. Next base: position 10,525,260 of record OZ023189.1, read on the forward strand.
TTTTCCTGGTATAGGAATCATTAAAAGCGTAGACGCTTAACCTTACCACACCTCTGCAGGATTACACTTGGGCAGCTTCTGAGACTGGGACGGATTCAAAGTATTCATCTGAACTATCCATAACTTAGTTGTCTCATTGAACCAAGTTTGTGGGATCTCCACTCATCATGGTTGAGTTACCGCTATAAACGTTCTTTAATGTGTGGGTTTTAACCCCATTTCCCTTACTGCGTTGTACATTTGATCTATGTTGATTCCTTTCGTCAAAGGATCAGCTATGTTGTCCTTGGACTTCACATAATCAATGGTTATTACTCCACTTGAGATCAATTGTCTAACGGTGTTATGTCTCCTACGGATATATCGAGACTTACCATTGTCCATTGTACTTTGTGCTCTCCCGATTGCAGACATGCTATCACAATGTATCAATACAGGGGGCACAAGCTTATTCCAACACGAAATATCCTCTAGGAAATTTCTGAGCTATTTAGCTTCTTCCCCAGCTTTGTCTAGTGCTATAAACTCTGACTCCATGGTGGATCGAGCTATGCACGTTTGTTTAGAGGATTTCCAGGACACAGCTTCCACCTATGGTGAACACATAACCACTAGTAGATTTGGAGTCTTTAGTGTCCGATATCCAATTCGCATCACTGTATCCTTTCAATATAGCTAGATACCTAGTATAAAGTATGCCATGGTTCATGGTATGTTTCAAATACTTTAGAACCCTTTTCAGAGCTAGCCAGTGGTCTGGTCCTGGATTGCTCGTGAATCTACTAAGCTTGCTAACTGAGTATGCAATATCAGGGCGTGTACAATTTGTTAAGTACATTAGACTCTCGATGATCTTTGCATATTTCAGTTGAGATACTGGGTCACCTCTGTTCTTAGCCAAGTGTAGACTCAGGTCTACTGGATTCTTAGCCGGAGGTTTGTCAAAAGCATCAAATTTCTTGAGTACATTCTCAACGTAGTGAGATTGTGACAAGATAATTCATTCAGTCATCCTAGAGATTTTAATCCCCAGTATTACGTCAGCTAGACCCATATCTTTCATGTCAAAGTTGTTCTTTAACATATTCTTAGTTTTTATAATAAGATCATTACTATTTCCCGTGATTAGCATGTCGTCTACATACAGACATACAATCACATAAGCATCAGGCATGCCTTTAATGTATACACATTTATCACACTCGTTGATCTTAAAGCCATTTGACATCATTGTCCTGTCAAATTTCTCATGCCACTGTTTCGGCGCCTGTTTCAGCCCGTATATTAACTTGACCAGCTTGCACACTTTATGTTCTTGTCCGGGGGCAACAAACCCTTCTGGTTGTTCCATATATATTTTCTTTTCCAGTTCTCCATTTAGGAAAGCTATTTTTACAACCATCTGATGTATCTCGAGGTTATAGAGTGCTGCGATAGCTATGATCACTCTAATGGATGTGATTCTTGTGACCGGTGAATACGTGTCGAAGAAATCATATCCTTCCTTCTGTTTGAACCCTTTAGCTACCAACCGAGCTTTGTACTTGTCGATTGATCCATCAGCTTTGTATTTCTTTTTAAGGATCCACTTGCAACCTAAAAGTTTGTAACCTGGTGGAAGATCTACGATTTCCCACGTGTGGTTTTCCATGATAGATTCTATCTCACTGTTGATCGCTTCTTTCCAGAGAGGAGCATCCAGACTAGATAATGCCTCTTGGACTATCTCAGGTCTATTTTCTAACATGTAGTTTAGAAAATCTAGACCAAACGACTTGGCTACTTTGGTCCTCTTACTCCGTCTAGGTTCCTCAGCACCTTGATCAAAGTCTTGAGTAGCTTCATAACTTCTTTTGTTTGAGCTTACTTCTTTCGTTTCCTTTTTAGGAAAGATATTCTCAAAGAATGTTACATTCCTTGATTCCATGAGTATTCCCTCGTTGATTTCAGGGGTTTCAGACTTGTGCACTAGAAATCGGTATGCGCTACTGTTGTGGGCATATTTGATAAAGATGCAGTCAATGATCTTAGGTACTATTCTCATCCTTTTAGGCGGAGGTATTTCTACCTTGGCTAGGCACCCCCACACTTTAAGGTAACCGTTGGAAGGTTTTCTCCCTTTCCATAATTCATATGGGATTTTGTCCCTTTTCTTGTGCGGCAATTTGTTTAGAATGTGATTAGCTGATAGCACAGCTTCCTCCCACAAGTTCTATGGTAAGCCCGAGCTAATCAACATAGCGTTCATCATCTCCTTAAGGGTTCAATTTTTGCGTTCAGCTATGCCATTTGATTGAAGTGAGTATGGATGGAGCTGTTGTCTGATGAATAATGCCATTTTGTTGGCAGAATTTCTCAAACGGAGCTACATATTTTCCCCCTCTATCACTTCGAATCATTTTGATTTTAGTGCTAAGTTAATTTTCAACCTCATTCTTATAACTCTTGAAAGCTTCTAGAGCTTCGTCTTTTCCTTTCAAGAGGTGTACATAACAGTACCTCGTGCAATCGTCAATAAACGTGATGAAATACTTTTTCCCACCTCTAGTTTGCACTAGTTTCATATCACATATGTCGGTATGAATTAACTCTAAAGGTGTAGTACTTCTTTCCACTGAATGAAAAGGTGCTTTGGTCATTTTTGCCTCTACACATACTTCACATTTATTGTTCAGGTCAAACTCCATTTTAGGTAATAAATTTAAACTTACTAACTTTCTTAGTGAGCTCAAATTTACGTGTTCTAGTCTATCATGCCATAAGTTAGAACACTCAGCCAAATAAGAAGAATTAACAACTTTATTAAGGCCATTAAAGGCGCATTTGACAGTTATTACATTCATCTTGAAGAGTCCCCTCTCGAGGTAACCCTTTCCTACAAAGGCACCGGCCTTGGTCAGAACAAACCTATCAGCTTCAAATACTAGTTTCATCCCAGCTTTGCTCAACAGTGAGCCGGATACTAAATTCTTACGAATGTCTGGGACATACAGCACATCCTTGAGGGTCAGCTCTTTTTCGGAGGTCAGCTTCAGCACCACCTGCCCTAGTCCAACTACGGATGAAGTCGAGGAGTTACCCATAAATAACTTTCGTCTGTTGATCGGAATATAGGTTGAAAATATCTCCTTGTCTGAACAAATGTGTCGGGTTGCCCCTGTGTTTATGAACCACTCTCTTGGGTTATCCACCAGATTGGCTTCAAACACCACGGCGGATAAGTCTAGCTCAGACAGGTCTTCGGCCAGATTTGCCTTCTCACGATCGTCCCTCTTTGGCAGGCGACAATCTTTTGCCATGTGACCGAGTTTGTCGCAGTTGTAGCAATTTCCCTTGATCTTCTTAGCCTTCTTTTGCTTTGGCTCTTACTTCTCTGCTTGTTCTCGGGCTTCTTCCTCTTCTTGCCGGTACCACTTTCAGCGAGGTGTACCTTCGTCTCGGAGTTGGTCCTGCCAGTCTTGACTTCGGACTTTCGGTTGTCTTCCTCGATCCTTAGTCTCACGGTCAGGTCTTCCAGCCCCATGTCCTTCCTGAGGTAGTTCTTGAAGTCCTTCCACAGAGGAGGTAACTTCTCGATCAGAGCAGCCACTTGGAAAGACTTGCTTAGTTGTATTCCTTCAGCATGGATCTCATGTAGAATTAGTTGGAACTCTTGCACTTGGTCTATCACCTTCTTGGAGTCGATCATTTTGAAGTCGAGGAATCGTCCGACGATAAATTTCTTCAAGCCGGCATCCTCCGTTTTGTACTTCTTCTCCAAGGAGTCCCACAATTCTTTTGCGGTCTTGAAACCTGCATAGACATTATAAAGGGTGTCATCTAGTCCATTCAGAATATAGTTACGATATAGGAAGTCGCTATGACTCCATGCATCGAGGGCGTTGATCTTCTGTTGATCAGCCTCATTTTTTGCCACCTTCGAAGCCTCTTCCTTCAAGAATCAGACCAGGTTGAGCGTCCTCAGGTAGAACAGTATCTTCTGTTGCCATCTCTTGAACTCGGTACCGTTGAACTTGGCCGGCCTTTCGGCGTGGACAGTTCTCGGGACCGCTGGCACTGGTGCTGAGCTTGTTGATGCCATCTTCAAGTACACAAATCTCGTCTTACGATTATTGAACGTCGGAGGTGGTGTACTTGATTAGGATCTTTATTAGTTGAGGCCAGAGTTGGACTATTTCTTCGTAAGATGAGATTACCCCGTATTTAGTGCTTACGGGCTGCGGCAATCGTTCCCAAGATACAACGACTTTTGGACTTCGAGTTTCTAGCACAACGACCCTCGAAGCTTCGGGCGAACCGTCTGATATTCGAAACTTTCTGAAAGAGGGAGAGAGAGCCTACAATTGCTAACGAATGCTTATGCAAGTTGTAGTGGGGTGAGAGCAAATGATAGAGGATGGGCCTATTTATAGGCGCTGGATGGGAGGCAGGCAGGCACTCTGAAGGGGCGCGTCCGTTCAGCAAGTAGGCTGGTTGGCTGCGCTCGTGGCCCTTCGGTGGCATTCTGGATCCTTCCAGGTGCGCCCCAGACCGCTTGCACTCCTTTACGAGGGATCTCGCAACCCTTCGGCCTTCTGGAAATTTTTGGAAGTGCCAAGTGCGCCACAAAGTGCCTATTGCGACCTGTGTCCAATGCGCATACCTACACGCACGTGCGCGTTCTCGTGCTCGTGCTCGGATGGTGCGTAGCACCATCCTCGCCGCGGTCCGAGTTGGTTATCCTTCCAGGTGGTCAACTTATTTCCTAGTCAATAAGGAGCATCTCCTTATAAACTAGAAAAAACTTGTTGCACTTTCCAATGTAGGAATGCCATTTTCCATTTTTACTTTAGGCTTTCCATTTGGGCCTTCCACTATGAGCATTGCATTGAACTTTCATTCAATTTTTTCCCAACAGATTAGACTTGGTTTTTCATATGTCTTGTATCGTTAGACCAAATATTTTGTATTATTTGCTTAGCGTATGTGTTAACACAATCAACCTATATACAAAACAACTGAAATTCAATTATTTCATATTTTTCTAAACTTGTTGAGAATATGTACCAAACATTGACGGGAAAAAAACTTACTACACCATGTCGTTTGGGTAGTCTTAAGAATCTTGACCCGAGATTAAACAATCTGATGGTTCTTTATTCCTCCGCTATGGTGCCAACTGGAGCTCCGACGCGATCGACGTCGACAAGCAAGACGCTGAAGACTCTGACGACGACGACGATGATTATGACCTCGATGACTACGATGGAGACGAGGAGCTTATGAACCAAGCTCATGTACAAGCAAGCAAGACAATCTGAGGTTAATTTGTACTTATCGAATTCTCCTGTCATTTGCTTTTTTTCTTCTGACCCGAATATTTTGTTTCCGTACTGATCATGAGATGTGCTTGTATTGTGTACATGCACTAGGGTTTCAATGTCACTGCACGGCCTTCGAAGTATTTTGTTTCCGTACTGATCATGGGATGTGCTTTTTTTCTTCTGATCATGAGATGTGCTTGTATTTTTTATTTTTCTACTCATATAGAACCAAATGTATGTTGAATCAAATAATATATTTTTATTTGCAAATAAAATCAAGCTATAGACAAAATAACTTAAATTCTATGGTATCGTAATTTTCTTCAAACCTGTTCAAAACATGTACCAAACATTAACGAAAAACTATGACCACATCACGTCGTTTGTTGGAGGGTGGACTTAATTAACCACTTCTTCTCTCCTCCAGAACTTGAGGCCATTGCTAATGTTTGCCTAAACAACCTTAATTCTCCTGACTCTTTAATTTGGAAATTTAGTAATGATGGCCAGTATTCTGTCAAAAGAGGGTACCACGTTTTAAAAAATGACCATTTTTCGTTCTTTGAATATCATGGTCTCTGACTCTAACAACTCCCCTTTTGACCCAGGTACTTGGAAGCGGGTTTGGAAGCTGAAAGTTCCCCCCAAAGTACAGAACTTTGTTTGGAGATTGATTCGGAATGCTGTTCCTACCGCTGCCAGCCTTTTTAGGCGAAACCTATCTCACTCTCCTCTCTGTCAAATTTGTGCTAGTGCCGAGGAAACTGTCATCCATTTGATCTTTGAATGTCCTCATGCTAGGGCTACTTGGCTGGCCAGTTCTTTTGGTTTTAAATTTAGGCCAGATTTACATCCTACTTTTTGTGTTTGGATGAACTTTGTGGTAGACCTGCTGCAATCTTCTGGGGATCTTGATCTCATTGCTCTTGCTATGACCATTTGTTGGAATATTTGGCTTGCTAGGAATAAGTTCCTCTTTGAAAATGAGATTATTGATCCGATTGCAACTAGAGACCTTGCCTCTCATTACTGTTCGGAATTTTTGCAGGTCACTAGTCTTGGTTTGCAGAACCTTGGCGCCAGAGGTCCTCCTCCTGCTTCATGGGATGCTCCTTTGCCGGATGCCGTGAAGCTCAACTGCGATGCCTCCTGGAAGGACGTTTCTTCTCCTGCTGGGATGGCTGTGGTTGCAAGAAACTCTCTTGGCCGAATCATTGAAGGTCAGACGCTGGTGAGGTGTGCAGCTTCGCCTTTGGAGGCTGAACTCCTCGCACTGGAACTTGCTGTGCAACTGGTCAGGGTGAACTTTCATGCCCGAGCTACCTCGATTGAAACTGATTGCTTATTAGCCTACAATTTCGTGAATGATCCTTCGTCCCTAATCTTTTGGCATATAGAACCTCTTGTGCTGAGGATTAGGTCCCTTCTGGTTGATTTACCAAATTGTAGATTACTTCTCATCTCTAGATTCCAGAACTTGGTTTCTGATTGGATTAGCAAAGCTTGTAGGTTGGGTATGTTACCGGGGGACTGGCTTGTAGTTCTCCCGGCTGAGCTCGACGTTCTCATCTTCACTGACTTTCCTACTTAAATTTTTAAAATATATTTGGTCTGTTTCCCCTAAAAAAAAACATCACGTCGTTTTGGTAGTCTTCGGAATCTTGGCCCCAGCTCTAACAAATATGATGGTTCTTTATTCCTTCGATATGGTGTCAAATGAAGTAAATTGAGTCGTCCTACCGAATGTTAATGGTAAAGCTAACACAAGTGGTTTTAATGTAGTGGTTCGTTTATACACAAATAGTACGGATAAAACGAGCCCATATTGGGTGGTGAGTAAATTCGGCAGCACTAAACGGACCACATAAAATAGACCGCGCGCTAAAAGACATACTTGTAATATTGGGATTTTTTTAGAAGTAAAATTTTATTTGTAATATTTATGGTAAAAGAAGGACTCGTAATTTTAGAGCTGCCAATTTTTTCAAAATGTTAATAGGACAAAATTTGTTGGGAAAATATCTCACCAAGGAAAGAGTTATTTTCAAAACATTTTATTTATAACATGGTGTAGTGAACGTTGGCACAATAAGGCGCTGGTACACCACTTGAGAAAAGATAGCACACGTATTCTATGTACATGTCGCTTTTTGTATGTCTGTTGATTTTGTCATATTCTTTGTTATTAATTTTATTTTCGTGTTATTCGTTCCAAACATTCTTGTAAATCTCTTTTATATGCAATCATTTGACTTTAATATTTGATATTTTTCTTATTAAGAAATTCGTACTAAATTATTGTTTAATGACTAGGTGGGGAATATAAATCTGCCTCCCTCCTAATTGAAAAATGCCGTCACGATGCTTGAAAGTTGTTGGCACACCATGTTGTATACACTCGGACACCTTATGACTACCATCATTCTCGGAAAAAATCATAAAAATGAATTTTGAGAGAAAAAAAATTAAAACGAGCATTGCGAAGAAAAAGAGGGGAGAAAAGAGAGGAGAGAAAGAAAGAAAGAAATAGGAGAACAAATATAATAGTGGAAGGGAAGGGATATGGAAAGAGAAAAGAAGAGAAAGAATTGATGAAGGGAAGAGAGAAGATAAAACATGAAATTTGAGGAGAAGAGAGAGAAGAGATGATGGTGGGCCGGGCCGAATTGGGTCCGGATTCTAATAAGCCCAGCCCTAGCGAGAAAAGATATTTGACCGTCGATTCTAAAAAGACGCGCTTATAAATTCAACGGTGGTGAATAACGTGCACAGAGGGATAGATTGGATATTGCCCCCAACCCCCGACTGCCACCAATCGACACATCTATTTAGGGTACAGTGTTACTACCCAATTTTGTGGTCGATGACCGGTGCTAGATCATGTCAAACTTAATATAATAAATCATAACCTAGCAAGCCTCAAACATAACACATCGTTCTCATTAAGAGAATAGTTAAAATATTTTATTTACAACATTATTTCTTTAAACAAAAATATTTATCGTGTCCAGAACTTGATAGGCATAATTCAAAAGTTGGAATACACATCTCCATCATCATATCATCAAACTCTTCCTTTTTAAAACATAAACATAATTTACACACATATTAACATTAATATTAATCTAAGGTCATAAGTCAAAAGGCCAACAAATATGTACAATGGAGCGACCTAGATTATAAAAGGCAAAGATCATCTGGAGACCTTCAAATGTAGCCCAAGATGGAAGACAACAGACTGAACTCGGAGGAAAAAGCTTCTCCAGATGCAAACCGTGGCTTAAACCTCTTCACCTATTGATTGAAGTAAGGGATAAGTATTTTGAAATACTTAGTAAGCAAATATTATAAATAACATATATTTAACCAACCAGTCGTCCCCATCAAATACAACCAATACTAACACAAAGCTAAGACAATAAAAGAATATTTCACAAATAAGGTCATCAAAGTAATCACATATTAACATAACCTCAATTTTAGATAGATCTTCACAAACACATAACACAAATCAGATGAACTTCAGATAGGTCTAGATAGTATCACTCCCACACCAACACGAGGATACCATATCTTAAAGACGCCATCAGAAACTAACTCCGCCGGCCAAATATCATATCGTATACATATCCAATGTATTCTCAGTATATGTGCACATATTCCAACATCCCTAGTTGGTCACGGGTAGACCTCATCATCCGCCATCATACAAATCACATACCAAACATTCCCACATCACATAGACCAAAACATATTGGTCTCATATTCAAATTCATATCAAAACATCCCCATATCACGAATTGGGCAAAAGAGCCCCAAATTAGCAAATAATCCACAAATATCATCAAATATCATATAGACAAAAATAAGCATAAAACCATACTTCAAACCAACCAAAAGTATACCAAATCAAACTAGACAATCATGTCTAGTTAACTAAATACATGTTACAAAGAATATCCATTTATAAGACAATGGTTGCTCAAACCATTCAAAGAGAAGCTATGTGCTTCATTTTACAACTTGTGGCACTCGGATTGGAAACGTTGGTTAACTAATCAAAATAACAATTAACTACTATCACTACCAACCTCTTTAACATGTAAATATATTATAGGAAACATAAAAGTTCATTTCTTAAATTCATATTTTCAGATTTACACAAGGCAGCCCCAAAATCTAAGCTATATTTCACAAAACTACACCCCCGATGATCAATTTCTCTTCCAACTTCTATACATACGAATCCTAGCTAAAACTCACCTTAACTTTCTTCACCTAGATCTATATTAACATGTTCTAATCTTTACCTACTAGCTTTTTCAAGGTGTAAGAAGATTTATACTCAATTAAAATAAAATCTTACAAAACTACTTACCTATGCTTCCAAGTTGCTAAAATCTGGTCCCTTTTATTTTCTCTTCTTTTTCCTTCATTTACCCCTTTCTCCTGGTTGTTTCTCCTCTATTTTTTGTTCTAATGTTCAAGTGTTTCGCGACGAAAGCCTGATCCAAAAGATTTTCTATTTTAAGTGCATGCCACATATCCAACTTGCAACATAATTTTTCTTTTGATCCTAGACTTTTTCAACCTTTCAAAATTATTTATAAACTTCTTAATATGTTCTAATAAGTCTCTAAAATTAGCCTTATTCAAATAAAGTCACATACCAAATTATTTTCCCAAAATTTTCCAATACCGACAAAATCAAACTTATATCCGAGTAGCTTAAATTATTGCTCTGTTACGGCCATATTATTTCATAAATCACAAAACTCAATAAACAAAGTTATAGTTCAAGGTGTTATGAATCCACACGAATTCAAATCACCTAATTTGGAATCCGGATGAGAAAGTAATGCCTATTTTACCAACTGATGACGAATATGCCTAAAATCTTCCAAAACCAATTATTTTGTTGTAACAAAAGGGTGAGTGTATCACATACATCAATTAAAAATTAAATGCGTGTGATATTTGACAATCTATTTTTTATTCGATCTATTCAATAATTAAATGTTTATGGCATTAAATTATTTCAAAAATTGTAATATTTGTCGATCTATTTTTATTCAATCTATTCAAAAATTTAATATGCGTGATAAATGCTTATAGCATTGAATTATTCCAAAATTTGTAATATTTGTCAATCTATTCAAATGATTCAATACTTAAATGCTCATGATAAGTGCTCATGGCATTAAATTATTTTAAAAATTGTAATATTTGCCACTTGTAATATATTTTATTCAATATCTCGATCAGTCACTTTTTTGTAAAAAAATGTCTAGGTCCAATTAATCAGATAATGTAATTATTAGATATGTATTTTTTAATTCAAATTAAATGGTCAAGTTGGTATGTCAAAATGGCATGTCCGATTATGTTAAAAGAGATCCCCGGTTATGACTAATGTCATGCCCGGCTATGAGTAAATGACATGCTCGGCTATGAGTAAATGGCATGCCCGAGTTATGATAAAATGGCATGCCCGAAATTGTCTAATAACATTGTCCATCTATGACTAATGGCATGTCTGGCTATCACTAATTACATATCCGATTAATATTTAATAAATTTTATAATAATATAATTAATAATTAAATAGAATCTTCGGTTAGGACTAATGATATGTCTAATTAATATTTAATAAAAATTATAATTAATTAATTAAATGGCAAGTCTGGCTTTGTCTAATGACATGCACGATTATGTCTCAATGGCATGCTCGCTTAATATGTTATAAAACTTATAATAAATTAAATAATTATATAAAAATGACATGCCCGTCTATGACCAATGGCATGCCCCGTTGTATCTAAATAATTAATATTAAATAATATTTATAATAAAAATAAATAATTTACTTGTTTGATTTATTTCAATGTAATATACCAATTTGATTCATTACAATATACTAATTCACCAAATTTTTATTAAAAATTAAGTTAAAAAATCAAAACACCCAATTGACACTAACACATAAGGGTGAGAAAAAAATCTGATATACGTATCCGAAATCTCAAATTTTTTGGGATTCGAATTCGGATAATTATATATTCTGACTGAAATTCAGATTATCTGAAATAAATATTTCACACTCGAATCCAAAATATCCGATAGCCCACAAAAATTGATCTCATTAAAAATTCCAATTTCCCCAATCAAAACCTACCACTACACGTCTACACCCATTATCCCCGATCAAAATTCTAATTTTTCCAATTCCAATCAAGAAAACCTAGAATCAGTTTGATTTTGTCCATATCACGCATATTGATAAAAAAATTTATTTTTGAAGGCTTGAAAAATTAGATATTTGGAATTATCCGTATAAAAAAATTTCAGATATCGGATAACTGATAGTGGAGAGTTCGGACTCGGATAATAAAAACATGTATTCAAATAGTTATAAATTCGGATAGTTCGAACTCGGATAATTCGAATACTCACCCTTATGCACGCGTGTCATCAAGTATTCTATTCCCTCCCTATTCTCTCTTTTTTTAACTATTTTGCCCCTGATTATGAACGGGCCAGAATAGTATTTCCCGGACCCATGGTGGGCACGCTATTAGAGCATCCCTAATCAAAAACTGGATAAAACACATGCACGTATGTTATTCATTTTTATTATCCATTATACCTTTCTATTGTTGGAATACACACAATTCTAAAAAAAGGTTTAGATTGGGTGATGTTGGGCCCCCAATAGCACCAATCGGATAACTAAAAAAGGGCCCGGCCTAGTACGCACGCCTCCTTTTTTCTAATTTTTCCTAGGAATAGCTAAATTTTACTTCGTTACTTCATATTTTTACGCAATTTGCATTTTCGTACATTTTAATTTTTTTTCCGGGTACTACTAAACTTTATTTTAGTACTGAATATTTTTACACAATTTTATTTTCATACATTTTAATTGTCGTTGAATCCTTATTTCAACGGCACATCAAGTTTTGTAAACGACACAATAAGTTTTTCTATGGAACATCAAGTTTTTCAACGGCACATCAAAATTTTTAATAATAAAAATAGCAACAGCAAATCAATTTTTCTAATGGAAAAAATCACAACGGCATATCAATTTTTAATGGTAAATTAAGTTTTTCAATGGCACATCCCAACGACAGTTCAAAATTTTCAACGGCAGTTCAAAATTTTCAACGGCACATCAAAATTTTCAACGATGCATCAAGTTTTTCAATAGCACATCAATTTTCAACGATAAATCAGGTCTTTCAACGACACATTAAAATTTTCAATGGCAAATCAGATTTTTCAACGGCACATCAAAATTTTTCAAAAGGCAACGTCATAATTTGTTTAGATCGTTAAATTATTTTTTTGAAAATATATTATAACAGTAAAAACTCCAAACAAATCAAAAGTGATGGTTCGTCAAAGTTTTAATAGTTATAGCCCCAAAAACCATGGTTTTAAAACCCGGCCCGGAGCTACGACCCATAATTTCTACCGTTTTCTAGGTCAGTTGGTTGGACCAGTCGGACCAAAAAAAATTTATTTTTTAATTTTTTAAATAATATATATATATATGTAGGTTAAAATAGACTTATTTTTCGTAAAAAAAAGTAGACTTAATTTTTTATCTCTCCACTCTATAAATCTACTTTTTTATTTATTTATTACTCTATAAACTTGTCGAATCAACTTTTTTCCACGAAAACCACCCAAAAAAGCCAATTTTGCCCATTTTTGTATGAACTGGGTTCGACCGGTCAGGGTGAACCTCAAAATCAGCCGGTCCGACCAGATTTGGTCTGGTTAGTACAGACCCCGGTCAAAAGCCTAAAAATGACCCGCTCTTGTGTCTGATTCGTAGTCCAACCGGTGGGACTACATTTTTAAAACCATGCCAAAAACAATATAAAAATTTTGTTTGCTCAAAAAATAAAATTATTACGAAATAAAATCTTGTAAAAATATTGAGTACCAAATTGAAATTTATCACCCCTGGATAACATATTGTAAGAGGCCTTCTGCCCGCACCGAATCCGCTTCACGAAAAAACTATCTTCATCTCTGTATCTTTAATAATAATAAATAAGGGAAAACTACTACAATTTAGTACCCAGTGATTTCACGTCTTCTATTTTTAGGATCTGTGGTTTTAAATCGAATTTAGTTCTTATGCTTGCTTTTGCTTGACAACTCTCATTCCCGGGTAGCTGCCCTCATCATTTGGCTGTCCACGTGGACTTAATATCCTGAAAATGACATCATTTAACGTCCTACGTGGATGTTTCGATAATGGCATAACGGTGATCCCCTACTGCACATGGATTTTTTCATTTTTGTCCCTATATTTTAACTTTTTTGTAAAAAAATCCCGCGTATCTTTCACTACATGCGGTCCGGAATGTGCTCATTATGGACCCAATCTAGGGCCCCCGAGAACGTGCCCACGGAAAGAGAGTCCAAAAAGCACAAGCTGGTCAACAACCGCTTGGTTAATTTTTGTTGGGCTAGTCAGCTCCCCATATTCTGTTCTAATCACCCCAATGAAGTTGGCCTTATCCCTAAGATTATAAATAAGGAAAAATTGCTTTCAGGTCCCGTAGTTTGACAAAATTACCAGTTGAATCTTTCTATTTTCGAAACTCCTATTTTCATCCTTCAAGTTTGGAAAAATAGAACTCTCGGGGCCTTATAAGGTGAACTGCTCCTTAGAAAAGCATTAAATCGTTCGCACTTTCCCCTTCTTCTTTTTAGGGTTCCCACAATCATGGCTTCCCCTGTCGAAATTGGGGCCAATTCCCCGCCGCGTCAACCCGAGAACATGCCCATTGAAGAAAGAGTTTCCAAAAGGCAGAAGCAGGAGGAATTCCCCGGCAGAATCCAGTGCCGTAGCTCCGACGAGATCGACGACAAGAAGCAAGACACTGAAGACTCTGATGACGACGATGATTATGACCTCGATCTCTACGATGGAGACGTTGAGCTCATGAACGAATATAAGCTCATGTACAAGCAAGCCCGACAATCCGAGGTTCATTACTGCTTATCAAGTTTTTCTGTTGTTTGCTTCTTTTCTCTTCCGATCTGAATATTTTTTTTCCGAACTGATCACGAGATCTACCTGTATTGTGTTCGTACGCTAGGGTTTCCATGTCACTACTTGGCCTTCCAAGTATATACCAGGCGCCATTGTTTATATGCTGGTCAGAGAGTCAACTCCTGTGTCTTATGGGCAAGTTAAGAAGTGTTTGGCCTACGCTATTGAGGACCACAACAGACGCGCGAAGGTTTGTTCGTGTTCTTGATTTGCTTTTATAGATCTTTTTGCTGGAATTTATGAGTAACTTTGACTAATTTATGGGGTAGGATGATGAGAAGATTGAGTTGTTGGACATAGTCAGGGCTCATTCTACGGGTGCCAGTATCCGTGAGTTCTTTATAACCATCAACGCCCGACTGATTTCCTCAAAGGAAGGCAAGGTTTACCAAGTCAGGGTCATAGATAATATGATATGCAAAGAGATAACGGTAGTTTTTGTCAGGCCTAAACCTTGTCTATAGAAGGTAATTACGGATTCGATATATTCCAGTTTGAAGTTTTGCATTATAGTCTTCAATAGATAGTTGGTCAAAGACTTTTGAGCTACACAATCTCTTAGATACCAACTATTTTTTTGGGTCAAATCTTTGATACCAACTATGATCTTGCCTAACATGTTGAAATTGGTTGTTGATTACAATTGAATGCACTCCAAACACTCGACCTTATGCACTTAACTTTTTGTTAATGTATGGAAATGGGGAAATGGAACCCCTGAAATTGGTTGTTAACTGTTCTATTGATACTTTCTTTTGGCGATGAGCGAGAACCCCTGATTTATTCCGATGATTGAATTTGCTACAGTTGTGATTACTTACTCTGCACATTTGAATTGCAGATGCATCATCCAACAACATGTTAACCAAGACGCTGACTCTAATTATGTTTGATGGACCTTTAGTTTGTAGGGAGTCCTTGACGCTTTTGATGTCGAGACTTGTTGGACGAATAAATGTATGGATATTGTGATCTTATTAAAGTTGTTGTTTACCAGTTCAGAGATTTGAGCTTGGAGTGAAAAGCGTAGTTAGTTAATATGCAGAGCAACTTAATATGAAACATTTTTTGCCAAAGGAGAGCAGAGAGCAAAGGAGCAACTGCAACTCTAAACTCTCTGCGAGACTTTTAACGGATCGAACTCCGGAGGGGATTAGTGCTTCACGGCACATTTGGATTAGGGGACTAGTGTATTCATGCCATATTTTTTTAAATAAAATATTCATGCCATTTATAGTCGTCATGCACATATTGCGTTAACTTTTTTTTTTTTAGTAATACAATACTAAGGGGAAATTTTTCTTAAATAGGTAAAAAAATTGTGTGTATTCTTAAAATAGGTAGAAGTATACATATATTTCAGAAATAGGTAAAATTTTAATTTAAAATTTAAAAAATTCGGAGACGGGTATGCCTCAGCGTGTCCAACCGCCATGTGGTGGTATTGGGAATGTTTCTCCGCATGTTGCAGAGGAAAAAATATTTAAAATAATCAAACATAGAAGGTGACCCATCAGAGTCGCTTCCACTTTGAAAAAAAGTCAGTTTTAATTTAAAATAAAGGGTTAAAGACATTTTAGTAACTTGTGTTATGAAAAATGGATATTTTATACTTTGTGTTATGAAAATACTCACTTTAGTACTATGTGTTATGTGAAATGGATATTTAGAATCATTTTGAGCTTTGATTTTTGGTGACGTGGAAATGATGATGTAACTTCGACTTGCTGACGTGGTACAAATAAATGATGTGTCAAGTATTTATAAAAAAATTACAAAAATACCATCATACTAGAAAATTTAAAAAATTAAACATTACCATTAAAAAAATCTAGAACTAAAATTTCAAAAAAATTTAACACCTCTCCTCCGCCACCTCCCCTCTCCCTCTACCATTCCCCTCTCTCTCCTCCGCCACCTCATCTCCCCCTCCACTGGCGTTAAGCGAGCTTTTCAAGAAAAAACTATTTTGTTTTCATAAAGCAAGGAACTTCAAAAGGAAATATGTGAATCAAGGAAAAGCGAACCTAGAGAAGGTATCGATTATGGTGATAGGAACCCGATCGGAAAGTAATCGACAGACAACCTGGTGGAAGGGAGGACCGGCGAAAAGAAGAAGTTTCCGCGGCGACGATGACTATTAGGCTATACTTCCCGGTCCCGCGGTCTCTGGCAACCGCAATCCTCACGTTGGTGTCCCTGCTGACTTCGCCATCTCAATCGAAGAAAAT
The DNA here is from genome assembly GCA_963995505.1 of Hypericum androsaemum. Classification (NCBI taxonomy): domain Eukaryota; kingdom Viridiplantae; phylum Streptophyta; class Magnoliopsida; order Malpighiales; family Hypericaceae; genus Hypericum; species Hypericum androsaemum. The sequence continues at coordinate 10,541,870 of OZ023189.1, forward strand.
GTAAAACCCTCGAAAAATGTTAAATAGAGACGGAAACATTGTGGGGTAGACTTGGAAGAGTCGTCGACGAGGAAGATATGTGTCGGTTCTCTACCGAACCCGGCATCAGAACTAGTGATGTCGCCGTCGACGAGAAGAGGACGATCGAGAGGAAGAGGACGAACTTTGCTGTGTGTTTAAGGGTATTATCGTCATTTCAATTACACATCATCTATTTGTGCCACGTCAGCAAGTCGAAGTTATGTCAACATTGTCACGTCATCGAAAGTCAAAACTCATATGAGATAAGGGTTCTAAATATCTATTTCACAAAACATAGGATACTAAAGTGGGTATTTCAATAACACAAAGTGCAAAGTGTCCATTTTACGTAACAAGAGTACTAAAGTGTCTTTATCTCTAAAATAAAATTGTAGTACTGAGTTGTTATTAAGAATTCGAATGAGTTCAATTTATTTTAGATGCAGCATAATTTTTCGAGACCTACACGTAGAGCACAAAATGTTATCTGAAATAAATAATAATAATTAATTTATTCGAACAACCGACTATCAACTTATAAAACTTTGAAAATTTTCAAAAAATTGAAAAAACTAAAAAAGGAAGCTATCCGGTCCCCTCCACTACTCATTAATTTTTGAGTAAATGCAAGAAGACCAAGGTATTCAAATACGACCCCGAGAGCGACCCGCTCTTGTTTTCGGGTCGCATTTTTGACCGGTCCGATATGTTAGACTGTCGATCAGACCGGTACTTTTTATATTAAAATATATTTTAATTACTTTTACCCCACTACACCATCCAAAATATCTCACCAACCCTAATTTTTTGGTTCAATCTTACGAAAATATCCTTAAAAAAAATATCCGACCAAACATGAATTTTCTCTTTTTATTAGGGTTTGGCTGATTTTTTTGTCTTTTTTGGTCAAAATATCAGAACAATCCTGATTTTTTAGTTCAACCTTACGAACTAGAAAATACGATATCAAAAATTGGTCAAACTGTTCGGTCCGACCATTTTTTGGGCGGTTCGTAAGGTTGGCAGTTTTTGACCAAACCCGGTACGCTCTTCCGACCGAATGACAATCAGACTACTAATCGAACCACGTATTTAAAAACCTTGAAGAAAACCACGTAACGTTTTGCCTATCTTGTTGAGCCGTGTTTTGATCATTCTTTGGTCGTCGTTTCTTGTGATTGTCTGCAAACTGTAATGAGAAAACTCGAGAATGTGAATTTAATAAATCGATTAATTAAATAAGTCAATGTAATTATTAAAATAAATTAATATAAATAAAAATCAAATTGGAAGTTGGGTGGATTGATATTATAAATTTGGTATTCAATTTAGTAACTAATATATATATTTTTATAATCATTTTAAAAATTTTGGTAGGATGCTAGGAGATTGGAGAATCTTATAGATTCGTACTCTTATTCTTGTCCTTTGAAAATGATGGTCCAAATCTAGACTCTTAAATTTGAATGATTTTGAATTCTTCAAATTTGGATCCGAGTAAATTAATTGCAATCCGTATCATGACGCTCATTTCTCTCTTGATCTGTGTAGTGAAGTTGCAAGATTAAAGAATACAAGTCATAATACCGTCATTTTTCTTTTTTATTTCTGAAATTTGAAAATTGGAATTGGGTACTACCTTATCATAAGTTTCAAATCCAAAGTAAAAAACCGAAATTTGGGCCCACCTGTCATGGATCCTTTATCATAATCCAAAAGCCCAACTTGACCCATTCCACTTGGGGAAAAAAACAGGCTTTTATTTAGAGAGATATTATTATAAAGGGAAAAGTTCACTTTAGTACCCTGTAGTATCAACCAAAATCACTTTAGTACCCTGTGGTAAAAAACTAATCAATTGAGTCATACTTATTCCAATTAACATCAAAAAGGGCGCCCGGAGCTGCACGGACCCGCCCGAAGCCTGCCCGGGCCACGTGGCCAGCCACGTCACCATTTTTGATGACGTGGTGCCACGTGGACATCCATCTCCTTCCCCCTCCTCCTCCTCCTCCGCGTCCTCCTCCTCCGCGTCCTCCGCGTCCTCCGCGTCCTCCGCCTCCGCGTCCTCCGCGTCCTCCTCCTCCGCGTCCTCCTCCTCCTCCGCATCCTCCTCCTCCTCCCCTCCTCCTCCTCCTCCTCCCCCTCCTCCCCGCGTCCTCTTCCTCCTCCTCCTCCTCCCCGCCTCCTCCTCCTCCTCCTCTCCACGTGGTGCCACGTCATCAAAAATGGTGACGTGGCTGGCCACGTGGCCCGGGCAGGCTTCGGGCGGCTGCCCGAGGCCCTTTTTGATGTTAATTGGAATAAGTATGACTCAATTGATCGGTTTTTTACCACAGGGTACTAAAGTGATTTTGGTCGATACCACAGGGTACTAAAGTGGACTTTTCCCTATTATAAATACTAATACCACACGTGCCTACCTACCTCCTCAGAAAAACATTAATTCAATCGCACTTCCCCCTTTACCTTTTTTTAGGGTTTCTCCTATAATGGCTTCTCCGGTCGACATTGTGGCTCATGAACCCGACAACATGCCCATGGAAAGGGAATCGAAAAAGCAGAAGCAGGAGGAGTTCCCCGGCGGAATCCAGTGCCGGTGCTCCGACGAGATCCACGACAATAAGCAGGACGCTGAAGAGACTGACGACGACAACGATGATTATAACGTAGATCACTACGATGGAGACGAGGAGCTCATGAACCAATATAAGCTCATGTACAAGCAAGCTCAAGAATCCGAGGTTAATTCGTATTTATCTAGTTCTCCTTTTTTTTTAAGAAGAAGAAAGAAGATAGTTCTCCTGTTATTTGCTTTTTTTTCTTCTGACCAGAATATTTGTTTCCGTCCTAAGGAAAAAATACCTTGGTTTTAAGGTGAATTGGAAGGAATGTGATTCGGTGATAGAGCAATTGTTTTCTCATTGTTGCGGTAGAGCTTGGGTTGGATTGTTTTTGTGCTCTGTTCATGCCACTGATGGTATTTTAATGCAAATGTTCAAAATTAGAGGCATCGTGAAGGCACTAGTAGTATTATTAACTCTGGACAAGGTTATGTTCTATTAATGATTTCTGTTGGCGATGAGGAGGATCGTTTATCTATTCCTATGAATGTGCTACAGTTATGATTACTAACTGCATTTTTGAATTGCAGGTGCATCATCACACAACATGGTTGCCAGGACGCTGATTCTAATTATGTATGATGGGGCTTTAGTGTGTAGGGAGTCCTTCACACTTCATTGCCAAGCAAATTACGAATGAGCATTTACTCTTGATGGTACAAGGGAAGAGATTTGAGCTTGGAGTGGAATGCGTTGCTAGTGAATATGAAGATCAACGTAATCTATATTAAATTTGAGACCTCTACACCAAATTAGGTGAAGAGCAAGCCAACCACTTGCCAGTCCAAGCTAAGAGAAGACATTTCGACTATAGTGCTGAGCCTTAATAGTAATAATTCTTTGATCAGATAGTTTAGATTTTGACAATATGAATGTTAGTTTAGATTTTGACAATATGAATGTTCGCCAAGTGAAATTTTGTCGATATTTTTTCTTATTAAGAAACTTGTACTGAATTATTGTTTAATGACTAGGTGGGGAATATAAATCTGCCTCCCTCCTAATTGAAAAATGCCGTCACAATACTTGAAAGTTGTTGGCACACCATGTTGTATATACTCGGACACCTTATGACTATCATCCTTCTCGAAAAAAACCATAAAAATGAATCTTGAGAAAACAATAATTAAAACGAACATTGCGAAAAAAAAAAGAGGGGAGAAAAGAGAGGAGAGAGAAAGAAATAGGAGAACAAAAGTAAGAGTGGAAGGGAAGGGATACGGAAAGAGAAAAGAAGAGAGAGAATTGATGAGGGGAAGAGAGAAGATAAAACATGAAAATTGAGGAGAAGAGAGAGAAGAGATGACTGAGAAAAGAATAAGTCGACAGGAGGTGAAGAAGGTGGGGTGTTAATGCCAAAAATACCCTTGATTCCTATGTGTTGTTTCCTAGCTGTCTGATTTGCATGCGAATTTAGACACCACTAAATTAACAGACTACACTAAATTAACAGAATTTAGACTACACTAACTAGTAATTGGGATAAAGATACTTTAGTATCTTGTATTATAAGAAATATATATTTTGCACCAAATAGTAACATCTAATAAAGTATCATGTATTTAGATGAATCTAACTTTTTGGTGAGTGGATGTGACATCTGGGACGGAGCCACGTTTAGGGGAGTGATTTTTTTTTATAACTAGTATATTTTTTAATGTATGTCTCCACTAAAATTAGAAATTGATCTCAAAAAAAATTAATCTACCTAAAAATTGAAACCATAATACTAATCTGTACCATTATCAAGTTATATTGTCCCTCTCTCAAAATTTTCTGGCTCTGCCCCGTGTGACATGGGAACAATGACATGGCAATAACTTCCTAACATGGATAAGTTAATAAAAAATAACATAAATAAATCTTTTGACTTTTTAAAAATAAATTAAAAATAAAGGTTATGTGATTTTTAACTTCGCCACGTTTGTCATCTTCTACCTCCGAGATCGGTAATAGATCGAGCTCGTCTTCAAAAATTAAAAAGAGATAATTACTCTCAGGACTCCAGGGTATAGTCAAATAGACTCTGAGGACCCTATAGTTTTCCTACTAATTGCTGAGCCCGTGTAGTTTGGTTATTATTATACTCTCGGGTCCCTAGCTGATGTCAGCAGTTGTTTTTGCTTTTTTTGTCATGAAAATGATCTTTATGCCCTTACACAAAAAAAAACAATAAATACAATAAACCCATCGTCTTCCTCGCCGGTCCAAATTCCAAAGGAGTCCATCTCCGGTTCCCACTCCCCGGGTCGCCGGGCCCACTCCAACAGATGGCCAAATGAACCGACTGGCTCCGACCCAAAAACCTTCTCGCCTACTTCCTAATCGGGTGAATTACCATCCTGGCCCTCGTCTGCATCTACTACGGCTCCTCCCTCGCCCCCGCCCGCGACGGCGTCGACCCCTTCTCCCTCCGCCTCCATGGCTTCGACCCGCTTGACTCTGACCGCGACAATGACGTGGCGGGCCACGCGGAGGATGAGGACCTCGTCGGCCAGCTCGTGCCCAGATCAATCCCGGTGGGTTAACTAACTAATTTATGAGCTAAGCTAGTGTGAAGTTTAAAGATTTTTTTTATAGGTAAAGACAGTTGCTTTAGAGGTTTTGACTTGTGGGTTTTGGTTGGAACTTGGTGAACAGATCTGTGATATGATGTACTCGGAGTTTATACGCATTTGGCAAGCGAGAAGTTCGACCAGAACTGGATGGTCGTCAATGGGGATAAGATCAACTTCCCTGGCAGGCGGTCGTAGCCGTAGTGGATATGGGTCGGGGTCGATTGGACCGGCGAAGAACGATGGGTTTATTATTATTTTTTTGTGTAAGGGCATAAAAGTCATTTTCATGACAAAAAAAGACAAAAATAATTGCTGACATCAGCCAGGGACCTGAGAGTATAATAATAACCAAACTACAGGGACTCAACAATTAGTAGAAAAATTACAGGATTCTCAGAGTCTATTTGACTATACCCTGGGGTCCTGAGAGTAATTATCTCAATTAAAAGGGACCGGATTTGGTCCTGGAGGCTAAATCCAGCACGGTGCTGGAGGATTTTTATTGAAGGACACGCGGGGACTATTTTGAAAAAATGCAGAAATACGGGGGTGCAAAATAAAAAAAGCCCACAACCATTGAATCATAACTGGGTAAACCATTGAATCGTAACTGAGTAAACCATTGAATCGTAACTAGGTAACTGGGACGGACCCCGATTTATCCGGGACGGGAAAAAACGGACCATTGAATCATAACTAGGTAGACCATTGAATCATAATTAAGTAAATCATTGAATCATAACTAAATCAACCATTGAATCGTCCAAGACGGTCCTGGTCGGATTTGGTCCTCCCCAATTAAAAAAGAACAAAACAAACCCAGATATGGATTGAGCTCATCATCAAATATTAAAAAAGAACAAAACAAACCGAGACATGATTGAGCTCGTTTAATTTAGAATTTCTCATCTTGTAATTGAAAACCCTAACCACCGCTAATTGAATGATTCTAAAACGTGGAGCCTGGCCGAATACGATGGTGAGCTGACCTAGCGGGTTGTGTGGTTCCTGCTGCGGTTACGGGTGGTCCGACGGGAATCTCAACCGCCTCGACCTGACCACTCGTTGTCGCTGCTCAAAGACAGAATCCATGGAGCTCTGACGGGAATCGTTGTCGCAGCCTGGACGATGAATCACAGCTGCTATTAGATTGGGGAAAGAGGAGACGGCTTCGCCGTTCCGGGGAGAGGTGGCCGGCGTGACAAGGTGGGAGCAGCGGTCTCTCCGCCAGAACTTGGACGGAGCTATGACTGTCTGACGACGGCTCGGTGAAGACGAAACGTTTTGTAAATCATGAAAAAATCACATAAACTTCATAGTTTATTTTTAAAAAGTCAAAAAATTTATTTATGTAATTTTGAAGCTATTTTTGACTAACTTATCATTGTCATCAAGTTATTGACACGTCATTATTGCCATGTCACATCCACTCACCAAAACGTTAGATTCAACAATATTGGGTATTTTGTTGGGTATTTCTAAAATAGGAGGTGTAAATTGTCTATTTTTTATAATACAGGATATTAAAGTGTCTTTATCCTTTAATAATTAAATAGAATACGCGGTTAGAATTAATGATATGTTCGATTAATATTTAATAAAATTTATAATAAATTAAGGAATAAAGGTCAAATAAACCCCTCCACTTGTTCAAAAGGTTCACATAAGTTCTTCTACTTGAAAGTGGCTCACATAAGCATCTGTACTTTTCAAAATAGGTCAAATAACACTCTGAGAATATTTTTTCGGTCACCACCGACACGTCATGAGTTGATATGGCGTCTTTGTCATTTACAAAACTGTAATACCCAACTATGTCAATTAAATTTTATTGAGTTTAATCAAATATGTTAAATCATTTAGTAAGATAAGGATACACTATGTGAGAAAATATCTATAAAATTGGTGACGTAGACATAATAAGAATGGAATTGAGTTGATAATATCTTAATATCTGGGATGTGTAAAATTGAAGAATTGAATAAATTAGGATATCAAGAATTAAAATACTAAAATTTAAAGTAACAGTTAAGTCATAAATATAGCAAATTAACTTAAAATAATAATTCAATAGTACAAACATGTCAAGTGAAAGAAATTGGATAAGAGGGGGCATGTTAAAGTAAGAGGTGACAAATTGATTATCGAGAAATTTAGATATAATATGGTATGAATTAAATTTGAGATATTAAATAACAAGAAGTGATTTAAAAAAAGAGAACGTGGCTTGAAAATTGAAGTGGCACGAAGTAAGTTCAGATTATATATATGGTAGACATCAAAGGATTAATTTTGTTAGAAAAATTAGAATTTATTTACGGAACAGGAAATAGAACAAGATAAAGAATCAAGATAAAAATAAGGTAAAATAAAAAAATATATACCTTGGATAAGAAAGAGCAAAGAAACGTGGCTTTATTGAAAATTGACACCAAGTGAAAGAAAGATAAAAGGTAAGTTTGAAGCGGTGGTTTTTTGTTAGTAACAATATAAAATGCTCACTTCCATCCTTTCTTTTGAAATAACGACCAGAAATATAAACAAAAGAAACCAAAGATAAGAGAAAAGAAGGGCCGACAAAGAGAAGGAAAAAAAAAAAGCTAACCGAGGTAAGGTTTTTAAGTAAGATTGTTTCTTATTAAGCAAGAAAATTAAGATGTGGTGGATAGGTTTGAAAAGTGGTGAACGTATATTTATATGAAAGTAGCTAATGTTTTAATTTCACCCAAAAGAAAAAGAACCAGAAAAAAAATAGAAAAGATGAAGCGATAATCTCGATAAGTTAGTTAAGTTGGTAAGTTTTTGGTATACAGATTATTAACAAACAAAAATAATAAGAGGAAGGGTTAAAAGAAGTTGACCGAGGGCACTTGAATAAAAGTAGCAAAATTCAGTAAACATGATGGATATAGACTATGTGGTTTCATGTCCGGTTGGATTAGAAATTGTAATTAATGATACAAAAAATAATATATTGGAAGAAGTTATTTAATTTGGAAAAAGATTGAATAGACATTGAGCTTGGGTTTAATAGGACCGTAAAGAAGCAGGGAATATGAACCGAAGTTACCAAGGAAGAATTCCACTAGTTTGATGTTTGACTTGTGTTTACGGTTGAGCAAATTTGTGAGAGAAAGATGAAGAAGTAAATAACCATAGCAATCCGATAATGGAAATTTTGGGATGAACAAGACAGAGATTACAGAGGAAAAAGTAAGGAAATTAAACAAAAAAGATAGGTAACTTATTTATTTAGTAAAATCAATAAGTACGGTGTAAGAACTTAACAACCATAGCTAAGGAAAATTTAAGTAAATTTTGGAACAATTATTTGAGGGTTGATTGAGCAAGTTACTATGGTTATTGAACTAGGACTTCAGAACGAAGAAATCTGTTTTCCGGAAGGAAAGTGGATCGAGATGGTGATCGAGCCAAAATCGATAAACAAATAATATGTGACTCGTGCTTTGAGTGCATATTGTACATTTACCATATGAGCATTATGATGTGACATTATGACTTGTAAGAGTTTGGTTAATTGGGCCCAGATGGGGCACTGTATATGTTTGATTCGTTGAAACCTATGGATTTGATTGATATGAAAGTCTATATGATATGGTTGCCTTCCGGCGGGCAGAACTATTTGGACGATGAGGTTGGTCTGATATGATACGGTTGCTTTCCGGCAGGTAGAACTATTTGGCCGATGAGGTTGGTCTGATATGATATGGTTTCCTTCCGGCGGCAGAACTATTTGGCCGAGGAGGTTGGTTGATGATGGCTCTTTTGAGATATGGTATTCTCGTGTTGGAGAGGGAGTGACAATATTTAGATTCTGCCGAATATTTGTCTAGTGCTGTGATTTGATTTTGGAATTATGTGTTCATGTGTTAAGTTGACGGTGTGGAACGTTGCGTAGTTTGCTCATGTTTCTGTGCCTTTGTGATTATATGTAAATATTTGGTCATCTCGTAAGTATGACTTTATGATATTGCACATGTCCGTATGATTCAATTATCATGTTAGTCATATGCATGTGTTAGGTATGTTTGTACATTGAGTGACTAAATAAATTGTGATGCATATATTATTTATTTATGGGGCGTTCCAAAACACTCACCCCCTCTCACCAGTTTTGCAGGAACTCATACACAAGTTGTGTTGGTCCAGAGATCTATTTTGATCGTGTCTAGTCCACTTTGTTCTTCGGGACTGGTCTTGAGGTCTCTGGTTTATATTTTGCTCTTGATCTAGAAGCTCTGTAATTACACAGTTTATTTCGATCTTGAGATAAATGTAAAGAATAATTATATTCTTTTTAGGTTTTAAAACATGTATAATTTGTAAAGTTAAGATATGTTTGAAGCTGGCTAGACTCGTTTTGTGTTGCGAACAGGTTAGAGTCTAGCGCTGGTCACCGACCTGAGTTTGGGTCGTGACAAAAACCCCACATCATCTTCCAAAAACCCCACCCTCTCTTCCAAAACAAAACTCACTCATCTCTTCAGAAAAAAACTCTCTCATTAAGATTTCACGAGAGAGAAGAGGAGAAAGGGAGGAGAGGATACCAAAATCCCATACCGCCTCCGCCTCCATCCTCTCTATTGCACGCCGCCTCCTCTTCCTTTGGCGTCCGGCGACTTCAAGCGGCTCCATCACGTACCGCCTCCATCCTCTATGTTGCACGCCTTTCATTTTGGAGCCTGGGATCTTGGTCTTTTGCTTCTTCGTTTATTGAATTGAAATACGTCGACCTAAGAACTTTGTTATCTTGTTATCAAATTTTGATTGGATCTAACATAATTAATTGATTCTTAATAGCATTCGCTCTTAAGGAAATCCTCTGTTCATACCAAAACCCATGAAAGTTTCAATCTTTAGATCCAGAAATAGTTAACAATTTTTTGTTTGATATTTATTTTTGGGGATCCAGATAGTATCTTCGATTCCCATCCTTCTACTGCTACATTTTTTTAGTCAACTTTGACATGTTCTCTTAGGGTAGTTTTTTTATATAAAGATGATGTGGCATTTTTTAAATGACAAAGACGTCATGTCAGCTGATGACGTATTGTCGGTGACCGGAAAAACGTTCTCAGGGTGTTATTTGACCCATTTTGAGAAGTGCAGGGTTTATATGAGCCACTTTCAAGTACAAAGACTTTTTTCATAAGGGGAAGGTACAGAGACTTATATAAAACTTTTGAGCAAGTAGAGGGACTTATTTAGCCTTTATTCCTAAATTAAATGACATGTCTAGCTTTGTCTAATGGCATCTTTAGCTATGACCAATGGCATGCCCGGTTAATATGTAATAAAACTTATAATAAATTAAATAATTACTTACATGACATGCCCGCCTATGACCAATGGCACGCCCCGTTAAATAAATATTACATAATTAATATTAAATAATACTTATAATAAAATTTAATAATTAATTAAATAATTTACCTGTTTGAATGTAATATACCAATTTGATTCACTATGATATACTAATTCGGTGAATTTTTATTTAAAATTAAGTTAAAAAAACCAAAACAAAGGGGGTGAGTGAACCCACCTCCAATTGACATGAACATGTAATGGTGAGCAAAAAATTTGATACTCGTATCTGATATCTCACTTTTTTTGGGATTCTGACTCGGATAATTTTATATTCGAATTATTTGAAATAAATATTTCAGACTCGAATATAGATACAGATAATAAAATTGATATTTCGGATTCGAAATATTCGATAGCCCACAAAAATTGATCCCAATAAAAATTCTAATTTCCCCAATCAAAACCTACCGCTAAATGTCTACACCCAATGCCCCCGATCAAAATTCTAATTTCTCCAATTCCAATCAAGAAAACCTAGAATGAATTTGATTTTTTCCATATCAGGCATATTGATAACCATTTTTATTTTTGAAGGTTTGAAAAAATAAATAGTTGGGATTATTCATATTTAAAAATGGGATATCGGATAATAGATAATTGAGAGTTCAGACTCGGATAACAAAAATATGTATTCAGATAGTTCAGATAGTTGTAAATTCGGATAGTTCAGACTCGAATAATCCAAATGCTCATCCCTACGCACGCGTGTCACCAAGTATTCCATTCCCTCCATGTTCTCTCTTTTTTGACTATTTTTTCCTTGATTCTAAACGGGCCAGAATAGTGTTTCCCGGACCCAATCCGGACCCATGGTGGGCACGCTATTAGAGCATCCCCAATCAAAAACTGGATAAAACACATGCACATATGTTATTTCATTTTTATTATCCATCATGTCTTTCTATTGTTGGAACACACACAATTCAAAAAGGCCAGGTTGGATTGACGTTGGGCCCCCAGAAGCACCAATCTGACAACTAAAAAAGGGTCTGGCCTGACACGCGCGCCTCTTTTTTTTTCTAATTTTTCCTAGGAAGTACTAAATTTTACTTTGGTACTTCATATTTTTATGTAATTTTATTTTCGTACATTTTAATTTTTTTCAGGTATGACTAAACTTCATTTTGGTACTGAATATTTTTACACAATTTTATTTTTGCACATTTTAATTGTCGTTGAAGCCTTATTTCAACGACACATCAAGTTTTTTCAACGACACATCAAGTTTTTCAACAGAATATCAACTTTTTAAACGGCACATCAAGTTTTTCAACAACAAAAATAGCAACAGCACATCAAATTTTCAAATGGCAAAAACACAACGGCATATATCAATTTTCAATGGCAAATTAGGTTTTTCAACAGCACATCCCAACGGCAGTTCAAAATTTTCAACGGCACATCAAAATTTTCAACAACAAATCAAGTTTTTCAACGGCATATCAAATTTTGCAACGATAATAATCACAACGGCACCCACTTTTCAACAATAATCAGGTATTTCAACGGTACATCAAAATTTTCAATGGCATATTAAAATTTCAATGGCAAATAAGATTTTTCAACGACACATCAAAATTTTCTAACAACACATCAAAAATTTTCAACGGCACATCAATTTTCAAAAGGCAAAGCCGTAATTCATTTAGATCATTAAATTCTTTTTTTGAAAATATATTATAATAGCAAAATTTTCAAACGTGTCAAAAGTTATGGTATGTCAAAGTTTTAATAGTTATAGCCCAAAAACTATTAAAACAATTGTCGGCTAAAAAAATAATATTAAAATGTACGAAAATATTGAGTACCAAAATAAAATTTATTACCCCTGCATAACATATTGCAAGGGGCCTTCTGCCCGCGCCGAATCTGCTTTGTGAAAAAACTATCTTCATCGTTGTATATTTAACAATAAAAAATAAGGGAAAACTAGTACAATTTAGTATGCAATGATTTCACGTCTTCTATTTTTAGGGTCTGCGGTTTAAAATTTTGGATTTAGTTCTTCTGCTTGTTTTTGCTTGACAACCCTCATTATCAGGTAGCTGCCCTCGCCATTTGGTTGTCCACGTGGACTTAATATCCCGAAAATGATATCGTTTAACATCCTACGTGGATGTCTCGATAATGACATGTTGGTGATCCCCTACTGTGCGTAAGTTTTTTTATTTTTGTCCCCATATTTTAAATTTTTTTGCAAAAAAAACCCAATGTATTCTTTACTGCAAACGGTCCAGTGTGGGTCGAGAATGGACCCGATCCAATCCCCCCGAGAACGTGCCCACGAAAAGAGAGTCCAAAAAGAAGAAGCTGGTCAACAACCTCTTACTTAATTTTTGTTGGGCTAGTGAACTCCCCATATTCTATTCTAATCACCCTAATGAAGTTGGCCTTATCCCTAAGATTATAAATAAGGAAAAATTACCTTCAGGTTCTGGAGTTTGATGAAATTATCAGTAGGGTCTTTTTATTTTCGAAACCCCTTTTTTCATCCTCCAAGTTTGGAAAAATAGAACTCTCAGGTCCCTATCAAATCAACCGCTGACATCAACAGTCAACATAATTTTTTATGACCATTATACCCCTTCAATTAAAAAATCAAAAAATGGAAAAATACCTTTGATTTTATTCGTTGTATATTTTTATTTTTCTACTCACAAGTATAGTACGTTGTGTTTTTTGAAAGATATATTTTTAAGTTCTTACATCAAGTAATTTTACCTGTCAGAGAGATTAGACCCTGAATCCTATCTTTTTTTTTTTATGTCTTGTATCGTCAAGCCAAATAACTTGTACCATTGGCATTATAGTACCATATGTATCAACATAATCAACCTATATATAGAACAAGTAAAATTCTGTTGTATCGTATTTTACTGAACTTGTTCAAAATATGTACCAAACATTAACGGAAGAAACTTATTACACCACGTTGTTTTGGTAGTCTTGAGAATCTTGACCCGAGCTTTAAACAATCTGATGGTTCTTATTCCTCCGATGTGGTTTTCGTCGGCACCATAGCGGATATACTATGAGTCCTCCTGCCCAACGGTAACGGAAAAGGCTACCACAAATGATTTTCGTTGATTGTGTTAATGGTCGTGGTTAATTTATACACAAATAATATGGATAAAACATAGGTACGTTTATAGTTTAATCTTTATTATCCATTACAACTTTCCATCGTTGACGTGCACACGATTCGGAAAACAAATTCTGTTTTTTTTTACAATAAAAAAAGAGTTACATAATAAAAAATGTTTTAACATAATATACCTGAAGGACAAGTTGGTAATAGGTAACACAGGCATATCAGCTATTGCCTTCCAATTACTCCCGATGGATATGACCTTAAAATTAATTCAGAAGAATGACACAAAATTGACCGTGGGACGTCTTTTAAATCCTAAAAATTGGATTGACAATTGAATTTGAAATATGGAACCATATATAAACAAATTTATTTATAAAAAACGTACGACGTTTATTAAGAAGAGAGAAGTTCGAGGAGTATTTTAACACTAATTTCTCTCTTTACTTTATATAGTAGAGCCGCAAGATTATACAATACAATAAATAACGTCATTTTTCTCTAAAATATGAAATTGGGAATTGACTTTTTCTAAGGAATCAGGATTGGACTTTTTTAAGGGTAAAATTGGGATTTGACTTGAGTACAGCTTGACAAAAGTTCCAAATCCAAGGTAAAGAGAAGGAAATTTGGGAATATAAATATCAACTACCGGATTACAAGGAATATAAATATAGATAAGCCCAACTTTTACCGAATTTGGGAATATAAATATCAACTGTCGGTACTTTTGGTAAATTACCAAAATGTAGAAGCCCAACTTTTCCCTACTAAGCCCAACAACTTTTTATTGAGATATAAATATCTATCTATATATATATATATATACCACACACATGCTTACCTTCCTCTTATGGATGACAATGGGCAAGATCCGGGTAGGATCTATAGGATACAGATCCTTATCCTTATCCTCTTTAAAAATAAGGATTCGGGCGGGTCCTAAAAAATCGGGCAGGATCAGGGCGACCCACAGGTCCGTATTTTTTTAAAATATATTTAATTTTTAAAAATTAAATTATCTTTTGATAGTTTTTAAATAGCAATGAGACATTTTCATTCATTAAAAATATCAATACAAAGAAACTAAAAAAACAAATTAAAAAAAAGTTGAAGTTGGGTAAGTTAAAATTGAAAATTTGGTTTGTAATTTTTGCTGCTATTACTTGAGACATGTGGCTGCTTCGTAATGGTATTATCTTTAATGAGGCGAGGTACGATAATGAACTTCTCCTGTATTTTGTGCTCTTTCATGTCCAAGAGTGGATCCTTTGGACGGATGCCTTGATCATTCACAATCAATCGCTGCTCACTTTCTTGATTGCCTACAAGAATTTATAGGTCCCTCTTCTTTACCTCTTAAGGTTGAGCGAACGTTTTGGTCGGAGTGGGGTTGTAACTGATGTAAATATCATGCCCCTATATCTTGTCTTTTTTTTGCGCTTCCTCTGTTTTGAACTTTTGTTTTACTAAAAAATATTTACCTACCAATAAAATTAAAAATTTGTATTATGTCTAATAATTAATATACATGTATATTATTTTAATTTTAATTTAAAAAATTTGGGTAGGATCAGTGTAGAATCCTATAGATCCATACCCATGCCCTTATCCTTTTAAAATATCAGGATCCGGGCAGGATTAGGGTCTAAACCCGGTCAAAATCAACGGGTCTTTGACCCTTCGGGTCTGGATCAGGGTAGACCCTCAGGGTAAGGGTCTAATTGCCATCCCTAGTTCCTCCATAGAAAAGCATTAAATCAATCGCACTTTCCCCTTCTTCTGCCTTTTTAGGGTTCCCACAATCATGGCTTCCCCGGTCGAAATTGGGGCCAATTCCCCGCCGCTTCAACCCGAGAACATGCCCATGGAAGAAAGAGATTCCAAAAGCCAGAAGCAGGAGGAATTCCCCGGCGGAGTCCAGTGCCGGAGCTCCGACGAGATCGACGTCAACAAGCAAGACGCTGAAGACTCTGATGACGACGATGATTATGACCTCGATCTCTACGATGGAAACGCTGAGCTCATGAACCAATATAAGCTCATGTACAAGCAAGCCCGACAATCCGAGGTTAATTACTACTTATCGAGTTTTTCTGTTGTTTGCTTCTTTTCTCTTCCGATCTGAATATTTTGTTTTCGAACTGATCACGAGATGTGCCTGTATTGTGTTCGTACGCTAGGGTTTCCATGTCACTACATGGCCTTCCAAGTCTATACCAGGCGCCATTATATATAATCTGATCGAAGAGGATACTCCTATCTTGTATGGGCAAGTTAAGAAGTGTTTGGCCTACGCTATTGAGGACCACAACAGACGCGTGAAGGTTCGTTCTTGTTTTTTATTTGCTTTGATTGATCTTTTTGCTGGAATTTATACGTAACTTTGACTAATTTCTGGAGTAGGATGATGAGAAGATTGAGTTGTTGGACATAGTCAGGGCTCATTCTAGGGGTGCCAGTATCCGTGAGTTCTTTATAACCATCAACGCCCGACTGATTTCCAGAAAGGAACGCAAAATATACCAAGTGAGGGTAATGGAAAATATGATATGCAAAGAGATAACGGTGGTTTTTGTCAGGCCTAAACCTGGTCAATAGAAGGTAATTACGGATCTGATGATATTCCAGTTTGAAGTCTTGCAATATAGTCTTCAATAGATAGTTGGTCGAAGACTTTTGAGCTACACAGTCTCTTAGATACCAACTAGGACCTTGCCTAACATGTTGAAATTGGTTGTTGATTACAATTGAATGATCTCCAAACGCTCGACCTTGTGCACTAAAATTTTTCTTAATGTATGGAAAGGGGGAAATGGAGCCCTTTCCAAAGTGGGGAAAGGGGAGGAGATGGTGCATTGGGTTGTGGATTTGATGCTTTTTTTATTTCCTCATTCAGTTGCATGGTAGACTCTATAATCTGGTGAGGTTTCTTCTAGTGGTTGTTTTTAGTGACAACTCTTGAGGTTCTTTTTGTCTTGCATATTGCTTTCAAGTATTTATTATCCATGCACTGTTAGAAGCTTGTGTCCATGTTCCATGGAAAGATGTGTGGTAGATGTTGTGATAGACCTTGGGTTAGATTGCTTTAGGAACTTTGGTCGTGCTTTGTTTACGCTACTAATGGTATTTAGTGCAAATGTTCTTACTTAGAGGCACTAGTAGTATTAACTCTAGACAAGGTTAAGTTCTATTGATGCAAGACCCTTGATCTATTCCTATGAATTTGCTACATTTGCGATTAAATTTTTACATCATGATTACAATTGTCAATACTTGAACCCTGGACTTTCTTGAATTAATATACTCATTGTGCCGTTAGGCTAAATACTGATTACTTGTTGTGCATTTTTGAATTTCAGATACATCATCTCACAACATGGTAGCCAAGACTCGTATTTGATGGGCCTTTAGTGTGTAGGGAGTCCTTGGCGCTTTTGATGTTGAGACTTGTTGCCTTAAGTTTGGACGAAAAAATGTATGGATATTGAGATCTTATTAAAGTTGTTGTTTGGCAGTTCATTGCCAAGTGCATTTCTAGCTCGCATTTACTCTTAATGGTGCAAGTGAAGAGTAGAGATTTGAGCTTGGAGTGAAAAGCGTAGTGTAGTTAGTTAATATCCAGAGCAACGTATTATGAAACCTTCTTTGCCAAAGGAGGAGAGCAAAAGAGCAGCTACACCTCTAAACACTATGCGATACCGGATCGAACTCAGGAGGAGATCAGTGCTTAACGGCACACATGGATTAGGTGAATATTTGATTCATCCACGTATGGCGTTTGAATAGAGTATTCATGCACATATGGCGTTAACTTTTTTTTTGTGAGTAATTTAATTTATACTTATATAAAAAAAAGGTAAATAGCAAGAAAACAACTTGCCTATCCATGCTAAGGGAAGATATTTTGACTCGCAAAACGGGAATTATGTTGCTACTCCAGTACTAAGTAAATTGTTGTCATAGTCCGAGCTAATTAATAACAAATTGTCGTTAATGATGTCGTATTTGTTAACATCTTACATTAAATAGTAAATAATTATCTTTTATTTCTTATGATCCCCCTTCCCTTTTTACTTTTCCATTTTATTATATAGGAGAAAGTACAAAGTCATTTGTAGTTTAAAACGAATGAATTGATTAATTCTTTTTCAATTAAAATAATCATTTAAACGGCCAGCTGCCTGGTTCATGCACGATTTTTTTAAAAGGTAAATTACACCAAAAATACGACTATGCTAAATTTGAACCTGTATTTTCGTCAAATCTTCCAACGGCTATGTCACTATGCCAAATGGCCCTTGGCTGTTCCTGCAAGACTATTACGTATAACGGATTTTGTTGATGATGTGGCGTGACTAACGTTTTTTATAACAAAATGTATCTTGAAAAAGTTTCAAAATAGTCTTACTATTTTTTTTCAAAACACCATTCTGTATCCTATCTCTCTCTTCATTATATCATCACTTCATCGTGCTGCTCTAGCAATCCACTCCCTCTTATCCTTCCTCCTCAGTGACCTACTCACTCCGTTTCTGCCAATTTAAATGTCGCGGTCCATCTATATGTTGAAGCATGAAATTATCAAGGCACAAGAAAAATGTTGGATGTCATTTTGACTCTTATATCGGGCTAACTTTGCACCTCGATCGAGGTAGGCGCATCCCTGCACTCCTGAGGAGGCAGACCCTTATGCTCCAAGGTGGTAGACGCACCCCTGCACTCCCGAAGGGGTAGGCACATCCCTGCGCTCCTGAGGGATTAGACGCACCCCTACACATCCAATGGGGCAGGCACACCCCTAGCCTCAAAGAAGCTCGTCTTATACCTTGACATCTTTGGGCCATATCTCGCCTCGGTTTCACTTAAAGGGAGTCAGCCCACCTCGAAAATATTTTTGGCCCATTTTGGTCTATTTAGGATAGATGTTCGGGCCGGTGCATGAAGTCGGCTAAAACACGCTTAGGTTTTTTTATATTAGGCAGAGGTTAGAACACGACCTAGGTTTTTCTATATTAGGTCGAGGTTATATTTTTCTATATTGAACACGACCTATATTTTTCTGTATTGGGTCGGGGCTAGGTTAGGTGTCTGTATGTAAGGAGAGTTTGGGCATAAGAGCAGGACATCACAAAAGCATATACCAGAAACCCTAGCTCTCAAGCTCGCTACCTTTTTCTTGCATTTT
The DNA here is from genome assembly GCA_963995505.1 of Hypericum androsaemum. NCBI lineage: Eukaryota > Viridiplantae > Streptophyta > Magnoliopsida > Malpighiales > Hypericaceae > Hypericum > Hypericum androsaemum. The sequence continues at coordinate 10,560,740 of OZ023189.1, forward strand.
TTTACCTTTCATTTACTTTCCTTAATTTTTGCAATAAGCTCTAAGCTTCTCCAAATTCGCTTTACTTTCTGCAAGAAACTCTACGGTTCGTTGGATTGCGCTTGGGATGACCACTTCAGATGTATATTGAAATCATTTTACGTTCTTGTCCCTTTCCACCGCAACATATTTTTGACACACTTGGTGGGACCTAGGAGGGCGTCTGAGGAGAAGCGATCCCCCATACCACCAACATAACCAAAGGTGTTACGAAAGACACGGCTTCTCCCCTTATGGGATGGTCGACGACAAAAAGAATGTCCTATCAACCACGACCCTCATCCAAGGGAAGGCCGACCGCTCGAAGGACGCCTTACCTCACAAGAACTATTCTCCCACCTATGACCCCCTCTCACCAGTAGGTGGCTGAATTCTCTGATTCTCTCGAGTTGGTGAAAGAGACGCAGCGTACCCATATGGAGGCCATAGTTGATTTCGAAGGACCCAGACTGGGCTCCAAGATCGGATTGCCCATGCGGAGAACTTGGTTAATGATATGCATCACAAGACCTTGAACTTGATCTAGATCTCTCAGGTTGAAGGCGATACTAATAATCGATTGCTCCAGATTGTCTGAGACGAGATGTGCTCTATGGCCCAGAAAATGGTCGTGATAGCCAACGCTGATCTATGAGAAAGAAGCAGTCGTGCAAGATCAGACCGGTTCTTCATGTGACGTCACCATGAGACACATTTTGACACGATCTACCCCATGGTGAAAAACTTGATTGACAAGACAAGCCAAGTTGTTGTTGCCAAGTCTGGGACTCCGACCATGAGGACCCCGACATCTGTCGACAAGTTAAGTCCCTTGCCCCACCAGGGATCCCAATCCTCTGGGATTACGGGTATGCTCAATCGACTACCAACGGTTGGAACTTCTCAGTTCCTGACGTACCAATGGGCAGGATCACGGCAACCTCTGGGTCCGTATTGTTTAGAATTTAATTTATTTCAAAAAAAATTAAATTGTCATTTGATTATTTTCAAACAGCAAAGGGCACGAAAAAAAATGTGAATACAGTTAATAACTTAATATAAATAAACCAAACAAGCAACTGAAAAACAAAATTGAAGTTGAGTAGGTTGAGATTGCAAATTTGGTATTATGTATAGTAATTAATATACATATATATTATTTTAATATTATTTTAAAAAAATTGGGTAGGATGAGGACAGGATCTTATAAATTCATATCCATGCGCTTATCCTTTTAAAATATCAGGATCCGGGTAGGATCTGGATCTAGACCCAGTCAAAGTCAACAGTTTTTGGACCCTTCGAGTCTAGATCCGGGTAGACCCTCAGGGTAAGGGTCTAATTGCCATTCCCAGGCACATTCCTCCATCGGGATGAACATTACCTCAGATGGCTCTTTGAAGGAAGACGTGGTAAATATGTTCCTTTTTGAATTCAGATGGGAATCAGAAGCCGTCGTCTCCTTAAAGTGAATCGGTGCAACAAATTTATTGGTCATCTTGGCCGAAAAAAGGTGTTAGACCGTCTTCTCAGATGTCCTTTTTAGTTCCACCAAACGTGCCAAAAATATATTAGGTGGAAAAGTGGTGGAACGTCAAAACTACCCAAGACGGATTCGGAGTGATCGTCATAAGGTCGGTCTAACAAAGAGGGAGAAAAAGAGATAGGAAATGTAAAAGATAACATGAGTTATAAGGTTTTGTTGTGTGATTTGTGATGATTTTCTCCAATGTCCGAGCTCTTCTTATATAGATAAAGTCTAACCTAACCCCGACCTAATATAGGAAAATTTAGCCCAATTAGAAAAACTTATACCATGGTTGAATATAAGAAAATCCAGCTCAATATTTGAAAATATGACCCCGACGTAGATATCTACCCAAAATAGACTAAAATGAATCGAGAATATATTCGAGACGGACTCGGTTGCTGACAACTCAAAATAAGTTGGCGTTCACTTTCCTCCAAGGCGAGCTAGCCATTTCTGGAAACTGAGGAACGCTAGAGATAAGGTGACGAAATTCAGTTAACCTTGAACCGTTAAGCAAGTGCATGTTTCCTTTGATTGTGTTTTTCGACTACGGTGATTGTTCCCTCCCCCTCCGATGTTTGCCCCTTGAACGTCAGGAGGGGCATGGAGCAAGACCAAACCACCTCCCCCCAATCACACCACTCCCCCCACCCACCTCCTCCCCAGGTCGTCAGCAGCCCGATTAGCAGCCCGACCATGATGGACCAGTCTCCCCCATCGGCCGAGACTATGAATTTGGATAACTCGGCGAAAGCTCCGCCGGACAAACCTCCAGACTCTGCTAGAGCCTCCTTCCACGACAAACTCGTCATGCCACCCAAAAGGTCGTGCAATCTGGCAACCAAAAGGTCGAATGATGATCATAGACTTAATCAACGGGTTCTACCTGGTTTGATTTGAGCTTGCTACTGACCGAGACCATGTGCTTACCGAGGGACCCTAGACTATTCTCAGAAATTATTTGATAGTTCGTAAATGATTCCCAGATTTTGACCCATATACGGCCACTTGTACCTCGACCATGGTCTGGGTTCATATCTCTGGCCTTTTATTCTTCCTCTATGGAGCTTCGATCCTCCGAGCCATCGCCACAGCCATCGGGGAACCAATCCGAATAAAAAATAACACCCTACTGGCCCAGTGCGCTCGATATGCCAGGATTTGCATGGAGCTCAACCTGAATGAACCGCTGGCCAGCGTTCTCTATGTTAATGACCGTCGGCTTCAGGTGGAATACGAGGGACTTTACGTAATTTGCCTCCGCTGTGGCTGCTACGGCCACCAGAAAGAGACGTGTCTCACGCCTCTTTGCTCGTCCACTGTAGAGCCGGCCGGTGAGGTGCCAGCATCTTTCGATCAATCGGGGGTGACTAAAACCTGTGCCCAGACAGAGCCCACGACGAACTAGCACTCGATTGAGACAAGACCAAACCCTGCAGACTACCTGATACCACCTTTGGCCCCTGGATGACAGTGGCTCGCCGGCAGAGATGACCACATTGATCTGAAATGGCGGGCACTAGCGTCGGTAACCGCTTTGCCCCACTCTCAGGCCCGGAGGAAGCCAGAGGCTATTCCAATCAAGGAAACCCTTCTGGCGTCGCTCCCAATGCTTCGGCACACCGGGGACCAAAAACTTCCCAATCTGGTGCTACAAGGTAGGTGACCAAAAGTCGCGACTCCCCAGCCATCACCAAAAAAGAACCACTTCAGAAGGCAGCGGGCTCCAGCAACTCACGGGTCTTTGACTCGCTTCCAACAGGAAACTCCCAGTCTAAGGATTTCCCCTCCTAGCCAAGCACTTCGTTGCCTCTCTCCTACCCCACGACTCAGAACCCTCAATTAGACCCCTCTTTGGCTGCCTCTAGTCTGTCCCCTTTCTCTCATGTTTCTAATACTGTGAATCTAATTAATGTCCCATCTATTTGTCACGACCCGAATCTAAGGTCGGTGACCGGCGCTAGACCCTAACCCGTTTACAAAACCAAATAAGTCTAGCCACCCTCAAAATATATTTTGACTTTACAAAGTCTCATTCAAATACAATTATTCTTTACATTTATCCCAGGATCAAATTGAACTCGGTGGCTACGGAGCTGCTAGACAAAGAACATGCAAAACTAGAGAGGGGGGGTGGGGTGAGTGTTTTGGAACACTCCGTAAGCACATAGAGCATAACATATCAGTTATGTCAGATACATGTGGGAGAGACAAAACTTAACTATATCCCACATCAAACCTAACCAATACGAACACAAAGCTAAGACAACAAAAGACCATCTCACAAATAAGGTCATCAAACAATCACATATCAAACATAACCAAAATTTCAGATAGACCTTCACAAACATATAACACATATCAGATGGACTTCAGATAGGCCTAGATAGTGTCACTCCTACACCGACACGAGGATACCATATCTTAAAGGCGCCATCAGAAACTAACCCGCCGGCCAAACATATCATATCATATCAGAATCCTTGTATCCTCAGTATATGTGCACATAATAGCCCCGGTTGGTCACAGGTAGACCTCATCATCCGCCATCCACAAACAACGTACCAAACATACCAAAATTCATATAGACCAAAACATATTGGTCACATATTCACATACATATCAAAGTAGCCCCAAGCTAGGAAATGCATGTTTTCTAGTTGGCCATACACATATGCCACACATTTCACAAATCTGACCCAAGTAAGACCAAACATAACACATATGAGTAAGACAAATTCATAAACAAAACCCATACGAATTAGATGTACACACTTAAGTCTGAAACATGCACATGTACCAAACAAACCAAAGCTGTCATGATCTATATGCTTACACTAATGAAGACCGCTCCGCAAATGCTCATTCCCGATTCAATTCTCTTTTCACTTTGGATCTTCATCCAGTCCTTCTGCCCAAGTTTATTTCTTTCACCAAGAACCTTGTGGAAGCTTCACATACTCTGTATAATAATTTCCAATCACAAAGTGAGGTCAGCTCCTCACTTCTCCAAGCAAACTATTTCCAACACTTAAAAATAACTAACTTTGGCACAATCGACAACCAACGTCAGAAATAACTTAAGTCCATCAAAGTCGCTTACATCCTATTAGTAAGTGGTCCATTATTAACTTAACATCATGTACAATAATTTTTTGTGATCATAATTTCATAAAAAGATCTGTTTTGGCCAACCGAACACACACCAAGCACAAGATAAGGCCTTTCACACTAACTTCGGTAAGCAGCCCTTATAACTCAATATCACACAAAACTAAGTACATATATTCATCAATATACCACTGCTATATTCTTTCATAATCACACCGAGTCCAAAATTCAACTTAGAAGTCCAAAGAAATTACTTACCAAGTTGTTACTCTTGAACCACCTCAATTCTGAAACCTGAAAGTCAGTCCGTAGCTCAACTAAGGTTTGATAATGATTTCTTGATCCAAACAGAGCATATGATATACCATTAGAAATTTATTTAAGTTCTCTACAAACTATATGAAGGCACCAAAGTCCAATTCGGAGTCTAAATATACGTACCAAGAACTTCTTCTTATACCATCTTGACTGTATACTCCAACAAATAGTTTGTAGTTCAAAATATATTTTAGGTCGATTCCTTTATCCAATTATGACCAATCATATATGGTTAGAAAGCTCTTGAAGTTTTTTACAATTCTCAAGAAGATATAGAAGTCCAATTCTAAGCCAAAGGATACTTACCGAACACTTCTTTGTCCACCAGCTCACTTGTATACTTCAGTTATTAGTCTATCACTCAAAACCAATTTTCTATTGATTCTGTAATCCAAATAGGACATATAATATCAGGTTGGAAAGCTCATTGAGTCCTCTACAACCTTTGAGAAGACTATAAATTTCAAATTGAAGTGAATACCCACTTACCGAACCATTCTTTGTTGACCTGCTTCTTTCTCTTTCTTTTATCTCTCTCTCTTCTTTTTCTTCTCTTTCATTTTGTGGCTGATCTCCAGAGTTTCTTGCCTCTTCCTTTAATTTTCTGAGTCCTAAAAGAGTGCAGGTGAGTCACCATCTAGTATGACTCACATTCTCAACTAATTCTAACAAATTTCTAAGTGGTGAAATATGATTAGATGCCTTTTCCAAGGGGTCCAATCAGGATGCAGCACATTGAGTCCCATTTTTCACCAACCTACGTTACTTTTTATCCGAAATGGTTTTCTACTCAATTGTAGATCTATGTGTCTAGTTTCAGGATCATATTTACTTGTACCATTTGGAGCAAAATTGAGGAAGATGTGTCCAATTTACCAAGTAGGTGTCAGTGTTGTCCAATCTTGCCCAACTATCTTCATAACAGTTGTGAATTATTTGAGTAGGCTTTGTTGAGATTGATCTAGAATACTTAGAAGACTAACTCATATCTATATACACTTCACAAAGGTGTAGGACATAAATTCTTGTTTAAATAAAGACCGAGAAGTCCAACCGAAGCACTTCAAGTACCAACAACACAATGTGTTGTTTATCCACTTGCTAGGCTTGATCCCAATTGCTAGCATGACAAATTCAATGTCTTTCAAAGCTTATAAATATCTTACCTTTCAATACTATTTTGAATCATCTCCTTTGAACCCAGATGAAGAAGTGATGTTCAATTTATCGCAGCATATCTGAGGTAGTCTGAGATATCAAATGCATTCTTTCCAACTATCATTGGTACTCTATTTACATAGCAATCTTACTCCAAATACAAATCCAATATGTCATTACGTCTAAGTATACTTTACTTAAGTCAAATAAATATAATTAAAGGACTAGGGTATTACACTATTGTAGGTTTTTAGGCCAAAACTAATGCTACACACAAACGGAAGGGACCAGGCTCTACCTCAGGAACCAAGGCTTAACAAAAATTGGCAGGGCCCAAAGGGAAGGGCAAAGGCCACGTAAGGCACAAACCTGCCCAGACCAGGAAAGTCCCAAAGGCCCAGTTGAGTGGATCCACGTCTGAAGAGGAGCCCCCTCTTAAAGCTAAAAAGCAGACTTGAGGTGGGCAGAAAAATGGGCCCAAGTCCACCGAGTATTACCTGGACTCCGAGCACCAGGTTTCAACCCAATCTGTTAATATGGCTGGGATAATCCATCCATCCATCCGGGCCGAGTTCAGAAGATTACGAGAAGGATCACGTTTTCCAATCAGAGGAAGATGGGCTGTTATGCATGACCAAAATCTGAAGGCATCCAAGTTCTGGGCCCCGGAGTGTGAGCCATCCCAAAATGGTGAGACCTCACCGGGGACCAGCGAAGACCAAATTCTATCGACGGAATTGGAGATCAGCGAGTCAGCCCAGCCCGCAGAGTTTGGCTCGAAGGTCTATGAGTTAGAGCCTGAGGCTGGACAGACAGCCTTAGTTTCTTGACGCCCCGAACCGCTGTTTGCTACTCTCTCTTACTTTTACCTTTAGTGTTTGGTTTCACATTTCCTACTTCTCTTCATTATGTCAGACCTCTATTATTTTTTAGAACTATTGCGGTGCCGGGAGCCCTCATTTTTTGCTTTCTGCAAGGAGTTTGATTCAACAACATTACTCGAATATTCTTGTTATTCTCAAACCCCATATCTCGGGGAGCAAAACTGATGGGGTTTGCCAACGTCTGAGCTTCTCTAACGTGGAACGCGTTGAAGCTTCCGGGCATAGTGGGGGCATCTGGCTTCTCTGGTCGGAACCCTCAGTGCACCTCTCCGTCCTGGTTCGGGATAGTCAGTTTATTCAGGCGAGTGTCAGCCACCACCAGAAGACCTTCCAGCTTACTGCCGTGTATGCTAGCCCTAAACTAACTGAACGACAAGGCATGTGGGAGAGACTTATTAACCTCAGTGCCACCATTGATGTACCTTAGATTCTTGGAGGTGACTTTAATGATATCTGGTCCCTTGATGAGCAGCAGGGAGGTTCGGGAGCCCTCGCTAACCACGACATGCAATTTGCCGAGCACATTGATACCTTAGGTCTCATTGACGTTGGCTTTCTGGGCCAAGGTTTACATGAACTCGGATTCATAAGATCTCCACTAGGATCTATAACCGCCTTAATCGTGTCCTTTGTAATGGAGATTTGCGGATTGACTGGTCGGAGGTGGTAGTCAGGCACCTTCTATGCGTGGCCTCTGATCACTCCCCGCTCCTCCTTGACCTCAGCCCGAGGGAGGAGAGGAGCAGGAGTGAGAGACCATTCTATTTCCAAGCTGCCTGGCTGCTCCACTCTGACTTCATGACCTTTTTGGACGCCCACTGGCTGAGATCATCCCTTGCTAGTAGTGCACTCGAGTCCCTCACCCCGACTTTACACCAGTAGAACTGGGAGGTGTTCGGACATATCCTTTACCATAAGGATAGGTGCATTGCCCGGCTGGATAGTATCCAGAGGTCACTGGACGCTGGTGCTACGTGGGGACTCCTCTGCCTTAAGAAGAAACTGCGTGCAGAGCTAGAAGGTATTCTTGATCAGGAGGCGCTTCTTTGGATGCAGAAGTCTAGAGAATAGTGGATTGCTGATGGTGATTGTAACACCCGCTTCTTCCATACCGCTACCATTGTTCATTGGCATGGTAACAGGGTCTGTGGTCTCTGCTCTCCGGTTGGCGAGTGGTTGTGGGACCAGGATTCCCTGTCTACCTTGGCGGTCGACTACTTATGGCGCCTCTACTCTGAGGATGAGCCAGCCCATCCGACCTTTCCTTTTTGAAATGGTTTCCTGGTCCTAGAGGACAGCCTCTTAGCTGGCTCTGTTGTCTAGTGTCTCGGGCGGATGTCCGCGATGGTCTGTTCCAGATGGGGTCCTATAAGGCTTCTGGTGAGGATGGCTACCAAGCCATCTTTTTCCAGAGGTGCTGGGAGGTGGTGGGCAACTCTGTGTATGCCCAGGTTCAGGAGTTCTTCCGTAGTGGTCGACTCCCCCCCCCCCCTCACCCCACCTGAACACCACTCTGATCACCCTTATTCCCAAGGTTCCTACCCCTGAGACTTTGTCCCAGTTTTGCCCCATCAGCCTCTATAGTGTTCTGTACAAGATCATTATGAAGGTTCTGGTTGGTCGTCTAAAGCCTCTCTTTGATACGATGGTCAGTCTGACACAGTCCAGTTTTATCCCGGGCCACTATATATCGGACAACATTGTAATCCTTTAGAAGGTTTTCCTTTTGATGGCCCGTAAAGGGGGCCAAGTTGGTTAGATGGTTTTCAAGCTTGACCTTAAGAAAGCTTATAACCGTCTTAACTGGGATTTTCTCTGGGAGACGCTCCTCCTAGCCCATCTTTCGCTGATCTTTTTTGACTGGGTGATGGAGTGTGTCTCAACTATCTCGATGCGTGTCCTTTGGAATGGGGGAAAGACTGATGCCTTTTGCCTATCCCGAGGTATCCGTCAGGGTGACCCCATTTTTCCTTACCTCTTTGTTCTCTACTAGAGAGACTATCTCATACAATTGAGCAACTGGTTCAGGATGGTAGATGGATTCCAGTTAGGTTGACGCGTCGTACCCCCCCCCCCCCCTCTCAGTTGATGTTCACTGATGATTTGATCCTTCTTTGCGAGGCCTCTATGGCCTAAGCTGAGATTGTACGCGACCTCTTGGATACCTTATGCGGTTGCTAAGGACAACGTGTCAGTTTGCCCAAGTCCAAGCTCATGGTTTCCCAGAATATTAGTTCTGAACTGGCTAGCCAGCTCAGCGATATAATGGCTAGCCAGTACTTGGGGGCCCTGACTGACCTCCGAAGGGACCGTCGTCAGATGTACCACTATGTTCTTGAGAAGCTTCATGGCAAGATGGCTGGATAGAAGGCGAGATCCTTGAGCAGGGCAGGTCGTGTGATGCTTGCCCGCTCGATTCTTTCTTCTATTCTTTCTCATAAGATACAGACGGATCTTTTGCCTGTCGGTCTCTGCTAGGATATGGATCGTTGCATTAGTGAGTTCATTTGGGGCTCCCAACAAGACCGGAAGTGGATGCACCTTGTTGGTAGGGATATTATGAGCCTTTCGAGGGAAGTTGGTGGTCTTGGTCTTCGGCCTATGCATAAGGTCAATATGGCATCCTTTGCCAAGCTGCCCTGGAGGTTTCTCCAGTCTGAGGACACCCTTTGGGCTCGAATTCTAATTGGCAAATATGGTAGGAATGGCAGTGACCTAAACCTGCTGAAGTCGAAGAGGGACTCTTCTGCCACCTGGAGGGCCATGGTTAAGGCTCGGTTAGTTCTTGCCCATGGTCTTCGTTGGAACGTGGGTAATGGGCTATGTATTTCCTTCTGGGATGACCCTTGGCTCCTTCCTTCCCCTCTTTAGAACCACCTCCTCAGCAACCCCCCTGTCGAGGAGGCCGAAAGGCGGGTGGCTGAGTACTGGTCTACGAGGAGTGGCTAGGACATCCCTCACCTGATCGCCTTCCTCCCTCCTCATATTATTAGTTCTCTGACGTCGATATTTTTGCAGGTCTCCCCCAGCTGGACTGACTCCCTGTCCTGGGGGCTTACTCAGGATGGTCGTTTCTCTACCCAGTCCGTCTATAGGGTGCTATACAGGGATGTGGAGATGCCTACTGCTGACCCGATCTGGACCCGGATATGGGCATTACGGGTTCCTGAGAGGATTCATTTTTTGGTTATTTTATCATTGCAGGTTGATGACAAATGCAGAGCAGAAATGGAGACATTTCACGGAGGATGCCACTTGTCCGAGATGTGGTATTGAGTGGGAGTCGCTGATGTATATGTCTCGTGACTGCAAGTTTTCTAAGGCAGTGTGGGCTTCTCTCCTTCCGCGGCCACCACAGCACTTCTACACTGAGACTGACCCACGATGCTGGCTTTGGGCTAATATTTCAGATACCGTTATTCCCACGGATGAGCCACCTTGGGCAACGACGTTTGTGACTGCTTGTTGGTGGCTATGGCGATGGCGAAGGCGAAATGACTCTTCATTCCGCCAAGGCACCACCTCGGGGCACCCCCCCCCCTTCTCTTATTACTTCTCAAGCACGGGAGTTTGCTCGTGTCCTCGCAGACTAGATTACTCCATTACCACCCCGGCACGAGATCCTATTTTTCTGGCAGCGTCCTATGGAGGGCTTCGTCAAGCTCAATTCTGATGGAGTTTCGATGGGCAACCCGGGACCTACCAGTGCTAGGGGTATCGTCTATGACTCGGGTGGGTTTTGGGTGTGCGGTTTTACCAAGAGCATTAGAAGCTGTACCTCACTTGCTGCAAAGCTCTGGGCCTTAGTCCTGGGGCTAGAGCTGACCTGGGAGAGGGGTTTCTGAAGGGTTCAGGTGGAGGTTGATTCGTCCAAGGCTATCCTTTGCGTAGGATGTCATATCCACCGTGCTCATCCTTTGGCGATGCTGATCTTGAGAGAGACTAGGAGATTGACATTCAGCATACTTGGCGGGAGGGCAACCTGTTGGCGGATGCCCTTTCCAAGCATGCCTTGGAGCTTTCCTTTGATTATGTTGTTTATGATGCCCCTTCTAGCTTTTGTATGGATGTGTACTTAGAGGACCTGCGGGGAGTTAGTCTTCCACGCTATACTTGTTTGTTTAGAGTTGTTGATGATGTGGAGCTAAGAGGGGATTTTCCTTCCCGAGTTGTATCTTCTAATGATGGTGCAAGGCCAGGTTTTGCGATACACCAAACGTCAAGGGGGGACTTTTCTCCCCGAGGTACTCTTTCCCTTTCACGAGTTTTTTCCACTGGGTTTTCTCGTGATAGGGTTTTGACGAGGCCGGCGGTCATAACATCATAAGAGGCCGAGAGGGGGTCTTGCACTTAGTAGGATGTAATTGGCCATTTTCTTTATATACCTAGGGGTTTTTGCCCCTCCTCTTCCACAAAAAAAAAGGTGAGCTAGCCAAATCAAATTTGAGTCGAACCTCTCTCCACTCCAAGCAGGCCAAGACCGGCCATATCAAGCAGGTGAGCTCGCTTGTAATAACTTGAGGAAAGCTGATTTTGCTTGTTGTTTGGATTGGGCTGCTACATTTGAAACCCAAGGCAAGTTCCCCGTCCAAGGCCCAAGGCGGGCTACCTTTGAAAAGGCCCAAATCCAGCAAAAGTATGCAAGCTCTTGGGAGAAAGCTTGTCCCAATTCTAAAATGCTCCGAGGTGAGCTCGCTTCCAACTACACTAAGGCGAGCTAGAGCTCCACCAAATGAGCTTGTACTCGCTCCAAAGCACACAAAGGCGAGCTGGCTTGCTCCACCAGGTGAGCTGGTTCTCTCTCCAAAGCACACTGAGGCGAGCTAGAGACCAGAGGCAAGCTCGGATGCCTCCTAAGGCGAGCTGGATACTATAGGCGAGCTCGAGACCAGAAGCGAGCTCAGATGCCTCCCAATGGGAGCTAGATAGTAAAGGCAAGCTCTAACACCTCCTGAGGCAAAATCAAGAATAGTGGTGAGCTCGAACGTCTTCTGAGGCGAGCTTGAGACTAGAAGCGAGCTCGGGCACCTCCCGAGGCGAACTCATCTTAAAATGGATTTTTTACCTTCATACGCTCTGAATCTGAAGACTTCATGAACTACAAAGTTACAGATCTTTGTCCAATCTTTCTATAACCGAAAGAATCAGTTCACTTTGAGGTCCTAGACAAAAGTTATGGTTGATCTACCAAAATTTGATAGAACTTAACAAACAAACCAATACCGAGACTTGAATCCCTGTTTTGATCCTCTGCCAAGCGAACTAAGAAATGCTCCACAATATAAAGTTGGAGATATAGGTCTTATATATCCATATCTGCAAGAATTATCACATTCAGAGATCCGAGTCCAAAGTTATAGCCAATTTAACAAGAATAGGTGCTTGCCATCCAAGGACGACAAGCCAAGGTGGACCGAGGACAACATGCTAAAGCGGGCCGAGGACGACATACCGGGGCAAACCAAGGACAATATGTCGAGGCAGGACGAGGACAAATATCCAAGGCGGACCAAGGATGACATGCCAAGATGAACCGAGGACGGCCTGTCGAGGCGGGACGAGGACAACCATCCAAGGCGGGTCGAGGATGAGATGCCAAGGCGAACGGAGGACGACATGTCAAAGTTGTCTCTACTGGGGACGACCATAGGTGGTCTTGGCCAAGGGGAGACCAATGTCGATCTCTACCGAGGGGAGATCATTGTCGGTCTCAGTCGAGGGAGAACATCGTCACTCTCGACCGTTGGAAGAAAATAGCACGGTCTCGACAGTAGGCGGTCCCTAATCAAGAGATCGGAGACAGTCTTGCCAAACCAGGGAACTCGAAATGTATTGACAATGTCGAGATTAATTTTGTATCTCAACAATTTTCAACTAGCATTTACTCTTAATAATATAAGGGAAGAGCAAAAATTTGAGTTTGGAGTGAAAAAAACGTATTTAGCTGCAGATCAACATAATCTATATTAAATTTGCAACCTGCTTTAACAAATCAGGTAAAGAGCAAGAAAACGGCGTCCTGATCCATGCTAGGAGAAAGCACTTCAACTACGGTGCCAATCCGTTCCAATCAAATTGCATGTGGCCATCCTAAAGGGTGTCATCCCAGTTGCTTGATGACTTCTGCGATTAGTGCTCATAATATGGATTTGCTCTTTCAACGGAGACGTAGCCTAGCATCTCTCTCTTTCACGGGTGAAGCTCCACTGCAGCATGCTTGCTGAGGATGCTATCAAGGCTGCTGTGAAGGATCACCAAGCAATGCTCAATGGTGTCATTGAGGGGCCACGGGAAACAGGGGCATTCAAATTTCAATTCCCCACCCAACCCCTCAAATCAGTATATATATATATATATTCAAATTTTTTACATAACGTGGATGAGGTCGAATCGAATTTGACTCCAATTTCATTCAAACCAAATTTTCCAATTCAATAAATTATAAAAATCTTGAACTATATTCAATTCGTCTTCCGATTGAATGGAATCAGATTCTAACAATGGTTTGAGGGGTGGAGCTAGGCGAACCCTTTAGAGATAAGGTCATTTCGAGAGAAGTTCTCAAAACGTTTTGGCTTTGTCAGGATAAGTGAAAAGGCAGATGTCAAGAATAATCAAAGAGCCCTCAGGAACACGTTTAGGAAATTTTTGTAGGCATGTCCAAATTCTGAAGGCTACTAAAGAAGAATCTAAAGGCTACTAAAGAAGAATCAAGAGAGCAAAGAGCTTTTAACCAAAATCAACAGACAAGATGAAAAGCTTATCCGGAAAAGAAAGCTGGCTGCTGTTTGCCAGTTCCTTGCCAAGCGCATTTTCAACTAGCATTTACTCTTAATAGTATAAGGGAAGAGCAGAGTTGAGCTTGAAGTGAAAAAGCGTATTTAGCTGCAGATCAACGTAATCTATATTAAAATTTGCAACATTCATTACCAAATCAGGTAAAGAGCAAGAAAACAATCCATGCTAAGAGAAAACACTTCTACTGTGGCGCCAATTAAAGCGGGTTAACCCAGTTGTGACTGGTGATCATAATATGGATTTGCTCTTTCAACAGAGACTTGGGGCCAAGTGTGTCTCTCTCTCTTTCAGGGGTGAAGCTCCACTGCAGCATGCTTGTTGAGGATGCTATCAAGCCTGCTGTGAAGGATTACCAAGCAAAGCTCAGCTCAGCTCAGCTCAATGGAGATGCTTAATCTGAACAAACAGCAACAGCATGAGGTGTATACCTGCCCTGCCCTGCCCTGTGTATGAATGATGATTAGAATTACCAACGGGTCAGGATATGATATGATGTAAAAACACAAGTAAAAAAGTATGAAAATTACCTAACGCACGTGTTGAGGATATGATATGGACTCGAAAATTTGATTTTGGTTCTTTTTCATAATAACCCTAAAAAGTCCACTGTTTCCCCAGTTTGCTCCGTATGAATTTCTACAAATCCAATAAGGAGTTCCGTCGTCTGTAGTAATCCCATTTCCAACGATCTCCACTGCATGGTAAGTCGGGCCACCTCGTTTGTCTTGTTTCTCTTGTTCTTTAACTTCATCTGGGGCGGGACCTAAGTAAATCTGAAATAGGGCAAATCTATTTAAATTTGTTTATGCGTAACATTTTACATATAAACATGTAATGACAAAAAAAAACATTACCTGGTCTCTCTATATTCATGAATGACTGAACGGCTGGAATAGTAGCGACCACAGGGTGCTTTTTCAACAAAGCTAATAATTGTGCGTCATTCATCGGTTCCTCTATCTGATAACTGTGAATATCCACTTTCTGAAATCATGAAAAAATAAAATTAACCTGCTAAAAATAGATAACACAAAATTATTAAATAACTCAAAATATATTTTTTTTAAAAAGTTACTTACCTCTTTTCCTTCAGTCGACGACCTCTTTATAATTTTATTTCCCTTCTTATCTGTCTCGCAAAGAGAAACTGGAGCTGGAACATTTCCGGTGTCTATCAGAATCCCGTTCATGTGAATTTCTGTATATATCCCCTTTAATACAAGTCCTTTCCAATCCTTTGTACCCTTCCATTCCTTTTCGGTGTCGAGATACCATTGAACTATGTCATCCACATACAATTTTACCATACTTTCTTCATCTTTTCCTTGATTATAGATAACTTCACAAACGCCCGCACAAGCATAGATTAAGCAAGTATCTAGAAAAGACAAAAAAAAATTAGAAAGGCGCATAGCAAATTGAAAACAATTTTATGTAGTTTATATACCCGCATTCCCTTGGTTACGAGTGCCTGTCTTATTCTCTTTTCTTTTACTCCAATCCTAAAAATACATATAAAGATTAGGTAAATAGTAAATAAATATAATATAACAGTATTAAACTATTTCCAACAAAATAAATTTAAATTACCAAAAAATCATTGAAACGTTCATTGTCTTGACTTTTTCCAGCTCCCATTCTCCCCTTCTTTTTGTTATCTCTTTTCCCTTTCGTCTCAGTCTGGATAATATGTCAAAAATATTAAAAACCATTAAAATAGATTAATTCTCAAAGTGATAATATTGACGATTATATTTCATATAGATCTGAACATGATACCAACTTACAACTACACCCACTCTACCTTAAAAATTTCAGTGAGTACTTCGTTGAATATTTCCTATTTATCATCGTGATGTTTTCTATGTTCCCAAACTATCAATAAATTATTATTTTATTCAACCACGAGAATTAAAAAAATTAAACATACTTTCATCAAACAACTTGTTATGATAATTATATTTCTTAATTTACTACCGTAGCCAAAATAATATACCAAATCCATTTGGCATAAAATAATCAAAAGAAATGTCCTTCAAATTAGCAACGAAGTCTACCTTAAAGGCAAGTGATATAGTTAGAGTATTCGATCACAGATAGGAATGACAATGAACGAAATTTATAAGAATCGGATTTTTTTTTCTCATGAAGATCTATATGCCTACATTTATATAAGGTAATTATGAACAAGACAAATTAATATAACAATAATATTTACCTTGGGTGTGTCACTATGTGGTATAATTCTCGGTACTTCAGTTGTCGCTTCTGTTTCTTTCTTTCGATCCTTCATAGAAAAAGAATGAGAATTAGAATGGAATTAATTAGTATTTTTTAAAATAAAAAATGGAATTATTGAAAAAGTTTGAACCTTGTTACGTTCTTTTGGTGCCCCAATTCGTGTGATATTGATTCCTGCATAAAATTAGAATAATTGAAAAAAGTATTCTAACGTGTTAAAAAATATGGATCGAATTCTAAATCAACTACAACATATTTACAATAGAAGTTGGAAATTTATTTTTAAAATAACTTCAAAATTAGTTTTAAAAAAATGTATATAAACAAATCATTCTAGCAATATAATTTTTTGTTAGGTTCCACGCGATAGCTCCCCGACGTGCATGTGAAAAATCACAAACTCTTGGTGGACGCTACTCGTTTTGGCCGGCCGCCGCAATGGGCCCCAAACCGCATTCTGGAGCTCCTTGCACCAGACCCACGAAAATCTCCTGCCCGGGATTCCACTCGATGCTAGATGTGAGGATACTTTTGGAAAAGCTGGCCACACCATTTCGCTCTATGGTCTTGATCGAGGAACCTAGGCTCCCAACAGTATCTCTGGATGATTTCGTATACTTGTCTCAACCAAGGAGTTTCATTTCATCAACCACAAGGACCATGTTCTCATCGGCAGTCGCCCTCATCAGATCTTCATCAGAGAAGTTTCATTTGCTGCAGTGATAGCAACGATAGTGAGGAATGCGGTCGTGCTCGTTCCAACTCTTGCTACAACAAAAAGGATGGGAAGGATTGTGCGAAGCCGAGAGGATGTTTCATTTTTCATGGACCTCATCAAGCGAGAAAGTGCTAAAGCGATCGAAGCTTTCAGCCTTGATCCGGGGGGAGGAGGAATGCGACGAGGATGAGGCAAGGCTCGAAGGAGTCCCTCAAGATTGTGAGTCATGATGAGGAAGTGGGAGATCTTGATGAGGGAAAGAAAGACTTAGCCAGGGAGCTAATGGAGTCTCCGCCTATGCAAGAAGTAGGCAACGAGGGGCGAGTTTGAAAGTGGGACGAGGAGTACCAAGGGGCATTGAATGGAGCGAAGGAGGCATTGATGAAGGAGTCAATATATGCCCTCCTCGACCACAACAAGCCTGATGAAGACGAGAGCGAGATGGCAAAGGCGACATCAGCCCGAGTTAAGAAGCGGATGAAGAAGTGGGCGAGGAGGGGGTCCAGAAAGAGGGCAAATCTAAACCGCGAGAAGTCTCAGCGCAAGGAGCACTTGACTCATAAGAAGGATGACAACACTAGTGGGGAGGCGAAGTCAAATTTTCAAAGTACGAGGCCACGATGAGGGCGTCACGTAGATAGGTGGGGAAGAAGGCCTCTACCAAATATTTTTGGCATTCTAGAATACTCTATAAAAGAGTTGGAACAACCTACAACATATTGGTGTGTTTCCGGATAAGGTCTTGTGGTGTTCGGATCCTTTTTCCGGGTTCTCGGTTAGTGACCTGTGCCGTTCCATTTTTGCAGAGTTCTCAGTGTCCTCTCCGCGACTGTTCAGCAACCGCTTCTCTAAGTTGGTTCCACACAAGGTGTATTGCATTCTTTAGGGATCACTGAAGGGAAGGGTTAAGACGAGGGACAACCTACAACATATTGGTGTGTTTCCTCCCAAGAGTGATGATGTGTTTTCTGTAATCAATGCGTCTAGTCCTCTGGTCATCTGTTCATTCACTATCCTCTAAGTGTTGGTATATGGAACTACATCCATTGTTTGTTCGGCATCCAGTGATGCTACCTTAGGCTTAGTGAATGACAAACATCGTTTCTAGGGTATCCTAGTCAGGATTTTTTTGGGGGTTATTCTCGCTTTCCCGATTTGTGGGTTAAGCTTGTGTATTTTTCGTTTTCGCGTCTCAGTTGGGAATAGTGCAACTTTTCGCCCGGGGTACTCCTAGGGGTGACCATGGTCGAATCTATTCGAACCAGAAAACGTATGTTCAGGAATCGTAGATTCTGATAACTAGATTTGAAACGAGGGTAAGGATTCTAAAAACTGCCCTAGAACTTTCTAGATAGGTTTTGTTCTTAGACTGTAGTCACCTTCTTCCATTCTTCACAAAATTATATTATCTATTGTCAATTCTCTCTTATTCTTTATTGATTAATTGATTTCTACAAATATTATATCTCTATGAAGGTAAGAGAAATATGTGGATTTTGATTACTTAATATTTTTATTTTTTCAAAAATTCTAAAAATAATATATCTAACTAAAAAGTGGAACGTTCTAATCATAGGTTCTGAAAATCGTCCCAAACCTTATTTCAAGATTTCGTATACGATTTTACTTTTTCAAAATCTTGTAACCTTCAATTCTAGAACCTTAATCAAAAGTTTCATAACCGTGGTCTACCTTTCCAAAAGACCCAAAACTCCATAGACTCCACAAACGAAGCTAATAGTTGGCCACTAAGTACAGTATAGGTTGCTAAATGTTATTCCTTTATTGACCAAAAAAAATGTCATTCCTTTTAATAAAATCGTCTACTTATTCAAAATTAGAACGTTAAAAGAATAGAGCCATGGAGAATATATATACCTGCTCCATCACCACTATCGCACGTTTCTTTTTCCGCATTGCTGCTATCCAAATTCTGAAAAATCAATATTAAACAGAAAATATTTTTAAAAAATGATAAAGAGCTTAAGAAATAATTTTAGTGAAAAAACCTAAAATTAGATTTTCTCATTGCTGTTATCCAAAATTTAAAAAATTAATATTAAGCAGAAAATTTCTTTTAAGAAAATGTCAAATAGCTTAAGAAATAATTTTAGTGAAAAACTTAAACTCTCAAATTGTATAATATGGGCCAACCTGCTCATCCATATCTTCTCCGTCATTTCTTGATCTTTTTCTATCCATCCTCAAGTCTGTTAATATGCACGTAGCTGAAATGAAGATTCAAGAGGATGTGGCCATGAAAATTAGAGAGAGAAAAGTGAATACAGGAGAGAGAGAAAGCTTGTTCTTCATCTCACTCTCAGTAGCATTTAATATTGGAAAAAAATTGACAAAAAATAATTGTTGCATTGTCCTGTTATCATTTCTGCAGTCATCTAGTTATTCGGTAAGATTTCTTTTGTGCCAAAAATGGTTTCATTTTTTTATGCTAGTTCTTTTCGAAATAAACGCCCAAAATTATATACTTGTAAATATTTACACGATGGAATAAACTCCACTCAGCAAAAAAAAACAGTAAGTAATAGAGGAGACAAAACTATTCACATTCTATCAAATTTTCTATTTTGATAAAAAGAAGAACGAGGATTTTTTTCTTTGCTTTGTCCTCTTCTCGTTTCTGCAATCAGATCTGGTATTCCGTACAATCTTTATGTCAAAATGGGTCCATCTTCGAAATTATGATATGACAATTGAGATACCATGTATCCCGGCTCATTTCTATATCATAACATAGAATTGTAGTTTAATAATTGCAACTGTGGTTAATGAAATTATTAAACTTGATCGATATCTCTTGTTAAGTGTTAAGAAACTAACCTTCTCAAAGAAAAAGTTAAGAAACTAAGATTTATTTTAAGAACAAATTAAATTTTATTTATCTACAAAAAATCGTCAAAATAACAGGAACAAAAAGAAAAAATCGGTGAAAAACCCCATACCACCACTCCCTCTCATGTCCACAGTCTCAAATTCGAAAATAGAAAAGAAAAGTAGAGGAGCGTACCAGCCGGTGCACTTTCAACCTCCTAAACGACCAGTGAAGAAACCCCCCTCGGTACCACTCCCTCCCTAAACCACATGGAAACAAAATTAAAAAGGCATTTCCCGGTCACAAATTCGAAAATAGAAAGAAAAAAAAAAGTGGAAGAGTAAGGAGCTTACCCAAAGATTAGCTAGTGCACTTTCAACCTCCAGGTTCCCGGGAGTGCCGGAACGATGGTGCTTCCCTGCACTTCAAAAAGGAAATGAAAACGATCATGAAAAACGGAAAACAACGAGCTCGGAAAAGCTTAAGGGAGTAATGAACTGAACCTTTCGGGGTCCTAAGATGAAGCCAAAGGAGGAGAGTTGGAGAGGCGGAGAAGTGGAGGAGAGAGATGGATTTAGGGGTTTGGGGAGAACTGAGGGGGGAGAGAGATGGGCTTAGGGGTTGGGGGAGAAGTAGAGGGGAGAGAGAGTGGTTACTGAAACCTTTTTCATGCCAACCTTTTTTTCCCGAAATTCTGATCTGAAAATAAAAATACATATTTCTGTGTATACAGGCTCCCTCATCAAAACTTGTAGTTTCGCAACTGAAATTAGGAAAACTTTTTAAGTTGACGAATATTAAAATGAGATAACAAAATATTGGGATCATTTTCAAGTGTTGAAAAATTTAAATTTATTTAGAAAAAATGGTTCAAATTTTATGAATATAAAAAATTAAGTGGTCTCAGAGCAAACGAGAACACAAACACTCGTAACAATATTCTTAGAACGGCCTCCGATTGAATAGAAAAAAATTGAATTTATTTAAAAATATCTTATATTTTAATTTTACAAATATAAAAAAATTTAATATTGTACGATAGTTCGACTCTTTACTACATAAATGAAAAAAAAACTTCCAATTAATTCCCTCGGGAGTTCTCCTCTTTTAAGGAGTCAGAAAAATTGCTCCTGACTTCCCAGGCCTAGGTTCTCAAATCTTTTAGAGCTATTCTAATTTTTTTATGTTGTTTAAATATTCAAAATACACACGATCCAGCTAAAAGTTTTTCAAAGTAATCATTTTCAACTTTATTAGATTTTCGTTTTGCTAGAAAAAAGGGCGATTTCATCGAATCAAATGCAGTCTCACTAATATCACAAGTCCCACTTAATTAGAAGATTCACATTTTTTAATAGTTGTACACCAATCCAACATAAACTTAGTAAAATATGCAGTATGCACTCTCCAGTCATTTATTAAAGAATAACTAGTTTTGACCCCTTTTTACTGGAATGAATTAGTTTCGCTGTTTGGTCATTTCGCTATGCCAATTATACGAAAGAAACAAAGTGGATTGTGTTATTATTGGACATTGTTTTCTATTGCCTACTATGTGCATGCAAAGAATAAACGGGAAGGAAATGGTGATAGGATTGCTTCTACTTTAAAATTTCACATAAGAGGTAACACTGTTGACACTCCAAAAAGGAATAGAATAAACTAATTTAAATTGATCTAGCTAACAAGAGAAGTGATTCAGTTAAAAATTATGGCGACTCATCCCTTGAAATAAGATCCGATCATACTCGCTCTAAATATCAGAAATTTCGTAGAAAATGAAAAAGAGAAGTATGTTATACTTATGACCTTAATGTTTATCAAAATACTACTTAGTAGGTTAATCATAATTATGTTTGTCATTATGATCAAATAATAACGTGATTATCATGTCATACCAACAGTGCTCAGACTTGGTAATGTATAACTAACTACATTATCGGAGGGAGAATCATGTAATTTTTTGGTGAAAAGGAGAATAGTATAATTGGATAACGCGATGTTTCATCTTATATTGTTAAACAAACATATAAATATATATAATTTTACTTGTCCTAACGATATGAGATGTAACACCAAACAATACTAATCTAATTTAAGAAGGTTTTTCAGTTTTCGCCACAAAATTGGGATGTGTTGCGGTGGCATCTTTTTTCGATTTATTTTTTTCATGTACTTATATTACTAATATAATTTAATAAGAAGGTTTTCCACCTTTCGCCAATAAATTTGCAAGTGTTGCGGTGGCATCGTTTTTCGATTTCTTCTTTTTTTCATGTTCTTTTTCTGGGCAGTTCCTTTAACGAGAATTTTTAGTATTTGTGACGTAGTATTTTTCTTAGACGGGAGTCAAGAATTGTCGTATAAATCACGGATATTTTGCACTAGTTTGTTAAATTTCATTTCTATCTACTGTAATTTATCACTCTCGCTAAACACAGAAGTCCTAACTTCCTCTAAGTCTGAAAATAAACAGGGATAAAAAGGAAAAGAAAATAATGAAAATTACTTGTTGAAGAAGCAACCGCAGAGGAAAGGACATGCATCCGCAGTACTGTGACCCCCCAACAAGGTAGGTATTTCCTTAAAAAAATGGTAGGTAGGGTCTGGTGGGGACCACAATAACGAAAGGAAACAGAATGCGCAGTAGCGCCTATTTTCCCCTGACATTGATAATTATGATCTGAACCTTCTGAACTTCTACTCATATACATAAATAATTTATACATTGTTTAAATCTAAATTAATTAATATATTATTAATTGATTATCTTACCAGAGGAAAGCGAAAAATCGATTAAAATTGAAGGACATAAACAATTAAACAACGTTCGTAGTGCAATCGACTAGGCACTTTAAAAAATAATAATTAAACAATGTTGTCTTTTAGTATCTTACCTGTACAAGTCAATATTCTCTTTGTACGGGTTGCCTAAGCAGACTTGTTGCAAGTGGTCTACCTTTTGTTTACCAGGATCTCTTCTTTGTCATTTTTCACCAACAACTTCTAACCTCAACTTTTATAGGTCCTGCAAAGGTGCCCCTTAGGTTCTATATTCATTTCATTCTAAAAAAAAGGTTTTATATTCATTTATTTTATAAGTAATAGGTTTTATATTCATTATCCGTTATGTTTTACATCCATTATCCTTTCTCTATCATGCGGTTCAAACATTGCCGAGCATTCTGTATTTGAGCTATGCGAGACCCCGTACTTAATATATAAATGTTAACGAAATTCGTAGCTACAATTTAGTACTTGGAACGAGGCAACTTCACCACAATAACGATATCATTAATAAAATTTCATTCCAAAGAAAAAGTTAGGAGAGATTTTTGAAAAGTAGAAAATTTCTTCCAACAAATATTTAACATATTATACTGATTAATCTTACTAGTTTATTAAATTACCATAGTTTTAAAAAATGCAGTCTGATCAGTCGGACCACGAACTGCCCTTGAAAGCGGTCCATTTTACATAGATTATACGGCCTTCGGTTGAACATCCAAAATCTGGTCAGACTGGACGGTTCGTCTTAGTTTTTTACTCAAATCACCAAGTCTGACCACATTTTAACCAAATCAGCAAAAATAAAAATAAAAAAATCGTATCATATGCTCGATTTCTCCAAATCAACAAAGAAAAGTAGACTTTATATGTTATAAATTTGTTGATATTTCTAAAATATGAATTTAGAAACCTATATTTTGACTATTTTGGTCTATATATTATACAAAAAATAATCCGCTCTGACTGATCAGACCGGACGACAAACCAAATCCGGGTCATACTAAAATTCATATTTTTAAATAATGCTAATTACTGTATCAATACCTAATTAGGTTATAGGCCACTCGGTGTTCATGTTTTTTAATCAAAAATAATTTTATAGTATTTTAATTCGTCTTCAAATATATCTTTTGAGTAGAAAGTTTTGATTTTTTTTCAATAGATACTTTTTACCTTTCAAATAAATAAAAAAGACACTTTCCGACCAAATAATCTGATTTTTTTAGATGTAATTTTTAATTCTTGTCTGGCCCCGTGACAAGTTAATATAAAGCTTTAGATCGGAGAAAATAATTCGAGTTATAAGTCATGCATGTGAATCAATGTTATAATTATTCGCATCACGTTGGGATTGTGAGAATCTTTGTTAATATTTTTTTCTGATGTGGTGGACGAAATAGCATATGAGTACCTCAAAGATGATGACAGAATACGGAGACTAGCAGCCGCCACCCGACCCTAGTCGTCGCCAAAAATTTGACAAGACTCTCGGAAGGATTGCCCACAGGAGGATCGCGGCTGTTAGTAGAATTTTGTAACCCCTAGCCTATGTAAAAGGGGCTTAATCAATGTAATGAAGTCGTTTTTGGATTAAGAATTTTTTTTGGAGTTAAGTTCGTTCATTTCCTAAGTCTAATTATCAAGGATTCGTGAAGTCCATTTTTACGGGGCGTCATTTTCCGTAACCAGTCAGCAACAGTATATCCAAAACCCCCCATACTCCCTGCTTTTCTAAATTTTCGCTATCGGTACACATTAACAAATTACGAGATTGAATTACTTTTAACCAAAAAAATTTTTTAGAAGGATTGTGTGAAACCTATTATTAAATGAAAGGGTTAAAGTACGAAAATATGAAATACATAGATAAAGGATGAGGACATCTAACACATGACAAATATCAATCTGAAGATAGCAGAGTGACGTTAGTAAAAATGATGAGCGGACGAATAGCTACAAGAATCAACGACCAAACGATATCTGCTGCGACAAGCGTCGGCTAACAAACACAAGGTTACATCATAAATGTAACCTCGTGAAATTGAGCATTTGAATGCATACGAGATACTTTCGAAAAATGACGAGCACGGCTGAAGTAATAGACTGGGTTGCCATAGTTGGTCGGCATTCAACTAATTCGTCGAGACAAGAATGAAAGTAGCATACTTGGTGAACTTGTCAACAACCACAACCACAAGGTTATAAAATGTTGCTTGTGTTTTACTAAAATTTAAATCTATGAAGTCATCATTTTATATTACAACGAAAAAATGAATAGTTATTTTTATAATGAAGTAGCATCTGATGGATCGATGCCTTGTCATTTTTTTCCAACACTGAGGTGCAATCTACGGCCTTGATGTCGTCCGTACAGGCCAATGCTCGTGTTTCTTAGAATATGACTAGTTGTTAAAAGTTAGAATTAAAAGCAAATCGAATTAATGTCAGATTCCATTGGTATTCTTCTTTTTTTTAGGGGTAAAAATACTTCATTCATTGATAAAAAAAGCCGCTGATACATCCAGAAGAACCAACAAAAGTATCGATCAAGAAAAACCTAAGCTCGAGCCGCACAATAGCACGAAAGGAGCACTACCCACCTAGGCCCACCACCCTCCGCCTGGCCCTATCGACCTATACTACCTACCCATCCTGACTTTCATCGTACAACAGCACGAGAACACTACCCTCCTAAAATTATCCCTCAACACATGGCACTCCCCTTGCACAGAGTACAAGGTTGCAGCCGCCGGCCTCGGTAAAAACCTATCCGATAAACCTGCCCCAACCAGGATAAACCCAGACTAGGAAAAGAGCGCACCGCGAAAAGATCCGCTCTAGCGATAACACTGCTAAAGTTGAGTGACATGTGTTGCCCCTATTACAACCATTCCCAAGAAAACCCAAAATACCCACCCATGCACCTAAAATCTACCAACCCGCCCTAACCCCAAAGAGTGCGAAAACCAATACGACAATCATCCTTGGATCCAATCCGAGTCAGTGTCTGTAACACGCTCTTCCGCCAAGATATCTGCCAAAATCGGAGGAGGAAAGGAGCAGAATTGGAATTGCATCTCATCCATGATCTGGAGCTTCGTAAGCATATGTGCAGCTCTATTTCCACCGCGCCTGATGAAGCCAAACGAGCAGTCCTCCAAGCCCTTGGCCGCCTCAATACAGTCCTCAACCCGCAAGGCCAAATCACTTATATCTGGTACCTGTCTTTTCAAAGCTTGAACAAGGGATAAGCAATCGGATTCGAAGCGAACATACCTGAGTCCAAGAGCCAAGGCTAGCTCGATGCCCACCAGCATACCACGGGCTTCCAAAAGGGTCGGATGGACATGATTATCATACCGCCTAGCAAAACCTGCAACAAAATTACCCATCTCATCACGAATTAAAGCACCTATTTGAGCTTCACCTGAAGGTCCAATTCCAGCATCCGTATTGACTTTAAACCATCCTGCCTCCGGCGGTCTCCATAGCACTGTCAAATTAATTCTACTGGTAGGGGAATGACTGTTAGCTACAACATAATCCGTCCATAACCTGCATACTGACTCCAGGACCCCCAGTCCAGTATCGAAAGCTGTATTCCTGAAAATTACCTCGTTTCGCACCTTCCAAATGCCCCACAACCAAGCTGCTCTTCGACCTCTTTCCTCGCTATTTAGAGTCATAAACAACTCTGTACATGCTTGGACAAGAGAAAGTCCTTTGAAAATATGCGGATCTATCCCTGCTTTCCTCCAAAGAAGCTCGGCCGACCTGCACTAAAAGAAAAGATGAGAACCTGACTCTGCAGCCCGCGTGCATAGAGGGCGTACATCATCCACCACCATGCCCCTTTTTGAAATATTTGTACGAAGATGGAGGTTATCATCAAGCAGCCTCCATACAAAGGTTTGAATATGCGGAGGACATTTAAGGTTCCATACTCGACTCCAAACCTCCCTAGCATGCGTCAGAATAGTCGCCAACTCTGAGTTCTCCCACCATACCTGTAAATCAATGAAATATCCTGATCTTACCGTATAAATGCCATCTCTGTTATGTCTCCACCAAATAGTATCTGTCGGTAGTCTAGTACTAAGTTGTATCGCCTTAATCAGTTGTACTTCCTCCATAGAGAAAAGCCGCTCCAGTAAAGTTCCATCCCAAGCACTAGTCCCCTCAACCAAAAGCTCGGAAACGTGGTGGTACACATCCAAACCTGGCCGAGACTAGCGTGGGTGTCCCAACTTGGAGCCTGGCAGCCAGTAGTCATTCCAGATCTTGACGTTTGTACTATCTCCAATTCGCCAATCCAGGTTCGGAGCTAATAAGTCCATTCCCTCTCGTATACTCCTCCATGTGTAGCTTGGTGTGTAACAAGTACTTGCAAAGAGAAAATCACCTCAGGGATAATACATTGCTCTCAAGACTCTTGCAGGTAGAGAGTGTAATACCCTACTCCTTATGTCGTATGTATTCGACTTAAGTGAAGTATACTTAGTCGTATTGATGTATCGGATTAGTATGCGGAGGAAAATTGCTATGTAAATAGAGTGCAAGTTGGCTAAATTCGGACAGCAGAAGCACTACTTGGTAAATTGGGAACAACTTTCGGAATATTACTCCAAATTTGATAAAGAAATATGATTTGGAAACTAGACATCCGGGGCTACAATTTATATGTTGACACGTTTTGATGAAAATTAACAGAACTCAGTGGAAAATGGAGATCAATGTGTTACATTCTGATTGGACCACATTTTTCAAGCAACCAATCAAATTTTATCATTTGTAAACTCATTAGAGTGAGTGGGGAAGGTGGGTCACGTGGAATGGTGACTCACCTACAATAATTTGGAACTCTGGAACTCTAAAGAAGAGGCTAGAAACTCCCTAATTAGTTCAGAAAACGGAAGAGGAGAGAGAGAGAGAGAGAGAGAGAGAAGAAGAAAGAGAAAGAAACAGGAGAAGGAAGAACAGCTCGGTAAGCTATCTTTTACTCAGATTCAGAATTTTATGTATTCATGAGAGTTATAGATCACTCAAAGATCTTTCCAACGGTATATCATATGTTCAATTTGGATTAAGGAATCAACGAGAAAATTAGTTTTGAACAGCGGATTATCTGCTGGGAATATAACTGAACGAGTGGAAGAAGAAGTATTCGGTAAGTGCCTTTCAGCTTTGAATCGGACTTTAAGTTCTTGATGAAAGTTGTAGAATACTTCAAGATCTTTCTAACCATATATCATATATCATGATTTGATCACGGAATCAGCCTAAAATGTGTTTTGGGAGACACACTATTTGCTGGGGTATATAGCCAAGGTAGTTGGAAAGAAGGGCTTGGTAAGTCTATTTGGACTCCGAATTTGACTTTGGTATATTATACAGATTGTAGATGACTTAAAGAGCTTTCTAATGGTATATTATATGTCTGATTTGGATAAATAAATCATCCTCAAAGCATGATTGGAAGATGGACTATCTGCCTGAGTTTAGAATTGAGGTGGTTTAAGAGTAACGACTTGACAATTGAATTATTTGGAATTATAAGTTGGTTTTTGGACTTACTGTGATGATGAAAGAACAGAGAAGTAGTATATTGTTGAATATATGGACTTGGTTTTGTATGATATTGAGTTTTATGGGCTGCTTTCCATTGTTAGAAGTGATGGGCTTTTCTTGTGCTTAGTGTGTTTTTGCTTGGGCAAAATGGATTTTTGTGGACTTCTGGTCATGAATAATTGGTACTCAGATTATTTACATGTGGGTTAGTTAATAAGTGACCAAGGTTTGAAAGGAATTGAGCTACTTTGATTACGTTGAGCTATTTCAGAAGTTGGTTCACGATTGTGCCATAGTTAGCTATTTTCAAGCATCGGAAGTAACTTGCTTTGGGAAGTGAGGAATTGACCTTATTTTATATATTGGAATATGTTATACAGAGCATGTAAGGCTTCCTCAAGGTTCTTTGTGAAGGAAATGGTCTTGGAAAGATGGTTGGACGAAGGTCCAAAGTGAAAGGTGGATTGAATCAGGAATGAGCATTCGTCGAGCAATCTACAATTGTGTAAGCATATAGATCATGACAACTTTGGTTTGTTTGGTGCATGTGCATGTTTCAGACCTTGATTATGTGCGTCTCATGCATATGCGTTATCTTTGAAGTGGTTATATGATTGGTTTTCGTCTATACAGAGTTTGATGATGTTTGTGGTTTGTTGGTCTATTTGGGGCTGTTTTGCCCAATTCGTGATATGGGTATAGTTTGGTATGAGTTTGGTTACGTGTCCAATATGTTTTGGTCTATGTGAATTTTGGTATGTTTGGTATGTCATTTGTGAGATGGCGGATGATGAGGTCTACCCGTGACCAACCGGGGATGTTGGCATATGTGCACATATACTGAGGATACAAGGATTCTGATCTGATATGTTTGGCCGGCGGGTTGGTTTCTGATGGCGCCTTTAAGATATGGTATCCTCGTGTCGGTGTGAGAGTGACACTATCTAGACATATCTGAAGTTCATCCGATATGAGTTATATGTGTGTGAAGGTCTATCTGAAATTCTGGTTATATTTGATATGTGAGTACTTTGATGACCTTATTTGTGAGATGGTCTTTTGTTGTCTTAGCTTTGTGTTCGTATTGATTGGGTTTGATGTGGGACATAGTTAAGTTCTGTCTCTCCCACCTGTATCTGACATAACTGATATGTTATGTTCTATGTGCTTACGGAGTATTTCAAAACACTCACCCCCCCTCTCTCCAGTTTTGCAGGTTCATTTATATGGATTTGTGTCCGTCCGGAGATAGCTTTATTGGTGCTAAGTCGATTTTCTTCTTCATGACTTGCTTTAAGTCTCCGGCTTCCGTTTTACTCATTTGTCTAGCAGCTCCGTAGCCACAGTTTTCAGTTTGATCCTGGAAGAAATATAAATAATATTATATTAAGATTTTGACATGTATGATTCTTGTAAGATTAAGATATGTTTGAGGCTGGCTAGACCCGTTTTGTGTGGTCAACGGGTTAGGGTCTAGCGCCGGTCACCGACCCCGAATTTGGGTCGTGACAGACTTGGTATCAGAGCATGTTTAGAGCCTATATTTGACCTCTAAGTTTGAAAAAGTTTTGATTCTCGAGTCAACTTTCGAAAGATGTGCTACGGAGCATAGGATTTGTCATGTCTTGTTATTGTTCACCTTCCTAATCTTTGGATCTTCTGAATTGTGAAAGTTGTTTGTGCATTTTGTTGTGACTATTTTATGAAGGGAGATGATGATGTTAAATTTGTGATGTGCATTTGTTGTGGTCTCATGGATTAGTCCAATGGATATATATGTGAACATATAGAAACCATACATATAAGAGGTTACCTAGTGAAGCAACAGATTATGGCCCAACGACGGGTGACAATAGCCGATTATGGTCCAACGGCGGGTAAGAATAGCCGATTGATGTTAGCTTCACTAAGGTAGCACTCCGGACATCCATACACATTGATATGTAGTGAGACATGACATTGCATGGTCTTCATTTGTCATTGATGCTTGTATGTTTGTCATATGCATTTTGTTTTATGTTGGGGTTCATACATCTTCTGTGTTACCTCATTAAGTGCATCACTTGAATACGTATTGTGAGATTTTGGATGCAACTTTGGTAGTTGCTTATCGTCCTCAAGACATACAATATGTGTATCTGTGATGGTTTGATCAAGCCCAAATGGATGTGGATAGGCAAGATGTATTGACCGACTAACATGTGTTGGATATTAAGGACTTGGATATAATTTGAGAATGGTATGGTTATCATCGAATCACACAAAAATTGATTGCTTCAGTAAGGTTATGATCTTCAGGACAAAAGATGAGTCAAAATTTGATGTTTCAGGATGATAAGGTCTTTGTTGTGAAAGAGTTCTCATATGTATTTTTCGGAAAACTTGCCTGGTTTACTAAATCAGAGGGATATTCAGTTTTGCATTGATTTCACGGTTGGTTGGATGAGGATTATATTTTGCCTAGTATTTTCCGTGGCTGTTCGGGTGTTGTTTGCGTGGAAAAAAAAGAAAAGGATGAGAGTTTGTTATTGTGCTTCAGTTATCATAAGCCGAATAAAGAACAGAGGATATCACTCGGTAATTACTCAACATTTTGGTGAAGGTTCTTATTATATTTCGTATATATATCATTCTTTGAAAGGCCTATTTGAGTATATATATATATAATCTTTCTTCGGGTTAGATTTTGATTATGTGACTGGCCAGCACATCATCAAAACACCCTTATATAATTGATATTAATTCATATTTATAAGTTGGGCCATATCATATGATTTGTTAGAACCTCACCATATGTATGAGTGTATGCCTAGTGAGTCTGATAAATGTCATAGAGATTTTCTGTATTCCGATTATGGTTTGGCTGAAGTTAAGTTCAGATACCTACTGTAGCAATGAAGGATGCGTATGCTACGAACAATGTTGTGTCAGAATTTGGTATTAAGTGAATACGTGGATTTGATGTATGCTGCTACGGAACGGTAGCTACAGCTATTTGGATTAGAGGAAGGAAGTAAGAGAGGGAAGGTCAAACATGAATTTAATTCTTTTGGTGGAGTATCTAAATATTTTGGAAGAGCATCATAAACATCTCAGGTTGGTATTGCACATAAATGTGAGAACACCAAGTATGTGCTAAGTTTTCTATAATTACATTTTGGATGCAAAGTATATTGGTAAGACATATTCCGATCAAGCGTGTGATAGATTACAAGTTGAACTACAATTTGAAAATCTACAATTGGTATTGGTCTTACCTTTGAGGTCAGAACAATATTATGCTTCAAGATTGGGTTTGAGGTGTGTCCTCAAGCAACTTGAGAAAGTACCTATGCTGTGGGTCAAGTATAGAAGAACAAGTAGAATTATTCAGAGATGGCAACAATGGTAATATGAAGAGAAGTTTGAGATTATTTATTTTGGATTTTCAAACTTTGATGGAGTAAGAGTTAAGCAGGAACTTGAGCCTATTATGGAATAACCTAAACTTATGACATTGGTGCACACGTGATTGACCTTTCGAGATCTGGTTATGAAATAACAATATAAGGATCCTAAGATTGATGAGCTTGCAGTATAAGTTGGAATTTGAGATTGTTAAGGAATTGTCTAAGCTTATGACATAAGTTCACATATGACCTATCCTACAAGATGGAGTTATGAAATCTCAGTGTAAGGACCTAGAGACTAGTAAGCTTGTAATACAAGTTGAAAAATGATAGATTGCCAAGCTTGAGACTTTGAACAAATGGTGTATTATTTTTTGGTGATATGGATATTAGAGTTGTAGTGTGCAAATGTGAGCAGATCGGATGAATGTATATCAGATACTTCTGATTACTCAGAGGTGTTACAATTCTGTGTGAGGAATAATGGACGCATTGACTGTCTGGATATATTCTTCCAGTAAAGATAACATGAGCATTAGAAAATTTCATATGATGCTGCAAAGTGTGCCCTACTATTCGTAGATCAGGTTGTACGACTGCATGGAGTTTCTGTCTTGATAGTTTCTAACTGAGGGATACATTTTAGATCTCAATTTTGGTAGAAGTTTCAAGATGCCATAGGTACTCATTTGGATTTGAGTACAGCTTTTCATTTTCAGACAGATGGATTGTCAAACGGGCAATCCAAATATTTAAGGGTATGATGTGAGCTATGTGACAGATTTCGGAGGAAACTGGAAACTTTATTTGTCTTTGTTGGAGTTTGCCTACAATAACAGTTATCAAACTAGTATTCAGATAGTACCTTATGAGATATTATATGGTAGGAAGTGCAGGTCACTGATATGTTGGAATAATGCTGTTGAGAAGCAACATTTGAGTTTTGAATACATACAGGAGACAGTTGATAAGATTACAGTGATTTGGAAACCATTAGTGACAGCTCAGAGTAGACGTAAGTTATACTCTGATAAAAGGAGAGAAGATATTAAATTTGAAGTGGGTTCCGATGTATTTTAAGGTATCTCCAATGAAAGGGACTATGAGGTTTGAAAGGAAGGGTAAATTGAGTCCAAGATATGTGGGACCATTTGAGATTCTAGAAAGAGTGTGACCTTTATGGATATTGGATAGACAAGTGAGAAATCTCAGGACTAAAGATGTTCTATTTGTGAAGTTGGAGTGGCAAAATCATTCTTCCGATGAGGCTACATAGGAGTTAGAGGAGGATATGCGAGGAAAATATCCACATCTATTCTAGTGACATTGTAAGGACTTTATACCTTCAGTAAATTCGGGGACGAATTTTTATAAGGAGGGGAGAATGTAATACCCTACTCCTTATGTCGTATGTATTCGACTTAAGTGAAGTATACTTAGTCGTATTGACGTATCGGATTAGTATGCGGAGGAAAATTGCTATGTAAATAGAGTGCAAGTTGGCTAAATTCGGACAGCAGAAGCACTACTTGGTAAATTGGGAACAACTTTCGGAATATTACTCCAAATTTGATAAAGAAATATGATTTGGAAACTAGACATCCGGGGCTACAATTTATATGTTGACACGTTTTGATGAAAATTAACAGAACTCAGTGGAAAATGGAGATCAATGTGTTACATTCTGATTGGACCACATTTTTCAAGCAACCAATCAAATTTTATCATTTGTAAACTCATTAGAGTGAGTGGGGAAGGTGGGTCACGTGGAATGGTGACTCACCTACAATAATTTGGAACTCTGGAACTCTAAAGAAGAGGCTAGAAACTCCCTAATTAGTTCAGAAAACGGAAGAGAAGAGAGAGAGAGAGAGAGAGAGAGAGAGAGAAGAAGAAAGAGAAAGAAACAGGGGAAGGAAGAACAGCTCGGTAAGCCATCTTTCACTCAGATTCGGAATTTTATGTATTCATGAGAGTTATAGATCACTCAAAGATCTTTTCAACGGTATATCATATGTTCAATTTGGATTAAGGAATCAACGGAAAAATTGGTTTTGAACAGCGGATTATCTGCTGGGAATACAACTAAACGAGTGGAAGAAGAAGTATTCGGTAAGTACCTTTCAGCTTTGAATCGGACTTTAAGTTCTTGATGAAAGTTGTAGAATACTTCAAGATATTTCTAACCATATATCATATATCATGATTTGATCACGGAATCAGCCTAAAATGTATTTTGGGAAACACACTATTTGCTGGGGTATACAGCCAAGGTAGTTGGAAAGAAGGGCTTGGTAAGTCTATTTGGACTCCGAATTTGACTTTGGTATATTCATACAGATTGTAGATGACTTAAAGAGCTTTCTAATGGTATATTATATGTCTGATTTGGATAAATAAATCATCCTCAAAGCATGATTGGAAGATGGACTATATGCCTGAATTCAGAATTGAGGTGGTTTGAGAGTAACGACTTGACAAGTGAATTATTGGAATTATAAGTTGGTTTTTAGACTTACTATGATGATGAAAGAACAGAGAAGTAGTATATTGTTGAATATATGGACTTGGTTTTGTATGATATTGAGTTTTATGGGCTGCTTTCCATTGTTAGAAGTGATGGACTTTTCTTGTGCTTAGTGTGTTTTTGCTTGGGCAAAATGGATTTTTGTGGACTTCTGGTCATGAATGATTGGTGCTCAGATTATTTACATGTGGGTTAGTTAATAAGTGACCAAGTTTTGAAAGGAATTGAGCTACTTTGATTACGTTGAGCTATTTCAGAAGTTGGTTCACGATTGTGCCATAGTTAGCTATTTTCAAGCATCGGAAGTAACTTGCTTTGGAAAGTGAGGAATTGACCTTATTTTATATATTGGAATATGTTATACAGAGCATGTAAGGCTTCCTCAAGGTTCTTTGTGAAGGAAATGGTCTTGGAAAGATGGTTGGACGAAGGTCCAAAGTGAAAGGTGGATTGAATCAGGAATGAGCATTCGTCGAGCAATCTACAATTGTGTAAGCATATAGATCATGACAACTTTGGTTTGTTTGGTGCATGTGCCTGTTTCAGACCTTGATTATGTACGTCTCATGCATATGCGTTATCTTTGAAGTGGTTATATGATTGGTTTTCGTCTATACAGAGTTTGATGATGTTTGTGGTTTGTTAGTCTATTTGGGGCTGTTTTGCCCAATTCGTGATATGGGTATATTTTGGTATGAGTTTGGTTACGTGTCCAATATGTTTTGGTCTATGTAAATTTTGGTATGTTTGGTATGTCATTTGTGAGATGGCGGATGATGAGGTCTACCAGTGACCAACCGGGGATGTTGGCATATGTGCACATATACTGAGGATACAAGGATTCTCATCTGATATGTTTGGCCGGCGGGTTGGTTTCTGATGGCGCCTTTAAGATATGGTATCCTCGTGTCGGTGTGAGAGTGACACTATCTAGACATATCTGAAGTTCATCTGATATGAGTTATATGTGTGTGAAGGTCTATCTGAAATTCTGGTTATGTTTGATATATGAGTACTCTGATGACCTTATTTGTGAGATGGTCTTTTGTTGTCTTAGCTTTGTGTTCGTATTGGTTGGGTTTGATGTGGGACATAGTTAAGTTCTGTCTCTCCCACCTGTATCTGACATAACTGATATGTTATGTTCTATGTGCTTACGGAGTGTTTCAAAACACTCACTCCTCCTCTCTCCAGTTTTGCAGGTTCAATTATATGGATTTGTGTCCGTCCGGAGATAGCTTTATTGGTGCTAAGTCGATTTTCTTCTTCATGACTTGCTTTAAGTCTCCGGCTTCCGTTTTACTCATTTGTCTAGCAGCTCCGTAGCCACAGTTTTCAGTTTGATCCTGGAAGAAATATAAATAATATTATATTAAGATTTTGACATGTATGATTCTTGTAAGATTAAGATATGTTTGAGGTTGGCTAGACCTGTTTTGTGTGGTCAACGGGTTAGGGTCTAGCGCCGGTCACCGACCCCGAATTTGGGTCATGACATAGAGTCAGGAGAACAAAGCAGCAGCCATGCCTGCTTAGCTAACATCGCCTTGTTGGAGCTGACAAGCCGCCGAAAACCCAAGCCCCCATCTGCCTTAGACCGACACATACGAATCCAGCTCCTCCAGTGCATCTTCCGCTGACCCTCTTTACTGTCCCAATAGAAGGCACAGAGCTTCTTCTCAATTCTCTCATAAGTCTCCACCAACAAGCTGAAACAACTCATAACATATGTAGGGATGAAAAGTAAAACTGATTTTGATCAAAGTCTCTCGCCCAGCTCTCGAAAGAAATTTTTCCTTCCAACACCCAATTTTTGCATTAATCGTGTCCTCGATTGAAGAGAAAATTTGTCTTTTCGACCTTCCCATTAGTGTCGGTAGGCCCAAATATGTATCCCCTTCTTCTCTAAGCCTCATCCCCAGAATGGAACAAAGTCGAACTTGTTCCGTCTCACACACGTTCCTGCTGAAGTAAACCGAACTCTTCTGTAAATTCACCTTTTGCCCCGAAGCCTTGGAGTACATATCCAGAAGGGAGAGAATATTTCTTAACTTTGTCTCTGTTGCCCTAGCAAATAAAAGAGTCATCTGCAAAAAAGAGGTGAGTAACAGCTGGAGCGCCTCTTGCACTCTCCGCCCGCCTTATAAGTGCGTCCAGGCCCTCCGCACATATAAGGAAGAGGTAAGGAGATAATGGGTCCCTTTGGCGCAATCCCCTGCCCGGAGTGAAAAAGTCTCCTACCTGTCCATTGACCTGCACAACATATCTCACACTACGAACACATCTCATGATAAGGTTAGTAAAAGACTCTTGAAAATCTAAAGCCAACAACATCTTCTCCAAAAAATCCCATTCGATTCTATCGTAAGCCTTCATCATATCTAATTTAATGGCACACCACCCTAGTCTACCCGACGTCTTCTTCTTAAGGTAGTATATGACTCGAAAGCCACTAAGGCGTTATCAGTGATTAGCCGCCCTGGAACAAACGCCCCTTGGTTTTCATGAATGATGTCATTTAAAAAAGTCTTAACCCTGTTTGTGATAGCTTTAGTGATGATTTTCATAACCACATTGCATAAGTTTATGGGTTTGAATTCAGAGCAGCTAATAGGTCTTTTAACCTTAGGGATCAGAGCAATAATGGTATCGTTCAGATAAGAGGGATCATCACCATCATTAAGAATAGTTAGAGAGGAACGAGTTACCGATGGACCAACCACTTTTCAATACTTCTGATAAAATAGGGGGGCATGACTAGTTTTTAAGCTTATGGGTCCGTATAGGCCAATGCTCGTGTTTCTTAGAATATGACTAGTTGTTAAAAGTTAGAATTAAAAGCAAATCGAATTGATGTCAGATTCCATTGGTATTCTTCTTGTTTAGGTGTAATGAAAGAAAAAACTCCCGCACTAGCTTTTGAACCATTGGTATTATCGGTGTCTCCCCAAAAAGATTAATT
The DNA here is from genome assembly GCA_963995505.1 of Hypericum androsaemum. Classification (NCBI taxonomy): domain Eukaryota; kingdom Viridiplantae; phylum Streptophyta; class Magnoliopsida; order Malpighiales; family Hypericaceae; genus Hypericum; species Hypericum androsaemum. The sequence goes on from OZ023189.1 coordinate 10,597,583, forward strand.
AGAGTCAGGGTCATGGCTACCATTCGTGTGATGATATATCTGCAATTCAAAAAATGCTTAGTAAGTAATCACACTGTAGCACATTCATAAGAGGGCAAATTACTCTAAGTCCGTGACCTTTGGTCACCCCCCACCTAGGATCCCTGACTTTTGAAAAATGACTATCTCATCCCTAAGTTTTGATGATAATAGACTCTCGAGTCTATGGCTGACGTTATCGGCTCTTGTTTTCATTTTTGGTCATAAAAATGACCAAAATATTTTTAAACAAAATCTGGCTCGTACCAAACCCGTATTTTAAAACTATGTCTATTAGTTTAATTTCCAGATTATACAAATTGATATTATGAACCTATGAGCTTTTTGTTCTGATTTTCCCAATTATTGTTGAGTTATTCAAAACTGAAGATTGTGTTTTCGCATATTTTTAGAATTGACAGACTCACGATTCTCTATCGATAGTCCGCTTTTGAATTTTAGAATGACGTTATTACTTGTATTGTATAATCTACTCCGCTTTTTAGGATTTAAAAGGTGTCCTCATGTCTACATTGTCTCACCCTTCTGAATTTATTTTAATGTTTTAGATATCCATCAGGAGTAGTTGGAAGGCATCGGCTCCAACTCTGTAATCGGTTCTGATAGCTCTTAATCTGTGAGCGCAAGTATCACAAGAAATATAGTAGTGTTAAAAATTTTTATCGTCTTTCAAAGATCTCGCCCAATTCAATAACTTGTGTCCCTATACAAAGTGTTCTAGATCAAAGCTATTACCAAATTACCTCCACCTATGAAAAGTCCATCAATGAATGCAAGAGAAACCACCGGATAGTCTTGGACGCAAGAAAGTATCAGCTGCTCTTGAAGAGGGGAGAGCAAAACAGAGAAGTCCAGCTCAGGGTCCTAAAGGGAAAGCCATTAGAGGAAGGGGGAGTAGAGGGGTTTAGAAATCAGGGGAGAAGAGGAGACGAGAGAGATTAAGAAAAACAAATTGGATCTATTTAAAAAATATTTGCTATATAAATCTTATGAATGTTAAAAGAAACTCACCGAGAGATTAAGAAAAACCTCAGATTAATTCCCTGGGAAGTTCTCGTCTTTTTTTTTTGGTGCGATGGAAGTTCTCCTCTTTTAAGGAGTGGGAAAAGTTGCTCTGACCTAGGCCTAGGGTCTCAAATTTTGGGAGCAATTCTATTTTTTTTAATGTTGTTACAATCCTCAAAATACACACGTCCAGCTAAAAGTATTCTAAAGTAATCATTTTTAATTCGAAAATTACTTATTTGAGTTTTTGTTTTGCCAGAAAAAAGAGCAATTTTATCGAGTCAAATGTAGTCTCTCTAATATCACAAGTCCCGCTTTGTTTCCACACAAAAAAAGTCCCGCTTTGTAGAAGAAATTTATAATTTTTTAAAATTTTTATTCGGTTCAAACATAGATTAATCGAGTTAGTAGTGTACAAAGATCATATGAAATAAAAATTGCAGTATGCAATCGAGTCATTTAATTTAGAATAACTAGTTTCAAACTTTTTTTTACTGGAATGAATTAATTTGGCAGTTTGGTCATTTTGACTATACCAATTATCCGAAAGAAACAACATGTGATATTAGACACTGATTCCTATTTCTTATTTTGTGTATGAAAAGGATAATCGGGAAGAAAAAGGTGGTCTGTTTGCTTCTGCATCAAATTTTCACAAAAAAGGTATCACCGTTGACACTACAAAAATAAAAAAAGAAAATTAATGAGAATTGATCCAATAAGAGACTCAATATAGTTAAAAGGATCATTGAGAAAACTACTGTGAAATGGATATGATAGTGTTCGACAACGTACGGTTTGGTGGGGACCACAATGAGGAAAGGGAACAGAATTGACAGTATCGCCTATTCTCCCCTGACATTGATAATAATTTCTGAACCTCTTTTAGACCAACTTCTGCAAATATACATAAATAAATGATTTATACACAAGGTTTGAATCTGGTCTATTCAAAAAATATAAATAATGTCCTTCTCAAAAAAAATAATGTATATATAAAAAAGTGATGGGTTAATTACGTTTCTTACAGAAGAAAAGAGAAAATCGATTAAAATTGAAGGACAAAAAATATTAAATAACGTTGGTAATGCAATCGACTAGGTATTTTAATTAAACAACGTTCCCTTTTTGTCCCTTACCTATACAAGTCGTTATCTTCCTTGTACGGAATTTAATTGCGTTGAGTGGTCCTTTTGTTTTACCACAGAGATCCTTTCTTTGTCATTTTTCGCCAACAACTTCTTTCAACCTCAACTTTTTTAGGTCCTGCAAAAAGTCGTCCCTTAGTTCCTATATCCATTATTCCTTATGTTTTATATCCATTATCTTTTCCTATCATGCGGTAAATATATATTATTATACCGATTAATTTATTTTTAAACTAGGTAAGATATTGTACTTAGAATATAGGGTTTTAAAGAGGTGTGAGCCGCAATTTCGTACGCAGTAGTAGATAATTCCATTCCACCCTTGATATATATGCACATTAAATTCTGTCTTTCAAAAAATAAAACCAAGTAAGATCTTTGAAAAGTGACAATTTTTTTAATAAGTATTTAGTCCAACAAATCTTACTAATTTATCTAAGTAGTTTAGTAGTATCCTTTTTATGTTATAGACCACTTGGTTTTCAATTTTTTAATAAAAAATCTTTTGACAGTATTTTAATTCGTTTTCAAGTATTTTTGGGTAACAATTTAGAAAGTTTTGATCCTTTTACAATATATACTTTTTTCCTTTTAAATAAATAAATGGATACTTTTTGACGAAACAATCTGAATTCTATAGATGTAATTTTTAATTCACATTTGGCCCTCTCTAGTTTATAAATCGTGAATCAATTTTATATTTACTCGCATCACATCGGGATTGTCAGAAGCGCTAATTGCCTTCAGGTCTCGCAGGTATAACTAAATTTCTAATGTGGTTTCTAGTGTTCCAAAATTAAACTTCGATCCCCATATTTAAGTTTATTAAATTCTCAAGTCTCAATCATGAATCAACTTATTATTTTTATGATGAATATATTTGTTGCGAATAAATAGTGGTAGAACGTCAGAAACGATCTTAAGAACGGATCTGGAGTGGTCGTCCCAAGAGTGATTCGAACGAAAGAGAGAAATAGAAGAAATATGAGAAAAGAGAAGAGAAGATAAAGATGAGAATAGATAGAAGAGAAAAGAATTGGTAGAAGAGCAAGAATTTTATTGAACATATGGGGGAGAAGGGAAAGGAAAAACATAAAGATAAAAGCTAGAGGCTGCATAAGATAAAAGCTACGATAAAAGCTACGATAAAAGCTATGAAGCTAAAGATTTGATGTGTTATTTTGTGGGTGTCTTCATACCTGTACCTAGCTCTCCTTATATAGATAAGCTCGCCCCAGTCCCATAGAAAAATCCTAGGCCGTTTTCAAACAAGAAAACTTAACATAGCCTCGGCCTAATAAGGAAAACTTAAACTGCCCAAAATTTCCAACCCATATTTGGCCCTCTTTTATGCTGAATTTAGAAAAGTCATAAACAACAAAGTTATAGATCTCTGTCTTTTCTTTCTGTGACTTTTGGAATCGTATTAATCCAATACTTGAGAAGAAAGTTACGGTATTTTTACCAAAATATGTTCAGCAGATCCGCGGCCTAATAAGGAGAAAACCTACTCCCGAAACTTCCGACCCAAGTCTGACCTCCTTCTACGCCGAATTTGGAGAAGTCACAAACTAGAAAGTTCTAGATCTGTGTTTTATCTTTTTGTAACTTTTGGAATCATATCAATCGGATATACGAGTAGGAAGATACAGATATTTTACTGAGACATGGTCAAACAAATCCGAGAATTAATTTTTCGCTCCAACAATGCCCCCACACGTCAATGTTTTGACGCTAGAAAAAGCATTGACGTGTATCCGTCCTTGAACACGCGGAAAATTAACCTTACTCAAAAAATAACCGGCTAAGGCAAGACCGTAAATATGTGGAGAATGTACCATCAAACCGGTCGAGACCTAGCCGTTGTAGGCGTGCAGTTGATCACTCATCTCGAGAAATCCGTGTGCTCGCTAAAACTTGATTTAGGCCTATATGGTTGAGTGGGAGCTCTATGTCCTTTATTATAACGACCATACAATTGTTGTTGAAGATCTCTGAGCTTTTTTCTTTGCTTTTGAATTTTTCGCTCCAACCTTCTTCGTTGAGTCTTCGTGAGAGTCGGTCGATGAGACTCCAGACACTTGCCCCCCGAGTGTGGGTTTGGCTTTCTTGGTATCTCCTTTCACATAGGCTTCGTATGATAACTTGGAGACCTTGTAGGCCGATCACTCCTTGTGGGTCGTGTCTCACATGGTTGTTTCGCGGACCGCGAAAGTTCTTCCTTAGGCACCCAAACCTTGAAGGATTTCTTTCTTTGGAGAACTCCTTGCTCGGTTGCCAATTGAGTGACCACGTCTCTCTTAACCCACGCGTACTCAGGCACCCTTTTTCTGTTGCTGGCCGATTTTGACCATGTGACTTGAGGACATTCTCTATAATTTGAAACCTTTGATGGCCGAGGTTGAGCCGACCCATTAGGTTGTTGCTTTATCGTACTCTTGCTTGGTTGAGGAGGAGTTGAACACTTGACTTTATCATCCTTCACCTTCTTTGGCATGAGCACGTCTTGCCTTTTGGCTGGGATAATTTCAGTCGATGTAGGAGCTTTGACTGCAATGCTGCAATGTTCTTCATGCCTCCCGGGTGAGATTGAATTCTGACTGATACTCTGACTGTAGACTTGCCCCCCTGTGTCTTTCTGTTGAGTTAGGACAGAATAGGGCAAGCGACGGTGGCTTACTACTCGTGGAATGAAAAGTGACTCAGATCTCCGCAACAGATGACTCGGCGGAGGCCCTAAAATCCCCTTTTCTGGTGAAGGTCCAAAGACTATGAAGCTAAAGATTTGATGTGTTATTTTGTGGGTGTCTTCATGCCTGTACCTAGCTCTCCTTATATAGATAAGCTCGCCCCAGTCCCATAGAAAAACCCTAGGCCATTTTCAAACAAGAAAACTTAACATAGCCTCGGCCTAATAAGGAAAACTTAAACTGCCCGAAACTTCTAACCTATATTTGGCCCTCTTTTATGCTGAATTTGGAAAAGTCATAAACAACAAAGTTATAGATCTCTGTCTTTTCTTTCTGTAACTTTTAGAATTGTGTCAATCCAATACTTGAGGAGAAAGTTACGATATTTTTACCAAAATAGGTTCAGCAGATCCGCGGCCTAATAAGGAGAAAACCTACTCCCGAAACTTCCGACCCAAGTCTGACCTCCTTCTATGCCGAATTTGGAGAAGTCATAAACTAGAAAGTTCTAGATCTGTATTTTATCTTTTTGTAGCTTTTAGAATCGCATCAATCGGATATACGAGTAGGAAGATACGGCTATTTTACTGAGATATGGTCAAACAAATCCGAGAATTAATTTTCTGCTCCAACAATATCCTTAAAAAACCAAACAAAAACCCCATCATCTTCTGCGACACTAGCAATGAACGACGTTCACGAGGTCGATCTCAAACCAACCTCGTCCCCGGCTCAATCATCTTCAACTTTGTTCACCACAATCAGCATCAACTCCGACCACCCGTGTTTCGTTCAACCCAGTTTCGTCATTTAACCTGTGTTTCGTATTTTTTTTACAGATGATGTGAGCGAGAGACTTAAGTTAAGAGTTCAATATTTTTAAACATGGAGGACAGAATAATTGATTTCACAACAGTAAAACCACATAAAAATTTTGGTCAGACCTCATAGACCTAAGAACAATTATTTTATTAATATTTTTTTCCGTAAGCAACATTATCTCCAATGTTCCTCAAGTGAAGTACTCGCTTACTCGCCGTTTTTCGAATTCTGCTGTTTCTATTTGGTACGTATTGATAAATTATGAGATTAAATTACTTTTAAAACCGGAGGCGGGCCCCACTTTCGCTTCAAAAGAAATAATTTTAGAGAAGATCCTTACGTAAATCTTTAGTCATCTAAATTACATAAATTAATTGTTTTACAGAAGATCCTTAGAGAAGATCCTCATGTCTACATAAATTACATAAATTAAATCTTTAGAGAAGATCTTCATGTCTACATTGTCTCACCCTTCTGAATTAATTTTAAGGTTTTAGATATCCATCAGAAGTAGTTGGAAGGCATCGGCTCCAACTCTGTAATCGATTCTAATCGATTCTGATTTGGCAGGTCTCATAAGAAATATAATAGTGTTAAATATTTTTTTTTAAAATTTATTATCTTTTAAAGATCTCACACAATTTAAATAATATTAACTTGTGTAGTAGTATCCTTATACAAAGTGTTCTAAATCAAAGCTATTACCAAATTACCTCCACCTATGAAGAGCCCATCAATGAATGCAAGAGAAACCACCGGATAGTCATGGACAGAAGACAGCGTGAGATCTATTTTTTGGAATGTGATATCACTCTCATATATTAACGACCTTGGAAATTTTTTAAACAAAAGTAAATAAACTAAGATTAAAAAAAGATGTAATCAATTCAGTGCACGTACACACACACACATAAGAGTCAATACAAAAGAGTAAAATTATTTCTACGTAATTACATATGTTGTATAATCTATGGACGTCGTCCCACCGCTTACATATTGTAAAGTCAGAATAACATTACTTTGTCCAGAGCAAAAACTACTAGTGCCTTCCTAGTCCCTCTAAATGTGAACATTTGCACTAAATACCATCAGCGGCACAACATTAACTTTAAGTACCGGCGCGTCTAAGCGAGAAACAAATTTAGGCGTGACACGTAGTTCCTAAAATACTTTTCAAAAAAAAAACATGGTTACTAAAACAATCCAATGCAAGCTCTATCATAGCATCAACCCCACATCAACAAGGAAAAAAAATGCTCTATCAGAAAATCAAATTCCTTTCAGTTTCACCTTAGAAACCAAGGTATTTTTCTTAAGCACACCAGTAACTTGGCATAAATAAAACCATAGTTGGCAAAAATAACCGGTGGAACATCAAAAAAATGCTCTGTTTCATCATTAAATTTCAACCAGGCAGGTTGTTTTGGAGAGCAATTCTTAGTCAATTGAGTTGGCATTTGAGGATGTTTTTCCAATCTTAGCTTCTAACTAGCCAAATGACAATGTAAGGAGAAAGGGGACTTGACTATATCTTAGGGCCGAGGCTAGTTTTTTTTAGCAATTGATAATATGTTTCAGAAGTTGATGACTGATGAGTAGTTTAGCACAATCAGTATCCCTCATGGAGACAAACCATGAAACACGAATACAAGCTTCTAATAGTTCATAGATCATAAATACTTGAAAACAATATGCAAGACCAAAGGAATCTCAAGAGTTGTCACTAAAAACAGCCACTTGAAGAAACCTCACCCGATTAGAGAGTCTAACATGCACGTGAATAACGTCAAGGTTCCATACGTTAACAAAAAAGTTTAGCGCATAAGGTCGAGCAATTGGAGAGCATTCAATTGTGATCATATACCAAGTTCAACATCTAAGAGATTGTTTAGCCGAAAAGCCTTTGACCAACTATCTTTAATGCTAAATTTTCTAGGCCGGATTCGTAATTACCTTCTATTGACTAGGTTTAGGCCTGACAAAAACTACCGTTATCTCTTTGCATATCATATTATCCATGACCTTGACTTGGTAAACCTTGTCTTCGTTTGTGGATATCAGTCGGGCGTTGATGGTTATAAAAAACTTACGGATACTGACACCCGTAGAATGAGCCCTCACTATGTCCAACAACTCAATCTTCTCATCATCCTACTCCAGAAATTAGTTAAAGTTAATTGTACATCGAGCAAAAAGATCGATCAAAGCAAATCAAAAACACGAACAAACCTTCACGCGTCTGTTGTGGTCCTTAATAGCGTAGGCCAAACACTTCTTAACTTGCCCATACATGATAGGAGTATCCTCTTCGATCAGACTATATATAATGGCGCATGGTATATACTTGTAAGGCCATGTAGTGACATGGAAACCCTAGCGTACGAACACAATACAAGCACATCTCGTGATCAGTTCGGAAACAAAATATTCGGATCGGAAAACTCGATGAGTACGAATTAACCTAAGATTGTCGTGCTTGTTTGTACATGAGCTTATATTGGTTCATGAGCACCACGTCTCCATCGTAGTCATCGAGGTCATAATCATCGTCGTCGTCATCCGAATCTTCAGCGTCTTGCTTGTTGTCGTTGATCTCGTCGGAGCTCCGGCTCTGGATTCCGCCGGGGAATTCCTCCAGCTTCTGCTTTTTGGATTCTCTTTTTTCCATCAGCATGTTCTCGGGTTCACGAACCACAATTTCGACCGGAGAAGCCATGATCGTGGAAACCCTAAAACGGCAGAAGGGGAAACTGCGATTTAATATTTTTTTAAGGAGAACGCGCGGTTTTATGTGAACTATAATAATAGTATAAAAGTTTCTTCTATCGGCCATATAAAAGTTTATTAGTTTAGTTCAAAGATTATACAAATTGATGTTATGACCTCTGAGCGATTTGCTCTGGTTTTGCCGATTATTGTTGAATTACCCTAATAATTAAAAATAGTATTTTCAGATATTCTTAGAATTAATAGACTCGTAATTCTTAATTAATAGTTCGTTTCCAATATTATAAAGAATCAACAAATTTATAGTTTTCTATCCAGGTGCTCGAGTCACTTACTCAATTTACAATTTTGAATTTTAGAATGATGTTTTTAATCTAGCGACTTCACTAAATAGAGTAAAGAGAGAAATGAGAGTAAAATAGTCATTGACCTCCTCTCTTTTAATATACTCCATATATTTTGATAAATGAAATTGTTTGCATATGGTTCTAGATTTTAAATTCAAGTATCTACTCCACTTTTTAGGATTTTAAAGGTGTCCTGCTGACGTTGTCTCACCCTTCTGAATTAATTTTTAGGTTTTAGTTATACATGAGGAGTAATTGGAAGGCATTAGCTTCAACTTTGTAAACGGTTCTTTTATGGCTATATTAGCTATTACTCACTTGAACAACAAGCATTTAGAATAATAGGTGAGGGTAAATTTCGATTGTTAGAAAAATTTGTTAGTTTTCAAAGTGGTCACTTTAGGCCTCACGATATTCGCCGTTATCTCTTTGCATATCATATTATCTATGACCCTAACTTGGTAAACCTTGCGTTACTTTGTGCAAATCAATTGGGGTTGAAGCGGCGGGCAGTTGGCCACAATTTCCTTGGCAGATGAGGACAGTGCGATTTAATGTTTTAAAGTGTGATAGGAACTTGTGGTATATATATAAATATGTCAATTTTTTGTCTCAATTTTTTAATAAGTACCATTTTGTTTATTAAAAAAATAAATTTTCATATACTATCTGTTGCCAGGTGAGCTTTTGGATTTGAATGTTTGGTCAAGGATCATGTCTAATTACGAACGCAACCCGACTATGTCAAGTTATATATTAACGTCGTTGACAATTCGGAAATTAGGTTTTTTTATACAGTCTCGTATCTAGTTCATTAGACCGACTAATCCAAATTCGAGTCGGATGAGACCGTTGAAAAATGACAAAGTTTTTTCATAAGTATTTAACACTACTGTATTTTCTAGGACTCGAATTCAAAAATCGGTTAAGCTAGTACAACTCTCATACTAATTAATCTAAGCGTGTATTTGTAAATTCGCAAATTATATTCTAAACAACGATGTTGCACATAATCTTGATCTATATATTCTTTAGGAGTACAATCAATTTTAGGTACTTGCGTACGTTGTACTACTTCAATCTCGATCTCGATGCAAGGTTGATTAAGTTTTGAATTCATACGAATTCAAATTATAATTTATCAAAATCAAATTATATCGATGATGATTAGTTAAAAGACAAATTTAAAAACAAATTCATATTTATATAAATTATTCAAATTTAATCAAATTTTCAACTAATAGAAAACCCAGTCACATCGACTATCCATCAACCGATTTCCCAACCGATTTTTAATTACTCTCTAAACCCAAACCACACACGGACGAGAAAAAGCAAAAGAAGGAATAAACAGTTAAGCCCATAACGACGCCGCGATGGAGAGAGACGCGCTCTCCGTCTCCGACGACGAGGATGACCGGGAGAACCTAATCGACCAAAACGACAGAAAACACCCCGCCCACCTCCACCCGCCTTCCTCCCCTCCCGCCACGACAAGACACAATTTCTCCGCCTTGGAGGTGGACGCGCCCTCAATCCGGCGCCGTCTCGCCATCTCCTTCTCCGAGAAGAAGCAGTACTACCTCTTCCTCGCGATCTCCCTCACGCTCTTTGTCCTCCTCGCGTTCTTCTCCGCTGACATCAAGTCCCTCTTATCCTCCTCCTCCTCCAGAAACGGCGGCGCCGCTGCTTCGGGCCCGCTCTTGGATCGCATGCGGGAATCCGAGCTCCGAGCGCTTTTCTTGCTCCGGCGGCAGCAGGACGCGCTCCTCTCGCTCTACGGTAACCGCTCCTCTGGGAATTACGAGAATGCCCCTAGGGAGGAGCTGGAATCGGCCGTACTGAATCAAATATCGCTCAATAAGCAGATCCAGGAGTTGTTGCTGGCCGCGCACCGATCCGATTACCCTTCGAACTCCTCCGATTCGGAGGGGGTAACTGCCGATTACCGGACGTGCAGCAGCACGGGGCCTCCACCAGCGGCGGGGAGGGGGAGGATAGAGTGGAAGCCGCGGCCCGGGAAGTTCCTGTTCCCGATATGCCTGTCCGGGCAAATGAGCAACCATCTGATCTGCCTGCAGAAGCACATGTTTTTCGCTGCGGTGATGGGCCGGGTTTTGGTCATCCCGAGCCCGCATTTCGATTATTTGTACAGTAGGGTTATCGACATTGAGCATATTAACGAGTGTTTGAACGGAGGGGGGAAGGAGAAGTTCGTGGTGAGCTTTGATGAGTTTGTTCAGTTGAGGAAGAACCGCCCGCATATTGATAGGTTTTATTGTTACTTTGCTAAGCCGGTGCCGTGCTTTGTGGATGATGACGTTAAGAAGTTGAAGGGGATTGGGGTGTCAGTTTCAGGGAAGATGGAGACCCCGTTTGGGGACGAGGATGTTAAGAAACCAGGGAACCGGAGTTTGGAGGAAGTGAAGGAGAAGTTTGGTGGGGTTGGGGAGGATGTGGTCGCTATTGGGGATGTGTTTTTTGCCAATGTGGAGGAGGATTGGCTTATGCAGCCTGGCGGGCCTATTGTACACAAGTGTAAGACTTTGATTGAGCCGAGCAAGCTGATTGTGTTGACGGCTCAGCGCTTTGTTCAGACTTTCCTAGGGAGGGATTTTGTTGCCCTGCATTTCCGTCGTCATGGATGGTTGAAGTTTTGGTAAATACCTTCATCTATCTTCAGATAATATGATGATTCAGCATTTCTCTTTCATTTTTCTGTTTGGATTCAAAACCATGTCATTCTTTGGTGCATTCTCATGTGATTGGTATGTGAATTAATGAGAGTCAATGATGTGGAATTTTTTTGCTTTTGAGTTGATACGGCACTGAAATTATCGATGAGTATGGTTTAGTTGATATCAATTGGATTGGAAACTTGTGTTCTGGATCTTTTATGCTTTGAATCTTGTGGAGGCTGGCAAGTGGGATCTGTATGATTGGAGAAGGTCTATGTGTCTGTGGTGCAAAAAGAGTTCGAAATAATCTGTTTTGGTGACATCAGAGAGAAGTTGGATCTATACGGTATGCTGCTGTAGATCTTTCTTTCAGTGATTTTTTTCAAATAGAGATTAAAAGAGGGAGAAGTGGCGAGAAAACGAGTTAGAAATATGCTGATTCTGTTGCAATTTATGTTTTGTAGTGTTCAGTGACTTGGTTTTGCTTTAGTTGTGTGCTTCATGAATCCTGTTTATGCCTCTAATTTGTTGCCATCCTTTGGGGTAATGATACTAAATCTGTACCTTTTACATTGTTCCAGCAATGCTAAAAATCCTAGTTGCTTTTACCCGGTTCCTCAAGCTGCGGATTGCATTGGATTGGTGGTTGCAAAAACAAATGCACCTGTTATTTATCTGTCGACGGATGCGGCAGAAAGTGAGACTGGTCTGTTGCAGTCCCTGCTTGTTGTAAATGGGAAGGTTGTACCGCTTGTTAAACGTCCGCCTCCGAATTCAGCTGAAAAATGGGATGCTTTGTTATATAGACATCACATTGAAGATGATGGTCAAGTAAGTAATTGTTTTTTTGTTTCTCCCTAATCATCCTGTGCCTCAGACCTTGTGTCTTTTGGATGAAAATACAACTTGTGTGGTTACTCATTAGTGACTAAATGTGTAAATGCTTGGAACTAATACTGCAACTTATTATGCCATTCTCATATGTTTTATGTGTAAATGAAGATTTGTTGAGTTTTGCTCTTGAAGGTAGAAGCAATGCTGGACAAGACAATTTGCGCACTGTCCACTGTATTTATTGGAGCCTCTGGATCCACTTTCACGGAAGACATCTTACGTCTTCGCAAGGACTGGGGTACGGCATCACCGTGCGATGAGTACCTCTGCCAAGGCAAGTCGCCGAACTTTATCGCGGATGATGAATAAAGGAAACCAAGAGGATATACGATACTTCCACACTACGGTAAACTCACATCCTCAGAATCCACTGCCACCGAATCAGTGTTGACAACTGATGACGAAACCTGGCTGTTTGTGTTTTAGTGTATGATAGTAGAGGAATTTGCACAGAAGCTTCTCTAACCAAACCCATCTTTCCATTTGTTCGCCTTTTTACACGATGTATCGTGCTTAAACGCTGACAAAGGCGAGAGATCTCTGATTAGATCATTCTTTTGTCCCTTGACATGAATAATGAGTGCCCCATTTTTTTATTGCACCAGAAGAAATTGTTCTGAAATATACGGATATCCTACTTTCGAGGAAATGGGGATGGATCATAATCTAAAATAATGAACCCGCGGAAGAACGTGGGAGGAAACTTCTGGGATATGGTAATGGTGACTTCTTGTGAGATCCCACAATTGAGGGTTTAAAGTCGTCCAACTTTTGTAAAGGGGTTCAACTTTCTGTGTTGCAATTGGACGTAATCCTGCTTTATCTTCTATGCAAATTTCAATGCTTTTTTTTAACTTAGTATGAAGATTGGACCAATGGCCTGATCGGTGGAAGAATAAGGAATCAAGGACCTCATTACGTGACAAGAATAGTGCTATTGGAGCCAATTTGTCTGCTAGAGAGTTGCAAATGGCACCCCGGAAAAGTCTTAATCAAGTAAATCCGGAATTTAGTATTACGTGTTGAGATTCCATCAATTAGCAGTATTAGATTTTGGGTTGGGTACAAAAATTTTAATATAGTGTCAAAGTAAACTGCTGTTATAGTACAATTATTGTCTAAGATTTGTATCATCACATGTTAGCAAAGTTAAAGTGCGTTTAAATTTTGGCCCAATAAAATTTATTTCATATCGCTAATTATGACGAAATCCGAGCGAGGAGGAATATAGGGAAGGCGAGGTGGAGGAGTCAGGGTCCACTCTGCCCGCTCCCACCCAACATATAAATACTTGGTCATCATCTCTCGCACTCCCCCGCACTTCCAATTATAAACCTGCCGCCGTCGCTTCCACCCTTTCCTCGCTTCTTCCCGCATCCCAATCTCATTGGCCACCTCCCTATATAATTATAAGCACGCACCCCGCTGGGAATATCCAAACAGATCCTAAACACAAAGATTCCCTCTCTCTGTCTCTCGAAGGGATTGTAAGAAAGTGGGCGGGTTGCTTTGAGGAGGGGTGTTGTAGGGTAGAATGAGGGCGAGGTTGGTGGTGTTCCCGATAAAGGGGAGGAACTGGTGCTTTAGTAGATCCGTTGACCCGCTGACCGAGGAAGCGGCGTCGTCTCAGTCCCCTTCCACTCTGAAGCAGCTCTGGGCCAAAGTCTCCTCCTCCAACTCCACCACCCACGATAATGTCGAGCTCCTCGTCGACTTTGTCTCCTCCAAGGTCCACCCCCCGCCATTTCTCCGCCTTTCGGTTTCGTTTTCTTCTTCGAGTTGGGTCTGCTGAAGGTGTTTGCTTATTTGTCTGTGTGTGTGTTTTGGATGGTGGAGAGTAGATGGATAAGGCGTGGACGGGGCTGGAGAAGGCGCCTCGGGGGTCTTTCAAGAACAGGATTCATGGGTAATTTAATTAGTTCCGTTTTTTTGGCGGTCTTTTGTATGTGCATTCTTTTCTTTTTTTCCTTGAAGAATGTTTATTTATGGTGGTCCTTCATTGGCTTTGATCGTTTTTCGGACAGGTTGGGGTTGAAGCTTTTGGCGCGGGTTAGACCGTCTGAGATATTCTTGAAGTCTATCACCAAGGAAGTCACTCTTGTTGAAGTTGCATACCCTCCCAGGTTACTTCCTCTTTTTCTTTTTATCGAAAGTGAGAGAATGAGAGAGTGAGGTAGTTAGACGCCCCTTGGTGCGCCGTGGTCTCTGCTTTGTTTGTTTTTGTGCTGCAATCGAGTCTTTGCACTGGAGGCAGAGAGCTGTCCTTTAGAAACTCAAGATATGAGTCTGGATTGATAGTTGATACGAGGCAATTTGTTGCGAAAAAGGTTCACTGGCACGAGTAACAGTATATGCACTGTCTTAAGGAAACTTGTACTATCCTGATAAAGAAAGAAAAAGGAAACCTTGTACTGTGGAGTTCATGGCTAGATGCTGGTCTTGTTTGTTTACAGCAGGCATATGGTGTTGCCAGATGAGTCATGTTAATGTATTGCTATAAAGGTATTGATAACTTAGAGATTTCTTGGGCTTGAGTTTACGAGCTAGTTCATGACTTACTGTGATGCAGATTGCTCCAGCTGCATCTTGGCTTTGTTAATTTATCCTCTTATCTCATAGCATTCTGCTTTAGTCTCGCGCAATTCTTCTTTCGAAAATTACTAACCAAGATTATTTGTATGGATGCATTGGATATACTACCTGAAATTAGGATTGTACGAAAGTTGTTTGTTCATTGTTGGTTTACTTCAGTGGAGTCTGTTTCCTGTATCTCGTTGCTTAATTTACTTCTTTTTATTGTAGCTTAAATGCTCGACTTGTTCGCCGAAGGTTGCGGCATATTGCCATGAGGTAATCACTTCTCTCGACCTTATCAATAACAATTGTTTCCTCCAGAGAAATTTCTTTGTTGAATGACAACTTTGGGGTGTTGCTGGATGGTCTGGTTGTTTCTGCCACTTTGTGTTGGTGGAACTTTCTGCTGCACATTTCATACGTCATTTCTCTCGGTCAAAGTGCTCATTTTGGCCAAATATTAACATGATTTTATTCTTTTGTTCATCACTATTTGTTTCTCATTATTTTACTGTCGGTGAGTCATTTATGGGTAAGAGTGGCATGGCTAAAACATCCAGTTCGGTGACATGGGTTATGATGTTTAGTTAAACTAGTTGAAGGCGTCATCTCTCGGTTTTCATGCCATAGAAATATTTTATGCATAAAATCTTCTTTGCTCAGTAGTCTAGTAGTCTCTTTTTCCAGTTCAAAATGCTAGACCAACGCTCATAGGGATTGGAAAAAATCTACTGTGTATTCCCTTTGAGTTACTAGTGATGAGTTGATGAACACTACAGTATTGTCTCTTTTACAGTGGGGCTATCATTCATAAGAAGTATCTTTATGGCTCGGCTGCAGTACTTCCGTTGACATCTGCACTTTCGGTATGTTTTCCCTTTAGTTCCATCTTTTGGATTCCTATAACTCAGCGGCATCTTAACCATAAAACCATGATGGTTGACCTCTTTTTTGCCTTGTATCTCTTCCATGCAGGTTTTACCTTTGCCCAACATCCCTTTCTTTTGGGTTTTGTTCCGCTCTTATTCCCATTGGCGGGCAATGCAGGTGCATGAATAGCTCCCTCAAAAGTCAAAACAATGAATTTTACTTGTGTGGAACTGGACCTGTCACATGGTAAATTTTGTTGTGTTGGGAAGGCTGATACCTGACATCTGATTATATGCATAATTGTTATTGTAGGGAAGTGAGAAGCTTCTTCAGCTAGTATCAGATGGATCCGATGAGAAAACTTCACCTTCTTCTGACGGTAAAGAACATCCTCTGCATGATGATTCTAAGCATGAAGTTGTCCGGCGATTGGTAAGTCATTTCTACATCTAGCTCTTCATAGGGTGCCAGAGACTGTTTTGTAAAGATGTAGAGATTGAATTCGATTCTGATCCTAATTCTGCTGAAGTTTATCATTTTTCACTCGATCCTTTTGATGAAAGAATTCCTGGCCATTCTGCTCAAAAGCTATAGAGAACCCTTCAGATTTGATTTCACCCAAACATACTCGTGCATCAGGTTTAGAAGAAGTATGACTACTGCAATGCATTTCGATTAAGATTGTTGCAGAAGCAGCCACCACTAGGCAAAGAAATGCCGGACTGCCCATATATTATAAAAGCTTTTACGCATTGATGCCAAGTCTTATCGAGCTGATTTGATTGTCAACTGCTATTATGGTGGGCGTCACTTTAGGACCTATCTGATCATATATCTCCGTTTTAAAACGACTGCGAACAGGTTTTACAGCCTTCTAAAGAACTTGAGGAACTCATTCACAGTGAAGCCGAAAAGGACGGCATCAGTGAATCTGCCATTTCAAGTATCTGCAAGGCCTTTACTCTGAATGCAAACGATGTCTTGAAGTTCAGGCGTAAATTGTGACTTGTCGGGATCATGTACATCGTTCATCCTCGTGTATATTGTTTGTCTGAAAACTGTGACATAGTTTCTTTATAGTGACCTTGGGCATTTCGATTTTTTCGCACCGAACAGGAGTCAGTTTAGTGTTCATGCAGCTAATAATTCTTGTAGACAACACATTATCCACGGAAATTGAATCCGACAATGATATTATTTCCTTGGCATATAATTCACTAAAACCAGAAGCAGCATCTTGCGGAAAAGTACCAAGAGCTGGATTGTGCACGGAGAAAGCAGAGATGGTTCAATCTATTTCTTCAACACAAGAGAAGTCTAGATAAGCATATTGCAACTCCGACAAGTTGCGCCGCGATGTACGTGTCCTACACCGCAGATTTCTCATGCCTTCTGCAATCAGATCATTCAATTGGGATCATAAGAACAAGAAAATCGCACAAGTTACAGAAGCCTATTATCTAATTGCTAGTCATGATACCAAAATCACTGAGAAGCAGTAGTTACCTGCACTGGAAGGTAGAGCTTGAATTCTGGTGGGAGCTCCTCTTCCGACAGTTTGCATGAACCTGAACTCTTAGTGTCTCAACATAGTTGGTTCCATGTGCTCGTCTGGTAAAATCTGCAAGATTCAACCGGATCTGGTTTGGAGCCGTCGTCCATCTTCAAAGGCATGGTGCAGATATACGGCATAACACGAGTGATAGCCTGACAGATATAAACTATGGCATCAATATAAGATAATGACATCGAAGCAACAATAATAACTCCATTGACCATGTTGCAGGACCCGATTCTGTTCGAGCGAAGAGCACATTGTTGTCTAACCATTATCCAGACCCATGTGCCGGATAAAACTGAATTATGCATCTTCCCTAAGCGAGGTAAAGCTAGATTGGTAAATTAACTAGTTATAATTTAAAGGCATCTGAATTCCGGTACAAGCATTCGCCACTCCGAACCAAAATATGTTTGCTCACATGTATCACAAGTAAAATCACCTTTGCATTTCATCCTAAGTGTAGCATATACTAAAGCGAAGTAAACCAGGATCTCTAAAAGTGGCGCGGTCTTGTAAACTATCAAAGTGGAACAGGACAATAAAAAAAAATTAAAAGAAGGGACAGACTTACAGACTTGAAAGTTAAAAGCACGGAATCGTCTCCTGACATTCTTGTCATCCAACACTTGAATCTCGAATGTGAAGTGCTTCTTCAAGTTATTCACAATCATAACGAAGCTTTATACCAAGTGTTGCTGCAGGGTCAGCAGGGCACGTAATGTACGTCGTCGTCTGGATGTTTGATCCAACGATTTCGAGAACATTAGACTGTATGTCCTCATCATGTGGTAGCTTGACGTGGCCATCAGTAGCTGCAAGTTGCACAGGAAAAGCCATAACATACAGTGCATTCAAGTTTGCACGAAAAAGTTCTATCTAAGAGGTCCAGCAACAAATCCTTCGGAAAAAAGAGGTCCAGCAACAACTAGCAGGATAGATAGTTGATAAGAAGCAAACGTTCTCAACGACGAACATGCTAAGCACCCCAGACGGGAATTCTCTAACACAGAATTGACATTTTCTCAAATACCACATGCATCTTTCATTCCAACCTCCTTCCCCCAACGATGTCCGAAGCAAGACCTAGTACATAAGCACCAACAGAACCTCTCCCAATTGTTCCAAATCATACATCCAAGTCCCCATTAACGATTGACGAATAAGCAATCAGCCGCATCTACAAATTCTTCCATACACATACAAGATACACAAAGGAACACCATTCCAGACCGGATAGCGAAAATCCCCTTGGTGCATGCTTCGGGTTGAGTTCCATCAGTTTTTTTTTTTCATAAAAAAAAACTCAACTTTACATGGGAGGAGAAAAAACCCAATTATCAACGGAAACAGCAGCAAGTCAATGATAAGTAATTAAACAAAAACCAATACCTTCTTTATCCCATATCTGCAGAGTCTTGCTCCTGTACGGCCAAAAGAAAGACAGTTTCACTTATAATTAATCAAATTAACACAAAACCAGTAGGAAAAAAATACAAATAAAAATAAGAAAACCAGGGGGAAAAAACTTACCCTAGGCTGTACAAGATGGAAAGGAAACCAGACTGGAACGTGTTCTTGAACATGATTGTTGCATGGCTAATTGGGACGAGTTTGATCCAGGTTGAAGAGGGAGGAACGTGAAGTTAGTGGTAGCTGGACTTGAGCTAAAGCCCACCAGCCAATTATCATTTTTGTTATTTTGGGCCATTATCTGTTTATAGGCCTTGTCTATCTCGTTATATTGTAAGCCCAATTGCATTATAGCCTGTTCCAAACTAGCTAGCCCGAAAGCTACTATAAACAGTAGAGAAACAGGAAACAAAGATTATGATTGGATAAATGATAAAAACGGTTGCGAAACCTTCGTCCCTAACCTTCTATCCTTCTCTCTTTAATTAGCCGTTTTACAGGGTTTTTCGAAGCTCTTTCTTCGCCCTTATAGAGCTTCCTAATCTCTGGTTACCATTTGGTTCTTCGAGGTGTATTCCTCCTGGAACCTCTATCCCCTTACATCAATTGGTATCAGAGCCATCGATTTCCTTGGCTATGAGATCCACTGTACCTGCAACATGAAGAACGACGAATTAGCCGTGGAATTGGATGACGAAGAGGCGAGCGAAGAGGTTGTGGCTCTCTTCGTTGGTTTCGTCCAGAAGATGAACAAGTCCCTGGATGACATGAAGGAATCCATGGAACACATTGCTGCGAGTATCCGAACAACAAATGAAAGGATTCAAGGTCTTGACAAGCTATCACAAGCTAGATCTAATGAAGAACAAGCGAGATCCTTCGAGCTAGAGGCTGTCCAGGTAACATCTCCACTTGGATCTACTTGTATTTTTACAGATTTGGACAATTTGTGTGTTAACCCGAAAGAGGAGCTTCCTAAGATGGATATGGATGTTGATGATACTACATATGAGTTAGGAGAGCTTGATGGTGAGCTATTTGGGGCTGAGTTGTCTACGGAGTGCATTGGTTTTGACCTTTTGGTTGGAACGTGGAGGAAGAAAGTGGAAATGACTGATGCACGAAAGGTGTTCGACAAAAAGTCTAAGTATGATGAACAAGGCAGCTTACAATGAGTCAGTTAACTACTACAGCTGCGTTAGTGAGCGAAGGTTAATTGAACCTGAGCAATTTGAAGATCCTAACGATAGCAAGTTGGTAAGCACCTTCAGAACCATATCACATCCAGGATCTGATGAAATAGGATGAATTGAGACAGTATTTTGTAAATACGTAATTATCTTGAAGTTTGGGAATCATGGATTAGGGAATCTTGAGGCTGGGTTGTTTAATGAGTTAGAGAAAACTGGTATTGGTGATCTTATGGAAAGAAACAACCAATGTTTCAAACCTCTATATCTAACCAAACCACAATACATGCAATCCTCATCCTATGAACTACCCTATAGATCATATAAACCTCCTAACTCAGCATACACATTTGATCAGACTAATGAACACCAACCTGTACCGCTCTACACATGCTTTAATCCACCTACAAGTCTGGAACCCAGTCGACAGGAAACAGAGTTTCTGGTGAAAGATAATGAAACACCCTGCTACTGGTTTGATATCAAATGCAGCCTAGAGTACTGGTTTCAGAGTAGAAAAAAGGTTTACCTGTTAGGAATGGCAAAAGATGCGACTGGTATATATGTTAAGGAGATGCAAATGAGTGAAGAGGAGCATTTTGTGAGCTGTCCAGCTTACGGTACATGGAGGATTAACCTGCGAGGAAATGGAACATTTGTCATTTTTTGTGAGATGAAAAGGAAGGAGTTAATGGTTGATATATGTAGCTATGGAAATGTGTTAGGAGTTCAAGGATTGGAGTCTCTTACAGACTACAACCAGAGCTTGCAGCAACTTAAATTGAACTCCAATCATGTTCCTTGTCAACATGTTCAGTTGCTAATATACCTCCTGCTCAAGTGCTCTATGAAGATTTTGCTCTCTGCATCAAGTGTTGTAACATTTAACTACCGTGGGTGGTCTACAACAGCAATGGCTATCTTTCTTACAAGTTTGGGCTTAACAATTATTCAAGATAAACACCTGGGCCACTACCACTATTTTGAAGGAGAGATGATAGTACATACCTTGGATGTACAGGGCTCTTCCAGAGAGGAAGTTAGTAAAGAAGGGCTCCAGGCTTCAGGCATCACGCAAAGAGACGAATACCCTTATCTTTACCTCCTTCTCTTTGTAAGATATTCTCCGGTTGAAGATGCAGACCACAATATCTTGTTGTTTTACTTCTACCTACAGCCAGCACCAAACATAGTGAAATATGAAGCTGACAAGCGACAAACCAAAAGAGAATTCCAAATTGAAGTTTGGGTTTCACCAAAGTTAGAACCCTATCGGCAGCAAGGTTATCGAACTAAGGAATCTACTAGGTTGTCTTCCTATTTCTATGGACAATACTGGACCATCCACACCAACGGCGAAGCAGCTTATACCTTACAACTAAAGAGAGCACAGAAGCTCAACTCACATCAAATTATAACAGAGAGGGGGCCACTAATACATACCTGGAGTGAATCAGCTTCTTCAAGGATGTCCTCCTCCTTCTCCATATCTCCGTTGGTGCAATTTCTTGGGTTTGAAGCCATGGCACAGACTCGAACAAGTATGATTTTTTACAGTGGATTAAAGGCATGCAAAGAAACGGTGAGCGTTCAGTGGACTGAAATGACTCCACCCGATATCTTTCGGAAATTTTGCTTCGACTTGAGCACCTCTATCCTCATAGTTTCTTGAGGACAAGAAACTTAAGCGGTGGGGATTGTTGCATGGCTAATTGGGACGAGTTTGATCCAGGTTGAAGAGGGAGGAACGTGAAGTTAGTGGTAGCTGGACTTGAGCTAAAGCCCACCAGCCAATTATCATTTTTGTTATTTTGGGCCATTATCTGTTTATAGGCCTTGTCTATCTCGTTATATTGTAAGCCCAAGTGCATTATAGCCTGTTCCAAACTAGCTAGCCCGAAAGCTACTATAAACAGTAGAGAAACAGGAAGCAAAGATTATGATTGGATAAATGATAAAAACGGTTGCGAAACCTTCGTCCCTAACCTTCTATCCTTCTCTCTTTAATTAGCCGTTTTACAGGGTTTTTCGAAGCTCTTTCTTCGCCCTTATAGAGCTTCCTAATCTCTGGTTACCATTTGGTTCTTCGAGGTGTATTCTTCCTGGAACCTCTATCCCCTTACATCACATGATCCTCCACTACCTGACTGCTTTTACAAAACCCGACTAATCAAGTTCGAGCCAGGTTAGGAAAAAAAAAATATATATATATATATATAAACTCAGCCCCAACGAAGTTCAATCTCTCGCTAATTAATCCCAAGTTGTGTTCTTCTTCCTCCCTTTTCGTTTCCATTAATTTCCAATTTATAATAATAATAATATCATTATTATTTCCTTCCTATATTTAGGCCGCGGGAAAGAAAAACACGGGCTTCAGCTGGATTACCCCCTAAATGGGCCCAAAACGGCCCATGGGTCCACATTCAAAAGCCCATCTTCTGATTTTTCTTTCCCCTCCGTTACTCCAGGAAAATAATTAGTTTAAAACTATAGCTCTCTCCCTCTCCTTCTCCTTCTTCTATTCCTCTGCTTGTCCCCTCCTCCAAGAAAAGGCTCAAAAATCTCCCAATCTGAAATCAATCGGAACCCTAGATTTCGCGAACTGAGAGTTCTCCTTGAAGAGAACTAATGGCGCCAACTCAAGATATAGAGGACGAGATCAAGGACGAGAAAAACCCTAGGCCGCTCGATGAGGACGACATCGCCCTCCTCAAGACCTACGTAATCCTTCTCCGCTTTGTCTCTTTCAGCTTCTGTACTGAGTTAGGGTTTATCCTTTTTGGTGTGGAATTATTTTATTTTTTTGCTTGCTGTTGTTCGTTTGTAGGGGTTAGGGCCTTACTCGGCGAGTATTAAGAAGGTTGAGAAGGAGATCAAGGAGATGGCTAAGAAAGTCAACGACTTGATTGGTACTGGGTTTCCTCTCTTCTTTCTTTTAATCGAGCCCAAAGTTTCCAAATTCGCAGCTGTTCCGGTTCGCTTGTTGGAGTGTTCTTAATTGCTACGTGTTTGTGGTTGAATAGGAATAAAGGAATCTGATACTGGACTGGCGGCTCCCAGCCAATGGGATCTTGTTTCGGATAAGCAAATGATGCAGGAGGAGCAGCCGCTTCAGGTTGGTGGATCTCAGTTATTTTCGCTCGTTAGAAA
This sequence comes from Hypericum androsaemum, assembly GCA_963995505.1. Classification (NCBI taxonomy): domain Eukaryota; kingdom Viridiplantae; phylum Streptophyta; class Magnoliopsida; order Malpighiales; family Hypericaceae; genus Hypericum; species Hypericum androsaemum. The sequence continues at coordinate 10,620,691 of OZ023189.1, forward strand.
TGCAGAGGGAGGTGTCTTTTTCCTGTAGGTTGTATTTTGCTTTTCCTAACTTGGCTGCATTGTTAACCAGGTGGCAAGGTGCACTAAGATAATCAATCCGAACACTGAGGACGCGAAGTACGTGATCAATGTTAAGCAAATTGCAAAGGTATCTGCTTTTTCTAGCCGAGTGCTCCGTGATATTGTTTTTCGGATGCGTGTTGTCTGTTTGCGGATGTGAATGTTTCCTGGGAAGCAGTTCGTTTGAGGTCTGCCTTATTGTTGGTTTCGTGACTTTGACGGTTCTTTCTTTAGTGCTACTGGTTGTCTGTTGCTTTGGTTTCTTTTTATCCTTTGTATTGCAGTTTGTCCTTGTACATCAAAGCACTTTGCTTTGGTGGTTGTGTTTCTTGTTGCTTGTTCTGCTGTGGCGGTTGTTTTATGATTGTTGGATATTAATTATTGCTGTATTTGGTTTCTCTCAAATGGCAGTTTGTTGTTGGACTTGGTGAAAAAGTCTCTCCTACAGATATTGAAGAGGGCATGCGTGTTGGGTAAGTTGCCTTTGATAAAAGTTAATGCTTGTCTTGGTGAACGAAAGCTTGATGCTGCTGTGGAATTCTAATATTGCTTGTATTAAGACAAGTGGATATACAAACTGTTGAGGGCCAGGATTTCAAGGACCAGTTTTTGCATCTGATTTCTCACCCGAATGACTTCAGGGTTGATCGCAACAAGTACCAGATACAGATTCCCTTGCCTCCAAAAATTGATCCAAGTGTGACCATGATGACCGTGGAGGAGAAGCCAGATGTGACATATAATGATGTCGGTGGCTGCAAAGAGCAGATTGAAAAGATGAGAGAAGTGCGTTCTTCTTTCTCATCCATTTATTTTAGTCGTGCTATACCATCTTCTTTGTCTATTTCTCACAGATGATTTATTTTAGGTTGTTGAGCTTCCAATGCTTCATCCTGAGAAGTTTGTGAAGCTAGGGATTGATCCACCAAAGGGTGTCTTGTGCTATGGTCCCCCTGGAACTGGTAAAACACTCCTGGCCAGAGCTGTAGCCAACAGAACAGATGCTTGTTTCATTCGAGTTATCGGAAGTGAACTTGTTCAAAAGTATGTTGGAGAAGGAGCAAGGATGGTTCGCGAACTATTTCAGGTTAATAGCTCATAACGTCTTTTTTTACATCTGTTCCTCTTTCAATTCATTCTTGTGTTCCTCTTATCGGTTTAACATTGGAATTCAACTTCTGCAGATGGCTCGCTCGAAGAAGGCTTGCATCGTGTTTTTTGATGAAGTTGACGCCATAGGTGGTGCTCGTTTTGATGATGGTGTTGGTGGGGATAATGAAGTCCAACGAACTATGCTTGAAATTGTGAACCAATTGGATGGTTTTGATGCACGCGGGAACATTAAGGTTCTTATGGCAACAAACAGGTTGGATTCTACATAAATTCCTATCTGAATACATTGGCACATATATCTCCATTTCCTTATCCATTTGTATTAGCCAGCGAGCTCATTTTACCAAAACATTCATGGTTGAGGCTGAAGTACTTCTTTACCTCGCTTTTGTTTCTTTTGATGGGAGGGGGTAGGAGCTATTTATCTCGCAGGTCTCTTTTCCAAAAAAATTATGTTCAACCTGTGTCATGACTCACGAGTTTGCTTCATCTCACAGTGCTTCTGGAAGGGGCATTTTTTTGTCTTGTATTCCTGTACTATTTTGTCATACGTTTTATATTGCAGGCCTGACACTCTAGATCCAGCATTGTTGCGTCCTGGACGTTTGGATCGTAAGGTTGAGTTTGGACTCCCTGATATGGAGAGTAGGACACAGATATTCAAGATCCACACAAGAACTATGAACTGTGAGAGGGACGTACGATTTGAACTTCTGGCTAGGCTTTGCCCAAATTCCACCGGTAATTCAACTACCATGTCATGATTAGATAACAAATGGGATGTATTTTTTTCTGTCCTTGTCATATATCTTATCCTGCCAAGCAGCAAAGGCGCTGCCATCTTACGTAGTACATTGATAGTGATTACTGATTACCAAGGTAGAGGAAGGTGGGAGGTAGAGTATAGACACTCCTTAGATTAGCTAATATAGTTTCTTACGTGGTTTATTCATTTCAGGAGCTGATATTAGGAGTGTATGCACCGAAGCTGGAATGTATGCAATCCGAGCGAGGCGGAAGACGGTTACAGAGAAAGACTTCCTTGATGCCGTGAACAAAGTAATCAAAGGATATCAGAAGTTCAGTGCAACTCCCAAATACATGGTTTACAATTGAGTTCCCATTTACCTCGTGGTTAGTTGCTTGCACCGGATGGGAATTGCTCCGAGTGGCAAGGGTCCGGAAGATGGTGGTATAACCTGGTAGGTTTGCTTGCCGCTTGTATTTCTTTGCAAGCTGTAAGAACTTGTTCCTCTGTTTACTGTTTGTGCCTTATCAATTATTGTGTACGCACTACAGTCAATTGGAGCTTGGATTGATTTGTCCAAGTTTGCATTTTAATTAGTTGAGAGCTTTATTTCCTACTGCATAATTGCTTCGGAGCTATCTTGCATGAAAAGCATTCTGCAAATCTGTATCCAATAGATTCAATAGAATCTTCCGACTCCTTTACACTAGTAGTCACACAACAGCGAAGCATGTTACTGATTTTGGGAAAATAATTAATGGAAGTGGACGTCTTTGGTAACATATAACCTGTCTGCCCCCCTTTTTTTTTTTGCCAATTAAGGAACATACTGTCTGTTTCAATTTAGTACGTCTCTTTATTCTAATTTAATACAATTCTTTAATACAGTTAACTTTCTCTAAATTGTTGTAATCAGAGAAAATTATTACTTTAGAGAGACTATCATATAAGAGAAATTTATCTTTTTTTTCTCCAAAAATATTAAAATTGAATTTTGAGCAATAAATACCAAAAAATTTATTATCTATATTCAAGTCATCTAAAATCTCGACTTATAGTGTTATTCAAATACTAAATTCGATTGAGATATTTTCATACAACAAGATAATAGTCACAATGATCGTTTGAATACAATTGAGAAGATGAACAATGATGTAAAATTTATCAACCATGGAAGTCTAGCACAAACTAGCATCTTAAAATATTTTTTATATTCATAAAGTATATAAAAATATATGTATTTATTCAAAAATATTATTTTATACAAAAATTGGGACCAAGATTTGACACCAAAATTTTCTGAAAAAAGTATTAATTATTACGATAGAGGGTTATTAAATTTTAACACTGGTCCCGACTCGCGACCAAGACTTTTTATCAGTTTAGAGAGGTTATCACTTTAGAGGAGATAATTTTACTGCATAGTCAAGTATTGTCGGGATTTATGTAGTTCCATTCTGTCATTGTCGGGTTTGGATTGGGTACGGAGTAAAGAAATCATTCCAAAATGTTTGGAGTGAAGGGGGGACTGCGCTGCAGTTATGTGATACTGGCATGCGCAGTTATGTGATACTGGTATGCACAGTTATGTGATAATGGCATGTGTATTTGTCACAGCGGGCATGTCCCGTTTATGATAATAGCGCGCGTGATTTTTTTATTTTGGTCCGTATTTTAGCATTTTTGCAAAAAAGTCATACTGGCATGTGCATTTATGTGATACTGGCATGCGCACTTATGTCATAATGGCATTTGTTTCAGGCCTGTGTTTGCGCGTAATTTTTTTCATTTTTGTCCCTGTATTTTAGCATTTTTGCAAAAAAAATTCCGCGTGTCTTCATTCCGAACAGTTCAAAATTTGGACATTCCGTACCCAATCCATGCCCGTCATAGTCAAGGATTGTTGCCTTTACGAGAGTTATCCTAAATAGAAACTGGACAACAGATACCGGCATTGCAATGTAAGATCATCTGCAGCTGGACAACCGATGATGAATAAGAAGGATTACAAATCATCATTGGTTTCCGTAGGGAGATTTCATCTGTTATTATCTTGAAATCCCAAATATGCCATTCCTGGAGTATTTTGAACAAAGAGGTTACAAATGTGTACATTTTTTGATGCAAGGGCACAATGGAGGAAGAGGGTTGGGGGTTAACATTAAAGAGGCAACGATGGATAATGCAATATTAACATTGGAACAAAAAGGTTACAAATCTTCCGGCCAATTAGGACATGTACTCGTTTGAATCTGGATTTTCTCCTCTAGGCGACATCCCTTGTTCGACGCCGACAGTTCTCTTGCTCATGTTGGCACGTTGCACAAGACGAACCAGCGCTTGGACCACCTCCGACATGGCTGGACGGAACTCTGGCTCCGGCTGGCCACAAAACATTGAGAATGAATACAAGCAGTTGTTCATAGATTAGTGCACAACACAGTTCTCAAACTTCAGAGGGAATGAAAAACTTTCAATGGCAATCTTCATTAAATCCTCAAACTTCAAAATGGTTTGGACATAAACACGCGAGGTTTCATCAAGAGCTGTGAACAAGTTACCTGGACGCAGAGAGCTATGACATCGGCAAACCGGGAAAGGGACTTGACGGGGTAGAGTCCCTTGAGTTCCGGATCAACCATTTTTGACAATGCGTCGATATCATGAAGCTGAGGCGTGGCCCATCTAACCAAAGACTGCTCTGATCTTGGCCTCGAGCTGTGAGATGATTTCACACAAAAAAATTTGAGGACCTGAAGTTTCAACCTATACAATCATAACATTACCGAGTGATGGCACCGTTCTGTGTCGGCAATTTACCTGTCAAATGGATTACGCCCTGTCAACAGCTCCAACATGACCACTCCGAAACCGTACACGTCGCTCTTTAGAGTATATTGACCAGACATTGAAACCTCTGGTGCAGTGTATCCCGATCCTGCATCTTGGTTCAGTATCTGCATCAATTGGAAAACAAAGATCAGCAAAAAAATTCACGGGCAATACAAAAGTTGTTAGTTCGATGGATTGGTGTAAAACATGTGGATAAAACAAGAAGTCGACCATTCTCTAAACGTAGATAATGGCTAATATTTGATGCTAAATTGTTGCTTCCAATCTGCTAATTGTAATAAAAATCCACATCTTGGCATTCACCTGATCTGCATTCGGAAGGAAACTTGCTAACCCAGAGTCTGAAAGATGAGGGTTGAGCTCAGTGTCCAGTAATATGTTTGCCGATTTTATGTTCTTATGGGTAATGGATGGCGCACAAACTTCATGCAGGTACCTACGGAAAAAATAGTTCAGGAAAATTAAGGATATATGAAATCTCTACCATCTAGCCGAGGTAATTTCTTAGCAAAACTTGAGCAGATCTACCAAATCCAGAGATGCATGCTCCAATAGTTGGATTCAATAAGTGAATATGAAATGCAAACGATGTTATCTCCATCATAAAAACTTACTCCAGTGCTCGGGCAGTCCCCAAAGCTATCTTCACACGGGTGTTCCAGATTAACGGTTTGCTTAAATCATCCGAAAGATGCAGGAAGTCGTAGAGAGAGCCATTCTTGTGGAACTCATAAACTACCAAGTGTTGGCCATGCTCTGAACAATATCCCACCAACTCTGTAACATTTGGATGATGCAACTCGGAGATCTTCGAAACCATTTCAATGAAGTCATCTGATGATTCACTGGAAAGAGTAGTCGAATCTATCTTCTTAACAGCGACAACCTATCGGATCACACAAATTAGAGGAACAGACTAACTTAGAACCGTGAAATTAGCTAGGGTAATCTAATATGGGGTCAGTTTACCTTCCCATTATCAAGATGAGCTCGATAAACTCGTCCAAAAGACCCCTCGCCAAGGAGATGATCGGCACTGAAGCTGCCAGTAGCCATCTGCAGGTCTGCAACTGAGTATGATGTCACATTTGTAGGAGCTTTAACAATTTTCTTCTCCACGGCCGGCTTAATCGAGAAATCTTCCTCATCAAACGATTTATGACGATCAACTGGTGGCGGTTTGATATTTATTGAAGCTGAGGTGTCGATTGTCTTTATTTCCACAGTGGAGGGTGGTGGAAAGGACTTGAACTCTGCAAAATGATTCGGCACAAGTTAAAAATAGATTATCTGAAAAGGTGACTATCATAATCGGATAAGAACAACGCAGTTTAAAAATACGGTTAATGACAATCTAGCATCATAATGTAAGTAACACAAGTGAGTACCTTGCACTTGATGATTAGAAGCAAGAGGAGCAAACGGTTGAGTGTCATGCTTTTCTAAGTCGGTGGACGACCTCCTTGATCTTCTCTTCACCAAAAAGAAAGCAATTATTCCTCCAACGACAAAGATAGCTATGATTATTCCAGCTATTGCACCAACCCCGATGCCCGACTTTTTGCTGTCTCCTCCGGAATCACTGCCGGGACTTTTGGATTTGTGGCTAGGGGTTTTGTGAGCTGGAGGTGTGCCAGGCGGAGGAGGAGGAGCAGCCCCGGAGTTCCAGTTGTTGCCCCCTGACCTGTACATGTCATGGTCAGACCTATCTTCTAGATACTTTTTGAGCTAAAATCTCATTTACTCACTGTAAATCGACGCCACTTTTAAGCTGCTGCGGAATCCAACCACTAAATAGATTGTTTGCCACGTTCCTGACAGAATGAGCACGATAACGAGAAATGCGATCAATCCCGCAAGAAAGGAAGCACGACACTCCTTGCAGAATATAACTTTTATGCAATATTTATCAGTGTAAGTTACTCACAGAGTCTTAAGAGGAAGACTAGCTAGCACGTCAATAGTGCCCGTAAGCTGGTTGTTTTGCACGTACCTGAAAAGAAAAGGCGAAACAAGCAAGCAAAATGTCAGAGAGCTTATGCTGGGCTCTACATAACCAAGTATGATCCTTTCGCCACTTACATTGAGCTCATACTAGAGAGAGAGCTAAAGCTCTCTGGAAGGTTGCCCGAAAACTGGTTGAAAGAAAGATCCCTACAGCAGCAAAGACAGAAGTGAGCACTTGCTTTATAAAATTACCAAAGTAGTTGCTACAAGTTCTGAACAAAATATCTCAAACAATCTATTGTGGTCAGGCAATTGCAAGATACTGGAAAACGAAGTAAGATTACGCACAATGTGGACAACGAAGTAAGACGCTGGAACACATCAGTTACTGCTCCCTGGAGCTGATTATGAGCAAGGTTCCTACATTCACAGAGAAAGGAAGTAAAATTAAAGTGAAAGAACACTTTTATCTTTTAATAAGCCGGAAAAGATGATAAAGTATGAGCGCCACTCACAAGTAAACAAGGGATGTCAGATTAGAGACGGAGTAAGGAATACTTTGGGAGAACTCATTATTGGCAAGATTTCTGTGGAAAAAACGAGAACATGTAAGGATCATCTTGTAATTAGAAACAAAGAAAGTGAGCCATTGGAAGAGAAAATAGAGAAAGGAAGCATACAATCGTTGCACATTGTAAGGAAGTTGATAAGTTATACTGCCATCAAGATTGTTATTGCTGACATCACTGCATAGTTTTGGAGAATGATTATAAAATTATAAACCAGGACAAATAAAATTAATAAGATGTACTAGATTGTAATCCTTACAGTTCTGTCAATGACAGCAAGCTCGTGAGTGAGAACCCGAGTGAACCCGAAAGCCCAAGTCCGGGTATTTTTCTGAACAAAGCAACAGAGAATATAGTTAACACAGTTCCATGGCAATACGCTTAGTTGGGATCATGGGAATCATAGACCAGATAGGAAATACATTTGTGTTATTCGAGAGCCTGAGCAAGTTACGCCTCTCCAGGACTCATCACAGGGGTCACCCCCACTAGAGCTCCACTTTGTTAGCTGCGCTGGTGAGTTTAAGCTGCCGTAGAAGTATCGTAGAGCAGAGGCTGCAAATCGATCACGCAACAAGTACTATAAGTATCGTAAAAAGCAGGATCAGCAACAACTTTCAATTAAGGCCTTGAATTCTCAGACATTTAGCAATGAAGACGGTAAGTCAGGGGTTCAGAACACAGACAACCATCTAACCATCCGGCCTTCTATTATTTGCCAAAGCTGAAACTTCAATTCCATCATTTAGTCGATTACTACGAATTCGACTCGGCGCTTAACCATACAAGCATTGCTCAAGCTAGAGGAAATCATCTGACAATTGAAGGCCTAACTTTCTCCCAAACTCGAGAATAACCAAATAACTTGTTGCTTATGTAGATTGGAATGACCATTCCACATCACAAGCTCTCACTTCAATTCTCTTTTTACCCAAATTATATGTTCAAAACAACATTTTCTGTGGAAAAAAATTGATCTTTAGAGAGTCAACACCAACAAATCATAACTTCCTCAAAGAACTTGTGAAAGAACAAACAGAGTGCAGAAAGAAAAACACAATCTCCGCACAAAGATACAGACTTTTTTCCCAAGCAAACCGCCACCGACAACAACAAAAACAGAAGCAGCAGACAGAACCCATGTGGTAATGAACAAGCAACCACCAAAAAAGGGTTTCTAAAGCAAAAGGAAGAACAAAAACAATGGAGGTTCACTGACCATCACTTGGATCTGTGGAGGCACTGATGCATCCAACCATAATGCAGAAGATTAACAGTGTCATTACCACCATAATCTCCTCCATCATCAGCTTCCCCATCACAAACCAAGATGATCCTCTCTCTCTAGATTATTACCTCTCTCTCTCTAATCAACAGCTCAGTCCACAAAGCTCACTCAGTCATCACCCATTAACCAAGGGAGACGATGCAAGGCCTAAACTTTATTAGAAAGGGCCGTTCTTTATGGCTTTTTTCCATTTTAATAGTGAACCCAGTATTAATATCACACTATTTTATTAAATTATGGACTAAAAATTATGGGAAGATGGTTTTTTTTTCCCTCAATACTTGTCGAGGCATAAAGCTGGCAGGCACGATTTGTCGGGAAGAATCCAAGGCCACAGAAAAGCGCCTCCCTCCCTCTATTCTATTCCTTATAAATAATTTTATTGTTTCCTTTTCAGGGTTTATTTTATATTATTTTGTCACATTCTCTCCTACGGACACTACTTTTATTAAATTCTAATAATCTTTTTTTAGGAGCTTAAATTCTAATAATCTTTTTTTAGAATGAAATTCTAAATTCTAATAATCTGGTAGCTGCACTTTGTTACTTTTTTGGCTTTTTCTGATTTTTTGGGTCGAGTGACTCTTTCGGGTTTTAAATCGGTTAATTAATCAACTCAATTATTTTTTGAAAAATTTTGTTACATTTAAAAAAATTATTCGACTCGTATTTAGATTAATTAATTCAATAATTATCTAAATATCAGATGATATGAAAATGTACTAGGTTAATGGTGACATGAAATTTCGTTGTTACAGAAGAAAATTTGTCTGTTGTTCCTGTTTTTAAGGAAAAAATTAGCATGGTATTCAATATATAAATGACTAACGAGATTTTAAATCTTACGAAAATTACGGTACGTAGAAATTTGTTTCCTCTATCATGAAAAATCGCTACAAAATTATTTGTTATCATGTGCACCTTAATCATCTGTCGATAATTTACTGTATAGTAATTGGAATATGAGGTTAATGATGCCATGCTGGTAAAAGAGAGAGAGTCTCAATAATGGAAACATGAGAAGAGGACACCGACGGAAATGTAACTTTTTGACAGGCTCGCTTGTGGACAAACAAATGTAACGGGAGAGTCACGAGAATCTTGTAATAACTTGACACCTTTGGTTTTTTTATATGACATTTAGTTATTCGTTAGATAACTAGTCTAATTTCAAATTAGATATAATTTTTAAAAAATGATTAAAAAATTTTAATAAATATTTAATATGTTGCATAACAGTGTTTGAATTTTCAAATACTTAAAATTAAGATCGATTAGCTTGGAACAATTTTTTCAGATTGATTTAATTACTAGTTGATACATTTGGACTATTCTCTTCATTTTTTGTTGGTTTTTTCCCCCTTTTCGGTGTTTTTTCTCACTTGGGTTGTAATTGAGTTAGACCACCAGCATCCGCAACCTGCTCCAACCTAGGTCGCAGAATAAATAATTAATTTTTCTCTCATCCACATATTATCTACTTTAATTTTTGTTTATATAAAAATTATATTAAATATACATTAATATTTATTCCGTAATTAAGATAACAAGAAATTTTTTTGGCCAAAGTAAAAAAAGTTATTTTCCTCGAAGTGGGAATACAAAATTAGAGAAAAATAATTAGAGGTACATAGAGATGCCTTAAATGATAAATTACAAATACGGGAGATGCAAATTACATAATACAAAATTAATTACGATTGTCAATTTTTTGCCAAATATGCTCAATCAAGTCGCTTTTGAGAGCGTTATGAGCTTCTCTACTGCGAAGGTTTTCCCTAGCAGTCATATAGGTGGATAGGCTTCTGATGCGTTCAGTAGAGAACTGAAAAGGTTCTTCGTTGTCTTCATTCAGGAATTCTGTTGGATCATAATAATGGAGATATGTATCTCGTTCATCCTCTACTATCATATTGTGCAATATGATACAAGTCATCATAATTTTTCCTATGAAATCCTTGTCCCAAAGAAGACATGGACGTCGAATGAATGCAAAACGAGCTTGTAGAACTCCAAATGCTCGCTCCACATCCTTTCTAGCAGCCTCTTGATGTTGAGCGAACAACTTGTGCTTTAGGGTCGACAGAGATGTAATTAACTTGACAAATGTATCCCATGCAGGATATATCCCATCAGTGAGATAATAAGCCATATCATTTTGGCGACCGTTGACGATGTAACTCACTTTTGGTGCTCGACCTTCCAATACATCAGTAAAAATAGGAAATCATTCCAGTACATTAATATCATTGCACGTACCTGGTGTTCCAAAGAAAGCATGTCATATCCATAAGTCATAGGATGCAACTGCCTCCAAAATGATCGTTGCCTTTCCACTCCTTCCTGCATATTGCCCAGCCCATGCAGCGGGACAATTTTTCCATTTCCAATGCATGCAGTCAATACTGCCTGTCATACCCGAAAATTCACGTTGTTCCTCGACATAGAGTAGTCTTGCCAAATCTTGTTCGTTGGACTTTCTCAAATACTCGGGACCGAAGCAAGAGATGACACCATCAATGAACTTCATGAGAGCTTTCCTTGTTGTAGATTCACCCATTCTCACGTATTCGTCAACGACATCAGCTGATGTCTCATAAGCTAACACCCTCATGGCTGCAGTACGTTTCTGCAATGCTGAAAGACTTTGTCTACCTGCAGCATCTCGTCTTTGTTGAAAATATGCATCCGAAGTACTCATCGCCTCCACTATACGAAAGAATAGTGGTCTTCGCAAGCAAAACCTATGTCGGAAGGATTCAGGTAGATACGTTGACCTCTCCACAAAATAGTCGTTCATCAAGCGCTCCTCACAAAATACGTTGAGCTAGTTGTAGTTGCCACTCGGGATGTTTACACATAATTTTATTGAATACAGCCAAATCACTAAACTTGTTGTTGTTGCTCTTCCCTGCATAAATTGTTTGTGCTTCGATCTCAACATCGGCCATGCTCATTCAGCTTCTTTTTCGAGTATATGCTTCCTTATATGTACCAATCCACTTTTGTGCACTTGCATTAAGTCATTTGTAACGACCTTTCATAGATTTCACATTTCTTTCATGCATCTCTTCTGGATTTTCTGCTTGAGCTTGATGGTACAAAGCACTCACTCGTGCCCATAGCGAGGCACCCTTCTGATTTTTTCCTTGCTAGTTATCTTCACTAACGTAGATGAAAGATGACATTAGGACCGTATCTTCCTTAACACTTCAAATTGTTGGTGGCGCTTTTCCAGATTTTTTGATGCCGGGCACATCGTGAGAAAAATTTTGTGAAATATTTGGGGGGCTACGGTGTTCATATATCAGAATTTGGAAAAGATTTGGCAACAACTGGGAGTAAAAAAAAGATTGAGAGTTCGGATTGTCTTCGGAATTTGGAAAAGATGAAGGATTATAAGATCCAAATGGTTGAAAATTAGAAAAATTAGGATCATTTGGATCCATAGTAGAAATAATATAACAAGAAAAATTAAGAAGATAGTATATAGTAAAAGAAGAGAGAATTTGAGATTGTGTGTGAAAATATGTTAATATTGGACTCTATTTATAGAGATTTGAAAAATACAAAATTTCATATAAATTATTTTTATTTTTTATCACAGATAATTCTAAATTTTTTTAATCACACAAATCATAACCGAAATTAATTTGTACGAATAATATTGTACTAAGTGTAACTAAGTAGATAGTTTAAGAAATAAAAAAATGCCATGTGGGCGAGGCGCCCTCGCGTTCCCCCCTTTTTTTTTCTTTTTCCTGATTGGTTCGTGCCTTACACCCACCAGGTCGAGGGTACGGAAATGACGCAGATGCGGATGGTCTTAAATTCCCAAATCAGATCTCTTTTCCCGGTAAAGAAATTATCCACACTCGGCCTGATCAAATTCAAGTTATTATATATATATATATATATATATATTTTTTTTTTTTTTCTTTTTCAGAAGAGTATATATAGTTAGTGGGAGCCATTAAAGCCTGTTGTAATCCAATCACCTAGCTGGGATAATGACTTCGGTAATAGAGACTGCAAATTTGACTGATTTGCCATTTTTGTTTTTTGAATTTTCTATTATCCTGACTCATATAGCTAAATAGATGCCTTGAATGATTTAGTATTTAGGTTATAAAAAACATTTTGGAATTATCTTTCTAACAACATCTTAAAATTAGTAAAATGCAATGCAGAAAAAAATCACCAAATAAATTTGTGCACAAACAACTGACTAACTCCTAGTTCTTTAAATATATCTACAAGTATTTAGATTAATTAGCAAGAAATTTTTTATAAATTAACCAAAAAATTTCGAGATTAGTATTAGAATTAAATACGTGTTGAAAAAACTTTATCATCGTTTAAAAGTTCTACATGATTCCATCTGAATTAATAGACAAAATGTTTATTTTTCAACCAAGGAAACATTATTCTTTATCTCTCATAAACAGAAAAACTTTGCAAAAGATATCAGTGTCCAACATAAGATGAAAATTAATCCTCCGCTAGGTTTTGGCCCGAGTTTCGACCGTCTTGACCCTCCCCTCCTCATACTATTCTCGATTCCGGCTTGGCGCGGTTTGAAGTTAATGGTGGCTCGCCGGGGGGTCGGTCGCTGCCGACTACCCCCGGCCTGTTCGTCTTTTATTTGATCAGTTGTGTTGTTGTTTATGTAACCGATCCTTGTGTTGTTCTGTCCTTATTTATTTTTGTTTATCTTGTGTTTTATGCTTTTGATCCCGAGCCACATATGTTTTATGGCTTTGTCGGGTTTTTGTGGCTTACGTCTGATGTGAGATCTCTTCGGATCTCGGTGCCTTTCTGGTGGCTGTAGGTGGAGAACTTTGTCTTGGTTGATTTTGGTCGACCTTGGCTCTCATTTGCGTGTATCTTGTATGCATTCAAATGCCCACGAGCTCGTCTCGTGGTTAATGACCGTAGCTTTGTCTCGGCAGATTTTCGCCCGATCGTTTGGCTTTCTTGCCTTCTCGATTATCCATCGCTCCCCCTTGTGCCTCTCTGCAGCCATTGGTTTGGTTATCGTCTTCTGTTTGGTCTTTATCGTCTTATGTCCCTGTATTTTTCTTTACTGTTCTGTAATCTTTGTCTAATATAGGCCTTGCGCCATTTTTATTTCTAAAAAAAATATAAGATGAAAATTAATCTTAAGATGCACTTTTTTTCCTCTTAAAAAAACTTTGCAAAGAGATAGGTGAATGTAGCTTTCGAAGCTACGTGGCATTTGACTAAATAGAACAGCTAGCTTCAGCCATTTTCATGTCATGTGTACCACAAAGACGCTGGGACCAAATTAACAATATCACACACACCCTCCACGAACCTCATGCACTGTCGGTGGTGGGTGGCGTTTTCTTTTCTTCCTAGTATAACTTATTCCGGCCGATTTAGATTCATCGTTTAAGAAGAACTTGATTCAAACTTTACAATGAAAAACATAAAAGATATTATCAAGAGAATTATGTCGGTCATTTTGCTTGACTCTAATACAGAGATTAAAAAAATCACGCAATACACATCTTGTAACGCGACAGTTCTAGCTTCAGCGTTAAAAGATTGAGATGCGATAATTGAATTTGGAGTCTAAGACTAGAGTATACAATTTGAAAAAATAAAATGATTATTAAAAACATATATTGGAACAATCACTGTCATTTATAATTTCCTACATGTTTTCCAATAGGCTCAAAAGAAGACTCCTCAATTAAATAGTAAATACTATTCTGTCATTAGGATTGCTTCAACACGTTCACCGACTTGATAGGCCAGTAACCTGATGTTGACCCCTTTTTTTTCTCCTGATTATATAAGATTGTAGATTGATAAAGTTTAGTCTCAAACATCTTTTTAAAAAATTGAGCTGATGTTTTTTAGCGGATATGGATTAATATTATGTGCACCGAGTGTTAATCAATACATTTAATTATAGTATATGCAGTGGCTTTTTCAATGATTGTACTGTATTGAGTCAAAAAATAGTCTATACATTTAACTATATTTTGCAAAAAAATTGAGTCAAAAAATTCAGATGTACGTTTCTAACGATAGCGATGAACATGCAAATTTCATGAATTTTGAGCACATTTTCTCCAACTACGGAATTCAGCTGTATTTTACCCAATAAAATTATACGTTGAAGTAACGTAACTTGATATTTTCAAAGATGTTTCATTTGGCCGCTACGACAAGGAGTAATGGAATCGACCTGTAGAGAGCTCCAGAAAATTTCTGGGTCAAGGTAGTAGCGATCTCCAGTTCATTGGCGACCGCTAGTAAAGAGTTCCAGAAAGTTTCTGAACCAAGGTACTAGTGATCGCCACTCGACCTGGACAGATTCAAATTTCGTGACTCTTGAGTTCAAACTCACAAGACATGATCCATCCTATTAGCCACCATTTATATCCATTAGAAGTAATCTTTGGTGATGAAAAGGCATCAAAGGTGGGTGCCAATTCTTTTTAAATAGTGGTACATGTTTCTCATTCAAAGGAATATACATCCTAACCTTTTCTACTTTCATTCCTCACCAAAGACATCATCAGAAATTCTTAGTGTGTTCTTGGTTTGGTCAAAATAGTACAAACTTTGAACTCGACAACGGAGTTAGGATTTCATCGAATCCTGATAGCGATAGTTGACTGACCCGTTGTACTTGCGAAATTTATTCAGAGGGTCGAATTATTCATGTTAAAGAATCGAAAGATCTTTGAAGTCGGTGTTACTCCAACCATCATTCACCCTCCTATCCGAATATTTTTCCAACATAACGAACATCGATTTTTTTCTGCCAAAACTATATTTTTATATGGACAATCACTTAACACTATTGCAATCTAAAGTTCGTATTTTAATAATCTGATTAAATTAGACATGGATTTCAGTGTCTATTGGATTTGTGAATGAGCCCAAAGAAGGCCCAAAGTTCAAAAGCCCAAAAAGGGGAAATGGAAAGTGCCACCCACATTGGAAAGTGGCACCAACATTTTCTAGTTTATAAGGAGAAACTCCTTGTTGACTAGGAAATAAGTTGACCACCAGGAGGGAAAGCCAATCGGACCGCGACTACGCACCATCCGAGCATGAGCACGCGCTCGCGCGTGTGCGTGTGCGCATGGCGCATTGGACGCAGGTCACAATGGGCGCTTTGTGGCGCACTTGGTACTTCGCATCGTCCCGAGGAGCTCGAGGAACCTTAAGTATTTTGCCCGGGTCCGGAGAAAGCTGCGCAGCTACCGAAGTGACGAGGAGCTGCGAGCACCTTCAGGAAGGCCACCGAAGAGGCACAAAGAGCAGGAATGACCAGGAGACTTCCAGAAGGCCGAAGGAGTGCGAGATCCATTACGAATGGGCGCCAGCACAGCCTGGGCGTGCCTGGAAGGATCCAAAAGCCACCGAAGGGCCATGAGCGCAGCCAGCCTGCTGGCAGAGCGGACGCGTCCCTTCGGGGTGGCTGCCTCCCTGCCTCTTCTAGCCTATAAATAGGCCTGCCCCCTTGCCATTATCCTCATCCCAGTAGTAATTGCATTCTCCATAGCATTGTTGTCTTATTCTCTCCCCCGTTCTTCACTTACAAAGAGTCCGAAAGTTCTGGGTATATAAGGGTTCGCCCGAAAGTTTCGAGATACGTGTGCAACGTTCTTAGAAATGCCCTAAACAGTCGTTGTATCTTGGGGACGATTGTCGAAGCCTGTACCACACTGAAATATACGGGACAATCTCATCTTACAGAGAAAGTGTCCAACACTTGTCTCGACTGCCGTAGATCTTAATCAAGTATACCACTCCGAAACAACACTCGTAAGACGAGATTGTGTACTTGAAGATGGCATCGACAAGCTCAGCACCGGTCCCGGGAACTGTCCACGCCGAAAGGCCGGCGAAGTTCAACGGTACCGAGTTCAAGAGATGGCAACAGAAGATGTTGTTCTACCTGACGACGCTCAACCTGGTCCGATTCTTGAAGGAAGAGGCTCCGAAGGTGGCTGAAAATGAGGCAGATCAACAGAAGATCAACGCCCTCGATGCATGGAGTCATAGCGACTTCCTATGCCAGAACTACATCCTGAATGGACTAGACGACATGCTCTACAATGTCTACGCGGAAGCCAAGACCGCTAAGGAGCTTTGGAGTTCACTCAAGAAGAAGTACAAAATGGAGGATGCTAGGAAGAAATTCATCGTCGGACGATTCCTCGACTTCAAGATGGTGGACTCCAAGAAGGTCATCGATAAGTGCAGGAGTTGCAGCTGATTCTTCACGAGATCCAAGCCGAAGGGATGCAACTCAGCGAGTCCTTCCAAGTAGCTGCGATGATCGAGAAGCTCCCCCTGCTCTGGAAGGACTTCAAGAGCTACTTCAAGCACAAGAGGAAGGACATGAGCCTAGAAGACCTGATCGTGAGACTTAGGATCGAGGAAGACAACCGAAAGTCCGAAGTCAAGCAAGGCAAGGCTAACCCTGAGACCATCGTGCACCTCGCCGAGGAAAAAGGTAGCAAGAAGAGGAAGAAGTCCGGGGATAAGCAGGAGAAGCAAAGAGCCCAAGAAGAAAAAAAAGATCAAGGGCGACTGCTACAACTGTGGCAAACCCGGACACATGGCTAAGGACTGTCGCCAGTCGAAGAAAGACGACCAAGGAAAGGCTAACCTGGCTGAAGACTTGTCCCAGATGGATCTGTCAGCCGTGGTATTTGAAGCCAACCTGGTGGATAATCCGAGAGAGTGGTTCGTGGACACTGGAGCTA
Source organism: Hypericum androsaemum (assembly GCA_963995505.1). Taxonomy (NCBI): domain Eukaryota; kingdom Viridiplantae; phylum Streptophyta; class Magnoliopsida; order Malpighiales; family Hypericaceae; genus Hypericum; species Hypericum androsaemum. Next base: position 10,638,028 of record OZ023189.1, read on the forward strand.
CCCGCCACATCTGCTCGGATAAGGAGATGTTCTCGAGCTATATCCCGATCACCGGCCAAAAGCTGTTCATGGGAAACTCTGTAACGTCCAAGATCGTCGGTCTGGGTAAGGTGGTCCTGAAGCTGACCTCAGGAAAGGAGCTGACCCTCAAGGATGTGCTCCATGTCCCGAACATCTGCAAGAACTTAGTTTCTGGCTCACTGTTAAGCAAAGCCAGTCTTAAGCTTATATTTGAGGCTGATAAGTTTGTACTGACCAAAGCGGGTCAATTCATAGGAAAAAGTTATCTAGAAAAGGGGTTATTTAAGATGAATGTAATAACTGTACATCGTACCTTTAACGGTGAAAATAAAGTTAACGCTTCTTCTTACTTGGCTGAGTGTTCTAATTTATGACATGGTAGATTAGGACACGTAAATTTAAACTCGCTAAGAAAGTTAGTAAGTTTAAATTTATTACCAAATCTAGAGTTCAACCCATCCGATAAATGTGAAGTATGTGTGGAGGCTAAAATGACCAAAGCACCTTTCAATTCGGTGGAAAGAAGTACTACGCCTTTAGAGTTAATTCATACGGACACTTGTGATATGAAACACGTGCAAACTAAAGGCAGAAAGAAATACTTCATCACGTTTATCGATGATTGCACGAGATACTGTTACGTACATCTCCTAAAGGGCAAAGACGAAGCTCTTGATGCCTTTAAGAGATATAAGAATGAGATTGAAAATCAACTCAGCGTGAAAATCAAAATGATTCGAAGTGATCGAGGGGGAGAATATGTAGCTCCGTTTGATGAACTTTGTCGAGAACATGGCATTATTCATCAGACGACTGCTCCTTACTCACCTCAATTGAATGGCATAGCTGAACGAAAAAATCAAACTCTTAAGGAGATGATGAACGCTATGTTGATTAGCTCAGGCTTACCCCAGAACATGTGGGGGGAAGCGGTGCTCTCAGCTAACCACATTCTAAATAAATTACCACACAAGAAAAGGGATAAAACCCCATATGAACTATGGAAATGAAGGAAGTCTTCCTACGGTTACCTTAAAGTGTGGGGGTGCCTAGCAAAGGTCGAAGTACCTAAGCCTAAGCAGGTGAGAATAGGACCCAAGACCATTGATTACATCTTTATCAGATATGCGCAAAATAGTAGCGCTTATCGATTTTTGGTGCATAAATCTGAAAACCCTGAGATAAACGCGGGAATGGTCATAGAATCAAGGAACACAACGTTCTTTGAGAATAGCTTTCCTAATAAGGAAAGAAAGGAAGGGAGTCCAAAGAAAAATGCTCACGAGACTACGCAAGCGTCAAATCAGGAAGATGATGAACCTAGACGTAGTAAACGGACGAAGGTAACTAAATCCTTTGGTCCGGATTATCTAACCTATGCGTTAGAAGATGAACCCAGGACAATCCAAGAGGCATTGTCCAGTCCAGATGCTCCTCTCTGGAAGGAAGCTATCAATAGTGAGATAGAATCTATTATGCAAAACCACACGTGGGAAATCGTGGATCTCCCACCTGACTACAAACCTTTGGGATGCAGGTGGATCCTAAAAAGAAAATACAAAGCTGATGGATCAATCGACAAAACTGATGGATCAATCGACAAGTATAAAGCTCGATTGGTAGTTAAGGGATTCAAACAGAAGGAGGGATATGATTTCTTTGACACGTATTCACCGGTCACAAGAATCACATCAATTAGAGTACTCATAGCTGTTGCAGCACTCTATAACCTCGAGATCCACCAAATGGATATAAAAACAGCCTTCCTAAATAGAGAACTGGAAGAGGAGATATACATAGAGTAACCTGAAGGGTTTGTGGCTCCCAGTCAAGAGCATAAAGTGTGTCAACTAGTCAAGTCACTATACGGGCTAAAACAAGCGCCGAAACAGTGGCACGAGAAATTTGACAGAACAATGCTGTCGAATAGATTTAAGATCAATGAGTGCAATAAATGTGTTTACATTAAGGGCACACCTGAAGCTTACGTAATTGTATATCTCTACGTAGATGATTTACTAATTACAGAAAGTAATAAAGAGGTTATTGTGAAAACTAAGAACATGTTAAAGAAGCACTTTGACATGAAAGATATGGGTCTGGCAGATGTCATACTAGGAATAAAAATTTCTAGGAAAGCTGACGAAATTATCTTGACGCAATCCCACTACGTGGAGAGCGTGCTCAAGAAATTTGAAGCTTTTGACAAACCTCCGGTTAAGACTCTAGTAGATTTGAATCTACACTTAGCCAAGAATTGAGGGGACCCATTATCTCAACTGAGGTATGCGCAAATTATCGGGAGCTTGATGTATTTAACAAACTGCACACGTCCCGATATTGCGTACTCAATTAGTAAGTTTAGTAGATTCACAAGTAATCCAGGGAAGGATCACTGGCTAGCTCTGGAAAGGATTTTACGGTACTTAAAATATATCATAAATCATGGCGTACATTATGCTAAATATCCAGCTGTATTAGAAGAATACAGTGATGCAAACTGGATATCAGACACTAAGGACTCCAAATCCACGAGTGGATACGTATTCACCATAGGAGGAGGAGCTGTATCTTGGAAGTCCTCTAAACAAACGTGCATAGCTCGATCCACCATGGAGTCGGAGTTTATAGCACTAGACAAAGCTGGGGAAGAAGCTGAATGGCTCAGAAACTTCCTAGAGGATATTCCGTGCTGGAGCAAACCGGTGCCTCCCGTATTGATACATTGTGATAGCATGTCTGCAATCGGGAGAGCACAAAGTACATTATACAACGGAAAGTCTCGACATATTCGTCGGAGACACAATACCGTTAGACAGTTGATCTCTAGTGGGGTGATCACCATTAATTATGTAAAGTCCAAGGACAACTTAGCTGATCTTTTTACGAAAGAAATCAATAGAGATCAAATGTATAACGCAGTAAGGGGAATGGGATTAAAATCCACACACTAAAGAACGTCCATAGCGGTAACTCAACCATGATGAGTGGAGATCCCACAAACTTGGTTCAATGAGACAACTAAGTTATGGAGGGTTCAGTTAATCACCTGAAACCTATCTCATTCTCAGAAGCTGCCCAGGTATTAACCTGCAGAGGTATGGTAAGGTTAAGTATTACACTTTTAATAATTCCTATACCTTGATAAAGGTGGAGTATGGTAGGGTATTCCTGATAGGAGATCACCTATGTAAGTGTGAAGTGAGGCCGTTTCAAATGGGAAAAACACTTATGAATCCAAGAAACGGTCCATGGCATAAACGGACACAACGTGAGAACCCAAATATACTAAGGTTATTATTGTGTAAATGTTATTGTCTTAGTTTACGCCAAAAGCTGACGGTTCAAGACATCACGTTCACCGAGCAGCGAGTAAATCCGATAACATATTACTAGAGAAGGTTCAAAGCCGCAAGCTACCTGTCTCAATGCAATAATAACACATCAGAACTTTCGATTAGAGTTTGCATGCATTGGTCATCATTCATGTGGGGGATTGTTGAATTTGTGAATGAGCCCAAAGAAGGCCCAAAGTCCAAAAGTCCAAAAAGGGGAAATAAAAAGTGCCATCCCACATTGGAAAGTGGCACCAACATTTCCTAGTTTATAAGGAGAAACTCCTTGTTGACTAGGAAATAAGTTGACCACCAGGAGGAAAAGCCAACTCGGACCGCGATGAGGATGGTGCGTAGCACCATCCGAGCACGAGCACTAGCACGAGCACTAGCACGAGCACGAGCACGAACACGCGCTCGCGCATGCGCGTGTGCGCATGGCACAAGGAGCTGGAGGAGCCTTAAGTATTTTGCCCAAGTTCGGAGAGAGCTGCGCAGCTACCGAAGTGACGAGGAGCTGCGAGCACCTTCAGGAAGGCCACCGAAGAGGCACGAAGGGCAGGAATGACCAGGAGACTTCCAGAAGGCCGAAGGGGTGCGAGATCCATCGCGAATGGGCGCCAGCATAGCCTGGGTGCGCCTGGAAGGATCCAAAAGCCACCGAAGGGCTACGAGCGCAGCCAGCCAGCCTGCTGGCAGAGCGGACACGTCCCTTCGGGGTGGCTGCCTCCTCCAGCCTATAAATAGGCCTGCCCCCTTGCCATTATCCTCATCCCAGCAGTAATTGCATTCTCCATAGCATTGTTGTCTTCTTCTCTCCCCCGTTCTTCACTTACAAAGAGTCCGAAAGTTTTGGGTATATAAGGGTTCGCCTTAAAGTTTCGAGATACGTGTGCAACATTATTGGAAATGCCCTAAACAGTCATTGTATCTTGGGGACGATTGCCGAAGCCCGTACCGCACTGAAATATACTGGGCAATCTCGTCTTGCGGAGAAAGTGTCCAACACTTGCCTCGACTGCCGTAGATCCTAATCAAGTACACCACTCCGACAAACAACAGTGTCAACAACAATTTGATAATCATACTAAGTTGGGAAAAGTCCACTTTAGTACCCTGTAGTATCGCAAAAATCAAGTCAGTACCCTGTGGTTTAAAATGTATCAATTGAGTCATACTTATTCCAATTAACATCAATTAGAGGCCCGGGCAGCTGCCCGGACCTGCCCGAACCTATCCGAACCATGCCCGAACTACGTGGCTAGCCACGTCACCAAATTTTGATGATGTGGCACCACGTGGACATCCATCTCCTTCCCTCCTCCTCCTCCTCCCCTCCTCCTCCTCCTCCTCCTCCGCCTCCTCCTCCTCCTCCCCGCGTCCTCCTCTCTGCGTCCTCCTCTGCGTCCTCCTCCTCCTCTCCGCATCCTCCTCCTCCTCCTCTGCGTCCTCCGCGTCCTCCTCCTCCTCTCCACGTCCTCCTCCTCCTCCTCCTCCTCCGCGTCCTCCTCCTCCTCCTCCGCGTCTTCCTCCTCCTCTGCGTCCTCCGCGTCCTCCTCCTCCTCCTCCTCCGCGTCCTCCTCCTCCTCCTCCTCCTCCTCCTCCTCCGCATCCTCCTCCTCCTCCTCCTCTCCGCGTCCTCCTCCTCCTCCTCCTCCTCCTCCCCGCGTCCTCCTCCTCCTCCTCAAATTTCGGTGACGTGGCTGGCCACGTAGTTCGGACAGGGTTCGGGCAGGTCCGGGCAGCTGCCCGGGCCTCTAATTGATGTTAATTGGAATAAGTATGACTCAATTGATACGTTTTAAACCACATGGTACTGACTTAATTTTTCGCGATACCACAGGGTACTTAAGTGAACTTTTCCCTACTAAGTTTATAAGTTTGGTATCTATACAGTCGCTAAATCGAATAATTCAATTCAATTCAGGTAAAACTAATTAAATTGTGATAACTTTGTATTAGTTTTTAATCGCTAGTCTATCGTCGTATAATCATACCAAATAAGGTTAGTCACTCACATCAAACATGCATTTTGGTCTAGTGGACGGGATAATTTGGGCCGCCGAAGTTTCCCAGCCCACACGGCACCAAATTAACCAGACGTTCAATTTTTGACCCCACACGTCGTCGGTCGGCCTTCCAATCGCGATTTTCCTTTCATGAATGAGACGACCTACGTGAAACTATCAAGTTGTAAGTTGTAACGTTTACTTTGCGTTGAAAAAATCATCATTTAAAAAAACTTTGCGTAATACTGTAACGATTACTGCTCTGAAGTTGAACGTGTGTCATTTATCTCCTTGGGAATCAGATAATATATGAGTTATACAATTTCAAGCATGTTGCACGTTATAAAAAATGTTTATATATATATATAGAAACATGAGAGTAGTGTAGGAAGAACATTTTTTATAACGTGCAACATGTGCTTGAAATTATATAACTCATATATTATCTGATTTCCAAGGAGATTTTTTTTCCCAAATTCGGGTAGAACAACTCATAGTTGCCCAATTTCATGCATGCTGCACATCGCGCAGCGGAATAAAATGAGGATACGGTCTTCCAGATGCGATATTTCAAGTTTGCACTAATATGCATGAGTCTCGTTCTATTTAGTCTTCAACGTTTGTCGGATCATTTTTCATGGTTCTCACAAAGGAACTAATTAATATACCTCTTATAAAGGGTAAATTTCCTGAGCCTCCCGGGATTTGCTTAAATTATTATTTTAGTTTATACTGTTCCGAAATTAAAATTTCAGTCTTCTAGTTTGATTTTATTGAACTCTAATGTCCATGTCGTCGAAATCAAAAAAAATTTCCGGCGAAGAAGCACCTGAAATGACCAAATTCTCCCTCAGTAAAAGAAATAAAAAAAATTTACTTTCTTCAACCTCTAGAATACCAAGAACATAACACCATGAACACCAAATTAAACAAGAAAAAAATAGTCGAATAACTAAGCAACGTCGGCTCCATGAGCCCTAATCCCCAATTAACGTGTGACATTTCCTCTCCCTGGTAGGCAAGATTAGGTTCGCGAGTTAATTGCATTTCTGAAATCTCGTCGGATAACACATCAAAGCAAAAGTACTAATTGCATTTCGCCGACGAGAGATGAGCCTGGTGTTAGGGCTCATGAGGTTGGCGTTGCTTTCTTGGTTAATTTGGTGTTCAAGGTGTTATGTTCTTGGTGTTCTAGAGATCGAAGAAGGTGAATTTTTTATTTTTTTTAACTGAGGCACAATTTGGTCATTTAAAATGCCTCCTCGCCAGAAAAAAATTTCGATTATGATGACAGGGTTCTGAGAATTTAATAAAATCAAACTAAAAGATCGAAGTTTCGATTTCGGAACATCATAAACAACAATAGTGATTTAGACAAACTGAAGTGACGACAGTTTGTCTTTTTATAAATGTCAAAATTGATGGCAGTGGAATTGCGTGTTAAAAAGTACCTATCAAGTTAGATAGCATTTTCCCATAAGCTTGTTGATTGAGAGGTCTTGGTCGCTATCTCAAGTTGCAAACGATTAGCCGACTAGGACTAGGACACAAATCCAAAATTAGCGGGAGAAGGTAGAACAATTGGTTTTGGATTGGGTACGGAGTAAAGGAATTGATTCCGAACGGTTTAGAGCGAAGGGGGACCGCAGCGGCAAGCGCAGATATGTGATAATGGCAAGCGCAGTTATATGATAATGACAAGTACAGTTATGTGATAATGACATTTGTTTTTGTGAAAATGGCAAGTCCCCGTTGATGATAATAGCACGCGCAGTTTTTTTTATTTTGGTCTCCCGTATTTTAGCATTTTTGCAAAAAGGTCACACTGGCATGTGTAGTTATGTGATACTGGCATGCGCAGTTATGTGATAATTGCATTTGTATCCGGCCTGTGTTTGTGCGTGGCTTTTTTTATTTTGGTTTCCGTGTTTTAGCGTATTTGTAAAAAAGTCTCCGGGTGTCTTCATTCCAAACGATTCGGAATAGTAGCATTTCGTATCCAATCTAACCCCAGTCTAACTAGATCTATATTTGACTCTCTTTTTTAGAAGGTTCTATATATGACTCAGGATTTGTTCTTTTGTGTGATATTTACTTTTTTTACAAGTAAAGTTTTATATATCACACTAATGGATCTATACAAAAACGTCTAGGCACGAGATGTAGAAATAGTGCACTTCCATACTATACTCGTTCTTTGTCATTCGCCTGGTAAAAGTAAATCGTAATTACACATCCAATCAGGGATGACCGTGGACGTGGATATGGTAGGACTTTATTTATATCATAATTTTGGAGAATTAGACTCCTCTATTTTCAACCCTAGAAAAATTTCATTATTGAACCTATATTATTATCCTCAGAGTCTACACAATCCGATCCTTGAATTTATCGCAAGACATTTATGTTAGTTTTTAAACATAAAATCAATATTTTATGTATAAAATCCAAATGAATCATAAATGCAGAATATTTCATATGCTACACATCAACATTCAATAAAAATTTTAAGAAATAATAAAACATAAAATTTTATAATTTAAGTTCAATGGTAGAAGGTTCTTCCTTTCGAATATGTGAAGATTATATCTAGTCTATCAATAAAGAAAATTAGAATTATTTGTATCTCGAATTTTGGAGTCAATATCATCAATAACTGAAGTATATTTCAGAATATTTAAGAATTTTATTAAAACATATTAAAAAATAAAGATTAAGAGTCTAATTAGGACCTAATTATTCCAAAGAAAAATAGTAGAGCAAAAATTTATATGATTCATATTTTACTTTAGACCTTACATCTAAAAATGAACTCATTCTCTTACCATATCCTAAACCCAGTATATTTCCTATAAAAAAAATCCTAAACCCGTGAAAGTAATTCACTAGGTTGTTACAAGCCGTTCAAAGGTGACACCGAACAAAGAACCAAAGCTCTGAAATGTGTGCTACTTTGTTTTAAGAGAAAACCAACGTGTCCTGTCGCTATTTTTTGTTTCTCATGGAATAACGTACCGTGTGCACTTGGTATCTATATTTTCTATAGTGTACGGATTACATAGTGAGTAGTGCCGGTAATTGTGTTACTAAAAAATGTGCTACAAATAACAAAATTTAGGGGTTCCCAATAAGAATATTCTGTTTAAGTTGCTTTAACTTTCACATTTTTTTCCACCACTTCTCTAATATCACTGACCGAGCAACGGGGCTTAAATGGGTCAAAATGCAAGTCCGGAAAGGAAAGCGGTTTACATAGATCCATAAAGCCCATTAACTGCCCCCAAGCCCAAGGGCCAAGGCTTAAAACTGAAGAAAGTAAAATAGTTTTTCGGGAAAACTTCACTTTAGTACCTAGTAGTTTGTTATTTATATATATGATCATGTGATTTAAAATACATATCTTTTTTTGAACGTCTTATCACTCGGCGACTCGGGTTTAGAGTTTAGATTTGATTATGGGCGAGGCTCCATTTGTGTTGGTGCATCTGTGTTGGCAATTAAGTGATGAGAGCGCAATGGGTTGTTTGGGTGGAGAAGGCGAAAAGTTATTTAAAAATTCATAAATAAAGTTGGGACTGTTTCAAAATTTACCTCCAAGCCATCCCATCGCCTACAGGTGTACAACTTGCACAGCTAGCGCTTCACATCAACTCAAAAATGACATTGTTCCGTAGCAGAGACCTGAGTAGTTGCCCGAGTCGCCCAATGATAGGTCGTTTTCAACACAAGTAAGTATTTTAAAATGCATGATCATATGTAAAAAATGGCCGAACTATAGGTACTAAATTAAAGTTTTTTCTTTTTTTAACGGTTGATATTCTGTCGGACCCTATTTTATGGGTGAGACTCCTAATGGCATTTCTTACATCAATAGACTTGGCCTAAAAATTCTCTAAATAAATCTAAATTTCTTACCACTTTGATCTAGCTTGCGGGTCCATGAGCTAGGCTAATTGCCTGAAAAAGCCTAAAATTACCGATTCACTAAAGAACGTGATCCCAAAATAGATGACATTCATGCCCTTCCAACTATCTCTTCATGGCCATCAAGAGATTTTATAGTTAAATGACGTCGTCCCTACTTGCAAGAGGCTATGAATTAGTCTTTTTTTTAGAATGGGCTTAGAGAACTTTATGGTATGCACTTTCTTATCCTAAACGAAAACTTAGAAAAAAAGTGGTATTAATTTTATACATCGCAAATAAGATGCTCGTTATTGTGCAACAACGGTTTTAATCGGCTAAACGTTATTTTTTAACGTATGATATTATTTTAAATGGACAAATAATGGGGGCGCCGCGCACCAGGAAGCAGTGAAATCTTATCGGGGAAGGAAGCTTCCATCCCCAATGAATGAAAATGGACAAGTGTAGCCGCAATATCCAAATGTCATGAATTTGCCGTGAAAGGCGAACCTCACCAATATACGTGTTAGTTTGATGGTATGTCTTTTCTTGGATGAGCGTATGCTTGATCTGAGATTTGGATAGATATCCAAACTTTTTATGTTGTTGCGCGTGGATAAAATTATCTTGGTTGAATTCATTTGACTTTGATTCTCATTTGCGTGCATCTCGTATGTATTTAAATGTCCACGAAGTTACGTATATGATGTAATCTCGCGGTTATTAGCCGATGCTTATCTCAACAGTTTTTCACTTTGGATGATGGCTTTAGTAGTTTCTCGTCCACCTTTCGTTTCCACCCATGCATCTCTGCTTCCTTCGGACTGGTTTTCGTCTTCTATTTGGTGTTTACGTATTTCGTCTGTATAATGGTGGCGTGAAGCCTATATTAATTAAACGAGTTACAATACACACAAAAAAATACACAGACAAAATACGTAAATACTAAATAGAAGACGAAAACCAGTCCGAATGAAGCAAAGATGCATACATATATATATATATATATATATATGTGTGTGTGTCTTCTTCTTTTTTCCTTTTAATGGCCGACTAATATAAATTTAATTTGGATAAGATTGTTTAAAGGTGAAAAAAAATTTCAACAAATATTTAACACAGCTATGTTCCTTAGAACTCGATTAGGAACCGATTTTTCTTTTCTTTTATTTTTTTTGATAAGTAAAATTGTATTACAAATAAATAAATTATTTACACCCCAACTATGCCTATACACGCAACGTTGGCAAAAACCCCCCAAAATACAGTTCCGCCGCAGTAACCAAATTAAACCAAATTAAGAGATTTGACTGTGATTCTAAATACAAAATTAAATTTTGTTTGTATTGATACTTAATCGAGTTTGACTATATTAGTCATTCACGTGCATGAAAAATCCTTATTTATTACGTCATTCACCTCCGTTCCTTTTCCTTTGTTAGGACCCTTTTTTTTTGTTATTTGGTTGAGAATACCGCCAAATTTCTTTACAAGTAATTCTTATTGATATTTTGTATTTTTTTAGGTGTGAATTTAATACCATATTAAGTAATTCAAATTTACCAATTTGACTAAATTGATTTAACCGGGCCCTTTTATGGAGTTCCGTGTGACTTGGATCATCCAGCTCTGACTCCGACGAGACGAGAATTGCGTCACCTTTTTACGTTACACTGTGTGGGCTGGATATAAGGCTTCAAGTGTAAAAATTTGTAACACGGAATTTGCATCGTTAATTTATTTCTTTGTACTTTGATAAAAAGTTAGCATGTGCTTATATAAAAAATTTAGCATAAAATTATTTCAAGCAATCAACAGTAAAATATTGGGAAAAATTGACAAAAATCGAATTTATCGAAAATGTAAATTTCCGATATTGTATTTATGATTAACACAGAGTGAGATACGAAATGCCATAAATAGGTGGACCGACACGCACGTAACAGCATTCAATTATTTTTATAGATAACACGCTATGATCATATCCCCAGGGGATATACATTAATTATAAGATCCTCTCGGGTCGCCATCCAAACACATCCTAAACCCGCCTTTTTTTCGTACGTTAATCCAATATTGTCGAATTTATTTAACTGCACTATGTATGATAGCGACGGAGATAGCGACGGAGGGTTCAGGTGCCTGGTAGTGAGGCCAGAGAAGGGAGGAGTAAGGGACTTGTGGAGGTACTCGAGGGGTGACGTGGCAAGCGGGTCGAAGTTCCTGGAGGCCAGTGAGTTCGGCGGCGGCGGCGGTGACGAGGAGGAGGAGGAGGGTGTGGTTAGTGAGGAACTGGGTGACCACAGGTGGGTGATAATTGTGTCTGTAGTGGCGATGAAGGTGATTTCTTTGTTCGGGAAGCCATTGGAGTACACTGGCTACCTCGTCGATTTCCTCCTCAACTTGCTTTCCCTCAACGGCGACCTCTTCGGCTTGCTCTTCAACATTCTTCGAGGTAATTAAATACCTCGTAAAAAATAGCTTAAATGATTTGATTTGTACTTAAGCCCGAACTAATTTCAAGAAATATTTTAAGAGTGAGTGTGAGTGAGGACCAAACACTCGTCTAGATCTATCTGTGAAAATAGTCGATCGGATCACAGGATGTTACATTACTAACTAGTGGTGTACGTGTTGTATAATATGATTTCCGGTTTCTGAGTATTTTTCGTAAATTGGATATAGAAATTTTGACACGCTGTTAGGAGCGTGACACGTCGTGTTTGAGGGGACGTGTTGAGTATCACACGTTGAAGGACAGGTTGTGTTGATTTTGAGCTGAGGAAGCTGGAACTGGAAGGTGTACCTTTCCTGCTAACGTTTGAGTTGGTTTTGAGCTGCAGTTGACAGGTTCCTTGTTCTGTGAATTGTCGATGGCAGGGAGGGTGGTGATTCCGGAGCGGGGCACGGAGACTTTCATCAGCACCATCGGACATTTGGACGGGAGGATAGACTTGTACAAGGGCGAGAGATTGGTGGGGGAGCTTACAGGCTACGACGCTGCTTCTCCCGAAGAGGGTAGTACTCTCAGGGCTGAGATTGGCAACCGAGCTCTTATGGATCTCTGCATGATGGCTTCCAAGTTGGCTTATGAAAATGCCAAAGTCGTCAAATGTATTGTTGTTGATCACTGGATGGTAAGTAATCGGCCACTTAATAGTGTTCTTCATCCTCTTCATCGCAACGAATGCGGTTTGTTAACCGTTTTCTGTGTCCGAGCAGATGCATTTCGTGGACTTCTACGACTGCTGGAATGGTGAGAGATGTACTGATGTGTTTTCTAGACCGCCATTGACCAGATTTGAGCTTAGTGATTCTGATTATTTATGCGAGTTGATGGCTGATTTATGCAGATTTCCAGAAACAAATGTCCACCCAAGTTTTCATTTTCGCTGACAAGCCTACGGATGCAAGCTTGATATTGATCAGCTTCAGGGGTACTGAGCCTTTTGATGCCGATGACTGGATCACTGATTTTGATTACTCTTGGTACGAGATTCCGAAATTGGGGAAAGTCCATATGGGGTTCTTAGAAGCCTTGGGTTTGGGAAACAGAGAGAATGCTGCAACTTTCACGAACTTCTTCGTCGAAAGGAGCTTGGATCTGATGCAACCGGCTCCTGGTGGTGAATCAGTATCTAAGAGCAGTGACGTCGATAAATGGACCCCGCCGGGTATGGGGAAGAAGTCCGCATACTACACAGTCAGGAGAAGGCTGAAGACCTTGCTTAGTGTGCACAAGAATGCCAAATTTGTTGTGACTGGACATAGCTTAGGTGGGGCACTCGCGATACTGTTCCCTACCATGCTGGTGCTGCATCAGGAGACAGAGGTGATGCAGAGGTTGCTTGGCGTGTACACGTTTGGCCAGCCAAGGATTGGGGACCGTCGGCTTGCGAGGTTCATGGAGGCCCGTCTGAACCATCCAATTCCAAGGTACTTCAGGGTGGTCTATTGCAATGACCTTGTCCCAAGGCTGCCTTATGATGACAAGACCTTCTTGTACAAGCATTTTGGAGTGTTCCTATACTATGATAGCTGCTACATTGAACAGGTATGCACATATCCTTTTCTTTAACTTAAATCCTTCCCCCATCATTTTAGTAAAGAAAATTCATTCCCTTGATATTGTAGGATAATATCCAGTAGGAAGATTTTCGACACTTACAATGAGCCACGAGTCTCGTATGAGCAATTTGCTCTGATCCCACAAGCTCAGCACACTTATAAACAAGTTAACTACACTCGCAACTAGTGATGCGTTAATCTCAACAAACATACACCTATACACAATTTGAACATAATATTCTTGAAGGAGTGTGCTTGACTTGAAGTTGAGAAGTTGAGACATGATGTTTATATCACTAACAGTTACATCTATTAACTCCCTTATCTCTCTCTTCTTCTTGGTTGCCTTACATTTGAAGAAAATGAAGGAGGAGCCGGATAAGAACTTCTTCTCGTTGAGGCGGTTTCTTCCGGTGCACCTGAATGCTGCATGGGAGCTGCTCAGAAGCTTGACGATGGGCTACATTTTCGGACCACTTTACGTCGAAGGCTGGTTCTCGATACTAGGAAGGATAATGGGTCTGGTTCTACCAGGAGTTGCTGATCATGCCCCCACTGACTACGTCAACTCTGTTAGGCTTGGTAGGGAGGCTCCTGTTCGTGTCTCTTCTTCTTTCTAAGAGGCTCTCTGTTTGCAGATGAACCTGTTTATTTTTGCAAAATATGATGGATAATCTTCAGTCTTCTTGTGATAGTTAAAAGGTTGTGGTAGATTATCATATAAACTGTTCATATTATATAGTTACTTCCTTTGGTTCAAAAAACAAATAAATTTTGTGCAATTTGATTTCACCGACTGGTCAAGTAAACCGTTTTCAGTGTCGAATTGTGTGGACTGCCGCCACTGAATGTTCAGGGGAGCGGGTTTGGCGCTGGCTGTATTTTTCGGAAAAGTTGACGATTGAAAGAAGTGGATTTCTCCTGTCGCCCGCTCCTACTTGCTCTTAAACGACATCGTCTCGATGCAATTTTTTTCTTATTTCATCGGTCGTCGCACAATTTTCTGTCATCGTGATATGATATGAGAGTGATGCTCGTAATAGCCTGCTGGATTTATAACTAGCAATTCTATTTCCGAATTTTCTAAGGTTATAGACACAAAAATTAAATCAGCAATTGTGAATCTTAATGCAATTGTTAATTTTATTTACTATTGACTCGGGAAAGAAAAATGATATTGGAATAAAAACCAATTTTAATTAAGCTTCACCTTTATGACAGATAATAATAAATTTTCGTACCTCCTTCAATTGAACAAAAGTTTCACCTCGATAAGAGAGTGGGAAATGAAAATGTCGATATAGGATGTGGTTCAAACTTCCAATTCAAATTCCCAATTTAACGACCACAAAGAGTATTTGTCAATATCAAAAACTAATTTTCCTATTCTTACAAAAAAATAAATTCTTTCTCTACCGCAGTTTTTTACCGTAGTAGAGTTTTAATGAGGTTGACGATTGCAAGAGAGAATTTTACACAACTTAGGCTATAAAAAAGTACTATTTGAACAAAATAAATCGAAAAAAGAAAGAGGATTTCACACAAATAATTTATGCTTATCACTCTATATCAAGCGATGAATTTTGAAATGTAGAAAGAAAATAAATCAGTTAAGCGTAAAATAAAATTTTAAAATGATGAAATCTTTATCTTTTTATTTGAATTCTGATGTACGCAAAATTGTGAACAATTAAACGCACAAGCAAATAGTATAGTGGTAAGTAAGGTTCTTAGAACTGAGGGTTGAACACGAAATCAAAGCAAATAATTATGTGAAGCGAAAAAATTAAAGTTTTATAAGGTTGTGAAAGGTCGCAAGTAAATAAACGAGATCGAAAACGTAAATAAAAGACGAGTTGTAAATCAATGGAGATAAACAAGCACGATACCTTTATGGACTACCCATTTATGTTGAGACTATGGTTTTTATGAAGTTCTAACTAGTACCCGGAGTGTTCTAATACATCTCCCTAACGCTTCCGCTCATTAGGACGACAAAACTAAGCTAGAGTAGTTCATGATTATTAACCAACGCTTTCGCTCATTAATTAGACCAAGAACTAAACTAAACTCAATTATAAAGTTAACTCCTATCGGGTTATCCCTTAGTATCAAGATTCCTCATTAATACTTTAAGACATGTCAATTGACTCTTCCGTTGATTCTAATGCCTTCCGGTCCATTATTATCAACTAAATATCATAATCTAAGTGATCAAGTTAGATTAAGCATTAAGATCATCAATTGACAACTACTACGAAAGATAATCAAACCATAGCTAACATAGACAAGTAATCACATAATTAGGGCATCGTACTCACGAGAGAACCACTCGCTAAGCATGTTAACAAAGCACAATAGATTAATGAAGAACATGATAGCAATTAACATAAAGGTAGAGATAGAGAACTAAACTAAACTCAATTATGAAGTTAACTCCTATCGGGTTATCCCTTAGTATCAAGATTCCTCATTAATACTTTAAGACATGTCAATTGACTCTTCCGTTGATTCTAATGCCTTCCTGTCCATTATTATCAACTAAATATCATAATTTAAGTGATCAAGTTAGATTAAGCATTAAGATCATCAATTGACAACTACTACGAAAGATAATCAAACCATAGCTAACATAGACAAGTAATCACATAATTAGGGCATCGTACTCACGAGAGAACTACTCGCTAAGCATGTTAACAAAGTACAATAGATTAATGAAGAACATGATAGCAATTAACATAAAGGTAGAGATAGAGAAAGCTTAGTCGTGACGATCAAGCTTTGCCAATCCTTTCCCCGTGCTAACTGAAATCGTAGTTTTATTAAGCTCCAAGGCTGTGTCACGTTGCCGTCGTCCCCAAAACGTCCTTTCTTTACCTAAGAAACTAAGGGCTATATATAGCCAAAAGTCTAACTAAAAATTAGGAAAACTTAGAGGAGGTTAAGCTAAATTAGAAGTCTTGCTGGCCAAGTAATAATATAACTAATATAACTTAGGTCCTAAAGCCAAAACAGGAGGCTAAAAGTCGAATATAACTAAAATAAATCGAGTCCCCGTCTAAAAGAAAAATCCAGAAAAATCCGTCGTTGAGGCCTGGCGCCCACCAACTGAGCCTTCTATAACAGACTTGGCACCCGCCAAGTATTTGGCGCTCGCTGGGTCGCTGATCAGCTTCGTCGCATCTTCGTATTTTGCAGTTTTGACCCTCTTCCACTTCGAATTTGGCTTCGACTACAAAAGACAAAATGTAGGTCTCTCTTCAAGCTTTCCAACGGTATCTCATTTGATGCAATAGCATTCTAGCCGAAAGTTATGACTCTTACAATATGGTCTCTCGAATTCATCCCTCGAACGACCTTCATTGAGCTCCAATTTCCTACAAAATATGACGATGGGTAAAAATCCATTCCCAAACATAAATATACTAAAACGATTATAAGACTTGATATGACATGATGAATATAACTCAAAACATGACTAAACACGCGCGAAATATACGACAAAACATGAGCGTTTACACACTCATCACACCCCCACACTTATTTCCTTGCTTGTCCTCAAGTAAGGCACATCATACACACCCCATAATTTCATACTCTTATTAAAAGACTACTCCACGACTGAGTAGTATACTTACCTGAGCACAAGGAGTAAGAACGTGTAGACACCGCATCCTTAATAGTTTAACCCAGTTTTCGCACTTAGTAGATTACACTAGAAGGTTGACCACTCAGAGGTTCAGAAATTTAAGCTCACATATATGAGTAGTCAACTACCTATCACTCGCGTACACGTCCGGGTTCTCAAAGTTTTATACGTCTCACTCAGTGGTGCCTTGATAAATGCGGGGCTCATGATCATGGGGACTTTTCATTGGGTTGTAATGGGGTTAGGGTCAGGTGAGGATAACATATGTGGGAAGTGGCTAAACCACCCGGCCGAGGAGCTCACAAAAATGTTCTAGCTCTCGTCTACTCTAAATACCTCACACTATATCTAATATGTACTCATCCCAAGATTACACCCAAATCCTATTGACCACATAGCTCGAGCCGTGCCATTTATTCACTTTCCAACCTCTTTCCAAACTTTTCATTTTTCATCATTCAATGTTTGTTCCATTTCTAACTTTTCCATTCCCTTTTCATCACTTTTTCACTTTTTCACGTCTTTTCCTTCACTTCTTGCTTTTTTTCCTTTCTTTTTTCCCTTTTTTTTCTTTTTTTCTTTTTCCTTTCACAACTTTCATCATCCACATCCATACATCATAACACACATCTAAGGCAGCTGGTCTCGGCTTCTTTGTTGGCCTCATTTCTACCCATTTTCTCCATTGTTCATTCCCATGCTATTCTATCAAATGAACTCTTACAATAATACCCCAAAGATTAAGACCTAATGTATCCTCGGACCAAAGTAATCAAAGGTGGGTAAAATTATGGATATAGGGCTTACTACATATAATATTTCAAGGAAAAAGGCTTAAGCTCAACGTGTTTAAACGAGGGATATACATGGTTTTCAGCTCTAAGGCTCTAGGCTCAAAATCAAAGATGGCCCCCGTCCTCTCATTTACACCCACACCACCAAAACGGTACCAAGTGATGGCATGAAACCCGATGACCGGAGCAATGTAGGCACCTCATGCTATGCGGAGATGGTTGTCTCCTCCTTCGGCTCTAAAATCTCACAAGGTCGCTCGTCAATGCCGCTAGTATAATCTACCAAGTGCAACCACTAACCTAAACAACCAAGGGTGTTGTTCCTACACGTCTTTACTCATCATGCTCAGGCTTGATTCCTAACAAGGTATGGAATTTAACTTCTAACAAAAGTTCAAAATTTGAGGGGGGAGGTTCATCATCTGCTTTTGACAATATTGTATTCAAAAACACAAACAAACGCAATCCTAAATTCAGACCTAGACTTGATCACATACGCCAAACCGAAATAAAAATACACGTTGACCCCCCACACTTATTAAACACATTGTCCTCAATGTAGGGGACACAAGTAAATAGCACAGTATAGAAACAAAGATCACAAGGACATAACAGACACTACGATAATAGACAATAAGAAAGGGAAGGGATTGGTACTGCCCGCAATCGTCGGTGGGAGGCGGTGGGGAAAGCTGGTGGGGTTTTGCTCTAACTGCCTTTTTGCGCAACAAAGTTTGTATATGGACTGGCGAATTTTGCTACAGCTCGATTTTTCTCTTTTTGAAACCTCCTGCAAAGACCAGTAAAATACTAAATGAACATAACAATACTGAAACAAATACAAAATATAATAAAAAATTAAATATTAAACGTGCTAATTTAGAGTCGTTAGCTTGACTGTGTTACTCCCTTTGGCACTATAGTGGACGAAGGCGCTTATCGGTTACTTGGAACTCTATTTCATCTAGGCCTACGCGAAGAAGTAGCTTGCCATTGTGAACATCTACCATTGCATGACAAGTGTTGAGGAATGGACGTCCTAGAATTAATGGACAACTTGCATCTACAACGTAGTCCAGCACTACAAAGTCTACGGGTATAAGAGACTTGTCGACTTTGATTAGCACATCTTTCACAATTTCATGTGGTTTCTTCTTAGTGTGATCTGCAAGCTCTATCATCATAGATGTAGGTTTGATATCTCCTAAATTGAGTTTTCTGAAAGTAGCCAAAGGCATAAGATTAATATTGGCACCCAAATCACATAAACAATGTGGAAACTGAACACCATCAATAGTGCAAAGAATCGTAAAACTCCCTGGATCTTTTAGTTTTGGCAGTATATCATTTTCTACCAAAGGGGACGTCTTGCCATCATTCCGCCTCTTCTTCCTTGCGATGATTTTCTTTAGAAATTCTACATATTGTGGCCTTTTATCTAACATCTCTAAGAAAGAGACATGGCTTTGGATTTCTTCCATTGTCTCTATGAATTCAAGGGCCTTCTCATCGATCACTGCTGCTTTCTTGACTTGTTGAGGTGATGGTGGGGGAACATAAGAATCTTTTTTTGCACTGATATAGGCTGGTTGCTCCTTCTTCTCAGTAACTACCTCATCCTCTATGGCTGGCTTGATTGGTTCGGCACATTCTTTTGAAGTGGGTTTGTTCTCAAGTGGTGGCTTTCTCCGGAGTCTTTGCGGGAACAGAGGTGGAGGGACATAAGGTGGTGGAGGAATATATGGTTCATCATCCTCGTCCACACTCCTCAATGTGATGGCCATCACCTGTCCTCGCGGGTTCGACTCTGAGTTGCTGGGTAGGGCACCTATTTCTCTTTGAGTGTTTGCTGCAGCCAAATTTCCGAGTTCGAACTCCATCTTCTTTAGTTGTGTGGCCTGTCCCTTTAGGTATATCTCAAACTCTTGTTGACGTGCTTCACAACGATCCAGACGCTGCACATTTATACTTTATTGTTGGATGGACTGCTGGACTACCCCCACTAACTTATCGATCTTGTCACCCATTTCTTTGACTTGCTCGCCCAAATATGGTTTTCTGGAGTCTTGCTGGGTACTAGTGTTGTGTGCTTGCTGACCAAATCGAGAGAAATTTGGCTGAGCATTAGCTTGTTGTGAGTAGCCCATTCCTGGTGGTGTTCTATCAGCAATGGCCTGGATCTCTTCCAACATTGGACAGTTAGCTGTGGGATGTGCCCCTTTGCAAAGCTGACAAGTATTTTGCACCATAGCTGCATGTTCCTTGTCCTTGGTCAACTTGTCAAGTCTTTTGGTAAGTGCTTCTATTTGAGCTTCGAGTACTCCTCGTACTGCTTCCTTACGTGGTTGCCTAGCACGTTCTTTTGGCCACATACCATTGACTTCAGCCATTTCCTCCATTAAGCGAGCAGCTTCTTCAGTAGTCTTTCTCAGGAACACCCCTTGAGACGAGGCATCAATATGATCACGGGACGGGCCATCTAACCCATTGCAAAAGATCTTCATGAGGTTATCCTGAGTTATGCCATGTTGAGGGAAGGAACTTTGGAGATCCGTGAACCGTTCCCAGGCTTCATAGATGCTCTCCCCATCTCCTTGGATAAACGTGTTGATTTCTTGCAAGAGTTTGGCTGACTTGGCCATAGAAAAGAACTTCCGGAGAAAAGCATGGGCCAAATCATTCCAACTCTGAATCGTCTCTCCATTCAACTTGTTGTACCAAACACGAGCTCTATCTTTCAAAGAAAAATGAAAGAGGCGCAGCTTCAAGACATCATCATCGATATTTTGAAATTTCATGATGTTGCAGATATCTTCAAATCGAGATAAATGGTCTTGAGGATCTTCGCTTGGCAAGCCGCCAAATTGGACTGAGTTTTGCAGTAGTCCGACAATCGCTGCTGGAATCTGGAAAGAGTGGGGACCTACAGGTGGTTGTTGTAGACCATTAGGGTTCTCATTCCATGTAGGAACAGATGATTCCAACAGCGTCCTTCTTCGTGGAGCGTCCCCTACAAATTGGAGCGCTCCGTCTTCCTGATTTTGTGCCATTGCTCTCGCTTGGTCCCTCTTTTCACGCCTAATTACCCTTTCGAGGACTCCGATGTCAACCTCAAGCACAGTGTTTGTGTCAAGGTCCAATCCTTCACTTCGGGTTCTTGGCATGCACTAGAGAATCCTAAAAAAGAAATCACACAAAAAAATTCAGTAAGTTTGCCACACAAAACTAATTACTTTTAATTCAATGTCCTAAAATCTCAGTTCTGTGTCGACAGCGCCAATTTGATGTACGCAAAATTGTGAACAATTAAACACACAAGCAAATAGTATAGTGGTAAGTAAGGTTCTTAGAACTGAGGGTTGAACACGAAATCAAAGCAAATAATTATGTGAAGCGAAAAAATTAAAGTTTTATAAGGTTGTGAAAGGTCGCAAGTAAATAAACGAGATCGAAAACGTAAATAAAAAATGAGTTGTAAATCAATGGAGATAAACGAGCACGATACCCTTATGGACTACCCATTTATGTTGAGACTATGGTTTTTATGAAGTTCTAACTAGTACCCGGAGTATTCTAATGCATCTCCCTAACGCTTCCGCTCATTAGGACGACAAAACTAAGCTAGAGTAGTTCATGATTACTAACCAACGCTTCCGCTCATTAATTAGACCAAGAACTAAACTAAACTCAATTATGAAGTTAACTCCTATCGGATTATCCCTTAGTATCAAGATTCCTCATTAATACTTTAAGACATGTCAATTGACTCTTCCGTTGATTCTAATGCCTTCCGGTCCATTATTATCAACTAAATATCATAATCTAAGTGATCAAGTTAGATTAAGCATTAAGATCATCAATTGACAACTACTA
This sequence comes from Hypericum androsaemum, assembly GCA_963995505.1. Classification (NCBI taxonomy): domain Eukaryota; kingdom Viridiplantae; phylum Streptophyta; class Magnoliopsida; order Malpighiales; family Hypericaceae; genus Hypericum; species Hypericum androsaemum. The sequence goes on from OZ023189.1 coordinate 10,659,683, forward strand.
CGAAAGATAATCAAACCATAGCTAACATAGATAAGTAATCACATAATTAGGGCATCGTACTCACGAGAGAACTACTCGCTAAGCATGTTAACAAAGCACAATAGATTAATGAAGAACATGATAGCAATTAACATAAAGGTAGAGATAGAGAAAGAGAAAGCTTAGTCGTGACGATCAAGTTTTGCCAATCCTTTCCCCGTGCTAACTGAAACCGTGGCTTTATTAAGCTTCAAGGCTGTGTCACGTTGCCGTCGTCCCCAAAACGTCCTTTCTTTACCTAAGAAACTAAGGGCTATATATAGCCAAAAGTCTAACTAAAAATTAGGAAAACCTAGAGGAGGTTAAGCTAAATTGGAAGTCTTGCTGGCCAAGTAATAATATAACTAATATAACTTAGGTCCTAAAGCCGAAACAGGAGGCTAAAAGTCGAATATAACTAAAATAAATCGAGTCCCCGTCTAAAAGAAAAATCCAGAAAAATCCGTCGTCGAGACCTGGCGCCCGCCAATGGAGTTGGCGCCCGCCAACTGAGCCTTCTGTAACAGACTTGGCGCCCGCCAAGTATTTGGCGTTCGCCGGGTCGCTGATCAGCTTCGTCACATCTTCGTATTTTGCAGTTTTGGCCCTTTTTCACTTCGAATTTGGCTTCGACTGTAAAAGACAAAATGTAGGTCTCTCTTCAAGCTTTCCAACGGTATCTTATTTGATGCAATCGGATACTAGAGCCAAAAGTTATGACTCTTGCAATATGATCTCTCGAATTTACCCCTCGAACGACCTTCATTGAGCTCCAATTTCCTACAAAATATGACGATGGGTAGAAATCCATTCCCAAACATAAATATACTAAAATGATTATAAGACTTGATATGACATGATGAATATAACTCAAAACATGACTAAACACGCGCGAAACATACGACAAAACATGAGCGTTTACACATTCATCAAATTCTAGCAATCTTATTAAATGTCAATCTAGTCAATTACAAAAATTCTATTGAATATAGGTCAAGATTTTTCATCGCGAACTTATCTAGAACAGTCTATGATTTCAACGTTTCATTGGGCCAATGGCCAAATCTCGTTACATCATTGGCGCGGATTTGTATACCAAATCACGATTGCGGATTATCCATCGTAAAATTTCCCGATTCAAAGGAGGTTGTAGACTCGGGGTCGACGCTGCATGGGGAACATGTGGTTCCATGCATGGAGGGTCAACGATGGAATACATAGGAAAACATGAAGATAATAATGGAAGAAATCAAGAACCGGTATTTAAACCAGAGAAGAAGCTCCACATAAGAGGATCCATGGAAGAGAAAGTCAAGAACTTGATGAGAGAGGTGCATGAATCTCTTAAATTGGCATTTAAATTGCACAGAATAAACAGCGGGAAGACGACTTCCAGTTGGGCTACATGCAAAATGCTTCTTCAATTCCAATGCTTCTTTTAATTCCATGATCCATGGAGCCTATAAATACAGGCAAACACTCATGAACCAGCATCACTTCTCAGTTCTAACCCCTTCTTGGCCTTCTCTTTCTTTTGGTCGTGGACGAAGCCAGTTCGGACGAATTGATGGAGAAGTTCTGCTGCTGCAGAAAGCGCAAGGGCAAGGGAAAACCCGGAGGAGGAGGAGCTGCTGATGATGAAGGCACGAAGAAGGTTAAAGGGACTGTGGTGATACTTAAGAAGTACCTGCTTGATCACTACACCGACGTGCTTGCTTATGCTCTTGATAGGGCTTGGGAGGCTGTAGGCCATAGAGTCACCATTCAGCTCATAAGCTCTGATAACGGTCTGTATCTTCTCGACTCTTCGATTCGAAGTTTGTGAGAGCTAATAAATGGGTTGGTTTCTCTGGTTGGTTGTGTTTAATTTGAGCAGGGAAGCTGGGAAAGGAGGCGTGGTTGGAGAACTGGGCTTTAATGCCTATTTCTTACAAATCAGATGAGTGTCAGCTGTCTGTTACATTTGATTGGGACAAGACAATGGGTGTTCCCGGTGCTTTTATAATCAAGAACCATCATCACAGCGAGTTCTTCCTCAAGACCGTTACCTTGGAGAATGTTCCTGGAGTTGACAGAGTCCATTTTGTATGCCATTCCTGGGTTTATCCCGTTTGGTGCTACAACTATGATCGCGTCTTCTTCTCGAATAAGGTCTGTCCATCTCGATCTCACTCGTATTGCTGTTACCTACATATTTACTCACAACCATGTGATTTTGTCCTTAGACTTACCTTCCTTCCGAAACTCCGGAGCCACTTCGCAATTATCGGGAGCAAGAACTTGTAAATCTTCGGGGGAATGGCAAAGGTAGACTGCAGGAGTGGGACAGGACATATGATTATGCATACTACAACGACTTGGGCCATCCGGACTTAAGCTCTCACTTTGCACGCCCTGTTCTTGGTGGATCCGAGGAGTATCCATATCCGAGGCGAGGAAGAACTGGACGAGGACCAACCCGAACTGGTAAGATTGCTGAATACATACTTATTTTCAGTAAGGTTCAGGTAACAATACATTTTGTTGTTCCGACAGATCCGAACAGCGAGAAAAACTTGTCAATCGTACAAACTCTGGAGATCTACGTACCGAAGGATGAGCGGTTTACCCAAAAGAAGTTATCGTATGTATTTGGCGGGCTGCTGAAGTCTGCACAGCAATTGTTAGGCTCCGAGTTCTCGTCAATTTTTCATGATGTTAAGAACTTCAACTCCTTTGATGATATTATGAAGATCTTCGAAGGCGGCAATAAATCACCTAGTGACTCCAAACTGGGTGATTTTGACGAACTGCAGTTCCTCAAGGCACTGCGTCGCCACGATGGCGACCGATGGGTCCATTTCCCTGTTCCTGATGTGATAAAAGGTTGCACAGGATGTTTTCTGCTACTTTTCCACAAATTCTAGGAACATTAGCTCAATAGGGAAGCTCAATGTTGTCTTGTGCAGAGGACAAGTCTGCCTGGAGAACGGATGAAGAGTTCGCTCGAGAAATGCTAGCTGGCACGAACCCAATAATGATTAGTCGTCTCCAAGTAAGTGTGGATATATGTACATCTTCTGCATTGGTTATGTAAGTTCTGATCTACTAACGTATAATTGCAGGAGTTCCCTCCAACTAGCAAGCTCGACCCCAGGCAGTACGGGAACCAGAGAAGCACCATAACAGAGCAAGACATTGAAGAAAATATGAATGGCCTCACTGTAGACGAGGTAAACAACTTTGGTTTCTGCAGATATAATGTTGATGTCATAGCTAACGAACTCCTATGTTTACTGGTACAGGCTATCAGACAAAATTTGCTGTTCATATTAGACTATCACGACATATTTATGCCGTACCTTAGGCGTATAAACTCCACGAAAACAAAGACATATGCCACCAGAACATTATTGCTGCTGCAAGATGATGGAACGCTGAAGCCTTTGGCGATCGAGTTAAGCTTACCGCACCCCCAATGTGACAGCTATGGCGCAGTTAGCAAAGTCTTTACACCTGCAGCAAGCGGCGTGAGGGCTTCCGTGTGGCAGCTGGCCAAGGCCTACGTTGCTGTGAATGACTCAGGATATCATCAGCTCATTAGCCATTGGTAAGCATTTCTAGTCCATTTCCTGCAGCAAAAGTATAGCACAAAATTTTGTTAATTTTTCTGATTGCTTATTTTAGGTTGAATACACACGCTGCGGTCGAGCCATATATCATTGCAACACACCGGCAATTAAGTGTTCTGCATCCGATATACAAGCTTTTGCATCCGCATTTCCGAGATACGATGTACGTTAACGCCTTGGCGAGGCAAGTTCTTATCAGCGCTCCGGGCATACTCGAGCAAACCGTCTTCCCAACAAAGTATTCAATGGAGATGTCTGCTATTATTTACAAGGACTGGGTTTTCACTGATCAAGCTCTTCCTGCCGATTTGCTCAAGAGGCAAGCCCCTAAACCCTGAATTTGTACCCTGAAATTGTACCATTGATCGATTTATTTTATGCTGCCTTCGTTTCAGAGGAGTGGCTGTCAGCGATCCGGCACAGCCACACGGCCTCAGGCTTCTCATAGAGGATTACCCTTACGCCGCAGACGGGCTAGAAATCTGGTCTGCGATTGAAACCTGGGTCAAGGAATACTGCAACTCGTACTACCCATCCGACGACCATGTTCGAGATGACATTGAGCTCCAGTCCTGGTGGATGGAAATCCGCAATGTAGGCCACGGCGACTTGAAACACAAACCATGGTGGCCTCAGATGCGCACCAGGGCTGACCTTACGCAAATCAGTACAATCATCATATGGACAGCCTCGGCCCTCCATGCGGCTGTCAACTTCGGACAGTACCCTTACGGAGGATTCCTCCCCAACCGCCCTGCTGTTAGCCGTAGGTTCATGCCTGAGCCAGGAACGCTCGAGTATGCTGAGCTCGAGGCCAACCCCGATGGGGTGTTCCTGAAGATGATCACAGCCCGGCTGCAGATTCTCCTCGGTGTGACGCTAATTGAGATCCTGTCAGGAAATTCGACCGACGAGGTGTTCCTCGGCCAAGCTGAGTATCCCGAGTGGACTTCGGACAAGGAACCACTTGAAGCGTTCGACAGGTTCGGGAAGAGACTAATGGAGATCGAAAAGAGGATAACGGAAATGAACAAGGACCCAAAAAGGAAGAACAGGTTCGGTCCGATCAAGCTTCCATACACATTGCTGTATCCGAACACCTCGGACTTCTCCGGGAAGGGCGGTATCAACGGCAAGGGGATTCCTAACAGTATCTCCATTTAGGGTTTCGTACTCTTTCGTCGTACGATGGCATCTCATTATAAATAAAATGTAATAATAAGAGTTGCCAAAATAAATAAAACGCCCCAAAAGTTCGATCGCGGGGTCGGCGGTGTTTACTTTCTGTCTGTGCCGCCTTTCGTCAAACACCTTGCGCGCAACTCCCTTCCAAGGAGAGGGCAAGCAATTAAGGAGGGAAGTAAGATACAATAAAGGCATTTACTTCAACTACCTTCCAAAATACTCTCGCCTTTTCCCTTATCGCTTCCCTCCAAAACTCTCGCAATTAATACGGATGGGTGCAACTTTCGTGCCAAACAACGCTGCACGTATATCAACCGATGCGGACGTTTTCTTAATTAAGAGATTTTAGATTTAAGTTATTAAAAATATAGTAATGTTAAATATTTGTTGAAATTTTTTTTATCACATTTCAAAGATTTTATTTGTCTCGAATTGAATTAATTTCATTACATAGTGTATTATTTATCTTAGGACAAATTGCTCTCAGGTCTTTGTAGTTTGACGAATTCATCAGTAGGGTTCTTATTTTTTCGAAACTCCTCTTTTTCGTCCTCCAAATTTCGTAAAATAAAATTCTCAACTCCCTACCGGATCAACCGCTTACATCAGCAGTCAACAAAACTTTTCTTGTGACCTTTATACCCTTGTAAAAAATTTAAAAAAAGGTTGTCGCTTCCACGCTCTTCAACCACCATTGACGACGAGGCTCAATCAACCGGTGGGTTGTTTTCTTCCCTGACCAAGGAACAAACGCAGTGACGACGAGACCGATTTCTTTTCGCCATGGTCATTTTGGCCCAATCGACCGATGACGCGAGGCTCAAATCGACTGGGGTTGATTTCCTTTTCTCAGGGTTGATTTCCCCAGCTGCTTGCTACGTCGCCATCGTCGTCTTCCGAGTTGGAGGAACCCAGAGGGTCGTCGTCGTTCTGTTCTACCAAAGCTTAGCACAATCAAGTTCTTTTGAAATTAATATCTATGTTCTTTTGAAATTTACACAACCGTCGCCCCGTCGGCGTGTATTTTGCAAATAAGGGAGACTTTTTGAGTATATTTAAGCAAAGTCGAGGGACTTGAAAGTAATTTTCCCTATTGATATTGTCATGCCTTTCATTTTCCCCAACAATCAAATCAGGTGTAACAAAGTTCCATCTAACCAATGATTTCTTCTTCCTTCTTCTGTCCACTAATTTTTTTCCATTATTTAGAAACAAATCAATTCAAACTAGCACTTGACAACATGCCAAAACACGTGAGACCGCTCGATATGTCTTTTTCTCCTCACCAGAATTTGTCTTCAATCTATATTATTATTAGACTATGAAAAAGCTACTGGTAAGAAATCTGATGTAATTAAGTAAAACGACTATTTTTAGATTTTGCAACAATAAAGAATTTTTTTATCGAAACCATGTGAAATTTAGAAATTATGTCGACTAATTTAAATCAGTGGATAAAAATGTAGATAAATATAGTTCACAAGCCTCCCAGAGTTAAAAGCTTGGCAACACTATCAGCTACACCTCCTTGGTTTGCCATAATATATTGTGGGCTTGGTATTTTTAAGATAAATTTTTACATTAGTTTTACACCCGTTAGTAATTAAATCTTGAATTTTCGTAAATTCGTTTATCCATGGTGTCATCGGGCCTTTTGGCTATTTGGGCATGGCTTTTGGATCTCTTTTCACTCCAGTTGTGTATACAATGGGATTTTCACTAGGAGTGTATTTGGTTGATACTGGATTCTTTCTGAAATGGACTTTAAAGCAGATTGAACTTGAATTATTATTAATTGTAACCAATTAGATAAGTGGAGTTCCCTGAGTTCACAGGAGCATTCACAGAAGAAACCCTGTCTTTTCAAGGTACATTAATCATCTTATCTTCTGCAATATCCAAGCAGAAGGAGAATGAACACATAGAATGAACCAAAAGAAAAGCAAAAGCAGGATCAGTTCCGCAGTTGTTCACTAAATGTCATATATGAAATTCTCAAACAGTTTCATGTGCTCTGATTGCAGTGCTATTGCCACAGATAGACTTCCGTCGTTAGTTGGGCTTGGCAGGACGAACGACAGGCCCTCGTAGGCAATCCCGCCAGGCCCCATGAATATCGGCCTCCCCCACCCGAAGTCCGCGTCGTGTATTGGCAGCCTAACCCAGCTAGTGATCCCGAGATTTGGACATTTGAAAGTATGAGCCCCGCGAACCAGAGCTGACAGATCAGGCTGAAGCTCTAGATAATCAAGTGCTGACCTTAAGTAGTCATTGTCCATTCGACCCAATGCGTCGTGTATCTTGCTAGCAGCGTACCATGTGGGCTTGGATTCGAGATCACCTGCTACTGCAATTGGTGTTGCTGTGAAGATCACATTCCCAAAGTAACCAAGAGGAAGCGGAGGGCGCAACCTGGACCGGCCATCCGTCGCAATGTACAATTTACTCTCTTGATCATTGGCCAGTCCTCTTGCCTTGCACGCGCATCTCCAAACATGGCCAGACAACATCTCATACGAGCTGTAAACAACCGTGTTTCCATTTTCCTTTACCTTGGCCTTGAGCGAGCTCAGCTGATCTTTGGACAACCTGAAAATGGACACCTTGGTGCTGTCTTGTTTCAGAGTCTCCTGGGGAGACTTCATTGCAGGTGGAGGCTGATACTCAACGTGGTGGAACGCCGGTAGCGGGGGGTCTCGAGCACGGAGAAGAGTCCGGTCGATGAACGGAGGAGGGATCATGAGGTCAAGGCCGCGAGCCATATCGGACCATGTATTTATGAAGTGAAGACCAGAGCACCCATCAGCCACATGGTGTTGCATTCCAACCCCAAGCGCCACCCCACCACATTTGAAGTAAGTCACCTGCAATATCGTATTGAACTTCAATGATTAATGAAACATCGGATTTCTAGATTCTTTCAATTTAGTACTTCGTACTAAACCGAAAAGAAGTCAAACCATCGGTACTAATTTAGAAACATCCAAAGAAATTTATTAATGACAGAAATATAAATATTTTTCGAAACCGACAATAATCGACACTACGTATATTTCACCCGAAAAAGCTTACCTGGAGAACCAGGAGGGGGTAACTCCCGATATCGCCGGAGTAATCAACGGCGGGGATAAGCTGCTTCAACTCGGGAGTGGGCGCGAAGTCCCCGAAGTCATCCACAAGCGACGTCGTCTCGGCCTCGACGAAGAGCACCCCTTGGCCGTCGCAGAAGATCTCGATCCGGCCGTCGTTGTCCCTCCTCAGCCGGCCGGCCATGGGGTAGAACGGGACGAGCGCCCGGCCCAGGGCCGCCTTGAGGACGTTCGGGTCGAAGAAGTCGGGTCCGCCCGTGGGCCGATAGAAGTACACGCTCGGGGTGTGGAACCGGGGCACCACCAGGTCCACGTTGGAGTTCCACAGGCCCACCGTCGGCGTCGCCGCTGTGGGGCCCACCAGGGTCGAATTCCTCACCGTGATTTTCATCCTCCTTTTTTCTTTTTGATTAATTACTGCGTAATAGAAATTAAGAAGAAGATTAATGGCGTTAAGTTGGAAACAATTAAGCAAAAATCTAGGTAACCCACTTTTATTATTTGCTATGGTAGATGACCAAACAATTGATAACGTTTTTTTTTCTTGTTGGTGGTTTTAGAGTTCGAGTGTAATTAATTATTTTTTTTGCAAAGTAAATATTACACCTAGTTACAATGTCAATGATTGAACTCTTAACCTCCTTAAAGTTAAGTTAATTGGTATTTGCTTAAATGAAGGTTACTTAGCATGGATGATGGAGAAGTATATTTAGCAAACTTATATGATATATAACCAATAATGTAAAAATAACATCGGGATTAAGCAATTCTTGATCTTATGTGTACGTTTCTCATTTTCACTGAAAGATAAGTATTTGTTTGAGTTTTGAAAATATAATAGTATTAAATATTTGTTATAAATTTTGTCATCCTTTAAATATTTTACTCTACTCGGGAAGATTTTAAACCTCTATCGACTGCATAACGCCATTTATGACAATCAATGATTTTAAAGGATTTAGGCAAATTTGCCAAAATTTTGATTTTTCTATAATAGAGATCTTGGAATGTTCATAGGTAGATGAGTAAAATTGGGAAAATAGGATTTGAGATTCACGCGTATTTAGAGTTTACGAAACCTGACCTCCCATTTTATATAGTTCTAATCAAACAAGATCATATGACTTTTTCTCTTAAGCTGTGAAAACTTCCTCGGTACTGACCTTTCATAAATTAAATTCAAATTGTGTTGATTAAACTCAATTAGTGGCTGGTTTTAATACCTGGTAGTTAGTGCCGATTTAAAATTTTGTGTTTGAAAAAAATGCTAGTTCGTATTTATATATTTTATGAAAAGCATGATATATATTTATATACATTTGATAAGCAATATGTAAGATAAATGATAACAATATAATAATCGTATACCTACGCTAATATAAAAAATCATATTAAAGATGATGATTATAATAGATATATTTGGTGTAGTTAATTGCTGAATGTACGGAATCTTAAACAATGAGAATTATCCCAATCTCAATTCAAGTTCCCTGCCATAACCTACCAATCCCAAACTTTTGATACCCTGCTCTGGTTTTTGTGAAACCGACTAATCACTATAAAAAAAATCTCAGATTGCCTACTTAAAAGTTTTAGATTAAGATCTATTCCTTATAGCCCATTGAAATATTTGCTAAACACCACCGAAGTAATGGTTATGAGTCTACTCAGTAATTATTCACTTTAACCATCTCAACCAAACATGATCTCAATTGAAGTGGCTTGTCAAGTTTGTGTGCCACTGACTAATCACCCGGAATATGATCCCGGAATGCCTACGTAAAAGTTATGGGAATTGGTTACAAATTCACCTAAGAATGGCAAAAATACCCATACATGCTTGGATTCCGGAATGGGCCCATTCTGAATCGTTTGAAGTAAAGACACGCGAGATTTTTTTTGCAAAAAAGTTAAAACCCGGGGACAAAAATGAAAAAAGTCACGTGGGTCAGTATCATATAACTGGGCTTGTCGGTATCGCAACACGAAGGCCATTATCATATAACTTGGCTTATCGGTGTCGTAAACGTGACATGCCGGTATCAGTCATTCAGTCCAAAGGTTCGGAATCGTCCCTTCACTCCGGACCCAATCGATTCTGATACATTGAGGGTCGGACCCTACTCTTACCCCATGGATTTAAGATATATTGACTTTGACAGGGTCTATGATAAGGTATGGGTATAGATCCACTTTTAGAGGTGGTGTTATGATAGGCTATGAATCCTATGAATTACTACCATATATTTACCTTTTTACCTCTATTTTGGACCATATACTAACTAGACCATGACCCCTTATCTTTATTTTTTACTTATAAAATATAATAGAGTTCTTGAATATTTTAGAATATATGACATGATATTGACTCCAAAATTCGAAATATATATATGTTTTATTTTCTTTATTGATATACTATCTATTTTATGATTAATTTTCACATATCCATTATAATTTATTTTAATTTTATATATATATATATAACTAGAATTTTATGTTTAACAATTATCAAAAATCTCTTGCATTTAATTAAATGGTCGGACCTTGCGGGCCAAGGATAAGAGTATAGGCCTAGTAATAATTTTTTTCGAGAATCTAAGGTAAAATATGGGTCCAACGTTTTAAACTAGGGTATAGGTGGAATGCTACCAATACCCTACCCTACCCCGCCATCCCTTAAGTCAACCCTTCCAACTAGACACTTTCTTGTACGCTGATTTTTAGAACAAAAACTAATCACCCGTCATTTTCCTGAATCCATATATTCAAAATAAATCATTATCGGGCCTAAAACATCAATATCTTTGCTTAAGTATTGATATGGGACGACTAGGTTTGAATGCACCGGAGGCTTCTTTACGATGCGTTTAATTTCAGCTCTTCCATCAATGATAACTTAGAATAAAAAAAATAATACATACTATTTTCACTAAAATCGAGTTTAAGATGTTATCCCAGAGGTCAATGGCAGGAGAAAAGAAGAACTATCTCAGATATAACCCTTAGATAATTTAGTCGGTCTCTTGCATGACTTAATTTTTTTAACACAGGAACGGGAAAATAAGACAGCACGTAGGAAGTTGGGAACTAGAACATCCCTGGCCGCATGCATCTTCCATGTAGCAACGAACTATGAAACTGACATTAAATCATATAAACTGTAGTGTACTCTGTATATTATTTTGTCTCGGGGTCCATAAAAATTAGCTATGAAACTAACTTATCAAAAAAAAGTAAATATGCAATTAGCTATCCATTTTTATTGGTAATTTTCTTTCTTAATGTACAGTAATATTTATACCCTCCAAGTGATGACCCCGTGAGTGATTACTCCCTCGTACAATAGTACGGGTATTGTACGGCGGTTGTAGTCGAGAAACTCACTAAAAATCTTATCGTCTCAAAATTAATTGGACCTCACTATGAAACTAGCTATCAATTAACCCTTTGGTTTGCTACTGCAATAATCATAATATTGATATATTCATCAGAAATACGAAGACGAATAAGAAAGATGAGGAAATCATTTTACCTGATAAGGACGAAGAGGAAGGAGCTGGGAGACAAGAGTTCTGAATTCCTCTGGGACACGTTTTGAGCTGGTGGAAAAGTGGGTTGGGGAAAGAAACCAAAAGTAAGGAAAAGGGTCAATTCCAAAAAGCCTATGGAAATGGTTTTGGTGGAGTGATATTTAAGGGAGTGCAATGGAGGAATTTAATTATATAAAAAGGAAAGTGGAGGGGCATCTGTTGTGTCACTCACCTACTCCGCCTAATGACATTGGCCATTTACCGATGCAAACGTGTTGCTTTCTCCTGCTAAATTGACGAATTTCGCCCTCACCAACTTAGGGACACTGACATCATCGTCGTCGTTTCTTTATTTTTGCCACTCTCTTTTTTAACGAGAGGAAGAGACTTCCCTTATTGGGTGGGATTTGTGGGAAATGAATTGGGAGTTGGTGAATCCACTTTAGGCGTACCAGAAATTTTCAAGTGTTGGGAGAATGAAATCACTAATTAGATCGCTACGAGGTTTGGATCTAGATTTTGTGCACCCACACCCGTTCTTAGAGTTATGACTTATGAGCGCTTCTATGTAATAATTTTGAATATAAAAGTATGTTAATTCTAACAAAAAGAAAATTTTCATATCGACTTCCTACCAAGAGTTTCAAATGAACCGGACAAACCCAATGGATATGATGATGACATATTAATGAGTTTTATGAGTGGTATCGTTATCTAGCTTTAAATCTTAAAATATAGATTGACGAATTTTTCAAAAAGATACAAACAAATATCAACAACTCACACAAAGCCAAAGACGGAGAAGCTGGGAAAATTAAATGGAAAACTGAAGATTCCTTAGGTCATTATGTATTTTTGTAAAGATAAATTTTATACCAAGTTAAATATTGAACCCTATATCCCTATTAATTTTTAATACACTTTTTGTTATTAGGTTGAATATATTTTGGCAGGTCTTTACAACAAAATGGGAGATTAATTGCTAGCTGATTGTTTAATTGTATATATCATGAAAGACGTGTTTGATTGTATTGACAATGTAGCTATTATGGAGCGATTTCAACGCATGAGTAATCGTAAAAGATAATTATAAATGTTGTAATTACATACGTTGAACTTTTTGAAAAAATTATATTGCCTCCACTCCCCAAATTTTCTGGCTCCGCCACTGCCCATACCCATACCATTACCCTCAGGGTCCGTAGGGTGTCCAGGGTCCTGCAAGGTCCGACCCTTGAATTAAATACAAGACATTTTTCATAATTTTTAAACATAAAATTTTAATTCTTTATATAAATTTCAAATAAATCATAATAGATATGTGAAGATTAATCATGAAATATCAGTATATTAATAAATATATATATATTTTTTGAAACTTAAATATTACACCTAGTTACAATGTCAATGATTCAACCCTTGACATCCTTAAAGTTAAGCAACGCCTATGCCGCTAAGCCAAATACTCGTTGGTAAAATTAAAATTATATATACTTCAAATTTTGGAGTTGATATCATAGAGTATATTCTAGCATATTTGAGAACTCTATTACAATTTATAAGTAAAATTTAAAGATAAATGAGTCTAATAAGGTCTAGTTAAGGTATGGTCCAAATTAGGATAAAATTGTAAAGATATGGTAGGAATTCATAATATTCATACTCTACCTTAGACCTCATATAGAAAAGTGAACTCACACTCATACCATACCCTAGATCCAGTCAAACTCAACATACCCTCGACTCATAAGGTAAGGATAGGATCCGACCATTACCTTATAGGTATTTCTGCCATTCGTAATTCAGAAGGCACATCTGATCCATTTGCCAAACTTGGTCAATAGTCTGGCGAAACAGTTGGACCAGAAAAGTTGGTGAGATGGTGACTCACTAGAATCATTTGCACTGCAACCAGAAAGGACAGGTGCTTCCAACTAATTGCTACAAGAAAGAACGATACATACGGTACATGGATTTTTTCTCAGCGTGTATCCATTCGAAATTCAACCTATAAATTTGCCAATTATGAGTTGGATTCTTTGACTATTTAGCTATGGATATTTAGCAGGGATCCTGTACATAGTAAATAACCAAATTCCAATTTATTTGTCGAACAGAGTACTAGTACAGAGAATGGCTAGTGCATGGTATACATCGGCATTTTAGTATTCAGATTCTGAATAAATATGTTTTCGCATCTTCTTCTTTATAGTCAAAGTGTATGTTCCTGCGATGAAATTTTGATATTTATGTAAAATATTGTCAAATTCTATTTATAGATAATTTTATTTCATTCATAAAATTTAGACTCAATATTTTTTTTATGTAAGAAGGATTTGCAATTGTTATTTAGCCAAACACATCAGGGCCGTCTTTAAAAATACCTTGGGCCCTCCCACAAATCCTAAAGAACCTCCATGAGATGAGGGGAAAAGCCTTTGGTTATGGAGGCCTCAAACAGGTGTCCAATGGGCAAAAAGAGGTCCATTTGGCCGTCTAAGATTTGACTTCGATAATTGAAGTTGCACTCTAATCAATTACCATTTTAATTAGATTCAGATCACTCTTTTTTTTGTCAAAAAAAGAGAGTTTTCCATTGGACCTATGATCCATACAAATATTATTATGAAATAATCCCACTGAGCTAAAATTTGAGTAAATAATTTGCTAAGAGACCAACACGTTCTTGTATTATATCCGGATGGTGTGTTGAATATGTCTCGGAGCTATACACTTGTATTATATTCCTCTCCAAAATTTCTCATAGAGTTTTATTTCGGGAGAGTTTTGATGAGACTTGTGTGCTAATAGAGAAATTTAACATTTAAGGTAGTATATATGTACATTTGTAAATATATATACGATGAACAAAAATCAACTTATGAAAAAAGATAACAACATTGTTTCACTTTGTATAATCTCAAATAGTAATTAAACAGAACGAACAAAAAGAAAGCAAGTATAACCCAGTTCCATAGTTATATTCATTAAATGTCATATATGAAACTCTCAAACAATTTCATGTGCTCCGATTGCAATGCTATTGCCACAGAGAGACTTCTGTCGTTGGTTGCGCTTGGCAGGATGAACGACAGACCCTCGTACGGAATCCCGCCAGGCCCCGTGAAGATCGGCCTCCCCCACCCGAAATCTGCATCGTGTATTCGCAGCCTAGCCCAGCCGGTGATCACGAGATTCGGACATTTGAAAGTAGGAGCTCCGCGAGCGAGTGCGGACAAATCAGGCTGAAGTTCTAGATAATCAACTGCTGATCTAAAGTAGTCATTGTCCATTCGACTCAACGCGTCGTGGATCCTACCCGCAGAGTACCATGTAGGCTGAGATTTGAGGTCACCTGCTACTGCAATTGGTGGTGTTGTGAAGATCACACTGCCAAAGTAACCGGGAGGAAGCAATGGGCGTAACCTGGACCGACCGTCCGTCGTGACGTACAATTTAGTCTCTTGCTCGTCGCTCAGCCCTCGCGCCTTGCACGCGGATCTCCAAATATGGCCAGCCAACATCTCATATGAGCTGTAGACAACAGTGTTTCCATGTTCCTTTGCCTTGGCTTTGAGGGAGTTGACATGGTCTTTGGAGAACTTGAAGATGGACACCTTGGTTTTGTCTGGTTTTAGGGTTTCCTTGGGAGACTTCAATGCAGGTGGAGGTTGGTACTCGACGTGGTGGAATGCCGGTTGCGCAGGTTCTTCAGCACAGAGGACGGTTCGATCGATGAACGGAGGGATGATGAGGTTTAAGGCCACGAGCCATATCGGACCATGTGTTTATGAAGTGAAGACCAGAGCATCCATCGGCCACAATGTGTTGCATTCCGACGCCCAGTGACACTCCACCGCATTTGAAGTATGTCACTTAGTGTCCAAACATTCGGCTTAGAAATTTCCATTTTCCATTTTCAGCAATAACTAAGTATAATTTCCTATTGAGACACATTATTCTCTGAGCAAATTTTACAAATATTTTATTAATCGGCCACTGTAACACCCTCTAATTCTAATTCTAATTAATTGAGTTATTCTACATAATTGTATATTCTTGGCATGCCACTAAACTAATTTGGAAAAGAGACAAATTTAGTAACATTCTTATTTAAATTTGGACCAAGATGACATTGATAGTATCCAAACAATGACCGACAATATGACATACCGGTAAAACTAATAAAATAACTCAAGTAACTTGAATTAACAGAAATAATTATGTTGCCGATTAGGAAAACATATGTCACTTCATTAGAAAATTTAGAGCTATAAAATAATATTATGTCAACGGGCATTGGGCCTAGTGACATATATGTTGCTTAACTTTAATGAGGTCAAGGGTTCAATTCTTGACATTGTAACTAGGTATAATATTTACCTTTAAAAAAAATAAGAAAAAAAAGACGGAGTAGAATTTAACAAACGTGATAGTCACAAGAATGCTTTCTTGTAGTCAACGGTATTTCAATTCAGTACTTCGGACTCTAAAGTGTCAAATTATTATCACTTTTGGCACCACATAGATTTAAATATTGGCCTTGAGCATTAGTTACATAAGTTATATGAACTTAATTATATAGAAATTTAGGAGGCGAAAAAAAAAATATATATATATATATATAATGTACCTGCAAAACCAGGAGGGGGTAGCTCCCAATATCGCCGGAATAATCAACGGCTGGGATAAGCTGCTTCAACTCGGGAACGGGCGCGAAGTCCCCGAGATCGTCGATAACCGACGCCGTTTCGGCCTCCGCGAAGAGCACCCCCTGACCGTCGCAAAAGATCTCGATCTGGCCACCGTCTTCGTCGGAACGTCGGAGCCTCCCAGCAATGGGGTAGAACGGGACCAGGGCGTCCTTATGACGGCCGGGTCGAAGAACCTGGCCCGACCCGTGGGCCGGTAGAAGTACACTCTCGGGGTGTGGAACCGGGGGACCACCAGGTCCACGTTCGAGCTCCACAGGTCCACCGTGGGCGTCGCCGCCGCGGGGCCCACCAGGGTCGAGTTCCTCACGGTGATTTGCATCCTCTCTTCGGTTATTAATTAATTACTGCCCGGTAAAAATAACAAGAGGTAAGAAAAATAAACAGGAACTTGTGTTAGGACTTAGGAGGATGATGGCTTAGCGAGTGCTTTTATACAGTGATCAGTGTGGTCTTGGTCAACGCTTTCGTACATGGCAAAAGAATCAAAAACGTCACCGTACTGAAATGCCATGTAGTCTCAGATTTGTCCTTTTAAAACGTCTAATTGTAATTATACGAGATTGCTGAAAAACAATTAATGTAAATCTAGACAGTTCCAATTTTGTCTCGGCTCCCTGCAATATACGCACGTGCTCAACAAATCATTGGACTGAAGCAGATCGATCCTGATATAAGATATAAAAATGTTCTCATGATGTTGGAGACAACGTTAGGTGTCACCTGAACTTATAGAAGACGTTTATGCTTATTTATTATATCATACGTAAACTTTCAACATCCAAAGTTATAAATATGTATTCTATCATAATGAAATGAAAATTCACTTTAACAAAAAAATGTTAACTCCTAACTTCTGTAGAAAGTTGCATAACGGATTAAACTTTTTTTGGATAAGTTAACGGATAAGAAATTAACACCTAAAACAAAATGGATATGTAATTTATTTCTCCATCACGTATCGATTTTAAGTAGAAGACTAAGTCTTGATTACAATAAGTAGCGCCGGATCAAAATAATCATTATCGAGTTCGATGTAGAATGAAATATAAGATTAGTTGTTCTATCTTAACTTTTTGAGCTAGATTCGCTAATAATATAAAGTGATAAATATTTATTTAAAAAATAGTGACATGATTTAAAAATCATACTGATTAGTATAAAATTATTTATTTGGATCTACGACGTTGCAAGTTATTAACTCCCAATTGCGGAGATTCTCGCTGTACTGAAAGACGGACGGAGTTCTCAAAAAAGAAAGACGGATCGAACGCAAGTTATTAACTCCCTTTGAAGAGCATCTTTGCCTTTTTGAATTAATTAGTATGTAGTAAGTGGGTCACTGTATCTAATCTATATTTGTATCTTCTCTATCTAATCTGTATTCTTTAGTAATTAGACAGGTGATTGGATTTAATTATATCGAGCCGTCCAGCCTTAGACTCGACAGATCCAATGCAATCACCGAGTCTTATAGTTATAAGTTTTTTTTAAGAGAACGTACCGGCCTAACTTTGCTGACGTTGCACACGTTTTTTTTAATATTTGTCGAGTATTATAGGACCATATTTAGGTGGTGGTTGTTCTAATAATCTCTTTGATATTCGTAAGGTTTGAATCCAAAACTTTGTTAAGTGAATCTAAGTGTGTTACCACTTTGAATAACTCTTATAGGTGTTGCACACATCTTTTGATTATGTAAAAATATACAAATATTTTCCATTGTTATATACAATGCCACTTTTTATACCACATGATATTCAAATATTTAATAAACTAATTAATACAGATCTGAACTATGTATGATCTATAAATGGTGACAAACCTTTCCCAGTATTGCCAAGTACTTGATGCAATTTAGTTAAATTCAAAATAATTCTCTTGCTAGTTAATTAAATGCTTACAAAAATTATTTAATTTGTATGATGAGAGTAGAATTATTTAGTTTGTATGATGAGATTAGAGTCCAAATCCCAGAAGAACCATGTACTTATAAATAAAATCATTTGGGTCCATTTAATCATAAAGTGTGGTGGCCGTGGATTATTATAAATCCAAGAAACCTTCATCAGATTATCCACGTTTCTTGTGGGATAGAGATGAAGTTCCTTCTCAAAAAAAAGAAGATAGAGATGAAGTTGAAAGCCTTTTGGTTATAGTGGCCTCAAACAGAGGCCCAATGAACAAAAGAGGCCGGTTTGGGCCACATAATTAGCCCAAAGAGTATGGACAGTTTGCATAGAATGAAGTGTTAACTAGCAAAATATCGAAGTTTATAAATAGAGTAGATATTATTTAGAAAGTATATTTTAAAATAAATATCGAAAATAATCGAATAATAGAAGATCAAAAATATAAAAAAAGTAGTGTACTGGTTCTTTTTTCTCGAGGCTTTCTCAAGGCATCAAGATTGTCATGGCCTATTGGGAAATAAAATGTTGCTGCTTTCGGTTCGGAGATTTTTACCACTTGATGAATCGAATCGTAAGGTTGCAGTAGACTTTTTCATTAATGTTTCTTCTATTTTTATTGGAATTCAGATATCCAATCATTCAATATTTAATCAAAATTTTTGATTTTACAATTCTGTAAACTTATGTTTATTCCTAAGAAAGTCAATTTAGTAACTGATTGGTTAGCCAAAGTTGTTATCTAGCTTTTAACTTTAAAGATGAAATACATAATCCTCTTAATAAATTTTAAAAATTAATTTTAAGTTATTATCGGATCTCATACAATGAAGTACCATCTTTTCCATTAATTTGCCATTTTTTTGGAGGTTTTTGATTAGTTGTCAAATGCGTTCCCAATGTAGCGAGGCTGCTTTCTTTGATGGGATCATTTGTTTGAAGTTTTCTGTACGGACGGATCCATATTTAGAGGTATTATACTATTATTAAATACGGGAGGGTCCGGCCGTCCGGGTCATTGAAAAAGAGCGATCTTTGTTTGTTAATTGATGACCTTTTGGTCTCATCAAATTATCCCTTATTTTGTTTTCGCCTCGAACGTGTTGGATATATTTCCTAAAAATATAAACATTTTCAGTTTGCATTGGATACAATGGGTGCTAAAATCTCGCGTATTATAGGGAAAAAATTAAAATGAGAATTTGGGTACAGTGACAAATAATTAAGTTTTTAATGAGAATTTGAATTTAAACTTTTAAAAAAATCCAGATGCTTAGAATGGAAAAGCTGTCATTGTCGAAGATAGTACTCATTTTTTCAAATGAAAATGATGATTGATTCCGGAATTATTGGTTGACGGTATAATAGTTGATAAAAACAAAGAAGTCTGTTCAAACAAAATAGATGATTTCTTTTATTAAAAAAGTAATAAAGATAGATTCTCAATTAGAAAAAAATGATAATTTTGTTTTCTACGGTCCCACTCGAGCTATTTATTAATTAACAGTAGCTTTTCTTTGCAAGTTGTTGTCAAGTGACACGTATTCAATGGGCTAGGAAAGAAAAATTGCGATATGTTTGATGAGTCGGTCCATTTTTATTTAAAGCCAATATATTGGTTTTGTCAATGTCGGACGTGTCGCCTTCAAAATCAATCAAGTCAATGACGATGTTCCACACACTGTTGTACACGTGTTAAGAAGAGACATGTTGAACAGACATCTCATTGGTAAAAAATGAGGCATCTCATTGGTAAAAAATGAGGCATCTCACAATAGCCTATTAAATTATTATAAATTATTATTTTCGATGGCTTTAAAAATGAATTGGAAAGTAAACCGATTTTTTGGGTCTATTTTATTTTTGGCTAGATTATAGTTTTTACTTTTTATAATAATTTAATAATATTCAAAATTAAAATATCAAATAATTATAAATATTTTCTAAATTTGTTTCAAAAATTATCATGTACAACTAACAAAATTTCAATTTAATCATTTTTATCTAACAAAACTCTAGAACACATTTTAAAAAATTGGGTCAATTTATTTTAATTGGTCGATCTAACTAGTTAAACCGCGATCAACAATATTGACAACTACTCCAACTGACTTCAAAATTTGGTATAAAAACGACATGACCTAGTGCGGAGTTGCAATCTGAGCTTTTAGACTATGTTTTTTAAAATAATTATTATATTTGTAATATTTAGCATAATCATCTACAAACAATATTGTAATATCTAAAACAATGATTATAGTAAATTTCCCGAATTATCTAAGATAATCATCTATAGAAAAAAAAAACCTTAACTTGATCTTTGAATTGGATATTCTAACACTCTGGTCTCGAGGACATTGTTCGTTAAGATCTGTGTTTTAAATTCTAATGTCTATGGCCAACTTGTTCGTTTTTAAATTTTTTTAAGGGATTGCTTGTTTGATTCGATCAATGGTCATACATAGATCACAATAATTAATGTTGCTACATGTTTAAACGCCCACGGAAACAGAAATCCTAGCTTACGCGGATATATATAATATATTTAAGAGAAACAATTTTTTTTGCGGTAAATTTTGATATTCGATTCGAGCATTTTTCCTATTTTAAAGGATATTTTTGTAATAATATTTTTATATTTTGAACCCAAGAACTCTTTAAGAAGCACCACTTGCTCGTCGATAAAAATGAGTATTTGTTAAGATAGTTTTGAGATGTTTTAAATGTTCTACCAAATTTAAATATGGATTAGTGGATAAATAAATTTCTAGATATAACATATATATGTGTGAGAAATGAAAACAATTGGCGTCCCCCATTGAGGTCAACAGACTATATAACACATAATTAGGATCCTAATGGATAGAAAAAAGCAATACCTAATTTTACAATAAAACTTAAAGTTTAATTAGCGGCTAGCTTGAATTAGGATCGTTGACAAGTAATCTTATATGTTAAACTGGTACATGGTATAGGACGGTGAAGTGGTCAATAACGGATAACTATTCCACATTGTCAATAAAGTTGTACGTTAACAATGGATTTAGAATCTTAAAACTCAAGATCTAAACTTGGACTTATGAAAGAGAAAAGAAGGGGTTTCAATATTGTTCAAGTGGAAAAAGATGGATTGACAATTTCAAAATTGTAAGATTTTAAAAAGTAAAAAAAAAATTATAATATAAAAAAAAGAGAGACGGAGATTATCCTATATTCTACATACTATTTTACCTGAATTTAGAAAAAACATCTTTTAATATAAAATTTACATCTGTGGTTCATATATCACTCCAGGAATTAAAAAATGGTACAGATTTTATTTTTATATCCGTCCTCTTTTCTTTCCACTAAGCTATCTCTTGTTTCTGAAATGGAACAACTAAATAAACATTTCATCACAAACAAAGCGTTTCAAATTCTTGTTGGATATTTTAAGTGGTAAGAGATTCAGTTTTTTTTTTTATTCTTGTATTTAATCTATACAAATAAAAAACACATGGTTAAAAAGTCAAGTAATAAAAATAAAACACACCGCTAAAAGAATGCAAGTTCGAGGAACAAGCAGATATTCTAAGAATATCCGAGATATAAAATCGGCAACTTGCCACAGTTGCACATATTTAAAAGGTGTAAAAATAAAGCGTTAAAATCTGACTAAGACCAGGATAAGCCCGGATCTGAACCCATCTCTCTCCTCTCCTCTCCTCTCCTCTCATCTCATCTCATCTCATCTCCTCAAAAGATCCACAAAATGCGACATTTGACACGTCACACTAACCCGGTCACCCTCCCAAACGGATAAGGACCTTTTATATTATCCACACCTTTCAAATTACCCAATAACAAAACCTTAACCCCAGAAAAAGTAGTTTCCTTTTTTTACTTTAATAATATTTCATTTCCAGTAATTTTTTCCTGCCGTAAATAAAGCCCATACCATACCTTATCCCTCCATTATTTAACACCAACTCCTCTCATTCTCAAAGGGACAAAACATCCTTCAAAGGGTTCCCCACTTCTCTCTCTCTCTCTCTCTCTCTCTCTCTCTTTTTCTGTATAAATACTTCTCATCACCAACATCTATTCCATTGCAAGAACATAATCTTTTGGGAGAAATGGCTGCTGCTGTTGGGATGATTGGAGGGAAACCTTGTGTGGGCCCATCATCGTCATGGCTCCATGGGAAGAAGAAGAACAACAAGAACTTGAGGAAGAAAGGGAGAGTTGGAGGGAGCATTGTTTGTGCCTCTTCGAAATCCTTCTACTCTGTCGCGGATCATTACAATCTCCTCAGGCTCAAGCCTGGCGCGTCCGAGACCGAGGTCAAGAAGTCCTTTAGGAAGCTTGCTTTGAAGGTAATTTACTGACTCATCATGACATGGATGATGATGAGGTGTTTTGTTTCGCTTTCGTTACGATTCGGATCGTTGGTTGATGATGTTATGTTCTTGTTTGTTTACAGTATCACCCGGATGTTTGCCAAGGAAGCAACTGCGGGATATATTTCCAGAAGATTTACGAAGCTTACGATGTATGTAAAATTCTTGGATCTTGATCCGAGGATTCTGTTCGAAACCCGAGGACATTGTTGTTGACGGAATCTTGGTTGGTTTTCGGTTTATGCAGGTGGTGATGGACGATTTGAGACGGGCAGAAGACGAATTGGCGAATAAGAAGGCTTACCGCGGGTTGGAGGAGTGCTATGAAGCGATGGGTGACCGAGATTGGGACTTGTGGGAAGAGTGGATGGGATGGGAAGGGGCAGGGATTACTGACTACAGATCTCACATTAATCCTTTCATTTGATTATGTCCCAAATTGACCCAGAAGAAGCTGTAAATACCCAGTTTCCATGTTCCGTCTCTGTCCAGATCCTTCAAAACTTTGAAGAGAGTTATACCCCTTTGAAGTTATAGAAGTGGGTTCTAATGTCTGATATGTACATAAGCCTGTCTGTTTATCTTAATTTGAAATGAAATGAAATGAAAAAAGTGGCACCTGAATTATTGGTGCCCTGGTTCATCTATATTTTTAATAAAATAGAGAAATTACAAATCAAGATGATACGGATCAACCCTTTCTTCTAATGTTCAAATAATACCCGAAAAGGAATTTTGCACGGAACAACAAAACTTGTACGAGCCTGAATGGTTCAAGTTCATCTCATAAAAGTGCAGTTTCGCGTGCTCTTTCAGCTTTCTCCATGCGATCTTGGTGGGATCGCTGCTTGCTTCCTACAAGATTTTGAAGCCAGTTGACAAATGAGAAACACGAAATCTTGCATTTTCAGGCTATGAGAAGGATAAAATGTGCACGCACGCAGCTGCAATCAAGTTAAAGTAGCAGGATGACGAATGTAACGAACAAATGGAAGACTGTCATTAAGCCCAAGCCATTCGTAGCGAAGTGTTAAGAACGAATAGCTGGTTGGCTGGGAGGTTCAAGTTCATATTTCAATTAAGTACCAACATAATCTTCTTAACCAAGGTTTACCCTTGTGAGAAGACATGTATGGAAAAGTAACATTATGTCAAAGAAGATGCAGCCGAGGAGTTCCAAAAACTCATGAAACCAATGGATAACGTAAGAATTCAATTAGCATAGAGTTCTGGCATACTGCGAGGATAAGAATTACAAATTTACAAGTAAAGAATTTAGTGGCTAGGCTAACCTATTCTATCATGTACTTCACTTTTCCAAAAGGCAAAACCGAAAGGAAACAACAGATCTTATTTTTCACCAAGTAGTTGCTGCTGACAATAAGAAAAATTAAAATGTGAATTTGTGATAGTGATAAGTAATTTAATTTTTAATAAATTTTTAAATGCGTAAAAACAGAAGAAGATAATTCTTATTAAAAAAGTAGTCTTTCCAAAAATAAATAGATGGTTTTATTTATAGCACTCGGTATCCGGATATTTTTTAACTCGACTAATTTAGGTTCGAACTAAGTAAAAATTTTAAAAATTAATAAAATATTCCGAAAAAATATTTAACACTGTTACATTTTTTAAGATTTGAACTCAAAATTACTCCATCAAATTTAAAACAACATTCTTAATTGTTATCTTCAACAAAACATTCTTACTGCTTGTTATTTTGAGAATTCACATTCTTAAATCTTATTTCTTGTTTCTTGTTTTTTTATAGAAACAAATCTTACTTCTTGTTGGTTGAAGTATTTGTGGATTATGAAAAAGAGAGGAGAAAGTCTGTCGATAAAAAAACAAGAGATAATTTCGTTTTCTACGGTCCCATTGGCGCTATTTATTAATTATTACTAGCTTTTCTGTGCAGGTTGTTGTAAAGTGACACGTATTCAGTGTATGAGGAGAGATAAACTGCAATATGAATAATGAAACGGTCCATTTTTATTTAAAGCAAATATATTGGACTTGTCAGTGTCGGACGTTTCGACTTCACAATCAATTACGAAATTCAAGTCAATCACAATGTTCCACACATCATTGAGTACGAACTTCACGAAATCGATTTGAATAATTTGGACCATAAATTTTGATGATTAAATGTGCGTAGGAAATTTGCCGATAGAAAAAATTACACATGTGTACACAATGATATTTTAATCTTATACTCATCTTTCTCTTTCTTTTTCCACTCTCTTCTCTCTTTTGCTCACTATCTGGACATCCTTCATGGCGCCGATCCACTCTCCACACGCCCTCGAGCGCTTCACCCCTTTGTTTTCTCTCTTGTTGCACTACCCCACGTGCGTGGAGCAGGGCACCAAGGCGTCCATGGTCACCGTTGTCAGGGGCCCGCTGTCGGTGGTTGAACCACAAGACGAGATTGTCGGCTTCAGCGGCCTAATCAGGTTTTGGGTAGGGCCTGCGGTGCGGAGTGGGCGAATGGGTGAAACACATATCTTGATTAACGACGGACTCCAGGGTACTAGCAGTGCCTACGTGGCTTGTCGGGCCCGACCGGCCCTACATACTTATTGGTGTTAGTCAGAACACGTGAGAGATGAGTCGGCGCCGTCGTGGGAGCATGCTTGGAGTTAGGGATGGCACTTCACGGTGTATCATTTTGACTTCACGCGGTATACCATTTTGACTTCACGCTGTATACTATTTTAACTTCCTATTTTGTAGTTGGATATATTTCAAATGGAAAATTATTGTAATGTCCCTCGTGATTTAATCCTCCCTGTTTCAAAAAATATGTTTTTGTCCCCCGTCTTTGCTTTCATAATACTCTCGGGTCTTTAATTAACGTCGTCAGCTTTTTTGTTTTTGTTTTTGTCATTGAAATGAAAAAAATATACTTAAAAACAAAAAAAAGCATAATCTCCTTCATCTTCCTTCCTCTTATTCGTCTCCCTCGTCGGACATCGGGTAAAACAACGCCAGATGGTGAACGCTGGTTCTCTCCTGATGACGACGGCCAGAGGGAATTCTTGATCTGGAACGCACCGCTACTATCTCCTCGTTGTGTTACCTAATCTGACGTCGCGGGTTCACCGTGTACCTCAAAATCACTGGCAGGCCCCCCGATTTGGGTCTCTTTGAGCTCCTCTAGACGAACAGAGGAAGATCTCCCATCTGGGTTTCTTCGAGCACCGCCGCCGCCAAGCTCGAGATGAAGACGGGGCCAAGGCCGAGGCCGCCGTGGCTCAACCCAAAAGAGGTTCTCTTCGAGCTCCTCGCGATGAACAGAAGAGCTTCGGCCCTGACCACTGATTTCTCCCTCCTCTCAACCCAGCTCCGTCGTCGTTTGAGGACGCCGGCGACGTTCTTCCCCAACTCCAGAATCCGTTGTTGTTCAAGATGCAGGTGACGAATTGGCCATTTAATTGAGTCCCCTCCCAACTCAATCAACGACGAATTCAGATGCCCGTAGATCTTGGAGTCACCGTGGGAGTCCGGTCGGACCTTGGAGTCGCCGGTGGAGAGGTCCAGAAGGAGGATGCGATGATGGTGGAGTCGCCGCCGGCGAGGGAGTCGAATGAGAGGAAGGAAGACGTTGGAGATGATTTTTTTATTTTCTAAGAGTATTTTTGTGATTTCAATAAAAAAATAATTGTCGATGTCTGTCAAAGGCTTGAGAGTATAATAAAATTAAATACGGTTGACGAAAAAATATTTTTTGAAATAGGATAGACTTAATCGTTGATTTAGTCAACACGGGCCTATTTAAAATTATATTTTTCAATATTAACTATGATTATTGTCTAATTTACAAAAATACTACCAAGGGTGATCTTTACGATCCGAAGGACCCGCTTCGTACACGTGTTCAGAAGAGACACGCTGAACAGTGAAGAAATGATATGAAAAAAAAGAGGCATCTCACTATAGTCTATTTTCAACGACTATTTCAGAATTTCAGAAACAAGAGAGGGGCCTGAATTTGGTTCGGGAAATACCTTCCCGTTCTGTCCGGAATCAAGGGCAAAATAGTCCAAAAATAGCAAAAAAATGCGTCAGAGAAAAAAACAAAGCTGATATGTGACATGAGCGTGGAAGTGGTGGTTTTGGATTGAGCGAGGACAACATAAAAGTCGTCCCTACGGAGGGGATTTTGTTTGAACCATCAGATTTTATTAAAAATCGTGTATAGAGATCTGACAATCATAAAAAACCGTGTCTATATGTATAATTACTTGATCCATTTCAGTGGGGATCTTGTCCCCACTAAATCCAACCCCGGAAGTGGTGGAGGTATAACCCCACACACCTGGGAAAGAGATCCTTATAATTTTTTATGATTAGTAAATTAATTAGTCATAATCGGGCATGTCATTTTATCGTAAACGACATGCCATTTTATAGTAAACGGGTATGCCATTTTATCGTAACTTAGCATGCCATTTCAGAGTAACCGAGTGTGCCTTTTTTGGTCATAACCGGTCTACATAACTCGGCATGCCATTGAAATGACCGAACATGCCATTTGACACAGCCGGGGATGCCATTTAGACATAAGCGGGTCTGCTATTTGATATAACTAGACATGCCATCAGACATAAACAAGCATGCCATTTTAACATAACCTTCATGCCGCTTGGTCCTCGATTAACTATTAACTTCATATAAATTTTTGACATCCTTACACTCCAAATCAGGAGAAGTCATAAACTTTAGAGTTGTAAATTTATGTTTCAGCTTCGCATAGCAACTTGAATCATCTCAATCAGACTCCGGAATAAGAAGTTGTTACTCCCCAACCAAAATCTGTCGACTGCAACTTGGTTGATACTTAACTTCAGAAGTATTTTGGATATCATTACACTCCAAATTTGGAGAAGTCATAAACTTCAATGTTGTAGATATACATCTCAGATTAGCATAGCAACTTGAATCACCTTAATCGAACTCCAGAAAAAGAAGTTCTGTCACAGCTCGATCGACTCTTGATTTCAATCATATTTTTGACATCTTTATACTCTGAATTTGGAGAAGCTAAAATACAAAGTTGTATATATATGTCACAGCTTCAGACAGCAACTTGAATCACCTCAATCAGACTCTGGAGTAAGAAGTTGTTGCTACCCAATCGAAATCTATCGACCTCTTCTCACAATCGAACTCCGGCCTGCTCCTCGTCGGCATCGGAGTGGTGGTCGACATCGGGCTCGTGGCAACATCGTCGATGTCGGATCTGGAGCCATGAATTTTAATTAGGGTTGGGACTTGGGAGAGAGAAAAATGAGGGAGTAATAGAGAGAGGAGAAGGCAAAAACGAAAATATGGCAAGGAGGAGAGAGAAGGGAAAAAAAAAGAGAAGGATAGGTAAAAGACAAAAATGCCTCTGACAAATTACAACTGTCAAATCTCTGACACGCACACCTAATCATTAAGACCAATGGACAAGAATAAATCCCGTTTAGTACGGGGCCACCTATTACTGTCCGTCTAAATCTGCTGCAAGAAGAGAGATCACTTTATGGTTCTTTGTCTCATTGTTCGTTTGTATTGGAAATTTATAATGAATAATTTTATGTAGAATTATATAGCAAAATATTTTATTATTTTGCAATTATGTTAGAAAATTTATCATTTCTATTTTTATAGTAAATTTAATTACGCTCATATCAATCCAACCGCTCTCCATGGGGATAGAATGTCCTAGCCTAAGCTGGAACGCCATGAGACTAGTAAGACTACACATTTTTTTAAATAATGATTATTTCCTTACTATATGCACAATACGATAAATCATTTTATAGTTAATTGTCTGAATTATCTAAGAAAATTATCTACAGAAAAAAACTTAAATTTGATCATTGGTTTATCCTAACACTTTGGTCTGAGGATATGTTCGTGAAGATTTGTGTTTTAACTTCTAATATCTGTGGCCAGCTTGTTTGTTTTGATTTTCTTGAAGGGGTTGTTTGTTTTCGATCATACATAGATCACAATAATTAATTTTGCTTCAAGTTTAAACTCCCACGGAAACAGAAATCTGAGATCCTATCTAACTTACGCCGATATATATAATATATATAAGAAATGAGTTTTGTGATTTTTTTTAAAATATACTCAGTCGAATCTAAATTATCTTTTATTTGTGAGAAATGTCAAAAATTGGCGTCCTTCGTCGAGCTCAACATACTATTAAACAACATAATTAGGATCTCAATGGATCGAGAATGAATATCTACCTACTTCTATAAATAAACACAAAGATTAATCACCGGCTAACTTGAATTAGGATCGTTGACCGGTAATTGGTACATGGTATAGGACCGTGAAGGATTTGGATTCAGGGGGGACTACATAAAAGCGGATTTGGATTCAGGGGGACTACATAAAAGCCATCCCCATGGTATGGACTAAATATGGACCTTTAGATTTGATCAAATTCTTTTTTTATAGACCTGACGGCCAGAATCTGTTGAGGGTATTTTCGAGTTTTTACCCAAACATACTCATTAGGGTTCCACCATTTTCCTATATAATCTCAAAAAAAAAAAATCATCTCCCGGCATCGATCTAAAATCATCTCCCCAAATCGGCATCATCTCCCCGATCCCGATCCCCCCCTCCCCGATCCTTCCCCTCCTCCCCCCGGCTCCCCTCCCCGATCCCCTCCTCCCCCCCGGCTCCCCTCCCCGATCACCTCCTCCCCCCCGGCTTCCCTCCCCGATCCTTCCCTTCCTCCCCCCGATCCCGATCCCGATCCCGATCCCCCCCTCCCCGATCCTTCCCCTCCTCCCCCTGGCTCCCCGATCCCGATCCTTCCCCTCCTCCCCCACGGCTCCCCGATCCCGATCGATCTCCCCCCCACCCTCCCCGCCGCTTCCCCCGTCCCCCTCCCGCGTCCCCGTCCCCGCCCCACCCGCCCCCTCCCCCCCGCAGCTCCCCCCCGCCGCCCGCTATTTTGTTTCTTCTGTATGTATTTGCAGTCATTTAAACCAGATTAGATTTCTGTTGGTTTGGTACTTCTGTATGTACATATCTTCTGTACGGTGATTTTCTTTTCCTCTCTGTAATTGTATTCTTTGTGGGTGAAGGTGAGATTTGGATTGTTGGATCTATTTAGATTTGAACTTAGTGCTTAAAATTCTAGCAAAAATTCATAGATGAATGATACCAATATTAAAGTAGAATGACACCAATATCCTAGAACGATGATACCAATATTCGAGAAGAATGAAACCAATACATTCAAATGGTATATATTTTCACTTATAATGAGATACCAATATCGGAGAAGATGAAAACCAATATCACGGTGGAATGAAACCAATATCATAGTAGGATTAAACCAATAACATAGAAGATGGAAACCAATATCATAGTAGAATGAAACCAATATCATAGTAGAATGAAACCAATAACATAGAAGATGGAAACCAATATCATAGTAGAATGAAACCAATATCATAGTAGAATGAAACCAATAGCATAGAAGATGGAAACCAATATCCGAGAAAATGGAAACCAATATTCCCATACTTGTATTTATTGCTGATATTTTTTTTTATTTTAATTATTGTATTTCCAATATTGCTCCTGTCCCTTTCAGTGGGGATTACCCATGTCCCCACTGAATTTGAACCCCATAAAAGCCATCCCCATGGTATGGACTAAATATGGACCTTTAGATTTGATCAAATTCTTTTTTTATAGATCTGACGGCCAGAATCTGTTGAGGGTATTTTCGAGTTTTTACCCAAACATACTCATTAGGGTTCCACCATTTTCCTATATAATCTCAAAAAAAAAATCATCTCCCGGCATCGATCTAAAATCATCTCCCCAAATCGGCATCATCTCCCCGATCCCGATCCTTCCCCTCCTCCCCCCGGCTCCCCTCCCCGATCCCCTCCTCCCCCCCGGCTCCCCGATCCCGATCCTCCCCCCCTCCCCGATCCCGATCCCCCCCTCCCCGATCCTTCCCCTCCCCCCGGCTCCCCTCCCCGATCCCCTCCTCCCCCCCGGCTCCCCTCCCCGATCCCCTCCTCCCCCCGGCTCCCCTCCCCGATCCTTCCCCTCCTCCCCCGGCTCCCCGATCCCGATCCCCCCCTCCCCGATCCTTCCCCTCCTCCCCCCTGGCTCCCCGATCCCGATCCCG
Source organism: Hypericum androsaemum (assembly GCA_963995505.1). NCBI lineage: Eukaryota > Viridiplantae > Streptophyta > Magnoliopsida > Malpighiales > Hypericaceae > Hypericum > Hypericum androsaemum. The sequence goes on from OZ023189.1 coordinate 10,690,281, forward strand.
ATCCTTCCCCTCCTCCCCCCCGGCTCCCCGATCCCGATCCCTCCCCTCCTCCCCCCCGGCTCCCCGATCCCGATCGATCTCCCCCCCACCCTCCCCGCCGCTTCCCCCGTCCCCCTCCCGCGTCCCCGTCCCCGCCCCACCCGCCCCCTCCCCCCCGCAGCCCCCCCCCGCCGCCCGCTATTTTGTTTCTTCTGTATGTATTTGCAGTCATTTAAACCAGATTAGATTTCTGTTGGTTTGGTACTTCTGTATGTACATATCTTCTGTACGGTGATTTTCTTTTCCTCTCTGTAATTGTATTCTTTGTGGGTGAAGGTGAGATTTGGATTGTTGGATCTATTTAGATTTGAACTTAGTGCTTAAAATTCTAGCAAAAATTCATAGATGAATGATACCAATATTAAAGTAGAATGACACCAATATCCTAGAACGATGATACCAATATTCGAGAAGAATGAAACCAATACATTCAAATGGTATATATTTTCACTTATAATGAGATATTAATATCGGAGAAGATGAAAACCAATATCACGGTGGAATGAAACCAATATCATAGTAGGATTAAACCAATAACATAGAAGATGGAAACCAATATCATAGTAGAATGAAACCAATATCATAGTAGAATGAAACCAATAACATAGAAGATGGAAACCAATATCATAGTAGAATGAAACCAATATCATAGTAGAATAAAACCAATAGCATAGAAGATGGAAACCAATATCCGAGAAAATAGAAACCAATATTCCCATACTTGTATTTATTGCTGATATTTTTTTTATATTTATTTTAATTATTGTATTTCCAATATTGCCCTTATCCCTTTCAGTGGGAATTACCCATGTCCCCACTGAATTTGAACCCGACGGTGAAGTGTTCAATTATGGATAACTATTCCAAATTGTCAATAAAATTTATACATTAACAATGGATTTAGATTCTTGCCCTAAAAAACAATGGATTTAGAATCTTAAAACCCCAAGATCTAATCTTGAAGTTATTAAAAAGAGAAAAGAAGAGACTTTAATACTGTTCAAGTCGTAAAAGATGATTTGACAATTTCAAAATTTTAAGACATACTCATCAAATTAGAAAAAGTAAAAAGTGCTTGTATAAATATAAAGAGAAAAGAAGGAGATTATCTTTTATTTACATAATTGATTGATTTTATTTTGCTCTAATTTTGCACAACGTAAAATATTGTTTTTAATAGAAAAACTTTCATCTAAGGTTCAGATACCACTTTAGGAGCTAAAACTCATACAAATTTTATTTCTCCTCACTCTGTCCTCAATATCCACATAGTATCCACGAAATGCGACATTTTACACGTCACAGTAACCTGGTCGCGCTCCCAAATGGAAAAAGGACCTTATATATTATCTACATTCTGATTCTACACCTTTCAAATTACCAAAAAACAAATTAACCCTGAATGTGAAAAATAGTTTCCTTTTTTTTACTAATAATATTTCATTTCCAGTAATTTTTCCTGCCATAAATAAATAAATAAAACTCATCCATGAAATGACCCATACCTTACCCTCCATCATTTAACACCTACTTCCCTCACCTTGTCATCCATTCTGAAAGGGACAAAACACCAATCAAAGGGTTCCCACTTCTCTCTCTTTTTGTATAAAAGGTTAGGCCACCTTTGGTCCCTCTCATCACAAGATTATTACACAACACAACACAGCAACTTCTGTTTCATTGCAAGGACATCATCATCATCATCTGTTTGGGGGAAGAAGGAAGAAATGGCTGCTTCCGCCGCCGCCGCCGCTGCTGTGATTGGAGGAAAAGCATGTGTGGGTCCTTCATCATCATCATGGCTCCATGGGAACAACAACAACAACTTGAGGAAGAAAGGGGGAGATGGAGGGAGGATCGTTTGCGCCTCTTCGAAAACTTCCTACTCTGTCGCGGATCATTACAATCTCCTCAGGCTCAAGCCTGGTGCGTCCGAGACCGAGGTCAAGAAGGCCTTTAGGAAGCTTGCTTTGAAGGTAATTTACTGACTCGTGGATGATGAGGTGTTTCGCTTTCGTTGCGATTCGGATCGTTGGTTGATGATGCTTTGTTCTTCCTTGTTTACAGTATCACCCTGATGTTTGCCAAGGAAACAACTGCGGGACCTATTTCCAGAAGATTTATGAAGCTTACGATGTATGTAGTCTTGATCCCGGACGAAGATTCTTTTCATTTGGATGAAACCCGAGGACATTGTTGTTGACAGGATCTGGGTTGGTTTTGGTTTATGCAGGTGGTGATGGACGATTTGAGACGGGAAGAAGATGAATTGGCGAGGAAAAAGGCGTACCCCGGCTTGGAGGAGTGCTATGAAGCAATGGGAGACCGAGATTGGGACTTGTGGGAAGAGTGGATGGGATGGGAAGGAGCAGGGATTACTGACTATAGATCTCATATTAATCCTTTCATTTGATTATGTTCCAATTGACCCAGAAACTGTAGATATCCAGTTTCCATGTTTCTTCTCTGTTCAGATCCTTCAAACTTTGAAGAGAGTTATACCCCTTCGAAGTTGTAGAGGGCGGGTTCTGATGCCTGATATGTAAATAAACCTGTCTGTTCATCTTTGGAATGAAAAGAAAAAAAGTGGCACCAGAATTATTGGTGCCCTGGTTCATCCATATCAACTTTCTTTGCTGATAAGTCTTCATCTACCAGATCTAGTAACATGTTAGTAATGGTTTTTATGACTCGACGATGATCCATCAACGAGTTCTCTCGTAGCTGATGGTATTGATCATTTAGATATCTTATTCAAATTTCTGAAATCGATATGTACAGTTAGTTTTGGAAAAGGAACTCAGAGATGCAGAAAAGGATCCATTCCCCTCCGTGGCACGAGCATAACACAGGAGCATTGGCACAGAGTCTGAATGAAATTTTGCGTGGACCAACAAAACTGATCAATTACATCACCACCCCCTTATTTCCATTCAGCTAAAAACTGATGTTCAAAAAGTACCAGAAAAGGAATTTTGCACGGAACAACAAACAACTACGAGTCTGAATGGTTAAAGTTCATCTCATAAAAGTGCAGTTATGCGTGTAGCTAAGAATCACCCAAAACTTTGCCCCGTGTAGTGAAAGGAAAAGGCTGATAAATTAGCTCAACCGTTCAGGGCAGCAGCTTTACGAGCCGATTGGAAGCTAACTCTTGAAGAGAAGCATTGGCAAAACTCACTTAGCATTGGCAGAGCTTGGCGAAAGCCTTTCTTTGCGTGCTCTATCAGCTTTCTCCATGTAGTCTTGGTGGGATTGGTGCTTGCTTCCTACAAGATTTTAAAGCCAAATGAGAAACACGAAATCTTCCATTGTCAGGCTATTAGAAGGATAAACGTGCACGCAGCTGCAATCAAGCTAAGTAGCATGATGACAAAGATAACGAACAAATGGAAGATTGGCATTAAGCCCAAACCAGTTGTAGCAAAGTGTTAAGAACAAATAGCTGGTTGGTTGGTAGGTTCAACTTCTTCTTTCAAGCAATGTACCAACATAATCTTCTTAACCGAGGTTTACCTTCGTAAGAAGACATGGAAAGTAACATTATGACAAAGAAGATGCAGCAGAGGGTTCCAAAAACACATGAAAAACATGGATAACTTAAAGTTCAAGTGTGCATACTGCAAGGATCAGAGTTACAAATTTTCATGTAAAGAATTTAGTGGTCAGGCTAACCTATCCTATCATGTACTTATGCTTTTCCAAAAGGTGAAACTGAAAAGGGAACAATAGACCCTATTATTCACTAACTAGTCGCAGATGACAATAAGAAAAAGATGTTTAAGACATTATACAATTGAATCATGGATCACAAGCCTTACGCTCTCTGCTTCGATAACAAGCCTATTTTGTTTTTCTCTGCTCATTTTACATCATACACGAGTATACTTAGAAACAACCACCGGCATCTTATCAAGCCAGTCATTGAAACAAGTGAAATTTTTCCTCCGAGCATTCCATCTAGTGTAACTGCTTGATTGTCTTAAGCTGGACACCAGTACATTTTAACAGTTACGAAACTGTCAATTTAGAAGTTCCTGATGATTCAGCCACCCTCTCAGTACTGGTAGTACATCTCAGACGCTCATAGCGCGCTATTGAAACATAGATTACCACAAAAGCAAACCGACACGCCCATCTCAGACGCTCGATTCAACACAATCTTACAATAAATTTAGTCTCAATCATCCAACTCTAAAATGTCACCTGACTCACATCTACCATACAATACTTGCTTCTCCAGATGCAAAAGTCCACAACAATTGATGGGCTACAAGCTCCTAAGCTACCTTATAAGTTACAAACTCATGTATGGTCTGATGGATACGGTGTCAGTCCTTAAGCATGAGGTGGGAAGATCGAATCCCATAACCGTCTAAGATCCGAAATTGTGGAAACAATTTAAATCTAAAAAAAATTACTACCTTATAAGTTCCAACAGAACACGGCCTTAAAAAACACTCACAGGGTAAAGAAAGCAAACACCTTGGATGCACATACCACCAACTCAACAAATCCACATCACAAAACCCCAAGCAAGTCAAGTACACACCAACAAAAAAAAAAAATCCCCCAGTCAATATAGCAACGGAATTTAATCACTAGAAAAAATTGGGTAAATTAATACAGGAAAAAAATTAAAGAAAGGAAGGGAGAAAGAGAGAGAACCTCGGTTCATGAGGAACCACGGGGCAGCAAAAACCAAGGAGATGATGGCTATCCCAGCCGCGACGTGCTTCTTGTCCCCGCTGTACAGGTAGTGCTCCATCTTCGACCTGAACCCTCCATTCGTTCCGCTCCCGCTGCTCATTTTTTTTGCCGCAAAAAAACCCCCCAAGCCCTTCGCTTTTCGTTTCTAACAGAAAATTGGGGGGAGAGAAAAAAAAGAAGACGAGAACTTTACACAAGTTCCGACTCTGTGGTTAGGTTTCACAAAAAAAAAATGATGAGAAAAGTTCATTTTAGCATCCCATTGATTCACACGTTTTTAAATCAGTACTATGTGATTTAGCTTCTTATTGTTTGGTGAATGTGGTTTTCTAAATTAACATTTTTTTTCTTTCTAAAAAAAAATTTAACATTTTTGGTGACACATGTTTAATAAAGTGACACTTTTGATGGTAATTTTTTATTAGGGTTAAGTTTGTTCCACATGATATTTTTACGTAAGCGTCACATCATATTTTTCTCTCTTAAGTAGCTATGACGTGATAAACTAAAAATAAATCCTAAACAATTCTAAATCCGAAATTTTGCAACAGTAAAATCTCAAATGTAAACAAAATAACTCATCTCAAAAAATTGGGTTAGAGATTTTTTTAGACTTCGGTTGAAATTAAGTTGTTAATTTGTACGGTTATGCCACCTAGGAGAGAGAACTATGATGCGATCCTGACATGGAAGACTGGTTAGGATAAACTAACTTGGAGTTAAAAATTGTCATAAAAAATGTCAATTTAAAAAATTACAGTCAGAAAAAAAAAACTAAACCAAAGCGTTGTAAGTGAAAAAAGCGTGAAATACTAGAGTGAACTTTTCTCAAAAAAAAAAAACTGTAGTTAGGTATAAGTGGACGACTGGTCGTCCACGTTTCAGACGACGGATGTCCAATGGTCGTTCGGCTCTCGGCTCTCGCCCCTCCTCCCTTTTCTTTTCGTTTCCCACGATCCCCTCTCCGTGTCCTCCAATTTCGAAGGTAATTGGGAGTTTGATTTCTTCCTTCCTTTCGCCATTTCTTCGTCGAATCCTCTGATTTACTCATTTCGTTTTACCTCAAATTTCTTCGGCGATCAGTGAAGGATGGCGACGACAGCGTGCTTCATGATAGTGAGCCGGAACGACATCCCCATCTACGAAGCTGAAGTAGGCTCCGCCACTAAAGTAAGTAACCTCCGTCCCCCTTCTCTGAAATAATTCCACCTTTATATTTAGATAGAGAATTAAAAAGAAACTATAAATACGATAGGGAAATCGCTAACTAGGCGCGCGGTAGGGTTCCGTTTCCCGAAATTGCATTTGAAGATGCCTCAGTTTTGTTAATGGCAGAGGGAGGATGCGGCGCAGCTGCACCAGTTCATATTGCACGCGGCCCTGGATGTGGTCCAGGACCTCGCTTGGGGGACCAGCGCCATGTAATTTCTTCCGGATCTGCTCGTGTTGGCTGGCTGATTACGCGGCTGTATGTTCGTTCGTTCGTTGAACGTTGTTCTTTTTTTTTTTTTTGCAGGTTCTTGAAAGCAATTGACAGGTTTAATGATCTCGTGGTGTCGGTCTATGTAACGGCTGGTCATATCCTTTTATCTTGCACATCTGTGGTTTCTGTTAGGACGAAGATGATATGTTTGCCATGTACTGGTATTCAATGCTGTGAAAATGATGCTGCATAGGACTTTCCGGTGCCGCCTCGGGCTAATGTACCTACCAATATTATCTAGTTTCCTCAACAACAGTCGTTCTTTTTCGGGCTGCTTGTTTGATCCATGATGTGCTAGAATAATATCTGTCTGTCATGCGTTTATGTTGACATAATATGGCTCAAACCATTTATACTTGAGCATGAAACTCTATTTTCTTACTAGTGGCACTCTGATTGTGAGCATACTGTGTATTATTTGCCCCTTTTTTTGGTTTTTACTTCTTTAATTTTGTTGCTGTACTGTGTTCCTTTGACTCCTCGTACATACTCGACTTATGCTACTTCATGACTCCCGGAATGATGATGGAATAAAGAGCTTTTTCCAGGAAGTTCATGAGCTTTACATTAAGGTAAACATATCATCAGTTATTTTATAGCATTGCTTTTTTCATGACTGTCGGAATGATGATTTGACTTGCTGTTTTGTTCTCGCACATGAAAGACACCCGTATTTGCTGTATGTTTTTTGTGGTATATCATACCTTCTGTTTGTTACGTTCTTCATAATTACTGTTTGATTTCTTGTCGATTCCGCTGCAAAGTGAAGACATACTAGTGAGTGAGATTTTGTGATTGGAAGTTAACTATTATGAACCAATTCATGAATTCCTGTTACACACTGTTAACATGTGGCAGGATCATTAGAGCTTGAGTAATGCTATGTCATTTTGTGCTATCACTTTGTTACTATGTGTCATTTGCACTTCATGTGACCACTTACATGCTTTTTTTCATTTTGATACTTGCAGATACTTCTTAATCCGCTTTACTTGCCCGGTTCTCGCATTACTTCATCGCATTTCGACACTAAAGTCCGAGCCCTTGCAAGAAAATATCTGTAGGGGCAGTTCGCATGGTTGATGGCAATATGCACGAGTTCAACTTGTGGGGTACAAAAGTTCAACACCCCTTTGCTGTGGTACCTCTATCATTTGAAGAAATCCAAAATGCTAGTTATGCTGTTATTCATTATGTTCTTTGGATTCGCTTAACAAGGATAAACTCCTATTTTACAAAGAGACTGCTAGCAGACAACTTATAGGTCCTCTCAGTCAAGAGTCGAGCCTATTGTTCTTGGAACGTTTCGTGATCTCTAGTCGACGAGCAACTGCTGTCGCTGCAATTTCGAGTCGAGTTATAGATCTACATTGATGCATCTTGGAGTGGCACCATTCGACAACGATGCTGATGATGCTACATTTCAACTTTTGGTCACAACCGTGTTGTGTTGATAGTAATTCAGGGGACCCGTTGAACTTGGGAGACGGTGACATTGAGAAGTTGCTTCATGCAACAGTTTCATGAGATTCGTTGAAACCTCCCCTTCCAGCAATTGTTGTGTTACTTGAAAACAATTCCCTCAAACCATAAAAAAAACTAAACAATAGCCTCACGCAACAGTTTAATGACATTCGGTGAAATCTCCCCTTCCAGCGATTGTTGTGTTACTTGAAAATGTGAATTCTATATATTATTGTTGGAGACGCCTGGGATGACAATCAGTAGGGTATTGTAGGCTATTGGTAGGATCCTACCCATACTCTAGTTTTTTTTAGTTGGACTCATACCCTACCCTGGACTTTACAAATTTTTTATTGTTAGATTCATACTCTACTATTCTGGAGATCCAGGGTCTACAAGGTTTGCAGGTCCGACCATTTAACGTTCTGCGTTTTGATAATTTTTAATCAAAAGTTAATTTTTATATAAAATTTAAATAAATTCAAGACATCTACTACGTTACACATCAACATTCAATAGAAAATTAATGATACATCAAATTTTACAATTTAATTTCAATAGGATAAGATTTTTCTTTTTGAGTTTGAAGTACATAAATAATTCAACAAAACAAAAATATAGAATGTTGGCTTTTAGTGATCCATCATTCACGACATTTTCTAAGTTGATTGCGTAATAATATAATAAATATGTTAAAGTTAACAATAAAACATATTATATATATATATATATATATATATTATCAATATGGTCTAACTAGGTTTAAATTAGGGTAGAAGATAATGTAGGGTAAAAATGTAAGGGTAGGGTCCGACCCACAGGGTCTAACTATGGATTCATACCCTACCCTAGACCATACTTCAAAAAATGGACCCATACCCATACTCATACTCTACCCTAGACCTAGTCAAAGTCAACATACCCTGGACCCGTAGGGTAAGAGTAAGGTCCGACCCTCAGGGTATGGGTATTTCTGCCATTTCTAGTATCACTACACTAGTGGAGAGTAGTTAATTATGTATTAGTAGTGGGTTGAGTTGTGGTAGCCTAAATAATGGGTACGTGGGTGTAGTGGTAATTAACTTCCTGTCCATTAGGTAGTATATTAGCTCTCAATGTTTCATTATTATTTATTAATAAATTATTATCATCATTTATCTTTTTATTATTCTATCTTCTTCCTTCTCTAATACTTCTTCTACATTATCCCAAATCTACCTCTTCCTCTAACTCTTTTCTTCTATTCTCCCTTAAATTCTACTCTCCTTCATATTCTTTTCTAACAAAAGAGACGCCTCTTAAAATAAGATTAGCTAGTTCTCAACTTTGAACATCAGAATTTTAAAAAATGTCAAAGCATAGTTCTTTTGCTGTGAGAGCACAAGTTACTCGGACGTCGAGCTATAACATGTTTATAGTTACTTAATTGCACTCTAAACATAACAACTAACTTGACGTTAATGTTAGATTACGAAATTGATGAAAGTTAATTTAAGTTGCAAAAAATTTAAAATCACTTAAAATAATCTTGAATTCTAATCTTATAAATGTCAAAAATACCACAGCCGGGTCTCGGACTCGAAAAAATCACTGGCTAAAGGCGGAAATAAATTAGAGTAGAAAGAAATTGGGAGAGAAGAAAACTGAAAAGTAAGAAAAATAAGGATATGCATGTTCGATTTGACAACCTTACACCAATAACGTTCTCATGAACACCTTTGTTTTAATATTTTAAGACTCGAACTAGTACTTCTTATTCAATAAGAATGATCATCCTTAAAAAATTAATGATCTAGTATAATACTGCTCGATCTGGACATTTAGCGGTAATAATAGGGTATTAATATGTGGGGATTTTAAGCTAAATTAAATATCTCCAGGACGGGCCTGGATTAAAAGGTAGGGGGCAGTATAGTAATCACGCCCTAGTTTAAGAAGGAAGTGGATCGCGACAAATGAAGACATGGACCATTTTGAGAAGCTAGAATTAAGGGATCCTCTTAATCACAATTAAAATCAAATAAAAAAACTGTTATGGGTGATGCCATCTAAATAAAACCCTATATTTGACATATAAACTGCGACTATATTTTAAAGAAAAACGTGAATTTAGTCCAGACAAAAAAAATCGACCGTACAATTAATATAACCATTTGTACCATTTAATTTAACTGTTATTAGTGTCCTTTTATTATATATATATATAATTTAATTTAATCAGCCGTACAATTAATATTACGGTTCGTACTATTTAATATAACGATTATACCGTTTGATATAATTTGACATACAGTTTGATAGAACCAGAAATACTATTTAATTTAAACGGGCATACTATTTAAAATATTCGGACATACCATTTAATTTAATCGGTCCTACCATTTAATATAACAGGTCGTACCATTTAATATATTCGGGTGTACCATTTAGTTTAACCGGACATAACATTTAATATAAACGGATATACCGCTCAATATAATCGGGCATACCATTTGATATTGTCGGGCATACCATTTGATTTAACCGGGCATACTATTTAATATAATTAGTCATACCATTTAATATAAACGGGCGTACAATTTAATGATAACATCACAAACTATTAAATTATTTAATTTAATCTATTTAATCATAACATCACGAACCATTTAATCATAACATGATTAACCATTTTAAATTTAAATAGTTAATCAAAAACTATATGGATCGGTTAGTTTATATATATATATATATATATATATAACATTAAAGAGGTTAGACCAAAGGTGCCCACTAATCAACGTGAGAAGTTGACTCGCAAGTGGGTACCTAAGGCAAGAGGCGAGATCCACCCTAGGAAAGATTGCCCTCAGGAGGACAAGGCTGACCAGGCCGACCGGAAGGCAAAGAAAGCCTCGGTCGACCCTGACACTGCATATGTCAAGTTGGGGAACCTCTTAAACAATGTGATGATTGACGTGGCACCCGCTGGCTACGGGTCAAAACCCAACCAGCCGAGTCACCAAGAGAGAGACATGATGGAGGGTAACCCTATTGAGGTTCAGGTAGGAGAGAGGCCTTCACTGGGATCCCTGGTGAAAGACTTCAATGATAGTATCACTATCGCTAAGCCTACTTGGAGGATGTGTGAATACCTCAATTCCTTGTATATCATGACTCACGTAGTTGAAAAGTCGGTAGAGAGGAGCCTCGTGAAAAATGGGACGGATGTGAACATCCTACCTCAGTCACTCATGAGAAAGTTAAACAAGGAGAAGGAGAAGTTGATTCCCTCTAGGATGATATTCTAGCTTCATAGGTAAGGGTACTCGTCCCCTTAGAGTACTTGCAGCTGAAGTTAGGGTGAGCTCTGCTACTCGAGAGGTTGTGTTCTTTGGCATAAGTGCAGAGATCTCCCACAACTCACTATTAGGGAAGAATTGGTTTGACTCAAGTCAAGTGACCCCATTCTCCCTCCACTTGCTCTTGATTCGGTGGAAGTCGGATGGAAGGATAAAGATGGTGATACGAAATGTCAATTCCTTCCTATCGGTTACTAACTGTGGAGAGGCAACTTTTTACGATGATTCTATAGTGCCAACGATGGTGACCTGGAGCGGCGTAGATGGCTGGTTTGTCTACTATGTAAGCTCGGTCGAGCAGGATGTTCCTGCTATTTGTCGACCGGTTAGTGCCATACCCGAGGGGCAGGCACTCTGCCTTACTACTAAGGAGTAAGGCCATATGAGAGGGGACAAGGTGGTTGGTTGTCTACACCTTGTCATCCTACAAATCGGCCGGATATGTCTTTCATAACAACGGCCTAGATCAACTAGTGCTTCTCAAAATAGATCATTTTCACCCAGGTAAACAAGGTGACGCCAAGCCAGAGATGAAAGACCTTTGAGTAGAGGTATTACAAGCTCATCAAAGGTCAAAGAGGTTAAAAGGCTATATGTCAACACTTCTCGCCTGACCGTACCGAAGTGTTAACATGTGGGGGGTATTGTTGAAGTGCAAAAATAACGTGTTGGGAGCTCGGAGTCGACTAGGGCGATCATTAAAGTGCTTAGACTTGGACGTCAACTTACTTTGGCTGGATACGCTCAAGTTGGCTTGGATTCCCTTAGCCTTGAATCACCTTAGGTACCCTCAGGGTAAGGCGACCTAGGTACCCCTGACCTCAAGTCGGTTTGGGTACCCTCAGTCTCAAGTGAGGTAGAACTCTCTCGGGTCAGGTCATACACTTGTTAGGGATAGAAGGCCTTTCTCAAGTCGGGTCACTCACTAGGAGAGGCCGAACGCTCATTGGCTCATAATACCTATCTCACAATACCTATCTATTGACGAACAAAATAATTTACAAGGTTGGGGCTTCGAGTATGGGAGTTGGATGCGTGATTGACTTCATAAGTTCGAAAAGGTGAAGCCGAATGGAGCGTTTATTCTCCTAAAGCGAGTGAGGTACCAACTCAATAGAGGTGAACTCGACACTAGCTGAACTCGGCACCAACCGAGTGGAAGGCCAACCCGACGCCAACTAAAGGTGGTGCCAACTAAATGCGGCGCCAACCGAGGACAGGCAAACTCGGCGCCAACTGAGCAAAGGAGTGTTGGCGCCAACTGAGGGAAGGAGAGTGCGGCGTCAACTGAGCAGAGGCGAGTATGGTGCCAACTGAGGGAAGAAGAGTGTGGCGCCAAGTAAAACCGGTGCCAAGTGGGTGGAAGGAAACCCGGCGCCAAGTGAAGGCGGTTGAAGGGGCTTCGGCTGTCTCTGGTAAAGTGGTCTACTTTTGACTCGGACCTTAGATTAAGGTGATTCTTGAGCCTATGGAAAGATAATAGATAGACCTACGACTTTGTAGTTTATCACTTTTGCCGATTCATAGTGAAAGGAAGTCCAAAACCGGCGCCAAGTGAACCCGGCGCCAAGTGGGTGAAAGGAAACCCGGCGCCAAGTGAAGGCGGTTGAAGGGGCTTCGGCTGTCTGGTAAAGTGGTCATAACTTTTGACTCGGACCTCGGATTAAGGTGATTCTTGAGCCTATGGAAAGATAATAGATAGGCCTACAGCTTTGTAGTTCATCACTTGGGCCAATTCAGAGTGGATGGATGTCTAAAACCGGCGCCAAATGTGGGCAGCCAACCTGGTGCCAGGTAGAGGAAGCAAATCCGGCGCCAGGTCATATCTTTTGACTCGAATCTCGGATTAACACGATTCAAATTGCTGTCTGAAGGTAAGACATAGAACTATAACTTTGTAGTTTATGGATTCTTCAAATTCGAGGCAGAAGGATGTCAAAAAGTCACTTGCAGCAGATGCGGCGTCGGATGAGGCACTAAATGAGGCGCCAATTGAAGGCACCTAAATCCGGCGCCAATTGAAAGTACCGAATAGGGGAACCGATTGCCATTAGCTCAAGTGGAAAGCTAGTTTCCTCTCACTTCAGGTGAGACCAATCTCTTGAGGCTAAATGTAGCGTCCGGTGTACATGAGATAAGGTGGAAGAGACCGGGCTAGCACAGACTCTACATAGGTGGACGGAGATACGAAGAGACCAAGTTTAAGGCAGACTCTTGAAGGGATTGGAGGAGCTCTGGGATACTCGATACACCCTGGGTTCTTAAGAGACAAGGATAAACCCCGGCACGACAAATCCGAATTAGGCGGGGATAAGCGTTGGAAGTCCGTTTTCAGACGAAGATAAGCATTGAAAGAAATAGGCTTCGGGCCTTGGAGTTCAGTCGGGATAAGGGTAAAGCCTAGCTGAAGATAAGCGACGAGGACTCCGAGTCCGACTACAACACGGTTAGAGCGAAGATGAGGTGTTCTTCGTTTTCTATATAAGCAAGGCAAGGGACGAACAGAAAGGACATCAACAAAATCAAACACATAATATCTATCAAGCTTCAGCTTTTATCTTAGTTTAGGTTAGTAGTCTCGGCTTCGGCCAACCCTTGTTACTCATAGCGTTAGACCGACCTTGGGACGAGCACTCCGGGCCGTCACGAGATCGATCGACATTCTCTCCATTTTTTTATCCCAACATTGTTTTTGGCACGCTCGGTGGGACCTAGGAGGACGTCTGAGAAAGTGGTTTAACCTACTCCAATCAAGATGACCAAAGGCAAAGACACCACACCACCCTCTTCTCAACATCTCGTTGGGAAGAATACTACCAATACGGCACCCCTCAAGGAGCCGACCTTCCCGACTACTCAACCTGGTACAGGGAAGAACTCCACCAACACGGCTCCCACTAAAGAGCCGGCACTCCCTACTACTCAGAGGAGTACTGGGAGGAACACCATCAATACGACATCCCCCAAAGAGCTGGCTGACCAAGGCCTCGCTTTGACAGGGGCACTCGAAGTCATGGTCATACGGCTAGAGCAAATGATGGACCAGATAGCGACCAATATCAAATCCACGATTGCCAAACTAGATCAGTTGGAGGTCGAATATAAGAAAGCTAGCGAGGATACTCGGGGTCGCCTCGAGGAGGCAAAGAAAAGTAGCGATGAGATCTTTCAACGTTATGAGGTATCTTATAGGTGCTATGAGGAGTCTTCATCTACTGTGGCTCCCTCCAAGGAGCCAGTAGAGATAATTGTCATCCCGATAGAGACATACTCCACCTTCGTTGCTCGGAGGTGCTTTGTAGAGTCATGTAGGTGCTATGAGGAGGAGTCTGATAGGCATTTTGGGTGCACTAGGGAAGCCTTTCAGGCGGTCATTGATCAAGTTCAGGTGGATCCGAACAACATGGACAGGGCATCTCAGCAAACATCTCAAGGTAGTACTCAATATCTTATCGGTTACTTGGCTTAAACCATAACCCCGGTAATACAAAGCAAGATGAACGATCTGGAGACCGAGAAGCCACGTCTTGATAGGATGGCACACAAAAGGCTATTACCCTCCACTGAGCCAACGGTAGAGCAATTGAGGGTACGGTCTTTGTCTTACCTTGATACCCAGACCCCAGTCTGTATATCGAAAGGAAGGTCGCCCGATAACGGCATCCTAAAGGCTCATAAGTCTTCTCATCCAAGGAGAGTCGGTGTCCCTAAGCAAGGGGAGATCGACCCTATGACCCAGAGGGCAAGACTCGGGGGGCAAGGAAGGCCACCCGATAACTGCATTCTAAAGGCTCAGAAGTCCTCTCGTCAAAGGAGAGCCAATGTCCCTAAGCAAGAGGAGATCGACCCTGAGACCCGGGGGCAAGACTTGGGGAGCATGGAAGGCCACCTGATAAAGGCCTCCTAAGGACCCATAAGTTCTTTTGTCCAAGGGGAGTTGCTGATACGTGGAGGTTCCATCATCCCCGAATCAAGGTGGACCTTCAGGACAAGCCCAACCCACACTGGAACATCTTCAACTGGCTTGGAGATAAGAGGGCCATCCCTAAGTCACCAACATAAGGCGTCATGACTAAGACTAAGAGGCGTCGCCTTGAGAGGAAAGTCCAAAAGTGGAAGCAAGCTATTAAAGACCTCAAAAGGACATTGGCAGAACAAAAGGCCCGGCTGGAGGAGAAAAAGACCCTTCTAACCTGCCCACAAGTGAAACAACAGTTGGCCCCAACTCAAGGCCAGAACAAGAAGGTTAGAGCCTCTAAAGTAGATAAAGGAAAGGACTTTAAGCACATTAAAGAGGTTAGACCAAAGGTGCCCACTAATCAACGTGAGAAGTTGACTCGCAAGTGGGTACCTAAGGCAAGAGGCGAGATCCACCCTAGGAAAGATTGCCCTCAGGAGGACAAGGCTGACCAGGCCGACCGGAAGGCAAAGAAAGCCTCGGTCGACCCTGACACTGCATATGTCAAGTTGGGGAACCTCTTAAATAATGTGATGATTGACGTGGCATGAAAGGAGGGATTTTCACCCCTCTTACAATAATGAGTAAGTACGGGATTGTCGTCCCACAAGGACTAAGCTAGGCCGCAAATTCGACTTGACCACTAGTTTAGGACAATAAGAAATAGAGGTGTCAATTCCAAACACGAATTTGTTACTACAACGACTAAATAATGAGAAGATTTAAACAATTAAGGAAAGAGTGGGCTTGGTGCCAATGACAACTAAATAACCAAATGGCATATGGGGTTTATTGAGTTCGTGTTATGGTCCGGAAGTTTCTTAAGCAACTAATCAACTCTCTCGTGATAAACTAGTCTAAATCGATTCTTAACTAGATTTAGATGAACTAACCATACTCTCGCGACAAATTAGCCATCTAATCTAACTAATCACCAACTATAATCACCATTCTTTGGACAACTAGTCACCTAAGGTGATCTCTCAACAATAGGTTCCTACTCAACTAGTTAAATGGTCCGTTAATCCTAACCCCTCTCGGCGATTAACATTAACTTAGTTCATAATCGAGGTGATCAATCAAGATTAAGCATTAAACTCATTAACTAGTTCATAAACCTTAGCATATTAACCCCACCAAACCATAGGCTAAGTAGATGCCATCAAGGCACCTAACCCACAAATGAACTACTCACACATGTTCAACAAATAACACAAATTATCCATTGTACAAAGTAAATAGAACATGAACAAAAAAGATAGAGTTTAGGAAAAGCTCAATGAGTCTTCAAGAGCTTCTTCCTAGCTCCTTCTTCAAGCTCCTTCTACAAGCTCTCCCTTTACTTCCTCTCCTAGCTTCTCCTTGGCCACGGTTTTCTCTTCTTCTCCTCTTCAATGGAGAGCCACGTTTTTGTCCAAGAGGAAGGAAGGGAGAGCAGCCACGGATTTTTGGTTCTTGGGAGGAAGGAAGAGAGAATGAATGAGAGTGAATCATGTGTTGGTGGAGTATTGGAGTGGAAAAATGGGAGATAGTGGGAGACAATGGGAGATAGTGGGAGACAATGGAAGGTAGTGGAGTATGGGGAGTTTTGTAGTGGAATTCCAGCCAAGAGGTGGTGGGATGGCAGCCAAGAAATGTCATGGAAAATTCACTCACATTTCCTCGAGGATACACTTCCGTGGAGCTAGGAAGAGAACCGGACGCTCTGTGGACACTTGCATTTGCTATTTGCCCGAGTTGCCTCTCCATATTATGCATGCGGTTGCTTGACCCTTGAGGATTTGTTCAAGGTTATCTTCCCTTGATCCTTGTTGTTGTATGACGGCCAAAATTTGGCCTTGTTGGCTAACCACCCCTCCGACTTCTTGTATGAACTTGTCCATCTTGTCGATCCTCTCCTCAATAGCTCCCATCCGATCTATCAAAGAGAAACGTGGTTGGAAACCTGGAGGAGGCCCTTCAGGTGCATTACGAAGAGGAAGTCCCTTATCTGAAATAATCGCCATGTTATCTGCACTACTTCCTCCCGTACCCCTCCAAGAGAAGTTCGGATGATTTCTCCACCCCGGATTGTAGGTGGAGGAATAGGGGTTATTTCCTATCCTATTTGCTCCTTGACCTTGGCCTTGTCCTTGGCCACCAACAAAGTGTGCTTGCTCCACTTCCATGTTCATCATAGCACATTCTTGCATCTCGTGGCCAACATTTCTACACACTTCACAAGTCGTCCTTACGGCTGCCACATTGGTTTTGTTCAAGCTAAGTTCGTTCACTTTTCTTGCCAACAATGCCAATTGGGCTTGAATAGAGGAGGCAACATCAACATCAATCACTCCCTTTTGCTGGCTAATAGGTTGTCTTCCTCTCTCATTTGCCATAAGGATATTTGTAGCTGCTAATTCTTCCACGATGTGGTAGGCATCATCCCTCTCTCTTCTCAAAAAGGATCCATTAGAGGCAGCATCAACCGTCCCCCTTGTAGAGGGTCCAAGACCAAAGTAAAAAGTTTAGAGTAAAGACTCCTCTGATATATTATGGTGTGGACAACTCCTTTGTAATCCCTTGAATCTCCCCCAAGCTTCACTCAACGACTCATTCTCGAATTGTTGGAAGTTGTTAATCTCCTTAATGAGTCTATTTGTCTTGGAGAAGGGAAAATACTTGTCAAGGAAGGCATTAGCTAGCTCTTCCCATGTCGTAATTGTTGTCCCAACCAGATTCTTATACCATATCTTCGCTTGGTCCTTCAAGGTAAATGGGAACAACCTAAGCTTCACAGCATCATCGGTAGTTCCATCATGCTTGAAGGTGTCGGCTATCTCCAGAAAATTAGCAATATGGTCGTTGGGATCTTCATTCGGTAATCCATAGAATTGGACAGAAGCTTGGAGCATGTGAATCACCGCTGGCTTGATCTCGAAGGTGTTAGCTTGAATAGCAGGCCTAGGAACTCCAGACATTACCCCTCTCAAGGTGGGCCTAGCATAGTCCATGAGAGACCTTCGAGGAACTCCAACTCCTTGCGCACCGCCTTGCAGAGCTCCTTCTAGAGCTTCTTGCACATTAGGTTGTTTATTCATCCTTGCTTGTGTCCTTCTCTCTTGTCGCAAGACCCTTTCTAAGTATCCAATGTCAACGCCTACTCCGATCGGAATGTTGTTCATTGAGCGAGTTGAGCGCATGCGACAAATAAGTACCTTGTAAGACAAACAACAAAGGCACTAAGTAACAGTAACCAAGTAAACAAAAAATAAATATCCCAATCCAAGTTCGTAAGCCAAATTAAGCGTCTAGTACTTAATCCCTGGCAACGGCGCCAATTGAAAGGAGGAATTTTCACCCCTCTTGCAATAATGAGTAAGTACGGGATTGTCGTCCCACAAGGACTAAGCTAGGCCGCAAATTTGACTTGACCACTAGTTTTGGACAATAAGAAATAGAGGTATCAATTCCAAACACGAATTTGTTACTACAACGACTAAATAATGAGAAGATTTAAACAATTAAGGAAAGAGTGGGCTTGGTGCTAATGACAACTAAATAACCAAATGGCATATGGGATTTATTGAGTTCGTTTTATGGTCCGGAAGTTTCTTAAGCAACTAATCAACGCTCTCGCGACAAACTAGTCTAAATCAATTCTTAACTAGATTTAGATGAACTAACCACGCTCTCGCGACAAATTAGCCATCTAATCTAACTAATCACCAACTATAATCACCATCCTTTGGACAACTAGTCACCTAAGGTGATCTCTCAACAATAGGTTCCTACTCAACTAGTTAAATGGTCCGTTAATCCTAACCCCTCTCGGCGATTAATATTAACTTAGTTCATAATCGAGGTGATCAATCAAGATTAAGCATTAAACTCATTAACTAGTTCATAAACCTTAGCATATTAACCCCACCAAACCATAGGCTAAGTAGATGCCATCAAGGCACCTAACCCACAAATGAACTACTCACACATGTTCAACAAATAACACAAATTATCCATTGTACAAAGTAAATAGAACATGAACAAAAAAGATAGAGTTTAGGAAAAGCTCAATGAGTCTTCAAGAGCTTCTTCCTAGCTCCTTCTTCAAGCTCCTTCTACAAGCTCTCCCTTTACTTCCTCTCCTAGCTTCTCCTTGGCCACAGTTTTCTCTTCTTCTCCTCTTCAATGGAGAGCCACGTTTTTGTCCAAGAGGAAGGAAGGGAGAGCAGCCACGGATTTTTGGTTCTTGGGAGGAAGGAAGAGAGAATGAATGAGAGTGAATCATGTGTTGGTGGAGTATTGGAGTGGAAAAATGGGAGATAGTGGGAGACAATGGAAGGTAGTGGAGTATGGGGAGTTTTGTAGTGGAATTCCATCCAAGAGATGGTGGGATGGCAGCCAAGAAATGTCATGAAAAATTCCGGAATGGTCCCGGAATTTTGGCCGATTTCGGTCAGGCGAGTCCTCAGATTTAAAGCCTGACTTCATGCGTATTTTTGACCCTCTTAAACTTCGAATTTGAAGAAGACCATAAAGAAAAAGTTGTACCTCCGGATGTCTTCTTTCTAGAATCACCTCACTCGTCTCTATTGGACTTCATATAAAAAAGTTATCTTCATTTAAGTCGCTCGAGGTCAGTTCGCCCAATGTCGTCACCTTCCCGATCGTGCACCAATCCGCAAGGCTGATCCGATCACCTTTGACGCACTTCAAAGTACACCAATATCCTCCCCGCATCACCACAAAGCCTCCTAGAAATAAACAAGAACGAAACTTAATGAAAATCACAATAACTACACTAAAACGTTCAAAGAACAATAAATAACAATACGACGATATAAAACACACAAAAATACTAGAAACAATAGAAAATCAACACTAAAACATACATAGATGATAGAGTATTTTGACGCTCATCATGGCACCCGCTGGCTACGGGTCAAAACCCAACCAGCCGAGTCACCAAGAGAGAGACATGATAGAGGGTAACCCTATTGAGGTTCAGGTAGGAGAGAGGCCTTCACTGGGATCCCTGGTGAAAGACTTCAATGATAGTATCACAATCGCTAAGCCTACTTGGAGGATGTGTGAATACCTCAATTCCTTGTATATCACGACTCACGTAGTTGAAAAGCCGGTAGAGAGGAGCCTCGTGAAAAATGGGACGGATGTGAACATCCTACCTCAGTCACTCATGAGAAAGTTAAACAAGGAGAAGGAGAAGTTGATTCCCTCTAGGATGATAATAACTAGCTTCATAGGTAAGGGTACTCGTCCCCTTAGAGTACTTGCAGCTGAAGTTAGGGTGAGCTCTGCTACTCGAGAGGTTGTGTTCTTTGGCATAAGTGCAGAGATCTCCCACAACTCACTATTAGGGAAGAATTGGTTTGACTCAAGTCAAGTGACCCCATTCTCCCTCCACTTGCTCTTGATTCGGTGGAAGCCGGATGGAAGGATAAAGATGGTGATATGAAATGTCAATTCCTTCCTATCGGTTACTAACTGTGGAGAGGCAACTTTTTACGATGATTCTATAGTGCCAACGATGGTGACCTGGAGCGGCGTAGATGGCTGGTTTGCCTACTATGTAAGCTCGGTCGAGCAGGATGTTCCTGCTATTTGTCGACCGGTTAGTGCCATACCCGAGGGGCAGGCACTCTACCTTACTACTAAAGAGTAAGGCCATATGAGAGGGGACAAGGTGGTTGGTTGTCTACACCTTGTCATCCTACAAATCGGCCGGATATGTCTTTCATAACAACGGCCTAGATCAACTAGTGCTTCTCAAAATAGATCATTTTCACCCAAGTAAACAAGGTGACGCCAAGCCAGAGATGAAAGACCTTTGAGTAGAGGTATTACAAGCTCATCAAAAGTCAAAAAGGTTAAAAGGCTACATGTCAACACTTCTCGCCTGACCGTACCGAAGTGTTAACATGTGGGGGGGCATTGTTGAAGTGCAAAAATAATGTGTTGGAAGCTCGGGGTCGACTAGGACGATCATTGAAGTGCTTAGACTTGGACGTCAACTTACTTTGGCTGGGTACGCTCAAGTCGGCTTGGATTCCCTTAGCCTTGAATCACCTTAGGTACCCTCAGGGTAAGGCGACCTAGGTACCCCTGACCTCAAGTCGGTTTGGGTACCCTCAGCCTCAAGTGAGGTAGAACTCTCTCGGGTCAGGTCATACACTTGTTAGGGATAGAAGGCCTTTCTCAAGTCGGGTCACTCACTAGGAGAGGCCGAATGCTCATTGGCTCATAATACCTATCTCACAATACCTATCTATTGACGGACAAAATAATTTACAAGGTTGGGGCTTCGAGTATGGGAGTCGGATGCGTGATTGACTTCACAAGTTCGAAAAGGTGAAGCCGAATGGAGCGTTTATTCTCCTAAAGCGAGTGAGGTACCAACTCAATAGAGGTGAACTCGACACTAGCTGAACTCGGCACCAACCGAGTGGAAGGCCAACCCGGCGCCAACTAAAGGTGGCGCCAACTAAATGCGGCGCCAACCGAGGACAGGCAAACTCGGCGCCAACTGAGCAAAGGAGTGTTGGCACCAACTGAGGGAAGGAGAGTGCGGCGCCAACTGAGCAGAGGCGAATATGGCGCCAACTGAGGGAAGAAGAGTATGGCGCCAAGTAAAACTGGTGCCAAGTGGGTGGAAGGAAACCCGGCGCCAAGTGAAGGCGGTTGAAGGCGCTTCGGCTGTCTCTGGTAAAGTGGTCAACTTTTGACTCGGACCTTAGATTAAGGTGATTCTTGAGCCTATGGAAAGATAATAGATAGACCTACGACTTTGTAGTTTATCATTGTGCCGATTCATAGTGAAAGGAAGTCTAAAACTGGCGCCAAGTGAACCCAGCGCCAAGTGGGTGAAAGGAAACCCGGCGCCAAGTAAAGGCGGTTGAAGGGGCTTCAGCTGTCTGTGGTAAAGTGGTCATAACTTTTGACTCGGACCTCAGATTAAGGTGATTCTTGAGCCTATGGAAAGATAATAGATAGGCTACAACTTTATAGTTCATCACTTGGGCCAATTCAGAGTGGATGGATGTCTAAAACCGGCGCCAAATGTGGGCAGCCAACCTGGTGCCAGGTAGAGGAAGCAAATCCGGTGCCAGGTCATATCTTTTGACTCGAATCTCGGATTAAAGCGATTCAAGTTTTTGTCTGAAGGTAAGACATAGAACTATATCTTTGTAGTTTATGGATTCTTAAAATTCAAGGCAGAAAGATATTAAAAAGTCATTTGAAGCAGATGCGGCGTCGGATGAGGTACTAAATGAGGCGCCAATTGAAGGCACCTAAATCCGGCGCCAATTGAAAGTACCGAATAGGGGCACCGATTGCCATTAGCTCAAGTAGAAAGCTAGTTTCCTCTCACTTCAGGTGAGACCAATCTCTTGAGGCTAAATGTAGCGCCCGGTGTACATTAGATAAGGTAGAAGAGACTGGGCTAGCACAGACTCTACATAGGTGGACGGAGATACGAAGAGACCAAGTTTAAGGCGGACTCTTGAAGGGATTGGAGGAGCTTTGGGATACTCGATACACCCTGGGTTCTTAAGAGACAAGGATAAACTCCGGCACGACAAATCCAAATTAGGCGGGGATAAGCGTTGGAAGTCTATTTTCAGACGAAGATAAGCATTGAAAGAAATAGGCTTCGGGCCTTCGAGTTCAGTCGGGATAAGGGTAAAGCCTAGCTGAAGATAAGCGACGAGGACTCCGAGTCCGACTACAACACGGTTAGAGCAAAGCTGAGGCGATCTTTGTTTTCTATTTAAGCAAGGCAAGGGGCGAACAGAAAGGACATCAACAAAATCAAACACATAATATCTATCAAGCTTCGCCTTTTATCTTAGTTTAGGTTAGTAGTCTCGACTTCGGCCAACCCTTGTTACTCATAGCGTTAGACCGACCTTGGGACGAGCACTCCGGGCCGTCACGAGATCGATCGAGGTTCTCTCCATTTTTTTATCCCAACACTTGTGTATCAGAACAATGCCTGAGTCGTAAATGTTGTGCTCAAGGTTCTCCTCTCCTACCCTCTACTTCAACACAATTTGGGGAATTCTCTTTGCCTTTGTTGCAAAATAATTTTTTGTGCAAAACATCGTGAACGAAATTGAGACTGATTCATCTGACTGAGATTTAAATTTTGTACTTCAATATTAAAAACCTCCATACTACTTGGTCATCAACAGTCATTTTTAGAAACCATCATCATCATTAAAAAAATCGAAACTGCGTAATACTTGGTGCTACCAGCAGGGGCAGTTTGCCTTGCCGATTTTTGCTGCAACCGCGTCTGTCTCTACCTCGACGAGCATGGAAATGTCGCTATGAATCCTCTGGTTGGCTAAGAAGGGGAATAAACTTGAATGTGTTGAGTGTTTTTAATTTATGGATAATAAAGATCATGTGTAAGATGTCGTGATCAAATAGTAATTTGTAGGACTTGAATAATAAAACGCCTCAGCCTAAATCTCATGTTCATCTTCAATCTGGCTATTTAGTGTCCATGTCATCTCAGATCTTTCACGTGGATGGTAATGTGATGTTAAAAAAAAAGGAAACCTTCAAACCTCCCATTCGCTGTGATCTTCCATGTGAATATATTTTTTCTTTTTCTCTCAGTCATTCAATTTATTTGATTCTGAACCGCACCCAACTAAATATTTTGACTCCGATCCTTCTTCAATATTTTAGTTGAGTTCTGGATCGAGTACTCCCTAAATTTGATTCAATTTAATTTTCATTTCCCTTCTCATATATTTTTTTTATTCTTCGATTATGGGGCAGTTCAAGGGAAAACTCTCCCCTAAATGTGCCCGAGATCTTAAAAGACAATAATTTACAAACTAGGTGACAGTTTTACACCAAAAACCAGAAGCCAACAAAGCCAATATATTTTTCGATATTAAAAAGGTAAAAAGAACCTCTAATCTTTATTCGTCAAGTAATAGACAGTAACAACGGAACAAAAATATATTGTATCAATAAAGAACTGTTTCTACAGTGTATATGTTTAATGAAGCTTAGATCATGTGATGTTTTATAGTTCCACCGGAACTGTGAGCAAATTTTAGTACAGTCAGATAGTAAATATAATATTAAAATATTTAGCCTAGCGACACAAGTCGTATGCCGTTTTGACGGAGGTTCAAAGTTTAAACTTTAACAATGTGTAATTATTTACATAAATTTTATCTTTGAAAAAACATAGTATAATTTGGTTTACTCTCCTGTTTTTTTTTTTGGGTCAACAGTGTACTCTGCAGTTTGAACTTGGAAATGGTGATAACACTAATGGGTTGATTCATGCAAGAGTTGCATGGCATTCGATGAAATGGTTAGTTAGTCGCTTATATTTGAACCTTCTATAGGATTAACTTTCTTTGATAGTAGCTCTTCTCGAATATTTGTAATTTGAAGTTATCCTTTTAGGCCGCGAATAGTTTACGATAATTTTTTATTCGAGAACTTTATATCATTAGAGAAGACGCCTCTTAAAAAAATAAAGTAATTTAACACTTGGATCAAACTTTCATTCATAAGTGCAACCTTATTTTGCTTATATGGAAGAAAGCCATTTACTCATTGACTTATATGGCAGACTACTTACCTTATAATGTGAGAGGATACAATCTAAACTTATTGTTTGAATTAATGAACTAATAGAACTTTACTATGTAAACTGATGCGTGGCACATTCTCAACATTACAGAAATTAAAATCAGCTTAGGGGGAAAAAATGCAAAAGATATGTCATCATTCCCTCACTATTCACAAAACAGAAGCTAGCGACGAAATCTTTAATTTTAATAACACATTAAAAGCGCATGTGAACCTGTTCTGTGTTGGTTAATGAAATCGCATGAATAAATTGTGGATTTTAATTCTTTGATTTCGTGGATAGGATTCTGTGGTAACAGCATGAATACATGAACTTACCGTTGTTATTATTTGACTTGCGTGAAATATATCAAAGAACTTAGAATCGCTTGGTGTTCGTAAACATGTTCTGTACTGAAATTTGTTATGTTGGGAGTAAGTGTGATCTCTAATGAAATATGTTCTGTTCTGAAAGTCTGATTTGTCTTGTTTGTGTTAGAATTTTTCCTACGCTTTTCTGCTCTATCAATCACTTATGTGCTTTACGAAAGCGTTTGGAATGATTTGTGCTCCGCAGAAAAGGTATGTTCTGTGCGTGACCCGCAGGATCCTGTCATAAATTGTAGAACTATCGAGTGTCCATTACTTGTTATACATATTCTAAGTACGTCTTGATTGAAATGGTTTACGAATAACTAATATTTGATCTGCTATATGATTGAATATGTGTTATATGTTTCACCAGCTTACTGAGCTGTGTATCTTCATTAGTTTGCGCTGTATTTTTCAGACGCAACAAAATCGGGGCTGGGATGAACATTAGAAGATCATCCATACATGTTTTCGTATTAATCTAATAGATGCTTTTTTCAGATATTCTATGGTTATTGTTTCCTAAGAATTTCTATTTTTATAATGAATATGAGAAATAAATTAAACTTTACGGAGATTATCTATTTCGTGGCGGTTGATATGTCTATTTTCCGGAGCGTAACATTAACCATTAGTGTCTATTTTATTCTATCTCGATTACACAATTTTGACACTTCATTTCGATGTTTACTAACGTTGAAATTGATCTAACAATTCGTGAAATTTGAGAAGTTAGAAAAAGATCCTAATTTCTTGTGTTCCGAAGTTTCCGACAAAAAGAAGCTTAGATTAATATCTTTGCACACCACCTTTTATTATTCATAACTCAAATATCTAAAAGAGAAGTCTATCTTTTCCACTATCGTCATCTCTTCTTAGCCAACTCTTTTTTTTTCGGTAGAACTTCTTAGCCAACTCTAGACACGAGTCAACATGCTGGGATTTATCGGAGTGGCGGGAAGGATGTGAAAACATTCTTTGCTTCATGGTTGGGTTTAGTGGGAGGAGGAGTCATCAAGAAGATCTGGTTTGCTGTCTGTGCAGCGACAATGTGGATCTTATGGTTGCTACGAAATTGATCAATTTTCCAAGGAGACCGCTGCGTCCGAGGGCTGCTTTTCATCACCATTCTACACCGGGAACAAAATTGGAGTGTGATTAATCTGGCCCAACCATGAAGATCTAAAGCATATACAACAGGATCTATTTGATTCAATGAACAGAACCATATCCAGTCCCGCCCTCCAATTTTGGCGGGACTGGATTTGGTTCTGTTCATTGAATCAATCTGTGATTAATTCTCTCTTCGTGGTCGCTTCTGGAGATCTAAAGCGGTACTAGTGGCTGTTTTTCCTTGGGCGGCCTGCCTGTCTTCTTTTATTTTGATCTTTTAGATTTGTGCTGCAATTGTTCCTATGGCCAATTGCATTAGGAATCTATTTGGGTCTTGGTTCTTGTCGTTTTTTGTGTTGAAGGCTGTCAAACATCATCCACGACCTCCACGTATCTTGGAGCTATCTGCGAAGATCTTGGAGGCACTCAAGCATATCCACTACGGCACGTTCCAATCACAACAACTTCTCCAACAAACCTCACGATGAGCAATCTGGACGTGGACTATTTTCTACCCAAGTTGTTATTTCGCTTCCTACAAGTTAGCATAGTGGTTAACTACTTCTTGTATAAATATGTGCGGACTCACGTTTTAATAAATGGAGAAAGCAAGTAATTCAATCCACTTGCATCAATCAGATTCTCCCTTACAAATTTATCATGGTATCAGAGCCATCTAGGTACATCAACACCTAGGGTTCTTCTTCTTCGTGACCAAGAGCCAAGTCGATCCGAAAGCGGCTATGGCTGTCACTAATCCTTACGATGAATCCCGCTCCAATCTATTGGCGTTATTTCAAGTGTCCAATCATCTCTCTCAGCTCCGATTGTCCTCGGAGCAATGTTTCAATCTAATGGCGTTACTTCAAGCATCTCGATTTCTTGTTCTCCAAGTTGGGATTGTTCGTCATCCACTTGTCTCCCCCTCCAACTTGCAGGGGGGTGTCAAACATCATCCACGACCTCCACGTATCTTGGAGCCATCTGCGAAGATCTTGGAGGCACTCAAGCATATCCACTACGCCACGTTCCAATCACAACAACTTCTCCAACAAACCCCACGATGAGCAATCTGGACGTGGACCATTTTCTACCCAAGTTGTTATTTCGCTTCCTACAAGTTAGCATAGTGGTTAACTACTTCTTGTGTAAATATGTGCAGACTCACGTTTTAATAAATGGAGAAAGCAAGTAATTCAATCCACTTGCATCAATCAGATTCTCCCTTACAAATTTATCATTGTGAAAAAAATATAAGTGAAAAATCTGATTTGGAATCTGAGTAATTGTCTCCGATTCATGACGAAGTAGGAGAGGGGCAATTAAATTGAGATAATGAGTGGAGTGAAATGAAATCTCCAATTGATAATTATCGAGATCAATAATCAATACAGTTACAATATATAGGACAAAATGGAAAAACTAACTAGCTGAATTCTAGCAACTAATTATGTACACGTTCAACTAATGTGGTAGTGCAAGTGGTGGCTCCGTGATCTGCTCGTTGACTGTGGTATTGGGGATTGAACGTACCAAACCGTAACTTGAAGAGGAAGTCAGAGACGTGGGTATTCTCTCCTCTCCGAGAATGTTGGGAAGTTATTGTAGCTGGATACTTTGACAAAGGCACTTGGTTGCTTCCCCCTGGTTGGTTTTCTTCTGATCCCACGTTAGGGG